>CP125976.1:46600641-47948561 GCA_030063025.1 Avena longiglumis | reverse complement strand
GCTTCACTGATGCAGGAAAAATCAGAGGTTTCTTTTCAATTTCTGAAACCAGACGACTATGCTATGGCACTTCACATCTCCCTCTCGCGGGACGCTAGCGTGTCCACTCTTCTAGAAGAAGGTGTTTCAACTTTCAACATGACGATGGCAGCTATGCTGAACTTCTCTAATGCAACAGAATAGCAGAGGGTTCTTTTCAATTTGAGGAAAAAGCAGGGGAATAAAGGCAAGAGAACCTGCACACTACTTCCCTGCATCGTCAAGGAAGTGCTCAAAGCGCCAACCACGAACTAAACTTTGCTATAGCTCATTGTCTTGGGTCGACTAAGCTGAACATGCGCTAAATCGCATGCTTTAACACTATACTTTCCGTTCCATAGCGCCTAAACTGATCATTGATCACCACATATGATTTTTCATTTCCTTTCCTTTCAAAAGGGAGCAGCATCATCTTTGGCCATTCGGGAGGTCCTACTCGAACATCATGCTCAGACAAAGTACTTAGTACTCCCTCGTTTTAAAATATAAAATGTTTTAGCTTTGTGAATCAAATGTATCAGGTATTTTATTATGCAGATTTATTTTAAGCAAAAAGTTTAGATATTTCTTTCTAAACCTAAAACATCTTATGTTTTAAAGGAGTACATCAAGGCACGGTGCCTGAGCTTTACGGCGTTTGGAGGATCTCGTTGCAAAATAGCTAGCCTCACACAGAGGCTGTCGGGCTACTCACCGCGAAGCCAACTTGATACTCGAGGCCATGATGGAAAAGAGTCCCGGAATACTGCTCGAGTGAACTCCAGCTTCGTTCCCACGCAGCTACCGTCTCAAGTATTCATAGTGGTCCTTGCAAGTTCATAGGAAAATACAGCCGGGCATTTCGCAGCTGAGTGCCTTCCTGCTTTCCTTCCATATGTCGCGTGCCTGTCATTAGTCAAAGTACTTAGTGACGATCCTAGATTTAACTAGGCGTAGAGTGGTGACCATTAGTTGAACTAGGTTCATATGTTTTGGCACTTCGCTGACGATCCTAGATTTAGGCAGGTATGTTCTTTTTGGGTAGTTGAGATGTCCCGGTTTGTAGCTCAGACATGTGTGTTCATGTGTCCTGCTGGTGGTCCTTGATTCGATTCATCAAAGGATGCAAACAAAGTTTCGGGACACATGTCCTGCTAATTTAGAGTATAGATCCAGTGTTGCCGTCCACAGATTAATCTTTTCAAGAATACCTCCTTGGGGAGACATATCTTTTTTATAGAAGGAGATTGAAGAGGCCAAGATATACAACGTGTCGTGGCATAGACACCCCAGACGCAACCCCACATTGCCTCGAAAGCAGCATACACGCCCTAACCAACTACTTGCAATATCTCCACCTATCTTTCTAACTTAAACATTCCCGGAAGAGCCGCACACCTCTCCACAGGTTTGCCTCGTCAGAAATCTTTCGGACGGCCACTGCAGGAGATGCGGTGGCTCCTTCAAAGATGACATCGTTCCGGTGACGCCATAGCGCCCAGCAGACCAAGGAGACTCCAGTCCAGAGATCACACTCGTGGCCTTTTCCGATGCGCCTGTCCTAGAGCCATGTGATGAGCTTCGTATCATGATCCGACATCCACTCGCTCTTACCCCCACCATACTAGGCAGGTCAAACATCACATGAGGAGATGGTCGATAGTCTCTCCACGCTGGTCATAGAAAGGGTACGTTGCCGGGTACTGCAACCCGCGCCGGCTCAACCCGTCGGCAGTCCGAGATTTGTTCATCACAACCAACCAAAGTGCGATATTGTAGCTGGCGGGAGCTCGAGGCGCCGGATGCGGCGCTCTACCATCAAGGTTCATCCTGCGAACTAGGTTTGCTAACAAGACTTCGTAGTGTAGCAGTTGGTCGGTCCCAGTTCCACTTGAAAATATCCTGTGTCCCCTCTATCAGGGTGATCTCCTCAAGTTAATGTGCAACTTCAAGGAGCTCTTTGATGGCCGCATAATTTAGGTCAGGGGGACATCGTGTAGCCAGTTCCAACTAGGCCTTGGCCAAGACTCGGAGTCGCAATTGCGGTCGGCCGGGACTTCCAAAGAGGTTTGCACGGTGTCTCTCTTACGGCCACATTGAAACCACTTGTCTGTCTAGAAAAAAAAGTAGTGGCTCCGTCCCCAAGCATCGAAATTTCTTGCATCGAAAAAGTCTGCTCAGCAATCGATACTGGATGTCAAGATCATATCATGGCTTATCCACCTCCACAAGTTTCACCACAACCATCGGCCCTTATTAGCCGGCGTTCATGAGGCGTGGGTCGGGAATGTCAAGCCCTCTCAACTCTTTGGACATGCACACCCGCCTCATGCCACCAAGCGGGTCCACCATGAACATATTTTCTCCCTTAATGAGAAATCATAAAATGATCTTCTCAATCGCGATGATGGTCTCTATAGGAATATTTAGGGACATCATGTGAAAACTAGGATGGCCCGAGCGTTGTCTTCTGAGCTCGAGCCACCCTTCTCTGTTGAGCATTGAGGCTTCCCACGATGGGAATTTGGCGGCCACCGAATCGACTATAGACCAGAGCTGTGCCGTAGATGGTTTCCACAAGGAGAGCGGTTGTCCCAGGTAGCGAAGCAGAAATTGCGCGATTGGACAGCGCATTTCTTGAGAAACCAGGTTCCTGTCCTCGTCTGAGCATGTGATCAGGTTAGCAAGCACTTGGCACGATGCGCTCGAAGTCCTCGATGATCCCATAGATCACCTGAAAATTCACCACCGATGGTCTTAGGAAAGTGGCCATGCCATCTCCATAGACCGAGGTGTGGTGCTGGAGGCCTGTTGCCGCGAGCGTGGTGAAAAGGCCCTGACTTTCCAGAGATTAATCTCGTGTACTCCCTGTGGAAAATTTGGAGTTCTAATCCTTTGGAGTGTCGGACCTCCTCTGCATCTGATGATCCTATATGTATCGCAGCTAAATTATTTAGCTTAGACATTAGTGACCCTGCACCTGGCACAGCCCGTGACGGAGAACAGAAGAGAGAAGTCGAGACGGTGAGAGCGAGAGCGAGAGACACCCGCGCCTTTCAATGGAAACAGCAAAAGATGCATCGCACAAGATCTTTAAAGCACGCGCGAAGGGACCCATATGTCATAGAGCGCAGCATAAAGCAAAATGGTCACGTGCCTCTTTAATTCAGAATACTTCCTCCGTCCCGGTTTAAAGGACACAATTTGCAATTCTCTGTGCCCTAGGTGTTCTTTAATTGGTCCATTCAATATATGAAGAAGAACATGCATGAGGAGAAGAAGAGTTATGGCGTTCGTATTTGTTCATTTGCGCATGCAAGCATTTTATTGTTTTCACACAGGAGTAATTACAGAGATTAAATGCTATTGTGTCTAAATATTTTGGGATTGCATGGTTTACAAATTGTGTCTTTTAAACAGTGACGGAGGGAGTAGCGAAGAAACAGAAAAACGACCGTTTATTATAGAGCAGGCGCCACCGGTTCCGTGTCGACGCGGGTGGGCCCGCGGGGCGTAAATGATGCGTGGAGATATTTCGTGAGATATTTTGCTGAGGGTTAGCTATACCGGTTCTAAATGGTGATCGATGCGGTCGATCGTCCTAGATCACCGAGGTTGCTTCCCTGGTCTCTCACAGGTTTGATGGATGCAGATTTATGTCCCTTGCTTGCACATCTTTTCCGGCCTTGGGGTGTAGCTCCGGTTGCTTTACTGTGATATGCCACAAGTTTGCTGATGTGAGGTGTATTTTGTAGAGTGAAGATTTGGTGCATATGGGCAGTTTTAAATAAAAATCGAAAATCTTTTTATATTTTTAAAAAATCTGAAGAAAATGAATGCAACCAATGATTTACCCCCACAAACGTGAAAAAATACAAGTTTAAAATACTTTGTATTATGAGCTACACAAAAATGTTAAAACTATGGATGTGAGTATGCGTAGGTTTAGATATCTAAGTTTTATTATAGTTTATTATTTTTATGTAACCCATAATATAAATAATTTCGGGTTACGAATTTTCTCGCTTATAGGATTCAACATTGACTATGCCTAGAATTTTTTTTTATTTTTTTTTGAAAGTTATAAATATGTTTTTGAATTTTTTAAACGAAGAGAGGCACTTGAGCTCGGGAACCAGACACTTTCCGGTGGTATGCTTATACTACATTTTGTTGATTCGAGCGATTTTATTGCTTCTCGTTCTAGCGGATCCATAGGTTGACGTCACTCTTTTAAGTGAGTGGCAAGTTCATTGACGTCACTGATTTCACTCTTTGATCGGCTCGCCGCTAGGGTATTTACCTTATTTGAAGTCTTAGACAGGTGAAAGTGAAACTTGAAAGCGTCATCTTAGGGGTCATCTCATTATGATGTTTTGTGACGATTTAGGTAGAGTTCCAATTAGTCATGACTCGTAGAGCTCCCCGATGTCTTAATATATTGTCGCACTAGACTTTCTCTCATGCTGGTCTAGTTTTTTTCCAATCGATACATGGGCCCTCTATAAATTCCCCAAACAATATCTTGCTACGAAAAAGGTAGCATTAAGCATGAGTTCACCCTAAACTTCCAAATATAACATTAGTTATTATGGAGGCTACATCTAAAACCATGACACCAAGAGGGGATGTTAAGCACCAGTACACCCTCGGCTTCATATCTTTCGCCGGGCACTCCCATGTTAGTCTCTAACTAGTGTGCTTCATATCGACGATCTCTCCCTCCAAACACTGTAGAATTCTAGAGGGTGCATGCTACCTGTTGGTGGTTGGTCCAGCAAGGGAACAAGATGAGATGATAAATAGCGCATTTGCAAGATGATTGAGGAGTGTCTCCGGCTACACGACTTTGACCCCTCGAGTTGGGCTATGTTTAATAGTGTGGATCCTTGGTGGAGCCATCAGCCATCTCGTCCTCTCCCACCGCAGTCGGCAAAAAGCAATGGCCTTAGCTCTTCATACTCGTCTATTGGGTGGGAGCTTTGGAACGAGTAGAATGTGAGGCTTTTCAAGAAGGTCTCCACTGTGCCCTCCGCCATTTTTTCGAGAATTATGATGGAAGCTTGTTCGTCCCTTCGATACTAAGCATATGGGTCATTTATTGCTAGGAGATTAGGCCTCCATCTTTTTTATTTGGGTGGCTTGGAAATCTAAAACCTCTATTGACTCCTCTATTAACGAATTAGGTAAATCTTTTTCCTTCCTTAAAAAAAAGTAGTGCTTGGACATACAGTAAGACATCTTCTTCCGTGTCACTGACTACAATGCACTTCAAGCGAGTGGGCTAGGTGGCAATACAATGCTCATGTCTCACGGGTGCTGATGATCCAGATGGGTTTGTACAGAATTAACGGCCTTTAGACTTTTCTCGGTTAAATCGATGTATAAGGACCTTATAAATGGCCTTACACGCGCAAATACCTTGAAAATCCAACTAAAAAATAAGATATTCACGTGGCTCCTTAGTACAAAGTCCTTCTCACAAAATACAACTTAGCAAAAAGAAAATTGGAGGAGTGTTGTTTATGTGGGGGAGGAAACTGTTGAACATCTATTTATCTCTTGTCTTTTTGCTAAGCTTCTTGGGCATATAGTGTACTTAGCTTTTAATCTCCCCCATCTAGCCAATGTTTTAAATATGTTTAAAAATTTATTAAATGGAGTTGACAAAATCTCTAAGGCTAGAATTCACATTGTTGTTTTAGTCTTATGTTGGTCAATTGGAGATACAAAACTATATTGTGTTTACACGACGAAAACTTTTAACTTTTTTTTGCAGGATTTGCGTATGATGGTATATTGGATGCATCAATGGACACTCTTTTTTCCACCGGAACAGGGGTCGTACTACGCGTCCCCCGGAGGATATTTTCCTAAAATCCCCCGGGTCCTCCTGCTGACACGTGTCCACTTAAATCCCGTTTTTGCTACACTCATACCCGCTTTTGCTACATAATGCCCCGCTTTTGCTACACTGTAGCAGAAAACGGTTCGTCATAAAAATAGAAAAACAGACTAACCTTGCCGGAGAGTTCGGCGGAGACCTCGCCGGCGACTGTGTAGCAAAAAAAATACTAATGTAGCAAACCCGACCTCACCGAAGACTCGCCGGAGACTTTCATCAAAAACCTTGTAGCAGAAACTTTGCGCTAGTGTAGCAAAACCATACAACAGTGGTAGCAAAAAACATGTACTAATATAGCAAAAATAAGACCTCGCCAGAGACTTCCGCCAGGAGACCTCGCCGGACACCTCGTACCAAGGTCCCAGCCCATGGTAGCAAACGTTGCTGCCTCTTGTAGCAAAGCAAATTCGCCATTGTAGCAAGCGCCGCCACCATGTGTAGCAAAAAAGCGACGTTATCATGGTAGCAAGTGCTAAATCGGTGTTAGCAAAACCGCTAAACGATGGTAGCAAAAAAATGTATTATTATAGCAAATCCAACTTCGTAGACACCTCGTCGGAGATCTCGTTGAAGAACTTTCTAGCAAAACATACACAATAAAGTTGTAGCAAAAAGATTGTGCAAAAGTATCAAACAAATATACTAATATGTAGCAGAAAAAAAATGACAAGATAGCGAGTGTGGCGGCTTGCAGCAGTACAATGATGGCGCGATGATCAAAGTGGCGGCCGGGGAGCGTCCGTGGGTGAGCGAGCATTAGCGACTGCGCAGCAAGATCTTGCGATGGCAGCGAAAAGGCGGCTCCTGCAGCATCTGACGGCGGCCCACTGAGGCGTGACGTCTTGAGTGACGCAGGCGTCGACGGCCGATGGCCCCGGCGGTAGCGTTGCGTCTAGCGTCCGTGGTGGCCAGCGTGGCGGCCCATAAGCGTTCGTCTTGGTGGACCACAGCCTCAACGCGTGAGCTCCTCGCAGACTTTCGCCCTATATTAATATAGCAACCGTTTGAGACATTGCCCGGGGCGACGACAACGCCCAAAAGACAAAGACAAAAGAAAAGGAAAAAAAAAAAGAGAAAACAAGGCCGATATGACTCGAAAACAAGGATGACCATAGCCTGGCGCTCTCCGGGAAGACCCACGCTCAGCGCTCCGGCGTCGCGTACCAGCAGCACCTCCAAGAAGGAAGCGGCGACAACGCCGCTGCCGGACTAGACCTAGGGTTTCCCCGATGCCTTCTGGGAAGTGGGAAAGAGATACTCCGGACGCCGCCGAAGGCCGGCGACACCCACGGGCGTCCGCGGTGTCTAGACGACAAGGATTTCTCCGTCTCAAAACCACGCTCGGACGCTCTGGATAGCTCCACCCCTCGCGCCCGCACGCCACCACGGTCTTGCAGCCCACCCGTCGCGCACCATGAACCACGCGTTGCGGTGGTACGACCGAAGGAGAAACTTGGCGGTCAGTAAGATGATAACACGCTGGAGGAACTACCTCGCGCGAGGCGATAGCACGGATCACGACAACATGGGCAAACCAGACCCTTCCGCCCGGCGAGCCCAAATGGACCCATAAAGCCCGTCGCCACTGCGGCAAGGGTGTCACCGACGCCGCCCAACCCTAGCGCTAGTCTCTACTCCTCCGTCCACCCCGATCCGCCACGCAGATCCCCGCCGCCAAGGCGCCGCCCGACGTGCTCACCCAGCTAGCGGACCGCCACCGTCCGAGAACGCCCCGCCACCGCAACCCTAGTCCCTTCGGCCAGCACGACACGCATAAAAGGGGTACCACGACAAGAAAGAGGAGGAAGCGGACCCCACGGCAAGCACGACACCTCCGTGCCGCCCGGTAATCGCGCCCTACAGACCCGCTAAGGTCGGCCGACGACAACCAGCGCTAGCCCGCTAGCCCAAGATGCCCAGCCACACGGGCGAAGTGGGCGCCTGCAGAGAGCCAATGCATGGTCCGACCACGGCCCTTCAGGCCGATTGGGCCATACGGCCCAGCGCTGGGCCAGCCGCCGTAACCACCCCCGCACAGTACCTCGATCCACCCTCGGACCCGGCGGCCTCGTCGTCTTGCCTCGCAAGACAGCGGCCCCAGTCGCCTGCAGCCACCGGCCGCCGCCCAGCAGGAGCTCGGGCACTGGCCGCCATTGGCCGCAAGCACCACCTCCTCCGCCTCTGCTGCCGGGATCGCCCCAGCCTCGCCGCCACCGCTACGCCAGCCTCGCCGCCTCCTGCCAGGACCCAGCCAAGCTCCGCCTCGTCGGGTTCTAAGCCGGGTGGAAACGCCTGCCGCCCGGCTGCTGCCCGGCTTTGCCCGTCACGCCGGCGGCGAGGAGGAGGGTGGCGAGGTGCGGAGGGTTTGGGTTGTCGCCGCCGGTCAGCCACGGGGAAGCGGCAGCGGTACCAGTCTGCCTCAACGCGTGAGCTAACTAGCTACCCGGGGGATTCGATCCTCCGGGGGAACAATATCATTTCCCCCCGGAACAATGGGATTTTATGGCCATCCGGGGACAATTGCACAAGATATCTCGTGTCGTGCTGGCCGACAGCATATTAGTTGACCGTGTGATGCTTAGTGGCTTTATGTTTATGCTAGTTGTTTTTTACATTGGTTGATTATGGTTTCAACTTTGAGTAACTTGTAATAATTTAAATACTTTGAGCAACTTTGTCCAATCCGAGGAGTATTATTTTCGCACTTGTCATCAACAACAATGCCGGCGCTGCCGTCGATCGAGCGATCACATGTTCGCTCTCCGCCATGCGTGCAGGCGGCGGCTACCGTGCCCATGAACCTGCCCCCGCATGGTTGGCCGGGTTTTGTGTTTTCGGCGATGGAGCAGCCGGTGAAAGGACGGCTCGACCCCGCTACAGGACGCACGCAGTCACGCGGATGGCCAACCCGAGGCAACAACGCAGGGCAGGTCAGCTGTGCCACACGGTGATGGAGACTGAACTACGCCTGACAAACATTTCTTCCCGCCACTTTTGATCTGCCGAAACAAAGACGCCAAGGATGGCGATCGCTCTTTTTACGAGTAGGGATTACGCGTGAGATGTACCGCTAGCGTAGCACTTGGAAGCCAAGATAACCCGGGATAACTACAGCCTGCTGCGACTTCCCGTAATTAAGCAGTGGTACTAAAAGTGTGGGTACTTATCACACACCGTCACGGACTCGGGTAATGGATTTCACCGTCTCCTTAAAACATCTTTAGCACATACCGTATATCAGTCGGTCCGCAAAATTTTAGGTTGATATGTTGTATCAAGGCTAAAAAAATGGTCTTTTGAGATACCTCAAACAGATAGAAACCGCAAGGTATCCCGTATCGAGGCTCACCCGCCTCGCATATATTCAATGTGGAAGCGCATCGATGTGGTATCCCGCATCAATTTTCCTCTTTCTTCCCTGCCAGAAACCGCTGTCGTCTGTCCCCTTCTCCGATTTCGGCAACATCCGTCGTCGAAAAACAAATCATCCCCGCCCACCTCCGTGTTGACCCCCAATCTTGCCATGGTCGGCCAATCGAGCCGCGATTTGGGCGAAGCAGCTGCGCTTCTCCGCGTTGTGGTAGGAGCTCCGCGGCTCGCTCGCCACCGCGTCGTCGGAGGAATCGGTATTTCGACGGGGACTTGATGCGGCGGCCCTTTAACCGCACGACCTCGCCGACAAGGGTGGAGCTGCCGTTCTACCCTGCCACGGACGATGCGGACGAGCTCTTGCACAATGAAATCATCGCGGCCCCGTTGGAGCCCGCTCCCGCCGATGATGCGGAGTACACCTCGGACAATGAGAGAAAGACGATCTTGGTGCACGAGGCGAAGTTCAACTCCCTCTACACTGCGCTCATGGACATCATGGAGGCGCGAGCATGACGCGTGGCGTAGAAGCGGGCGTGAGCTACGTCGTGACATCCGCCTCTCCGTCTGCGAGCACCAGGTGTGGCCGCCGAAGACGCCGACGACACTGCCACCGACTGCCTCAAACAACACCGACGCCGTCGCCACCGAGACGAGTAAGCGTGCACCGCCGCCGCCATAGTTGCTCCGGTGAGTAGGTACCGCCGGCGGAGCTACGTAGATGCTAGGTCTAGTCTGGGATGAAGGGTGCGACATCATTTTTACTAAACATTTATCGATCTTGATGATCAAAACCTCCAATATGTATGAATCTGATGCGAATGTGTAATATTTTTTTAAATAAGTAGTTTGAATTAGTGTATATATTTTATCGTAGCGTTTTTCATACTGCAAAAGAGGTTTGCCGTATATTGTATCCACGAGATATAGTACCACGATATTGCCGTATCTGCTAAAGATGTTCTTACTTCTGTCTAGTGCCCTGTCTGCGGTAGCAGCAGCAGTGACTGGTGAATGAGTAAGCGTAAAGTCTAAAGATTAGCAGAGTTTACTTTCAGTCCTGGCTTTACATCACCCTGGAGTTCCGGTAATGACATCGATATTCTGTCACGCTCGATGTTACAGCAGCAGGCTCCTGTGGTAGTTCGGCGAGGACAATGAAGCGCGACAGTTACTGTCCTGACGCTGACGACAGGAGAGACCTGGTGAGAAAGTTTGCTCCATTAAGTCGTCAATTCTTTAGAGATAGAAAAAGTTACTTCTGGTACTGGTCTATTATTATTCCTTCGTTTTAAAATATAAAATGTTTTAGGTTCGTAAAGTAAATGTACTTAGATTTTTTTAGTATTTAGATTCATTTATGTTTAGAACAACTCTACACCCTAAAAACAAGTCTAAATATATTTTGTTTATAAATCTAAAACCATTTTATATTTTAAAACGGAAGGAGTAGTACTTAAATCGACAACTCCTTTTCACAGTGACGCTAGCTTCTCTACTGTACTACGGTGTTTCAACTTTCAACATGACTCAGACAATTTACTAGCTTCTCTAATTGCAAGAAAAAGCAGAGGTTTCTTTTCATTTTCTGAAATCTATGCTAGCATCTGACATCTCCCTCTCGCGCTGACGCTAGCTTCTCTACCGTAACAAGGTGCTCCAACATTCAACTTTGACAGCTATGCCGGCTTCTCTACTGCAACAGAAATGCAGAAGATTCTTTTCTTTTCATTTTTTTTCTGAAACCGGTGGAAAAGCAGGGGAATAAAGGCAGGAGAACCTGCACACTACTTCCCTGCATCGCCAAGGAAGTGCCTAAAGCGCCAGGAAACTTTGTTAGCTCTTGTCTTGGGTCGACAAAAGGACAAAACTGAGCATGCGCTAAATCGCATGCTTTAACACTATACTTTCCGTTCCACGGCGCCTAAATTGATTATTGATCACCACGGAAGACTTTTCTTTCCTCATAAAAAAGGAAGAGCGGCATCATGTTTGGCCACTCGGGAGGTCCTACACGAGACGAACATCGTGCTCAGACAAAGTACTAGTACTAACTACCAAGCATCAAGGCATGGTCCCCGAGCTTTACGGCGTTCAGAGGATCCACTTGCAACTAGCTAAGAGCATCTTCACTCTTGGGTGAACTTTGGCTAAAATCCGAACCAAACTTTGACTGGACGGTGCAAGTTTTCGGCTTGGATACGCTCAGTTTTACACTCGCGTACACAGTTCGAGTTTTCGGGTCGCCCTTTTCCGTTCAAATGTGGCTAAAGTTCGTCCAGATTTCGGCATAGTTCGTCATACAATGAATACATAATATTTTAAGACCAAAGTTCGGCGAAATTTTAAACAGAGTTCGGCGTAAATATAAACATAGTTAGGCCAGAAGTGAAAATACAACATATTTAAGTTCGGCCTAGTTCACATTGGGCATCTACGACGTGTTGTCCCTGCGTACATAGGTGCTCAACAAGATCATCCTGCAGCTGTTGATGTATCGCCGGATCTCGGATCTCCTGACGCATTACGATGAATGCAGGCCAGGTTGGAGACACCTGATGATCAGGCTCGGCAAGAGGACCATGTCGGTAGTATGGCTCGTCCTACTCGATCAAACTCACTCGATCCTTCCTCTCATCTTCAATGATCATGTTATGCAAGGTCACACAACAGTTCATCACTTCCCACATCTAATCTTTTCGGTGGTCATAGGAGACCAAATAATCAAACCTCTCTGAGCACACCAAATGTCCGCTCACGTCCTTTCTGCAAGCTTCCTGTTCCTTGGCAAAGTGAGAATGCTTGGGGAGCATTGGGCTTGAGATAGTCTTCACAAATGTTGGACATCTTGGATAGATTCCATCTGCTAGATAGTATCCCTTGTTGTAGTGGTGTCTATTGATCTCAAATTCCACGGAGCATGACCTCAACAAGCTTGGAAAAACGATTGAGGAGTTGAGGGCGTTGATGTCGTTGTTCGATCCCGCCATGCCAAAGAAGGAATGCCGGATCCAAATATCATGTGTAACTACCTCAAGTATTAAGTGCTCCTTTGTGGCCTTTGTACATTCCTTGTCATTCAAATGGATGTTCTTCCACTCTCAATACATGCAATCTATGCGTCCAAGCACCGTAAAATCCTCTACTTTCATTGGTGTGAGCATCCGGCGGTGTCTTCAACGATGGGTGATCTCAATCATGTTCCCAAACACTTCAATCAACGCCTGCAGAACTTTGTACAAGCAATCAATGGCGGTGGACTCGTGATGCAGAGATAGTCATCGGCACTATCGGTACCGGCTCCATATGCAAGCAACACCATCGCCACGGTGCACTTCGCGAGGAAAACCCAATCAAGCTTGCAATCCTTCTTGCAAAGGAAATAGGGTCAAACTCCGGATGACATGCACGATCTTGAGGAAGAGCTTACCATCTGAAAGCTGCGAACACCCTCTCCATGGAGTGGCTGGTCGCCCAGTAGTCGGCGTATAACATCTGATAGCCCTCATCCTTTGTCTTGCCTTGCACTTCCGACTGGCGCCCGAATCATCAACCGGCCGCCCATCGCATGTACAATCGGGCGGCGATGCGAGGATCTAAAGTGATCTTCACCTTGGCGACCTCGGCTTATCTCCTCTCGAGTCTGCGAGCATCTCGCCGTCGTCAGTCCATGGCAGTATCTTGTCCTCATCGAAGTCAATGGCGAGTATCTCGTATCGTCGAAGTCCATGGCCGAATCGGCCAAATGTCAACACTTGGCGGGCGTGGTGGTGAGCACGTGGTGGCGAGCTACTGGCGAGGCTAGGTCGGGCGGCAGCGGAGAAGGGGTCGTTGTGGGCGGCAACTACAGCGAGCGTATCTAGAGGCGTGGGCATGTCTCGACGCGGTGGAGCTCCGCCGGCGAAGTCATGGCGACAGGGGGCGTTGAGAGCTCTTCGCGACAGTCTGGCGAGTAGAGTGGGTGGGAATGAGACTGTCTCACCGATAGAGCTGGCCCACGCCTTTTTTGCGGCGTCCGGCGTCATGATATGCAGGAATCAGGTTCGGCGCTGGGTAGGCAAGACACACTAAAATCCGACAAAATATTCCCGTCCCAATACGCCGATCCGAGCACCTAATTTCGGCGTCCGGATCGATGTCCTGATTAAACGAGTGGAGATGCTCTAAGAGGCTGTTGGGCTATACCGTGAAGCCAACGTGACGACGCTTGAGGCCACCATGGAAAGAGTCCGGAAATGCGGAGATAAAGCAGGACGTTTAACCGAAGAACTCGCGCGAGTGAACTCCAGCTGCGCTCCCACATAGCCACCGTCTCAACTCTCAAGTATTCATAATGGTCCTTGCAGGTTGTTCATGAGTGAGAAATATCGATCCATCAATTAGTTGCCGTCCTGCTTTTCCTTCCATATGTCGCGTGTCTGTCATTAGTCAGGTACCCAATGACGATTCCTAGATTTAACTAGGTGTAGAGTGGTGACCATTAGTTAAACTACTAGATGGGCATGTGTTTTGGGACTTCGTCACTTCGCTGACGACGATCCTAGATTTTGGCAAGTAGCTAGAGCGATGCTCTTTTTGGGTGGTTGAGATGTCCCGATTCATAGCTCGGACATATGCTCATGTGTCCTGCTTGATGGTGGTGGTCCTTGATTAGATTCATCAAAGGATGCGAACAAAGTTTAAGGACACATGTCCTGCTAATTAGAGTGGAGTAGATCCGGTGTCGCCGTCTAGGGGTTTGTCTCGTATCCTCCTTGTGGAAAATTTGGATGCTCATCGAATTACTACCGCAGCTAATTAATTTACCGTAGCCATCAGCGATCCTGTCCTTAGAGCATCTCCACTCAAGTTCCCAGCAGGCCACTGTGATGGCGATTTTTTGGTCCGGATCCTGAAATTGGTTTAGTCGTGTTCCCAGGATCCTGGTTTCGTCTCGATTTGGGTCAACTTTCGTCCGGAGATCACAGGCCGATCCCGAGATGCTGAGAACACCCTAGGAACACCACACGAAGCGAATTCGGTGAAAAAACGGCTATGCGTGTGGCCCCGCCCTGTCAGCGAGTGGAAGCCGAGTCATCGTCATCCCTCCACCTCGGCTCCCGTTGTTTCCCCTTTTCCTGCCCACGCCGCTACACCCCTCCCGTCTTCGCCGCCTACTTCGGCCTATAAAAGCCGACGCTCTCGTCGGCTCACATCACACACTCTCAGCCTCTCCACTCCCCTCTCTACCGCGAACTTCAACTCCTGTGAGAAGAAAGCCATGGCCGAGATGTACCCCAGCAACCCTGCGGCGGTGAACGGCTTTGGCCGGCGTACGCTCCAGCCCTAGTTGGCCCAGATGCTCCATGACACCTGGTACATAGCGCCGTCGTGTTGGGAATATGCCCTAGAGGCAATCATGTATGATGAGATTTCCCATTGTATTCATAAAGTTATTAAGTAGTCCTTGTATAAACATCTGATGTGTATCATTGAATATGTGATTCAGTTGTGGAACTATGCATTCATGTTGTTTGTACTAAATATCCTTGGTCATTGAGGTTGTGCTGGACACACAACTTAGACCAATGTGAAAGTTGGCTTGATGACTCGGTTCCACTTGTCATGGGCATGGAGATGCTATTCCAACTTACATGAGACTAGGCTAAAGAGTTTAGCGAGTAGGATTGACCCATATTGAGGTACAACGAACTAAGCTGTCATTTGTATATCTCAATCAATGTAATCCTTAGACCTGAGGTTGTTGCATAGTCCGAGTTGAGGATCACCGACTTAGGTTACATCAAGCTGATCCGTGGCGGGCGATTATAAAGGCGGTTCGGGTCGTGAGAATCAAGTTGCGTGATGTGAATAACCAAGATGGGATTTTGCCCTCCACTGGAGAGATATTCTCTGAGCCCTCTCGTGAGATATGATTCGAAAGCATGGCCTTGCACGACTCGGTTAAGTGTTAGCGAGGCGATCGACTAAGAGTTAGTCGGATGAATCACTTATCTCGGATCGAGAAGAGTCGGACTATTTAAGGGATGACATATATTCGCCTATAGTCGACAAGGTATATCGTGAGGAAAAAGGGACTCGGACGTAAGTCGCATTGGAAAGGCAAGTCGTCATGACTCTTTGGTACTTGGGAGTTGGCACGTTACGCTAGGAGCCGCTCTCGATCGATTGTGAGTCGGACTCAATCGTGTCCAAGTAGCCATGAGCCCGTGGGGTCACACACTTAAGAGCGGAGCAAGTTCGGATTGGATCGAACATATAATCTGGTTGGGTTGGACCTAAACCGGATTAGGGCGAGTTAGTGAGTTGGACTCACGGTGACTAGTTTTATATGGGCTTTAGTGAATGGGTGGCGCGGCGAGCCCACGTTCACTCCTATATATAGTGCACGGTAAGAAAGGTTAATCGTTGTTCGGTTAGGTCATTCCATGTGTTGGAAACCCTAGCTCCACGGCCAGTCCGCCGCCGTTCTGAACCTAGCGCCACGCCGGCTCCCTCCTCATGCGGTGGATACCAGAGAGAGGTGTTGTCGATCGGCACCGGGACGATCGGATCGTGAGGATGCCGCATCAATCGCGCTTCATCGATAATCCGCAACTGGCGTCTAGTGGTAAACCTCGTGGCCTTCTACCTCGGCTAGGTCTTGGGATCACCACGTTAGAAGAAAAGTTTTGTTTTATCTGCGTGGCCCAAAGTGGTATCGTGAGCGATAGCTTGGTTTTAGGCTCGAGATCTCGCATATGTGATATGCGGTAGGCTATAGATGAGATCTATGTGCTATTTTGGTGGTCGATCTATGAGATAGATCGGTTTTGTATGAAGTTGATTGGATCAACTGTACTGGGAATGGTAGATCGATTTCCGTGATCATCTTGAGGTCGTGGAACGACATACCCCTACCGGTCGGCTTCCGCCATCGGGGTAGACTGTGACACGTAAATCCAGAAGCGGTGATCGAAGATCAAAAAGTTTGATCGAATCGGAACGATGGTCGGAATCCATGTTCGGATCGTAGATGAGATCTACGTTTTCCAACGCCGGTAGATATTGTAGCGCCTTAGATGTCGTTGCGAGTTTCCCAACGCCGGTAGATATTGTATCTATGCATAACTTGTTTTTGCAGGAAGTTGTGAATGGTATGGTTCATGTGCATGTGATGTATGTGTGTAATCCATACGTGATCTGCGAATCACGGTTTTTGTCATTACCGGAGCCTAGGTGTCATCATTTTATTGTATAACTACTTCCGTGTCCGATTCTCTATTGAATGTACTTTACTAAGCTAGTGTAGCTGGTTGAGAACCCGGAAGGCATGCAAGGCGTTGTACATGTCGGCGACATGGAGTAAGACGGCAAGTGACAAGAGTTGGTACAGTCGGATTACAGCTTTGTGGAGATGGAGATCGCCATGAAGAGAGCCATACCATTTCGCATTATAATTGCTTTATTTTGTGTTATTGTTATGTCTCGTTTACCTCTATTAGATAGTCGGTAAAATTTAATCCCTCAAAGAAGGTCTAGTCGGTTTTCCCATGATGTTTGCACCATCACAAGTCGGACATTTTTGGTAGTGGGCTCATAAAATTGAGGTGCTGCCAATTCTTTCCGACTAGGTGGGTTCGAGTCGGACTCTTACTGCAGAAACACTTGGTAAGCTAGACGGGTCTATCACAACGGTTGTGGGACTCGGAGAAAGATCGGATGGGAGCCGGGGCATGTGATGCCACCCGTCCAACAGGAGTCGCATGAGATGCGATTGACAAGGAGTTGTCTACCTAGATCACTTGGCAGCTAGCGGTGATGCTAAAGCTCACTAGCCGACTTGATTATTTAGGATCCTGAATCACTAAGTAACCATCGGAGGGATGTTGGTTCTAGTGGGAGCATAAAATATTAAAATGTTTAATATGCTTGCTCTTTTATGAATACATGTCTTAAGTGTTTTGCATATTTTTACATTGTAGATCATGGCACCAAGTAGCGCTACTCTCGGATATCCGGTTTTGCGTTGAGAACCATTCTTGAGAAAGATAAACTGAACGACACTAATTTTACCAACCGGTATCGAAATCGAGAATTGTTCTCAAACAAGAAAAGAAGGACCATGTCCTAGACAACCCACTTCGGATGAGCGAATGAGAATGCGACCGCCATGACCACCAATGCCTACCGTCGGGCTAAAGATGAGTCCACGGATATTAGCATCTTATGCTTGCTCACATGAAACCGGACTTGCAAAAGCAGTTCGAGCATGTTGAGGCCTACGATATGATCGAAAGCCTCAAAAGTATGTTCGAGCTCGAAGACCGAGAGGTATCAAGTCTCTCGTGCTCATTGAGTTGCAAGCTTAAGGATGGTGATCCCGAGTCCGCATGTGATCAAAATGGTTGGTTACGCAGTCTCTCGGAGAGGCTTGGCTACCCCATAAGCGAAGAGTTCGCTACGGATATAATTCAACTCTCTTCCTAGTGCATATGGGCGGTTCATTTCAACTACCACATGCATGGTATGGATAAGAAGCTCACTGAATTGCATGGGATGCTCAAGCGAGCGGGCGGATCTCAAGAAGGGCACCACCAAGTGTTGATGGTGCGAGAATAAGGCTAAGTTCAAGAAGAGTTCTTGGACTAAGAAGAAGGCTAAGTCGGGGAAAGGCAGGCTCGGGACCCTGTCCCAAGCGCTTCCTCGGGGACTAAACCATCTCCTTCACGGATCCACTTGCTTCTCTGCAAGGCGGATGGCCCTTTGGAAGAGGAACTGACAAGTACTTGGCGACAAAGCCAAGAGTGGAGGTATGACTTGACTCAGGTACACTTGTTTGCAATGTTATAGACATATATCTTCTTGATGCACCTAATAGTTCTTGGGTATATGATACCGGATCGATTATTCATCATGACTCGTTGCGAGGGGTAAGAACAAGGAGCGTAGCAAGAGGCGAGGTTGATATTCGAGTCGGCAACAAAGCAAGAGTTGCTGCGTTGGAAGTCGACGCGATGCAACTTCATTTACCTTCCGGATTCATTATGGAACTAAATAATTGTTATTATGTTCCAAAGGCTTAGTCGAAACATTATTTACGCTTCATGTTTGATGAGGCAAGGCTATGAGTCGAATATCAAGAATAATGGTTGTTCTTTGTATTTGAATGATATGTTTCACGGCTTTGCACCCGCTCGAGCGGGTTATTTATTTTGAATCTTGATGGTGAGTCGGTTTATAACATAAATGTTAAAGGTTGAAACCAAATGATCTGAATATGACTTACTTTTGGCCTTTGTCGGCTTGGTCATATAAGTTGGAAAGCATGAAGAAGATCCATGATGATGGACTCCTAACTTCGTTCGACTTGGAGTCGTTGAGACATGTGAATCTTGCCTACTCGGCAAAATGACCAAGACACCTTTTGCAAGAGTTGTGAAAAGGCGTCCCACTTGTTGGGACTAGTACATAGTGATGTATGTGGACCAATGAGCACGACGACCGAGGGTGGTTATGAGTACTTCATTACCTTCACCGATGATTTGAGCGGTATGGATATATCTACTTAATGAAACATAAGTCGGAAGCCTTTGAAAAGTTCAAAGAATTCGAGAATGAAGCACGTAATCAACTCGGCAAGAAAATAAAGTTTCTTGATTCGGACCGAGGAGGCGAGTACATGAGCCATGAGTTTGATGACCATCGAAAGTTGTGGAATAGTTCCTCAACTTACTCCGCCAGAACGCCACAAAGGAATGGTGTTTGGAAAGGCGGAATCGGACCTTGTTGGACATGGTACGATCAATGATGAGTCAGACAGATCTACCTTTATCATTTTGGGGTTATTGTCTAGAAAGCTGGCGTTCACACTAAACAAAGTACCATCAAAATCGGTAGAAGACACCGCATGAGATGTGGACAGCAAAAAGAGTTTGTCTTTTCTTAAGATTTGGGGTTGTGAAGCTTTTGTCAAGCGACTTGATCGGACAAGCTTACGGCCAAGTCGGATAAATGTATTTTGTGGGGTATCCGAGAAACCTTGGGTTACTACTTCTACAACCGAGAAGAGGGCAAAGTGTTTGTCGCTCGGGCGGTGTCTTCCTTGAGAAAGAGTTTCTCGTCGGGAGTAAGTGGGAGCAGTGCAACTCGAAGAAATTCGAGAGGAATCGGCTAATATCGAATCGGCAAAAACCTTGGAGGTTGAGCCGATCGTGGCGGTAATGAAGGCCTTTGTACTACGAAGATCGGCAAGATTACGAAGTGTTCGTGATGTGTTCTTGTTAGGCGATGAGCCGACAAATTATTCTAAGCGATGGTGGGATCGATTCAGTCATGGCTTGGAGCCATGAGATCCGAGATAAATTCCATGGATGAAAATCAAGTTTGAAACTTGGTTGATCGCCAGACGGTGCAAGACCCGTCGAGTGCAAATGGGTCTTTAAGAAGAAAAGCGATATGGATGGAAATGTTTCAATATATAAAGCACGCCTTATGTCGAAGGGGTTCCGACAAGTTCAAGGAGTTGATTACGAGACTTTCGCTCGTAGCGATGCTTAAATCAGTTCGGATCATGTTAGCTATAGCCTATTTCAACTATGAGATATGGCAAATGGATGTCAAAACGGCTTTCCTTAACGGAAATTTAACCGAGGACGTGTATATGATACCCGAGGGTTTTGTCGATCCGACTAATCTTGACAAGGTATGCAAACTTCTAAATCCATTTATGGGTTGAAGCAAGCATCTCGAGTTGGAATATTCGCTTTGATGAGGTAGTCAAATCGTTTGGCTTCATCAAGAGTGATCATGATTCTTGTTTATACAAGAAGTTTAGTGGGAACAAAGTAAATTTTCTAATCTTATATGTGGATGACATATTACTGATTGGAAATGATGTCCAGATGTTGCAAGAAACCAAGGATTCATTGGAAAGGAGTTTCTCAATGAAAGACTTGGGTGAGGCAACATACATCCTCGGAATCCGGATCTATAGATATAGATCAAGGAGGCTCATTGGATTGAGTCAGAGTACTTATTTGGACAAAGTGTTGAAAAAGTTCAACATGGAATCGTCTAAGAAGGGGTTCTTACCGATGTCCCATGGTGTAAAACTTAGCAAGACTCAGTGTCCTTCGACAACTGATGAGCGAAGTAGGATGAGTGCGATTCCATATGCTTTTGCAGTTGGATCCATCATGTAGGCCATGATTTGTACTAGGCCGGATGTTTCCTATGCTCTAAGTGTTGTGAGCAGATACCAGGCTGATCCTGGAGAGATCCATCGATGACTAAAAATATCCTAAAGTACTTGAGAAGGACTAAGGATATGTTCTTGGTTTATGGTGGTGAAGATGAACTTAGTGTAAAGGGTTACAGATGCGAGTTATCTCACCGACTGATGATTCTCGCTCGCAATCCGGATCGTGTTTATTATAAACGAGGTCCGTGAGATGGAAAAGTTCCAAGCAAGAGACTGTTCTGCTTCACAACAGAGGTGAGTATATTGTCCGCCTGAGGCAAAGGAAGTCGTTTGGATGAGGAATTTCCTCATGGATCTTGGTGTGGTTCGTGGCTCGTCCAATCCGTTGGACGGTATTGTGACAACAATGGTGCTATTGCACAAGCCAAGGAACCTAGACAACACCGTAAGAACAAGCACATACTCATGCGGTACCACCTAATTCGCCAATTGTGGATCAGGTGATATCAAGTTATGCAAGGTACACACGGATGCAAATATTATGGATCCGCTGACAAAGCCGTTATCCACCAAGCATGAGGCGCACCTGAGAGCCATGGGCATTAGATGCTTAGACATGTGATGTCGGAAGATTGACTCTAGTGCAAGTGGGAGACTGTTGGGAATATGCCCTAGAGGCAATCATGTATGATGAGATTTCCCATTGTATTCATAAAGTTATTAAGTAGTCCTTGTATAAACATCTGATGTGTATCATTGAATATGTGATTCAGTTGTGGAACTATGCATTCATGTTGTTTGTACTAAATATCCTTGGTCATTGAGGTTGTGCTGGACACACAACTTAGACCAATGTGAAAGTTGGCTTGATGACCGGTTCCACTTGTCATGGGCATGGAGATGCTATTCCAACTTACACGCACTAGGATAAAGAGTTTAGCGAGCCGGATTGACCCCTATTGAGGTACAACGAACTTAGCTGTCATTTGTATATCCCAATCAATGTAATCCTTAGACCTGAGGTTGTTGCATAGTCCGAGTTGAGGATCACCGACTTAGGTTACATCAAACCGATCCGTGAATCGCGCTTATAAAGGAAGGGTTCGATCGAGAATCAAGCGTGATGTGAATAACCAAGATGGGATTTTGCCCTCCACGGAGAGATATTCTCTGGGCCCTCTCGTGAGATATGATTCGAAAGCATGGCCATGCACGACTCGCTAAGTGTTAATCGAGGCGATCGACTAAGAGTTAGTCGAATGAATCACTTATCTCGGATCGAGAAGAGAGTCGGACTATTTAAGGATGACATATATTCGCCTATAGTCCGACAAGGTATATCGTGAGGCAAAAGGGACTGACGTGAGCGCATTGGAAAGGCAAGTCGTCATGACTCTTTGGTACTTGGGAGTTGGCACGCTCGCTAGGAGCGCTCACCGATCGATTGTGAGTCGGACTCAATCGTGTCCAAGTAGCCATGAGCCTGTGGGGTCACACACTTAAGAGCGGAGCAAGTTTGGATTGGATCTGAACATATAATCTGGTTGGGTTGGACCTAAACCGATTAGGATCGAGTTAGTGAGTTGGACTCACGGTGACTAGTTTTATATGGGCTTTAGTGAATGGGTCATGAGCAGAGCCCACGCTCACTCCCTATATATAGTGGAGCACGGAACCTAGAAAGGTTAATCGTTGTTCGGTTAGGTCATTCCATGTGTTGAAACCCTAGCTCCACAGCAGTCCGGCCGCCATTTAACCTAGCAGCCACGGCGCCCTCCTTGTACGGTGGATACCAGCAGAGGTGCCGTGCGATCAGCACTGACGATCGGATCGTGAGGATCGCATCGCATCAACCCGCCGCTTCATCAGTAATCCGCAACCGCGCGTCTAGTGGTAAACCTCGTGGCCTTCTACCTCAGCTAGGTCTTGGGATCACCACGTTAGAAGAAAAGTTTTTGTTTTATCCCTGCGTGGCCCAACACGTCGGACTTCTGGTCCCCGCCCGGCTACAAGCTCAGGGCCGCCGGCCGATGACGAAATGGTGGAGGAGATCCAGGCCGCCATCGCGACAATGGATGACCCGAAGCTCGCCAAAGACCCTGGCAACCTCGCGTACTGGGAGCAGTACTTCGCCGAGCGCCGGCTCTAGGAGCTCGCGGCCCACTTAGGACCGCCCGACACTTTGCCGAAGTGTCACAATGTAGGGTTCGCAGCATAGAAAACAAAAATTTTCCTACGATGTGAACTATATACCAAGATCTATCTACTAGATACAAACAACGGACGGATGTATATCTGTAGAGAACATACCCTTGAAGACCGACAAAGCTTAACGAGTTCAACTCGTGGTTGATGTAGACGATCTCTTGCCGATCTCAAGATCGAGAGGAAGTCATAAGGCCGTCAGCCGCATCCGTGCTCGCACACGCTCGAGGCACCGAGCAACCTCCGCCTCCTCGCTCCAGTGATGCAGCGTAAGCACAACTCTTTCTTCCGAATAGCCACTGGGAACATGTATCTCGCTAGTCCGAGACCATGGGGGATAAATTCTAGAGGAGAGAGATCCTTCACGAGGAGGTGTGTGATACAAGTGAGGGGGCTCCTTTTATAGGAGGAGGGGGCACCCAAGGGGTGGCAGCCGCCATGGGCTGCCCTCCCTCCTTCATTCATGTGGGTGGACACTCCACTCACAAATGCCCTTTAAAATCCCTCCACTCAAAAGTCCACTCAAATTCCATTAAATTTCCACCAAATTTAATGCAAACTCTCATTAAATAAAACTCTTTTATTTTATTCAGAATTTTGTCAATTACTTTAATGGCAAACATTCACAATAACCTCTTAGAATTCTATTTCACATGCATAACCACTTTATGCAATTTCACCAAAACCTGTTTCGGTATCTAGTGAAATAAATTCCCGCTTGTTCATTCTTTCTCAAGATGAAACATTTGCTCCAATTGGATGTCGGTGTCTCTTAAGTGTGTCACCCTACGGTTCGTGAATAATGCGGACATGATCGAGACCCTCTCGGATCAATAATCGAAGCGGATCCGAGACCCATACCGACTCCCACACATTCAACGATGACTTTCTTGTGATCGTCGGAACCTTTACGCTAGTATCTTAATTCCTTTGTTTCACGATATATTACATGTCCAGATTCGATCATCGGTATCTCCATACCTAGTTTGATCTCGCATCGACATGCACTCTTTTATCGCTCCCTGTGATATAACATTCTAGTGATTAAATCACTTGCTTGCAAGCTAATCAATGTGATATCACCGAGGGCCTAGAGTATATCTATCTCATCGGGATGAACAAATTCCACTCTCGATCCATGAGCCTCAACATAACACTTTATTAGTTCTGAATCCATCTTTATAATCACCCCACATTACGGTGTGACGTTTGATGTTATCAAGAAACTCTTCCTGTTAGTGATTGACATGATCTCATGGTCTAAGGATTAGGATCACTTCGTAAGTTGTTATAGCAATATAAACTCAATGACTTTGATCGTAATGCTATACTTCGGATGAATGTTCATCACACCATTACACTAATGTTGTGATCCCGTTATTAACAACATCCAATGTCCATGATCAGGAAACCTTGATCATCTTGTTAATCAACGAGCTAGTTTATGAGAGAGGCATAACTAGGAACTTTCTGTTTGTTTATTAAACACACATGTATTAACGTTTCCGTATTAATACAATTATAGCATGCAAAATAAACATCTATCATATACTTGGAATACACATAATAAACACTTTATTATTGCCTCTCAGGGCATATTCCCTTCACACAACGCGGCGGGGCGCCGATGATGGTGGAGTGCACTGGGACGGACGCTCACCGCCGTCCTGGAGAACATCCACACCGGCAACCTCCCCAGGCTGGGCTTCCCGTGCTCACCGGTGCTGGCGAGGCGCCATCCTTCAGGAATCGCGCCAGAGGATGGCCAACCTCACCTCCTCTTCTTGGCTCGCCTCCCCGCTCGTCCGGGTCCATGTCGGCACAGTCGCGCGTGCAAGCGGCGAGGCTCTGCGGCCCATCAAGCGGGAGGCTGAGACACCGGTCCGCTCATCGTCGAGGACAAAATCGCGGGGGATCGTCATCAACGAGCCTCGCGCACCATCGCAGGATCGTTGGGCAACCGCTGCGCCGGTCAAGCTGTCGACGAGGAATCTTTCGCCATAAAGATGGCAATGGAGTGCTCTCTCCAGGACACGGTGTCGATGTCGCCGATGCCGGAGTTTACATCCTCGCTGGTCCAAGGCGTACTAGAGCAGCGAGAACGCCGAATTCGTCGGCAAGAGGAGTAGGGGCCGGAAGAAAGCTGCGGCGTGCTTACCAAGGCCTTCGTCGTCGTCTCGACAACGACGGCGCCCCCGCCCACCATGGTGGTACGGCGACGCCGCTGTAGTAGCTTCTCGCAGCCGAGGCGGCAACGGCGATGACGACGACAACAAGACGGACCCCGGCTACACAAGCTTCTACCGCAACTTCGGCATGTGAGGCGGAGGCCGGTGGTATCGGCATCGGCCTTTTAAAAGTGTTTTTTGTTTTTTTAGCCTAAATGAAGTCAAAATTCGGGTGTTCCCCCGAATTTGATGTAATATTTCTGAATTCACCCACTATTAATGAAAATCACCTATATTCGCCCAAATTTTGCCGAGTTTGATTGAAATTTGGCCAAACCCAGGAACTTGGCCTGGAAACACGACTAGAAAACTGGTTGTTTCCAGGCTAAAAACTAGCTTCGTCCGACGCAATTTAGCTCCGAATTTCGGTCTGGGAACGCCGAACGAGTGAAGGTGCTCTTAGGCCTTTCACAATGGGTTATATCTTAGTACGTTTTCATATGATCAGCTGAAACTTAAGAAACAACTAGTACGATGCATTGTTTCTTAAGTGGAGTCTCTACATTTAATGATTTAGAGGACATGCATGCATGTGATTGGTCTAACAATATTTTTTACCTATGATTACATGTAAATGGTGTTTCTTAGCTACTCCCCCCGTCTCGGTTTATAAGACTTACGCGTATTTCTAGGTTGACAAATTAACCAACTTAGCATGAGGTAAATAAGATAAAAACTATATTATTAGAAAATTCAAATGTTATATTTTCTAATGATATAATTTTTATATTATATAATTCATATTATATAACTAATGCGGACGATCTAGATATATGCGTAAGTATTATAAACTGGATAGGGAGAGTAAGATACAATATTAATCTTTTCCTTTATTAACTATAATATCACATAAGCAAAATACCTAGAATATAGCAATAAAAAACGCTCCATTATAAAAGGCTTACACTAGTGATGCCCTGTCCATGACGGAGAAGGGAAGAGAGAACCCGAGACAAGTGACACCGAGAGAGACCCGCGTAAAGCGAAAGATATTTAAAGCGCAGGATGGGACCCACATGTTATAGAGGGCAGCATAAAGCAAAAAGTTCATGGGTCTTTTTTTTAAGGGTCACGGGCCTTTTAATACGGAGCACTGGAGAAACAGGACAGTGACCGTTTATAGAGCGCGCGGCACCGTTCCCATGTCGACAGGGGTGGGCCCGCCTAGCGCGTACGCGGAAGTAAATGATGCCCGGAGATATTTTTGCTGAGGCCCCGCTTGGCAAGACACACTCATTTCCGGACCGGTACAGTATACAGGCCGTTTTTTGTAGTGCACAAGAAAACCTCCGAAAATTATACGCACCTCGACACGTCCGTAAAATTTGCGGGCATTTACAGAGGGAAACAGGGGAAGCCGGGAGAGAAAAACGGCGAACCAAGTACGATTACCGGGATCGTGGCGGAATCTTTACGTTGCTCCGTGTAATACGTGGGTTTAGGCTAATAAACGCCGAACCAATCGGGCCCTGAGGGTTAGCTATACCGGTTTTAAATGGTGATCGATGCGTGCGATCGTCCTAGACGGCCGATGTTTTACTTGCCTTGCCTGGTCTCTCACGGGTTAACGGATGCAGACTTGTGTCCCTTGCTTGCACATCTTCTCCGGCCTTGGGTTTTGCTCCGGTTGCTTTACTGCAAATCTGCAATGTGCCACGAGTTTGCTGATGTGAGGTGTATTTTGTATGCTAATGCTACGTTTTGTTGGATTTGAGCAATTATATTGCTTCTCATCCAAGGGATCCATAGGTCATGACATCTTCACCGGACGGATCCATTTGACCGGTTGCAGTCTGAGTCGGCTTGTCCGAACAAACCATACTCCTTAACGGGCAGATTCATTCGAGCACTTTGTGTTTCTCCAGCAGGTCGAACCAATTTGTTCATCAAATTTGGTCTCGTTCTGGGTCGAGCTGGACAAGTCTGACTCTTTGGCCTGTCCTCCCTTGTCCGGTCTACCCATGGACTGGTCCATCTGGCAGCCACGCACCCACCCTTTTTACGGGTCTCCACTGCCGGGGCACCCCTGATCTAAACAGACCTGGCCGATTTTTTATTCGCATGGAGACCGAGTAGGTCGACCTGCTGGAAATGTCCTCAACATCGTCTTTAAAGTGAGTGGCGAGTTTGCTGACCTAATACGATTCACCTTATTAGCGTGCGTGCTCCTTGCATTGCATGGAACTCTCCATTTGCACGAGCAGCAACTCCGAATCCCAACATTTCCGTCGGAGAAGCCTTGGGATGGGGTTTGTTAGAGCATCTCCACTCGCCTACCTAGGAGGCCGATCCGGATGCCGAATTTCGGTCCGGACAATGAAAACTAGCCCAGTCGCGTACCCAAGGACCTGTTTTCGGTCGAATTACGGCCATTTTTAGTCCGGGCTACCCAGGCCGAACCCAGGTTTTCGGATACGCCCTGGGAACGCCGGACTCAGCGATTTCGGCGAAAAAAACAAAGCGGCGCGTGGATGTGGCCAGTCGTCGTTATCCCGAGTCGTCGTTATCCACGGAACCAACCGTCGCCAATCCGTCATTAACGCGTCGCCGATTTATGGCGCCACCGTGGCCGCTCGGCTCAAGAACGACCGGCGGTCACTAACTTCGTCGTTTACTTTTTCCTCCTCGCCCACATTCTCCCTCCTCGCCCGGCCGCCTCGCCTTTATAAGCCGTCGCCTCGTCGGAGATCTTCGCATTCTCTCGCACTTTCCCACCCACAAGCCCAATTCGGCTCTCACCTCTCCCCTTCTCTCACCATGGGCTAACGCTACTCGACGACAACACGGCGAACGGTGCACCCTCCAAACATGGGATGCGCATGCTATCTGGCGGTACATGGCCGCATGACACGCCGGATGTCACGGGTGACGCCAATCCGGCTGCATCCCACCGGACGATTTGAGGATTTGTTGTAGGGTTTAAGTAGCATGGAAAACAAAAATTTTTCACCGCATACAAACAAACAAGCCAAGATCTATCTACTAGATTGTAGCAACGAGTCGATAGAATAACTCACCTCGAAGATTCCAAAGTGTTTAACGAGCGGGATTCGCAGTGGTGATGTGTAAAAATCTTTCTCCATCAAAGATCGCGTCGCGTGAGCCGATCCTTCGTACGGCAGCGCGCGCTCATGATCGGAATTCCGCACTGGACCAAGACCTTCCTCTCCCTTGTTCCAAAGCGGCGGAGGTTGTAGCACTCTCCTCGTGATTCCGCAGTGATGGTACCGAAGTAGAGGAGATCTCGCAGGGCTTCGCCTTAAGCCGGAGCGAGTATGGTGGAGTATGAGAGAGTCCCTCGATGATCTAGGGTTTAGACACGCCGAGGAGGGGGCTAGGCCGGCGGCTAGGGTTGCTAGGCGGCGGCGGCAGCAGGTGGCGGCGCCGGCAACTTAGGGTTTGGAGGAGAGGATCTTGTGTGTCTCTAGGAGCCCCGCCTCCTTATATAGGAGGGGCCGCCGAAGGGAGGAGGAGTCCCTCCCAACTCGGCTTAGTGGTGCGGGCGCGGGAGGAGGGTACTCCCCAACCTGCCTCCTCCTTTTCCACTTCCCAAAAATAGTCGTTTGACTTTCAAACTAGGCGTTTAACTTTTCAAACTAGGATTTGAATAAACCCTCTATTTTGTTCAGAGATGACACCGAGTACATGATGCAATCATACCAACTTGATATAACACATTCATGTACCCTTCCCCTCCGGAGTGCCGGACATTCCGGAACCTTCTAGAACATTCCCGATGATAACACCGGAACCATTCTCCAACTCCGAAACGGGACTTTCCTTATATGAATCTTATTCTCCGGACCATTCTGGATCTCCTCGTGATATCCCGAGTCCCATTAGAGACTCCGAACAACATTCGGACTCTTTCTCATCATTCCATAACTACTCAAACAACGTCGAATCCTTAAGTGTGTCTCCCTACGGTTCGTGAATTATGCGGACATGATCGAGACACTTCTCCAATCAATAACCAATAGAGGAATCTGGAAATTCATATGGCTCCCATATTTCTATTACTTTGCATCGAATGAACCACTTACATACGATACCAATTTCCCTTTGTCTCACGATAGTTTACTTATCCGAGGTTTTGATCGTCGATCTCTCGCATACCTAGTTCAACCTCGTACCGATAAGTACTCTTTCCCGTTCCGTGATATGTGATACCTTGTGAGCCACCACATGCTTGCAAGCTAATTGGATGACATTTCACCGAGAGGGCCCAGTATATCTATCCGTCATATGGATGGACAAATCCCACTCTTGATCCATGTGTTTCAACCAATACTTTCCGAACACTCAATGCCACCTTTATAGCCACCCCCACGGTGTGGTGTTTGATGTCATCAAAGCATCCATCCGGTAAAGGTGATATGCATGATCTCATGGTCGAAGGAATTAGGTTACTATGTATCAGAAAGCATATAGCAATTGAACTATTAAAATGACTTGATCTTTATGCAACGCTTATCTATAGGAGTATGTCCACCATATCATTCTCCGAACGATATGATCTTGTTGTTAATAACATATCAATGTTCATGATAGGAAAACCACAATCATCTATTAACCAACAAGCTAGTATTATATAGAGGCTTTACTAGGGACTTCAAATTAAGTTTACAAATCACACAAGTATTAATGTTTCCTTGTTAATACTATTATAGCATGAATGTAAACATTTATCATAAACACAAAGATATAATAATAACTACATTTATTATTGCCTCTAGGGAATATCTCCAACAGTTTCCCACTTGCACTAGAGTCATCTAATCTAGATTACATGGTAATATACCGAACACCCATGGCAGTTTGGTGCTGGTCATGTTTTGCCCTCGGGAGAGGTTTAGTCAACGGATCTGCCACATTCAGATCTGTGTGTACTTTGCAAATCTTTATATCCCCATCTTGGATATGTTCTCGAATAGCGTGAAAACGTAGCTTGAGGTGCTTCAGCTTCTTGTGTGACCTTGGTTCTTGCGCATTGGCTATGGCGCCCATGTTATCACAGTAGATAGACATTGGGTCCAGCGCACTAGGAACCACACCCAGCTCTGTAATGAACTCTTTCATCCATATCGCTTCTTGTGAAGCCTCGGGCGACCATGTATTCCGATTCGGTTGAAGATCTCGCCACAACGCTTTGTTTTGCACTCCTCCGTAGCTAATCGCACCATTCAAAATAAATACGATCCAGTTGTGATTTAGAATCATCCGGATCGGTGTTCCAACTAGCATCGGTGTAACCATTAACAACGAGCTGTTCATCGCCTCCATAAGAAAGAACCATATCCTTAGTTCTTCTCAAGTACTTAAGGATGTTTTGATCATTGTCCAATGATCCACTCTGGATCACTTTGATATCTCGCTAGTTAAACTAACGGATATGCAATGTCGAGTCTAGTACATAGCATGGCATACATTAGAGATCCTATGGCTGAGGCATAGGAGTCTTACTCATCCTTTCTCTATCTTCTCGCCGATGTTGGACTTTGAGTTTTACTCAAGGTCGATTACAACATGGGCAAGAACCCTTTCTTGCTATCTTCCATTCCAAACCTCTTTAGAACTTTGTCCAAATATGTACTTTGTGACAATGATATTTGGCGCTTCGATCTATCTCTATAAATCTTTATGCCTAATATGTAAGTGCTTCGCCAAGATCCTTCATTGAAAAACTATTATTCAAATATTCCTTGACACTATTAAGAAGGTCTACATCATTCCCAATCAACAATATGTCATTTACATATAGTATTAAGAATGCCACGAGCTCCCACTCACTTTCTTGTAAATACAAGCTTCTCCATAAGTTTGTATAAAACCAAAACTTTGATCACCTTATCAAAACGTTGATTCCAACTGGATGCTTGCTTCAATCCATAGATGGACCGTTGAAGTTTGCATACCTTGTTAGCATCTTTAGGATCGACAAAACCTTTGGGTTGCATCATATACAACTCTTCATCAATGTCTCCATTGAGGAATGCTGTTTTGACATCCATCTGCCATATCTCATAATCATAATATGCAGCGATTGCTAACATAATCCTCACAGACTTTAGCTTTGCTACTGGTGAGAAAGTCTCAACGTAGTCAACTCCTTGAATTTGTCGAAACCCTTTTGCGACAAGTCGAGCTTTATAGAAAGTAACATTACCATCAGCATCTGTTTTCTTATTGAAAATCCATTTGTTCTCGACGGCCTTCCGGCCATCCGGTAAGTCCACCAAAGTCCACACTTGGTTTTCATACATGGATCCAATCTCGGATTTCATGGCTTCTTTCCATTTATAGGAATCTGGGCTCATCATCGCTTCCTCATATGTCTCAGGGTCATCGGTGTTGTCCACCAACATGACACTCATAACGGGATCATACCAATCTGGAGTGGTACGAGTTCTCGTTGACCTGCGAGGCTCTGTAGCAACTTCAACCGAAGTTTCATGATCATCATCATTAGCTTCCTCTCTAACTGGTGCAGGCACCACATGAACTTATTCCGGTGCTGCGCTACTCGCAATTTCGAGAGAAGGTTCGACAACCTCGTCGAGTTCTACTTTCCTTCCAGTCACTTCTTTCGAGAGAAATTCCTTCTCTAGAAAGGATCCATTCTTGGCAACGAAGATTTTGCCTTCGGATCTATGATAGAAGGTATACCCAATAGTTTCCTTCGGGTATCCCATGAAGACGCATTTTTCCGCTTTGGGTTCAAGCTTGTCCAGCTGTAACTTCTTTACATAGGCTTCGCATCCCCAAACTTTAAGGAACGACAATCTAGGTTTCTTACCAAACCATAATTCATACGGTGTCGTTTCAACGAATTTAGATGGTGCCCTGTTTAAAGTGAATGCGGTTGTTTCTAATGCATAACCCCAAAATAATAGCGGTAAATCTGTAAGTGACATCATAGAAAGAACCATATCTAAGAGAGTTCGATTACGACGTTCGGACACACCATTACGCTGTTTTACGTGGCTTATGGGAGTAGATGCTAAGAACGATTCTTACCTACGGAAAGCCACAACGGTGATATTATGGTTGCCAAACTCCGGTGTTAATCCCATGACAACTATAGTGAGAGAAACTGACATCCACCAGCCGCATGTGTGGAACAAGCCACACGTCAAGTGTGGAGCCGGTCTCGCGAACGACGTCGCGTAAGGTTGGCCTGGACCGCTTCAATCTCACTATCCCGCGTCATAAGAAGAACACAAACAAGAGGCTTGCAACAGAAAACATCAACGCCTGCAACAACCAGGTTGCCTTCTACTCGTGAAACACATCTACGCATAGATCTAGCTCTGATACATCAAGGGTTTCGCGACATAGTAAATCAAAATTTTCTACGAGCTAAGAGGAAAGCCAAGATCTAATATAGGAGATGCAAACAACGAGAGATTGGATTAGATCTTCATACCCTTGAAGATTCGCTGACATGAACGTTAAATCGGAACGTGGGTGATGTAGTCGTGCTCGCTTCCTCCTCGCGATCCGATCCGATCTAGCACCACAAGTGGCGGTGCCTCCGTGAGATGCACACGCAGCACCTCGGCGTCTCCTCCTTCCTCGGACCAGCAAGTATGGTGGAGAGATAGATTGGATCTACAACACGGCGTGGTGTATATGGTGGAGAATTTCTGCAGCAGGCTTCGCCTACAAACAGGAGGAGAGAGGAAAGCTAGCAAGGCGGCTAGGTATGGAGGAGAGGTGTGGGGTTGGCGCCCACCCCTGTTTATATAGAGGGCGGCCCAGCCCTCCCCCAAGCCCAAAGGATAAGGAGTGGGGCATGGACTCCCCTCTTCTAGAAACCCTATCTCTAGTTTAAACGATTTAAACTCTCTAGGATCGGCTGGGCCCTATGGGGCCTTGTGCCCCTGGCCCAATGCAGCCAGGACACTCCCTCATAGGCCCATGCCCCCTCCCGAAAGGTGGGGCCACATTGGTCCCCTTCCGGAAGGTTCTAGAAGCTTCCGGTACAATACCGATTAACCCAGAACAATTCCGAACTCCAAAAACTGCATTGCCTTATATGAATCTTATTCTCCGGACCATTCCGGAACCTCTCGTGATGTCCCGGATCCCATCCGATACTCCGAACAAAAATTCATAAACCAATTATCCAATCTATCCTAGCGTCGAGATACGTTAAGTGTGTGATCCTGCGGGTTCGAGGATATGCAGACATGATCTTCTATCAATAATCATCAGTGGGGTCTGGGAACCCATATTGACTCCCACACATTCATCGATGATCATATCGGATGAACCAAGATGCCAGGATTCAATCAATCCCATATATATATTCCCTTCGTCTCGCGATATTTTACTTGCGAGATTCGATCGCTTGCACTGGCCATACCTAGTTCAATCTCGCTCACGAAGTACTTTACTCGCTCCGTAATCCGATATCACTTTGTGATTAACTCCTTAACCACATGCTTGCAAGCTGTTGATAACGACACGAAAGTGGGCAAGTATATCTCTCCGACTTGGGAGGGACAAATTCCATCTCGATACATACAACCCAACAGATACTTTCCGATCACCGAGAGACACCTTTATGATCACCCTCTCGTGGGATGACGTTTGATGACCTCAAAGCTTTCTTCCGGTACCAGGAGTTGCATTATCTCATGGTCTAAGTAATACAATATTTGACATAGGAAAAGCTTCAAAGATGAACACGATGAAACGATCTAATTGCTTCGCTTAGTTTGGTCCGCCCATCATATCATTCTCCCAATGATATGATCTCATTATCAATTGACAACTCATGTCTATGGTTAGGAAACCTTAACCATCATTGATCAATGAGCTAGTCCTTAGAGGCGCATTTTCAGGGGACACGGTGTTGTTCACAAACCACACAAGTATTAATGTTTCCGCTTAATACAATTCTAGCATGGAATATAAACTTTATCATGAACAAGAATTATAATAATAACATCTTTATTATTGCCTCTAGGGCATAATTCCAACAGCCTCCCACTTGCACTAGAGTCAATAATCTAGTTTACATTTGGCAACAATCTCACACCCATGGCACGAGGTGTTGATCATGTTTACACGTGGAAGTGGTTTAGTCAATGGATCTGCGACATTCTGATCCGTATGTACTTTGCTAATCTTCGATCTCCATCTCGCTATATAATATCGGATTATATGAAACTTATGCGGTTGATATGCTTGGTCTTTGGATGATATCTTGGTTCCTTAGCGAGTGCTATGGCGCCGGTGTTGTCACATTAATATCTCCAAAGGGTCCAATGCACTTGGAACCACGCCAAGCTCGATGATGAAGTTTCGATCCAAACTCCTTCACTTGACGCTTCGGCAGCCATGTATTCCGCTGCCATTGTAGATCCCGCGATCATGCTTTGCTTGCAGCTTCTCCAACTCACAACTCCTCCATTCAAAATATAAACGTATCCTGTCTGAGATTTAGAATCACCCGGGTCGGTGTCGAAACTAGCGTCGACGTAACCTTTTTTACAAGTCGCTCATCACCCCATAGACTAAGAACATTTCTTTAGTCCTATTTAGGTACTTTAGGATGTTCTTCACGGCTGTCCAAAGGTTCCACTCGGATCACTTTGATATCTCGTCACAAACTAAGAGCATTGGACACATCCGGTCTAGTACACAACATGGCATACATGATGGAACCTATGGCCGAGGCATAAGGCACTTTGCTCATAGCTTCCTATCATTTACCGTAGTGGACACCGAGCCTTGCTCAATATCTTACCCGACAACATAGGCATTGAACCTTTCTTTGCCTTATCCATTCCGAACCTTTTCGTAACTTTGTCTAGGTATGTACCGCTTAAGGCTATCAGGCGTCTTTGTCTATCTCTATAGATTTTGTTGCCCAATATATAAGCAGCTTCACCTAGGTCTTTCATTGAAAAACACTTGTTCAAATAACTCTTCACATCGTTAAGCATGTTGATGTCATTTCCGATAATCAATATGTCATCCACATATAGTACCAGAAACGTCACCGAGCTCCCACTCACTTTCTTGTAGATACAAGCTTCGTAGCAATTTGGAACAAATCCAAAGCTCTTGATCACTTGATCAAAATGAAGGTTCCAACTCCGAGATGCTTGCTTTAGTCCATAAATGGAACGCTGAAGTTTGCATACTTTACTAGCATCCTTAGGATCGACAAAACCTTCGGGTTGCATCATATACAACTCTTCATCAATGTTCCCATTGAGGAAAGCAGTCTTGACATCCATCTGCCATATTTCATAATCATGAAATGCAACAATTGCTAATAATATCCGAATGGACTTAAACATCGCTACAGGAGAGAAAGTCTCATCGTAGTCAACACCTTGAACTTGTCGAAAACCTTTCGCAACAAGCCGTGCTTTATAGACGGTAACATTACCATCCGCGTCCGTTTTCTTCTTGAAGATCCATTTGCACTCAACGGCCTTTCGGTCGCTAGGAGGGTCCACCAAAGTCCATACTTGGTTTTCGCTCATGGATCCCAATTCGGATTTCATGGCTTCTAGCCATTTCTCGTAGTCCGGATCATCATCGCCTCATAGTTCGTAGGTTCACCGCCTCTACTAGCAAGACAACAAGACAGGTTGCCGTACCACTCAGAGGGCACACGACCTTGTCGACTGCGACGCTCGCTTGCACCATCGTCCAAGCTTCATGATCCTTGTCATTAGCTTCCTCTATCGCTAGTGCAAAGGCATCGAACAATTTCAGTCTTCGCTACTCTCCAATTCAAGAGAAGGTTCAATAACCTCGTCTAGCTCTACTTTCCTCCCACTCACTTCTTTCGAGAGAAACTCCTTCTCAAGAAAGGAACCGTTCTTCATGACAAACACTTTGCCTTCTGCGGATAGAAGGTATACCCAATAGTTTCCTTAGGGTATCCCGTGAAGACGATTTCTCGCTTTGGGTTCGAGCTTGTCCCAAGATCAACTTCTTGACGAAGCTTCAGATCCCCAAACTTTAAGAAACGACAACTTAGGTTTAGCACCAAACCACGCCAGTTCATACGGTGTCGTCTCAACGGATTTAGATGGAGCCCTATTTAAAGTGAATGCAGCGGTTTCTAATGCATAACCCCAAAATGATAACGCAAATCAAGAAGAGACATCATTGATCGGACCATATCTAATAGGGTTCGATTCCTGCTCAGACACACCATTGCTGTGGTGTTCCGGTGGCGTGAGTTGTGAAACGATTCCACTTGCTTTAAGATGCGTGAGAAAATCATAACTCAAATATTCACCTCCACGATCGGATCGTAGAAACTTAATCTTTCATTACGATGGTTCTCCACTTCATTCGAAATTCCTTGAACTTTTCAAATGTTTCAGATTTATGTTTCATTAAATAGATATACCCATATCTACTTAAGTCATCGGTAAAAGTGAGGAAATAGCGATATCCACCAAGGCCGAAACACTCATCGGTCCGCATACATCGGTATGTATGATTTCCAACAAGTCCGTTGCTCGCTCCATCATACCGAGAACGGGTTTTGATCATCTTGCCCATGAGGCATGGTTCGATGTGTCAAATGATTCAAAATCAAGAGACTCCAAAAGTCCATCGAATGGAGTTTCTTCATGCGCTTTACACCAATATGACCTAGACGACAAAGCCACAAATAAGTAGTATTATCACTATCTACTTTGCATCTCTTAGCCTCAATGTTATGGATGTGTGTTTCATCCCTTTCGAGATTTAGAAGAAATAAACCATTTACAAGAGGTGCATGACCATAAAAGATGTTACTCATATAAATAGAACAACCATTATTCTCCGATTTAAATGAATAACCGCCTTGCAATAAACACGATCCAAATAATGTTCATGCTCAACGCAGTACATAATAACACTTATTAAGGTTTAAAACCAATCAAGGTAAAACTAAGGAGAGTGCCGACTACCATCACATCAACTCTTGATCCGCTGCCAACGCCAAGATCGTCACCTCATCCTCGCAAGCCGCCTATTCCGTAGCTCCTGCTTCGAGTTACAAATATTAGCAATCGAACCGTATCAAATACCAGCACTACAACGAGGGCTAGTAAGAAAAACATCAATAACATTTATATCAAATATACCTTTGATGGTGCCACCTTCTTGTCCGCTAAGTACTTCGGACATGCCCAAAGGACCCTTGTCCTTGTAATAGAAGCACTCAAAGGTCCGGCTTGGGACCGACCGAGCTTCTTCTCGTTAGGGCATTGCTTGCCGCCGCCTTCTTGAAGGGCTTCTTTGCACCCTTACCTTTCTTAAAGGAGGGCTTGTTGACCATCAACACATGATTATCCTTCTTGATGTCCACTTCGCAGCCTTCACTTTGCGAAGAGCTTGGTGATCGATCAAGGAACCAATCGATTATGAGTCACTACAAAACTTTTGTAGGCGGGAGGAGTGATTGCAGAACCCTATCAATCTTGAGCTCCTCCGAATCGTGCATTCCAGCTTGCTCAAGACGTTGAGTGTAGCCCGACATCTTTATGGCGTGCTCACTAATGTAACTCCTTCCTCCATCTTGCGCTAAAGAACTTCTGAGATCTCATATCTCGAATCTCCCGAGTCTCAAACATGGTTTTCAGCCTCGAGAATCTCAAGGGCCCGGATACTCTTCAAAACGATTTTGAAGCTCGGTTCCATAGCAAACAACATGGTGCTCTTAATCACACCATAATCATCTTTGCGCGATCGATAGATGCCTTTCTCATCACCGTGCAATGGCAATTAGGGGTCACCTAACGCTTCCCAAGGACATAGTCCTTTGTCCGCCGTATGTAATGATTCTTATATTGGAACCAATTGGTGAAGTTAGACCCATTGTTTCTAAGCTTTTCCTTCTCAAAGAAAACGTTGAAGTTGAAGTTGGACTTGGCCATGTGATCTACAAGATTTGCAAGTACAATTTAGACTATGTTCATGATAAATAGTTCAATTTAATCAAATTACTAGATGAACTCCCACTAAATTCAACATCCCTCAAGTTGTTTAGTGAACACGATCCAAATTCACCACACCTAATCCGATCATCACGAGAAGAGATGTGGTTTCAATGGTGGACAACGGTGTCGATCATATCATTCATATGACTCATGCTTAACCTTTCGGTTCATGTGTTCCGAGGCCATGTTTGTACATGCTAGGCTCGCTGGGTTAGACCCAAGTATTTCCGCTGCAAAACCGCTTGCACCCGCTGTATGTGAGCGAGAGTCTATAGCACCCGATCATCACGTGATGCTTGGACACGAACTTTCGAACGGTGCATACTTGGGGAGAACACACGTTTTATCTTGATCTTTATGAGGAATCATCTTATAATGCTACCGCGATCTAAGCATAATAAGATACATAAAAGGATAAACATCACATGCATATAACTTTATGTGACATGGTATAGCCAATCTTCAAGAATGATCTCCATCTTGTGCTCCGATGATCTCCATCACTCCACCATGATTGCCTCCACCACGAATAGCAACTACAACTATTGCTAACTACTTAGCGATAAAGTAAAGCTATTACATGGCGATAAGAAGTTGACTACAGTGTCATACACAATTATAAAGACAACCATATGGCTCCTGCCGGTTGTGTACTCATCGACATGCAAGTCGTGAAACATTACAAAACATGATCATCGCATACAATATACACATCACATCTTGGGCCATACCACATCACAGAAAACACTCCCCGCAAAAACAAGTTAGACGCCTCTACTTTGTTGTTGCATGTTTTACGTGGCTTATGGGAGTAGATGCTAAGAACGATTCTTACCTACGAAAAGCCACAACGGTGATATTATGGTTGCCAAACTCCGGTGTTAATCCCACGACAACTATAGTGAGAGAAACCGACATCCACCACCGCATGTGTGGAACAAGCCACACGCCAAGTGTGGAGCCGGTCTCGCTAACGACGTCACAGTAAGGTTGGCCTCAACCGCTTCAATCTCACTATCCCGCCATAAGAAGAACACAAACAAGAGGCTTGCAATAGAAAACATCAACGCCTTTAACAACCATGTTGCGTTCTACTCGTGAAACACATCTACGCATAGATCTAGCTCGATACCAAGGGTTTCGCGGCATAGTAAATCAAAATTTTCACGGCTTAACAGGGAAAGCCAAGATCTAATCTAGGAGATGCAAACAACGAGAGAGATTGGATTAGATCTTCATACCCTTGAAGATTCAGACATGGAACGCTCGCCTAACGTGGGTGATGTAGTCGTACTCGCTTCTCCTCCTCGCGATCCGATTCGATCTAGCACCACAAGTGGCGGTGCCTCCGTGAGATGCACACGTGCAGCACCTCGACGTCTCCTCCTTCCTCGGACCAGCAAGTATGGTGGAGAGATAAATTGGATCTATAACACGACGGCGTGGTGTATATGGTGGAGAGATAGATTGGATCTACAACACGACGGCGTGGTGTATATGGTGGAGAATTTCTGCAGCAGGGCTTCGCCTACAAACAGTCGGGAGGGAGAGAGGAAAGCTAGCAAGGCGGCTAGGGTTTGGAGGAGAGGTGTGGGGTGCGCCTCATCCTCTTTATATAGAGGAGATCCCAGCCCATCCCCCAAGCCCAAAGGATAAGGAGTGGGGCATGGACTCTCCCTTCTAGAAACCCTATCTCTAGTTTAAACGATTTAAACTCTCTAGGATCGGCTGGCCCTATGGGGCCTTGTGCCCTGGCCCAATGCGCCAGGACACTCCCTCATAGGCCCATGCCCTCCCGGAAGGTGGGGCCACGTTGGTCCCCATCCGAAGGTTCTAGAAGCTTCCAGACAATACCGATTAACCCTAACAATTCAACTCCAAAACTGCAGCCTTATATGAATCTTATTCTCCGACCATTCCGAACCTTCGTGATGTCCCGGATCCCATCCGAGACTTCTAACAAAAATTCATAAACCAATTATCCAATCTATCCTAGCCGAGATACGTTAAGTGTGTGACCTCGGGTTCGAGAATATGCGATGATCTTCTATCAATAATCAACAGCGGGTCCGGACACCGTATTGACTCCACACATTCATCGATGATCATATCGGATGAACCACGATGCCAGGATTCAATCAATCCCATATATATATTCCCTTCGTTCGCGATATTTTACTTGCCCGAGATTCGATCGCTTGCATGCCGCATCTAGTTCAATCTCGCTCACGAAGTACTTTACTGCCCGTAATCCGATATCACTTTGTGATTAACTCAACCACATGCTTGAAAGCGGTGTTGATATCGATTACCTAGTGGGCCAAGTACATCTCTCCGACTTGGGAGGGACAAATTCCATCTCGATACATACAACCCAACATACTTTCCGATCACCGAGAGACACCTTTATGATCACCCTCTCATAGGATGACGCTTGATGACCTCAAAGCTTTCTTCCATACCAGGAGTTGCATTATCTCATGGTCTAAGTAATACAATATTTGACATAGGAAAAGCTTCGCAAAGATGAACACGATGAAACGATCTAATTGCTTCGCTTAGTTTGTCTGCCCATCATATCATTCTCCCAATGATATGATCTCATTATCAATTGACAACTCATGTCTATGGTTAGGAAACCTTAACCATCATTGATCAATGAGCTAGTCCTTAGAGGCGCATCGTGGACACGTGTTGTTCACAAACCACACAAGTATTAATGTTTCCGCTTAATACAATTCTAGCATGGAATATAAACTTTATCATGAACAAGAATTATAATGATAACATCTTTATTATTGCCTCTAGGGCATAATTCCAACAGTTGCTTCCATTGTTTTTCAACTTTTCTTTCTCTAGGAACGCATTAAAATTGATGGTAGGGGCTGCCATTGATCTACAACATATTTGCAATAGTTTAGACTAAGTTTATGAAAAATTGAGTTCAAATTAATAATAAAATTAGTATAGGTGAACTCCCACTCAAAACAATATCCCTCACATTGTTTTAGTGATCACACGAACCAAATCCACCACGTCAACACCGATCATCACGAGAGCTGATATAGTTTCAATGGCGAACAATCGACATGTTCATCATATCTACTATATGATTCATGCTTTACCTTTTAGGTGATCCGTGTTCCGAGACCATGTCTGTACATGCTAGGCTCGTCAAGATCAAACCTTAGTTTCTGCATGAGCAAATCTGGCTTGCTCACGTTGTATACACTTGCAGAATCTAACACACCCGATCATCACGTGGTTCTTCGAAACAACAAGCTTTAGCAACGGTGCTAACTAAGGGTGAACACTTTATGATTTGAAATTCATGTGGATGAGGGATCATCTTATAATGCTACCGTCGTCTACTAAGCAATACAAGATGCATAAAGGATTAACATCACATGCAATTCATAATATGTGACATGATATGGCCTTTCTTCTTTGTGCTTCCGATCTCCATCTTCTAGCACGAACATGATCTCCATCATCACCGGCATTGCATCAAGGTCAATGGCGCTTCTCCATGGTTGTCGTCCACCGGCTTCAACTATTACAACTACTTTGAATAGACACGCTGGTCGTAACAGAAATTAAAGACAACCATATGGCTCCTGCCGGTTTCCAACTTACAATAAGGAACATTGCATACATCAAATATAATCACAATCATGGCCATATCACATCACAGCACACCCCTGCAAAACAAAGTTAGACGCATCTACTTTCTTTGCATATTTTACGTGGTTTGGGGCTTTCAATAAGTGTCCTTCTAACTTACGAACATGAACCACAACATTGATACTAGTATTATTAATCACCCGTTGTAAATTGGATCTTAACTATGCTAGGAGAAACAGGCACCCGCAAAGCCAATTATGCAATACAAGTTGCATGTCAAGCGTGGAGCAAGTCTCATGAACGATGTCATGTAAGGTTAGCCCGGGCCGCTTCATCCCAACATACCGCAAGATGCAAAGTACACAAGAAGCAATCGACAATAAAAGCATCAACGCCCATAATGACCATTGTGTTCTACTCGTGCAACAGATCTACATATAGACACGGCTCTGATACCACTGTAGGGTTTCGTAGCATAGAAAACAAAAAAATTCTACCGCATACAAACAAACAAGCCAAGATCTATCTACTAGATTATAGATGAGTCGATAGAATAACTCACCCTCGAAGATTCCAAAGTGTTTAACGAGAGCGGATTCTCGTGGGTGATGTAGTCGTACTCTTTCCGATCTCAAGATCGCGTAGACGATCCTTCAAGGCCAAGGCTTTCGCAGCTCCCAATCGGTCACACGCTCGGATTTCGATGAAGACCTTCCTCTCCTTGTTCCAAAGAAAATGGAGGTTGTAGCACTTCTCGTGATTCCAAGAAGACAACTGCAGGTACCTAAGTAGGGAGATCTCGCAGGGCTTCGCCTTAAGCCGGAGCGAGTATGGTGGAGTATGAGAGAGTCCCTCGACGATCTAGGGTTTAGACACGCCGAGGAGGGGGATAGGCCGTCGGCTAGGGTTGGTAGGCAGCGACGGCAGCAGGTGGCGGCGCCGGCGGCTTAGGGTTTGGAGGAGAGGATCTTGTGTGTCTCTAGGAGGGAGCCCTGCCCCTCCTTATATAGGTGGAGGGTCCGGCCGGCCAAGGGGAGGGAGGGGAGTCCCTCCCCAACTCGGCTTGGTGGTGCACCGACGGTGGGGAGGAGGGACTCCTCCTCCTTTTCCACTTCCCAAAAATAGCCGTTTGACTTTCAAACTAGGCGTTTGACTTTTCAAACTAGGATTTTAATAAACCCTCTATTTTGTTCAGCGATGACACCGAGTACATGATGCAATCATACCAACTTGATATAACACATTCATGTACCCTTCCCCTCCGGAGTGCCGGACATTCCGGAACCTTCTAGAACATTCCCGATGAAAACACCGGAACAATTCTCCAACTACGAAACGGGACTTTCCTTATATGAATCTTATTCTCTGGAACATTCTGGATCTCCTCGTGATATCTCGAATCCCATTCGAGACTCCGAACAACATTCGGACTCTTTCTCATCATTCCATAACTACTCAAACAACGTCGAATCCTTAAGTGTGTCTCCCTACGGTTCGTGAATTATGCGGACATGATCGAGACACTTCTACAATCAATAACCAATAGAGGAATCTGGAAATTCATATAGCTCCCACATATTTCTACGATTACTTTGCGATCGAATGAACCACTTACATACGATACCAATTTCCCTTTGTCTCACGATAGTTTACTTATCCGAGGTTTTGATCGTCGGTATCTCTACATACCTAGTTCAACCTCGTTACCGATATGTACTCTTTTCTCGTTCCCGTGATATGTGATCCCTTGTGATCCAGTCACATGCTTGCAAGCTAATTGGATGACATTTCACCGAGAGGGCCCAGAGTATATCTATCCGTCATATGGATGGATGTAACACCCTCAGAATCGGCCCTATGCAAGTTTTAGCGAAACCCGCCAAACCCGCATAGAAACGATTCAAAAGTGCCCACCAGGCACTTTCGTGCGGGTGGAAAACGAAGTAATAACATTACACAACAGTCCTTGATGGGACCCACAGAACAGATATATATATACAACACGACTCCATGAGTCAAGAATACATATATACGGTACAAAGATCCAAATCACCTTGAAAAGATGGAGCATCCGACTACGGACAAGATGCAAATGGGGCTGAGAGCCCTGAAGAATAACCAATGGCGTCCATAACCCTGCCCAGGCCAAGCCGGAAGGGTAACCCTGCTAACGGCGTCGAACTCAAACCTGCTTAAAAAAAAAGGTGCCGACAAGGGCAAAGGAAAAAGGGCGTCAAGATCGAGGCCGACACAGCGAGGCTAGAATTCGGCGGTACTCGCCTACATAGGTATGGTGGGACTGAAGCGGCAGCGGCAGCATGCACTAAACAACATATAGAGACTCGATACAACTGGCGGCGATCAGAGAGGGGTAAGCGAGACCTAATCGGAACCAACCTGAATCTAACACCAAACAAACCCATCCTGGTATTTCCTCGAGACCAAACGAGGAAGTCCACCGAGGAACTCACAGTTGGCGCTTTATTTATTCGCTATCGTTGTAGCAATTACTAGTCGTGTGTAGATAATCATCCGATAAAATAAGCGATGGGCAGTTTTAGTTAACCATTCCGTTATAGTTGCAACACTTACTAGTCATTATATAATTAGCATGAGATAACCCAAAACCCAAAAGCTTGTTGGTACTTTTATTTAGCCATTCCGTTGTAGTTGCAATACTTACTAGTCAGGTACAATGGTCGCAAGCGACAATCCCAACAAGCAATTGTGGGCGGTATTATTTAGCCATTCCATTATAGTGAAGCTGATTACTAGTCATTATAAAGTCAAATTTATAGCACTACTTTAGTTATAGTTGTCTATGATCGAGATCGTGCTCCAAGTCGTCCATAACCGTGGACACGGCTTTGAAAGTTTTACGGCGGGGTGCACAAATAGCAACACACACTCGATCAACCTCGGAAAAACCAAATCAAAACCCAACGAGGCCTTCACGACAAAGCAATCACAGATTGAAATATTTCGAGGGCCACCCTTGGAGTACATAACGGTTAGGCGACTCGAGACGGACCCGAGGTTTGGGTGGACGGTGAACGATCGGGAACCCAAATCGGGCTTGTCGACACCGTGAAAACGTGTCCCGATCCTAACGATGCAGGTGCTCCTCGCACAATCGTAAATACAGCAGTAGCATGGCATAAGTACAGATAGTAAATAAAACCTCAAACTAGTTTGTGGCCCCAAGAAATAAGACTCAATCAAGCTCGCTCGGGGTCCCATAATCCTCCGGATGTGGATAGCGCGATAAATCAAGGAACAGGTATCAAGCACTCGGGGTCCTACGGGACACAAGTGGACGGTTAACAACCAAATAACATCTATTGCCCACCTGTGCCTCTTCTTACTTACTTCAATTTTAGTTGTTAAACATTAATTAAAGTGAACGAAAAGTAAAGCCATGATCATCTCCAACATCAACATGCGGCAATACACCAACAACTGTGGCACTTGACAACACGCAACAGCACTTGAGCAATCGACTACGACGAGCAGGTCCAACTAACTACCACACAACAGGTAATAGGAGGTGTCCAAGGCAATATAAGGCTACAAGGGATATCACGGGTACGAAAGCTAGAGCATCGCAACACAGATAGCAATAGATCAACAGGAGGGAAATAAATACTATAAAAGTAAGATAGGTAGAAAAGGGGGAGATGCTCGCCTGAAAACGTTGTCGAAGGTTCAACCGAAGATCGGGTCGACACTCGCATCAACTCAACGGCCTTATCCGCGAAGAAGCAAAACACTAGAATAAACACCGGATGCAATATTTAATACTACGGCAGAAGATCAGGCATGATGCATGTATGATGCATGGCATGGCAAGGATGCGATGCAATTAGGTCATATTAAGCGGAACCGGGGTCCCGACAATTAATTAAACGGTTCCAGTTATTTAGATACCCCGCAATTTAAATGTTGGATTAACATGGCAAGATAAGTTACCGGTTCGCTACACTAATTTAAATGAGGCCAATATGAGACTAGATTTGCCCGCATATGGGCCCCATATTTAATTAGAGGTGATTCGGCGTAAGGCCCCCAAACCACACAAATATGCATGCGAGTATGACAATTCAATATGCATCAATTTTATGATTTCATTTATAAGATAGGGCTCGAGAAAAGGGTTCACACATTAGGGTTCGGCGATCTTGGTCCCGGGGGTTCGGGGTTCGGTCTCAGGGTTCAGGGTTCGACGGGATCGGCCTCGGATAACGGAAGTAGATCTTGTCGCGTCCGGGGAGGAGAACTTGTCGTCCAGGGTCTCGGTGTCCGGGTGAAGTACTCGGCGTCCTCGCGGGAGTTCTTGGCGTCTGGGATTCCGACGAGCTTGGCGTCCTTGTCGGAGTTCTCGGATGACGATGTCGGTCTTGGGTTTGGCGCCGTTGGATCTTGGCGATTCCATGAAGGAGGCCTTGGTGCTTCAGTCCTGTGTCGATCTCCGGGTACCATGGTTTCTCGGTGTGGTTGGCGCACTTGGTCTATAGTCGAGGTTTTCTCCCGAAGATCTTGGGGTTCCCTCTTGGTTTTGCCGATGCCGATCTTGTCGTTGGACTCGGGCGTTTTGGGGACATCGCACAAACTCACATAAACACACGTGGGCGAGCGGTGACGGTGGAGGCCTGGCGGGGACCGACGAAGAAGGTCGGCGGCGCGCCAGGCGGTCGGCGGGAGGCGATGGAGGAGCACCAGGGAAGGCAGCTGAGGATGGTGAGGCGGGCGCGCACGGGACATGGGCAGAGGTGGTGCCAAGGCGTCGACCGAGGAGGAGGGTTGCAGAGGACGCAGCAAGGGCGAGGTGGGCGGGAGGCGGCGAGGAGCTAGAGGAGGCGGCTCGGCCAAGGCGGCTTGGCCGGAGGAGACCGGCAGGCGGCAGCGGTGGTGGCAGCGCCCGCGAGGCGGCAAGGAGGCGGCCGGCGTCGGGCGGGGAGCGAGGCTCGGGCAGGCGGCAGCGGCCGAGTGGGAGGATCTGCGGGGGTTCGGACCAGGCGGCAAGGCGAGCCAAGCTCGAGGGGGAGGGCCGGAGGAGGAGGGGAAGAGCTCGGCGGCGACGTGTTTGAGAGGAGGCCTGGGGAGGAGACCAAGGCGGAGCGAGTGAGAGGGGAGAGTGGCGAGGCGGGAGGGCGTCGGGTCGCCGGCGAGATGGGGAGGGCGGAGCGTGGTGAGGAGGGCGCGTGGGCGGGCGGGCTAGAGGAGGAGAAGGTGGGGAGGAGAGAGGTGGGCCAAAGGCCAGGTGGTGGGGTCGGGCGTGGGGCCAGGTGGGGTCGGGGTTGAGTGGTGGGTGGCTTGTGAGGAGGGAGTGGCTGTGGGTTGGGGTGGGGCCAACCTGTAAGGGAGAGAGGAGAGAGATGGGTAGGTGGGAATGGGGTGAGAGAAGGAGAGGGGGGGCTGGATCAAGGATTGCTGAGGTGGCGGAGTGGGTAGGAAAAATGGGGGAGGGTGAGGTGGCGAGCTGCGGTTGGTGGGTAGGATAGATTTGGGTGGGAATAGAATTTAGAGCTTAGGTTTTGTATATATGTGTTTGTTTGGTTTTGTTTATTTTTAAACAAGGCCACTTTGCAATTAGTTTTTAGGGAAATAAAATATCCGATACGATCGGGGTTTTGCCTTTGAAATAAAGAGGAGTGTTTATACAAAGCAAAACTAGGCTTTTCGAAATAGTTCAGACAAACAATGCATGATAATGACGATGCAATGCACAAAAACAACGCGATTTTCTAGTAGTGGTTTTGCGGGATGCCACAATGGACAAATCCCACTCTTGATCCATGTGTTTCAACCAATACTTTCCGAACACTCAATGCCACCTTTATAGCCACCCAGTTACGGTGTGGTGTTTGATGTCATCAAAGCATCCATCCGGTAAAGGTGATATGCATGATCTCATGGTCGAAGGAATTAGGTTACTATGTATCAGAAAGCATATAGCAATTGAACTATTAAAATGACTTGATCTTTATGCTACGCTTATCTATAGGAGTATGTCCACCATATCATTCTCCTAACGATATGATCTTGTTGTTAATAACATCTCAATGTTCATGATAGGGAAATCACAATCATCTATTAACCAACAAGTTAGTATTATATAGAGGCTTTACTAGGGACTTCAAATTAAGTTTACAAATCACACAAGTATTAATGTTTCCTTGTTAATACTATTATAGCATGAATGTAAACATTTATCATAAACATAAAGATATAATAATAACTACATTTACTATTGCCTCTAGGGCATATCTCCAACAGTTGTCGTACGATGTACAGGAGTAAATCGCCGGCATGGACAACCCCGGCGAAGCCGTGAGCGCCGACGACCTCGCCATCGGGCGCCGAGGCGGCGCCAAGAAACTCTCGCCACGAGGGGCCGAGCGAAGTCACCGCTAACGCTGCCAAGAACTCGGCGCCGGCGTTGGTGGAGCCGCCGGGCGACGCCGCCGTCTGGAAGCACATCAGCGGGAACACGCTGCGCCGGGCTTCCAGCGCAACCGGCGGCGGCGTGACCAGCGGGCGTGCTCGGGCGGGGCGCCGAGGAGGATGGCGAGCACGAGCTCGTCCTCCTCCGCTTCGGCGTCGCACTCATCCGACAGCGCGCCGCTCCGCACACCCACGGCGGTGAAAGGCGAAGCTGCCTCGCCGGTGCGCTCACCGCCACGGACACGCGCGCGCGATATTGTCATCCGCGAGCCGGCTGGGCCTACGCCGCCAACAGGCGACCTGCGCCTACGACGTCCCAAAGATGTAAGGGTTGAGCCGCCGAGACTCATCACGAAGATGGCGTTGGAAGCGATCGCTCAGCGCCGCCAGCCGCCGACGCTGCCGCCCGTCGAGCTCTCCTCGCCGGACGTCCTGGAATGGTCCAGAGGGATCGAGAAGGCGGAGACGCGCAGATCCTCTCGGCCGGCGAGCCGAGGAAGCGGCCGACGGCGTCGGCGGCTAGCGTCGGCCGCCTGGCGCCCCGGATCGTCTGGGCGACGACGATGTCGACGCAGCCCTCCTACCATGGAGTGCGGCGACCTGGCCAGGCAGCCCCGCCGTAACAAGCAATGGCGACGGCAGCGGCGAGGATGACAGCGGACCCGGACTACACGTTGTTCTACGACAACTTCGGCATGTAGGACGGCGAAGGCACCGGCGGCGACCTTTTTAAGTTTAGTTATTACTAGTTTCATTTAAATTTGATGTAATCCGCCTATATTTCGTCCAACTTAATAAAAATCGCCTTAGTTTAATGAATTTTAGCCAAACTTGGGGATTCAGCCGGATATCTGGCATAAGGAGAATGCGCATCGTCGAAACAAGTTCGATTCGAAAAACGGACCAAATTTTTGCTCAGGTTCGACGAGTGAAGATGCTCTTACACTTGCACGGCAGGTGGAGAAGCCGTTGGTACTTTCTCCTATATTCACCTGCGGTTCCTCAATGAGAAGTGGGAATTAACCGGCCAGCTCCAAAAGAAGAGACTTTCAAAACTGATGAATAAAGCCCGCCGACCAACTCCACAACCACAAGAGGCACATCGTTCGCCCGCTCCTGCTGAACGGGTTGGGCTTAGTGCCTTAGTGAAGTACTATCAGCCCAAAACCCCCGGTGATGGGCTTTGTGCCTTAGTGAAGTACCGTCAGCCCAAAACCCTAATAAGACCCAGTGATAGCTTTCATCGTCGCAAGCAGCTATCATGTCCTTCGACAACAGTAACAAGAACACTGACCTGCTAATCACGAATTCTGAATATTTGGACAATCTGTACCATGGTTTAGGTGATCGACCACTACTGTACAGAGATCCATAAACAAGTGTGACATCACTCGCCACTATGTACGCAAGCTAACTCCACCGCGAGCAGTTTCAACACTATTCACGAACTAACGTCTATCTCGGTTAACCACCCTCATCCGTATAATGATCATGTGCCTCCCCAACGACCAACAGACCCCGGTAAAATCAACAATATAGTCCAATCTCCATTAACAATGGCCGCACTAGCTAAACTACTAGTCTACTACTACGATGATGCGTCCTGCCCAAACGAATACCGTGATGTGAAGTGAACGCCGTACTCCCCCGTTCGTTTACAAGTGTAAATTCCTCTTTCCCAACAAAAGTGGACCAAATTATTGGTGATGGGCGGGGCATTAGTTAATGGAGAGTAGGTTTTGGTGGTATCTATCACGGTCACCTTTGTACGCAGCACCACCAGTTAATCTCTCCACTAGTGCCAACCCAATGTTAGAAAATTGCGATCGTAGCACGGACCAGGCTAGCAGCCGGGGGACGAGTACAATAACGGAAAGTGGACTCTGATAGCGGGTTCCCTGGATTCCAGCCAGCGCGTAGTTCACGCTGGGGAGACAGAGACGAACAAGTGGACGGACCATGTGATCCCTTTCTTTAGAGCAAGGTTAATAATATAGCCAGCAGCCGGCTATAAGGACATTGCCATGTCATCTAAAAGTCATCATATAGCCAACCCATATAATAGACGAGCTATTAGTTGGCTCTTAACTAGACATTAATTAATATTTAATTATTTAATACATGTATGCTATTGGCTTTAGGCTACATGCAAGTCTCCTTTCCTTGATTCTTGTGCTATAGTCGGGCTACAACATAAGAGCAAGTACAATAAGCTTATGTAAGCAGACTATAAGCCTTTAAATAATATATTTGAGATGATGTGGATGAGAGAGAAGTGGAGGGAGAAGATTAGGGCCTCACGCAGCCCAAATAAAGACACGCCCTAAAAGCACTTTGTTTGAATGCAAGGTGGGTCTTAGTTAAATAAAGTAGTATATAGTTATAGCTAACTATTGTACATATTGACTATTAGGTTGGCTATTGATGACGTGGCGGCGACTTATAGCCAACAGCAGGCTTTATTATTGAACTTGCTCTAAATAAGAGCCGACTCTTCTCTCTTTCCTCTTTTCTCTCTCCTTCAACTAGTACTTTTGATGATGTGGCAAGTACTATAGCCTGCTGACTAGGCTTATTATACTTGCTCTAATAAGTGTACATGTAGCTTTTGCCTAAGTCAAATATAACCAAATTTGACCAACTTTATAGAGAAATATAAAAACATATATTACATCAAATTGACATATTATGAAACTAGATTTAAAAATAAATCTAATGGTAACAATTCGTGTCATAAATGTTGATACGTTGTCCTAAAAAGTTAGTCAAACTTTACTATGTTTGACTTAGAACAAGACTAGAAGTATACTTATTTACGGAGGGAGGGAGTAGATCTGGTCTATTAGCTAGTTAATATTTTTTGGAAGATTTAATTTAGGAGTTGTGGTGGAGTTCTTTCTGAAGCTGTAGTATTGCAACATAAATGGGTCTGCTACGTACCAGGGCAGATGTGTGAAATTCCTCACGCCAATACTGGCTGATCTCTGGTCTAGAATTCCCTATTTAGTTACGATCAGAATTAGACACATATAAACAAACTCTAGAAACCTCTAATATTTTTTCAATAGCACGTACCTTATATAACTCTATATTGATGTCAAGAATATTAAAATGGACATAATTTGTAGTATGATGTGTACAAATTAATCTGCATTAAACAAGTTGTAATATTCTACTACCTCACATTAGCCAGATTTATGAAGAAAATCGGGCTTAGCAGGAAAACATTGGTATTGTCAAAAATAAAATAACTTGGTTGTATTGTTTTTGTAATAAGTGGATTATGCAACTTTGCACAAGAATTTAAACATTTTAATATTTAGCACAAAATAAAACATGGTATGACGAAAAATGTATGTACAACATTGGGCTAAATGGTTTATGAATAAAATATGATATGCATCTAGCAAGATGATTATTTTGAAGATTATATAAAAGTAAAAAACTTTATTATAAATAAGATAAGAACATGTTTGATGTGGCATGGCCTTTAATAATCGTGTAATGCACTAGGGCTACATAGTCTTATTATTTTTATATAAAGTAACTAAATCGGTAAATTCATTTCGGCTTAAAGGCTTCCAGATCAAGATGCTCATGTTTTCTAGGCCAATCTGCCATTTTTCTTCTCTGCCTTTTAGGTCTGTCAGAGTATTCAAACATTTATTCTGCTTTGTATCTCCTTTTATGAACATTCACTACAGTAGCTTTGCTCATGGCTGACACTTCATATATGCTTTGCGTATCATTTGAGCCCGCTAGTACAGACGTTTTAGGATTCTGGACCGATTCATCCAGGAAGCATGGACCAGTAGAATTAATGTGGCAAACTTGTTCGTCACTAACATATTCTTTGGGTCTTTTTCTAAATAAAACGTTAAACCATCAAACTTTCAAACTGCAACCCTGACCTGACGAGGCTCAATCTTTCCATTGTTGTTGCCAGCCGTATGGACACCATCACTGTGTCTTGTCCTTGCTTCTGGTTCTTCTGGTGATAGTAGTCGTCAAGTAACTATGATGTTTAGTTTTGAATGTAAGCATTTGAACCTAGCATAACATAAGCTCATGGTTAGTGTTGTGCCACCTAATTTGAATCTAGCCCCATGGTGCATTCGTGTATAATAGTGTCATGTCGAAGTAATGTTCCATTTATGACTTGTAAGAGCATCTCTAGCCGAAGTACAAAAATTTAGAGGACAAAAAGCCTTTCCAAACTTAACTTTCTATATTTGGTCCTCTATATTTTGCACCATAGATTTGAACCCTAATAACTTAAAGGACTATTTTTTTTTTTGCAAATCAAACCAAACTATCAATATTACAAATAGAGTTAAATGTAATACATAAAATAATTCATTATTAACACCGAATTAATGGACGTAATAAATTGTTGCAAATCACAGTGATCCTCCATGGCTTTTGTTATTATGATGAACAAGTCCTTTTGCAGCCGAAATCGCCACCAGAATTGCTTGTCTTGACAGATTGCACCGGGTTGAAATATTGGTGCATGATCCAAGCATGGACCTTGGCTCTATTCCGGTTGATACACACACACGGCCGAATTGTGATCCTTGCCTCGACCTCCGATAGTCCTCGTTCACAATCATCATTAAAGCCATCTCTAAATCTCTATCGTCGTCTTCTTCATCCTCCGACGAAGAGTCAGCGAAGATCATCTCTCTCATCCTCTTCATCTATAGCCGAAGGTGCCCTTGGTCAAGCCCCCGATTGCAAATGAACAAAAGATAACTCATATAGAAATTTCGCTGAGTACCTTGAGCATAGCGGAGGTGGAGTCTGGGGCCAGTACCGTAGAGCCGAGCAAAAGGGCCGAGGCCTCCACCGGGGTTGTGTGACAATCGGCCTACCCTGTAGTTGTTGTGGAAATCTCGTCGTCAGGCCAACGCAATGACCGGACGTCAATGAAGCTCAAAGCCGTCGCCAGGTGTAAAGCTCATCCGACCTAGGGCTACGGCGGTTGTTGTCGGCCGGTTTTGGCCTGCGGCGGTTGTAGTCAACCGGTTTTGGCCCGTGGCAATCGATCTACACCTTCCCCATGCTTGGACGAGGTCCATCAGTCATCATAGTCATGGGCCGTTGGTCCGCCTACAATCCGAGTCACCGTCCGTTTATTAGCAGGATTGGACAAACGACTCTATTCAGAATTCCCGTTTTCTCTGTGGGGCCATAGTATTCTCGCAGACCGGTATATCCAGTTTCCGCATGCATGTGTGTCGCCATAAATTGCTTTTGGCACAGATCTTCATAGCTCGTTCGGTGGTTCAGATGGCGGGAGTAGATGGACATGGGAGCCAAAACTCCATTCCCACAACTAAATGATAAAATCAAAATCATGTTGTTTGATGTCATGTTAGTTATTTTATTTGCCCTCTATCCACTTCAATACTCTCACTATTTCCACTAAATTAAAACTTGGTAGTCATGAACTACTATCCTAAAACAAGTCATTCCAGAGAGAATGAGTGGTAATTTTTTTTAATGCAGAGGGGTTATTCACGTCGAGCTGATAACATTAGAGTATTTTTTTCATAACACAGTCATTGGTATTACAAATAAATTAACTGCTATGGTGACACGTAAAATAAAAATGTGATATATCTTTTCTATCATTATTCGAGAAAGAGAACTTAATGGAATTAAGAATTTTGCTTGGGCCGAAGGAAACTCGTAACATCTGCTCTAATATTTGGGATTTGAAACTTCATCGGGAAAAGACAACGAAATAAAAATATAAGACCAAATATCCTCTAATAATCGTTTGAACGTCTTGGGCTGCCGTTGTACGGGTTGGGCTTAATGCATCACTGCCAGCCCACAATCTCAAAAGCTTTCTCGTTACATTTCAACTCTCATGTCCTGCAACAATATTAAAATATACACACCTGCTAATCATAAATGACGAATTAGTGATGAGTATTTGGACAATCTGTACTATGGTTTAAATGATCGAACACCACGGTGATCTATAAAGAAATGTGACAGCAGATTGTTATATAAGTAAGTCCACCGAGAGCAATTTGTACAGGATTCACGCACTGATGTCCGCCTTGGTCAACCACCATATAGTGATATCGGGCCTTCCAACTACCAACAAGACCCGAAAATCCTTTTGGCTCCCGAGCTCCGGTGCACCCAACGTATTAAAAAAATAAAAGCTGTATTTTTAAGTTTTAAAAAATGAAACAACATCCTAAAAGTAGCTAACGAATGTATCCAAAAATGTATAAAATCTCAATTTGAGATGTTTTGTATTATGAGCTACACAAAATGACAAAGTCTTGTTGGTTTTTGATTTGAAATCACTATATGCTCATATCTACAATTTTGTCATTTTTGTGTATCTCAAAATACAGATTATTTTAAATTAAGATTTTGCAGTGGTATATATCTTTGACCTATATCCTGATTTATTTTTAGATTTTTTTTGAAACTAAAATAAAATCTGATTTTTGATTTTCTTTTAAGAAACCGGGATACTAGTGCCCATGTGCACAAAATCTCTACTCCAACTAGACCTGGTACAATCAACGGGATAGTTCACTCTCCGTTAAGAATGGCAATAGTACTAAACTACAACTATGGGGTGTCCCCACAAAAAAAAGTTACTCCGATGTGAACACCGTACTCCATCCATCCGTTAACAAGTGTAAAATCCCGTTTCCCAACAAAGGTGTACAAATTATTGTTGATGACGGGGTATTTCCGTATTTGTTAATGGACAGTAGGTTTTGGTACCACTAGTGTCAATCCTAGTCACCTTCGTACGCAGCACCACTAGTTAATCTCTCCGCTAGTGCCAACCCAACGTTTAAGAAATTGCGATTGTAGCATGGACCAGGCTAGCTGAGAAGGTATAGCAGCCGGGTACGAGTAAAATAATGGAAAGTTGACCCCGATAGTTGGTTCCCCGGATTACAGCATGCACGCAGTTCACGCTGGGGAGACACGGACGCAGAGGTGGACGGACACCATGATCCCACAGCAGCAGTTCACCTTCGTATTTGTTTTTTGCCTAGATCTGGTCTATTAGACCATTTCTAACGAATCCCAATAATCGGTTACAAGAGCAAATATAGTCCAGCAGCGTTGGATTCGCACATGACCGGAATCCTAAAACCGGTTAGAGGACCAAATATGTTAGACCTCCCCATAAAATCTCCCCCACTCTCCTATTTATACTCGGCGGCCAAAGAGGCGACTCAAACTTTTACCTCAGTTTCTCCCTCCGAGCCACCAATGCTACCACCCAATCTTGCCGCCATCGTCAAGGGCGCCATCGTTTCTCCCTCCTAGGCGAGAATGTCAACGGAGCTCGGTTCCGCAGCCCCGCCGAGTTTCCCGCCAACGGGACGCCGTCGGAATCAACCGCCAAGACACATCCGTTGCCGCGAAAGCGGTTAGGCACCACCGGCATAGTGTGGACGGGGGCTGCCAAGGCCAAGCAAGTCATCGAGAGATAGCAGAAGTTAGACGGACGCCTTGTGCCAGTGTTGAGCGGCATGCAGGCGCGGAGGCTGATGGAGGCCATGATAGCCCATTAACAGGCATCGGGAGAGAATAAGAAGAGCAAGGGCATGGAGTCGACCATGACAGCTACTCGCAAGGCCAAGCCATCGTCGACGTCCTCCACGCCCAAGTCGTCTGCCTCCTCCATGGCGTCCATCTCAAGTTCTTGGTCGAATTCTTCTTTGACATCTTCTTCCGCCAGAAGATCCGGCTTTGTGGTTCTCTTGTTCTTGTTCTTCTTTGCCCTTCTGTCAACCTTGACATGGGTGCTAGAGGCAAATACGGCTTTTGGTCCGTTATGTGGAGATATACTTTCGTCGGTACTTTCTGGTTGGGGGTGCTGGAATGCTGGAGGATTCTCCAATCTCCATATCATCGCGTGGGATAGGATTGTCTTCATTATAATCCTCATCTGTACTATCGTATGCACTCGGAGGTGCTTCTTCTCCGACCTGCGTAGCTTTAGAGGTGTATTCTTCACCGTACTCTTCTAGTTTATTCTCGAACGTCCGGAGTTCTTCCAACGTCATCGATTCCTAAGGAGAACCGGGCGAGCCGGCATCCGTTTCGATGGCGTCGAGTACTGAGTCATTGTTGGCTCCACCATCGGTATGGATGGATTCGGAACCGACATAGACATCAAAGCAGTGTTTCTCCTTAGTCTTTAGATGATGTAGCCCGACCTACGGTCGTTACCACATCAAGGTCTCCAACTTATGCCAAGTCGTCATGGAACTCAAAAGGTGAATCCGTTCCTGTATGTGAGCCAACTTCCTACCCTATTGAATGGTATACTACTTCATACTCCGTCCCATATTCATGATAGATTCATACCGACAAGTACAAAGGCAAGGGTTTAGAGGCAAGAGAGGGTACTACAATCATCCTGTATTAGTCCTTGGAAGAGGACTAATACACAAGGGTTTAGAGGCAAGCCATCTTCCGACAAGTACGGAGGCAAGGGAGGAAGCCCGGAGCACCAACCCCGACAAGACGGAGGCTTGGAAGGAGATGTAAGAAGCGCACGAGAAGCACCGAGTGTCTGAACTCTGCACTGATTCTCTGGACGCCTCGAGTCTCTAGCCGACCTTCGGACTGACCCTAGAAACCGACCCGAGGATAGTCTGCATGCCCCTCCGGAGACACTGCAGATGACCAGAATCTCCTGAATCGAGTCTTGACTCACACCGGAGTCTCCGGTCTACGAGATGGGCCTGCACGCCGCCAGCTAGGCCCTTGGCCCATGAACCCCCTTATTCCGTCCAAACCCTAGTTTTATCCCCAAACTACCCCTTGTTAAGTGGCTGGCCTATAAACTGATCCCCTACCCCTTCATGTATCCCGGGGGCATAGATGATAGACTAAAAACAACCCCCATTGTGGAATCTCTAGTTTTGCCTCATCCCCTTTACCAAGGGGACAAACTATCGTCACCAACCTCGATTGGAATTTGCATCACGGCTCCATTGTTTTACAAGGCCTTGGAGTCAGTCTTCCTTCTCCAAGTTGTCAAGATCCTCCCTAAGGTGTTCTTCCCTCTTCAATGTGGATTTGAGGGAGCACGTTGACCGATCTTTCCTTGGGAGGATTCTATTGGTCTGGTGGGCGCCATTCAGGAGCAATAGGTCTTGTATCGTGTGAGTTTTGTGTGTGTTCATCGTGTTCTTCGCGGGATGTGTGTTTGCTTCCGCTACCTTCTCCCTTTCCCCTCGCTTTCCTATCGATTTCCACGGAGATTCATGAAAGATCGATCAACCCTAAGGGGTCACCCCTAACATATTGGTATCAAGAGCCTCGTTTCTCATGAATTTCTCCACAATTTTTTCTTCTATCCATCATAATATAAAAAATCTCCAAAAAGAGCACAATATCGTGTTTTGGAATTTATCTGTGATTTGTGTGAGTTTTGGTAGGTTTTGATCCATGGATTACTTGCTAAACTTGTTGATCTACCTTCCCCTGCGTTCCAATGGCCTAATTACTTGATTTTCCCCATCAATTTGAGGTTTTGATTCGAGTTTTTTTCCAAAATCGTGACCCGGTCGAGTTATACACGTCCTGGAACCTCCGGACCGGAGATTTGGTCCCTGCATCGAGATTCGCTAGACCGAGATTCGCAAATATCCGGACCCCATACTGCATCGTCATCTAGTTTTCGTGCAAAAAAACAGATTTGACCTTCCTCACCGTTTTGAGCATAATTTTTAATTCGAACTCAGATTTGGTGTTCTTTAGCTTGTTTCAAAGAGGACAAGGAGCTTTACATCATAATTCATGTTGTTAATACTATCTAATCCATCGAATTCCGTGAGCAAGGCGGAATCCAACAATAAAGGGTGAAGATCGGCGACGAAAGGTATAAACATTCCGCGACTTTTCCCCGCTTGCATTCCTTTTTGAACTGTACTATCTTTGCGACCAACAAACACCTATTAAGACTAGTTCCTCTTATGATTTCTTGGGCGCTATGCACATTTGATACCTTGTAGAATTCCGAGCAAACATTGTGAGCGCTATTGTAGGGTTTGCAGCATAGAAAACAAAAAATTTCCTACGATGGGAACTATGTACCAAGATCTATCTACTAGATACAAACAACGGGCGGATGTATATCCGTAGAGAACATACCCTTGAACACCGAAAAAGCTTAACGAGTTCGACTCGTGGTTGATGTAGACGATCTCTTGCCGATCTCAAGATCGAGAGGAAGTCCTAGCGCCGCAAATCGCAGCCAGATCCGTGTTTCGCACACGCTCGAGGCACCGAGCAACCTCCGCCTCCTCGCTCCAACATGCAATGAAGCACAACTCTTTCTTGCCGAATAGCCACCGGGAACATGTATCTCGCTAGTCCGAGACCATGGGGATAAATACTAGAGGGGGAGAGAGATCCTTCACGAGAAGGTGTGAGTGAGAAGTGAGGAGAGGGTCTCCTTATATAGGAGAGGGGAAAGCCCAAGGGGAATTGCCGCTGGCCATGGAGGGTAGCCCCACCTCTCCCTCATTCATGTGGGTGGACACTCCACTCACAAAATGCCCCTTCAATTTTCTCCACTCAAAATCCCACTCAAATTCCCATTAAATTTCCACCAAATTTAATGCAAACTCTCATTAAATAAAAATCCTTTTATTTATTCAGAATTTTGTCAATTACTTTAATGACAAACATTCACATATAACCTCTTGCTAGTATTTCATTTCACATGCAGAAACACTTTCTGCAATTTCACCCGAAAACCCGTTTCGGTATCTAGTGAAGTAAATTCCTGTGCTTGTTATTCTTTCTGGCATGAAACTTTTGCTCCAAATTGATGTCGATGTCTCTTAAGTGTGTCACCCTACGGTTCGCGAATAATGCGGATATGACCGAGACCCCTCTCGGATCAATAATCAGAAGCGGGATCTGGAGACCCATACTGACTCCCACACATTCAACGATGACTTTCTTGTGATCGTCGGAACCTTTTATGCTAGTATCTTAATCCTTTTGTTTCGTGATATATTACATGTCCAAGATTCGATCATCGGTATCTCCATACCTAGTTTTATCTTGTTACTTACATGCACTCTTTTCTCGTTCCCGTGATATAACATTCTAGTGATCAAATCACTTGCTTGCAAGCTAATCAATGTGATATCACCGAGAGGGCCCAGAGCATATCTATTCGTCATCATGATGAACAAATTCAACTCTCGATCCATGGGCCTCAACATAACACTTTAGTAGTTCTGAACCCATCTTTATAATCACCCTATTACGGTGTGACGTTTGATGTTATCAAGAAACTCTTCCGGTGTTAGTGATTGGCATGATCTCATGGTCTAAGGATTAGGATCACTTCGTAAGTTGTTATAGCAATATAAACTCAATGAATTTGATCGTAATGCTATACTTTGGATGAATGTTCATCACACCATTACACTAATGTTTTGACCTCGTTATTAACAACATCCAATGTCCATGATCAGGAAACTTTGATCATCTTGTTAATAAACGAGCTAGTTTATAATAGAGCCATAACTAGGAACTTCCTTTTGTTTATTAAACACATATGTATTAACTTTTCCGTATTAATACAATTATAGAATGTAAAATAAACATTTATCATAAACAAGGAATACGATAATAACCACTTTATTATTGCCTATCGGGCATATTCCCTTCAGCTATCTCATATAGTTATCTTGTATAGTTGTTGGCATAAGGAAGAGGCAAGTGAAAAAGAAAGAAAAAAAGAGAAATAAAAAATATAAAAAGGAAAAGATAAAAGGAAACAAATAAACAAGTGCCTCATAGAATAGTAAGCACACACTTGATGAACATCATATAGGTGGTAATTATTGTGCATATCTTATAGCCCACCAATTTTATTGCAATCGAACTAGCGTCTCTCCTTGTACTTTTGCGACACAAGCTTATAGTCTTTGCTAGGTAATCATTTGGTTCTTAGCTCACTTTCTCCGTCGCACAAGTCTCATTTATCCCACCATGTGAGTTTCCTTGTACATATTTCCTATCGTGTGGATTGACTTCTTTTGCTTTGTGATCATTGTGGTTCTTTACTTGCCATTACAACATCATAATCTCGGGTTGTTTCTTGACATGCCACTTTCCATACCTATCCACCATAGGCCTCGTGTGTGTATGTTTTTTTAGTTGTTAGTTGGTTTTGGTGTTCCGCGTGAACTTCACTTTGCTTGGTTTATTGTTCTCAAGTGTGTCCACTTGCACGATACGATCTTACAAGGTAAGGTTTGACGTTGCATCTCTAACACCCAATACCACTTCCATATACACCACTTGGTCTTGTGAATCATGTTTAGGGACTCCGGAACCGAGGATGATATCTATTAAGAATCCATGATGAGACACCATGACTACGACTCCACAAGTATAGAGGACATGACAGAGCACTACACCGACAATGGCTCTGCATTCTTTGAGGACCCGGAGCACTACACCTACGATGAATCCACATGCATGGAAGACATGGAGCATGACATCAACTATGGCTCCTCAAGCATGGAACACTTTGATACGTCAGAAACGTATCTATATTTTTTTATGTTCCATGATTGTTTAGTATCTACTTTGCTTTGCTTTGTGTTTCTTTGAGGTGTTTTTATATCTTTTCTGGAACTAACCTATTAACAAGTTGCCACAGTGCCAGTTGCCTGTTTTCTTCTGTTTTTGGTTCCAGAAAGGCAGAAAATCAATATTCTCGAAATTGGACGGGACAAAAGCCAAAGTCAATAACTTTCCGTGAGGGACACGAATCCAGAAGGAGGGACGGAGAGGCACCAGAGGGTGGCCAGACCCCCTGGGAGCGGCCAAGCCTGGCCCGCGCCTGGGGAGGGTGTGGGCCCTCTGGCCGCCTCCTCGGCCTCCCCCTTCGCCTATAAGAAGCCCCATATGAGAAAACCCTAAGTCGCCAATCATACTTCCATAAAAAGTTCCGCAACGTCGGCGCCACCAAAAGGGAGTTTCGGGGGACAGAAACTCTCTGTCCTGGCACCCTGTCGGGACGGGGAAGTGTCCCCGGAGCCATCTCCATCAATCTCCATCGCCATATTCATCACCATTGCTGATTCCCATGATGAGGAGGGAGTAGTTCTTCCTCAGGGCTAAGGGCTCTACCGGTAGCTATGTGTTCATCTCTCTCTATGCATGATCTTGTGGTCATGACACTACTAGGAAAACAACATTTAGTGGCGCACCTGAAAACATCATCTGTGGCACACTAGCAGTGCGCCACGTGCCTTGCGCTACGGCTATCTCTCGTGGCGCATCGCCCAGTGCGCCACTACAGTTGTCGAGATAGGCGAGACCGCTAGTGCCACAGCTATGTGGGTAGGTGCGCTACGCGTAGGATCTTCTGTGGCGCACTTCCCAGTGCGCCACTAAGCTTCTATAGTGCGTTTTAGGTGTAGTGCACCACAGAAGGTAGATCATGTGCGTCACAGGTGTGTTTTTTGTTTTTTTAATTTCCGAGCCAGATTATATACAATACAGATTATATACAATATTACAACAGATATACACACACAGATACAAGATATACAATTATATATAAATACACAATATGAAAAACAAGATTGAAACAAATACATATAGATAAGTCTCATACATGAATACATAGTATAAGTTACATTGTTTCGATCAAGTTACAAAGTAGTAGTTGGTGACATGCGAATACATGTGTCGATCGAACAAGTTAGAGCTCGGAAGCTCGCCTATACATCTAAACTAGCTGGACACAAACGCGGGATAAACAACCAAAGAAGATAAGCATGATCACCGTCGCGACGAAGGTGTAGGTCTTCATCCGGTTCCTTGTCCTAACTCCCGCTAGATAGCGCGTGTATCTAGCTTCCGCCTCCGCCATAGTGTTGTACCTTTGTATCTATTGTCACTGAAACGGTGCACTGTCCCAGTCTTCCCAATCATCGAGACTCGAACTGCCCCTTGTACACGACGCACACGCCATCTACAAGTTGACAATAATAATTAACCGGTGATTGAAAAAACATGTATAATTAAAGTCGCATATGAAGATACACTTATAGAAAGTACTCCTAAATCAAAAAGAGCAAACTCAAAAAGCATGCCTCATATATAACTAGGTTGTTGGACACAGGAATATGCTACGATGAAACCGTACGCCAAGTAGGATGCACAACACCTGGACTTGTGCATAGCACAAGGCGTACAATCCCATCGTAGCACATTCATATATATAGTGTGCCACGATATTTCAATCATCGGCATTATTCTCGAAAAAGACCAAAGTAGCTCGAAAAGAATGCCTCATATATAACTAGCTAGGTCGTTGGACACAGGAATATGCTATGACGGAACAGTTAGCCAAGTAGGATGCACAATTCCTGGACTTGTGCATATCACAAGGCTAACTATCCCGTCATAGAACATTCACATATATATTGTGCCACGACATTTCAATCATCGGCACATTTTCGAAAAAGACAAAAATAACTCGAAAAGAATGCCTCATATATATACATAGGTTGTTGGACACAGGAATATGCTATGATGGAACCGTGAGCCAAGTAGGATGCATAAGACCTGGACTTGTGCATATCACAAGACTCAGAATCCCATCATAGCACATTCACATATATAGTGTGCCACGACATTTCAATCATCGGCATTATTCTAGAAAAAGACAAAAATAACTCGAAAAGAATGCCTCATATATATACATAGGTCGTTGGACACACGAATATGCTACGACGGAACAGTCAGCCAAGTAGGATGCACAATTCCTGGACTTGTGCATATCACAAGGCTAACTATCCCGTCGTAGCACATTCACATATATATTGTGCCACGACATTTCAATCATCGGCATTATTCTCGAAAAATACAAAAATAACTCGAAAAGAATGCCTCATATATATACTTAGGTCGTTGGACACAGGAATATGCTACGATGGAACGGTGAGCCAAGTAGGATGCACAAGACCTGGACTTGTGCATATCATAAGGCTCACAATCCCATCGTAGCACATTCACATATATAGTGTGTCACGACATTTCAATCATCGGCATTATTCTCGAAAAAAGAGTAAGGAAAAAAAGAAGGACCAAAGTGAGCAAATGACCAAAGAGTAAGCAAAAAAAACAAGCATTGATTGATATATAATAATAATAAGCAAAATAAGTAAGCGATGATTCATAAACCTAATAAGATAAGTACACTTGTCCACACACACACAAAGGTCATCTATAGTTTGTAACTACAACTAGGCCAACATCAAGCCTTCTGGCTCGGCTTAGGGAACGGGAGGACGCCTTGTCTCGTCATGAACTTCCTATAGTCACCCTGCATCTCTAGGCGATCTTCTATGTCACGGTTATTCGGGATATTTCCTCCGTAGAAGATCCCCCCCGAAGTCATGACATCACGAAAGATGATTGCCCCAAATTGCTGCTGGATGCGATACATCTCTTGTCTAATATCCGAATCATTGATCTTGGCCTTTACTTCGCCCACCGCTTGAGATGATCCGCAACAGAGAATTCTGCGGTCATAGGAACGCCTCATGTGATGGAGTGCGAGTAGGCTTCCTTCATCGCTTTTCCTACCGCTTCACGCAGGGAACTCCGTTACGTGGTTGAAGACGTCGCCGAACTTGACCTTCGTGACGCACGAAGGTGGTGCCTTCCGTCGAGGCAAAGCCGGTGAGAGCATAATCCGTAACTTCCTTGATCTTGTCGTAGTTTTTCTTCTTTTCTAGACTCCCGAGTCGAAATACGTGGCGTGGGAATGCTTGGCGATAAGGAGATGAGCGTGCAGGTTCATCTCTGCTAAAAAATTCAAATGGAATGTGTTGGAAAAAGAATTATGATGATCTAATAAAGCCAATCGACGGTGGCGAGTGAATAACGACTTACTCGGGAAAGTAAGGCACGAGAATGTATTCCTTTGTCTTGTTCGCCACGAGGATTCTTTTTAGGTACGAGGCCACGATACGTTGTTCGGCGGGGGAACCCAAGCAGCCGTCATGCGTGTAGTAGGGGTCCACTATAGCGATGCTCGGTGTGTTCTCTCTAATGATCTGCATGGCCAGGCTGAGAGAAAACAGACGGACCATGGTATAGTGCAGCGGGTATAGGTGGAACATATTGAAGATGTCGTCGAACCGCAGGAAGAATAGATCCGCAGGGGCATTGTCGACGAAGCCCAATCTTGGTGGCACCTTAACCACGAATACCGGGTGCGAGGGATCTTTCTCCGATAGAAGGCGTCTCTCTATCGTCAGCACGCCTTCATGCACACTCTGCGGTTCCGAACTGGCGAGCTTCCGCAAATTCTTAGGTAGCATGGGCTCAGCCACATGAATCCTCCACATAATACCCTCGGGTCTTGGTGGCCCGTCCCGAAACCTGATCGGATTCGCAGTTGTTGACGCCACCGGCTGGCTCGAGCTGCTAGATTTTCTTTTCCTGCCCTTTTTTCCTTTTGGAGAGCGGGCAGGCACCGCAATCTGAGCACCGGCCGCCCTATGTAGTGTGTCAGGGCTTGGAATAAAGGGCCGGTTGGTTGTATCAGCTGGCTCTATAAAGGCGCAAGCTAGAGGCGTCTCCTGAGAACCAAACAGACGCTTGGTGATAGTGGCTTTCTCTATGGGGCCACCAGCTAGGTCTTCGTTGCTAAACTGAGTGCTGAAGAAGTGATCATTCCAGTCTTCGTCCTCGTCCGGATCCTGCGCCATGTGCATATCATCAACATGATCATCCGACCCACCGCGTGGAGGTGACGGCGGGCGGTAGGTTTTGCCACCGCTTGTCGCCGACACGACGTGTCTTTGTCTGTGGCGTGATGGCCCCGCCGTCCCCAAACGGATCATGCTCTTTGGCCATAGCAAGAATAAGCAAGTTCGAGGACGACTCTTCTTCATCCGCTCCTGGGGGTTGAATGGGAGGTTCCCGGTCGTTGCAGCCCCTTAGCACCCGACTAATTTTAACCATGTGCACGCTATCTGACATCGGCCTTGAGTGGAACGTGCGCTGCAAGGGTTGAACGATGGTACCCTTGGCAACATCCCTCAGCTCGTTGTTCACGTAGCATAAGATAGTGCAAGGAACACCCGTCTGCGGAAAACATGTACGGTGTCGTCAGAGATGCCATAAGAGTAATAAATGGCATGAAAGGCGGTAATTAAAGCAATTTGTTTACCGTGATGGCGTCGAGATCGGCTAATGTCGACGCACCGCATATGGCGACGGGCGTGCAAGAGACGGAAGGGTTGCTTGATGGCGCGGTGGCCGTGTATTATCCCTACCGACGGTGCTTGAGCTCCGGTGCCGACGATGGCGGTGGGGACCAACATGTACTCCGCGCCGCGGTGATGGTAAGGAGTCACCAACACTTGCGCCAGCGGTGCTAGCGGAGTCACGAACACGTAGTTCGCTCGATTCATCGACGCAGTTGTTCGAGTGGCCGACCATGCTTGGAATCGGCACGGACCTACTCGACCACCCGCACTCCAGTTCGCTATTGACTCCACCAAGGTAGGCGGGAAGGACGTGAGGGTGATTGCCGTTGTCTTGGACGATCTGCGGATCCGCGCCACTTTTGCCTTAAGTTCTTGAACCTCGCTTTTCCTCCTTCCTTCCCGACGGCGCCACATGCCCTCGGTGGACCAAAATGATCCACCCAATTCTTACCCCGAGGCCGGCGAGCCACCCGACGGCTTCTTCAGAATCTCTATTTTCTTGGCCCGGTTCATCGCCCTATTAAAAGGGTTATCCCACGGTGGCCACCACGACCCACGGATGAGGAACCAGGATCCATGACTAGCAACAATTTCCTCCTCCCGGAAGAAGTAATGGTGAATCATTTAGATCATCGATTAGATTGCAATCGAGTTGATCCGCGTAATTAGATTATACTTACACAATTTCTCGACCTTCACCGCAGGATCCGCGGTGAGTTGTTTGGTTTTGGGTCCACATGGTAACGGGCTCGATGAAGTTTCAACCTGCCGGGTTCGAATTTAGCAAAGGGTTTTCTATCCCTTGGATCTATACTCTTCGTCCTCCTTATTCCATTTGGCCTCCGCGGTTCTCAGATCCACGATCCGAGATGGTGATGACCTATATTCATCGCATGCGGACCTTTCCCGATTACTATTAGCTGTGGCTCTTCGGTTTCACACCTCCTTGAACTCCGAATCGATCTTCGGTGATCTCAAGGGTCAATCTTCCGGATCTCCTCGAGACTTTTGCCTTCTTTATAGATCTTCTTCTTTATCCGGTTCTCCACCGCCAGGCGGTGCTCATATTTGTGAGGGCGGATTTGTTTACTGCCCCATGAGAATTTGTGTTCGATACTTAGCGGGAACTTGTATCTTGCGTGCAGCTTCTCAAGAGGAGTGTGCAAGTGGCCATTATCTTTATGCCGAGATTCTCGGTGTTGATCGAGATGGTTGTCCGGTGATCGCCGCCACTTGCCCACCGCACTTTTGACGACAAGGCGGGCTCCAAAGGAACCCCGATGGGCTCACTGCATTTCTCCTCCTAACCGTGCCGACGTGTTCGGCGCCGGTCCTTCGGCTTCTTCTTCTTCTTAGGAGGATTGCTACCACTCTCGTGCCTCGCCGCCATCGCTGGTTTCATCGTCCGCCTTCTTGCTTCTTCCTCTGTGTCTTCCATCTCATCATCCTCGCTCTCCGAAGGATGGTATTCTTCATCGTCTTCTAGCCGCTGGGCCGCCTCCCAGAATGTCAATTGTTTATTCGGAGGTCTGAGTTTTCCTTCAGCGCTGATGCGCTTAGAACATCCAGCCTCGTCGTTGTCACACATCTTCGCACTAATAAAAAACAAATAATTGGTTAAATGCACGGAAAAATCCGGCATGACCTTTGCTAATTTTCTTAAACTAGGAGTGCCCGATTTCTGCCGAAACGGAAGTTAATCAACATTCCGGAAAAAATCGGGACTCATTTTATACAAGAACCTGCATACACACATAATAAAGTGCTTCATATACAAGCACAAGCACAATTTCAAGTGCTACAATTATATCACCACAGATTATATCAACTGTCATTGACAACAAGTATGACAGCAAGTATATGACAGCAAGTATGACAACAAATATGACAGCAAGTATGGATTATATGACAACAAGTATATGACAGCAAATATGACAGCAAGTATATGACAACAAGTATGGATTATATGACAACAAGTATATGACAGCTACTGCTTGCTAACAGCAACTACACAATCTATTTCTTGACAGCAACTACACAATCTACTACTTGCTAATAGTAACCTAATTCTTGACAGCAACTAACTAAACCTAAAAAAACTAACCTACTGCTTACTTGAGGACAAAGGTCATGCAAAATTTACATAAGATGCAAAATTTAGATAAACTAACCTACTGCTAATTCTCTACTCCTACTCCTACGCCATTCTTTGTTGCTGCTCGGGGCGGCAAGGAGGACAACTCTCGGTCACACACATACACACAGGCCACCTCTCCAGGCAAAATGTAGAAGTGAAATGTTGAACTAAAGAGTTAGAGCAAGTTTCCCAAATTAACTTAGATGTCCCTTGTCACTACTTTAACTCTGATCTTAATCATATTTGATATTCTAGGGAGAAACCTCTACATTTAAGCCATATCTTCACAGATATAGAACACCATATTTGTCATCGAGTAGCAGCTCCCAAATGTGGTATGCAACAAAGCGGCATCTGCTCATATTATTGTGCTCTCTAGCTATTCGCCATTCGGTAAGTTCATTTTCCTGCTTGTTTTGTCCTTCCATTAAGTTTCTGATATAGCGCCAGGGTATGTTATTGGTTCTGGTGACTTGGGAGTTCCAAGTTCTTGGCCTTGGTCCAGAACCTAGGTCAAGCAGGGGTAAAAGCCGTCCTTTAAAAATTGTGGATTTATTGTGTTCTTAATGATACAATTGATGCTGTAAAATACCAGAGCAATTGCTATTTGTTCTGTTGATTCATGAAACATTTTACCATATCTCACTACAGAGACCGATAGTTAGATCTTAGCGATCTAAAAGAAGTGTGTAATTTCATTGTAAGTCTGAAAACGTTGTTAACCATTTTTCTCTTCAAGAGACACCTTTTCTGGGGTATAACTGTAAGATATTGCTAAATTATTAACAATCTCAAGTAATATTCTTACACTGACAACATGTTCTGACCATTATATATATTATATTTTAGAAACATGCATGATTGGACAGATGGATGTTCTTTTCTAGTGTAGACACTTGAAGTTTTTGTTGATTATTATGCTTATTCTGATGCAAGTATGTTTTGTAAACTTGCATGTGGTATTTACCAGTAAAATACACTCCCCAATGGATGTGGCTGAAGGGTGAACTGAAGCGTGTGGACAGAGAGAAGACACCCTGGCTTATTGTTCTCATGCATACTCCCATGTACAACATCAACGATGCGCACTATATGGAGGGAGAGAGTATGAGGGATGCTTTCGAGAGATGGTTTGTCAAGTACAAGGTGGACTTGGTGTTTGCAGGCCATGTCCACGCCTACTGAACCCTAACCATGGCCTGCAGAGAGAGGGGAGAGAGGGAGAGAGGGAGAGAGGGGAGAGGCGACGCTCACCTCTGACGGGCGGACGACGGGCGGACGATGACGGGCGGACGACGGCGGCCTCCACCTCCTGAGACGCGGCGGCTGCTCCTCCTCGGACACGGGCCTCCTCCTGAGACGCGGGCCTCCTCCTCCTCGGACACGGGCGGACCTCCTCCTCCTCGCACGCGGGCAGGCCTCCTCCTCCTCAGACGCGGCGGCGGATCGTGCTCGATCGGGCTGAGAGATGGAGAGATGGGGATGAGAGAGGGGGGGGGGGGGGGTCGAGCGCACGTGTGGATAAAGCCACTTAGGCGTAGCGCACTGGGGCATAGTGCGCTACGGATATCTGTAGCGCACTATGGGCTAGTGCGCTACGCCTATCGGGTTCTAACTACTTTATAAGAAAACTGCAGCCCCACTATCTAACAACTACACTAGCCTATCCCATTGGTTCCGCCCTTAGCTCTATTCTAAACTTGTGAGCACCCAGGTTCGAATCTTGGTGCCCACCTTTTTTGTTTTATTTCAAAAATACTTTTAAATGTTCCAAAAAATACCCAAAAGTGGTGACATATGCCATAGAAGTTTTGTTTTGATTTTAAAATACTTTTAAATATTCCAAAAATGCCCAAAAGTGATAATATATGTCATAAAAGTGGTACAAATATGATTCAAATTATAACTAAATTTCATAAGAACAGATCCATGAATATTACAATCTTTTTCGACCACGCGTTTTACAATATTTTTTGAGCTAGCGTTTTACAATCTTTTTTCCCTTCTTTGTCGTGGTTGAATAATTTAGCCCCGGCACTTTAATATTTCTTCTTTCGAACGGGCTACCTTTTTTGGGTAGGGTTGTCCTTTTTCTTCTTGTGATGTATGTTGCTGCATCGTAGTCGTCATCTTCAATCTTTGGATCGCCAGATCGGTCAAGTCTTGCTCGTTGGCGACTCCATCCATTCCGATGATGTTTCTTTTCTCTCCTCACGACAACACGGATAGGCTTTGTCGGGTCGGTAATGAAAAACATTGGTCCACTTTGCAGCCGCACCATGGTTCATTTTTCGCGCCACGCTTGCACCGCCTTGGATTTGGCTGCCGGTATAACCATGGTTGTGAAATACCGGTCTTCTTCGACGCTCTTTGCCCATCCGACACGGAACATCGACACCTTTTCTCCACATGAGTCGAGATCCCAGATCTCCTCGATTCTTCCGTAGAATCTTTCCTTCACGTTGTCATCGGTGAAGAATTCGACGCTACGCCCGAGTTCGATAATCACACTTGTTGTCCTTTTCCTCCGTAGAATGTGTAGTCATGATATCATACGCCTGATAGGTCACCACGTTTTGCATCGGTCCCTACGAAAAGGTGAATATGATCTTTTCCGTGTCAGAAGAATGCGATCGCGGGGGATTATCAAGGAGCGTCTGCCTAAACCAACGCGTGAAATCTGAGTTTTGCTCTTTGATTATTTCTCCTCGGCCCTCTGTATGCCCCGGCCATCGTATTTCTTCTCGATTAACCTTTTGTGCTTCGCACAAGGATCGACCAGTTCTAAATGTCAGAAGCGACGAGGTTTGCTCGATCAAAGTCTGCGTCGAAAATCAAAGTCTGCATGCAAGATGCGACGACCCTCTCGGTGACCAGATCCGTAGAGCTTGCCAAGGTGCTCGCTGACGGAAGACCGACGGTTCTCGATGTCTAGATAATTCGCGTAAAGAGATGCACTCTTCGCCGTAAAACCCTTGGCTATGCTTCCATCCGACGGGACCTGCTATGAACGTATCCTTTGATGTGTCCGCTCATCCTTTCGAACGCCATCATGCCGGAGGAACATCGCCCGAGTTGTACGATGTCCTCCATGACATGGACCAGCAGATGCACCATAATGTCAAGAATGCGGGTGGAAGTAGACCTCAAGCTCACATAGTATCACCACGATCTCCTCCTCGTAGCCTCCGAGCTGATTCACACCAATCGACTTCCTAGAGATGACGTCGAAAAACTTGCATAGGCCAAATAACGTTTCACGGACGTGCTCGCCCATTATCCCTCTTAGTGCGACCGAAGTACTCGTCATTAGCACGACATAGTCGTGAGACTTCATGCCATCGAACCTCTGCTTCGCCTGCCTAGGTATCTGCTTATCTTGCCGCGAGTCGTAAGGAAATTTTACTCCTAGAAGGCACTTGAAAACTGTTTGATCTCATCACGGCTTAGAGTGAAGAAAGAAGGAGGACAAGAATATTTGTTCTTCTTGAACTTTTACCCTTCCGACGACCTTGTGTCGCCTCCGACTCATTATCATCGTCATCTTCCCGATCATCGAGTAGTCGCCCTCCGTGAAGCTCCTTCCGGATACCCAAGCATATCAGTCGTGCCTTGCTTTCGGGCCATGTTTCGTCCTATCCGCATGTTGATTATGGTGGCGACGACTCGCATGTTTTTCGTGATATGCATGATGTCGAGGCTATGAGGCATGCGAGAAACTTCCAAGATGGCAACTCCCGTAAAACAGACCTTGTTTTCCATACGCTCATCGGCTTGTCTTGTTGTCGCCTCTTCGCTTCTTTCCGTGCTTAGGACAATCTTTCCGCTTTTTCAAAGAACTCTTCCACTTCTTCGCTCCTACGCCGGGATTCCTCGGTCTTTGATTTGCCATCGAACAGGTCTCCACGCTTTCTCCATGGATCATTCTGCCGAAAGCCTCCGGTGCGCCATGAACACGGTTTTCGATGACCCTAGATCTTTCTCTAGTTGGAGATAGCTTGTGTTATCCATGCACCTAACGCATGTGCGTAATCCTTGGATAACCTTGCCCCGAGATATACCCAACCTGGATAGTCTTGCAATCGTAGTGACCAACGCTCTCATAGTGAAATAATCTTGTGCAACGGCGTCGTAAGTATTGGCTCGATTCCCATAACGTGGCTAGCTCCTCTTTCAACAGCCGAGATACAGATTGATGTCGGTACCAGTTGTTTCGCCCTTGAATTAGCATACTCATTTGTATGTACTTCTTCTTCATGCACAACCATGGAGGAGGTTGTACATCCATACAAACACGGGCCAAGTGTTGTGCGTCTGCTACCGCTACGAGGATTGAGTCCATCGGTGCTCGCACCAAGCCTCGATGTTCCTAGAATCTCCACGAATTCTAGGAATTGAGGTCCAATGCTTTCACTCGCTAGCATCCGAAGGGTGCGTCGAGCTCATCCTTTTCGGCCATCATCATCATCTCCTAGCTTCTTCCTTTCGCATGCCATCGCATGAGCTTCGCTTCCTTAGGGTCGCGAAATAAGCGCAGACGAGGAGTGATAGGAAAGTACCATACCACTTTTTGAGGTGCTTTCTTCCCTTTCTTGTATCGACTCACGCCGCACACCGGACATGTGGTTTTCTCCGCGTCCTCGCCCCGATAAATGATGCAATCGTTGATGCATACGTGATATCTAACGTGCGGTAGATCGAGAGGACAGACGCTTTTCTTGGCATCCTCGATACTAGTTGGACATGTGTTCCCCTCCGGGAGACGATCGTGCCAGAATGCCATCATATCGTCGAAGCTTGCGTCGCTCAATTTGTGTTTTGCCTTCATCTCCATAGCCTTGAGCATTACATTCAATCGGGTATCATCGGGCCTGCATCCTTCATACAATGGAGTAACCGCGTCTTTCTCAAGTTGTGCAAGCTTGGCTTTCTCTCTAGCGGCAGCCCTGGCGTTACTCGTCTGCTTGAGAAGCAGCTCTTGCACATAAGGGTCCCGCACCCAGACTGACGTTGTTCCATCGTCGTCTGCTCCTCCGGCATCTAGATCATCATCATCCCGGTCTGCTTCCGCACCTTCACCGTCTCCAGGAGACTCTTCATCATCTCGCCCGTTCTCGCCATGATGATGATCATCGTCATGTTGGCCACCTTCACCGTCTCCATCGTCTTCGTCATCGCTTATCCAATGAGTGTATCCATCCATGAAACCATGGCGGAGCAGGTGCGCCTGCAGATTCCCGGAATCTGGGTCGATCACCCAGTTGAGTTTGCATCTTCTGCACGGACATCTTATATCCGTCTTGTTATTTTGTATCATGTAGGCCGTCGCACATTTCAAAAATCTAGCCACAATGCCTTCGCTCATTATGCGGACCATTTTTGCATGCATGGTGTACACGGTACAATTAGAAGTCTATTAGAACCACATAATGAATGCATGCATGCAATGGTCGATAGAAAATTTCGGCATGACCTATCCTAAAATTAGGACCTTTGCGAAATGCCAAAGTCTTGCAAAAATGGAAATGAATCAACATTTTGGCAAAAAAATGGCAACTTGTTCACATACAAACACAAGAGAGAGAGACCGATCCATACACACATGAACATATCATTATCCTCTCCATACACACATGCATGAGCATCATCGATACTCTCCATATAGACACACATATGACCATCGATCCTCTCCATACACACATCATGAGCATCAATCATCTACATACATATGAGCATATCATCCATATACACATGAACACATCCTTACATGGACAACTTACCGAGATGAGAGACCGATCGCGAGAAAGATGGAAAGGAGAGGTGCGCGCGCGAGACCGGAGAAGGAGATGAGAGACCGGAGACCTTCCTCTATTACTTATGTAACATCCAAGGCAAGTTTTACATGCTAAAAATGGTGAATGGGTGGAGAAATTGAGGTGGGAAGGAGAAGATCCCGACTAGATCTAAGGACGAAGAAGAAGGGGAAAGTGAAGTGTGGGGTGGTGGATGTGGTCACACATGTGCACATAAATTGCTGTCAAAAAAATCGACACATCCATGGCGCACTCTGCCCTAGTGCGCCACAGGAAGGAGTAACATCCGTGGCGCACATGCCATAGTGCGCCACGGATGTGTCTGGCCGTTTCACAGCAGAGAGGGGCATGCGCTTAGGCGTAGCGCACCCCCCATGTGCGCCACGGTTGACACAAACAACTGTAGCGCACCTACCCTATGTGCGCTTCTGAATGTTTGGCGTCATGTGGGCCTGGCCCACACATATCTGTGGAGCACTATGGTCATGTGCGCCACGGTTGTTCTAGTTACTAGTAGGGCACTGCCCATAGGTGAGCCACGCCTGTTTTAGCCGTGGGGCACTTCAACCATGTGAGCCACGGATGTGCTGATTACCTGTAGCCATTTTCCTAGTAGTGTGAGCTTTGTAATCAAGTAGATATACCTTTCTACTCAAATGCTTCATTAGATCTCTGCTCTCCTCATGTGTGTGAAAGAGACAGCGTGCACGCCATGGTGGCACTTAGGCTTGAGTCTACATAAATACTCTTTGCGCTTTAATATATCTATGTTTTTTCCCACGTGTGTGAAAGTGACAGCGTGCATACCGTGTGTGGCACTTTGGCTAGATTGAATGATTGTTATGATTTATATTTGGAGTTGGATGTCTCTATGAAATTGTGGTGTTTGTTGGAACCATCTAGTGCTCAAGGTGACAGTGTGGGGTTATCTAGATTGGGGAAGGCGGACTTTGAGGAGTGCTGTTATAGCCCTACCAATGATTAGAGTGTTCAACCGGAGAGTAGTTAAGAGTAGTATCATGAAGAGAGGATATTTATATGAGAGAATGTTCACTAGTGAAAGTATGATCCCTAGGCCTTGTTTCTAAACATTGAAACACCGTTTGCATCTAGATCTGTTGCATGTTTGCTTCCTTCCATCTTTATTCCGTTTGTCGGGGAGGTTACCTTTCCTCCAAGCTCTTTTCGCACCGCTACTCCACGCCAACAACAAGTCAGAAGCTCTTTTCTGGCACCGTTACCACTTGTATTTCACTATACCTTCGCCGAACTAGTGCACCTATACACCTGAGAAGTGTATTGGGTGTGTTGGGGACACAAGAGACTTCTTGTATCTTGATTGCAGGATTGCTTGAGAGGGAATACCTTTGACCACTTCCTCCCTGATTTCGATAAACCTTGGGTAATCCACTTAAGGGAAATTTTCTGCAGTTCTACAAACCTCTACACTTGGAGGCCCAATAACTGTCTACAAGAATAGAAGTGCATAGACATCAAGCTATTTTCTGGCGCCGTTGCCGGGGAGGTAAGGTAAAAGGTACTCACATCCTCCGGTGTGAGTGCTCGAAGTTATTTCCTTTAGATTCTATAGTTTTATCTTTTTGTTTCTTGTTTTCACTAGTTAGGCTTAATGGAAAACAACAACAAAATTAGAGAGATCTATAGCATTTATATTGAGTTAGGACATGAAGTGTTTGAAGAGAAAGTTAAAAAACCTATGGAACTTTATATGCATGCTAATAGCAATGTTATTAGTATGCATTATTTGGACACCATTATTGCTAATGCTATGGAAAATTCTAAGCTTGGGAAGCTGGTTTTGATGAGCATGATATTTTTAGTCCCCCAAGCATAGAGGAGAAAATTTTCTTTGATGATAGTTTACCTCCAATATATGATGATTACAATGATGATATTGATATTTTCAGTCCACCTACTATTGAGGAGAAAAGTGATTATGATTACAATGTGCCTCCTATTTTTGATGATTATGGTGATGAGAATAACAATGATAGCTATTTTGTTGAATTTGCTCCCACTACAATTAATAAGAGTGACTATGCTTATGTGGAGAGTAATAATTTTGTGCATGTGGCTCATGATAAGAATATTTTATGTGATAGTTATATTGTTAATTTTATTCATGATGCTACTGAAAGTTATTATGAGAGAGGAAAACATGGTTTTATGCATCTCAAAAATATTAAGTTTCCCCTCTTTATGTTGAAAATCTTGAAGTTGCACTTGTTTTGCTTTCCTATGCTTGTTGCTTTGTGCTTTCATGATTTGTTTCTTTAAAAGATTCCTATGCATAGGAAGTGGGTTAGACTTAAATGTTCTTTGAATTTGCTTCTTGATGCTCTCTTTTAAATCAATTCATATTTCCTATGTGAGCATCTTTAAAATTATCATGCCTAACTTAAAGGCATTAAAGAAAAGTACTTGTTGGGAGATAACCCAAGAGTTTTCTTGAGTCTTGGAAGTTATTACTTCAGTAATAGCCTCTCCTTATCCTTTTTGTTTGCTTTTTGTGCCAAGAATGGCCTCTAATGAGAGGGAAGTAAGATTTGGGGAGTTGCTGTCCCGAAACAGATTTCTGTCCTCCATAATAAATATTCGTGAGGAGTCTCTGTAACTCGTATTGAGCTGAAAATTTACAAATAAATACCCCAGTATGTTAGCTCACTTTCATTAGTTCAACACGTTTTGATTTGATCAACAGAAGGTCTTCGAAAAAATCAGTTTCTACCTGCTGGTCTATTTTGATAGATTTCTGCCATTATTTGCATTTGCTTCTTATTAATTACTTTTTAAGTTCTTTTTGGGAAATTGAGATTTTTGAGGGAATTTCTACAGTATCTTGTTTTTTTAGTGAAAGTTTTGCTGTTCTAAAGATAAACCCAAAGGTCTAATATCTTTTGAATACACTAATGTTGCTAATGAAGATTGTGTGAAGATTTGTATGAAGGAAAAAATTTAGGCGTAGAGAGAGAATGATGTAATGAGATGAAGAATGGACAAAATCTCAAGATTTGGGATGCCACCATGGTGTCACCCCAAGAAATATCCAAGAGGTACAAGCGTCAAAGCTTGGGGATGCCCAAGGCATCCCCTTCTTCATCAATAAAAAACCCAGGTCTGTCTATACACTTCGTTTTTATTGTTTCATGCACAATTGTGTTGTTCTTGGAGCGACTTAGTTTTCATATTTGGTTTTTGTTTGCTTAGTTTGCTTGAGTAAAGTTGGTTTATCACACCACACTTCTTTTGGAGAGAGACACACTCTGTTTCCATTGCCCAGAACACTCTAGTTTTCATTCTTATTGTTTTGTGAGTGTTTTCTTTTGCTAGCACTATGTTCAGCCTTATTTTTCTTGTGCTTCCAGCTTATAAATTTTTAGTTATACTTTGTGGATTTGTGAGACAAGCTCACTGTTTTTATTGATTATTATCTTTGTGATTTGTTTCAAATAAGTTGCTTGGTGTTGGAAAGAGTAGGAAGCTTCATTCTTAAGTGGTATAAAAGGGAGCTTGCATTGGCTGTGACTTACACTTTAGCATGACATGCTAGGTGTTGTTTTGACCTTATGCTTAGTGATTATTGATGTAGCATGTCTTGTTCCAAATAATTAGGATTGCTTAATGTGCCTTGAAGAAATTATGCGTTGTTTTAGCATGCAAAAGTATAGTATTGTGGTATTCTCCTTTGATGATTTTCTTGGGTTGACTTGGCACATGCTTACACCATGTTATGACTATGAAAAGTCAACATTAGCCTCTATGATCATTTAGTCCTTGAATTGTAGTACCACTCTTTGCTTTGATTAGTATGCTTTGTTTCTCTACATGATTATGGCCATTATGCTCTCTTAGTTGGTTTCTCCCAGTCTTTTGCTAGCCTACACTTGTATGAGTAAGTTATACTTATGCTTCCAACTCCCAAGAAACCAAGTTATTCCAAAGTGTCCACTATAAACTCCTATGCATGGTGTGTTACACCATTCCAAGTATATTCTTGTTTTCATCTACCTTCCAATTAAAAACTATTTTGTTATGTGAAAACTTAGCGATTAAAGCCCTCACGAACTTGATGTCACACTTTATTCTTTTCCCCTAATAAACTTGAACCATTGTGACAACTTTTTTGTATATGCTTGCACTTATAAGTTGGAATTAGCAGAATCGTGCTGTCACGGGGAACGTTTTCAACATTGCACTTGTACTTTTGTACTCCGTTGATATCATGCTCTTTTGTCTATGGATGTTACCGGTGTGAAATGAAGTGGGAACTTATAAGTCCATGGATTTTGTATTCTGTGTTAGAGAAATGCCTAGGCCGCTAGCCTAAGCCATGCCTAATCATGGTGGAAACTTGCAGCATCACCATTGTGAGCTATCTATGAAGCATCCTCAATAAAAAGCTATGCATATGTTAAATAAAAAGATTGTTGAGATGCTCATTGTCTGCTTGCCTTGTCATTTTGGTTATGGGAAAACTCCTGTACCATGTGCAAGGGGTACCCCGTTGGCGGTTCTCAATGATATGCAAATACTTATAGTGACAAGAACTTGCCTGGGCCCTAAGTTGAGTATCCATGAGGTGTAGCCCTCATATTCAAGGGACTTGAGATTGCCAACTTATACTTCATCAAGCATATACTCCAGCTTTGCCACTTTAACCTTCACCAATTAAAGATGCTTATGATAGGGGCAACGAGGGCTGAAAGCTAACAAGTACCATAACTTATGATAGGGGCAATGAGGGCTGAAGCTCTTTTTGAAAATTGTAATCCCTGCAACCTTTACAAAAAGGCCTTTCTTCCACCACTATTGAGTCTCCACCTTCTACCTTTAGGCACCATTAAGAGATCATAGCTATCATTCTATGTGTAGTGTTCCAAAGCTTATTAATTGATGCATATTGTGTTATTACTTGTTCTTGTGCTACTTGTTTCTAGTCACCCTTGTGAACTTTGAAGGTGTCCTATGCATCTATATTGGTACTCTATGAGGGACAAGCTGAATGCCACTATGCCATGTTTTCTGTATGTGAAACTAACAAACGTTTTTCAATGCATGTTATTCATGATCTTTGTTTGTAGCCTTTCATGTTGCATGCATAGTTACTATGTCCTATTGTTAGAACTCCATCTTTCATGCACATGTTTAGAGTTCTTTGATCCCAACTTTCAATGCTTGCAAATGGTTTGATCTTGGTTTTGATGGTGCATGTCACCTCAAAAATTATTCTTTTTATCACTTACCTACTCAAGGACGAGCATGAGTTAAGCTTGGGGATGCTTGATACGTCGAAAACGTATCTATAATTTTTGATGTTACATGCTTGTTTAGTATCTACTTTGCTTTGCTTTGTGTTTCTTTGAGGTGTTTTTATATCTTTTTTGGAACTAACCTATTAACAAGTTGCCACAGTGCCAGTTGCCTATTTTCTTCTGTTTTTGGTTCCAGAAAGGCAAAAAATCAATATTCTCGGAATTGGACAGGACAAAAGCCAAAGTCAATAACTTTCCGTGAGGAACACGAAGCCAGAAGGAGGGACGGAGAGGCACCAGAGGGTGGCCAGAACCCCTGGGCGCGGCCAAGCCTAGCCCACGCCTGGGGAGGGTGTGGGCCCTCTGGCCGCCTCCTCGGCCTCCCCCTTCGCCTATAAGAAGCCCCCGATGAGAAAACCCTAAGTCGCCAATCATACTTCCAGAAAAAGTTTTGCAGCGCCGCCGCCACCGAAAGGGATATTCGGGGGACAGAAAGTCTCTGTTCTGGCACCCTGCCGGGACAGGGAAGTGCCCCCGGAGCCATCTCCATCGATATCCATCGCCATCTTCATCACCATTGCTAATTCCCATGATGAGGAGGGAGTAGTTCTTCCTTAGGGCTAAGGGCTCTACCGGTAGCTATGTGTTCATATCTCTCTCTATGCATGATCTTGTGGTCATGAGCTTTGTAATCAAGTAGATCTACCATGATACTCAAGTGCTTCATTAGATCTCTGCTCTCCCCATGTGTGTGAAAGTGATAGCATGCACGCCATGGTGGCACTTAGGCTTGAGTATACATAAATACTCTTTGTGCTTTAATCGATCTATGATTTTCCCCACGTGTGTAAAAGTGACAGCGTGCATACCGTGTGTTGCACTTTGGCTAGATTGAATATTTGTTATGAGTTATATTTGGAGTTGGATGTATCTATGAAATTGTGGTGTTTGTTGGAACCATCTAGTGCTCAAGGTGGCAGTGTGGGGTTATCTAGATTGGGGAAGGCGGACTTTGAGGAGTGCTGTTATAGCCCTACCAATGATTAGAGTGTTCAACCGGAGAGTAGTTAAGAGTAGTATCATGAAGAGAGGATATTTATATGAGTGTTCACTAGTGAAAGAATGATCCCTAGTCCTTGTTTCTAAACATTGAAACATCATTTGCATCTAGATCTGTTGCATGTTTGCTTGCTTCCATCTTTATTCCGTTTGCCGGGGAGGTTACCTTTCCTTCATGTCAAGCTCTTTTCTGGCACCGTTACCCCACACCAACAACAAGTCAGACGCTCTTTTCTGGCACCGTTACCACTTGTATTTCACTATCTCTTCGCCGAACTAGTGCACCTATACACCTGACAAGTGTATTGGGTGTGTTGGAGACACAAGAGACTTCTTGTATCTTGATTGCAGGATTGCTTGAGAGGGAATACCTTTGACCACCTCCTCCCTGAGTTCGATAAACCTTGCGTAATCCACTTAAGGGAAACTTGCTGCTGTTCTACAAACCTCTGCACTTGGAGGCCCAACAACTGTCTACAAGAATAGAAGTGTGTAGATATCACACTTGGAGCTCTACATCGACAATGGATCCTCATGCATGGATAATATGGAGCACTACACCGACAATGGATCCACATGCTTGGGTGATATGGAGTACTACAACAAAAATTACTCCCCAAGCATGGATGACTTTGAGTGTGACATTGATGACGCCTCGCCAAGCATGGAGGACACAAAGAACTTCCTTAACTTTGATGGCTCTTCCAAGATCCATGAAGAATTCCACCATCGCTTGGATATGGAAGACTACTTCGCCAAGCAAGATGAGGCACATCTTCAAGAATCCATGACCTTCAAGGCCAAGCGTGCCACACCAAAGAGCACCACCTACTTCGATGATCCACCTCCAAGGCGTCAAGTGCCACCACCTCCAAGGCGTCAAGCACCACTATCCACAAGGCATAAAGTGCCAACACCTAGATGGCATCAAGCTCCACCATCTCCAAGGCGCCAAGAACCACCACCTCCAAGGTGCAAAGCACCACCTACCCCAAGAAGAGTGGCGTCCAAACATCATATACAATAAGAGGCACTAAGAAACAAGAATCTTCATCGACAAATATCCTGTCATGAGCATCGCCACCATAAAGAAGATACAAGACATCGTCAAAGGCACATTCACCACCAAGACAAAGAATTCGTGATGAGCACCATCCATAATGCTCAATCAAGCTCAAGAAGGCACCACAAAGCACAAGAAGAGTGCCAAGGCAAGTGATCATCGTCATGGGCATCATGTGGATGACAAAGTGCGCTAGCTACATTAACCTTCATCAAGGCGCGCCAATGACCTCCGTCGACACCACTGATACCTTCGATCCGGATTACGGATGTAGTATAGCTCTTTTTCCGTAGTAGACCTAGGTTTATCGAATCCTCGGGAAGCAGAAAGCAAAGTGAGATTACTTAAACGGACCTTCGAGAGTTTTAGAATTCCTTTTGTGTTTTCATCGGACCAAGAGTTTGCGATCTTTTTGTTGTTGTTGACGATGGAGATAGAGAGGGCCTAGGGTCTTCGATTTTCACCAATAGCTGTGCAAAACATCTGATGAGAATAATAGATAATAATAAAGTATGCATGTAATTGTTAGAGCAAGATAATTATATGTGGGTAGTGCATCCATAATTTCTATCGCATCCACAACCGCTTATAGCAATAGCCTACTAGTCTCATCCATAGAAGAAAGATAACTAATGATACGCATAGTGATGTCACTGTTTAATCCCAAGTAAATTCCTCACATACAACCGTACTACCCCTTCTGTCACTGCCCCTTCTTTTCGACCTCAACTCTCCCTGCCACCAGAATCCGCCACGCCGGAGGAATAGATCTAGATCTAAACCTCTAAACCGTTCTCCATTTGGATTGTATAAATCCACAACAAGTACTTGTAGGTTCATTAGTCCTTATATTAAGGCAAGAGAGGGTACTACAATCATCATGTCATACAAACTAGTACATGATCCCATCTATGATAAATAACATGCACAAAAAGCTACATGGCTAGTCCGAAGCCCTTATCCCAAGGAGAATTACTCACACATAGAGATGAAATCAACAATCATAAACATTGTAATATAGATCATAAGTTTGATAGCAAATAGTATTGCAATGTCGTCAATTGGAGAAGAGATCTACTATTACAAGTGGTGGAAGATGGCTATGGTGGTGGAGAAGGGTTTAGAGGTTTAGATCTAGATCTATTCCTCCGACGTGGCGACTTAAGTGGCGAGGGAGAGTTGATGTCGAAAAGAAGCGATGTTTCCCGTCGTCTGAAACCTCTTTATATAGAGGTACCTTCACTAAAGGTGTTTTGTTTGACCTAATGAAGTCGATTTCTAATAAGGATGGCAATTTTACCCATATGGGTAGGGTATGCGCACACTTTTATACCCACGGGTAATACCCATAACCTACCCGTTAAGTTACGCGTATGGGCATGGGTATAGACTTGTACCCATGGGTATACCCATATCTTGCCCGTTTAAACTAACATCTCAAACTTACCTGTAGAGTGTCTATCTATGCAGAAAGAGGCCTAGGGACAAGTATGCGATTGCGAATTCTAAACTTTGATACTTTCATGTACTTGTCTACCTATTATTAAGTAGAGAAATTGTATTTTTTTCAAATATATATTATTGATGAACGTAAAATTGTGAATAACTCGTGTACTGTTGGATCTACCCACCGGGTACTCAACTAGTATGGGTATGGGTAAAGTTTTACACCAAGCACGCGTATGTAAAGTTTACCCATTGAATACACGGTATGAATATGGTATTGCTCTACTGCCCATACCCTACCCATTACCATCCTTAATTTCTAACGACTTACCCTCTACCTCTAGTGTGTTCTCTTATGTTGTCCTATGATCCATGGATGAAGACGCACCTAGCCATGAAGCAATGATGCCTCAATTGGAGAATATGTACATGGTGGATGAAGAGGATGTTACGCCATGGCTACATCAAGAAGACGAAGTCGTCCACAAGGAGGCCACTACTACCACAATACCCACTTCATATGAGAGGTATGAACAAGGTAAAAATAAAGGTGTTGATGAAGCCATGATCCCACTAGTGGACATGATGACTTGTGATGATTTGCATGCTATGGATGATATTTGTGACATCGCATATGATTCTTTCATGTTTCCATGTGATGATTTTCCTTTGCATAATGTTGATCGTGTGAAATTATTTGATTGTGATGACGTTTCCATAGACATGCCATGCTATAAACGTTCATTTTCCCATTGTTGCTTGCAATATGATGAAAATTGCTATTTCAAATGTATTGCTTGCAATAATGATGAAATTACTTATAGTGTTGTGACAAACTTGATGAATAATTTCTCTTTGCCTATGTTTGTCGGCAACCATAATATTGCTTTGGACATGCTTGGCCATGGTAGTATCCAATTTCTCCCGTTGCTTGCAATAAGTTGAATAATTTGTCTATCAATTTTTTGTTTGCAACAATACCTATCATATGTGTTACAATAAGATGCCCCCATAGCTTTCTCAATGTTTAGAGATTTTGATGATTGCCGTGATAAGCATGTTCCCCACTTGCATACTCATCGTGCATATATTTCATACTTGATTGACATTAATGTGCACAAGAAGAGATACGTCATGATGGATGATGTGTTTTCTACCATGAACACATATTCTTCCTTTTGTGTATGATGTGTGTAAGTAACCACACTATATTGTCAACCTCGGTTCATCACGAGTTGACAAAAATAGCTCTAGAGAGCATCCCACAAGTGATTTCAAGATCAAACCCAGCTCTGATACCTTTTGCATGCTTTGAATCTTTCATGTTGACAAATTGCTCTTTCCTATGGTTTGCTTGCAAGCATGTCGATGGTATTATCTCACCTTGTGACATTCATGTTTTTTTGTTATTGGATATTGATGCTTTGTGTGTTGCAACAAAATGTTGAAAATTTTCTCTTTCCGATGTTTTGTGTGCAACCATAATGCCATTAAGAGCATGTGTTGTCATGAGAGCTTCGAAGTATCTCGTATAATTGTTGCAACAAACATAATGAACACTTGCTCTTTCATATGGTTTGTTTGCAAACATGTTGTTTTTGCTTCCACTTGGGATACTCATATTCCCATGATTTTTGGATGATTTGTGTGTGACATCCAACATGTCGAACAATTTATCTTTCCAATGGTTGGTTTGCACACATAATGATGTTGCTTTGGACATTCTTACTCATGTTTTTTGTCAAATTCTTCCATTCTCATATAAAAAATGTTGATATATATCTTAGTCAATTGCTTTGAGTGCCACACTAATAAGTTATATTGATTTTTTGAGTTCCCACATTTGGATGATGTTCAAACAATTTCCATGCAGATTGACCTTGCATATACATTACATTTGCTATCCGTGTGTTGTGCTAATAGTGTTGTGAACAAGAATGGACATGCCACAAATGACATGCTCCTCTATCACGCACGAAAATATTTTGCTTGGTCTTTGTTGTGTGAAGGTACAATTGCTTATTCGTCAACCTCTACCAACCAAGAGTTGACAAGGAGAAATGTAGAGGATTACCTATGTATGCGTGTCTTCGAGCTATCTCTACAACATATGGTGAATTCCTTCTACTTGATAACTCATGTTATAATCTTCATGAATTGTGTACTCTTTGAGTGTTGCTTCACTTTTGTTGTGAGCTTTGTAGGCTTCATGGAAGTTGAAGGAACATTGAAGTGTTGTCAAATCAATCTTCCCGAGGACGACTATATGGTGAACCCCAGGATAAAAAATGTCTCTCGACCTATTCTACTTTGTGATGAGCATGTAGAGTCAAGGACGACTCTTTTTGAAGGGGGGAGATAATGTAGCCTGACCTATGGTCGTTACCACATCAAGGTCTCCAACTTACGCCAAGTCATCATGGACTCCAAATGTGAATCCGTTCCTCTATGTGAGTCCACTTCCTACCCTACTGAATGTTATACTACTTCATACTCCGTCACATTGTCACATCCCAAGATTTTCCAAATCTTGTTATGTGAAAAATAAATGAATAAAATAAAACTTTGTTGATTTTTAGGGTGAGAAGAAACTTTTTGAATCCAATTGGAAACTTTCAAAACCTATTTGGATCAAATAAAATCCTAAAGGGATTTAAAAGGTTAAGCAAACAATAAAGATAAAATATTTGGAACTACTATTTTGGATCTTTTATAAAAAGATTTGGTTTTCAAATGAAAAGGTAGAATTATAAATAAGGATTATTTTATAAAGCCAAATTAAAACTTGGACAAACCTTTGAAATAAAATATTTCCATTTGATAAATTAGTAAAGGTTTATTTCAAAAAATTAATAAGGATTTAATATCCAAGTTTATTAAAAATAAAGGTTTTACTATTTTAATTAAACATCAAAACTTGTTAAATTATTTTAAACAGGTTTTCCAAGTATTTTATATTCTAAAATAAAACCTACAGAAGTGTTTTTGGTTTTACATTTAGATTTCAAAAATAAAGATTTTAATAAAACAAATCCTATTTGAATTAAATGATTAAGGTCTATTCATTTAATTATAAATGGACCCTAAACTAAAAATATTATTTTGTTTTGGACCTTGGTTTATGTTGTTAAATAGAACCAAACTCAAATGCAAAGTTTGGTGGAAGTTTGGTTTGATTTGGTTGTTTGAATTGTTGTTTGAATTTCAAAACAGAAAATCAAATAGAAAAAGAAAAAGATTACTGAATAAAAAAATTGAATCAGACTCGACCCAACTAAGCAGGCCCAGCAGCCCAGTTCCAGCCCCGCTACTTACCCCACGTCGCGTTTTCACACACGCACCATGATCCCGAACAGTGGCCCTCTCCCCATCTCTCTCTCACCGGCAAGAAGGCCCCACCCCTCCTGTACATCGTCTCCACACGACCCCGTCGCCCCTGCCGTTGCAGCCACTTACTCCGGCGATCAATTCGCATTAACAGCGTCCATTACTCCACCTCGCGATCACGCTGTCTTAAACACCTCTATCTCCTCTTCCTTTCCCCTCAAACCCCGTTGCAAGTGAGCCACCAGGCTGCCCCCAATTCCCTTTGCTTTGCCACTGCTCCGACGACGTCTCCGACCAAATTCCGGCGCCGTCCAACCGCCCCTTTCCTCCCTGAGCACACGGCCGTGACCCCCAGCCCCTGGCGCTTCTCTCTGTGCTGTCCGTTCACTCGCGGCGCCCGGGCGTCCGACAACCTTTGGCGCGCGTCGCTTACTCCGGCGAAGTTTCCTGGTAAACACCAACCGCCCCGAGCCCTCTCGATCACGCTCACGTGAATCCCACACTCGCCCGCATCTAACCCTGCCCCTATCTTGTCTTAGGGTGGACTAGCGTCGCCCCGACAGCAGCGAGCCGTCGGCGTCGGCGGCGTCTGGCGACGATTACTTCCACTCGGTCGCCTCGCCAGCCAGTACCACCTCGAGCTTCAGCAAGCCTCTACGAGTCTGGTAAGCCTCGCCAACCTCTTCCTTGCTTCCTGTAGCCGCCGCTAGCACATCGTCCGACCGCGCTCCGCCGCTCACTGCCATCAGCGCCGCTCGAGTATGGTCAATACGATTTTCCTGAGGCTAGAATTAGAACCTGAGCGAAAGGGTATGAGCACACTTGAGCCGTGCGATCTGTTTAGATCCAACGCCTCACAGAGGCCGAGCCACCCGAACCGGTATCGACCAGTAGAAACGTGCCGCGTGGCCAGCCTTTGATTTAAAACAGATTTTAGAATCTGAATTAGATGCAAATTTGAAAACCTTGTAACTTTTGATCCACATGTCCAAAATTTTCAAACTTTATATCAATGGAATCAGTGGATCAAACCCTAGCCAACCATGCAATTTGTTTAGTAAAAAGCATCTGGTAAATGGTTGTTTTTGCAGAAACTTTTGTATGCTTGTTTAGGTTATAAAAATGGTTCAAAAATGATTTTGTGGATGAAATCTTTGCAAAATGGTTTGTTGTGAACTTACTGACCCTAGGAACCAACCCATGGATTGAAAAATGTATTTGGTGAAGTTTAGGAATAGAAACTTGAATTAGCTCATTTCTAGTCAAATAAAAATGTTGATTTTGTTATGGAAATGATTTTTGAGAAAAACCTTTGGAAAATGTTTTGATTCAAACCTACTGACCCAAAACACCAAGTTTTGTGAATTAACAACTTATTTGGTGAACAATATAAAATTGTTGCTTTGCTAAAAACATTTTCCACCACATAAAATAATGGTTGGATTTAAAAATGGTTTATAGATAAAACCCTTTTGCAAATGGCTTTGCCACTTTGGAAAATGACCACTTTGAACCTTACAAAGCTTAGAGCCTAGTGGATACCACCTTTGCAAATAAAACTATCTTTTGCATGCTTGCATGTATGACTTTGTTTCTATTATTTTATGTGTGTTTGATTGTTTGAAAATTGGTTGGAATGCTAGTTGAATTTGTTTTTGCTTGATTGATTTGTAGTGAAGCTAGAAGAGTGTGATTTTAGCAAGATCAAGAAGTGAACCAACATTCCCTACCAAAAGGCAAGTGACACTATCATCCAAGTCCTACTATTTTCATTATACTTAGTGGATTTTTGAAACATGCATGAGAAGGATTTCTATACTTTATGCTATGCTAAATCCTAATAGGATACCCCTATATATTCCTTAGTGAAAACAATGTAGTTGTAGTATGCTTAGCCCAGCTATATATTGGGATGGGATACATGTTATGATTATATGAAGTATTGAAAAGACTTATGTTTTATATAATAAAACAAGTACTCAATGAACCACCTGGGTGGACAAGGATACTCAAGCTTTTGGACAAGGTGGCAACAAAAGGAACCATGTTTATATGGCAATCTCTTTTTGTTGTGCACTAGAAGAAAACCACCCAGGGACTTAGAGATTGAACATGTTTCTCAAAGCTGGCTTCCGTGTACCACATGCTAAATGGGCTCTAGCTTAGTCAACTACATAGTGGAAGACCCATGCATTGGCATCTTGAGGTTAACTAGATTTGTGTAAGGGAGCTTGAAACCCTACATTGGTGCCAGTAGACAAGCTAGCATTGTGTATTGGGAGGACTCCTATGGAAAGACTTTGTCACATTCTCAATCTGCCAAGACTCCATCTTGGTGAGTACTTATCCAGTGACCCTGGTGGCATCAAGATGAGATTGTGTCATGTGGGTAAAGTGTACAACTTCTGTAGAAGATCAAATTCTAAGTACTTAGCCGTGTCCCCGGTTATGGACAATACTGAGCAACTAAGGCCTGAAGCTATGGAAGATCTCGACATTCCAATTTCTCAAAGATAAAACTTGAGGGTGACAACAAGGGATTTTGAAACACTTGGTGGATTCCAAGGAGTTCAGAAAGATTTGACAAAAGATCAAAACTATTTTGAAAAGATAGGATAAAACTATATTGCTTTCTGCAAATGAGCCTAAACCCCACTTAGCCAAATATGCATGTATTGATAGGATCCACTTATATTCTACATAGTAGTGAAACTTGCCAATACAATTCAAATGTATTGACCCTTGTGGCTGCAACTTGTTATGTTGCAGGTTTGTTTGATGTTAGTGAAGTTTATTGATTAGGATTACAAGTCTACAACCAACATGTCTGCCTGTGGCACTTTGAAGATGAAGGACCCCATGCTTATAGATATTCTGTTGCAATGTAATGTAATAGCCAAATGAGCTATGTAAGATGTAATGAAATATTTTACTCCTGGTTATAAAGTTGTATTATGACCTTTGTTTCTTGATATTACATCTTAACTGTGGATGCTAGCTATTGATCCAGGGACTAGCATTGTAAACACAGGGATCTCTACCTTAGTAAAGGTTGGGAACCTTACACACATATTCATGATAGGTTCATACGGACAAGTACGGAAGAAAGGGAGGAAGCCCGGAGCACCAACCCCGATAAGACAGAGGCTTGGAAGAGGAGACGTAAGACGTTGCACGAGAAGCACCAAAATCTATGGACCTGCAGACCGGAGTCTCCAAACCGACACACCGAAGTCTCCGACCGACCTCGGCACCGCCACGGCCGGGGGGATCTACATGCCCTCCGACAAGGACCTGAGATAGAACGGAATCTTCGGCCTGAACGCAGTCTCCGGCCAAACACCCCGGAGTATAAGGTTTAAGAGATGGTCCTATGCGCCGCCATCTTGGACCTTGGCCCATGAACCCCCCCTTATTCCTTCCAAACCCTAGTTTTATCCCCAAACAACCCCTTGTTAAGTGGTTGGACTATAAATGGATCCCCCACCCTTCATGTATCCCGGAGGCATAGATGATAGACTAAAGACAACCCCTATTGTGGAATATCTAGTTTTGCCTCATCCCCCTGTAGCACCCCGGGTAAATCCACTACTAGAAAATCATTGTTGTTATATTTTGTGCATCATCATGACATCATCATGCATATTATTATTTTTGCCTCAAACTATTTTACAAAGTCTATTTTTGTTTTTCTAGATATTCCTGTCTTATTTCAAATCAAAACTTCGGTCTATTCCGGATATTTTATTTGCCTAAAGCCTAGTTACGAAAATCCTATTTAAAGCTAAATAAAAACAAAACCTATTTTGTCCGGGGAGACGGTCCAGCCGGTTAGGCCAAAGGCCCAACCAGACCAGACCAACTACCACCCAGCACATCTAACTAAAACCCTAACCCTAATCCCTGGCTATCCCCAACCATACTCCCACCCACCCCTGTCACCGCCGCCACACCACAGCTTCCACCTAGCTGCAATCCCTGCTTCCTCTTGTCCGTTCCTCATCTGTTTTTCTCTCTGCCCCACCTGCCCACTCCGTGTGACCCGCTCGTCCCTCTCTCGCACCACAATCCCTCCCATACCCGACCTCCTCCCCCGATGCTCCTCTCCCTTCTCCCGCAAGCAGAAACCGCCGCCGCCCTCCCTGATTCCTCCTGCGGATGCCGCCTACCCCGCCGCTACAGGCCACCAGAGGGATCCTCCACCCCTCACCACCGCCTCTGCCGCTCGGGCCTGGCATCGCCCGTTACTCTCGAGTCGGCCGCCGACCAGCGCCTCCCCGGCGCCTGGACCGCCCTCTGCACCATCTCCCCGAGCACCCCCCTCTCTCCGTGCCCGCTGGAGGCCATCGTCGACCGCCCTCTATGTTCCCTGCATCCCCTCGGCTCGCCCCGCCAAGCTCGCCAGAGCTCGCGTCCTCCTGCTCTCCTTGCCTCGCATCGCCATCGAGGCCGCCCAGGCCGCCGCCCGCAGCCGCTCTCCTGGCCTCCTCCTCGCCCACGTGCAGGACCTCCTCTGCCGCCGCCTCATGTCGTCCTCGTGCCCTGCCTTCCACACGCGTGGTGCCCGCTGTCTTTATTCCTACAACGGCTCCGTTGCCCACTCCATTTTGGTTGGTGGTACGTTGATGGACGTGGTGTGCTGATGGTAGATGGTGTGCTGATGTGCCAGCCCGGTGGTTCCTCCAATTCGTTTGATAAGATGGTGTTATTGTTTGTGATGACCCAATGTTGATGTTGCTGCACGAGACCCTTCCGAGCATCAAGATCTTCCTCGCCGACGAGACCGGATTGATGCCGACGAGGGATGCCATGGTGCCACTCAAGAACCCTTCCTGAACTCGCAACCCTCGGTACACCAAGATCGCCACCTCGGGTACAGAGCCGGGACCCGTCGAACCTCAAAACCCCAAGATCACCGATACCCATGTGTGACCCCTTTCTCAGACCCATATTTTTATAATATAGAACATCGACCTGTTGCATATAATTGTACATGCTTGCATACATCTCATCCTGTGTGGTTTGGGGGCCTTATGCCGATTCACCTCATGATTAAATATGGAGACCATATGCGGGCGAATCTAGTCTAATATTGGTCCCATTTAAAATTGTGTAGCGAACCGGTGATATATTTTTCCTTGTTAATACAACATTAAATTGCGGGTATCTAAACAACAAGAACCTATTTGTTAATTGTCGGGACCCCGGTTCCGCTTACTATTGCCTAATTGCATCGTATATTTGCCATGTCATACATCATACATGCATCATGCCCGATCTTTTGCCGTAGTATTAAATAGTGCATCCGATGTTTCTTCTAGTGCTTTGCTTCTTCATGGATTAGGCCGATGAGTTGATGCGAGTGTCGACCCGATCTTCGGATGAACCTTTGGCAATGTTTTTCAGGTGAGCATTCTCCCTCTTTCTACCTATTTTACATTTCTAGTCTTTATTCCTTCATGTTGATCTATTGCTACCTGTGTTGCGATGCTATAGATTTCGTACCCCTTTATACTTCCCTGCAGCCTCTATATTGCCATGGACACCTCCTATTACCTGATGTTTGGTAGATAGTCGACCTTGTGGGTCATAGTCGTGTGCTTAGGTGCTGATTCGTGTCGTCGATGCTCCATCATTGTTGGGTGGTTGACACATGCTTAATGGTGGAGAGGATCAAGGCTTTAATTATTGTTTAATAACTAAAATTGAAAGTAGGTAAATAATGCAGAGGCACCAGTGGGTAATAGACAATATTTGGTTTTTAACCGCTCACTGGTGTCTCGTAGGACCCCGAGTTCTTGACACCTGTTCCGAGATCGAGCGCACTAACCACAGGTGGGGTGTGTGGGAACCCCCATCGATTTAGTACCTGATTTCAAAGTACTGTATCGGGAGCCACAAAGTAGTTTGAGGCTTTATTACTATCATGTACTTATGCCATGCTTTACTGCTTTATTTACGATTGCGCGTGGAGCGCCTGTACTGTTTAGGAACCCCGTGATACATTTTCGTTGTATCGATAAGCCTAGTCACACTTTCGGGTTCCCAGTCGTATACAACCGTTGACACAAACCCTGGGTCCTTCTCGGAGACCGGCCAACTTCGTTACGGGTAGCTTAGTGGGGTGGCCCCCTGTTCTTGCTTTGGGTCTAGGAAACGTCGTGTACGAAACCCCGTTGACATACCATTGGGTGTATGTTTTGTGATCTTGTACCTACCTGATCTGACAACAAGGGTGTAGGTGCGTGTGGAAACTTTGGTGCACCCCTGCAAGGTTAAATCTTTTCGAGAAACCGTGTCCACGGTTATGGACGACTTGGAGCATAGTTCTTGATCATAGACAACTATAACTAAAGTTTACAGTTATAATTTGACTTGTATCCGATATGACTAGTAATCAGCTTCACTACAACGGAATGGCTAAATAAAAGTACCAACAACTGCTGGGTTTGGGATATCTCATGCTAATTGTATCTGACTAGTAAGTGTCGCAACTACAACGAAATGGTTAACTAAAAGTGCCCCGGCTTATTATATCAGGATGACTATCTATACCTGACTAGTAATTGCTGCAACGATAACTGAATAAATAAAACTGCCAACTGTGTGAGTTCCTTGGTTGAATTCCTCGTTTGGTCTCGAGGGGGAAATACCAGGATGGGTATGTTTAGTGGTAGTATCAGGTTGGTTCTGAATAGGTCTTTCTTATCCCTCTCTGATAGCCGACAGTTATATCGACTCTCTATAGGTTGTTTAGTGCATGCTGCATTGCCGCTTCAGTCCACCATACCTATGTAGGCGAGGACCGCCGAATTCTAGTCTCTCCGTGTATTGGCCTCAGTACTGACCGCTCTATTTTTCCTTTTCCCTTTGTCGACACCCCTTTTGTTTTTAGCAGGTTTTGAGATCGACGTCGTTAGCAGGGTTACCCTTCCGGCTTGGCCTGGGCATGGTTATGGACGCCATTGGTTATTCTTCAGGGCTATTAGCTCAATTTTCATCTTGTCCGTACTCGGACGTTGTATCGTTTTCAAGGTGATTTGAATCTTTGTACTGTATATCTGTATTCTTGACTCATTTAGTCGCTGTTGTATATATGTTTTGTGGGTTCCATCGAGGACTATTGTGTAATGATATTACTTCGTTTTCGACCCGCACGCAAGTGCCTGGTGGGCACCTTTGAATCATTTCTATGCGGGTTTGGCGGGAAGCGCTAAAACTTGCATAGGGCCGATCCGAGGGTGTTACACCCCCTTACCAAGGGTACCGACTATTGTCACCAACCTCGATTGGACTTTTCATCATGCCTCCATCATTTTACAAGGCCTTGGATTCGATGTTCCTTCTCCAAGTTGTGAAGATCCTCCCCAAGGTGTTCTTCCCTCTCCGATGTGGATTTGAGGGAGCATGTTGACCGATCTTTCCTTGCGAGGATTCTATTGGACCGGTGGCCACCATTCAGGAGCAATAGGTCTTGTATCGTGTGAGTTTTGCATGTGTTCATCATGTTCTTCATGAGGTGTGTGATAGCTTCTGCTACCTTCTCCTTTTCCCCTCGATTTTGCATCGATTTCCACGGAGATTCGTGAAAGATCGGGCAACCCTAGGGGACACCCCTAACATTAGAGATCAGCATCCGAGAAGCACTAGATTATATTAGAAAATTCACAGAATTGACTCGTGGATGAGCCATCATCTGGTTTAGCCTATGCCTTAGTAGCAATTTTCCTGCTCCAGCATCGGCGAAGCCAGATCTAGAGCTGTTGTATTCATCCTCATCTGCAGATCCGATCTCAATAGGAAGAATAGAATCGAACTTGTCCTCCACCACAAGAGTGGGTTGGGTGGGTTTAGGGATTTCTGAGATTGCACTAGTGGAAACAGCCCCATGTGTCCCGGTTGGTAAGGGGCTTTAGTCCCTGTTCCCCAACTGGGACGGGGCAATCGGGACTAAAGCCCCAACCTTTAGCCCCGGTTGCCCCACCAACCGGGACAAAAGGGCGTACACGTGGCCGCGGCAAAGGGTGAGAGGAGAGGGAATCCGCCTCAGAATACCTAACCAGGACAAATAACCCTTGTCGCGGAGATTTGACACATTTCTCCATGGCAGAGAATTCATTTGGCAACTTTGTTGTTGCCATGAGCATTGCCACTTTTGTGCCACTAAGAGAATTCATTTATGTTGTTTTATTGTTTATTTAGTGTTTTGCACTCATCAATGAAAGAACCATTATATTACACAAGATCATCATGACAATATAGATCCAAGTGTCAAACATATTACATTCGATACACAGATCGAGTTCATGCACTACATACAAAATAAGCTCTTTGTACAATCCCTATTGTTTATACACACCCGAATAGTATTCTCCTTTTGGGTTTAGGACTTCTGCATCCAAGAATCCCGCCAATTCCTCCTGAATTGCTCGTACGCGATCCTTTGGCAGAAGACCGTCCCGTAGGCGTTCGATCTGATTTAAAAACGGAGTCAACCTATATGAATGAAACTAAACACAATTTGATGGTAATTAAAAACTATAGAAATTGTTTACGTATGTGGAGTTGCTCTAAATTTCTGCCCTTCTCACAACACGTCTGACGGATGAAGTCGCAAACATAGTATCCACATAAATTGTTCCCTAGTCCCTGTGTCAGGCACTTTACGAGAACAAAGTTCAATCAAAAATATAATCAAGCATGATAATAACGGTATCAAAACTAGAATCAAAGAGATGCGCGGATATAGCTAGTGGTGCTTACATGTAGTGGTTGAAATGTAAGATCCTCTTTCCAAACACCCCTAGCCTTGTTGGTAAACCGTTTCCAAGCACTGACCGGCGAAGAAAACGAATAAAAGAAGTTATTAATTACTTGATATCATAAAATTCACGAACATTGCCGATATAGTGTCGTAATGATTAGAATTACCGCTGGAGAAGCATCTGCATGTCCTTCCACTGCTCAAGGGATTTATGTTTCGAGTCCATGACTAGTACACGCCCTTTGTCAAGTTGAATGATTAACAAAATATAGTGGAAGCTGCGGATGCATAACTAATCAATTATATACTTAACATCGAGTAAGCGAAATAGAAAGTGTATACAAGACAATAACACTCACTCGAAGTTGTAAGGAAATAGTATTTCCCTTCTGGTTTCTTGAAACCTTAACGCGTGTACGATATTATCCTCCGTATCCTAGGGGTTTGTTTTGAGATTAGCTTGATGAACCCAATATGGGTCAATGAACCCAATTTCATAGATTTGTCCTCTACTGCATTCGAGAATCTTCATTCTGCATATTATAGTATGATTATATACATGCAATAAATGAGGTGAGATAGCTAGAGACTGAATTAATTACAGAATTAGTACTTACAGACAATAGGCACTGATGATAGATTTGTCCAAGGCGTCGTGATTGAATAATTGAAATAGTTAATCAAATTCAATGGATATCATTTCATATATTTCTTTCCCATAATGCTTTTTTGTAACCCTCAGCACTATCCAGTTAGCCCTGGCCTTTGTGGCATGCATGTACCAGTTATGCAATCTTCACATTTTTATTGGATGATTATTTACCTCCTCAGGTTTGACGAGAGGTTTGTCGTAATGGTATTTGTATGCTACTTCACACACGGGGAAGTACTCTAACTGGGATAAGTACTGGGCAATACTCATACCTTGAGCAGCGGCAGCTTCTCCGCATTGTGCAACTACCTCTGGATCATACTGCTCTTCGGCAACACATTGGTATGGGAAATCACCTTGAGAGGGGCACAAGACTGTTTTGCTTGTTCTCCGAGCTGGGCAACGGTTTTCTCGCTTGCATCAGTACTGCTCTTCGAGGCTTGTTGTGCCGCATGTGACTTGAGAATAGAACGCTCATAGTCTGATGACAGCTTTGGCTCGGGTTGATGAAGAGTCTTTAGCATTTTGAACACTCGGGCTTTTTCTTCTTTGTTGCTGGGGAACTCTGGATCTTTCGGCCGCCTCAGCTTAGCGAAAAACGCTGTCGTTTCCGCATCAACGATAGCCGTAGTCTTCTCTTCAGTACAGTCATAAGCTCTCTTGGGAGCAACCTTTGGTACTTTTGGAAGAGGCTCTTGTTTACGTTTCGGCGATCGCTTACCATGACGCAGAGTAGCGGTGGTACGCTTACGCTTTTTATCCTGAGGCGTTGGCGATGGCTGCGCCGGAGATTGGTGAGGCAACGGAGACGGGTGAGGCGACGAACAAGGTTGTCGCGGCGACGAAGACCTCGCTGGAGATGGGTGAGGCGGCGGAGAAGATGGCCTTGGCGTGTGATTTAGAAGCACAATACATTCCTTTGGCCATAGAATGGTGACGTTTGTCGCGTCTCCCAGTTCAGTCAGATCCCCTTCACTTGCAGGGTAGTCAAGCTTCAAAACTTCAAAGGTGGGCATGATTTCATCCACCGACAACGTAACCTCAGACCGGACGACAGTGGTAAGTTGGTGTGGGTCCAATTGGTAAGGCATAGCCGACCACCACCTTCATTGATATGTTCACAACTTTGACATGTAGATCGTAGTGTGTCATCTCTGTGATATCATCCACTGGGTAGCCAACAGGATCCATCATCGGTGCACCATCGTCATCGTCATCACCCAGGACCTCGGTGGAAGCCACACTGCTTTTTCGATTATTAGATAGGCCAGTAGCATCGAATGCAGGTTCTACCACCATGTGCTGCTGAGATGGGCCGGCAGTACTTTGCTATTTAAGTGCGTTAATTTCATCTTGTTGTTGCTTTATTCGTTCTTCAATTATACGCATTCGCTCTTTCTGAATATCTGCTTCAACTTCCGCCTTGTCCTTTCTCCTCTGACGGCTTCTATCAGGATATTTCTTCCTCTCTTCGGGAAACCCAGTCCTCCATGGTTTGGAGCCGCTTGTGCCTCGTGTTCGTACATCATGTTCCTTATTTCCAAGGGCGAGTGTGATCTCATCATTCTCTCTATCGGGAATGAAGTCCCCATCTTTAACAGCCTTTACTGCTTTTCTCATCTTCTCGATTGGCAAGGGGTCTTCTTTATGTCGTATGTTATATATACACTTCTCTTCCGAGTCCAACGTGCCCCCATGCTCGTAAAACCAATTCCTTGCACGTTCGATCCAATCGTCTGTCTTTGGGATGATCTTTTTAGCACGCAGTTCATCCTCAAGTTTCTTCCACTTAGGAATGCCAACCCTGTAGCCACCTTGCCCCATAGTATGGTGATACTTCTTGTTAGCAGCATTCAGCTTATTCGTTGCAGACATTTTCTTAGCTTTTTCTGATGTCTTGTAATTCACAAACTCATCCCAGAATGGTTTTATCTTCTCAAACTGAATCTTCTTGAAATACGGAGTCATCTCTTTCACGACATAGTCAAGGTGCAATATTTTCTTCCAGTTGGTGAAACACTGGGCCATCTTCTTCATAGCCCACTCCCTGACCTTAGCCTCCATGGCTCGCGCATGTTCTAAGGCGTCCTCAACTGGATCCTCCGCATTGGGATCCAGCTCTATCTTCGGTAGTTTGAAATTAACCATGAGCCTCTTCCACAGTAAATATTTGGCCACGGTAGGGAGAAATAAAGAAGTTCCCTCTTCTTCCGCATCAGCAGGCCTATTACAATTTCGAACGGTGATCGGGATGAAGTCCCTAACGATTACTCCGCATTGTGCCACAAATTTGTTTACGACAACTTCGGGAGCAATCGGTTTGCTGTCTTCACTGATATCTTCGATCCTGAACCTCTCATGGTCTTCCAACTTTTTGGTTGGGCCTCGTCCGCTATTTTCAGTAGATTTCTTTGATCCAGAGGGCTAAAAGAAGAAAGATCATCGTTACTATTTCTATATAGATAGCAGATGATTAATTAATGAATTAATTATATTACATGCACCTCGCTAGAGCAGTCGTCTTCTCGATCACACAAGGCATCGCCTTCTCCCTCGTGCAAGGTAGCACCTTCAACCTCAAACAAGTCGTATCTTCCGGAAAAAATAGGATCACCCACACCGGAGTTGTTCAGAAACGTTGATACATCTAAATTTTCTTCCCCGCGGATCACACCTTGGATCAACTCTTCCTTTTCTTCGTCTCTGTTCTGTGGGTCCATATTTTCTGCATAGGTGAAAAAACGGATAAGTCAAAGCGGCTAAGGCAGAATGTTAGGTAGGGTGTTGAGAGATATAAACCCTAATTCGGAGAAACCCTAATATATACATACACAATAATAAAAATGAATTTAAAATATTTACAATAATAAAAATCAACTAAAATCAATATTCTGGAGTTCCGAGGGGTGTAAAACCTAGTTCGGAGAAACCTCGGATGCATATGAGAGGGTGAAAGTACCAACTTGATACGACTAGAGGGGGGTGAATAGGCGTCTACCCAATTTTAATTTGTTTCTCACTTTTAGGCTCAACGAGAAAGAAAGTTATCTATATGTGCAACTAAGTGAACAACCTAAATGCAAGAAAACTTACAACAACCACAAGAACGGTAAATAGCAAGAAATAAAGGAAGGGAACAAAGTAACCGGAGCGGGGACACGGAGATATAATTCCCATAGTTCACTCCCAAGGAGCTGCGTCTATGTTGGAGAGGTGTCGAGGCCACACAAGGTCACCCGAGCGCCACAAAGGCCTCACCTTCTTCTCTCGAGATCTCCCCCACAAAGGAGGCCTCACAATCCACTAACCGGTGACCTTGAAGGCGCAAACGGAACCCTTTACACCAAGGTTGAGGTGGAAGCTCCACAACTCAATTGGAGGCCCTCATGTAGGGGTTCGTAGCATGGAAAACAAAAAATTTCTACCGCATGCAAACAAACAAGCCAATATCTATCTACTAGATTGTAGCAACGAGTCGATAGAGGAACTCACCCTCGAAGATTCCAAAGCGGTTAACAAGAGCAGATTCTTGTGGGTGATGTAGTCGTACTCTTGCCGATCTCAAGATCCCGTAGACGATCCTTCCGTGACAGTTTACGCAGCGCTTCGCAATCGGTCACATGCGTTAAGACACGATGAAGACCTTCCTCTCCCTTGTTCCAAAGAAGCGGAGGTTGTAGCACTCTCCTCGCGATTCCGCAAAGACGACGATGGTACCGCAAGTAGAGGGGAGATCTCGCAGGGCTTCGCCTTAAGCCGGAGCGAGTATGGTGGACTATGAGAGAGCCTTGGTGATCTAGGGTTTAGACATACCAATTAGAAGGGGCTAGGCCGGCGGCTAGGGCAATTAGAGGCCCCAACTCGGCGGCTTGGGATAAAACCCTAGGCTGCGGCTAGGGTTTAGGTTTAGAGGGAGGCAACTTGTGTGTCTAGGAGGGGAGCCCTGCCCCTCCTTATATAGGTGGAGGGAGGCGCCGGCCAAGGGGAGGGAGTCCCTCCCCAACTCGGATCCCTAGTGGGCCGGCGGTGGAGGAGGAACTCCTCCCCAACTCGGTTTCCCACTTCTTCTCCACTTTCCAAAATAGCCGTTTGACTTTTCAAACTAGGATTTGATTAAACCCTTTATTTTGTACAGCGATGACACCTAGTACATGATGCAATCATTCCAACTTGCAATGACACATTCATGTACCCTTCCCCTCTGGAGTGCCGGACATTCCGGAACCTTCTAGAACATTCCTGATGAAAACACCGGAACCATTCTCCAACCCAAAACAGGACTTTCCTTATATGAATCTTATTCTACGGACCATTCCGGATCTCCTCGTGATATCCCGGATCACATCCGAGACTCCGAACAACATTTGGTCTCTTACTCATCATTCCATAACTACTCAACAACATCGAATCCTTAAGTTTGTCTCCCTACGGTTCGTGAATTATGCGGACATGATCGAGACACTTCTACGATCAATAACCAATAGAGGAATATGGAAATTCATATGGCTCCCACATATTTCTACGATTACTTTGCGACCGAATGAACCACTTACATACGATACCAATTTCCCTTTGTCTCATGATAGTTTACTTATCCGAGGTTATGATCGTCGGTATCTCTACATACCTAGTTCAACCTCGTTACCGATAAGTACTCTTTTCTCGTTCCCGTGATATGTGATCCCTTGTGAGCCAGTCACATGATTGCAAGCTAATTGGATGACATTACACCGAGAGGGCCCAGAATATATCTATCTGTCATATGGATGGACAAATCCCACTCTTGATCCATGTGTCTCAACCATTACTTTCCGAACACTCAATGCCATCTTTATAGCCACCCAGTTACGGTGTGGTGTTTGATGTCATAAAAGCATCCATCCGGTAAAGGTGATATGCATGATCTCATGGTCGAAGGAATTAGGTTACTATGTATCAGAAAGCATATAGCAATTGAACTATTAAATGACTTGATCTTTATGCTACGCTTATCTATAGGAGTATGTCCATCACATCATTCTCCTAATGATATGACCCTGTTGTTAATAACATCTCTATGTTCATGATCAGGAAACCATGATCATATATTAACCAACAAGCTAGTTTAACAAGAGGCTTTACTAGGGACTCTTTTATGTTTACAAATCACACAAGTATTAATGTTTCCTGTTAATACAATTATAGCATGGTATGTAAACATTTATCATAAGTATGAAGATATGATAATAACCACTTTATTATTGCCTCTTGGGCATATCTCCAACAGATCCCACTTGCACTAGAGTCAATAATCTAGTTTCAAACCTTTGTGTATTCAACACCTATGGCTTTCCTGTCGTATGTACACGATTGCTAGTGGTCAATCGATCTCCGGATCGACACTTCCAGTCGTGTGTAATTGCATGTCTTTGCGTCTCTACGCATCACTCATTCTCTAATGAGATGGCTTTGTATAATTTTGGTCCTTTGGTGAGACCTTTAGTTCTTTGGGGTTAAAACATGTTGATAATATTATCGTACAATATATCTTCATTGTATTATCCCGCTATGAACTACACCTAGTTTGATAACAAACTACTTGACACAAATGCCCTCTTTAGCTGCTATTATAGCAGTCATATACTTAGCCTTTTGTTGTAGTATCTGTCACAATGTCTTAACTTTGGAACTCATCCAAATCCATTATGGAACTTACTTTACATTATATTGTGCCACCCTTAGTTTAGATTGAGATAAACTTAATTTGTACTTTGTGACAAAACTAGTATCAATGTAGTACTTTTACAATGAACTAACCATCTATTTGTCACTTCTACAAATAATATACTCTTAGTTCTTCCAAAAGATCATAAGAATATCCTTACTATTGTCCAATGATCAACTTATGAATCATTCTAGTATATGCTCATAACATTTAGAGTACAGGACATATCTGGATTTGTACATATCATAGTATGATTGATATAAATACTCTTTGTGATTTCATACATCAAGTATCAATCTATACTTGAATCTTTGTTTCAGTTACCAAGTGTCAATACACTTGAATATATCATCAATATTGAAATCATTCAATCCTTTCTGTGCAACAAGAACCTTTCTTGTAGTTTCTATATTGAACTCATTCAATATATCATCTATGTACTTTTGGCACAACCATATTAGCGTCTATTGATGCCAAATATTTGGGTTTTGCCTAAGCCTTTCATCGAGATGAAATTCTTAATATGTGTTAATAAAAGATACATCATTTCCATTCAACAATATGTCTTCCACATAATGTATTAGAAATATGTCTTAGCGCTCCCACTTAATTTCTTGCAAATGCAAGCATCTTCATCATCTCCGACGAATTTAAACTCCTTTAACAGTTTCATCATAGTGAAGATTCCAACTCCGCAATGCTTACTTCAACCATTGAAGTTTGCATATGAATTTAGCATCCTTTGAATTAACAAAACCCTTTGTACCGTGTCATGCACACGTCCTAGGTAACCCTTCTATTAGAAGAACTTGTTTTGTTTATCCAACACATAACAAAATTATATGTCGTGGTTGCTACATTAATCCGTCTAGACTAAATATCGCTATGAAAGATCAAATCTTGTCATAGTCAACCTTGAACATTGTTGTGAACTCTTTCCCAACATGTCGACCATTTCATAGATGCGAAACATCCATGTCTATTTCTTTTAGATCCACACACAACTGTAAGGTCTTACACCTTTCTCGAGGGTCCTTCAAGTTAAAACTTGATTTCTCGTGTATGGAACTATCACGGATTTTATGGCTTCAAGCCATTTTACGGAGTCAGGGCCCATCATCGCTTCTTTGCATGTAGTCAGATCATTATTGTCAAATAATGATTTAACTCTCAAATCTTGGTATTTTATTGTTTACCCGACCTATTTGTTTCAATAGGAACTTAGATCTCGTGACCACAACCTTTGAGGCACGTGAGCCATGAGCATTATTGCGCCTCGGAACACTTTTGGTCTTTGCAACTCTGCACATATAGCTAAGGTTCTTTTAACCTTATCAAAGTTCTATTGTCCTCCCACTTATCTTTTCACGAAAAATTCCTTCTCAAAGAAACTTGACGTTCTAAGTGACAAACACTTTTGTCTCCGATGTTATGGAGGAATACTTAACAGTTATTCGAAATAACATACAAAGACAGGTTCATCCGACTTTGGTTGCAAACATCTTTCTTATGCATAGCATACCAATGTTTTAAGAAAGGACAACTTGGGTTTAATCCCAAACCATAACTTTATATGGTGTCATCTCAACGGATTATGATGGAGCTCTTTTCAGTGGAAAACGGTAGTCTCTAAAGCTTTTAAACTTTAAAATATAAAGGCAGTTTCTGAATTACACCTTCGATATTACCATGTCAAACAAGGTTTAATTACATATCTCGAATGCTCCATACTCTTATGGTGTTTCGGGAAAAATGTAAATCCACGGAACGATTCCTTAAATCTTAGGTATTATGCTAAACTTGTAACTCAAATATCTTTCTTTATGATCTTATCATAAACTATTTATATTTCTTGTTACAATGATTTTGCACTTCATCTTGAAAGTATTTGAACTTTTCAAATGTTTCATACTTTATCCTTATTAAGTAAATATTCATATATTCACTCAAATTTTCGGAGAAAGCATATGAAGTTGAAATCCATCGCTCTTGACTACACATAATGGACTTCGTACAACAATATGTACAAGTTCCAATAAGCTAGTCATTCGTTCCTTTTTGGCCTATGAACGAAGTTTTAATTATCTCTAGGAAAGTTTCACAAGCGTCATGTGATCAAAAATCAAAATACTCCAAAAATTCCATCCACATGGAGTTTCTTCATGTTTTCTTTCCAATATAATTTAAACGGCGATGTCACTTCCTAAATGATCTTTCAATCAATTTGTCTTTCGACATTTTTAGCACTAGTTTTATGGATGTGATCTTTCCAACGAGATTTGTGAATCATCCATCTTTTATGGATTACGGAAATTATTTGAACAACCCTTTTGTTCTCATAATGCCTGATAAAACAAATCTTGAAGGCAAGCTTTGATGTTTAACGAGCAACACAATAACCCTTCATTTTTTCTCGATGAACATCATCACATATTCTTTTGCTAGTTACTTAGGCCATTGTAGTTCATGAATTGTGTTGTTTTGTATGACGATTCACACCAACAAATTTAGTATCAAATACTTAAGAACCACATTGTTTAATGAGCAAAGAATATAGCCATAACATGTATATACACTTAAACTGAACAATTCTAGTCTTTTCTTTTCTGCCATATATTTATGAGATTCTCTTTCAGTATTCCCTTTTGAAAGAATCTATCAACATCAATAGTGTAGTCATACATATGACACATAGTCCAAAGCGTGTATAATTAAATACCAATGTCTTTGGACTTTCACTTTGAAGTAGATCACCATCATCAAATGTTTGGTGTGCTTTCAAATTCCATTCTTTAGTAATCTCTTGGTGTAGTAAATATTTTACATACATCAAATATTCACCCTTATCATGGAATTATTCATGATCAGGCTACTTTAGCTTATTTCGGTGAATCGCGAGTATAATGTTGGTCTCCAAAACCTTTTGGAGGTTTAGGACAACTAGTGTCTCCAACCTTTTGCAAATTCTCATCAAATATGAGAACATATCTTTTGCCATATTATACCCTATCATGTTGCAACCAAAACTTCGTTTCAGATATCACAATATCTTCCACACATCATGGTTTCTGAAACAACTCTTTCAGATCCTAGATAACCTTGATATTAAGACAATCCTTTGAATATCAAGAATCATGGAGACAAACATGATACTCATACACTAACTCTTGGAATTGTCACTCTTGTTTTAATACCAATTATTAAACTTCATGGAGTAACCAGAACTTAGTGAAAGTTTGCAATAGGACTTTTAAACTTCAGATTAACACTTCAAAACAATACGATACCAGTTCGTAAAGTAACTAACCAGAATTCTATAGTTCTATCATCTCAATTAAAACTAAGTGCAAGGTGGTAAACAGATGCCAATGACTACAACAACTATGCAAATTCACTTTGATTTAATTTATGATAAATAGTGTTCAACTTTTAATCATATCGCCGTTGAACTCCCACTCAAAACAATATCCCTCACTTTGTTTTAGTGATCACACGAACCAAATCCACCACATCAAAACCGATCATCACGAGAGTTGATGTAGCTTCAATGGCGAACAATCATCATGTTCATCATATCTACTATATGACTCATGCTTTACCTTTCGGTGATCCGTGTTTCGAGACCATGTCTGTACATGCTAGGCTCGTCAAGATTAAACCTTAGCTTCCGCATGAGCAAATCTGGCTTGCTCACGTTGTATACACTCACAGAATCTAACACACCTGATCATCACGTGGTGCTTCGAAACAACAAGCTTTAGCAATGGTGCTTACTAAGGATGAACACTTTAATACTTGAAATTGTGTGCTTGAGGGATCATCTTATAATGCTACTGTCGTGAACTAAGCAATACAAGATGCATAAAAGGATTAACATCACATGCAATTCATAATATGTGATATGATATGGCCTTTCTTCTTGTGCTTCCGATCTCCATCTTCAAGCACAAACATGATCTCCATCATCACCGGTGTGGCGTCAAGGTCAATGGCGCCGCTTCATGGTTGTCTTCCACCAGCATCAACTATTACAACTACTTTGAATAGACACGCGGGTCTTAACAGAATTTAAAGACAACCATATGGCTCCTGCCGGTTGCCAACTTACAATAAGGAACATTGCATACATCAAATATAATCACAATCATGGCCATATCACATCACGACACACCTCAAAAACAAATTTAGACGCCTCTACTTTCTTTGCATGTTTTACGTGGTTTGGGGCTTTCAATAAGTGTTGTTCTAACTTACGAACAAGAACCACAACATTGATACTAGTATTGTCAATCACCCGTTGTAAATTGAATCTTAACTATGTTGGGAGAAACAGGCACCATAAAGCCACTTATGCAATACAAGTTACATGTCAAGCGTGGAGCAAGTCTCATGAACGATGTCATGTAAGGTTAGCCCGGGCCGCTTCATCCCACCATCCCGCAAGATGCAAAGTACACAAGAAGCAATCGACAACAAAAGCATCAACGCCCACAATGACCATTGTGTTCTACTCGTGCAACAGATCTACATATAGACACGGCTCTGATACCACTGTAGGGGTTCATAGCATGGAAAACAAAAAAAATCTACCGCATGCAAACAAACAAGCCAATATCTATCTACTAGATTGTAGCAACGAGTCGATAGAGGAACTCACCCTCGAAGATTCCAAAGCGGTTAACGAGAGCAGATTCTCGTGGGTGATGTAGTCGTACTCTTGTCGATCTCAAGATCGCGTAGACGATCCTTCCGGCGCTGCGTTCCGGCAACGCCTCCGCAGTCGGTCACACGTTCGGTACTCGATGAAGACCTTCCTCTCCCTTGTTCCAAAGGCAATGAGGTTGTAGCACTCTCCTGCGATTCCGGCGACACGGCGTGGTACCGAAGTAGAGGGAGATCTCATGAGCCGCCTTAAGCCGGAGGCGAGTATGGTGGACTATGAGAGAGCCTTGGTGATCTAGGGTTTAGACACACGAATTAGAAGGGCTAGGCCGGCTAGGGCAATTAGAGGCCCCAACTCACGGCTGGGAGAAAACCCTAAGGCTGGCTAGGGTTTAGGTTTAGAGGAGGCAACTTGTGTGTCTAGGAGGAGCCCTTCCCTCCTTATATAGGTGGAGGGCGCCCGCCAAGGGAGGAGTCCCTCCCCAACTCGGATCCCTAGTGGGTCGGCGGTGGAGGAGGAACTCCTCCCCAACTCGGTTTCCCACTTCTTCTCCACTTTCCAAAATAGCCGTTTGACTTTTCAAACTAGGATTTTATTAAACCCTTTATTTTGTATAGCGATGACACCTAGTACATGATGCAATCATTCCAACTTGCAATGACACATTCATGTACCCTTCCCCTCCGGAGTGTCGGAACCTTCTAGAACATTCCTGATGAAAACACCGGAACCATTCTCCAACCCAAAACAGGACTTTCCTTATATGAATCTTATTCTCCGGACCATTCCGGATCTCCTCGTGATATCCCGGATCACATCCGAGACTCCGAACAACATTCTGTCTCTTACTCATCATTCCATAACTACTCAACAACATCGAATCCTTAAGTGTGTCTCCCTACGGTTCGTGAATTATGCGGACATGATCGAGACACTTCTCCGATCAATAACCAATAGAGGAATCTGGAAATTCATATGGCTCCCACATATTTCTACGATTACTTTGCGATCGAATGAACCACTTACATACGATACCAATTTCCCTTTGTCTCACGATAGTTTACTTATCCGAGGTTATGATCGTCGGTATCTCTGCATACCTAGTTCAACCTCGTTACCGATAAGTACTCTTTTCTTGTTACCGTGATATGTGATCCCTTGTGATCCAGTCACATGCTTGCAAGCTAATTGGATGACATTACACTGAGAGGGCCCAGAATATATCTATCTGTCATATGGATGGACAAATCCCACTCTTGATCCATGTGTCTCAACCAATACTTTTCGAACAATCAATGCCACCTTTATAGCCACCCAGTTACGGTGTGGTGCTTGATGTCATCAAAGCATCCATCTGGTAAAGGTGATATGCATGATCTCATGGTCGAAGGAATTAGGTTACTATGTATCAGAAAGCATATAGCAAATGAACTATTAAAATGACTTGATCTTTATGCTACGCTTATCTATAGGAGTATGTCCATCACATCATTATCCTAATGATATGACCCTGTTGTTAATAACATCTCTATGTTCATGATCAGGAAACCATGATCATATATTAACCAACAAGCTAGTTTAACAAGAGGCTTTACTAGGGACTCTTTTATGTTTACAAATCACACAAGTATTAATGTTTCCTGTTAATACAATTATAGCATGGTATGTAAACATTTATCATAAGTATGAAGATATGATAATAACCACTTTATTATTGCCTCTTGGGCATATCTCCAACACCTCAACGACACCTCGAAGCTTCACAACACAAGCCTTAGCTTCGAGGATGCCCTACACCGTCTAGGGTTTCAAGAAACCCAAGAGCAGCAAGATCCACAAAGGATGGGTGGGGGAAATCAAATCTTCTTTGGTGGAAGTGTAGATCTAGGTCACCTCCCTCACCTCTCAAAAGATCAAGTCATTTGAGTGGCTAGAGAGAGAGAGATCTAGTGAGGTGAAGCTCAAGCATTAATGGAGGAGAGAGAAAAATTTGAAGTAGGTGGGAGGAAGAAGAGGGGCGCCTTAAATTTGCCCCCTCCGGACTGAACCGTTATAGTCCCCGCGACCTCACCGGAACTTCCGGTGAGAGGCCGAGATTCCGCAAAGATGGCTCAGCGGTCATCTCACCGTTGACGCCTGCTCCAAAAGCTCAACCGGAAGTTCTAGTCATAACATGCCGGAAGTTCTGGTGAACTTCCGAGGCAAGTTCCGGCAAATAGAACGCTTGAAATGTAGGTTCGATCCTTGATGCTTGGCCGGAACTTGGGCGGAGCGAACTAGGGCGAAACTTCTAGGTCGCGAACCAAGTCTGACCGGAAGTTCCGGTGGTGGCGGAAGTTCGCTCAGAACTTCTGGCGAGACAAGTTCCGATGCAAGTTCCGGCCCAAGTTCCGGCAAATAGAACACTTCAAACAGAAGGTTACTGATCCTTCAGCGGAACTTGGAGCGGAACTAGGATCGGAACAAAGCTCAGATCAGCCCGCAGAAAAACCCTGAGCGGAACTTCCGGCGCCAGGCCGGAAGTTCAGGTGAGACAAAAAGGCTTCAACAGATCAGAAACACACTCTCTCACGGAATAGTAGGATGGCTATGGCAGTGCATATAGGTTTGTGCAAGAACAGGTGATTTCCCACAGCCTTCCGGGATGGACCCCCTCTTAATAGTACGGCGACCTAAAACAGCAACAAGAGAGAAACTAGGAGAAAACTAAAGGCCATCGTATTCATGAGATCCCAAGAGAGAATCCACACCGTTTTAATGAAACATCAACAGTGTTTTCCCTGAAACTCAAGTGCACAATTAAATCACAAATGGGATTGTCATTAACACCAAAAACAGCATGGGAAGATATAGTCCTTTCAATCTCCCCCTTTTTGGTGTTAGATGGCAATCCCAAAGATTTGCATAAAATAGAAACAATATTTGCAATGGATGGGACAATCCACCCTATATGTGTGCGAGGTAAAGAGACTGACACACAGACAAGGAGGCTCCCCCTTCCAATGCAAAGATAGCACAAGTGCAAGGTACAAGAAAGGATAGAAATCATACCAGGTACCAACCAACTGTGGTGGAGACAAAAAAGTAATAATAACAACAAGAGCTACGAGGCTCCACAACCATATGCATATGCCCATAAGATGACAACAAGAATACCACATACACGGCATTGCATAAGATACCACATAGATACCACATAGTCTCAAACATAATATGGTCCACAAGCACACATAAGTTCACAGACATAAAAGGTCCACAAGCACACAAATAAACTAGAGATTTCACGAGCTAGAAAAGATCAATCTAATCACCCTAGCCATGAAGGGAGGAGGAGCAGACTCAGGGACCCAAGAACCCCACTCAGGAGGCGGACCAGTGACCTCCTCCTCAGACTCATCCTCAGACCAACGGCAGTTGTCGCGAATCCAATCATCCTTGGGAGTAGTGACAGAGCTAGTGACCGGCGAGCTAGGAATGTTAAGAGCAGTCATGATGGACTTCTGGAGCTGAACATTGTGACGTTGTTCGACATACGACTGATACTCACGGTCCTGGAGAGAGCAAAAAGTCTTCTTCACCTTCCCAAGCAGCTTCTTTTCCCAAGACGACTGCCTCTGAAGAGAAGGACCACCAGCACTAGAGCCACCGGGAGTAGAGGAGGGACCACCAGCTTCATCTCGAGCCTTCTGGAGTTCAGCTTCCCTTTCTTCTTGAGAGCGAGGCTTTTGGTGTTTACTCATACACAACTTCTTCTCCTCATGAATGGTGATGTTGTCTTCAGGAAAGCGAGTGCCAGTCAACTCAAGCCACTTGTGATTAATGAGAGTCTGAATATAGGGAGCATAGGGGCAAGAATGCTTGTCAATAATAGCCTGCCACATCTCTATGTAGATAAAGTGCATAACATCCATTGGCCTGTCAGTTTCACGGCGGAGATAAGTCTGATGCATGAGGTCAACCTGATAGGCATGAAACTGGTCAAAGTTTCCAGCCTTGGGAGAGATGGTGTTCAAGTACACCCTGCGCATGATGTCATAAACTGGCAGCAGATGATTCACATACCCAACAGTGCCCCACCCTTCAATATAGAGAGGCTCCAGGACCTCAGGATCAGCAGCTTGGGTGGTATGAACACGCCAACCATTTGCCCCTTTGCCAGGCTGAAGGGGATAGCCAAGGAGCTCAGCAAACTCAGACCAAGTGGCGGTAAGAAACACTCCCTTGGTCATCCACTTCAACACACCTTCAGTAGAGGAGCTCATGTGAATATATAGGGTAGTGTAAAACTAAGCAATAGCAACCTCATCAAAGTTCTGACGGTGCTTTATGAGGGGAATCAGCCCAAACCTCTGGCAAATATCGAGAGCCTCGCCAAAATATGCATGTTTCTCTTCCATGTGAGTCACATTGATGTACTTTTTAGGAGCAACCACAAACTTGGTCTTTGTTGCATAGATCTCAGCAAAGATTTGTTCCTGACGATAGCTGTGGAAGAGAGGATCCAAGCAAAGACGGTCACGAGGAATGAGGTAGGGATCCGTACGCCTGAATTTAGAGTAGGCCTTCTGAGTCCACTTGGAGATTTTGGCCTTGGATTTGTCAGCCCCAGCAGCAGTGGCCTTCTAAGAGGCAAGAACAGGCCTCTTTCCTTCAGCAGCAGCAGCACGACGAGCAGCAGCAGCCCTCTGACGGGTAGTCTGAGTGGTTGGACGCACTACCTCAACATCTTCTTCATCGATCTCAGGAGGAATATCAGAGGATGGTTTACGGACACGCTTGCCTTTGCGGGAACCACCTGGCCCTGAGAATTAAGCACAAGAATAGGGAGGGAAGGTGGGGTAAGTGCACAAGTCCGGAAGAGGAAACAAAAGAAATAGATTGGAAAAATACATTCAGTAAAAAAATTCACTGTCGCCGGAACTTCCGCTGAATCGTCGGAACTTCTGGTGAAAATGGTCCACCGGAAGTTCCGGTTGTGGCTCACCGGAAGTTCCGGTGAGACCACGAACTGGCGGTTCAAAGCAGCAGTTCACTAGATCTAGATCTACAAGCCACAACTACAAAAATTTCCAAGAATGTATTGGACCAATCTACTCTAGCATGATACCCTAGGCCTACCAAGATCTCCCAACGAGTTCTAGCCAAAGAACTAGCCTAGACAAGGTGAGCCCTAACTCAAGCAATGGTGAGAGAGCTAGATCTCCATGAATGGAGGGAGTTGAGGGCAAATATTGGAGTCCATGGCGGGAGATCAAGGTGGGGAAGGTTCCCACAGAGCAGATCTACGGAGAGGTGGCCGGAGGCGAGGGGCCGGAGCACCTTCGCATAGAAGACCTGGCCGGCGGCTGCTCCAAATAGAGGACGGGTCTTGGGGGGAAAAGAAAGAACATCCCATTTTCCCCCAGGGCTCGCCTTATATAGGACAAAGAACACCACCGGAAGTTCCGGTCAGGGATCGGAAGTTCCGGGTCAGGCTGAAAAGATTCCAGGTCAGCATGTGGTTCAGACGAACAACAAGCTGACCGGAAGTTCCGGCAGCTGACCGGAAGTTCCGGTGACGCCAGAAAGATATTCTTAGGTTTGGAAGAAAACAAGGAAGAACTTGTGCAGGGAATAGAGAGGGCTTGAGGAAAGGAAAGGCTTAGGATAGAGAGCTCAAATTGTGAAAAACGCAAAAAGATCAAAAACGCAAATAAAAACGGGTCGGTGGCCAAGGCCACCTTATATAAGAGTAAATGGCTTGACACCGCGAAGATATATCTTAGTTTCATTACCAACACTCATCATGAAGCTCAAATGGTCTCCTTTAGAGACTATAGAGTATGAAAACTTTAATGTGCGCATAATAGGGATAGCGTTTGTTCATAAGAGGAACTACACTCCCCCTAAATCCATGCCTACATCCAAACAAGATACACGTTGAGACACGGGTAGGTGTGCAAGGTACTCAAGCAACATTGCTCGAATCAATGATATTTAGCTCATGCCTTAACTCTCGGAACCTTGCTTCATCAAGAGGCTTCGTGAAAAGATCCGCAGGATTTGCCTTGGTGGGAACATACTCCGAAGAAATGTCTCCTCTAGCAGCATGGTCCCGAATGAAATGATGACTAATCTCAATGTGCTTGGTCTGGTTGTGTTGCACGGGATTGTGAGCAATGGCAATGGAAATCTCATTGTCACAAAGAAGAGGCACCTTGTCAAAAGATAGTCCAAGATCCTTCAAATTTTGCTTCATCCATAGCAATTGAGCAGAGCAGCTTGCGACGGAGATGTACTCAGCTTCGGCAGTGGACATAGACACGCAGTTTTGCTTCTTCGAGGACCAACAAACCAATGATATTCCAAGAAACTGACAAGCTCCTGAGGTTGACTTTCTTCCCACTTTTTCACCAGCCCAATCCGAGTCCGTGTAACCAATAAGATCAAAGCTCGCTCCCTTGGGGTACCACAACCCAAAGTTTGGGGTATGAACTAAATATCAAAAGATTCTCTTGACCTCCACCATGTGGCTTTCCTTTGTTGCGGCTTGAAATCTTGCACACATACCCACACTCAACATAATATCCGGTCGGGATGCACAAAGATAGAGCAAAGAACCAATCATAGAACGATAGAGTTTTTGATCCACCTCCTTACCCTTGGGATCAAGATTAACCTTAGTTGGCATGGGAGTCTTGGCACCTTTGACTTGATCAAACTTGAACTTCTTGAGCATGTCTTGGATGTATTTGGCTTGGTTGATGAAAGTCCCTTTCCTCAATTGCTTGACTTCAAACCCAAGGAAAAACTTCAACCCCCCCATCATGGACATCTCGAAGCGATCGGTCATGAGCTTGGAAAAATCCTCATTAAAAGTTTTGTTAATAGACCCAAAGATAATATAATCAACATATATTTGGCATACGAACAAGTGGCCTCCAACTTTCTTAGTAAAAAGAGTGGGATCAATGAGGCCCACTTTGAAGCCACGGTCTAACAAGAGCTCCCTAAGGCAATCATACCACGAACGTGGGGCTTGTTTGAGAACATAGAGTGCCTTATTGAGCTTGCATACATGGTTCGGGAAAAGTGGATCCTCAAAGCCCGGAGGTTGTTTGACGTATACCAACTCTTTCAAAGGACCATTAAGAAAAGCACTCTTGACATCCATTTGATGCAACTTGAAGTTATGATGAGTAGCAAAAGCAAGAAGCATACGAATGGATTCAAGGCGAGCAACGGGGGCATAAGTCTCACCGTAGTCGATGCCCTCAACTTATGAGTATCCTTGGGCAACTAACCTTGCCTTGTTGCGCACGACAATACCATTCACATCACACTTGTTATTGAAAACCCACTTGGTTCCAATGATGTTTTGACAATCTTTGGGCCGCTCAACCAATGTCCAAACATTATTCCTCTTGAAGTTGTGAAGTTCTTCATTCATAGCATCAAGCCAATCATCATCTTCAAGAGCCTCGAAAACTTTATGTGGTTCCACAAGAGAGATAAAAGCATGGTGAGAGCTAAAGGAAGCTAGTTGCCTCCTAGTAGTGGAACCTTTATTGAAATCTCCATAGACATTATCAAGGATATGGCCATCTCGAACAAGCTTGGCGAGACGATAGGCTTGACGGCGGGCTTGTGCTTCAACACGTGATTCTTGAGCTACCACTTGGTCATTTCCACCAATTGAGCCGCCGCCTTGACTATAAGCATGGACACGAGGATCATCTTCATCAATCTCCACTTCGGGGGAGTCATCATTTGGGGTGGAGCCTTGAGAATCATTGACTTTCTCTTGATCTTGACGAGCTTGACCTTGAGGAGAGCCGTGACCATGAGGATGAGCCCCATCTTGGGGAGTTTGATGTATTTGATTAAGAGCTTGACCGTGGGAGGTGCCTTGAGAAGTAGCCCCATCATGGGGAGGTTGATGTTGTTGATGAAGAGCTTGATCGTTGGAGCTTGGAGATTCATGAGCATGGGAAGCTTCGGAAGAGCTTGAGGGAGCTTGAGCCAAAATAGTAGGTCCTTGAGGGTCAAGATGATCTTGTGAAAGTGAGGTCTCCACTTGAGTAGAGCTTGGTCCTTCTCCTTCGTCCACAAGGGGATCCTCAATGGGGAGGTGGAAACCCACACCCATTCTTCTTATGGCCTTAGGAGGAATTTCATCACTTGGATCACAAACACCATCTTGCCTAACAAGAGACTCATGATTTTCATCAAACTTCACATTGCTCGTCTCTTCAACTCTTCCATTGGCTTTGTTGTAGACTCTATAAGCATGGGAATGATTTGCGTAACCAACAAAAATTCCTTCTTGAGCCTTGGATTCAAACTTGGTCAAACGAACTCCTTTCTTGAGAATGTAGCACTTGTAACCAAACACCCGAAAGTAGCTAACATTTGGCTTTTTCCCGGTGAGGAGTTCATAGGGGGTCTTGTTCTTTTTCTTGCAGAGATAAAGCCGGTTGGTTGCATGGCAAGCGGTGGAGATGGCCTCGGCCCAAAAGTTGTATGGAGACTTGAACTTAGCTAGCATAGATCGAGCCGCATCCATCAAAGTGCGATACTTCCTTTCGACAACTCCATTTTGTTTAGGGGTATAGGGAGTGGAGTATTGATGCTTGATTCCTTCATCACTAAGAAACTCTTCCAAGGTATAGTTTTTCAACTCGGTGCCATTGTCACTTAGAATTGAGAGAATGGTTGCATTGTGCTTACATTGAACCTCATTATAAAAATCGATGACGGTTTGTTGAGTCTCACTCTTGTACTTGAAAAAGAACACCCAAGTGTATCTTGAGAAATCATCCACAATAACCAAGCAATACTTCTTGCCTCCAAGGCTATCATGAGAGGGTGGACCAAAAAGGTCCATATGCAAGAGCTCCAAACACCTCTCCGTGGTGATTTGATTGAGTGCTTTGTGAGGAGTTTCATGCATCTTCCCTTTAATAAAAGCCTTGCAAACACGATCTTTGGCAAAATAAACATCGTTAATTCCAAGGATGTGGCCCTCGGAGTGAAGTCTTTGCAAAGTTCTCATGTTGACATGGGCTAGACGGCGATGCCACAACCAGACCTTGTCGGCTTTAGCATAGAGACATAGAGCATGGGGAGTAGTGGTCCCTGAAAAGTCCACCACATACAAGTCATGCTCTACATACCCTACAAAAGCCACCTTGAGAGACTTGCTCCACATGAGGACCACGGTATGAGCATTAAAGAATGAAGAAAGACCCATAATAGCAAGAGCACGAACTGAGAGTAAGTTGTAACCAAGAGTTTTGACAAGCATTATGTCAACCAAAGATACATCCGGGGTTACCACCACTTTGCCAAAAACCAAAACCTGAGAGCTTGTTTTATCACCGTAGGAGACCATGGTGTTGGCAATATTAGGCCTCATCTCTGACATGATAGACTTGCTTCCGGTCATATGACTCGTGGCACCACTATCAAGCACCCATTTTGATCCACCGGAAGCATAGTCCTACAAGAAAATCAAGCTTTGGTTTTAGGTACCCATTTTGCAATGTGTCCCCTTTTGTTAGTAACAAGAGCCTTTGGCACCCAGATGGCCCAATGATAATCATGCGTGTAAGAAGTTCCCACATATCTAGCATATACATGAACATCATATGATTTGCAAAGAATATAAGAGGGATTGTTCTTTCCGGCAAAGTTGTCACTTTGCAAGATGGTTAGGCCATTAGAAGCCCCTTGAGCCATGCCCTTGTTCTTTTTCTTCTTCTTGCTATTTCTCTTCTTCTTCTTAGTCTTGGCAAGTTGATCCTTAAATACATTGACTTCCTCGATAAGATGCTCATGCTTGCAACAAGGGTTAGGAGTGCTAGACAAGTCTATAATTTGCAAAGCGGAAGACTTAGCATGTTCGCAAGTTAATTGAGTTTGAAGTTGTTCATGGGCTTCAAAGAGATTTGAGAATTTGCTCTCCAAGGCTTTGTGTTCCTCTTAGAGTTTCTCAAGATCCTTTTGATTCCTATCATGACCACCCACAAACTCAACTTTTTTCTTTCTTAAGCACCTTAACCAAAGCAAGACCATGATCACGTTCTTTAATTATAGAGCACATGGTGTTATTATGATCATCTACAAGATTAGACACACTTTCTTCAAGATTAATTCTCATATTTTGTTCATCCTCAAGACTTCGAGTGATAGAAGCAATTTCATCAGCGACATCTCTTTCATTTTTTACTTAGCAAGTCAAGAATTTCTTCCTTTTCATCTAAGGAATCCCTAACATTGTCAAGTTGTGCAAGCAAGGACTCAAAGCAAGTTTTAGTTTCTTCATCCAAGGTAGCAACACATTCACACATGTCAATCATCTCTTTCTTCACCTCTAGACCAACAAGATCAAGAGAGTAAGGCTCACTAGAGATAGGTTGAGGAGTCGGTTTTGATGTTACCTCGGTGGCCTTGGCCATGAAGCACTTTTGGTTGGAGGAGATGACAATTTCATTTGGCGAGTCGAAGAGGGATAGATGTGGAGTTGAGGTAGTGGCAATAGCAGCAACTCCCACAATCTCTCCACCATGAACTTCATCATCATCTTCATCCGTGCCCGAAAGGTATTCTTCATGGACCACTATTGCTCGTTCCTTGTTGGCGACGTTCTTGACGGCGTAGTTCTTGTTCAAGGGATGAGTAGGTATTGACTTGATCTTACGAATGAGATGACCACCATTGTCTTCACGGTTCTCAAAGGGACACTTGGCCACGAAGTGACTCTTGCCATTGCAATTGTAGCATGACCTTGCCTTGGGAGACTTGTTGGGTGAGTTGAATCTTGAGTTGTCCCTTGACGTTGGCTTGAGCCCGGATTTGATCCAAAAGGCCCTCGAAGCGAGAGCAAGATGTTCGTTGAAGGCACACTTGAGATCCTCTTGAGACCACTCACTTGATGTATCATCATCATCAACTTCAATAGCCTTGGCCTTCAAAGCAAGATTCACTTTGGTTGACCCAATGGCCCTAGCACGAGCAGACTCCGCATTCTTCTTGGCAATGGTCATGGCAATTACTTCACTCAAGACTTCTTGGGAGGTCATTTGGTGAAAGTTGGTTCTTCCCTTGATGGAATTGAGCTTTTGTGCTTCAAATGGAAGGAGAGATTGAATGAACTTCCTCTTCATGAACTTGTAGTCAACATAGGTGGTCCCAAGATCCCTCATAGTGGAACAAAGGACTTTGAGGCGCCTATACATGTCTTCGGGGGTCTCATCATCTTGCATTGCGAAACCATCGCACTCGTTGTTGATTTCATCAAACTTGGAGCTTTGCATGCTTGCATTCCCAACAAAGAGCTCGGTGAGTTGATCCCAAGCTCCCTTGGCGGTGTCGAATTGGCGAATGTGAGCAAAGTCCTTTGGATTCAAAGCCTTTTGGATCATGCTCAAAGCTGTGGCGTTGAGTTGCTTGTCCACCACTTCACCTCGTGTCAAATTCTTCAGGTCATATGGAGAGAATCCATCCTCCACAATCCTCATTAACTCAATAGAAGAGCTGGAAATATGTGAGCACATTAGATATTGCCAATTGGTGAAATTTGAAGTATCTAGCATAGGTGCTGCTCCTTGAGGAATGATGTGTGGCATGGGAATGGGTGGATCCGGATTGTACTTTGGCGGTGGGGGTACCGCCGAGTAGTCCTTTCCTCCATTTTCCTCTTTGGAAGTTGGGTTCTCGGGCTCCTCGGAGTTCTCACTTGGAACCTTGGTAGAAGTTTGAGTAACAAAACCAAGTCCCAAGCGAGTGGTGACGGCATGAGAGTCACCGGGTCGATCACCGTGGGTGGAGGAAGCTCGGTGGTTTGGGGTGTGTCAAGAGCAACCATGGGGTTTGGCTTGAGAGACTGCAAGATAGTCATCATTTCCTCGAACTTGGACATCATGGATGACTCCAATTGCTTGAGGTCATCCATAGTGGACAAGTTCTTGGATTTTTCGGTTTCACTACCCCCTTCGTCGGCCATAGTCTCTTAGGCGGTAAAGCCCGAAATAAGAGTCTTGGCTCTGATACCAATTGAAAGTACCTACTTGATACGACTAGAGGAGGGGTGAATAGGCGTCTACCCAATTTTAATTTGTTTCTCACTTCTAGGCTCAACGAGAAAGAAAGTTATCTAGATGTGCAACTAAGTGAACAACCTAAATTCAAGAAAACTTACAACAACCACAAGAACGGTAAATAGCAAGAAATAAAGGAAGGGAACAAAGTAACCGGAGCGGGGACACAGAGATATAATTCCCGTAGTTCACTCCCAAGGAGCTACGTCTACGTTGGAGAGGTGTCGGGGCCACACAAGGTCACCCGAGCGCCACAAAGGCCTCACCTTATTCTCCGGTGAGCTCCCCCACAAAGGAGGCCTCACAATCCACTAACCGGTGACCTTGAAGGCGCCAACCGAAACCTTTACACCAAGGTTGAGGGGGATGCTCCACAACTCAATTGGAGGCCCTCAATGACACCTCGAAGCTTCACAACACAAGCCTTAGCCCCGAGGATTCCCTACACCGTCTAGGGTTTCAAGAAACCCAAGAGCAACAAGATCCACAAAGGATGGGTGGGGGAAATCAAATCTTCTTTGGTGGAAGTGTAGATCTAGGTCACCTCCCTCACCTCTCAAAAGATCAAGTCATTTGAGTGGCTAGAGAGAGATCTAGTGAGGTGAAGCTCAAGCATTAATGGAGGAGAGAGAAAAATTTGAAGTAGGTGGGAGGAAGAAGAGGGGCGCCTTAAATAGGCCCCCTCCGCACTGAACCGTTACAACCCCCACGACCTCACCGGAACTTCCGGTGAGAGGCGAAGTTCCGCTGACATGGCTCCAGCGGTCATCTAACCGTTGGCCAACTCAATATCTCAGCGAAGTTCGGTCATAACATCTTAGGAAGTTGCAGTGAACTTCCGATGCAAGTTCCGACCCAAGTTCCAGCAAATAGAACGCTTTAAACAGAAGGTTACTGATCCTTTAGCGGCTTCAGCGGAACTTGGAGCGGAACTAGGGAACTGGTCATGAACCAAGTCGACCAGAAGTTCCGGTGGGCTGGGAAGTTTCGCTCAGAACTTTCTGGCGAGACAAGTTCGATGCAAGTTCGAAGTTAAGCAAATAGAACACTTCAAACAGAAGGTTACTAATCCTGCAGCGGAACTTGGAGCGGAACTAGGATCGGAACAAAGCTCAGATCAGCCTGCAGAAAAACCCTGAGCGGAACTTCCGACGCCAGGCCGGAAGTTCCGGTGAGACAAAGAAGGCTTCAAGAGATCAGAAACACACTCTCTCATGGAATAGTAGGATGGCTGTGGCAGTGCATATAGGTTTGTGCAAGAACAGGTGATTTCCCACAGCCTTCCGAGATGGACCCCCTCTTAATAGTACGGCGACCTAAAACAACAACAGGAGAGAAACTAGGAGAAAACTAAAGGCCACCGTCTTCATGAGATCCCAAGAGAGCATCCACACCGTTTTAATGAAACATCAACAACGTTTTCCCTCAAACTCAAGCGCACAATTAAATCACAAATGGGATTGTCATTAACACCAAAAATAGCATGGGAAGATATAGTCCTTTCAGAGGGGTCACTTAGGTATACTATTTTGGTATATTATTTATACCAAAATTTTGGTATATAATTTATATTTTTCTCAGTTATGAATATTAAAATCTGAATTTTCAAAGTATTAATACTTATAAAATATTTATCAAATAGTAATTATTTAAATAGTTTACATAATAATGTATGGTAATAGTTTTATGTTGTACATTTTATTTTTCTGATTTAAAATGAATTAGTTATGAATTTCTCCATTTTTAATTCATTTTAAATCATTTTTAGGATATTATAAAATAATTTACATTTTTGGAATTACTTTTAACATTTTATTAAACAGAAAACATTTCTGAATATGTTTATACCACTTACAGGGTGGACCCACCTGTCAGCAATAATCAATTACACAATAATTACAGAAATCATTTCAGAAAACATTAACACAAAACAAAAAATGATGATGTCACGATCACATCACCCATGGTGGTGGCGCCTTGCCAATTGAGCCCATGGCAGCGGCGAAGCGTTGGAAAGAGCTCGTAGAGGCGAACCATATGGTGGTGGCGCCGCCCATTATTGGTCGCCCGAGCGACGAGCACAACGACGGACAGAGGCGGCGACGATGGATGGTCATCGCGGTAGAGCTAGAGAGCGAGAGGGAGCGCGTGAAGAGGTGCTAGAGCACCAGTGGCTCACCACAAACGCGATGCCGGGGTCGGGGAAGCAAGGGGTGGCCGGACGGAGGCGAATCGACGGTGTCCGGAGCTCGGGAAGATGGGATCTGAGCTTGATTAAGGCGGCAGGGCGATTCCTTTGGCGTGAGGCGATCCGGCCTGAGCTCCTCGGCACCTTGGCTTGGCTCGGGAAGGCTCTGAACGGCGACGACGATGAGTTAGGGTTTCTGCTCAAATGAGGAAGAACGCGAGAAGGAACGAGAGGGGATGAGATTGGTACTGGGAGGGAGAGGGGAACGTGGCGGTTCCTATGCTTGCATCGAATAGCGGCGGCGAGCTCGGCGGGCAGCCTGCCGGTGTCGTGGGGGGTTCCTGTGTGCGCGCGTCGATGAATGATATGGGGAAGAAGAAGAAGAGGTGTGAGCAGTTATTAAGGATGGACCTTTTGTCCCGGTTGGTGGCTCCAACCGGGACTAAAGGGTCATACGTCCTGGTTGGAGCCACCAACCGGGACGTATACTCCACTTTTTTCAGCAGACCAAGGGGCGCGCGCAGGGGTCTTTAGTCCCGGTTGGTGGCTACAGACGGGACATATGACCCTGTTTTCAAATTTTTTCGGGAATTTTCTCTCTGGTCCCGCCTTATTTTTATTTTGGGGTTTAAATTTGCAATGTATTTTAAATAATAATTACTTTGGAATTTAGAAAAACTTTAAACATAAAAAGTGTTTGAATTTGAATAACCAATTCAAAACCATTTTCTGTTTTTAAAAATAATTAATGTAACCGTTTAAACTATAAACCATTTAAAATTAAAAATGAATTAACTTATATTTTTGGAATATTAATTTGGAATTTAGAAAAACTTTAAACATAAAAAGTGTTTGGATTTGAATAACTAATTCAAAACCACTTTTTGTTTTTAAAAATAATTAATGTAACCATTTAAAATTAAAAATGAATTAACTTATATTCTTTGAATATTAATTTGGAATTTAGAAAAACTTTAAACATAAAAAGTGTTTGAATTTGAATAAATAATTCAAAACCATTTTCTGTTTTTAAAAATAATTAATGTGACCATTTAAACTATGAACCATTTAAAATTTAAAATGAATTAACTTATATTTTTTGAATATTAATTTGGAATTTAGAAAAACTTTAAACATAAAAAGTGTTTGGATTTGAATAACTAATTCAAAACCATTTTATGTTATTAAAAATAATTAATGTAACCATTCAAAATTAAAAATGAATTAACTTATTTTTTTGAATATTAATTTGGAATTTAGAAAAACTTTAAACATAAAAAGTGTTTGGATTTGAATAAATAATTCAAAACCATTTTATGTTATTAAAAATAATTAATGTAACCATTTAAAATTAAAAATGAACTAACTTATATTTTTTGAATATTAATTTGGAATTTAGAAAAACTTTAAACATAAAAAGTGTTTGAATTTGAATAAATAATTCAAAACCATTTTCAGTTTTTAATTTGGATTTGAATTAACTTATATTTGTTATATATTAATCGGCGGGAAAAAAGGACGGGAAATAATGGGCGGGAAGAAAATTTTATTAGGATAGAACTGGAATTAAAGTACATAACGCAACTAACACTAAGTTACATAAAGCACGACTGAAGATTATGTTACATAGAAGAACTGCAAATTAAGATACATGGCCAGATTAAGCCACAATCGGCCGAACTTGTTTTGCAATGTTGGAGTGATTCAGTCATGGTCCTGCCTACACCTGTAATACTCGCTACTATAGTCGTTGTACTCATGCATGACCATCGTCGCTTCGCCGTGAAGAACCTTGAAGGCCGAAATGAGTGGGATGGACTTGAGGTAAGCCTTGAGCGAGGCTTAGAGTCGGCGGCCGTGTCGTAGGCCATGACGCTCTGGAGAGTCCGGTCGCGCCATCGCAGCCAACGGCCGTCCTTGTTGAAGTTCGGAGGAGGTGGGTCGTCCTCCTCGTGCCTGGAGAGCGCCCTCTCACGCTGATCCACGAAGAAGGCTTCCCAAGTCGGGAAATAGTCGGAATGCCATCTGGGATTCCTTCGCTGCTCCGGCGTGAGCTCGAAGTATTAGTGGTTCGTGATGGCCATCTGGCGCGCCACACCTAGAGGGGAGGAGGCAAGCACGCCTCGGCGCTCGACATCAATGACGGGAACAGTGGCCGTCGGGCAGGGGTAGTTCGAGTAGCGCCTCCCGCCTCCCTAGGGGTTAGTGCTACGGTGGAAGCCATGGGAAAGAGTGACGAGGTTGCAGATATGAGTCTAGAGATGTGCAATGACAATGGAGGCCAACCCTACATATATATATATAGTGAGAAATGGCAGGAAGTTAACTGGAGGGAAGAACTGGCGGGAAACACTGGCGGGAAGAAATGGCGGGAAAAAATGGCGGGAAGAAAAATGGCAGGAAGAAATGGCGGGAAGAAACGGCGGGAAGAAACTTGGGTTTAGGGTTTAGGGTTTAGGGTTTTGTGAAGGTTTTTTCGAGCAACATTAGAAATTGCATTGGATCTCTAAAGAAACCACATATTATGAGTCTAAAAATGATTTTTTCAAAAAATCACGGGCGTTAGATCATGTACCTGTAGTACAAACCGGACCCACTTCCTACCGATTCGGCAGACATTTGTCCTTTTTACCCGGGATGGAAGAAAAGGTTTGAGATGTCCCGATTGGGAGATAGTCCATGTAAGGTGGTCTAGTATTTTAGAAAAATGGTACGATAGCATTCTGAAATAGCATTTTGGTGGTTACTTCACAAAATGACCCGTTTTTTGCGCTCGGAAAATGGAAAATGGATTTTCCGTGCGACGAAAAGGAAAACTTCCTCCTGAAACATTGTTCTCCATACCAATGTCCACATGCATACTTAATATGGGCACATCATCATAAACTATGTCGTGATTCAGCACATAACATCGGTCATTTGGACCGAAAGCCATGAAACCTTGAACATGATAGGTCATTTTGTGAAGGTTTTTTTGAGACATGATCAATATACCAAGTCTGGTATTTTTCCTTTCAACTATGTCAGATAATATGACACCACACGAAGGATTTTCATTGTTCGGATTTTTTTTGAATTTATTATGCCCGTTTTGAATTTTTTGAATTTCTAACTATGGTCGAACCGGTGTGCATGAAGATAGGGGACGAGCATCGTTAGAAATTGCATTGGATCTCTGAAGAAACCACATATTGCGAGTCTAAAAATGATTTTTTCAAAAAATCATGGGCGTTAGATCATGTACCTGTAGTACAAACCGGACCCACTTCCTACCGATTCGGTAGACATGTGTCCTTTTTACCCGGGATGGACGAAAAGGTTTCAGATGTCCCGGTTGTGAGATAGTCTATATAAGGTGGTCTAGTATTTTATAAAAATGGGACGGTAGCATTCTGAAACAGCATTTTGGTGGTTACTTCACAAAACGACCTGTTTTTTACGCTCGGAAAATAGAAAATGGCTTTTTCGTGCGACGAAAAGGAAAACTTCCTCCTGAAACATTGTTCTCCATACCAATGTCCACATGCATGCATAATATGGGCACAACATCACAAACTATGTCGTGATTCAGCACATAACATCGGTCATTTGGACCGAATGCCATGAAACCTCGAACATGATAAGTCACTTTGTGAAGGTTTTTCCGAGACATGATTAATATACCAAGTCTGGTATTTTTCCTTTCAACTATATCATATAATATGATACCACGCGAAGGATTTTCATTGTTCGGATTTTTTTGAATTTCTTATGCCCGTTTTGAATTTTTTAAATTTCTAACTATGGTCGAACCGGCGTGCATGGAGATATGGGACGAGCATCGTAAGAAATTGCATTGGATCTCTGAAGAAACCACATATTGCGAGTCTAAAAATGATGTTTTCAAAAAATCACGGGCGTTAGATCATGTACCTGTAGTACAAACTGGACCCACTTCCACCGATTCGACATACATTTGTCCTTTTTACCCGAGATGGACGAAAAGGTTTGAGATGTCCCGGTTGGGAGATAGTCCATGTAATATGGTCTAGTATTTTAGAAAAATGGGACGGTAGCATTCTGAAACAACATTTTGGTGGTTACTTCACAAAACGACCCGTTTTTTGCGCTCGGAAAATGGAAAATGGCTTTTCCGTGCGACGAAAAGGAAAACTTCCTCCTGCAACATTGTTCTCCATATCAATGTCCACATGCATGCATAATATGGGAACAGCGTCACAAACTATGTCGTGATTCAGCATATAACATCGGTCATTTGGACCGAAAGCCATGAAACCTCGAACATGATAGGTCATTTTGTGAAGTTTTTTCGAGACATGATCAATATACCAAGTCTGGTATTTTTCCTTTCAACTATGTCACAACAACATTGATAGGTTCATCTTTAGTCCCGGTTGGAGGAATTTCGGCAGGCTGGGCCAGGCAGCACTAATGATAGGGGTGAGTGTCGACATTATGTCGTGCGGCGTGTACCTTGTCCCGGATGGTGTCACCAACCGGGACTAAAGATGAACCTTTAGTCCCGGTTGGCGACACCAACCGGGACAAAACACGAGTCAACACTAATAATAGGGGTGAGTGTCTACATTATGTCGTAAGTGTCGACATTATGCCGAGCTGCTTGTACTATAAATAGGCATCCTTGTGAGTCCAGTCCTCCAGCCAGATTGAGGCATGTCCAACATTGTTTTCGAGAGCAGGGACACCACTACGACCATTTTCAGGGAGATGCCGCCGGATCCCAGTCCTCCGGCATCTTCAAGAAACTGGTCATAGAGGCACTCCCTAATATGTGAAATTAGTTAGCTCCCAGGTGTATTGATCTAGTTAGAGAAGTTACAAGCTTCAAGATGGTGTCGAGGCGAGGACACCACTGACCATTTGAGGAGATCGCGGATCCAGTCCTCGTCATCTCCAAGAAAGCGGTCATAGAGGCACTCTAATATGTGACCACGCGCGTTTGGAGATCAGAACTTAATGATAAGTATGAATCGGGACAACTTCTTCATAGTTCGGGAAAGTCGTTCTATGAATCGGGACTAAAGGCCCCCTTTAGTCCTGATCCAGCCACAAAATAGGACTAACACTCAAGACATTTATTAATATTAAAAACTGAGACTACAAAACCGGGACTAAAGGCCCCCCTATATATAGTCCCGGTCAAGCCACAAACCGGGACTAACACTCGATACATTTATTAAACTTGGAAAATTGCAAACATCATAAGATATCCTAGCTAGACATGAACTAGAGTTACACAATATTAGCATGAACTTCTTGGCATATGTCCTTCCTTATGATCGCTTCAGACGTAACCATGGAGCATCTTCTTTACTTAACGGAATGCTTGGGTGGGTTTTCCTTTGTAAAGGCGGAATTTCATCAAACTTATTATAATCTTGACATATACATCTTGTCCTCGGTTCCCACGATGTTTCTTTTCCAGAAAGAACTATGTGGCCTTTGGCTCATCATATGATGTATTCGTTTGCATATTTTTCTTTTTTTTTATGCGGAGGACATGTCCTTCACATAGAAAACCTGAGACACATCATTGGCTAGGAAGAATGGTTCATCTCTATAACCAAGATTGTTGAGATCCACTGTTGTCATTCCGTACAACTGGTCTATCTTTACCACTTCCCCATTCAGGTTGACCCATTTGCAGCGAAACAAAGGGACCTTAAAAGAGACTCCATAGTCTAGTTCCCATATCTCCTCTATGTAACCATAGTATGTGTCCTTTTGTCCATTCCTGTCTGTTTCATCAAAGTGGACACCACTATTTTGGTTGGTGCTCTTTTTATCTTGGGCTATCGTGTAGAATGTATTCCTATTTATTTCGTACCCTTTGAAATTCAATATAGTAGAAGATGGTGACACGGCCAAAAAGTATAGCTGATCTCCAACAGTGGTGTCATTCAAGAGATGTGTCCGCATCCAACCACCGAAAGACTTCATGTGTTCATCTGTAATCCATGATTCAGGCTTCCCCGGGTTTTTGGAGCATACAATATTCTTGTGTTCCTCGATATACGGAGCTGCCAAGGTGGAATTATGTAGAACTGTGTAGTGTGATTTAGTGAAAGAATCCCCGTCCCTACATATCATTTCTTTCTTTCCTAGTGTGCCTTTTCCACTTATTCTTCCCTCATGCCGCGAGTCAGAAACACCAATCGGCTTAAGGTCAGGAATAAAGTCAACACAAAACACAATGACCTCCTCTGTTCCATACCCCTTGGAGATGCTTCCTTCTGGTCTAGCACGGTTATGAACATATTTCTTTAAGACTCCCATGAACCTCTGAAAGGGGAACATACTATGCAGAAATACAGGACCGGGAATGGGAATCTCTTCCACTAGGTGAACCAGGAGATGCGTCATAATATTGAAGAAGGATGGTGGGAACACCAACTCAAAACTAACAAGACATTGTACCACATCATACTTAACCTTGGCGAATATATGGATTGATTACCTTACGAGATATTGCATTGAGGAATGCACACAACTTCACAATGGGTACTCGAACATTTTCGGTAGAAGCCCCTCAATGCAATCGGAAGCAAGCGTCATAATCACGTGAAAGTCATGAGACTTGAGGTTTTGGAACTTTTCTACCATATTTATTATCCCTTTATATTAGATGAGAAGCAGACGACACCTTGATCTTGTAAAGGACTTCAAAAAAGATTTCCTTCTCTGCTTTGGTAAGAGCATAGCTGGCACGACTTAAGTGACACCCTTTATCCGTCTTGTTCTATGTATGTATGTTCTTTGGGTCTTTCATTATTTTGTTGGTCCTCCCATGCTTCTGGTGTATCTTTTGTCTTCTCATACACGCCTAGGAATCCTAGCAGGTTCACGCAAAGATTCTTCATCACATGCATCACGTCGATTGAAGAGTGGACACATAGGACTTTCCAATATGGCAGCTCCCAAAATATAGATTTCTTCCTCCACATGGGTGCATGTCCTGTAGCGACGTCGTTCGGGCTGATTGGAAGGACCCTTTCCAAAGATTACTTCTATGTCCTTGACCATACCAAATACATCATCACCGGCGGGGAGTTCGAGGCTTCTTCGGTGATCATCTCACCTTTGAAATGCTTGCCTTTCTTTCTTACGGATGATTGGTTGGAAGAAATCGTCGATTCGCCAGTACACAACCTTCTTGCATTTATGCAAATATGTACCTTCAATCTTATCTAAACGATGCGTGCATGCCTTATATCCCTTGTTTATACATCACGAAAGGTTACTAAGAGCAGGCCAATCATTGATGGTTACGAAAAGCAACCCTCGTAGATCAAATTGCTCCTGTTTGTTCTCATCCCACGCATGTACACCTGGTTTGCCCCACAGTGGTAAGAGTTGTTCAACTAATGGCCTAAGGTACACATCAATGTCGTTGCCCGGTTGCTTCGGGCCTTGGATGAGCACTGGCATCATAATGAACTTACGCTTCATGCACAACCAAGGAGGAAGGTTGTAGATACATAGAGTCACGGGCCAGGTGTTGTGACTGCAACTCTGCTCCCCAAAAGGATTCATGTCATCCCTACTTAGACCAAACCATAAGTTCCTTGCGTCACCTGCAAAGTCCGGGAAGTCTCTCTCAATTTTTCTCCACTGTGACCCATCAGTAGGGTGTCTCAACTTCCCGTCTTTCTTATGGTCTTCTTTGTGCCATCGCAATAACCTGGCATGCTCTTTGTTTCTGAACATGTGTTTCAACCTTGGTAATATAGGAGCATACCACATAACCTTAGCAGGAACCCTCTTTCGGAGGGGCTCTCCCTCAACATCACCAGGGTCATCTCGTCTGATCTTATACCGCAATGCATTGCATACCGGGCATTTATCTAAATTCTCATACTCCTTACCGCGGTAGAGGATGCAGTCATTAATGCATGCATGTATCTTTTGTACATCTAATCCTAGAGGACAGAGAGTCTTCTTTGCTTTGTAGGTACTCTGGGAAGTTTGTTATGTTTTGGAAACTTTGGCTTCATTATTTTCAGCATCTTTTCAAATGAGGAGTCAGTTAGACCACACTCTGCCTTCCATCGCAGCAATTCCAGTGTGGTACCGAGCTTTGTGCTACCATATTTACAATTTGGGTACAAAAATTTCTTGTGATCTTCTAACATGTCCTCTAACTTCAACTTCTCATTTTCTGTTTCACAGTCTCGCTTTCATCAGAAATGACCCTACCAAGTTCATCAGCGGGCTCATGTGATGCCCGTTCTTCACCTCCTTCCTCTTCATTGTCTTCCATTGCAGTATCACTGTATTCAGGAAACATATGATGATAGTTGTTATCATCATATTCTTCTTCACCGTCTTCCATCATAACCCCTCTTTCCCCGTGCTTGGTCCAACAATTATAGTTGGGCATGAAACCTTTCATAATCAGGTGGCCGCGAATGATTTTCGAGGAAGAGTACTCCTTGTTGTTCCGACATTGAACACATGGACAACATATAAAACCATTCTCTTTGTTTGCCGTAGCCACATCGATAAATTTATCCACGCCTTTAATGTACCTGGGAACACGCCGGTCACCGTACATCCATTCCCGACCGTTCATCTGCATCATATAAGTAAGTTTATCAAAACAGGACATCATAAATAGTGAAATGACCAATTCACATCGACACATGCATTGTATCAATGACAGAGAAAAGATAAGATTGCTAACCTCGATCGAGGGAAATAAAGAGGAGAAAGCTCAAGTGCATCTCGGATACCTTCTATATTTTTGTTCTGTGAGAAATTGAACGAGATAATTCACTCAAACATTTCATCAAACACCTTGAATGCATGCATAGAAAAAATAAACTAGCACACCTCTCACACCTTCCATCAAGAAAAAACAGAGGGAAGGCAGAGGGCTGGGGCGTCGCATTTATAGAGCGCGGGATCATACGTCCCGGCTTGTAACACAAACCGGGACTAAAGGTATGTGCGTCCCGGTTTGTGTTACAAACCGGGACGTATGACCCCTTACCAACCGGGACGCATGCCTCCGGCCACCGTGCCCTTCGAGCCAAGGATGCGTGCATTAGTCGAGTTAGGCGCAACCGGGACTAATGCTGTTAGGGGGCACGAACGAATAGCCTGTTTTCTACTAGTGTCGGAAACTTGGCTGCCTCTACGGACAAAGTAGACCAGATTGATATTTTGCCCCTATCATCACTGCTAGGGTGGGTTGGGCAGGTTCAGTGGAACCGAGGTAGATGCTGATCTCGCCGATAGGTGATGGTGTAGGTCATATGGGCTCCCTAGCTGGAATTCATGTCTCTTCGAGGAGGACAGGAGGCACGTAGATAGTTTTGTTGATTCCCGTACACGGAGATTCCCCTCGGACGAAGGTCCAAAGGTCACCTTCCCCACGGTGGGTGCCAACTATCATCAGACTGATGGAAAGTACGCAATGAGGGGGGTCCTCGAGGCATAAGAAAAGGTGGGGTGTGGAATGTATGGTTGTCCGGATGATGAGCACACAAGTTTATCCAGATTCAGATCTGACTACGGTGGCCGGAGCCTACTCCTTCTTGCAATCTAGTATACCGGCAAAGCCGGATGTTACAAGGGATTACAAGAGAGGGTTCCTCCTATGCGAATAAGTTATGGTTTTTCCCTAAAGGCTGACCCCTAGGACGGTTTATATAATCATCCGTTTTGGATTACAGGAGAAACCTATCCGGCTACGATACTAAGTCATTACAAGATACAACTTGCACTAGAAGCAAATCTATAGCCCTAAGTAGGTAAGTCTTCTGGGCCTTCGTATAACCGGATGGGTCTCCGTATTCTTTCTCTAACTGGGCCGCCCGTGGAGCAAATCTCTAACTCATAGGTGGGCCACCCTGGTCAGTGATTAGCTACGGGTATACCTGGAAAGTATATGCCCAACAGCAGCTTCGGTTTCCGTCCACGAGGTGATCGATGAAATGCCTGAGTCTCAAGCAAGTGCAGTCGATATGAATGTTACGAATTCATGTCACAATTGGATTTTTCACACTCTCAAGGGCTCGACGATCCCAAATTTTGTGATATGTACGAAGACACGACAAATGAGGAAGCGGTTGATGAAGAGGTGGACGATGAGTATGTGGATGAGGAAGAGGAGGCTGCCAAGGATGACGCCGAGGAAGAGGTGAACGAGGGGGAGGCGCCAACACAAACTAAAGCCAAGGCCGATAGCAAGGGCAAGTGGTCCGCCAACTACAATGAAGAGGAAGATTTTGCGTTGTGCCATGGTTGGATGAATATCTCGCAGCCAATGTGTGATAGAGGTTCGACAATGATGCTAAGTTTTTCCTTTGAGTGTTTGGGAATCGATTTTGATGGCCACCATTTATAGGAGCAAAAATATGCTCATCTATTATAGGGAGGCTTTTAGTCCTCTATATTTTTGGGATCGGTTAGAGATGCTCTTAGCTATATTTTTTTGGATGATTTGCTTTACGAGTTGTGGTGGAATTCTTTCTGAAGCTTTAGTTGCAACATGAGGGCATGTTTGATTCGTAATATTCACAAAATGCGGGAATTGAAAAACCGCAGGATCGGAGTGGCATGTCCACTTCAATCCTATAAGATTAGAGACATATACATGATTTTTTATCAGATGTGTTTGATTGCACAACAAAACCAAAGAAATTGTACAAATAGGTTGGAGTGAATGAAAATTTTCCTACAAAATAGAGTGCAAACGAATCCTTTCAAGCAATTTCTAAGCATTGTAATCCCTTGAATCAAATGATATTTGTAGGAAAAAAATCCTAAGAATCCAAATCATACACAATTCGTTTGAATCAAACAAGTCATAAATGGGCATGCTACGTACCAGGGTAGATGTATGAAATTCCTCACACGAATATTCATCATTTTTTGGCTGATCTGGTCTAGAATTATCTATTTAGTTACATTAGAACTACACATATATAAACTCTAGAAACCTCTAATATTTTTTCAATCCGTGCACATATGTTGTAGAACTCTATACTAATATCAAGAATACTAAAATGGACACACCTGTACAAACGTTCTATACTAGCATGACGTGTACAAATTAATCTTCATTGAACAAGTTGTAATATTCTACTTCACATTAGTCAGATTTATGAAGAAAATATGGCTTAGCGCAAAATATGGACATAAAAATTGGTATCTTCAACAATAAAATAACTTCTCTGTTGTTTTTGTAATAAGTGGATTCTGCAACCATGGATAAGGATTTTCACATTCTAATATTTAGCATAAAGTAAAACATGGTATGATGGAAAATGTATGTACACCATTGGGCTAAATGGTTTATGAATATGATATGATATGCATCTAACAAGATGGTTATTTTGAAGATTATATAAAAGTAAAAAACTTTATTATAAATAAGACAAAAACATGTTAAATGTGGTATGGTCTTTTGTAACTACCTCGGTGAATTACGCTCCTAGTTACAAGCCTGGATGAGCGGAAATGGTTGAAATAGTACAGTGGGGCCCAAATGCCACTCACAGGTAGACCTTTCGGCCGTTCCAACCATTTCCAAACATCGGGACAAGAACGGCGGCGTGGCGGCGAAGGATCAACTACATACAAATGAGTATGTATGCAAGCCACCATACAACAGTACATCGAGCCATTCCATCTAAAAGAAATAGAAATATTGCACCATACGCAAGATCCAAATATCCTAGATAGATATAATAGTTTAGGATATCTCCTCATACATCAAACATCAAAGTATCGGTGAGCGGCAAACAAGATCCGATGCGGATAAGAAGCAAATCGGCATAAGATGCCCCATAAATAAACACATCCCGCCCACGGATCTCACGGATCCCGTTCCGGAATCTCTACACGAATGATCGTTGTCCACATCGTCTCCTCCACCCAGTATCCATCTCGTGAGTGTACTGTTCATCTGAATCAAATAATTTATCGTGTGAGACCGGGTACTCGGCAGTCTTTATGCCTCTAAAGGGGACACAACCAGGGGTGTAATTGCAAAAGATAATACCTAGCAATTCTATAGATACTCGCTAACCATCCGCCTAACCAAAGATCGGATGTCCGTGAATTAAGAACAACAGTTATAATGTATCCATCCTCCTCCTAAACACCAACGAGGAAGCGAACAACCCCATCCGTTGGCTTTTATTATCCATTCCATGAGTGTTGCACTATTTACTAGTCGATTACTTAGTCAAATTAAAAGCGATACTTTAGTTATACTTGTCTATGATCGGCTCCAAGTCGTCCATAACATGACACGGCTTTGAAAGTTTTACCTGGTGCACAAATAACAACACACACTCGATCAACCTCGGAAAAACCAAATCAAAACCCAGAGGCTTTCACAACAAAGCAATCACAAGATTCAGAAATATTTCGGGCCACCCATTAAGTATACCCAAGCGAAGTTAGACTTGACGGACTCAAGGTTTAATGGACTGTACGCACGGGAACCCGAAAATGTGGTGGGCTTGTCGATACAGCGTGTCACGATCCTAAGCAGTACAAGTGCTCCTCGCACAATCGTAAATAAAGCGATAAAGCATGGCATAAGTGCAGGATAGTAAATAAAACCTCAAACTAGTTTGTGGCCCCAAGAAATAAGAATGAATCAAGCTCGGCTCGGGTCCCATAATCCTCCCGGATGTGGATAAGCGCGAATATTCAAGGAACAGGAATCAAGTACTTGGGGTCCTCACGGACACAAGTGAGCATGAAAAACCAAATAGCGAGATATTGCTCACGGTGCCACTTTCATTAGTTATCCCATTACTACTCGGGTTAAGTTGTATAGGTACCTCGTTATCCATCGACTCATACCCTACACATGTTTCTCGACTCGCATGGCTCAAACAACTCCTGTAGTAATGGCTCATGGGATGGAGGAACAAGCTTGGTGGGTTTAAAAATAAAGGCTATGCAAGACTTGGGATTCAGTTTAATGCAATCGCGACTCAATGATGCAAGAGTAAGATAGAGGCAATAGGTACTATATGTATGCAAGCATGTGGTAGTGCTTGCTGGCACTCGATTGAAGCGAGAGAAGGATGCAGGTAGCGCTCTGGGTTTCTTGATATATCCCTTTCAAGAAGAACCAAACAAACAAGGGCCAACATAAATAAAGTGCACAAGCATATGAATTAAATGCGACAAGCAAACAATCATGCCTTGATGAATGATGCACAATTTGCATGGCAACAATGTAGCATGGCATGGGTGAGATGTGGAATACAAGATTAAAGCCTTTTATTGAGTTTTCATCAGATTTTATACTTCAATTAAGTTGCTGTATACTTTATAATTACATGATGCATGCTGCAATTCAGAACATGGAGTGCATAAACAAAAAGGTCTCGTCGAGCTAATCATTTTAGACATATCATTTGTTAAATTTGGAGTTATAAAACAAAAGTTATTAATTGATTAAGGAAAAAGGGCATTTTATTGTAATTTAAATCAACTTGAAATTTAAAGTGTTCAAAATATATCTTGGATGGCATATTTGAAATCCTCACATTTTTCTGATTTGAAAACATATATTATTTGTAATATTTGGAATTATGAATTTAAATTTATTTTGAAGTCAAAAATAGTCAAATGGAGTCAAAGTCAAAGGTTTGACTAGTTTGAATTAGTTCTGAAAATATTTGACTAAAGATTTGAATTAACATTCAAAAACAAAACATATTTCATATAGAGTTTGAATTCAAATTCCAAATCATTTGAAAGTTATGAATTAGTTTAAATTTAAACAGAATATAAACAAAATTCAATTTGAATTCAGAAAAAAAAAGTTCTCTGGACTTTTGTTACTCGCTGGCTTTCTACCCAAGGAGGATGACAGGCGGGCCGAGGCAGAAAGGCCCACGCCTGGCCTGTGAGTGGTGACAAATGGCGAAGGAGGGCTCATGGTTGATGAACCAAAAACGAGGGCTTTTGCAAAACTAAGCGGGAAGTACTACGACCGAACCATGTCATGCGAAAAGTGCTAAATGAACTTGGTTTTGGAAGATGATGGTGAGCGATATACTAATTTCGCCATGATGCAAAAATGAAAGATGAAGAGGATGATAGGGCTACAACTTTCATCAAGGGGTCATCAGGATCATCATCAGCGGTGGGAAGCGGTGGCGATTAGAGGATCTGGGAGCACTTGATCGGGGGGGAGCGAAAACTTCCGGTTTGCGGTAGCGTCTTGCAGATCTTCAAGAGGATCTGGAGGATTGTGAAGTCCCAATGGGCGATTGTTTTCGGATGGAAAGAGACATAGGAGATGCGGAGATTGAAGAGATCTAGGAATACATTGGTCTTTGGTTGAAACTCGCGATGAGCAGAGGACGAAAAACATAGGCGTTTAGGCAGCAGAATCAAGCTGAGGTCGTCTCGACTTTGGAGATGATGGCGAGATTTAGGACACCATTTTTGAGACCTTTAGCTCTTCTTGAAGAGGTACAAAGGAAAGAATTAAGCCTCAAAATATTCTACGGATCCGACTAAGTTGGTTGTGGCGAGAGAAGCGAAGCGGCTTGGGCGGGTGACGAACTCCGGCAGTTCATTGCGGAAGCTGATCTAGCAAGGATGATTTGATCGTCTTGAACCGCTTATGCGCGGTTTGGTTCAAGAAAGCTGGTACATTGGCTAGATTTACGTGGGATCGGCTTTGGAGGTGATCGTGTTCAAGGCATGATAGGAACAGAGGCAGCGTGATAAGCTTGGCGCGTTACGGCAGCGTCATGGGCGCGCTGCGTATGGCGCTGCTCGTGATGGGGCTAAAACGCAGCCTGGCGAGGTAAGGGTACATGGTAAAGGGAAGGTGCGACTTGCGATGGCGAAGGGAGCGAGGGGGGCGGTGGCCGGCGTCGGCATGCCGCGGCCATGAGCGATGGCGGTGTCCGGTGCCCTTCTCCTCTCTCCAAGCACCCGACCTAGCGACCTCAGCACTGGCGGGGCTCCGACAGGCTCGATGGCGTGGCTCGGCATGTAGAACAACAACCAGGATTTGTGGTAAAGGAAGGGAATGGCGGCGACGCAGAGGAGGAGCTAGGGTTCAAGGAGGCCTCCAGCTTGGGGGATAATAAGAGGAGGAGATGGCGGGTGACGGTGGGCGGCAACTGCTCCCTCCGTTAGCGAGCGAGAGAGGTGGCGCGGATGAAGAGGAGCAGGAGGCAGGCGTCGGGGTAAAGTCTTGGGCCATGAAGAGGAAGAGAAGGACCCCAGTGGGCACACTGGATCGCTTTGGGCTAGGTGGTGCTGCTCTCTCTTGTGACCCCGGGTTCTTAGCTTTCCTTTTATTTATTTTCTATTTCTTTTTGTTAGTTCAATTGTTTTGTTTTATGTTTATATTTAGAGTTTTAAGAAAGCAACTTATTCAAACTATTTTGAATCTTTGCGGGTTTTTGAACAAAGGTGTCTAGGCAACAAAATAGACTAGAGGAATTAGCATATGGGAAAGAGGATGCCCACATACGATGTGTATGTGTCAATTTGGGCACTTTACTAGATTAGAGGATGTAGGGGTTTGGAAAAAGAATAAAAGCATTTGATAAAATATGGAACCCTAGCAATGGGTTCCCACATTATAGAACACAAAATAGAGATACCAAAAAGGGAGAGGGAGGTAGAGAGAGGTGTGGCTTGTGATGCACATGGCAAGGAGAGAAGGAGCAAGGTGAGGATTGAGAGAGAAAGGTTGGAGCTCAACAAAAGGGAAAACAATCAAAATTCCAAGAAAACCAAGTGAGATCAAATAGTGGTGATGGTTGCATGGCCCATGCAAGTGCATTAAATGCCATGTCTTAATCTTATGAAAACAAAATAGTTATTCATGGCATTTATACATATGCATTCCAAAATATGGGGTAAGGGCCAAGCTAAGGATTTACATGAAAGTTCCAAGTGGAGTAGATGGAGATGATCATATTTGAATACAAATGGGACATGCTAGTGTGTAGGTACCACTAGATATTTAGTAAGCCCAAAATATCCCAACATGAGCATAAACCCCAAAACAACCCATATGGAAGCTAGAAAAAGGTTCCACTCTCAAGGCATGCAAAGGTGGCCATGTGGCTCTCATAAACCAATAATGTGGAAACAATATGGTACATATATGAGAGCATGTGGAGCTAGAATTGGATCCATCCCAACCCACATGAGCTAGATGTAAAACCAAATAAGTTGCAATGCTCATATATGGTGGAATGGTGGAATGATGGGGTGATGACAAGAAAGGTGGTGGAGTCAATAAAAGATATGCCTCCAACTCAACTTGGGCATTTAAACAATATATCAAGAACCAAATACAATATCAAGAGGCAAATACAATTTACAATGCATATGAGAGAAGAACCAACACAAAAAGGGTTTTATATGATGCTCAAATGCAAGGTGGCATGATGACATGAGCATGATTGAATGATGATGCAACAATTGTATATAGGAAGTAGCCATTATATTACTAGGTCAAGTAGCATTATAATTGTTAGACAATTGGGATGCTACAACTCTCCCCCACTAAACAGGAATCTCGCCCCGAGATTCTAGGAAGAAGAAGAATACTCAAAGAGGGTAGGATAGTTGGCACGGAGCTCATCTTCACGTTCCCAAGTGGCTTCGTCAACAGAATGGTGCGACCACTACACCTTGCAAAACTTGCTAGACTTGTTGCGAGTCTTGCGTTTTGCTTGAGAAACAACGGGTTAGAAGAGTTGAAGGATTGTCGTGAGACAAGAAGGATAGGATGGGCATAGCTCCGGTTTTCCCAAGAAACATGATAAAAGAAAAAGATCCACTGGTGAAAGAAAGGACAAGATGATGCATCATGGATAAAGAAAGACACACCATTAAGATTAAAGATTCTGCGTCAGAGAGGATGAATCTTTGTCTCCGAAGAAAGGAGCTAGATTGGAGGTTTTGAACCACTATTACAATAGCATCGTATCTTCTCGGTTGAGAAAAGAAGTTCGGAAACAATATTGCCTTCAAACAATAGAGTCCTTGATAACAACGAGAAGATTTGGTTAGACATCGTCGGATTAGATTCTTGTTGCGGTAAGAACCAAAGGATCACGCAATTTGTGCGCAGATATAACTTCCGAGATGGATGTGAAGCGGATCATGGTGGAATCCCGAGAAGCAAAGAATATGGAGGATCTGGAGTTTATTGTAGAGATACTTATTGCTTTCTTTAGCCTTGAGGCTAACGCAATAGATTTGCGGCTGATGGCATCAACCATAATTGGCTTTACCACAGAAAAAGAATTGATGAAACAAAGAGAGAGATAGTTTCCTTTAATCTTGTTTGGGGATATCGAGCATCGGTAGAAAGACGAGGATAGAAAAAGGAGTTTGCGTTTGTTTCCACTAGATACTTGAAGATTTTGCTCCGTGTAGAAAGGGTGAGATCACCAACAAGAGATTATTGATTACTTTCTTCGAAAGAGCACTCCGGAAAAACAAGGACGGGAGCAAAAGTATCAAGGGATAAAGGTCACTTCTAACTTCCGTGGAATGAGTGAAATCACATTAATTCACCAATTCAATGTACAAGAACGAATGATAAGAGTAATGGTATGGTAGCTACTCCATCCCGCACTCAAAGCATTACTCCGCACATGAATAAGAAAATCATGCAACCCAACTACCGAAACAGACTAAAGGTATTGCCGTCGATAGAGAGACATCCGTGGTGACTTCGTCAATCTCAAGATCCGATCCGCCGTCTCGGTCTCTCGAAGGTGCACAGAGGGGTCCATAGGGGTGAGTGCATATACGTGTTGTGTGCGCCTACTATTGTATTGTGTTTTAAAAAAAAAATGCAAGACCACATATATCCTCTAATAACCGTTGAATCGTGTTGGGCCGCGGTTGAGACTGTTGAATGTGTTGGGCTTAATGCAACACTGTCAGCCCACAATCTCATAAGCTTTTTCGTCACATCTCAACTCTCATGTCCTAATCACACCTCCTAATCACAATTGACGAATTAATGATTAGTATTTGGACAATTTGTACCATGGTTTAGGTGATCGAACAACACGGTGATCTATAGAGAAATGTGACAGCAGTTTGTTACGTAAGCTAACTCCACTGGGAGCAATTTTTATAGGATTCACACACTGATGTCCGCCTTGGTCAGTATGTAGTGATTTCGTACCTCCCCAAGGACCAACAAGACCTGGTACAATCAGCAGGATAGTTCACTCTCCATTAAAAATGGCAGTAGTACTAAACTACAACCCACAAAAAGGGTTACTCCGATGTGAACACCGTACTACTCCCGTTCGTTTACAAGTGTAAAACCACATTTTCAGAACAAAAGTGAAGCAAATAATTGGTGATGGGCAGGCCATTAGTTAATGGAGAGTAGGTCACTTCTTTTACGCAGCACCACTAGTTAAATCTCTCCGCTAGTGCCAACCCAAAGTTAAGAAATTGCGATCGTAGCATGGTCCTGGCTAGTTGAGAAGGTATAACGAAAAATTGACTCCAATAGTTGGTTGCCCGACCAGACAGCGCGCAGTTCACGCTGGGCAGACCGAGACGTATAGGGTGGACACACACACCCCGTGATCCCACGGCAGCAGTTCACCCTCGCATTTCCTTATGCCTAGATCTCGTCTAGCTTGTTAATTTTGTAGGATGATTTGCTTTAGTAGTGGTGGTGGAATTCCTATTTTTCCGAATTCTTTCTGAAGTGGTTGCAGCAATAAAAATGGTATATGCTATCCAGATATTTGGAAGGTTTTTTCTTGTCATCGTCCTTTTTCTGGACAAATGTTCTGGTGCAACTTACTAACTTAGGATCCATCGAGACTCAACTTCTACCCTGCAAGAAATAAAGATCTTCCTCTAAAATGGTACTAGTCCCTATAGATGAAAGCAAGATCAATGGGCGGGAGAAGTGATCCGGGGCTCGAAGAAGAGGAGGATTCCTCACGGGAATATGCAGTGCCTGTTCCTGTCGGACGTGGCGAAGAAGATGCCGTGAAATCAGGCCAGAAAATCTAGCATAAGATCTATGGGTTTGATTGTATTCGTTACAATACTGCCGGGCATCCAATCCGATGCATCCAAGATGACTTTTAAAAGAAGCTAATCTACATAATTAATGTTTCTCTTGGCATCGCTGACTCTGTTGGCCGTCCACTTTCGATTCGTTTGTGATACTTTATTGCGCCTTTGATTGAAGTAATCTTCGTAGTATATATAGAATTGATGATCACCTTTGTCAGCAAGTATGCAGGTCGTCACCCGTGAGGTTGCAAACTTGCGACGACATTGTACAATCCTTTGATTTGAGCATTTCGGGTTGCAAACTTCCAAATGATTTCAGGATGATTCGGTTCCGTGAGACCTACAGGTTCTCACTTGCACGCATGTCCACCATACTGTCGCGAAAAGTCGGTGTTTTTGAAAATGCCGGACTCAGTGTTGCTACTTGCTACACAGTTCATAAGCTACAAGTTGTGAACCTTCGTCGATGCACCACCGGCACCACTCTGAACCTGATTATTTTGTTCAAGTTTTCCATTGCAGAGCTACTTACTATGATGTTACCACTTTCTCAAATTCGGACAGTACGTTCGTCCCAGGCAGAGTAGAAAACAATATATTCAGAAAATTTACAAGATTTACATGTCATCTACTAGATCGTTTTGGTCCGGAAAATGAATTCCATTCCACAACAGCAGAACAAAATAGCCAAGTTAATCTGGGGGGAGAGAAGTGGAGAGGGAGCCCATGCATCCATCCATGGCTCTGTCTCGTGGCTCTAAAGTTCTAACCTTGGGAAAATGCTAGAAACAAAACCGTCCAGCCAGGCGTACGTACGTCCGTACGTACACCACTAGTGCAACCAGTTCCTAAGCGTGCAAGGGTTCGCGTGTAGTCATAGACGGGTACGTATGTGTGTCTCCGCGAAGGGTCGCGGGATCTGACGGCCGGAGCACCGGACGGTCGGATCGGATCACACGCGCAACGCCGGGCTCCTTGCGGCGAACCCGGCGTCGTTCCACGGGGTGGCGTTCACCATGGCACTCTGGTGCTGGTGCTGACGGTGGTGGTGGTGGTGATGGTGGTGGTGGTGGTGCCGGTGGGGGTGGGGGTGCTCCTTCCGCGCCGACACCGCGTGCGCCGCCGCGTGCTTCTTCCGCCGGTGCCTCGCCCTGTCCACCTCGATCTGCTGCCGCCTGCACTCCTCGCTGCAGAACGGCGTGTCACCTCTGCACGCACGCAACAACAGTAGTCTCAAGTTCACACCTGCAACAGAATTAATCTCGAGGTGATCGGCAGGCAAGACGAACGGAGCGACGACGGACGTGCCTGTACATGAAGATGTCGCCGGAGAGGGACTTGGCGCAGAGGGAGCACTCCTCGAGGAAGTGGTGGCTGTTGGCGGCGTCCGCCTCGTGGACATAGAACATGGACGACGGCGGTGGCGGCGGCGGCGACGGGGGCTTCATGTTCGGGATGGCACCGCTCCCCTTCATCATGCCTGCGGCGAAACACAGAGCGCCTTAGGCGAGCGAGAAGTGGGAGCAATGCCGCCGTGACATGGGCCACTAAATGTACGTCCAGGAGCTCGCCTGCCTCCGTCTTCCGGGGTGTGCACAAATAGGGCACTGCCCACCGCCATTTTTAGCAAACGGCGAACGATGAGAGGCTGCGATCTCGCGGCGGGTCGGAGGAGGACGATGCTATGAATAGGATCGATCCAAGGCGCGCGAGGAAACTAAGCATTTCGTTCGTTTTTGTTGTGTTTCTTCTTTGCTGGAAATGGGAAACTGAAAACCAATCTCTGCATCCCTGATTTACTAGTATTAATCTCTGCATTTGTGCTCATACTAAATCACAGTGAGTTGGATCGGATGCTTCCTTAGTACTCGCATTCTTACTCCCACCGGCTATGTGCCATGGTAATGGTCATATGTGCTAGTATTGCCTCAACAATTATATGATGTTCAGACTAACACGAGATCCTTACAAAATTTAGATTTAGATTTTAAAAAATTTAGATTGTCGTGAAGAGAAACCATGTAATCATATCCATAAAACAACCTACCAAACTATCGGCACGGCTCGGGCGACTCGGGGGGAGCTATCCCGACACGGCCGCCGGCCCCCCACCACACGCCTCCTCTCCCCCGCCGCTGCCGATGGCCTCGCCGTGGTGGCGGCGGCTCCCATCATCAAAGGCGGCTGGGGGCCCGGTGATGACGTTCTGCTTTCATGCAACCCGGCTTCTCCGTGTTCGTCAGCTTGGTGGTGTGGTGAGGAGGCAGCTCGGTGGAAGCGGCCAGTCGGCGTTCTTTGGATTTAGGGTTTAGGGTGTGTTGTGGATGGCTGCGGTCATGGCTGGGCCCGATCTGGGCCTAGATAGGCTTGGCAGGCCGCGGCGTGGCGGGGCTTCCCGGTGCTGCGTGGTCTTCTTTGCTACTGGCCGGGAGCGCAATGACGGAGGGCGGCTGGTGAAAGAACAATGTGGACCTCATGTGTGGTTTTGGTAATTAATGACAATCTCTATGAACTAATGCTTGTATCAAGTTGTACTGAGTTAATTGAATAAAACTACCACAATTAGGGCTGTCGGGACTGGTCAGTACCACTTTCAGTAATTTTGGCATGTCAGTACCAATTTTGGGTATAAGTATTGTAAATCACACTAATTTTCTTTTGACAGCAGTTTGACATGCTTCCTGACAGGTGGGACCCATTTGCAGAGTTGACTAGTCAAAAAAAATGCCACGTAGACATGACATGCGGCGAGCAACAGCACGCGGGCGCGGGACGAGCGGCCGGCGGGAGAGCGCGGCGCGAGCGGCAGCACGCCGGCGCAGGGCGGCAGCAGGCGGACGGCGATGAGCGGCAGCACACGGGCGCAGGGCGGCAGCACTCGGGCGTGGGTCGCGGGATGGCAGCAGGCAGCCGGCGGCGAGTGGCAACATGCGGGCGTAGGGCAGCAGCAGGCGGCCGGCGGCAGCAAAGGCAGCAATGTCAATTGATTTCTGGAGGGATGAAGGCACACCAAAAAGATTAGCTGTTGAGCGATAGTTACGTATCGCTCATGAATTTGCCTTCCGGCGGCTGGAAATGGAACCCGGCGCGCTGCCACTGCAGCATCTCGTTGCTCCACGCGAACACTCCGTTCGCGTCCACGTCCTCGTCCACAGTGGCGTCGTCGTCGCCCGCCGGACGCATCCTGGCTCCCTCTAGCAAGGTGGCCGCCACAACCAGCGCCACCACGGCGCAGGCCGCCAGCACGGAGACGCTGGGGCCCGTTGAATTCTACACCGCGACGGCCATCCTGCTCGTCTCGACATCGCGTGCCCCGCCTTCCGGCTGCCGCCAGGTGCTCTAGTACATGCTCCGTCGCCCTCGTCTGCATCCCGGAGCCCGCCGTCGCCAGGACCAAGACCTCCACGCCGTGCCTGCCTGGACGTCTGTCGCTGCCGCCCGTCCTCGAGCAAGCCACTGCCAGCGCGTGAGCCGAGCGAGCGTAGATTCAATATGTTCCCATACGGCCCAGCTCACCTTTGGCGTCGTCCTCCTCCCGCTATCTACCTCCGACCGCTGCCTGCCACTGCCCCGACGCCGCTCAGCGACCTTGCCTCCTCCCGCAGCCCCGTGTGCCGCCCCGTGCGCCGCCGTACGCCCCCTGTCTACACTGCCGCGCCCTCGCCTTAGCTTCCTCCCCGCATCCCAGGAGCTCCACCGCCGTCCGCGGGCCGTGTCCACCTCCACGCCCGCCCGGTGTTGTCTCTCATGTTCTAGCACATGTGCGTGCCGAGAGTTGCCACATTTGCCGCCGGTCCCCGCGCCCACCGCTCGCCGCATGTCACTATGTCAGGTCTACGTGGCATTTTTTTTGACTAGTCAACTCTGTAAATGGGTCCCACCTGTCAGGAAGCATGTCAAACTGCTGTCAAAAGAAAATTAGTGTGATTTGCAACACTTATACCCAAAAATGGTACTGACATGCCAAAATTACCGAAAGTGGTACTGAGCCGTCCCGACAGTCCCAATTGTGGTAGTTTTATCCAATTAACTCAGTTGTACTTGTAGGAATTGTCCATAGGCAATGCTTGAACCATATGTTGGCTTCAAGGTTTGGAGAAGAAGAAAGTGAAGAGGATCAAGTGGTGACCAAGGTGTTCCATCTTGAGAAGGACAAGACCGTCTACATCATAATCAAGTGGAATATGTGTAAGGCAAATGTATGATCTTGATAGGGTTTCTTTCTTACCGGTCTCGTGATGTTCGTTGGGAGACCGGTTTATAGGATAGACAACCGTACTATCAAAAGGGGCTCTCTAGTGAGTAACTTGATCATATCTTTCAGAGAGAGCTCAAACCTTTGCATACTTTGCATCATCCTTTCTTTGTTGTTATTTGGATATTATCCATGTGAGGTTCTAGAGCTTGTGGAAATATTCATAACAAGCCCTAGTTCATCAAAAACGGATTTTCCCTTTATATCTTATTGCGTTTTTGATCTTTGAGGTTTTCTGGTTTCTCACCAAGAGAGATATCTCACTTTATAATACATGAAATGTTCTCTCTTGGTGGTATCCAATATTTTCACTTTTTGTTGGGTACCTCCTGTTGTCCTCTTTCCAACAAAATTGGTTTAGGGTCAATCGGAGTTTTCAAACTCTAGATATCGCCATCTGAAGTTTGCCTCTTATTTGGTCAGGCGAGTCTCCGGCTGCCATGGACCCGAGTCTCCGGTGGTCCGGATTTTCCTGGCTGTCGTGGTGACTTCTTGGTCGAAAGTGGGACATCTTGTATGGGGTCGGGCAGTGGAGGTTACCCCGGAGTCTCCGATGTTGGCTTAGTCCAGAGTCTCCGGTCTTGTTGGGTCAGGGATGGCCCAGGTCATTCCGATGGGTGGTGGGAGGTTGGGCGGAATCTCGGTGTAGGCAGAGTCTCGGTCGACTTTTCCCAGGCGGAAACAGTCGAAATTTGTGGGCCTATAAAAGGGCCCTTCTTCCCAATGGAGCTTTCGAGTTTCTGGGCTTTCTCCCATTCTTGACCCTCTTGAGCTTGCTCCCCCTTCAATCCCTCCCTTGATTCTTGCATATACTTTAGGGATTTGAAAGAGCAGATCTAGATCTACAATCCCACCAATCCATCTCTCCTCTAAGTGAGGGGAGCATCTTGGGATCTAGATCTTGGAGTCTTTCGTTTTCCTTGTGGTTCCCGTAGTCGAAGCAGCTTAAAGAAGGTCAGGTTTGGTTTGTGGATTTCCTCCATTGTTCTTCCTCTCTTATTCCCCCACAAGCTTTTGTAGCTTTGGTGGAATTTGGGAGAGAAGGATTTGACCACTACTTGTGTTCTTGCCATTTGCATTTGGTTCATCGGTTTGAGTTCTCCCCGAAGGATTTGGTGAGTGAAAGTTGAGAAGCTTTTTACTCTTGGGTTCTTGGAACGCTAGACGGTTTGTGGTGTTGCAAGTTGTGGCCTTAGTGGCATTGTGGCCTTGGTGGCGTTTGTTGGGAGCCTCCAATTAAGTTGTGGAGAAGTGCCCCAACCTTGTGAGAGGTTCCGGTTGCCACCGACAAGTGCATCGATAGTGGAAGCGTGGATCGATCCCGTTGGGGTGAGATTCACCGGAGAATAAGGAAGGCCTTTTATGGCGTTGGTGGTTTGATACCACCCCCTCTCCAGACGTACTCCATGTTGGGAGAAACTCGATAAAATATCGGTGTCCCCGCGTGCCTCGGTTATCTCTATACCCGAGCTCTTTACTTATACACTTTACATTGTGATAGCCTTCGTGCTTGAAGTAATATATATCTTGCTATCTCTTTGTTGCTTGTATTGCTTAGCATAAGTTGTTGGTGCACATAGGTGAACCTTAGTTGTTCTAGGTTGTGCTTAACAAAGTAAACACTAGTTTTATTCCGCCTTTGTTGAGCCACTCTAGGAAAAGTTTTAATCGCATATTCACCCTCCCCTCTAGGAGACATCTGTATCCTTTCAGCAGGGTTGTTCCTCGATGCAGCGGTCGCGTGGAGGCCGAGGGTCGTGGGCCCCGCGCCCAGTCCTGTCGGAGTTCTGGCGGTTTGTGGGGGCCCTGCGCGTGTGGCAGTCTTGCTGGGGAGACCTAGCCGGCTTCTGCGGATCCATGGTAGTGGTGTGCCATGGAGTTTGGGCCATGACGGTCTGCGATTCGGCGAGAGGTCTTTGTCTTGATGTGCATGAAGGCGGAAGCGGCTCGGGCGAGATGGTGGTGGTGCTCTGCCTTTGGCCGCATGGGCAGCGGGGCATGGTTCCGTGGGCGGGGGTGGTGTCTCTATCGCCGGGGATCTTGCTTGTTGCGTGACATGGAGCGTCTGGGTGACCTCCATTGGAGGTGGTGGTCGGGGTCTCCGGACGAAAGTCTAGCCTGACTTGGTCGGTGCCGACACTGGCGGCGCTTCAGGGCGTCGTTCTCCCTCTTGAGGGCGTTGTCGTGGAGCCTCGCCACCCCTCCGTCCATCACTCTAGGGTGAAAACCTAAATCTGGCTTGCCGGATTGGATGACGACGGCGTCTTCCGGATGTCATCATTTTTTGGAGTGTGCGGAGCCATTCTTGGGTTGCTAGTGATGCCAGTTGAGTCATCGTCTTCGGGTCCTGGCGGTGTGCGAGTACCGCTAGCGAGTTCCCTGCGGCCTGCCTCTCGCCATGAAGCCTGAGAGGCCTAGTCGTATCCTTCGGCTCTGCCTTCCTCTCCGGGGACGTGGACCAGACTTTTCGTAAAGCCCGTTGTTGCCGTTGTGTTGGTGTCGTTTCGGCGGTGCTCCAGACCTAGTCGAGCTAGGTAGTGTGGCCTCGTGGGATTTTGCCGTTTTTTCCTAAAAACCGTGCCGCTTGGGGTTTATTTTTGGTATGGTTCCATTTTTAACTGGACCCGTGTGTGTGTATGCGTTTGTTTTCGGGTTTCGAAACTGTTCAATTCTCTTCTTCTAATAGAAAAGGCAGTGCTCCTGTTGGTTGCTCCAAAAAAAAAAAACTATCGGCACACGGCCGAAAGACCTAGCCACCGCCCTCAAATTTTTGAGAGGCCATTTCTATTTAAGAAACAAAAAATCATATTTAAAAGTTTCACGATAATCTAAAATTAAAATTCTACACGTTAATGCTATATTCCACAAGCATGCAAGATCGCGACTCCAAACTGAATTCTTGGCAGCACACAGATGGCAATATCTAATAATTTTTGGAATTTTGAAAATATGCATAGTTCACTAAACCCATATCCGTATAATATGTTTTCCATTTTGTGTTGCTCGGAACATAAAATATTTCAAATTGAAATTTTGCATGTTTGTAGCATACATCATTGTGTACACCCAAAATTGGTTTCACTAATCATCATCTACATGAACATGCATTACCACGCGCTTGCGGGCGCATTATAGCAGACTACTCACCCCAACGTGTGTTGAAATAGTCTGAGCTCGTTCTCGCACTTGCACCACTAGCACCGAACACGTTCCTTTCGTTTGTTATTACTAGCAGAGTACTCACCCCCAATGCAGTAGTACCACTCGTATTTTTCTCTTGTCACGAAATTGCAGGCAATAAACCACGTACCCCACATGTCCATGTACATGTCATTCGGTCGCTGTCCTGACAACGCGAGATGAGCACATCCCTCCCAACCCCTCCGGTGAAAAACTGAAACACCAATTATTGTCGCCTTCGCAGGCGTCCTTAACTCCGAACAACGACAAGGGCGTGGCGTCCATCCCTTTTCCGAAAGCTGCCCGCCATTAAAACCACCTGTAAGCACCTCCGTTTATTCAAACCCGTCCTCGTCGCGCTCGGACAGGTCCAACGCCGAGACATCAACCGGTGCCGCCGCCGTGACACACACACACACACCGGGCGCCGTATCCGGTCCCGTTCGCCGCAACCAGCCAACCGCTAGCTAGGACCAACGCCGTCGCGGTTTCGCGTGCGTGCACCTGCACGGTTCCGATCCGGTCTCCGGGTGTAGCGGGCAGAGGGGGCAGGGCGGCGCTGGCGCGGAGCACGACGGCGCACGGGGGTGCGATCGATCCGGCCGGCCGGCACGTGCGGGGCTCCCGCCGGTGCGCCCCGAACCACCGGCACGTACGCCGAGATGCCCTTTTCGCCGTGTGTGTTTGTTTTCCCGTCCGGCCACGTACGTACGGTGGCTCGCCTCGTGCGAGCCCGGTGGCCGTAACATGGCGAGCGAATCGTCCGAGCCAAGCCAGCCCACGTCCTCTTCTGAGTACGGAAACCAACCAGCAAAACTGGGTTTGTTTATGCGTGCATGATTAACAATTGTCGAGCCGCTAGATTGCATGATGCCTAGTAAATGATTCTCCATCGATCGCACATGGGCGGTGAAATCTACGGGCTGGACTACGAGAAAGATTTGTTATCTCTAGGTTAGTGTAGTTCTTATTAATTAGGTCCGCACTAGCGCCAACATGCTTTCGCTTTGCGATAGTTTAGCGTTTCTTCACTGTGAGGGTACGCAGGGAGTGAGGTCAGGTCGCTCGAGAACGCTATTTGGTACTACGTCGTACACGTACGGTATGGAACGAGAGGACTCGTGTCTTGTTCTGCTGCAACGGTAGCCAATAGGTGGGCCATACACCATTTTTTTTTTTGAACCCAGGAGCGTCCCAAAGGGCGTAGAAGCTTATATTAAAACCAAACGGGCGGGCGTACAGTTCTATATGGATCCCTGGCAAATGTAGAAAGGACCCTCCTAAAAGATAAACCAACGGTGGGCCATACACCTAAGGTGCTTTTCAAAGGTCCACATGCCAGCCAAACAGGTTAATCAAGAAAACAGTAAGGTAAAAAGTTGCTTGCGATGCTTAGAGCCGGCCGACACCCCTTTCCGCTTCGTCCGACGCCCCCCCACGTGTATATCGTGTTGGGTTTTGTCTGTGTTTACCGAGCGATTTTTTCGCCCAATATGGTAGAAACTCGTCTTGAGGAGGACGGGGAGAAAAACGTTGGCCGAAGCTAAAAAAAGCCTCCGGTGGCCATCGAGGCACGAATGGACGCAGTTTATCATGGCGGTATCACGATAGATGCCATGGGATGGCTTTATTTAGGGCCGAATGGGTGCCGGACAATCCGAAGAGAAAGAGTGCAATGAAAACCGCAAACAGGAGAACACAAACACATGATGTACCCAGGTTTGGGGCTCTCCTAGCGAGATAACACCCTTATTCATGCATGTCTGACTGTATATCCCAAGTAATCACCGTGGCTACAAAGGTGCTCCTTGAGCTCTAAGCGAGAGGGGGAAGAAGCTCTCTCTGCCTCTCTCTTTTCTAAGTGTCTAAGGGGGAAATAAGGAACATGGGGTCGATAACTGTGGCGTCCCGCAAAACCACTACTAGAAAATCGTGTTGTTTTTGTGCATTGCATCAGCATAACCGCATGCTCATGTCATCATGCCTCATTGCATTTGAGCATCGTCATCATCTTGCATTTGCTTGCATAAAACTATTTTCGCAAAGGCTGTTTTTGTTTTCTAAACACCCCGTCTTGTTTTCAAATTAAAACCCGGGTCTCCGGATTATTTTGTTTTTATCTCATCGGTTTGCAAAGCCCTGTTTAAATAAATAAAATATTTTAATTATTTTAGGAGGCACCACCCAGCCAAAAGCCCAAGCCACCTCCAGATAAAACCCCAGCTATCCCTAACCCTTCTACCTAGATCTAACCTACCCAAATCCCACTCCCTTCACCTCACCTCCCCGAGCCACCTCACCCCTGGACCCCAATCCCCGCCTTGCCACCTCACCAATCCACCCCATCCCTCTCTCTCTTCCTCATAGTCTGCCCCACCTTTCACCCCACTTCCACCCTCTCCTCACACGCCTCTCTCTCTGCCGGTCCCACGGCCAGTCAGCCCACTGCCACCACTCTCTCTCGACAGCGTCCGTGACCCACCCCTACTACTCTCAGCCCTCAACCGCCTTCCACCTCGCCTCAAGACGCACTTCCCAGACCAGCCTCTCTCCTCCTCTCCTTGCCTCTCGTGCTTTCGTCAGCCGACGCCCTCTTCGCCCGCCTCCTCCTCGGCCTTCTCCCTCTCCTCTGTCTCCTCTCGGGCCAAGCTCTCCTCTCCTCCTCTTCTTCCGCCAGAGCCTCGCCACGGCCTCCTCCGCCAGCGTCCGCCTCACCTGTCAACCGCCCACGACGGTCTTCTCCTCCACCGCCATCTCCCACCGGAGGCCGCCTCAGTCGCCTCCTCGCCTTCTCTAGCTCCTCGCCGGGAGCATCCACTGCCTCGTCCGCGTCCGACCGCCCGGGCGCGACCGCCTGCCGACCTTGCCTCACTCGCGCCTCCGTCCTGGCCCTTCTCGCGCCTTCCTCGCCTCCCATCTCGCTTCTCCGCGCCGCTTCGCTCGCTCCGCGCGGGCCCGTCCGCCTGCCTCCCTATCGTGGTGCTCGTCCCTCGCCGTCCGGCGCTGCGCCTCTGCGCTTCTGCGGCCCCTGCGCCCGTCGTCGAGCTCCTCCGGTTGTCGCTGGAGGCAGCGGCCGCCTTCCCCATTTTCACTTCCTCGGTCACTTTGCGCCGCTGACCGGTGCGTCGCGTACTGCCGCACCGTCGCGCGCGCAGATGATCGTCGGTTCACATCTGGCGCGTGTCCCAGCGCGCCCGGCCAAATGACCAGCTTCGTTTTGTCTCGGATGTCCCTTTTGTTTTCTCCGGGTACCACATCTCTACCCAGGACTCGGACGCATCAAGATCCTCTCGACGACAAGACCGCTTGATGCCGATGATTCAAGGATGTACATGGAGCCGCCCAGAAAACAACGCCAGAGACTCGCGGTATCCGGAGGTCGACAATAGACCGGAGTATCAAGATCTTCTCTCAGCGACGAGTTCTTCTTCCGGAACGCCAAGACTAGCTACCGAAAATCATGGACCCAGAGAATCCGGACGAGCTCTTCTACACGGACGAAGACCACATGCGTGCACTTCCTCGAGGATGCGAAGTCGAGAACCCGACGCCAAGATCGCCGATGCGAATACGCCAAGTTCGCCTTCCCGGACACCGTGCGACAAGATCTTCCCGGACCCGAGGACCATCAAGACTTCCGCTCGGCAACGCCAAGTACTCCTTCCTGGCTTCGAAGCCCGACCCCGTGGGACCCGACAAGATCTCGCAACGACAAGATCGACACCGACCACGGCGAGTCCGATGCACCCCCGACGCCACACCAAGTCCTGCTTCCCGGTTGCGACAAGACCTCCTTCCCGTACCGATCCCGATCCTGCCGAGACCGATCTCGTCGAACCCTGAACCCTGAGACCGAACCCCGAACCCTGAACCCCCGGAACCCCAAGATCTGCCGAACCCTAATGTGTGAACCTTTTCCCGAGCCCTATTTTATAAATGCTATATATAAAACTTGTTGCATATGAAATTGTCATACTCGCATGCATATTGTCATGGGGTTGGGGGCACTATGCCGATTCACCTTATAATTAAATATGGGGTCCATATGCGGACATTTCTAGCCTAATATTGGCCCCATTTAATATTGTGTAGCGCACCGGTGATATATTTTGCCATGTTAATACCACATTTAAAGTGCGGGGTATCTAAACAACTTGAACCATATATTTAATTGTCGGAACCCCGATTCCACTTAATATGGCCTAATTGCATCGCACCTTGCCATGTCATACATCATACATGCATCATGCCCGATCTTTTGCCGTAGTATTAAATAGTGCATCCGGTGTTTCTTCTAGTGTTTTGGTTCTTCGCGGATAAGGCCGTTGAGTTGATGCGAGTGTCGACCCGATCTTCAGTTGAACCTTCGGCAATGTTTTCAGGCGAGCACCTCCCCCTTTCTACCTATCTTACTTTTATAGTATTTATTCCCTCATGTTGATCTATTGCTATCTGTGTTGCGATGCTCTAGTTTCCGTACCCGTGATATCCCGTGCAGCCTTATATTGCCTTGGACACATCCTATTACCTGTTGTTTGGTAGATAGTTGGACTTGCGCGTCGTAGTCGCTTGCTCAAGCGCTGTTGCGTGTCGTCAAGTACCTCAGTTGTTGGAAGACTGCCATATGCTTTATGTTGGAGATGATCATGACTTTCATTATCGTTTACTTTAATTACTGTTTAACAACTAAAATTGAAGTAGGTAAGCAGAGGCACAGGTGGGCAATAGATGTTATTTGGTTGTTAACCGTCCACTTGTGTCCCGTAGGACCCCGAGTACTTGATACCTGTTCCTTGAATATTCGCGCTATCCACATCCGGAAGGATTATGGGACCCCCCCTGAGCCAGAGCTTGATTCATTCTTATTTCTTAGGGCCACAAACTAGTTTGAGGTTTTATTTACTATCCTGCACCTATGCCATGCTTTACTGCTTTATTTACGATTGTGCGAGGAGCACCTGTACTGTTTAGGATCGGGACACGATTCCGCGGTGTCGACAAGCCCAGTTTTGGGTTCCCAGTCGTTCACAGCCGTCCACCCAAACCTTGGGTCCGTCTCGTCACTAACCGTTATGGTGTACTCAATGGGGTGGCCCCCAAATATTTCTGAATCCTGTGATTGCTTTGTCGTGAAGGCCTCGTTGGGTTTTGATTTGGTTTTCGAGGTTGATCGAGTGTGTTGCTATTTGTGCACCTCAGGTAAAACTTTCTGGCCGTGTCCATGTTATGGACGACTTGGAGCACTGATCTCGATCATAGACAACTATAACTAAAGTAGTCCTATAAATTTGACTTTATAATGACTAGTAATCAGCTTCACTATAATGGAATGGCTAAATAAAACTGCCAACAATTGCTTGCTTGGGTTGTCGCTTGCGACCATTGTATCTGACTAGTAAGTATTACAACTATAACGGAATGGCTAAATAAAAGTACCAATAACTGCTGGGTTTTGGGGTAATATCATGCTAATTGTATCTGACTAGTAAGAGTTGCCACTAGAACGGAATGGTTAACTAAAAGTGCTCACTGCTTATTTTATCAGGATGACTATCTACATTTGACTAGTAATCGCTGCAACTATAACTGAATAAATAAAACTGCCAACTGTGTGAGTTCCTCGGTTGACTTCCTCGTTTGGTCTCGAGGGGGAAACACCAGGATGGGTTTGTTTGTTGGTAGCATCAGGTTGGACCCGAATAGGTCTTTCGTATCCCCTCTGATAGCCGACAGTTCTATCGAGTCTCTATAGGTAGTTTAGTGCATGTTGCGCTGCCGCTTCAGTCCACCATACCTATGTAGGCGAGGACCGCCGAATTCTAGCCTCGCTGTCTTCGCCTCGATCGACGCCTCTTTTTCCTTTGCCCTTGTCGGCACCCCTTTTGTTTAAGCAGTTTTGAGATCGACGTCGTTAGCGTGGTTACCCTTCCGCTTGGGGCAGGTTATGGACGCCATTGGTTATTCTTCGTGGCTCTTAGCCCCATTTGCATCTTGTCCGTAGTCGGACGCTCTATCATTTTCAAGGTGATTTGGATCTTTGTACATTATATCGTATTCTTGACTCATGGAGTCGTGTTGTATATACATCTTACATGGGTCCCATCGAGGACTTGTGTAATGTTATTACTTCGTTTTCCACCCGCACGCAAGTGCTGGTGGGCACCTTTGAATCGTTTCTGCGGGTTTGGCGGGAATCTGAAACTTGCATAGGGCCAATTTCGAGGGTGTTACAGAGTGGTATCGTAGCTCGTGATTGCGATACCCCACAAGTCCAAATGTAGGATAACCTAGCTAACGGCAAGTAGAGTGTCAAAACTATTTTGCAAAATCGGTTGGATAGTTCGACTAGGTCTGATTTTACTCCTTACCCTCCGCTATTCTCCTCTTACCTCTGCGTGTTTTGAATCCACTCTCTTACCTTTCTTCAAGTCCGTGATTTCTCGTGGTTGGGTTTTCGCACCTTGTGGTTTCGCTTCCTCCTTTGTTAACGGTGTTCTACCATCCTGTTCATGCTTTGTCAGGAATCCGCTCATCGTGGTACCATTCTTTGTTCTTTGTTTTGCCTTCCGGTGTTTCCGACGCAACGACATCATCTACGCGATCCGGCGTAGTCTGATGCGCATCACTCCTTTGTTTCGAACCTCGCTTCGAGATCTACAATCAATTCGAGAGTTGGTTGCATAATCCGCCTATTCGTGTGCAGGGTAATGGTTTGGGTGCGCGATGGACTGATCCCCGTCCGACTACTCTTATCATTCGCTCTTGTACATCGAATCAGTGGATCCAGCAGTTTTACTCCGTCCACGGAAGTTAGGGGTGGCTTTATTTGTGGATACCTCTACCGTCGCCTTTTGTTCCCGGAGTGTTCCCTCAACGATCACGGACAACGACCTCTTGTTAGTGGTGTCGCGAGGATCTACACGAAGCGAGAAGACGCAGATCGCCGACCTTCCCTCCGGTACCATGAGGCGGATCTCGAGGGCGAGATCCATTGTTAGTGGTGTTGAATTGTGGCATCCCGCAAAACCACTACTAGAAAATCGCGTTGTTTTTGTGCATTGCATCATCATGACCGCATGCTCATGTCATCATGCCTCATTGCATTTGAGCATCGTCATCATCTTGCATTTGCTTGCATAAAACTATTTTCGCAAAGGCTGTTTTTGTTTTCTAAACACCCCGTCTTGTTTTCAAATTAAAACCCGGGTCTCCGGATTATTTTGTTTTGTCTGCTATCGGTTTGCAAAAGCCCTGTTTAAATAAATAAAATATTTTAATTATTTTGTAGGAGGCAGCCAGCCAGGCCCAAAAGCCCAGCCGGCCACCTCCAGATAAAAACCCTGGCTATCCCTAACCCTTTTCTACCTAGATCTAACCTACCCAGCCACTCCCAGCCCTTCACCTCACCTCCCTGAGCCACCTCACCCCCTGGACCCCAATCCCCACCCGCCTTGCCACCTCACCAATCCACACCCCATCCCCTCTCTCTCTTCCTCACAGCCTGGCCCCACCCTTTCCAGCCCCACTCTCCACCCCACCTCTCACACGCCACTCCCCCAACCCTCTCTCTCTGCCACCCGGTCCCACCGACCCAGCCGGCCCCACCCCGCAGCCACTCCCATCAGACAACTAGGTTATGCCGACACATCTTTTATATGTCGGCCCGGGTGTGTTGGCATGTCGGACACCCTATGTCGATCAACCTTAATCCTGGTCAATCTCTCAACCACACTTTATAGACTACCTTGACCCTACCGGGGGTCATTCCCCGACACAGTTCAAGCCCTAAGACATTTTTTGGTGACTCGGCCCGCCCTGGTAGTGAATCACCTATCCGCGTCGTATGTCAAGTGAATAGTGTTGCATCGCTGATCGGACCTGTAGGCAACGACATGCGTTCATCCCATCGAGGGCACGTGATAGTGTTACTGCGCGCCATCGCGCCTTCCCATCCTATTCCCACCTATTCTAGCCTTAATGTAAGCCACTCCTCATCGTTGACATTCCCCAATCCCTCTCTGACCTTGGTTGCTCGATATGTCCAAAAAAATTCCATCCGCCAAAACTCTCCCTCCCTCTCCTTCATGGTCGAGCGATATGAAGGTGACCCAGCAACAACCAACAACTTTGGTCACCGTTTACCCCATGAATGGGAGGCGCACGCTCTATGAGGCCATCCTACTCGGTGCCAGCAGACTTATGTTGTCTAGGCAACGGGAGGCTGAGTGTCGATGACATTCAAATGTTCCTGGTACCACACGACATAGAGCGGGTGACAGCGATCCATCGACACTATTACGATGAGCTCACACCGAAGCGGTGGGTAGATCCATGTGGGATCCCGACAACAGCATCAGATGGAACAATTTCTTCCACGGCCACCGCTAGAGGGACCTCGCTAGGTATGACGAGACCACCATAAGCTCTAGTGGGGCACGCCATGCCGCACCTTCGCGGCGGTGTTGGACTAAATCGCCATGGGAAACAACCTGTGGTTGTGGTAGGGTCTCCACCTCCTCTCCCATCGCTCCACGTCTTTTCCTCGATGTCGACGACGAGAATAATGGCATCTGGTTCATCTCCTTCATCGATGTCCTCGTCCTCCACGCCATCGATACCTAGGTTGGAACTCTCCTTCGCCTCGCCCCTGACAAGGACGAGTACAAGGAGAAGCCACGACTGCGGGCCAGCGCCGGTAGTCTCGTCATCTGTGAGCAGTTGACACCATTACCGTCGTGTGGCTGCATGCGCCTCGTCGAGACAAAGAGGGTGACCGGTTCATCGTGTGTGAAGAAGCACATGGCGGAGCCGGAGTAGTGAGATCCGCCAAAGGAGTACATCACTAGATAGTTGTAGCTCCAGGCCCTCGATGGTCGAGCGCGCATCCCTTGACGATGTCCCGCTGACATCAGTGGAGTTTGTCCTCGCCTGCTCGAAGGCCAAGATGTTGAAGGAGGTGGTGAGGGACCGCGAAAGGCGTCAGAGCACGCACGTCCTTGGAAACTACACCATCATCCACGACGATGGTGGGGCCGACCCGAGCCATCAGTGGCACAACGATGACGGACAGGGCTGCAACCGCCCGCCGAAGTTTCAATGGAAGTTGTTGTTTATGTTCAAATTTGTGTTAATTCAAAATTTCAAATCGGGACGCAGCTAGGAAATACACCCCCCCTCTCCCCACAGCCGAAATGCTGCAAACACCTCCCCATACGGCCTTCAAAACGGCTTTGTCCGATGGTGGAGATGCTCTTAGGTATTAGAGAAACTCCATTAGAAGCTGGAAAACCCCGCGCTGGGAAAATAACTGCTGATTTAGTGCTCGCGCGTCCAATTTTGCTCCTGCAGCAGGCGCTGCGTACTTGCGTGTGCGCTAAAAAAAATCCGCTCGCGACATTTTATGTTCGCAATAAGAAGAAATGTGCAAGACGCCATCCAATAGCGCTATCTCAACCGCCCGACATATCACCCGCGTTGTCCCCATTTCCCTCTCCCCATTCCGCCTTCGCTTCGATTCGCCGCCGGAAGCGACTCCCTGCATGGAGTAGTTGCGGATCCGCCGCTGTCGCGCCTCCCCGCACCTTCCTTGAGCTTGCCGCTGCGCGAATCAGAGCGAGCTACCCACGTGCCTCTTCTTTTTTGCGTCACCGCTGCCGCGCCTTGTCCATCTCAGAGCTACCGCGGTTCCCGCGCCGCCATGTCCTCCTCAAGTCGGGACGCTACTTGCCGGACTGTACGTGCTCGGCACAATGTCCGGCACAAGGTATGTTTCTCTACCGCCGGTCGCGCCATATTTTAGTTCCGGTAGACGAAGTAAGTGTATTTTTGTGTTTGTAGAGGATCTCGTATGATAGTTCTGACGATGAACTAGAGCTTGAGGAAGAGGAGAACATATCGATGCTATTAGCTTGGCGAGCGATGAAAGAACCAAAGCGCGGCGGCTCGGTTTTTGGTAGGTACAAGTTGTAGATGGAAAGGATCGAATGGCATGAGAGGTTGATGCGGATGTATTTCAACGACAATGCCACCTTTCTGGACGAGTATTTTCTTTGGCATTTTAGGATGAGCATCAGTTTGTTTAGGCGCATTTGCAAAGAGGTGACCAAGTATGATCGGTTCTTTGAGCGAAGGAGGAATGCTGACGGAGAGCTTTGCCATAGCACCTACCAGAAGGTGACCGCCGCCTTGCGTATGATGGCATACGATATACCGACGTATCTTGTTGATGACCACTTGGCAATAAGTGAGAGTCAAGCCATTGAGTGTGTTAAGCGCTTTGCCGTTGCAATTGTGCGTGTGTTTGGCACCGTCCACTTGAGATCCCTCAATGCCGAAGACACGACTAGTCTTTTGGAGGAGAACAAGGCTCGGGGGTTCCCTGAAATGCTTTGCTCTATTTATTGTATGCATTGTAGTTGGAAGAATTATCCTGCGGCATGGCGTGGACAATTCAATGGTAACAATAAGGATTGCACTATCATCCTTGAAGTCATGGAAGATTATGAGACTTGGATTTGGCATGCATTTTTTGGAATGACTGGGTCCTGTAATGACATCAATATTCTTCAACGATCTCCTCTTATGTCAAGGATTGCATTGTGTGAAGGTACACAAGTGGAGTTTGAAGCAAATGGCCACACATACAACTATGGCTATTATCTTGCCAATGGCATCTATCCAAAGTGGCAAACTTTTGTGAAGCCGGTTCATAAATCCAAAGGTAAGAAAGAAAAGGATTTTCACGCCGCACAAGTGGCGGTTAGGAAAGATATGGAGAGAGCCTTCGTGATTTTACAAGCCCAATTTGCTACTGTCAGAGGACCGGCTAGATTTTGGAACCAAAAATGGCTTTGGTACATCATGACAGCTTGTGTCATCATGCATAACATGATCATAGAGGATGATCGTATCAAAGATATAGATCGCAGCCACCAGTATGACTTGATGGTGATCACGTGCAAGTGCATAGGACATAGCATATGGTGGCGCGTTTCATTGCCTCGTATCATGCCACTCGTGACAATGATACCCATGATAATCTTTAAAAAGATCTAATCGAGGAGTGGTGAAAATGGTTTGGGGCACAATGTTGAGACCTTCTTTTATTTATTGTTTGTTGTATTGTAAAAACAATTTGTTGTAGTGTTGATGGAAAACTTGTTGTATTTGTTGCTGAATAATTCCTATATTTGTTGTATTATTCATGTATCATTTGGTTGTGTTGTAATAATAATTAGACAATTTTTTGTTAAATTTATTTGAGTTTGTTTGATCTTTTTGATCCTATTGTTCACTGTAAAAGTTGTTTGCTTCGGCGCCGCGCTGTGCATTTTGCCGCGTCCGTTGTAGGAACGATTTTGACTTTATTTTTGCGTACCGCTTTTAGCATTTCCGTTGAAGTAAAAGTATATCAATTTTCGCGCGTGGGATTTTCCTGCTTTTGTTGGAGTTGCTTTTACAGCATAAATTTATGCGAGTCCTAGTAACTCACACGGCAGGTTTCCAAGAAGCCTTGACGAATAAAATCACGAGCTGTGTCGCCGGAAAAGAAGAGATCTCCATTTGTTTATTTGAGCATATTGCTTCTTCTTTACTTTTGCTCGTGGGCAGCCGATTAATAAACAAGCGGCCAGCATCTTTTGTCAGTAAGAAATGGAAGGCCTATGTATATTCTAGTAGTAGAAAAAAGAAATGGAAGGCATCTTTTGGTTGCTTCTGGAATTTCTCGGTGACCTGCTCTGCTGCGCCAAGATACAACACAGCCGTTGCTTGGCTCTCTGCTGTTTGTGCACAGTATTTAGCAGGCAACGGCCTTAAATTTTTTTTATTACAACACGCAACGGGTATTCTGTTCTGTTCTTCGCAGGAGCTAAATAAAGGCTAGTAGGGTCTTTGTGGAAAACAGCTGTGGCAACACAATCATCATCTGTTTCGGTTGTGGCAGTAATGGCGACGAATCATTGAAGCGTGGAAGCATGGCGCAACAGGAAAGAACACAAACGAACTGTCAAAACAAGAAGAGAGTTCAGAATTTCAGATGAACTGACGAGAAAACTTGAGAGAACTTCTGTTATATCTCTCATTTGTTCCATATATCAACAGGTTGTTATACACCTTACCCCCACACACGAACACAGCACCGGCTGCACGCACACACTTCTTTTATCTTCGTGACACGAGCAACCGTACCGTGCGAAAGAAACAAAAAACCCAGTGGTAATTAACAAACAAAAATCGACTCTTCGTCCCCATCTTCGGAGATCACAAGACGCAGCCGATCGATCTGCTGCTCCCCACGTCACGCCGTCGAGCCGGCGATCCAACAACCCGTGCCCTCGGCCGGATCTGGACTGCCGGACTCATATCACCCCTTTGTTCTTCTTGAACGTACTTGCTGCTAAAAATCCTACGTTTGGTGCCGGAAAACTGCTACCACGCCCAGACCGGGATCCTGTGGGGGCTCTGCTTCTGCTGCTGCCGCTGCTGCTCCTCCGCCCGCCCCGTCTGCTTCGACCGCTTCTCCCTCGCCTCGTCGATCTCGATCTGCTCCTGCCTGCACTCCTCGCTGCAGAAGGGCATGTCGCCTCTGCAACACAAAAAGAACCAAGAACGCCGTCAGAAACACTTCTTCGGCACAGGCAGTTCTTCACACTGAAGAGGATACATGTATAGATCAGGCCAGCAGGGTGGTGTGGTGGTGTGTGTATTCACCTGTACATGAATATGTCCCTGTTCCCGGCGAGGAGCTTCCGGCAGCTGAAGCAGATGTCCAGGTAGTGGTGGTGGCCGTGGAGCTCCTCGGCGTCGTCGCAGGGGTCGCAGAACAGCCGGCCGGCCTTCCGCGGCGAGGACGCCGGCTTCACGGGCGAGGCGGAGTAGCTGAGGCAGCCGGCCTCCAGGTCGCCGTAGACTTCCATGGAGATCGGTGGGCGGGTACGGTGCCTTCTTTGGCTTACTGGTTTTTTGGTTTCTGTTCTTGGTTTTCAGCTGTGGGAGAACGAACGGAGGGGTGGAGGAGCGTGGGGAAGAGACCCCCTTATATTTCGGAGGGAGTGGGGTTACTTTTCGTTTTGGACCTCCATGGTCGACGAAATTCAGTGGAGCACTAAAATGTTGAGCACGGTGGTCCCTGTGTATTTTGATGTTCACTTGGCTAAACCCTGTGATTCTTTTTGTTTGTTTGTTTCGAGATCTAAACCTTGTGAGTCAGGAGTTTTCTTTTCCAGGCTTGTGAGTTAGGAGTTGGCGAAATAATCAACGAAGTTGACTTTTTATTTTTGTGTACCAAGGTGGTCGTTGTGGATGCTCTAAGCTGAAAAAAGTGATGTTAAAATATAAGATATTTTAGGTTTATGAAAAAAATATTCAGATTGTTTTTAGCTGTAGATTCATTTCAAACACGAATGACCTACATACTAAAAATATCTAAATACATTCTTCAAAGTTTAAAACATCTTATATTTTAACAATGAATACAAAAGTATTGATATTTGTTTTTATAAGGCTTATGCTGTATGCACATAGGTGATCAGTGCTATGTAATTTGCATATGCTTTCAGACGGTTCTTCCGTAAAAATGCCTTCTGTAGATATTGCCAGAGGTGTTGGTGTATGAATATATCAAAACATGAAAATTGTCAATTTGTCGGTCCTCCTTTGCTCGGTAAAACAATGGTGGTTAAAAGGTAGTCAATTTGTTGTTTGAGCCGAATTTATTATTTCGTGGTGAGGAGTGTCAAAGGTCGAGATTGTCTTCGCCTATGATCAACCTTCCCACGCATCGTAGCCTACACAACATATACTGAAATATAATGGGTATTTTGGCCCCAGGTAATCATTAGCAATAGTAATGCAATTTAATGGTTAAGTACACAATAATACGCTAACTCGGTGCCAAATTCAGCATTTGGTGAACACAAGTGTGATGCAGGATATTTTTCCATGATAAAATCTCCCTCTCAAGACTTTTTCTTTAGGAATTAGGACCCACATAGCATAACACCGGGCCACTAACACAAGCACTTTCCTCTAGAAGCTAGGGCCGGGCCTAACCAAGTTGCACAGCACACAAGCTGTCACCCCTTGATTGTTAATCAGGCCGTTGAGCGGCAAATGAAAACCGGGGGGCGTGGTGGTGGTGGTGGAGCCGTGGGGGTGGTCCATGGCCGCACCATTGCTACTAGCGGCACTATTCCAGCCAGCAGAATCCTGAGTCAGCTGTGCCCAACCAACAGTTCGATATTTATTCTCCGTTTTGATTATTTTTCTCCCACCAGCCCGTTGATTTTCCTCAGGCACATGTCACGTCCAATTCGATGGACTCGATGGACTGGTTAAACCGATTCATTTATTTGAGTTTATATATGCAGCTCAGTGAGCAGTGGTTGGCTCCAATGGATCCCTTGCAATGTACTAAACTATTTAAGAAAGATTAAACTAAGCTAAACTAAACCGGTTTGTAGAAACACATGGGCGCGGTAGGTACGGCTACTTGATTTGACGACAATCATGCTCGATGAGAATAGAGAAACCATGGCCGTCAGGGCCTGCAAATTTGCGGCTATAAGCTTAATTAATTTAATGGAAAGAATTAAACCAAGGCCTACTTATTATCGATCGTCTCCTACATCTTGTCGCGTGATGTTACACGGATCGTGTGCCGTATGTCGTCGATGGCGTGTTTCTTTTTTGAGCGTGCCTTGCAACTAGCCAAGTAGGACGAGGCATGAAGTGTGTGCTAAAGCAATCGGTGCATGATTGCATCGTCGTATCTAGTGGCTCCTCTCTGGAGAAAGGTACGTAATACCGAGACGGCTCGAGTAGTGACTAGTGATGAGTGACACATGAACAAGAACTCAGCAAACATAAGTAATCAAGGTGCATGGAATCGTGCATACTCTCGGTTAGCAACATGAAATATCTAGGATATGTCAACACCATCTGCGGTGAACTGGATTTTAAGTTTAAGTTTGTTTGTTGCACATCAGTCGATTGAGATTTTGAAGAAGAAATATCATCTAGCCGCTGGACACTATTTTAAATCGGATTATGAATTTAAGTTTGTGTGCCAAACAATTGATGCATGATTGCATCAGAATATGCAGTGTCGCTGGAGATAGCTAGGTACGGTGTACCGAGTAGTAGTGACTACTGAACAACAGCCCAACGAAACAAGCCATCAAATTGCATCGGTAGCTTCTCACCCGAGATCTAGGTAGTACGTGACAAGATGCATGGAATTGTCGTGCTCTCAGTTGGCAGCATCATATATTTAGAATCTACCAACTGCGTGTATAGTGTATTGGGTTTTAAGGCTTAATTCGTGTTAGCATAGGTTCACAAGATTTAATAGAACCAACACGACAAATGCGGCGTTAAGCTTAATTAATTTTACCGGAAAGAATTAAACTAAGGCCTACTTATCAACTCCCACACCTCGTCGTGTGATGTTACACGTATCGTGTGCGATGTCTCGTCGATGGCGTGTTCCTTTTTCAAGGGGCCCATGCAACCAGCCAAGTAGGAGACATGAAGTGTGTGCTAAAGCAATTAGTGCATGATTGCATTGGTGTATCTAGTGGTTCTATGAAGTGTGTGCTAAAGCGATAGTCTATCTATCTGCTCATTTGATAGTTTCCAAACTTTGTATCTACCAACAACAATTGCAGTGAACTGGGTTGTAAATTTAAGTTTCTGTGTTGCACATCAGTCGATTGAGATTTTGAATTGAAGACAAAAACCATCTAGCCATTAGACTATTTTAAACTGGGTTTTAAATTTTAAGGTTGTGCGTTAAACAATTGGTGCACGATTGCATCGGAATATCTAGTGTTGCGGGAGATAGGAACGGAGTACCGAGTACTAGTGACTATTGAACAAAAACTCAACAAACAAGCAATCAAATTGCATTGGTAGCTTCTCACCCGAGATCAAGGTAGTACGAGACAAGATGCATCGTACCGTCCTTATCTCGGTTAGCAACATGAGATATTTAGGATCTACCAACATCATGTGTAGTGAATTGGATTTTAAGTCATAACCGTGTCACCATCGGTTGGCCGTGATTTACCAGAATCATTGTGCCACTAGGACTATTGCATGATGAAAAACAAAACGCATGGGACTATGAAGAGGGAAAAACTAATATCGAGGCTTATCGCCTTGATCTGACCAAGATTGTTGAAATGATCAGTCAACCAAGCGATAACAGTTACACGAGTTCTTATATTTGGATACACACATGTACAACCAACTAAAGCCAACATATGTACAAGTACTGGACAACCAAACTGATAAAAAAATTGTAATGAGGGGACAACTAAGCAAATACCAGTTTATTTAAGATGGAGTATTATCTTCATAAGGTAACCTCGTTATCCTTTCCATCGACAATCCTTCCTCCATAGTGTCATCTCCTATGGATATTATTATTGGTAGCTAAACGACGTCAAACTACCAGTCGAGACGCAACATCCTCATTATCTATGTAAATGCTTGCGATAATTGACGAGCTTGACAAGATAAAAAAAAGTCAAGAACTAACTGATGAGGAGATTAAAATTAGGAAACAATCAAATGAGCAGATAGATAGACTTTCATGGGAGAAGATTAGAATGGTATTAACATCCAAAGATCAAAATAGAAGATAGTATATGAGATACTTCCATATAGTTGCAAGTGATATGATATGTGGACATCGAGTGAAACTCAACTATTCGTATCATCTTGATGTCACTACCGAGTTAATAAAATCATCCGTTATAGTAGAAAACAATGTAATAATAGTAGGAGCCATTTCTTTATCTAAGTGTTCAAGGACTAATGTATAGAAATAAAATACACTAGGGACATATACAAATATGTAAAATGTCTTGGTTTGAAAATACTTGTGGAAAAACCTTTTAAAATCATGTACTATTGGGTGCTCACAAATCATACATACTACCTATGTTCCTGTCAAGGTGGTCGCTTTCCTTGACACCCAATACACAGGATAGCACCTCTCTCATTTAAAAAAGAGAATCCCTCACAATCAACTCCCTACGAACAGTGTAGGAACCAGAAGCACCATTCCTCACATTAAAAATGGAAATCCATGGCAGGTCCGAGTCATCAAACCACCTATAATAATAAGTGGGGGTAGGTTTCATGTTAATGATCTCAATTATTCAAGATTATTTAACCTAGTAGCACAATCGATTGCTTGGTCAGTTTCCCCTTGCTAGCTCCTCCCCACAAAAAATAAATCTCTTGCTAGCTTGCTTCACTCACCAATTTTTTATTTATGAAAAGGGTTTTCTCCCCGATTTCTATTAGAGAAACCAACGAGCTACAATACTCCATCACAATACAGCAACCACCAGAAAACAAAGAACTAATGAGAAAAAAGAAAGCTGTTTTTCTTTTCTTAGTCTGACTATAACTAAGAAAAGAACCCCAACCAGAAGCCTGATAGACAACAGCCACAACACACCAAATAGTTCACAAAAAAACACCAAATAAAAAAATGGTTCCTTTAATTCTGCAAGTAGTACCAATTTTTCTGCTCCAGAAATAAATTTTTGCATATGCGACGAAAGAGACATGGGTGGCGGTATCATATTCATCGCCCGAGCTCGACGGATACGTATTTTGTTGCCACTCGCACCGGTCGTTTTCAGCCGCGTCCGACGGAGCACTAGTGGGGCGCTCCCTTTTTTCCATGGAATTGATTTCACTGTTTGCATTGTTCGTGTTGCCCGGTGGTGCTGTCACGAGTCCAGAGATTCACGTTCAGCACAGGGAAAAGTGCCACTCTGATGCGTCAAATGCAGAGTGTCGACATTGTGGAGTTTTCTGCTAGGGCTTATAGGCTGGTTCGTGCATAGACGGCTGTCAATTCTCGGCATCGTACATAACATGACCCCACCGTGCTGCCCTTTTCTCCTCCAATGTGCGACTTGGTTAGGCGTCTCCATCGTGTCGATCCAAACTGTCACCCTAAATAGTCGGTTTGTATCTGTTTGGGTCGGGCAACGGTCCGTATGGGTAAAGGTTCGGCCTGTCTACCAGCAGCGCGCCATTTATTCATTCAATACGCAACGCGGGTTTTTAGATTCATATACAAACAACTCGAGCGAAAACTGACAAAGTTCATACTTAATTTACATTTAAAATATAATAAACATAATCTAAACTACTAGCCCTAGCTACGGGTCGAGGTCGATGTACTCCGTCAGAGGGCGGGCGATGGCGGCGGAGTCGAGCGAAATGCGCAGCGGTTGATCGCACGCACGCCACGGATCCCATCACCGGAGGCGCGCTCCATCCCCACCGGCGCGATCGGAGGCGCCAAACCGGCGGTGGCGGCGCGGCAACGCTCTCAAAGAACTACCATGCGGGCGAGCACGAGGCCTCTCGTAGCCACGACGGGCCTCCTCCTCTCTGCTACGGGCCGCAATGGCTCGCGGTGAAGGCGCCTCGTCAGCGCCCCGCACTCGCATTCGGGCAGAGGTTAGGGCGACGTCGCCCACCGCCTCGCTGACGATGATGTCGCCGCGTGCCCTCGCTTCGAGCTTGGCGTCGGAGTGGTTGACGGAGCCTCCTCCCGAGTCGATGTCGGGACGTCGACCTTCCCTACCGCAGTCACGGCGGATGGCGCGGCGCGGCGCGACTTGTGCTCCCAGCGAGCCATCGCTCCGAGGGCCACGCCTGTAGGTCGGGTCGCAATGGTGGACCCATGGAGGCCCTCGATCCAATGCGGATCTCCTCCGCACCTTTTCCTCCTTGGGCATGGCGCACTGGACACGGTCCGGTTGAGGTGCCACCGTGGGAGGACACGTCGTTATGCCGATTCCCGTCCTCCTCCGGCAGCCAGACTACATGCGGAAGTACTAGCGGTCGCGGCGTGCTCCCTCCGGCCGCGGTGGCGGGCGAGCCTCCACGCGGCAGCCCCGGAAATCCTCCGGCCACGACGGAGGCGGCAGGGACGTGCCGCGGAGGAAGGCATGCATCCGGGGGAGCTGGCTGCTAGAGCCAGACGCCTCGTGGTCATTCTTGCCCCTCCCCTTCTTCAGCCACGGCGGCGTTTCCATCGTTGGCGGTGGTGGTGGTGGCGACGGCTAGGGTTTGCGATGGCGAGAGGTGAGGAGTGCGGCACCGACAGGCGCAGGGTTAAATAGCACATTCGCCCGCGAACACGCGCAGCTTCCAGCTCCTTCGCCATCAATGCCGGCGCGGGAACGCAGGCGGCGGCCAGTGGGTCAGCGTGCCATCGCGTTGCCATTGATGGCGCAGGCTGCTGGCGGTCAGCCTTTTGCGCAGCGTCTCTGAATCGCTGTCGCGATTGCATAATCAGTACTGCTGTTGACCACGTGCGAAATCAATGCCGCGTGTGGTGGCGAGTGGACGATGTGTGGCACGCGGCGTCGCGTTGTCCGCGGCAGTATGGTACGCAATGAGCCCCAGATTAGATGCACGGATAGATCGGGCCGGACGCATTTCGCCGGATGGGTCGCACGCTAAGGCGCCACGCACGCACGGACAATTTCGGATACACGCAGATTGTTTGGATCGGCCCGGTAAAAATGCCCTTATGCTTTTCTTTTAACACAGTTTCTAGTTCACTTAGTTGGACTAGACTGTCAAAAATATACTACTTATGTACAGTGAATGGAATTGGGACCAAGAGTCAAATGTAACGGTCTATTTCGTCCTGAATAATATCAGAGATTGCTAGTCCAAAGACGTGGAAAGCGGCAGCGTTCTTCGGTCAAATGTAGCGCGATGATGTGATGAAAATAATTGGCATACAGTCAGCTTGACTTAGCCTGGTCAGACGACTGAATTAACGTCCTAGACTATTTGACACAATTTTTTTTGCATCTATGATTTCACTGCCGTTCACTACTACTGCACTACTAGATTCCTCTCCAGGAATAATAGTAGAAGGAACAGGAAAAAAATGCAGGTCCGGCACTTTGGCTGCGTCACGCATGACAAAGCTATTCCTCAAAAAAAAAAAAGCTAGCAGAGATTCTTAAATCGGGCAGAAAGGTACCCTAGTGTATTCCCCAGACGATCACAGAAAAGAATAAGAACCTTTCGTACGAATATCAGTCACAGAGAAGCTTGACAAGACGTAGTATACTAGTAGCACCCCATTCAACATTGTCTACGAGCATACGGAAACGTCCCGTACTTGTTAAGTATATCTACACTTAACTTGCACGCAAAAAAAATGAAATACTATACTCAAGGGAATCCAATTAGTGTCGTCGATAAAGATTCATGTAGTACTAAAAAGAAATGGGAATAATGGGCCATCGAGAATTTTCGGTTGCCCCTGCAAGAAGGAACGGGAGTCTCGAGTCTAACCCACCTGCAGGCTGCAGGCTGCAGGCCATTTCAAAGTTTTTCCAGTTAACAAGTCTGACGAGGAGAAGATTCTACCTGAAACCGTGGATTCGGTGTCTTGACACTCAACTACCCAGCATGAACATGAAGGAATTCCATTTGCGTTCATCTACCTCACGTAGTCAATGTTGCCAGACTAGGATTTTGCTACTCCCGATTCGCAAAAAAAAAAGGTATTTTCTTCAATCTATATTAGTTGAGTCAAATTCTAGTGCTAGATACACGATACGAGCATATTTAACACTAAAATTTAAATATATCTAAATAAATATAAGTCAATTAATATAGATTGAAGTTTGAAATCGGTGATGTAGGCGAAGGGACTAGACCCCGCCCCAAATAATGTCGTGATGACAGCTCAACGGAATCGTGGGCACGGTGGTTAGAGCACAAGGCGATGAAAAACAACGGACAAATTGTTTGACTGACACGGTGGCCATACCTTGCAAGACCCACAAGTCTGGTGTCATTGACTTTTCACGGAATTACGTGTAAGAAGATTAACCAACACGAGCAGCAGGTAGCAGGTCTAAGCTAGCACGTACTCCCTCCGAATTTAAACACTGTAAATTGTCTACAACATTCATTTCATAAAGATAAAATATCTTATTATATTATAAAACGAAAAGAGTAGTATGAAATAAATAAAAAAGATAATATGGCAAGTAATTAATGATAGAAGAAATGGATTGAGTAACATATTACTATCTCTGTTCATGGACGGATCCTGCATGTGGCAAGGGTGTACAAATGTACACCCAAATGTTTCAGCAAAAAACTCCTATATAGTTTATATAATTGTACGGTGGATATATACAACATTAGTAGCATGTTTTTTCTAACATATATACTATTTCTCCTAACCACAAACTAAGTAAAAAATCCTATAGTTTACTAGTCCCGCCACTCGGACATAAGAGTCATAGATTTGTCTAGATACCCATGTATTTACCCATGTTTTAGTGTGTAGGTATCTAAATAAATCTGTGACGGTTATTTTTAAACGAAAAAAGTGCAGCCTAAGTTGCAAGCGGACCATTAAGCAGTAGCCCTTGTACATCTTTTCCAAGAAACATTTCTACCATTAACAAATTTGTGTGATGATCTTGTGATCTTTATTCCTTATCCGTTCAAAAAAATGCTTATAGGTTCGATCATCACATTTTCCATTCGAGAAAAAGATGATCTAAGCATTGGAATGATAAAACCACACGGGACGAGGTGGCATCGAAGTGGTGAATCGATAGAACTCTATTATTTTCTTATTTTCTATAATCTGTTTCACCTTTTAAGATATTTTTCTCAAAAAGAAATCCTAATATATTGTCCTAGAATACGTAAATCACAATTTTACCTATGTTACCACTTGATCTTTATGTTTCGCGTTAGTTAAAATTTGTACACCCAAAGTTGAAATTCTAGATCCGTCCCTGCCTATGTTTGAGATTATTAGTCCTAAGGGTCAAGTTGTTAGGAACAAGACACTCCATAATTCTCTTATTAATCTATCTATGCACCGATAGTTTTATACGCACGAGAGAAGTGAGAGAAAAAGGTGTAGGGGTTCGTAGCATGGAAAACAAAAAAATTCTACCGTATACAAACAAACAAGCCAAGATCTATCTACTAGATTGTAACAACGAGTCGATAGAATAACTCACCCTCGAAGATTCCAAAGTGTTTAACGAGAGCGGATTCTCGTGGGTGATGTAGTCGTACTCTTGCCGATCTCAAGATCGTGTAGACGATACTTCCGGCGCTGCGATTCGGCAGCGCTTCAATGTCGATCGCCGTTCGGTACTCGATGAAGACCTTCCTCTCCTTGTTCCAAAGAGGCGGAGGTTGTATCAATCTCCTCGCGATTCCGGCAAGACGACGTGGTACGTAAGTAGAGGAGATCTCGCAGGCTTAAGCCGGGCGAGTATGGTGGACTATGAGAGAGGCCTCGGTGATCTAGGGTTTAGACACCAAGGAGAGGGCTAGGCCGTGGCTGGGGCTTGGGAATCCCAAGTTGGCGGCTAGGGTTTGACCTAGGCGTGGGAGGTGGTGGCGCCGGCTTAGGCTAGGGGTTTGGAGAGGCAAGGTGTGTACTTGGAGGCAGCCCCGCCTCCTTATATAGGTGGGAGGCGCGACCAAGGGAGTCCTCCCCAACTCGGCCTCCTTGGCGGCGATGGAGGAGAGGACTTTCTCCCAAGTAGGTTTCCTACTCTCCACCAAGCAAAATAGCCGCTTGACTTTTCAAATTGGCGTTTGACTTTTCAAACTAGGATTTGATTTATCCCTTTATTTTGCTCGTGATGACACCTAGTACATGATGCAACCATTCCAACTTGTTATGATACATTCATGTACCCTTCCCTCGGAGTCTTGACATTCCGGAACCTTCTAGAACATTCCCGATGAAAACACCGGAACCATTCTCCAACCCCGAAACAGGACTTTCCTTTATATGAATCTTATTCTCCGGACCATTCCGGATCTCCTTGTGATATCCCGGATCCCATCCGAGACTCCGAACAACATTAAGTCTCTTACTCATCATTCCATAACTACTCAACAACATCGAATCCTTAAGTGTGCCTCCCTACGGTTCATGAATTATGCGGACATGATCGAGACACTTCTCCGAATAATAACCAATAGAGGAATCTGGAAATTCATATGGCTCCCACATATTTCTACGATTACTTTGCGATCGAATGAACCACTTACATACGATACCAATTTCCCTTTGTCTCAGGATAGTTTACTTATCCGAGGTTTTGATCGTCGATATCTCTACATACCTAGTTCAACCTCGTTACTGATAAGTACTCTTTTCTCGTTCCCGTGATATGTGATCCCTTGTGAGCTAGTCACATGCTTGCAAGCTAATTGGATGACATTCCACCGAGAGGGACCAGAGTATATCTATCCGTCATATGGATGGACAAATCCCACTCTTGATCCATGTGTCTCAACCAATACTTTCCAAACACTCAATGCCACCTTTATAGCCACCCAGTTACGGTGTGGTGTTTGATGTCATCAAAGCATCCTTCCGGTGATGGTGATAAGCATGATCTCATGGTCGAAGGAATTAGGTTACTTTGTATCAGAATGCATATAGCAATTGAACTATTAAAATGACTTGATCTTTATGCTACGCTTATCTATAGGAGCATGTCCATCATATCATTCTCCTAACGATATGATCTTGTTGTTAATAACATCTCAATGTTCATGATAGGGAAACCACAATCATTTATTAACCAACAAGCTAGTATTATAAAGAGGCTTTACCAGGGACTCTAATTTAGTTTACAAACCACACAAGTATTAATGTTTCCTTGTTAATACTGTTATAGTATGAATGTAAACATTTATCATAAACACAAAGATATAATAATAACTACATTTATTATTGCCTCTAGGGCATGTCTCCAACAAAAAGAGAATATGCATTGAACGAGAGAGGCTAATAAATGAAATAACCCTTATAATCTTCAGAGAAAAAAACTCTCAGCTATGTTACAGTAACTTCACACATACCAATGAAAGATGAGTCTATAAAACAATAAATGATGGTTTCTATATGTTACTAGATCTATGTTACTATGCACTACTCCATCTGTCAATAATTACCCTGCATTCTAGGTTTAGTCAAAGTCAAACTTTGTAAAAGTTGATAGAACATATAGAAAAATATATAAACATCTATAACACCGAATGTATATAATATGAAAATATATCTTATAACGATTCTAATGATACTTATGTTGTATTATAGATGTATATTTTTTATATGTTTAGTCAAACTTCACAAAATTCGACCTTGACTAAATCCAGAATGCAGGAAATTTCCGAAAAGAGGGAGTATAAAGGTAGTACTAGTAACTATCCTCTCACTTCTCTCCCTCTGTCAATAATTATCCTGCATTCTAGGTTTAGTCAAAGTCTGGTAGAACATATAGAAAAAACTATAAACATCTATAACACCAAATGTAGATAATATGAAAATATATCTTATAACGATTCTAATGATACTTATGTTGTATTATAGATGTATATAAAAAATTATAATTTTGTTCAAACTTCACAAATTTTGACTTTGACTAAACACAGAATGCAGGGTATTTCTGAACAGAGAAAATATAAAAGTAGTAGTAATTTGGACTAATAATTTGTGCGTGTTACTATTCTAAATTGCTCTCCACTGTGACTAGCCTAACACAATGTCTTTATCTTTTATCATTAATTACCGTGATATATAAGCATTTTATATGCATATAATGCATATGTCCTTTAATCGTTCATTTCTCTTCGGATAACGTGCTAAGATAAAAAGGGCTAACCTAATGCATGTTCCTTACTTTAACCCCGTTTTTACATGCCCCGCCGGCCCCTTTCCGAGCATAGAGAGATCGCCGGCCGGGTCACGCGCTGCCGAGACCGCAACGATCGGACGCATTCGCCGCACCTGGATGCATGGGGCCATCAGTGGACAGCCTCTCTATGAATTTAGGTTAAACTACAGTAACACTGCCACGGCCCTGACAGTAATCCTATGTGCTTTCCTGGCCACGTATGTGGTCGCAACACGCACCACATGGTTACAGGAGTACAGTACAATACTAGAAGCAGCCGCCATACCATGGACCATGAGCATATAAGCTAGACTAGATGCTGTTTTTTCTGTTTTTCTCTGGACGGGAATCATAGCTCGTGTCGGCGCACGCCATGTACTACGTACGTACCGCGTTGGGAACCGTGATACGATCCTGACGCCTTGGCGGATTCCCGTCTCCTGGTAGCAACACGTACGTCCTTGGCGGAATATGATGGCCAGAAACTTGTGCTTTACGAAGCCCGGCCGGCCGGTTGTCTATGCATCCGAGGGCGTGCCAGGTCGCGCGTGGGGAGCAGGGCCGGTTGTCTATGGGTGATGGGATGCGCTTTGGCTTTGGGGAGACGCACGTGCGCGCGCGTCTTGCACGGCTGGGGAATCAAGCCTTGTTAGGTTACCTTTAGCTTTAGATCCAATCATCTACCTATTCACGCCGGTTTAAGTTTTAAGTAAGTAGTGCAATTTGGCCGTTGATTAGCCAGCCGCCCTCATGAGCTCCGTCGTCCACTTGGAATGGAATCGGGTATCCAAGGGCTTGGAAGCTTGCGGTTAACTCGACGTGCGTGTCTGGCGACAAAGGGTGGTGGTGGCACTGCAGAGGAGCGGCCGAGGGCACCGCACGTACGGATGCGGAGTGGCCGAGGATGCACGAGTAAGGCGTGTCCAAGTGAATGCTATTTAGCGTGCACAGTTTGAACATGGACGGTGGCAGTCCATCCGTGCGCTGTCACGTGAAATGTCTTTTTAACGTGCATGCTATTTAGCGTGCACAGTTTAAACATGTGTCTTGCTGAGTTTCAAACAGTCCAGATTGTACAATAATACATATGAAACTTGATAATACGTCACCGCACAAAGCTAAAAGCAAGAGATAGATGGGGAGATGCATGCATGCACACGATCTAGGGTGTGCACGCTAAAATCGCTGCATTCGCGCTGTCACGTACAACGGCCGATGATCTCACACATGCTAGCTAGGTTCATGCGTCCGTCGGATCCAGCCAGGCCGTGACGTGTGTGTGTCCTGGACCGTGCGTTCTGCTTCAGCCTCAGGGTTCCTACAGTTTTCGGACCGGTGGTCCAAGGAAAACTTGGCAGCTGCTATGTGTTGCCGACTCTGAAATGGCCGCAGATATACAGTATTTTGCGTAACTACCGACCACGGCGCACTCTTTTCAACCGCAGTAAGACCACCGCGCCCATTGATTTTCTCAGGAACATGTCACGTCGGATTCGATGATTAGTTAAAATGAGTTTATTTCAGTTTCTTTATAAGTGAGTGAGCTGAAATTGGCTCCATGGATCCCTCGCAATGTAAACTAAGGTAACGTAAATTAAACTAAGCTAAACTAAACTGGTCTACGGAAAACAGGGGCACGGTAGAGGTACGGCTGCTTGATTTGACGAAAATCCTGCTCGATCATATCGAAGCCATGGCCGCCACCCGCCAGGGCCTGCAAATTGCGGCCATAAGCATGATTAATTTATTCGAAAGGTTACTTATCATCTCCCACATCTCGTCGTGTGATGTTAGGATATTTTCACCGACCAAAACGGTCCGCCTGTGTTTGAAACTGTTCGCCGCGAATGCGGGGGCGTGCGCAGCACTTCAGCGGTCGTTCCATCTGGCGAAACGCGTCTGGCTCGACCCATCAATGCATCTAATCTAGGGATCGGTTGCATCGGCCTAGACATGCATGGACAACGCGGACGTCGTGCCCATTGGCCACACAGGCCCTTATGTAAGAGCGACATTAGTACTTAACGATAGCTTTTCATTAGATTAAGGGCAACCCTACGCGTTCCTCAGGGATTTGTGTTTTTTATCCCCCGGGTCCCCAGCCAACCACGTGTCCTTTTTTTGATAAAATCCCGCTTTTTCTACAGAAAGTCCCGTTTTTGTACAACTATTCCCGCTTTTGCTACAATGTAACAGAAAACGGTTCGGCCTAAAAAATAGAAATTAGACTGGACCTCCCGGAGATTTCGCCGGAGATTTCGCCGGAGATCTCGCCGGCGACCGTGTAGCAAAAAAGTTGTGTTAATGTAGCAAACCCGACCTCACCGGAGACTCGCCGGTAGACCGCTCCGGAGGCTTTCGCCGGAGACCTCGCCGGAGTTTCGCCGGAAACTATGTAGCAAAAAAATTGTGCTAATGTAGCAAAATCGGAGAACAACTGTAGCAAAACCTTTGCGCTATTGTAGCAAAACCGCTAAATGGGTGCAACAAACAAAATATTCTATTGTAGCAAGTCCAACTTCGCCGGACACCTCGCCGGAGATCTTGTTGGAGATCTTGTAGCAAATATTTTATGCCATTGTAGCAAGAACACAAAACCATTGTAGCAAATAAAATGTGATAATGTGCAAAACTCAACTTCGCCAGAGACTCGTCGGAGACCGTATAGCAAAAATTTTAGCCCCGAGAATAGTTAAAGTAGCAAAATAAATACGAGTAGGTAGCTAAAAATTTATACAAATGTAGCGAAAAAACATGCTGCCATAGCAAAAGGCGTGGAGGAGGAAAACCGCCATGGCCGGACCCGTTTCTCTGACATCGGCAGTGAACCGCTACGCTCTGGTGAAAGGCACGGCGGGAGTCGCAGCCAAGGAGATGGCGACATCGGAGGGTCGATTTAGCCACTCGGAGGCCGGCGGATCACGAGAGGAGAAGGTCGGTGTCTGCGGCGGTGAGTTCCGACTGGTCCGTGGCGGTCGAGTGTGAGGCGCGCAAGCTGTGGCGTGGCGGCACGAGATTCTGGTGGCACGCGGCGCGGCAGCGCAACCTTCAGGGGCGGGCGACGCGAGACGCTGGCGATGCGCGACCTGCAGGCGGCGTGAGGAGTCCACATATCGTAAGAAAGGTTGAGGAACAGGTCGTGTGTAGATGGTGGGCCAGCGCACCGAACGGAAACGGAACAGAGCACCCGGGGGATTAGAACGCGAGATCCCCCGGGGATACGGTATCATTTACCTTAGATTAAGCCCGGCTAGTTAAAAAAGACCATTCAAACTAATTAGGGGGTGCTGCTGCTCCTGCTCCTGCTCATGCGGCTACGGCTACGACTACTGCCGGAGGAGGACGGCGCGGCGGCTACTACTGTCGTCGTTACTGCCACCTACCCGTCAGCGCGCCGCCCTATAGCCTGTGGCCCGGCTGGGCGGACGCGTTGCGAGATGGCCGCAAGAATGGCCGCGACATGCCGTCCTGCCCTCGAGCTTCTGCCGGTCCTCCATCGTCCGATTCGCTAGGGCCTTGTCCATCTCGGGGCCTAGTGGTCCCTCGCCTCCTACTGGGCGAGAAGCTCCGCCGGAGAAGGATCCAGAGCCGGAGCCGGGATCGGAGCACCATTGGGGCCGCAGCACAGCGCCTGCGCTATCTGTATGGGAATGGCGAGCGGCGCCTCCAGCTGGTCCACCTCCTCCCTATCCTCCTCGTCGTCCTCCGCCTCCCCCCGTGTCGTCGGCATCGATGAGATCCCACGCGACAGTCGCCTCAGCGGCCAGAGCTACGCGCTCCTCCGCCACCAAGTCGGCGACGTGCTCGTGCCGCGCCTCTTTCGCGTGGCCATGCTTGGCGGCGTGATGGCGGATGGATGGCCTCCTTGGCCACCTCCTCCAGCGTGATCATGGCCGCCTCGTGGAGGATCTCGCGAAGAGCCGCTGATACGGCCTCCATGGCCACCGCCTTCACCGCCTCCTTGGCGGCGACGTGGTGTACGTTGGTCACCGCCCATTGGGCGGCCACCATTGCCGCCGCCGCCACCACCTCCTGCAGCGCACACTCAGCAATCTCGCCTTCCTTCTCGAAGGCCAGCACCTCTGCCTCGCCCATGCGCTAAGCCAGCACTGTGGCCTCGAGGTGGACCTTGTCAACCTCCACGTCCGGGTAGCGGGCGTGGCACATCTCCCAGATCTTGGACCATGTGGCGATCTTGCGGCGAGGCATGGCTGCTGGAGCTTTTTCGGCTGCTGGTTTTCTCTTGCTTTGGAGCTTGTTGTCTCCGCCGCGCCGGTGGCCGTCTTGTATAGACCGCGGCGGAGGCGGGAAACGGATTGGGATGCACGGGAAGTTTTCTCGACGCGGGAAGTAAGGCGCACACGAGAAATGATGGCGGGAAACGCCGGCTTGACGGGAAGCCGCCGCCGCTGACAGCCGACGTTATGTCGCCATTAACGTCACATCGGGAGGGTGATAACTCGTGACAGCGGGAGGAAGACGGACAAATGTGTCGGGCCGCTGTGCGCGGTCGGCCGAATAGGCCGGGCGATGGCCTAAATCGAGAGGGTTCCGACCCAAATGAATGAAAATAGACCGTTTAAAATGACCGTATGAATCGGCCCGATGGAAATGTCCTTACCCGAATCGTGTGCTATGTGTCGTCGATGGCCTGTTCCTTTTCTGAGCGGGCCATGCAACTAGCCAAGTAGGGAGGTATGAAGTGTGTGCTAAAGCAACAGGTGCATGATTGCATCAGAGTATCTAGTGGTTCTCTGCGTATAGGTATGTAGTACCGAGACAGCGAGTAGTGACTAGTGATGAGTGACTTATGAACAAGAACTCAGAAAGCATAAGACAACTCTTGGTTAGCAACATGAGATACTTTGTATCTGCCAACAACATGTACATTGAGCTGGGTTTTAAATTTAAGTTTGTGCGTTGCACATTAGTTTGATTGAGGTTTTGAAGAAAACAAAAGTCATCTAGCCGTCATATTATTTTTAATTGGGTTTTAAATTGAAGTTTGTGTGTTAAACAACTAGTGCATGATTGCGTCAGAATATCTAGTGTTGTCGGAGATAGGTATGGAGTACCGAGCAGTAGTGACTACTGAACAACAGCTCAACAAACAAGCCATCAAATTGCATCTATCACTAGTTTCTCACCCGAGATCTAGGTAGTATGAGACAAGATGCATGGAATTGTCGTACTCTCAGTTGGCAACATTAGATATTTAGGATCTAGCATGTATAGTGAATTGAGTTTTAAGGCTTAATTCGTGAAAGCCGCCGGTGTGTAGATTTAATAGAATCAACGCAGCGAATGCCGCGATAAGCTTAACTAATTTACTGGAAAGAATTAAACTAAGGCCTACTTATCGACTCTCATGCCTCGTCGTGTGATGTTGCACTTAAGTGTGCGGTGCATCGTCGATGGCATGTTCCTTTTTCGAGCACGCCACGCAACTAGCCAAATAGGAAGACATGAAGTGTGTGCTAAAGCAATTGGTGCATGATTGCATCGGTGTATCTAGTGGCTTTTTCTGAAGTTTTTGCTAAAGAAATAGCCTATCTGTTTACTCATTTGATTTTCTCCAAACTTTGGATCTGCCAACAACAATGGCAGTGAACTAGGCTGTAAATTTAAGTTTCTGTGTTGCACATTAATCGATTGAGATTTTGAATTGAAGAAAAAAATCATCTAGCTGTTAGTCTATTTTAAACTAGGGTTTAAATTTTAAGGTTGTGTGTTAAACAATTGGTGCATGATTGCATCAGAATATCTAGTGTTGCCAGAGATAGGTATGGAGTACCGAGTAGTAGAAGTTGATAGCATAAAACTACCATTTTGTACGTCAATTTTCCCAATTCATATCACTCGTCTTCCAAAACGCATAAAACTACCACATTGGATCCTGGTTGTCGCAAAAACGACTGATCGCAGTCTGACGGCGAATTGACACGGTTTATGACGAGGGGCCCACCTGTCAGGGCCACGTGGCGCTGCCGCTCGACACGCACGTTAACGGCCGTTAACCGGCGCAAACTTGATACCGAATTTGACAGAGGAGACCCACATGTGAGGGGCAGTTAGCTGACGTCGACCAGGTCTCATATATCAATCCACTAAAAGATCTAGTTATTCTAAATAATAAAATAATTAAAGACACTAAAGAACACCGTCTCCTTCCTCCAACCGACATCCCCACCCCGTCTCCTGCCAGGACTCCCATCGTCCTGGCGCCGGTGTTGCCGGCCAAGGCTCCAGCCGCTCCGATTTCCGCGGCCTACTCGTCGCCCACCAGCCTGGTTCTTGCCGCCGCTCCCCTTGCTCCTAGGCGCCGGCGAGCACACTCGAGCTGCCTTTGCAAGATGTCGTCGCACGCCTCCGCAGGATCCTTGCTGGACGTCGTCTCACCTCCGTAGGATACTCGTCGGCAATCTGGCCGCCAGAGAAACACCGCGTGGGCGAAGATGGGTCCGGCGGTGTTGACGTCGTGGCAGCACCTTCACGAGTCTGTCCATGGCGTTTGACCACAACCAGCATGCCTAGGTCGCCGAGCGCCCTCCGCCCTCTGGTTGGGTCGCCGCCTGCGCCCGCTCGGTTAGGTCAAGGCACCGAACTTGGCCATGGCCCTGACGAGACGATGCTCAACACCGCGGACCTCCACAGATCGAGGGTGACGCCAGCGTCCCGTGTGTCGGCTTCGCCCGTTGTGATGCTTGGTCCTACAGGAAACCGCCTCCGTGGCGGCGACGCGCCCTCGCTCGAGTTCGTGGCTGCGCGTCCTCCGCATCTTCCATGGCCGGCAGGAGAGGAGAGAGAGAGAGAGAGAGAGAGAGAGAGAGAGAGAGAGAGAGAGAGGTGGCGGGCAAGCTCGCCGGAGTGCGGCGGCTGGGGCATGGGTTCAGGATTGAGGATGAATTCACGGTGAACAATGATTTGATTGAGATGTATTTTTTATTTTTTTCATTGGTCTTGTAGGTGGCCCCCACTTAGATGCGACGCCTGTTAACAGCTGTTAACGGCAGTGTGTCCTGCGGCGTCTAACGAGCGCCACGTGTCCCTGACAGGTAGGCCCCCTTGTCATGAACCGTGTCAATTCGTCATCAGACTGCGATCAGTCTTTTTTGCGACAACTAGGATCCAATGTGGTAGTTTTATGCGATTTGAAAGACGAGTGGTACAAATTAGGAAAATTGACATACAAAGTGGTAGTTTTGTACTATCAACTCGAGTAGTAGTGACTACTGAACAACAACTTAACAAACAAGCCATAAAATTGCATCGGTAGCTTCTCACATGAGATCTTGGTAGTACTCCCTCCGTTTAGAAATATAAGATGTTTTAGGTTTGTGAAAAAGATATATCTAGACATGTTTTAGTGTATAGGATCAAATGAATCTAGACACTAAAAGGTGTCTAGATATATTTCCAAACCTAAAACATTTTATATTTCCAAACGGAGGGAGTACGAGATATGATGCATTGGATCGTCGTACTCTCGGTTGTCAACATGAGATATTTAGGATCTATCAACGACATGTATAGTGAGTTGGGTTTTAAGTCATAACCATGGTAGCATCAGTCGGCCATGATTTAACGGGATCATCGCGTCGCTAGGCCACTATTGCATAGTGAAAAACAAAACGCATTGGACTATGGAAGAGGAAAAAAGATGATATCGAGGCTTATCGGCTTGATTTGACTAAGATTGTTGAGATGATCAGTCAGCCAAGCTATAACAGTTACATGAGTTCTTATATTTGGAAACATGCATGTACAACCAACTAAACACGACATCTGTATAAGTACCGGATAGCCAAGCTGATGAAAAATTGGTACTGAAGGGACAAGTAAGAAAATACAAGTTTATTTAAGATGGAGTATTATCTTGATAAGGTAGCCTTGTTATCCTTTTCCATTGACGATCCTTCCTCTAATAGTGTCATCTCCTATGGATATTATTCTTGGTAGCTAAACGATGTCAATTGTTCTACTATAGGGAGACCCAACATTTCATTATCTATGTAAATGCTAGCTTCCGATAATTGACGAGTTTGATAAGATCATAGATATATAGTCAAGAGCTAACCGGTGAGGAGATTAAAATTAGGAAACAATCAAATGAGCAGATAAATAGATTATTGCATGGAGAAGAGTTAGAATGGTATTAACATCCAAAGTTCAAAAATATTGTGGAAGAGAGTAGTATGATATACTTCCATATAGTCGTACCTGATATGATATGCGGACATCGAGTGAAGCTAAACTCTTTGCATCATCTTGATGTCGCTATCGAGTTAATAAAATCATCCTTTATACTACTCCCTCCGTCTCAAAATAGATGTCTTAGATTTTTTAAAATTTGAATGAATCTATATACTAAATAGTGTGTAGATTCATCCAATTTTTGACAAATTCGAGATATCTATTTTGAGACGGAGGGAGTAGAAAAAATGTAATAGCAGGATCCATTTCTTTATCTAAGTGTTCAAGGACTAAAGTAGATACGGAAATAAACCAAGGGCATATGCAGATATGCAAATGTCATGGTTCTTTCTGCCAAACATATATAACCCTTTTAAAATACTTGTTAAAAAAAACCTTATAAATTATGTATTGGTGCTCACAAATCATACATACGTATGTTCCTGTCAAGGTGGTCGCTTTCTTTGACACCCAATACACAGGATAGCACCTCTAGCATTTAAAAAGAAGCACTCACGATCAACTCCCTATGAGCATTGTAGGAACCAGAAGCTCCATTCCTCACATTAAAAATGGAAATTCGGGGCAGGTCCGAGCCATCAAACCACCTATAATAATAAGTGGGGGCAGGTTTCCATGTTAATTGATCTCAATTATTTGAAATAATTTATTAACCTAGCAGAATCGATTGCTTGGTCAGTTTCCCCTTGCTATTAGCTCCTCCCACAAAAAATAAATCTCTTGCTAGCTTACTTCACTCACCTAATACAAAAAATGGTTCCTTTAATTCAGCAAGTACTCCCGAAATTATTATGTGTTGGTATGAGACGAAAGAGACATCGGGGGTGGTATCATATTCATCGCCGAGCTTGACCGGTACCTATTTTGTTGCCACTAGAGCCGGTCGTTTTCAGCCGCGTCCGACAGACGGTGCACCAGTGGGCGAAACACGCAGCCCCCTTTTTTCTTTGGAATTGATTTCACTGTTTGCCTTGTTCATGTTGCCGGTGGTGCTGTCACGAGTCCAGAGCCCAGAGGTTCATGTTCAGCACAGGGAAAAGTGCCACTCCGATGAGTCGCCAAATGCAGAGTGTCGACATTGTGGAGTTTTCTGCTGGGGCCTCCTCTGGGCTCGTTTGTGCATAGATAGACGGCTGTCATTTCTTTTCATAACATGGCCCCGCCATGCTGCCCTTGTCTTCGTGAACGTGCCACTTGGTTATACTTTTCTTAACACAGTTTTCAGTTCACTTAGTTGGACAGGACTGACAAAATATACTTATATACTCTCCGTTTGGGATTATAAGTCGTAGCGGATAAAGGTTCAATTTGACAATAAAATATAAATAAGTATAAAAATTATATCATTAGAAACTTTAAAGTTATATTTTCTGATATAATTTTTATAATATATGTTTATATTTTATTAGTGATTAACAATCTGATATCTGCCAGGACCTATAATCCCAAACAGGAAAGATCTTAATGGAATCAGGACCAAGAGTCTAATGCAACGGGACTATTTCGTCCTGCAGGATCGGTGTAACATATCAGAGATCGCTAGTCCAAAGACGTGCAAAGGGGCAGCGTTCTTCGGTCAAATATAGCGTCGTGACTCGTGACGTGATGAAAATAATTGCTAGCTGCGTACAGTCATGCTTGACTTAGCCTGGTCAGACGAATGAATTAACGTCACTGACTATTTGACACAAGATTTGTGCATCCATTATTCGAGTGCCGTTCACGGCTAGAATAGTAAACTAGCTAGATTCTTCTCAGGAATAATAGAGGAACATAAAAAAGAAGAAAAGAATAAGAACCTTTCGTACGTACGAATATCAGTCACACAAGCTTGACGCGACATATACTGGTAGCACCTATTCAACATTGTCTACGAGCATACGGAAACGGCCCATACTTTAGTATATCTCCACTTATCCTGCACGCAAAAATTGATATATACTCAATGGAATCCAATCAGTGTCGCAGATAAATAAGATTCATGTACTGTACGAGAAACAAATGCGAATCGGGCACAACTGTGATGAGAAGAATTCTCGCTGAAACCGTGGATTCGGTGTCTCAACACTACCACCCAGCATGAAGGAATTCCGTTTCCCGTTACCTCACGTAGTCAATGTTGCCAGACTAGGATTTTGGTATAGTTGTTACTATTCTACATCACAATCACTGGGTTTAGATGAAGAGACTAGATCATGTCCCAAAATAAAGTCGGGATTATAGTTCTTTTAGTAGACAAGGCGAAGAAAAAGAAGGTGCGAATTGTTCGACTGACACGGATGGCTATACCTTGCTGGACCCACAAACTGGTGTCATTGACTTTTGGCCGAATTATGTGTGTGGTTAACCAACACCTGCATGTAGCAGGTCTAAGCTGCAGGTAGCACAAACAAAGCCGTCTTTTTTCCTTAAGCGCACGATAGTGCAGAACCCCTCCTCTAACAGCGGTTCAGAACACCCTCTAACAGTGGTTTTACAACCGCTGTTGAGGGTTCGGTGTTATAGGTCTCCCCTTTAGCAACGGTTCTTATACGAACCGCTGTTAAAGGTGACGACGCGCTGATATAGCGCTGCCATGCGAAAAACGATAATCTCGCATGGCGAGTTCTGCCGCCGTCTGTTTTGGCGGATTTACGCGTGGCGAGGACGGGGCGTGGGGAGGGGATCGATCGGAGGAGGTATACACATACATCATTGGTACATGTATTCTCCGTACACATTGAAGCATGAAGTACAAGACAATCACGTTCAATCATATATATACAACATAACATCTCAGTGCACGTTCATTTTGGATATCTAAAGAGTTCTCTGCCAGGCGTGACGACCTCATCAAGTATGAACCCCGCCAATTCCTCTTGAATGGCTCGTATGCGGTCAAATGGTAGGAGTTTTCCCGCATCCGTTTGATCTAAATATATATGAACAATAGGGTCAATATATATATAAGAATGAAACTTAACACAACTGATGGTAATAAAATAATGTTGTGTACTTTGTTTATTTACTCTAAGTTGTTCTAGTGTGGTTTGGCCCGTCCCACATATTGTGTTGCGAATGAACTCGCAAACATAGTATCCACATAAGTTATTTCCAGGTCCCTGATGCGCGCACTTTACGAGAATAGAGAGTTCAATCAAAATAATAATCAATAAAGCATGATATAATAGAATTGGAAGCAGAATCAAAGAGATACGCAGACCTAGCAGGCTAGTATTACTTACATTTTGATCTACAAATTTTAGTTCTTCTGACCATTCACCACGGCCCTGCCCGTGAACATTTTTCAAACCCTGACCGGCAAAAAAAATGAATAAAGGAATAATTAATTACCTATTGTCACGAAAGTTGCCGATCTAGTGCGATAATGTGATTAAAATTACCTCTGGAGCATCTCTTTAAAGTCTTCCCATATCTCTTGGTTTTTTCGTAACGAGTCCATGACAAGGACTTTTCCTGAGTCAACTTGAATGACTAGCATAATAAAGTGCAACCTACGCATGCATAACTCATCATCAGTTATAGTTAACATCGAGTAAGCCGAAACAGGATGTGTACAAGAGAGGGTAACACTCACGAGAAGTTGTAAGGCAATAGTATTTCCCTTTTGGTTTATTGTCTCAGTAAAGACGTTAGCAAGAAATCTTCTGTTTGCCCGGGTTTGTGTTTTACCACTTGTTCATGAACTCTATTTGGGTCAACAAACCCAATGTCAAAAGGGCCTCCTTTCATGCATTTCATAACATTTTTCCTACATAATCGTATATACATATATGGTGAGCATATATATACATGCAATTAATGAATTGAATGAGCTGAGATAGAAATTACAGAAATAGTACTTACACACAATAAAGGTTGATGGCAGCTTTGTCGAGTTCCTTCTGATAGAATAAAAAATGCAAGTCTTGAATGTTGAAGGTGATCTCATCGTCTCCGCACAAGAAAATATGATCTCTTATATGCCACCGTGATCAATTTTTCCTTTCTCGTCTTGCAGAAATCAAGGTTCCACTTATACAATCTTCGCATTTTTGTTGGTAGATTCTTGAGCTCCTCCTTCTTGACGAGATTATTTCCGTACTTCCATGGCTGTATGGGGTTGACATCGCCTTTGGGCAAGTGGTCTCCCATGATGTTCAAGTATGCAATGTAGGTCATCCCCATCTCATTGGCCTTTCTTTGTAGCTCTTCCTCGTAATCATTTACAAGAGGAGCTATCCCTGTGTCGAACACTTGGAGCGGGGAGCACGATTGGTTTTCCTGCTCTCCGAGCATGGGAACTGTTTTCTCGGGTGCCGCGTGACTACTACTTTCAGAATCCCTCAGCCTTGCACCCCCCTTCATAATCTGGCGCTCGTAGTCCGGCACAAGTAGTGTTTCAAGTTTCAAAAGATTATTGTAAAACTTATCCATCACCGCCGGATCTAGTTTCTCCTTTGGCTTGGCCCGTCTAGATGCAAAGAATTTCTTGACCTCTTCTTCTGAGATCCTCTTGTTCTCCTCGTCGCTGCGATTCCACGATAATACCGGCAATGGCTTGGCGGAAGGCTGCGGGACGTAGTTTCTTGAACTCTTTGGCGTACGGTTTCCTGCGGATTTCTTCGTGGCAGTGCTAGTGCTCTTCGTGGCAGTGCTCTTCCGCTTCTGTTGTGTGAGGAGATGGTGGCCATTGAGAGATGGCAGCGCCAAGATGGGCCGACGTAGGAGATGGTCGGCGAGGAGATGACTAACGCGCAGGAGATGGCTAAAGCGCAAGACGGCGAGGCAGCGATGGAGTATTCGATGACTTGAGAGCAAGGCAGCTCAGACTACTGACGCTGCGGAGATGGCGGGGGTGCCAGTGGCCTCCAATTTGGAAGCACGATGTGTTCCTTCTTCCAATGAATGGTTGTTTTCACTGCAGATTTGAGTTGAGTTTCCCCTTTACCTGTAGCATGGTCAAGCTGTGCTTCCTCATATTCCTTCACAACCTCATCCACCCAACAATAGCATAGCCATCTGGAATCGGTCGGCAGTGGTAAGTTCCACCAGCTACAGGAGGTAAGGCATAGCCGACCGCCACCTTAATGGATAAGCCCATTAATCTGACATGCAGCTCAGCGTGTTTGCTCTCCGTGATCTCATCCATGGGGTATCGAGGACCCCCCATTTCAAGTGTGGGCTGCACGTTCTCCGTGGAAGCCACGCTGCTTTTCCATGCAGAGTCTGGGCCGCCGGCAGCTTCCAATGCAAGCTCTTCGTGCCGCTGAGATGGGTCGATAACTTGATGGCTATTTTGTGCATTCACTTGTGCCTGCAGCGCCACAAGTGCATGTTCTATCTATGTCATCCGGTGCATGACGCTCTTTTTTTTTCGCGCGCCATCTGTAAGTCGCCCCTCGCAAACCCATCGTTCCACGTCATACCCCATGTGCCTCGTGAAAGTCCAGGGTGTTCTTTTTTACCGATGGCGCGTGTCAACTGGTCATTCTCTCTGTCGGGATGGAAGGTCCTGGCGGCTATTTCCTCGTATGTCGTGATGAGTTCGGTTGTGTCGGCAAGAATTGTTGGAAAGATATACAATCCCGTTTCTGGGTCCAACCTTGCCCTGATTCCGTAAAACCAAGTCTTTGCACGTAGGTCCCCCTCTCGTCTGGGTGTGATCCTCTAGCTAGGGTAACACCCAGTCGGACCTATGCAAGTTTTAGCGAAACCCGCCAAAACCATAGAAAGCGATTCAAAGGTGCCACCAGCACTTTCGTCGGGTGGAAAAGTAATAACATTACACAACAGTCCTCGATGGGACCCATGACGTAAGATATATCTGACGACTCAAAGAGTCAAGAATACGATATAATATACAAAGATCCAAATCACCTTGAAAGATGGAGCGTCCGACTACGGACAAGATGCAAATGGGGCTAAGAGCCTCAAGAATAACAATGGCGTCCATAACCACCTTGGAAGCGGAAGGTAACCACGCTAACGGCGGCGATCTCAAACCTGCTTAAACAAAGGGTGCCAACAAAGGGCAAAGGAAGAGGCGTCGTCTTGAGGCCATGCAGCGAGACTAGAATTGGCGGTCTCGCCTACATAGGTATGGTGGGATCAAGCTGCGGCGGCACTAAACAACCTATAGAGACTCGATACAACTGGCGGCGATCGAGAGAGGTAAGATAGACCTATTGAACCAACGATGCTACCATCAAACAAACCCATCTGGCGTTTCCCTCGAGACCAAACGAGGAAGTCAGAGGAAACTCACACTGTTGGCAGTTTTATTTATTCGGTTATCGTTGCAACAGTTACTAGTCAAATATAGATAGTCATCCTGATAAAGTAGGCAGTGGGCACTTTTAGTTAATCATTCCGTTATAGTTGCAACAATTACTAATCAGATACAGATAGCATGAGATGAACCCAAAACCCAAAGCTTGTTGGTACCTTTATTCAGCCATTCCGCTAGAAGTTGCAATACTTACTAGTCAGTACAATGGACGCAAGCGACACTCCAAACAAGCAATTGTGGGCGTATTATTTAGCCATTCCATTATAGTGAAGCTGATTACTAGTCATTATAAAGTCAAATTTATAGCAATAAACTTTAGTTATGCTTGTCTATGATCGAGATATCATGCTCCAAGTCGTCCATATCCGCGGACACGGCTTTGAAAAGTTTTACCCGGCCGGGTGCACCAATAGCAACACACGCCGATCAACCTCGAAAACCAAATCAAAACCCAACGAGGCTTTCACGATTGAACAATCACAGGATTCAAATATTTCGGGGCCACCCTTAAAGTAGACCCAAGAACGGTAAGCAAGCTCCGAGACGGACTCAAGGTTGTGGGGACGGCCAGAACGACGGGAACCCAAAACTGGCTTGTCGACACCGCGGAATCGTGCCACGATCCTAACAACAAAGCTATCTCGCACAATTTAAATACATAAGTAGCATGGCATAAGTACAGGATAGTAAATAAAACCTCAAACTAGTTTGTGGCCCCAAGAAATAAGATGAATCAAGCTCGGCTCGGGGTCCCATATACCTCCCGGATGTGGATAGCGCGATAAATCAAGGAACAGGTATCAAGTACTCGGGGTCCTACGGGACACAAGTGGGCGTTCGGAAACCAAATGTTATCTATCACCCACCGATGCCTCTGCTTACTTCAATTTTAGTTGTTAAACAGGAATTAAAGTGAACGATAAATAAAACTATGATCATCTCCAACAGCAACATGCGGCAATACATCAACAACTGTGGCACTGGACGAAACGCAACAGAACTTGAGCAAGCAACTACGACGCGCAAGTCCAACTATCTACCAAACAACAGGTAATAGGATGTGTCCAAGGCAATATAGGGCTGCAAGGGATATCACGGGTACGAAAACTAGAGCATCGCAACACAGATAGCAAAAGATCAACAGGAGGGAATAAATACTAGAAAGTAAGATAGGTAGAAAGGGGGAGATGCTCGCCTGGAAACATTGTCGAAGGGTCCATCCGAAGATAGGGCGAATCTCACATCAACTCAACGGCCTTATCCGCGAAGAAGCAAAACACTAGAATAAACACCGGATGCAATATTTAATACAACGGCAGAAGATCGGCATGATGCATGGTTGATGTATGACATGGCAAAGATGCGATGCGATTAGGTCATATTAAGCGGAACCGGGGTCCCGACAGTTAATTAAGTGGTTCGAGTTATTTAGAACCCCCGCAATTTAAATGTTGTATTAACATGGCCAAATATAGCACCGGTTCGCTACACAATTTAAATGAGGCCAATATAAGGCTAGATTTGCCCGCATATGGGCCCCATATTTAATTATGAGGTGAATCGGCATAAGGCCCCCAAACCACATGACAATATGCATGCATGAACAATTAAGATGCGACAAGTTTATTATATTATAAAATAGGGTTCTCGGAAAGGGGTTCACACATTAGGGGGGTCTCGACGAACTTGGGGTTCCGGGGTTCGGGGTTGGTCTCAGGGTCCAGGGTTCGACGGATGCGTTCTCGGACTCCGGGATCGTTCTCGGTAACGGGGTAGATCTTGGCGTTCGGGTAGACGAACTTGGCGTTCTCGTGGCGGAGTGCTTGTTGTTCTAGTGGCGATCTTGGAGGTCTCCGGATTCGGCCTTGACATTCGGGGTGAAGTTCTTGACGTTCCTTGTCTTGTCGAAAACCTTGTTGCTCTACGGCGAAGAACTTAGCGTCATCGGGGTCCGAGAAGGAGATCTTGGTGCGGCACCGGGTACGGGATCGGCCTTCGGGTTTTGGGGCTTCGGATCCGCGAAGGGGGCCTCGACGTTCCGGACTTCAGTGTTCGATGGAGAACTTGGGTTACCCGTTGGTGGGGTTTTCGAGTGGCACCGATGGTTGACGAACTCGACGGCACATGAAGGTCTTGACGTCCACGAAGATCTTGTCGACGGGAGAACATACATATTGGCATACTAGGCAGCAGCGACAACAAAGCACGGGCAACAGGAAAACTTTACAAGGGCATGTCTCGTACATATGTACACCAACATCACCATCGTCGCAACTGCTGACCCAAAACAACAGGGGCGCCTCCTGGAGGAACTGAAACCGACGACGTGCGGCGCGGACGGCAGATACACCACGCTGCGGAGGAGGCTCGGGACGGCCATGAACCGAAAGAGCTCGAGGCGTCCAGCGGTGTCGAGAAGGCGGCGACGACGCGGATCAGAGATGCGACGCCGCAGCGCGGGCAGGGGCGGCGCGCGGTAGGCGTGAGGGAGCCTGAGCGCAAGACGGGCCGGGCGGGGCGCTGGGCGGGCGAGGAGGAAGCCGCGAGGCGGCGGGAGCCAGCGAGCGGAGGCGCGTGGTCCGGCGGAGGAGGAGGACGGCAGGCGGGCGAGGCTGGCGACGGGAGAGCGGCAAGGCGGGGCCAAGGGGCCGGGAGAGCGAGTCTGGGCGGGGCGCGAGGAGATGGCGGCGCTGGCGAGGCGGAGGAGGCGGGCGGGAGAGCGGGCGGCGAGGGCGGGCAAGGGGAGGCGAGGCGAGGCGGGGGAGAGAGGCGGCGGCGTGGGGGAGGGACGGGTGCAGTGAGGGAGGCGCGGCCGTGAGGAGAGGGGCCGGCGCGGGGAGGCCGGAGGAGGAGAAGGCTGGGGTGGCTGGCAAGGCTGCCAGGGGGTGGTGGGCCGAGTGGGGGGAGGTGCAGGGTGGGGGCCAGCGCCAGGTGTGTGGCCTTGTGAGTGTGAGTGTGGGGTTGGGAGGGTGAGGAGAGAGGAGGCCATGTGGCGAGGGTGGTTGGGTGGGGAGAGGAGAGGTGAGGTGGCGCTTGGGTCAGGGTGATGTGGCTGAGGATGGGTAGATAGGTTGGTAGGTTTAGGAATTAGGTGGACCGTTTGTAAAATCCTGGGGGTGGTCGTTTGGGTCGAAACGGCCCGTTCGACTGCCCCCGCTAAAATAATAAATATTTTTATTTGTTTCACAAACACCGTTTGCAAACCGATATCAGACACACAAAAATAATCCGGAGACCCGGGGTTGATATTTGATTTAAGATGGGGCGTTTTAGAAAACAAGACGGGCTTTGCGAAAATAGTTTTAAGCAAACAGTGCATGATGATGACGATGCAATGCACAAATTCAACGCGATTTTCTAGTAGTGGTTTTTGCGGGATGCCACAAGGGCCTTCTCAGCTTCCTCCCACTTAGGCCTATGAGATATGTAGCCACCTGACCCCGTCCTCTCGTGATATTCCTTCTTTTGGGAATTTAGCTTATTGGTTTCTGACCTCTTTGTAGCTATAGCACCTTCCTTGTACGCCACAAATTCGGGCCAGTGAGGTCTTATCTTCGCATAATATGCGTCGTCCAAATCTGGAGTCTCGCGAGTTTTGACAAATTTGTTCAATTTTTTCTTCCAGTTGCGGAAAGCGTCAGCCATCTTCTTTAGAGTACACTCTTTGACCTTTTCCTTTATAACCAGTTTATTTTCATCCTCCTCTCGCGGTAGGGTGAAATTTAACAACAGTAAAGTCCAAAGCGTTTCTTTGGATCTTTCATCGACAAAGGTACCGTCGGCCTTCTTTGTCTTATTCCAATATCCAATTGTGATTGGGATTTGGTCCCTAGCAAGAACTCCAGCCTGGCATACAAATTTGTGTGCAGCCTTCTTGGGCTCCATCGGCCTGCCATCAACACGGACTGCTTCGATCGTGAACTTTGCACGATCTTTCAACCGATGGCTCTCACCTTGCTTGCTCTTTTTCGTAGAAGAAGATTGTTGTTGGCTGGTTGATCCGAAGGGCTAAAAGAAGAAAGAAGCGTTAATTAATACATGTACATATACAAATAAATCGGTGCAAGTCAGCAGATGCTTAATCCATGCATATACCTCGACGGACTTTGTAATCACTAAAGTGCGTTCACCGAAGTCGTCATTTTCTCCATGACCACTTGATTTGTCATCATGTCCCTCCAAGTTCATATATTGTAAGGTGTCCTCGTGGATCACGTTATCCATTATTTCTTCCTCTTCAAGGTTTCTACTGAGTGGATCCATAGTTTCTAAAACAATAATATTATCACACAAATATGAGTAATACATCTATTGAAATGCTCAAGCAAGGATGATGATATGACAGGTTAAAAGTATTGAAATGTAACCCTAATACATGCTTGGTCATTCCAAACCCTAATTCGGAAAAACCCCGGATTCATATGAGAGGATACATTTACTTCTTCTAATTAACTTGTCATGAAAGTTGATTAACAATGCATGGTTATTATAATGCTATATTGACAACGAGAGGTGTGCTAGGGCGGCGGCTGGCGGCACTAGGGCAAGAGCGGGGCCAGGATGCGTGGGGGTGTCAACGGCATAATGGTGGCGGTGGTCGTCGGCGTGGCACAAAATATATAATACATATATACATACACAAACAAATATACAAATAAATCGATCCAATACTAAAACATATACACCTATATATACATACACATCGTCGGTCTAGGTCAAGTCGACTGCGCTTCAATCGGCCTGAGCCGCACCGACTGCGCAGTCGATAAGCCGCCAGCACACAATCGGTGAGGAGCACACCAATTACTCCAATCGGTCATGCCGAAGCAGATTGGAAAAGTAACCGGTCAAGTTCAAACCGATTGAAAAAGTGAGCCCTAAGCCGACCACATGCAATCGGCCCGCTCCTCACCGAATGGAGTTGAATCGGTCAGGGCCAGGCCGAGTAGTCCATTCGGCTAGGCCTAAGTCGACAATGTGCTATATTTCTAATTATGAAATTTGTATAATACTTTCGGAAATAACTAAAAAATGTGTATTTAAAAAAATCGCCATACACATACAAATATATACATATATAGATACAATATACATGTCTATGCAAAAAAAGATACAATATACATTTCTATGCAAAAAAAAGTAGCTCACCGCCAGCGGTCGGACGTGGACACGACGATGGGGGAAGAGGAGGATGCACGGGCCGGGGCGACGGCGACGGCGGCGACAGCGAGGGCGTGGTGGCGAGGGAGTGTGGAACGTCACAGCCCGGCGATGCGCTCCCACGGGACGGTAAGGGCGAGGGCGACGATGGCGAGGGCGTGGACGACAACGGCGAGGGCGTGGACGACGATGGCAGCGACGTACGACGAGGGCGTGGACAGCGACGGCCTCCGCTTTCCTTCTGCGTCGCTGATCGATCTGCTGGGAGAAGGAAGAACCGCAGATTATAAATCCCCTTTAACACCGGTTCGTGGTCGAACCGGTAAAGAAGAGGTTTTAACACCGGTTCGACCACGAACCGTGTTAAAGGAGGGGATTTATTTCACAAGATTATTTCTTTAACACCGGTTCATGGCTGGAACCGGTGTTAAAAGGGGCATTTATTTTGTACATTAAAGGGGTGGGGGCATTTTTAATTCAAAAAATAGGATAGAATTTAGAAAATTCATATCTTTTTCATTTCAACTCAAAAAAATATGAATAATATATCATAATTTTTAGTAAAATAAGATCTATCCATTCATATAAAATTATAGTTACTGTAGATGAAAATTTTCAAAATGATTAAAACACTTACATATAAATTTTGATTATTCAATTAAGACAAAAATAAAATAGTCAAACCCTAAAACTTTGAACTTAAGAAATATTAAGCATCTGAAAAGGAATCTAACCCTAATTTATTAGAGCAAATCATATTTTATTTTGTATTAATATTTTTGAATTGTTTGGATATTTAAATTTAGCATCTTTTGTATACTTTGGAATCTGACAAAACTTTCAACATGAAAATTGTTTGCATTTGAATAATTAATCCTAAAACATTTTTTATTTTAAAAAAATAAAATTCTAACTATTCAAACTAGTAACAAATGGGAAAGGGCGGGGCAGAATGCGCTAGAGGAAAAGGGCGGGAAGATATTTTTATTACGATAGAACTGGAATTAAAGTACAAAACGCAACTAACAGTAAGTTGCATAAAGCACGGCTGAAAATTAAGATACATAAAAGAACTGAAAATTAAGATACATGGCCAAATTAAGTCACAATGGCCGAAATTGTTTTGGAATGTTGGAGTGATTCAGTCATGCTTCTGCCTACACCTGTAATACTCGCCACTGTAGTCATCGTACTCACCGCGGCCGTCGTCGCTGTCATCATCGGGGTCGCCGTAGTTGAACCTTGAAGGCTGAGTACACGTGGGATGGACTTGAGGGTAGCACAGGCGGGGGTTAGATTCGGTGACCGTGTCGTAGGCCATGACGCTCTGGAGAGTCCGGCCGCGCCACCACAGCCAACGGTTGGCCTCTTTGAAGTTCAGAGGAGGTGGGACGTCCTCCTCGTGCCTGGCGAGCGCCCTCTCACACCGATCCCCGAAGAAGGCTTTCCAAGTCGGAAATAGTCGGGATGCCAGTTGGGATTCCTCCGCTGCTCCGGCGTGAGCTCGGTGTAGTAGTGGTTCGTGATGGCCATCCGACACGCCACAACTAGAGGGACAGGAGGAAACGGCACGCCTCGAGCCGACGGGAACGCAGTAACCCGGCGGGCATGGGTAGTTCAAGGCGCAAAGCGCCTCCGCCTCCCTGGGGGTTATTGGTACGGTGGAAGCCATGGGAAAGAGTGATGAGTTTGCATATGTGCAATGACAATGGAGGCTAATCCTACATATATATAGTGAGAAATGGTGGGAAGAAAACTGGCGGGAAGAACTGTCGGGAAGAAAAATGGCGGGAAGAAAAAAGACTCATTTAATATATATAGTATTAACGGAAGAAATATGACATTTATTTCCATGTTGAGATACATATGTGTGCCAAAATTGGCTCATTTAATACATATATAGTGTTAACGGAAGAAATATGACATTGATTTCCATGTTGACATACTTATGTGTGTAAAAAATGGCTCATTTAATACATATAGTCAATCTTATGATCGCGCCGGCTGTAACCATGGAGTATCAACACCGTTTAGTAGGATGGTTGGGTCAGTCTTCACTTTGAAGGGTGGAATTTCATCAAACTTATTATAATCTTTTGACATGTCTGTCTTGTCCTCCACTCTCACGATGTTTCTTTTCCCTAAAAGAACTATATGACATTTTGGCTCATCGTGTGATGTATCTGTTTGCTTATTTTTTTATTTTTTTCGGTTTGGTAGACATGTCCTTCACATATAAAACCTGAGCCACATCATTGGCTAAGACAAATGGTTCTTCTAAGTTCTTGTCTACCTTCATAAGATTGTTGAGATCCACTATTGTCATTCCGTACTTCTTGTCTACCTCAACCCCTCCTGTCAGCTTGACCCATTTGCACCGAAACAAGGGGACCTTAAAATTAGGTCCATAGTCAAGTTCCTATATCTCCTCTATGAACCCATAATACGTGGTCTTTTGCCCATTGTCTTCTGCTGCATCGAAGCGGACACCACTGTTTTGGTTGGTTCTCTTTTTATCTCGGCCTATCGTATAAATCCCATTTATCTCGTACCCTTAGAAAGTACATACAGTCGAAGATGGTGTCCTGGCTAACAAGGACAGCTGATCTCCAACAGTGGTGTTATTCGTGAGAAGTCTTTGCAGCCAACCGCCAAAACTCGCCATGTGTTCACTTATAATCCATTCATCAGACTGCCCCGGGTGTTTGAGGCGTATAAAATTCTTCTGTTCATTGATATACGGGGCAACCAAGATAGATCTTTGTAAAACCGTGTAGTGTGCTTGATTGAGAGAATGCTCGTCCCTACATATCATTGCTTTACATCCTAGGGTGCCTTTTCCATGCAGTATCCCCTCATCTCGTGATTCTGGAACACCAATCGCCTTAAGGTCAGGAATAAAGTCAACACAGAACTCAATGACCTCCTCTGTTACATAGCCCTTGGAGATCCTTCCTTCTGGCCTAGCACGGTTATGAACATATTTCTTTAAGACTCCCATGTACCTCTCAAAGAGGAACATATTGTGTAGAAATATAGGATCGAGAATGGCAATCTCTTCTACTAGGTGAACCAGGAAATGCGTCATAATATTGAAGAAGGATGGTGAGAATGTTGGAGATATGCCCAAGAGGCAATAATAAAGTGGTTACTATCATATCTTCACACTTATGATAAATGTTTACATACCATGCTATAATTGTATTAACCGGAAACATTAATACTTGTGTGATTTGTAAACTAAAATAAGAGTCCCTAGTGAAGCCTCTTGTTAAACTAGCTTGTTGGTTAATATATGATCATGGTTTCCTAATCATGAACATAGATATGTTATTAACAACAGGGTCATATCATTAGGAGAATGATGTGATGGACATACTCCTATAGATAAGCGTAGCATAAAGATCAAGTCATTTTAATATAGTTCATTTGCTATAAGCTTTCTGAAACATAGTAACCTAATTCCTTCGACCATGAGATCATGCTAATCACCATCACCGGAAGGATGCTTTGATGACATCAAACACCACACCGTAACTGGGTGGCTATAAAGGTGGCATTGAGTGTTCGGAAAGTATGTGTTGAGGCACATGGATCAAGAGTGGGATTTGTCCATCCATATGACGGATAGGTATACTCTGGGCCCTCTCGGTGTAATGTCATCCAATTAGCTTGCAAGCATGTGACCGCTCACAAAGGGATCACATACCACGGAACGAGAAAAGTACTTATCGGTAACGAGGTTGAACTAGGTATGCGAGAGATACGATCAAAACCTCGGATAAGTAAACTATCGTGAGACAAAGGGAAATTGGTATCGTATGTAAGTGGTTCATTCGATCATAAGTAATCGTGAGAAATATGTGGGAGCCATATGAATTTCAGATTCCTCTATTGGTTATTGTTGAGAAGTGTCTCGATCATGTCGCATAATTCACGACGTAGGAGACACTTAAGGATTCGACGTTGTTTGAGTAGTTATGGTATTATGATAAAGAGACGAATGTTGTTGAGTCTCGGATTGGATCCGGATATCACAAGGAGATCCGAATGGTCCGGAGAATAACATTCATATAAGGAAAGTCCGTTTGAGTTGGGGAATGATTAGGTGTTTTCATCGGGAAAGTTCTAGAAGGTTCCGGAATGTCCGACACTCCGGGGGGAAGGGGTACATGAATGTGTCATTGCATATTGGGATGATTGCATCATGTACTAAGTGTTCTCGCCGTTCCAAATAAAGGATTAAATTGAATCCTAAACTGAAAAGTCAAACGGCCAGTTTGAAAGTCAAACGGCTAAAACACGAAAGTGAGGGAAAGAGGAAAGAGGAGGTTGAAACCGACTTGGGTGAGGAGTCCCTCCTATCCAAGCCAAGCACCAAGGCCGAGTTGGGAGGGACTCCTCCCTGGACGCCTCCCACCTATAAAAGGAGGCGGGGCCCCTCTCTGACACACAAGTTCCTATCCTCTAAATCTAAACCCTAGCCACAACCTCGGTTTAGAGCCGTTTTGGTTTAGAGCTTCTAATTGCCCTAGCCTTGGTTTAGAGCCTTCTAATTGGTGTGTCTAATCCCTAGACCACTAAAGCCTCTCTCATACTCCACCATACTCGCTCGGCTTAAGGCGAAGTCTGCGAGATCTCCTCTACTTCCGGTACCACGCGTTGTCTTGGAATCACGAGAGAGTGCTACAACCTCCGCGCCTTTGGAACAAGGAGAGGAAGGTCTTCGTCGAGTACCAGGCGTGTGACCGACTACGGAGGGGCTTCTGGGAGCCTTGGCCGGAAGGATCGTCTACGCGATCTTGAGATCGGCAAGTGTACGACTACATCACCCACGAGAATCTGCTCTCGTTAACCACTTTGGAATCTTCGAGGGTGAGTTCCTCTATCGACTCGTTGCTACAATCTAGTAGATAGATCTTGGCTTGTTTGTTTGTATGCGATAGAAAAATTTTGTTTTCCATGCTACGAACCCCTACAGAGAACACCAACTCGAAGCTGACAAGACAATGGGCCACCCTGGTAGGCTTTCTAGATCGATTACCTTCTGATATATTGCATTGAGGAATGCACAAAGCTTCACAATGGGTACTCGAACATTTTCAGGTAGAAGCCCCTGCGATGCAATCGGAAGCAATTGCGTCATAATTACGTGGCAGTCATGAGACTTCAGGTTTTGGAATTTTTTCTGCCATATTTATTATTCCCTTTATATACGACGAGAAGCCAGACGGGACCTTGATACTGCTCAGGCATTTAAAAAAGATTTCCTTCTCTATTTTGGTAAGAGCGTAGCTGGCAGGAGTTAAGTGGCGTTCTTTACCCTTCTTGTTCTCAGGATGCATAGGCTCTTCAGGGTCTTTCATATGTTGCTGGTCCTGTCGTTCTTCTGGTGTATATTTTGTCTTCCCATACACTCCCAAGAATCCTAGCAGGTTCACGCAAACATTCTTCGTCATGTGCATCACATCGATTGAAGAGCGGGCCTCTAGGACTTTCCAATAGGGTAGGTCCCAAAATATAGATTGCTTCTTCCACATGGGCGCGTGTCCGGCATCGTCATTCGAATGATAGACTTCGTGACCTTTTCCAAAGATTACTTCTAGGTCCTTGACCATACCAAATACCTCCTCACCAGTACGGAGGACAGGCTTCCTCCGGGGTTCTGCCAGACGTTTGAAATACTTGACTTTCTTTCGTATGGGATGCAGGTTCGGAAGAAATCAGCGATACCCTAGGTACACAACATTCTTACATTTATCCAAATATACACTTTCAGTCTCATCTAAACAGTACATGCATACTTTGAATCTCTTGTTTGTCTGCCCTGAAATGTTACTAAGAGCAGTCCAATCATTGTTGGTTATGAAAAGCAACGGTCGTAGGTCAAATGGCTCCTCTTTGTGCTCATCCCTCATACGTACACCTGGTTTGGCCCACGGCTATAAAAGTTCTTCAACTAATGACCTTAGGTACATATCAATGTTGTTGCCGGGTTGCCTCGGGCCTTGGATGAGCACTGGCATCATAATAAACTTCCGCTTTATGCACAACCAAGGAGGAAGGTTATAGATACATAGAGTCACATGCCAAGTGCTATGACTGCAGCTCTGCTCATCAAAAGGATTCATGCCATATGTACTTAGACCAAACCTTAAGTTCCTTGCGTCACGTGCGAAGTCCGGGTACTCTCGCTCGACTTTTCTCCACTGTGACCCATCAACGGGGGGTCTCAACATCGCGTCTTTCTTACAGTATTCCATGTGCCATCGCAATAACCTGACATGCTCTTTGTTTCTGAAAAGAGGTTTTAACCGTGGTATTATAGGAGCATACCACATAACCTTGGCAGGAACCTTCTTCCTAGGGGTCTCGACCTCAACATCGCCAGGATTGTCTCGTCTGATCTTATACCACAGTGCAGTGCATACCGGGCATGCATCCAAATTCTCATACTTCTCACCGCGGTATAGGATGCAGTCATTAATGCAGGCATGTATCTTTTGTACGTCTAATCCTAAAGGGCAGACAACCTTCTTTGCTTGGTATGTACTGTCGGGCAATTCTTTATTTTTTGAAAGCAGATTCTTCATTTTTACCAACAACTTTGAAAATGCGATGTTAGTCACAACGTTCTCTGCCTTCTATTGCAGCAAATCCAGTGTGATACCTAGCTTTTTGTGGCCATATTCGCAAGTTGGGTACAATAATGTTTTGTGATCCTTTAACATCTGCTCCAGCTTCTCCTTCTCCTATTCAGTTTTACATTCTTCCTTTGCATCAGTTATGGCCCGACCAAGATCGTCATCAGCGGGCCCATCTGCTGCCTCTTGATCTTCATTATCTACCCGTTGCAAGATTATCATTTCGCCATGCGGCCGTCATTGTCATCGTCGGTCATTTGTAGTTGAACCTTGAAGACTGAGTACGCGTGGGCTGGACTTGAGGGTAGCACAGGCGGGGGTTAGAGTCGGTGGCCGTGTCGTAGGCCATGACGCTCTGGAGAGTCCGGCCGCGCCACCACAGCCAACGGTCGGCCTCTTTGAAGTTCAGAGGACGTGGGCCGTCCTTCTCGTGCCTGCTCATGCCTCTCCAAGATCTCAACTAGGTGTTAAGTGAGATTCCACTGAAGTTCCACATTTAGTTTATTTGCTAAAATCTAATTTAAAATTTAAATAAAAATTTATTAAACTTTTGATAAATAAACTAGAAATGAGATTTTGGTAGGATCCCACTTTACACCTTAATCCAAACCGTGACACGTGTAACGGCTGTCCGGCTTAGCAAAGACCAATATAGTGCCAGTTCCTTTCTTTACTTGCACACCAATTAACCCCGCCACGCCCCTTGCTGCGATGGTACACTTTTCCCGGCACAAGAGAGATCGATCGCCGGCCGGGTCGCGGCGGAGACCACAACGATCGGACGCATTCGCCGCACCTGCTGGATGGATCGGAGCCATCACGTGCTCGATCGAATGCACCTACAGTAGACAACCTCTCAATGACTTTAACTTAAACTACAGTAACACTGCGACGTAGGGCCCTGACACTAATCATACGTAGGTGCTTTCATGGCCACGTATGAGGTCGCAACACGCACCATATATATGGTTAGGGTCTAGGCATATATGGAGTACAGTACAGTACAATTAAAACAGCCGCTATACCATGGACCAGGAATATAGTAGTATAAGCTAGCCGGCTAGATGCTGCTGCTTTTTCTCTTTTTCTCTGGACGGGAATCATGGCTCGTACGTGTTGCCGCGATGGAAGGCGTACGTACCTTGTTGGGAACCGTGATACGATACCACCGGTGGCTCGCCTGACGCCTTGGCGGATTCCCGTCTCCGGCCGGGTAGCAACACGTACGCCTTCCATCGCGGAAGGAATATGATCGCCAGAAACATGTGCTTTGTCTATGCGAGGGCGTGCCAGGCCTCGTGTACGTGTGGAACAGGGCCGTACTACGTGGATGATGCGATGCTCTTTACTCCTGCATGGGGGAGACGCACCTGCACCAATACCATGCACGGCTAACTGAGGTAACTTTGGGTCCAATCATCTCTCTGTTCAGCGTGCTTTAAGATTTTTTTAACTAAGTACTCCACTTGTGATGGAATCGGGGAGCCAATGGCTTAGTAGTGCAATTTGGCCGTTGATTATTAGCCAGCCGCCCTCGTGAGCTGCGTCGTCCACTTGTGATGGAATGGGGGAGCCAATGGCATCTGCCTTCAACGGCTAGAGGCCTCTTTCCGGGAAGCAAGCGCAGCTAGCTTTGCCGAGATTTGTGCACGCCCCGATTTTTTATAAAACGAAACTTCACGCTGAAGCACCGTCGCTTTGTTGTAAGGTTACTGCTACTACTGGTACAATACTTAGTAAACAAATGCTGACGTTTTCTCCAATGGGAAGTCCGTAGCTGGGCGAGGAATGGGACTCGTGTGGACATACCGCGGGTCTTGGAAGCATGCGGTTAACTCGACGTGCGTACGTGTCCATGTGGCCGCACCATTGCTTGCAGTGCCACTATTCCAGCGAGCAGAATCCTGAGTCAGCTGTGCCCAACCAACAGTTCGATATTCATGCAATTTATTATTCTCCGTTTTGATTCTTTTTCTCCCAATATAAACTAAGCTAAGCTAAATTAAATTAAGCTAAACTAAACCGGCTTATGGAAAAACAGGGGCCGGTAGGTATGGCTCCTTGATTTGACGATAATCATGCTCGATGAGATTGAAGCCATGGCCGCCGAGGCCTGCAAATTGCGGCTATAAGAGCATGTCTAACAGTCCCCTTAAATTTCTGCCCCGTAAAACTCGAGTACAGGGCCCTGTGCTCGATTTTGCTCTGAAATTTCCCACTCATTTCATCGCCCGTATAGCAGACCCCGTATACGAGCCCGTATATTTAAAATTTAAATTTCGCGCGAGATAAAAGCAGATTGTTCATAGATAGGCTTCGATTTATCATAGATACAGGCAAAATTGCGCGATCTAGCGGTAGATCGCGACTTGTTAAGCTAACCCTAATCTAAAACTGCAAAAAAGAACCTCACGGAGACCTCCTTGTCGGCGAGGTTGTCGCCATGCCGTCGGCGATGCTTAGTCATCGCCGATGACGATGACGGCGGCGGCGACCTCGCTTCTTCATCTTATCGACGGCGGCGATGGCGGCGTCTCTCCTTATCAACGGCCGCTTGCCGGCGGCCTCGCTGGAGGCCTCGATCACCGCAGAAGAGGGGATCCTTCCCCTCCTCCGCCTCCTCCGCCGCGGCCGCCGTGGCTGCCGTCCCCGCCGCGGCGCTCGAGCCCCCCTCCTCCCAGTTGGGAGCGTGCCTGGAGCGCCACGCCGCGAGATTGGCGTGGTCCATCTCCCATTGTGCCCGACACTTCTCGAATTTGTCGTCGGTCATCGGTGGCAGCGGCGGGTCGATGTTGAAGTAGCAGCCGCCGGGCGCGAAGTCGACGATCGACCATGTATCGCCCCGCCACACCCATTTCAGACGGCCTTGCCGCCCGAGATAGCTTGCGAGAGGACCCACGCTCGAAGCGTGAGCTCGCGCGGCTTTGGCGAGGAGCACGTGGCTTGGCGGCGGCGTGGATTCGTGAACGGATGCCGGAATTGCTCGCCGGAGTTGGGCGGCGGGCGGAGCTAGGGTTGCAGTGAGGTTGGACCTCACTCGCACTTACCCCTACTTATAGGGGCCGGGGGTGATTTGCCCGTCCGTATCCGAGCGGCCTGTTTACGGGGCGTGCTAGGCAGGCCAAAACACCGGCACCCCGTATCTCACCGGAAATTTACGGATTGCTGGCTGTTTACGGGCCTGTTAGACTTGCTCTAAGCTTACTTAGTTTATTACTAGAAAGAGTTAAACCAAGACCTACTTATCTCGTTGTGTGATGTTACATGTATCGTGTGCGATGTGTCGTCGATGGCGTGTTCCCTTTTTGAGCGTGCCATGCAACTAGCCAAGTAGGAGGCATGAAGTGTGTGCTAAAGCAATCCGTGCATGATTGCATCGGTGTATCTAGTGGTTCCTCTCTGGAGATAGGTACGTAATACCAAGACAGCTCGAGTAGTGACTAGTGATGAGTCACCTATGAACAAGAACTCAGAAAGCATAAGACTACTCTTGGTTAGCAACATGAGGTACTTTGGATCTGCCAACCACATGTACACAGTGAGCTGGGTTTTAAATTTAAGTTTATGCGATCCACATTAATGGATTGAGGTTTTGAAGAAAAAAAAGTCATCTAGTCGCTAGACTATTTTAAATTAGGTTTCAAATTTAAGTTTGTGTGTTAAACAATTGGTGAATGATTGTATCAGAATATATAGTGTTGTCGGAGATAGGTACGGAATACCTAGTAGTGACTACTGAACAACAGCTCAACAAACAAGCCATCAAATTGTATTAGTGGCTTCTCATCCAAGATCAAGGTATTACCAGACAAGATGCATGGAATCATATACTCTCGATTGGCAACATGAGAAATTTAGGATCTACCAACTGCATGTATAGTTAATTGGGTTTTAAGGCTTAATTCATGTCAACATCGGTCCGTCAAGATTTAATAGAATCAAAAACGGCAAATGTGGCGATAAGCTTAACTAATTAACAGGTAAAAATTAAACCTAGGCCTACTTGTGGATTCCCACATCTCGTCATATGATGTTACACGTACTGTACATGGTGTGTCGTTCGATGGCGTGTTCCTTTTTCGATCTCCATGCAACTAGCCAAGTAGGGATGCATGAATTGCGCGCTAAAGCAATTGGTTCATGCTTGCATCGGTAGCTTCTCACCCGAGATCTATGTAATAGAGACAAGATGCATCGGATCGTTGTACTCTTGGTTAGGAACATGAGATATTTATGATCTATCAACGACATGTATATTGAATTGGGTTTTACGTCATAACCATGTTAAATTCGGTCAGCCCTGATTTAACAGAATCATCGCACCACCAGGCCACTATTGGATGGTGAAAAGCAAAATGCATGGGACTATGGAAGAGGCAAAAAACTGATATCGAGGCTTATCGGCTTGATCTGACCAAGATTTTTTCAAATGATCAGTTAGCGAAGCAAAAACAGTTACATGAGTTCTTATCTTTGGATACAGGCATGTACAAGCAACTAAAGGCGACATCTGTATAAGTACTGGACAACCAAACTGATAAATTTTTTGGTAAAGAAGGGACAACTAAGTAAATACCAGTTTATTTAAGATGGAGTATTATCTTGATAAGGTAGGCTTGTTATATTTTTCAATTGACGATCCTACCTCCACAGTGTTATCTCCTATGGACATTATTGTTGGTAGGTAACAACATCAAATGTTCTACCTGCGAGATGCAACATTTCATTATCAATGTAAATGTTTGCGATAATTGCGGAGCTTGACAAGATCACAGAAAGTCAAGAGTTAACTGATGACGAGATTAGAATTAGGAAACAATCAAATGAGCTGATAGATAGACTTTCGTGGGGAGAAGAGCTAGAATGGTATTACCATCCAAAGTTCAAAATAGAAGATAGTATATGAGATACTTCCATTTAGTTGCAAGTGATATCATCTATGGACATCGAGTGAAACTAAACTATTCGTATCATCTTGATGTCACTACCGAGTTAATAAAATCGTCCCTTATATCAGACTATTGCGGGGACAAGAGTTGAAATGGTATTAAAATCCAAAGTTCAAAATATTATGGAAGATAGAGTAATATGTGATACTTCCATATTGTCGTAAGTGATATGATTTGGGACATCGAGTGAAACTCTATTCTTTGTATCATCTTAATATAGTCGTAAGTGATAAGTAGTAGAGAAAATGTAATAGTAGGACCGTTTCTTTATCTAAGTGTTCAAGGACTCATGTAGAAATAAAAACAAACCCAGTGGAAAATAAATATATAGATATGTCATGGTTCTTTCTGCCAAACATTTAACCTTTTAAAAAATACTTAAAAACCTTATAAATTATGTATTGGTGCTCACAAATCATACATATGTATGGTCCTGTCAAGGTGGTCGCTTTCTTTGACACCCAATACACAGGATAGCACCTCTCTCGTTTAAAAAAGAAGCACTCACGATCAACTCCATAGGAACAGTTTTGGACCAGAAGCACCATTCCTCACATTAAAAATGGAAATCCGTGGCAGGTCCGAGTGATCAAACCACCTATAACAATAAGTGGGGGTAGGTTTCCATGTTAATGATCTCCATTATTCTACATTATTAAACCAAACAGAAGCAGAATCGATTGCTTGGTCAGTTTCCCCTAGCTAGCTCCTCCCACAAAAAAGAAATCTCTTGCCTAATAAAAATATGGTTCCTCTAATTTTTCTGCTCCCGTAATATTCATTTTGGTACAGGACGAAAGAGACGTTGGTGGTGGTATCATATGCATCGCCGAGCTTGAGGGATACGTATTTCGTTGCCACTCGCGCCGGTCGTTTTCAGCCGCGTCCGACGGAGCACCAGTGGCAGTGGGCGCCCCCTTTTTCCATGGAATTGATTTCACTGTTTGCATTGTTCATGTTGTCCGGTGGTGCTGTATGGTCACGAGTCCAGAGATTCACCTTCAGCACAGGGAAAAGCGCCACTCCGATGCAGAGTGTCGACATTGTGGAGTTTTCTGCCGGGGCCTCTGGGCTCGTTCGTGCATGGACGGCTGTCAATTCTTGGCATCATACTACTAGTTCATAACATGACCCCGCCATGCTGCCCTTGTCTGCTTCAACGTGCGACTTGGTTACGCTTTTCTTTTAACACAGTTTCTAGTTCACTTAGTTGGACTAGACTGTCAAAAATATAGTTATGTAGAGTGACCCCACCGTGCTGCCCTCTTCTGCTTCAATATGCCTTTTCGTTAAGCTTTTTTTTAACGCAGTTCTTAGTTCACTTAGTTGGACACTTGGACTGGACTGTCTAAATATAGTTATGTGTATGGAACCAGAGATTAATTCGTCCTGCAGGATCGGTGAAAAATATCAGAGATCGCTAGTCCAAAGACGTGGAAAGCGGCTGCGTTCTTCGGTCAAATATAGCGTCGTGACGACGTGATGAAAATAATTACTCTGTGCGTAGTACAGTCACGCTTGACTTAGCCTGGTCAGACGAATGAATTAACGTCACTGACTATTTTTTTCCACAAGATTTGTGCATCGATTATTCGACTGCCGTTCACGGGCTAGAATACTAAACATTTTAAACTGAAGGCCTTAGCCCGCGTTAAATTATTAACGCTGAAACGGTAGATACAAGATGCTGAAAATCACACAGTTTGACAAGCGAGGCCTTCGTCCATCCACACGCTTAGCTCGAGAGGAAACGTCGTGGAACAAGCACACCACCTGAGAAGATCATATCTATGTCACGTCGTATGCCTCCACCTCCGAAGAAGACCCCTAACGTCTCGCCCTGGTTCAAAGTGCGCCATACCATTGACACGAAGAGTAGCTCTCCCTAGAGCACACATGACCACGCACGACAAGGCTGCCGAGGAGAAGAACCTCGCACACGATCACCTGTGGGCACGAGCCGCCCACAAACCTCGGCATCCACAGCAGCATCCACCCATCAAGACGCAAGCTTTAGGATGAAGTCACCCGAAGAACCCGCTGCTCCGACACTGCTCGACCCTCACCACAAAGTCCCGGTGGCGCCCATGGAGAACGATGCTAGAACGCCCTAGTCGCCCAATTCGAGGGATTTAGCGTTTTCACCCGGGATCTAAGGGAAAGGGAGGGGTGGGGATGAACCTCAACATCGCCTCCAAGAATGGCAATGGCGCCAGAGAGTCGTCGATGTCGTGGCCACCGTCATCGGTCAAAAGTTTCCCCCGGCTAGAGCCCCACACCCCATCCTCCTAGCAGTCACCAGATCCGGCCATGGCCAGGAGGAGGCGAGCAGCAAGGCAAAAGCAAAGTTGTCTTCGATAGGGAAGGTCAACGAAGCCCGCCGCATCGCGACCCTAGACCACCACCCCCTTGCCGCCCTGCGACCGGGAAGGGAGGCCAGCAGAACCGGCGCGCGTCCCCTGCCGCCGGGTCGACGCCGCCCTCACCGATTGAGGTTGCCGTCTCAAGATCCGAGCCCCCACGAAACCACCAATTGCCGGAGCCACAAAGACGACAGTGGCAAACGAGCCTAGTCCAGCGCCGGAGATCTCCTCCCTTCCACGGCACTGGGGCCAGGAGACCAGATCCCCGCCGCCCCCATCACCGGCGCCACACTCCTAGGCCGGTGGCCCTCCGGGGGCAACGAGGAGGGAGGGGAAAGGAGGGGGAAGAGGTGGCGGCGGGGCTAGGGTTTGGCCCCCTCGGTCCCTAGGAGGGGGCGACGCGAGGGGGAGAGGAAACTAGAATACTAAACTAGATTCCTCTTAGGAATAATAGAAGGAACATAAAAAAGAATTCTGGTTTGGCTGAGTCACGCATGACCAAGCTAGGAGAGATTCTTAAATCTGGCAGAAAGGAACACTAGTGTATTCTCTAAACGATTATAGAAACGAATAAGAATCTTTCGTACGAATATCAGTCACAGAAGCTTGACAAGACGTAGTATACTAGTTGCACCCCATTCAACATTGTCTACGAGCATACGGAAACGGCCCGTACTTGTTAAGTATATCTACACTTAACTTGCACGCAAAAAAATGAAATACTATACTCAAGGGAATCCAAGTAGTGTCGATACATGTTAGGAAACACAAATGGGAATAATGGGCGATCCAGAGTTTTCGGCAGCCCCTGCAAGAAGGAACGACAGTCTTGCTAGTTGCTACCGACCAGGCTTCTCAAAGTTTTTGGTGTTAACAACTCTGATGATGAGAATAATTCTTCATGAAACCGTGGATTCGATCGGTGTCTCGACACTCAACCACCCAGCAATATGAACCTGACGGAATACCGTTTGCTGCTACCTCACGTAGTCAATGTTGCCAGACTAGGATTTTGGTAGTAGCTACAACTACTACTACTACTCTACTCCACAGTCAGCTGTTTAGACGAAGAGACTAGATCCTGTCCCGAAATAAAGTTGGGATTACAGCTCCACGGAATCGTGGGCAGGGTGGTTAGTGGACAGGGCGAAGAAAAAGAAGGGGCGGCGGATTGTTTGACTGACACGGCGCCCATTCCTTGCTGGACTCACAAGTCTGGCGCCATTGACTTTTCGCCAAATTATGTGTAAGTTTGACCAGCACCAAACAAAGCTCACATCTAAGCTAGCACGTATACGAACCGCACAAACAAAGCTTTTTTTTCCTTGAGCACATTGTGTCGAGCGACTTAGCGAGGCAAAGACACAGCGTGCATCTGTAGGTAGGGATACAGAGGTGGAAAATTGGGACAAGTGGGTTATCATTTTTTAGATTAGTAGACTATATCTCTAATTTAGGTGGGTAGGTGGAATAAGCGGGATATGTAATCTAGCTTATTCTACTTGTTTCACTTAGTTTTAAGTTAATCTAATAGTTTAAAAATGGTATTCCACTTGTCCCACTTTCACGTCTCTATCTGTAGGTGTCATGGCTGACGAGGACCCATGCGCTTGTGCACACGCCCGCGTCCATGACTCTCCCAGAGCTATTTTTTTAAAATAATATAATTTTAAAATTAATTTCATGAATAATTCATTTGTATCTTAATTACCTATTTCCCGTCATAGATTCTAAACTTTCTTATTTTATGTATTATATGTGAAATTGATTAAAGAAACATATTATTTTTAAAAAATAGCCTCTCCTGGGTCCCAATCGTCACACGTGTACCGGCCGTTCTGCGTAGTAAACACCAAGCAAGCTGGAGTAGGATGTTTTAAGTTTATGAAGAAAATGTATCTAGACTTGTTTTAGTAAATAGATTCAGTGTAAGTAAGAGTAAACCTATATACTAAAAATAGTTTTGTATATATTTGCTTTATAAAGTTAAAATATCTTATATTTTGAAATGAAGGAGGTATAACTTATAAGTACAGTTTGGGTGGCAGTTCTTTTCTTTACCTGCACACACCAATTAACGCCGTTTTAGATGCCCCGGCCCTGGTTGCGATGGTGCCCCTTTCCTACTAGGAAAAAGAGAGATCGCCGGCCGGGTCGCGGCGGAGACCACAACGATCGTACGGACGCATTCGCCGCACCTGGATGATGATGGAGCCACCACCCACCACCACCATGTGTTTGACTCGAATGGACCTACAGTAGACAGCCTCTCTATGACTTTAAGTTAAACCACAGTAACACTGCCACAGTACTGACACTAATGGACCTACAGCCATGTACGTACCGCGTTGGGAACCGTGATGCGATCCTGACGCCTTGGCGGATTCCCGTCTCCGGGTGGCAACACGTAGCGTAATAGGAAGCCTGGCCTGCCGCGTGCCAGCTGCTCTCGCGTAGGGAACAGGGCCGTACTACGTGGATGATGCCATGCATGCGCTTTGGCTTGGGGGAGACGCACCTGCACCTTGCACGGCTCAAGAATCAAGCCTTGCCTAGGGTACCTTTGGGACCAATCATCTCTCGCTGTTCAGCCTTGCTTAAGTTTTAAGTAACTAGTACTAGTACTAGTAGTGCAATTTGGCCGTTGATTAGGCAGCCGCCCTCGTGAGCTGCGTCGTCCACTTGTAATGGAATCGGGGAGCCAGTGGCAAATGCCTACGCCGACGAGAGGCCTCTTTCGTAGTTGGGGCCCCCCTCCCCCTCACCCTCCCTCCTCCCTCCTCCCTCCCCCCGTTTTGAGAGTCTCCCGGAGAAGCCCGGCTCGACTCACTCTCCGCTGGGCGTTGCCGGAGATGGCGAAGGAAGACGGAGTAGATAGGAGTAGTTGTAGGTTCGGCTTGCCGTTTGGGGAAATTTCCGGTAGTTTGTGCGGAACTCTAGATCTTGCCACCAGATCTATGTAGTTTTAGGGTTCCTTGTCTCGCTTTTCTCCGATGGATGGAGGCCCAAGTTGAGACGGGAACCGACGCACTCTGAATAATTCGTGGTGGCACGGCCTCCGTCGAGGTGTGACTCTGCTTCCTCTCGTACGGTGGTTGCGAGGAAGAGGAGATCGATGGTGGAGTTAGGCTGGCGAGCAGCTCTGTCCGACCATGGTGGCGAGGAGCTGTCTTTGTGGCGTGGTGGCTTTGGCGGCGGCCTTGCCTCCGCAGTTGGTGTTTGCCTTGATGGAGTGGGGTCTTGTGGCGGCGTTTTCTCGTGGCCGTGGAGGCGAGGAAGCGAAGCAACAAGTGCTTCCGGCCTCATTGAGGTGGGACGTCAACTCTTTCTTGCAACGTCGAGCAAATCCCATGGCTACGATTGTTAACGCGAGCCGGCCAAGATGGTGGCCTTGTGTGGCCAAGGCGGCGCCTTTCCAACCTCCGCATGGAGGCCTTCTTGAGTCACTCACGGAGTTCCCCGTGTCGGCGCCAAGTGGTTCGTCCCCGAAGTCATGGTGGCGCGCTCGTGGCTCAATCTCGGTGGAGAGAACTCGGACTCGATTGCTTTTCTCGCTTTTTCGGGGTCCTCGGTGCAAATTTTCCGCCTTTGTTGTAATTTCTTTTTCCGTTTAGGCGCCATTGTGCAGCACCCACCGGTTAATTGAATGCAGCTTCGAGGCCCCTTATCCGTTCCAAAAAAAAAAAGACGAGAGGCCTCTTTCCGGGAAGCAAGCACAGCTAGCTTTGCCGAGATTTGTGCACACCCTGTGTAGTATTTTAAACAAAAACTTCACGCTGAAGCACAGTCGCTTTGTTGCGAGGTTACTGGCTACTGGCATTCGAGTAGTATTAAACAAATGCTGACGTTTTCACCAACGGCAAATTCGTTGCACGAGTGCACATTGGCGCTATCTCGCGAGACGCGCACCCACAGCTGGACGTGAAAATTGAAGAAAAGAATGAGACTCGTGTGGACGTATCGCGGGCTTGGAAGCTTGCGGTTAACACGACGTACGTGCCTGTCCGGCGACACGTACGGGTGGTGGCACCTGCAGCGGAGCGGCCGAGAGGGGGCACGGATGCACGAGCAAGGCGTGGGCGTGGACGGCGGCCGTCCATCCGTCCGCTGTCACGCACCGGCCGGTGGTCTCAAACCATGCCGGGCTCCAGCCAGGCCGTGACGTGTGTGTCTCCTGGACCGTACGTTCTGCTTCCGCCGCAGGGTCTCTACAGTCTTCGGACTGGTCATTGAAGGAAAACTTGGTCAGCTGCAACAGTCCTGGGCCAGGTTACCGTTTGTTTCTGCCCTACTCTGGCTAACATTCAAAACTTGTCCTAAAAGGAGTATTTGCTTTAGTATAAGGGCATGTTTAACGCTGGCCACTTAGGTGGGCGTTTAAATAGATAAAATTTAATTAATTATCATAAATTAAACGGATAAGCGTCTAAATCTGTAACCGAGGGCGTTAATTTGGGACGCTAAATACCATTTTCTTTTCTGCTGGGCCAAAACGTTTTTCACTTCTTGCGCCGACGCTAGCCAAAATACCGGGATTCAGAAGGAATATGGCGTGACGGCTGGGAATCTAATCCCTAGCCCTGCATTAGATACGTGTCCTAAGTAGTAGTTATCACGAAGATACAAATTATATCCCGAATCTGCATCAACACGTTACCTAGCGGTTCTGACTGAATGCACACAACTTGAAAAGGAAAAAAAGATAAAAAAAAAACTTGCTACACAACCATTAATCCCTTGTACACCTACGTTATCAAGACAATTAAAAAATACAGTTAGCTCGTTCTAATAACCTCCACTTTATACTCATTTTCCTCTTTCATTTTGAAAGCTCGTGAAAGAAAAGAGAACAAATTTGTCTAATATTTTCTAAATGTGCACTCATTCTCCACTTTATCCTTCTCAAGGACTTCTGAAACACTTCCTGAATCTAGTGCATCTATTGAGAATTATGAACAACCGCATGAGGAAGTCCTTGAGAAGGAGGAAGTCCTTGAGAAGGATGACGATGAACCTCTCACGAGAAGTAAGACACAGAGGATTGCAAAATCATGTGTTAATGATTTTATCGTGTACCTTATGGATGATACTCTCAGATCTATTGGTGATGCATATACATCTCCTGATGTAGATGATTGAAAAGAAGCTGTCCAAAATGAGATGGACTCAATTCTTTCTAATAGAACTTGGGAATTATCAGAACGGCCCTATGGTTATAAACATGTGGATTGTAAGTGGGTAAGAAGAAGTTAAGACCTGATGGTACTATTGAAAAATACAAGGCACGACATGTAGCTAAGGGCTACACATAGAAAGAAGACGAAGATTACTTTGACACATATTCACATGTCGCTAGACTGACCACCATTTGAGTACTACTGTCCCTGGCTACCTCTATGGTCTTCTCGTTCATCAAATGGACGTGAAGACAACTTTTCTTAATGGAGAGTTGGAACACGAGATCTATATGGATCAACCGGATGGGTTTGTGGTAAAAGGTGAAGAGACAAAGGTGTGCAAGTTATTAAAATCTTTATATGGCCTGAAACAAGCACCTAAGCAATGGCATGAAAAGTTTGACAGAACTCTTCTTTCTGCTGGCTTTGTCATTAATGAGGCTGATAGGTGTGTTTACTATCGTCATGGTGCAGGCGATAGTGTTATATTATGTTTGTACGTGGATAACATTCTGATCTTTGGTACAATCATGAAAGTGATAAATAAAGTCAAGTCTTTCATGTCAAAGAGTTTTGATATGAAAGATCTGGAAGAGACTGATATGATTCTGAACATCAAGCTTATTAAAAACGAGAATGTGATCAATTTAACGCAATCTCATTATGTTGAGAAGGTCTTGAGCCAATTTGGCTTTATTGATGGCAAGACTTCTCCAACACCTTATGATGCCAGTTTGACATTACAAAAGAATAAGAAGAAACCAACAGATCAGCTGAAATATTCACAAGTTGTTGGTTCTTTCATGTACTTAGCAAGCGCTATAAGACCCGATATCTCTTTTCTGTGAGTAAGTTGAGTAGGTTCATGTCTAATCCGGGTATTGATCATTGACATGTACTTGAAAGGGTCATGCGCTATCTATGTGGTACAATGAGCTATGGGATTCACTATATAGGGCACCCTTTTGTGCTTCGAGTATATAGTGATTCGAACTGGATCTCTGACGTTGATGAACTCTACGCCACGAGCGGGTATGTGTTTACCCCTGGAGGTGGTGTCATGGAGATCACGTAGACAGACCATATTGACGAGGTAAATTCTGGAAGCAGAGCTTACTGCTTTAGACACAACTACCATTGAGTCAGAATGGATGCGTCGGTTCTTGATGGACTTGCCTGTGGTTGAGAAACCCGTGCCAAGAATCCTTTTAAATTGTGAAAATCAAACTGTTATTGTCAAAGTGAATAATTTTATGAATAACGCGAAGTCATCAAGACACGTGAAGAGACGTTTGAAATCTGTAAGGAAATTGAGAAACTCCGGAGTACTAACTGTTACGTATATTCAAACAGACAAAAACCTGACAGATCCCTTTACAAAGGGACTATCACGAAATGTGATAGAATGTGCATCGAAGGAGATGGGGTTGAGACCCATGGACGTAACACCTAGTGGTAACCCAACCTATGTGATCGTAGATCCCGTGAATTAGGAACTTGGAAGAACAAGCTAGTGGTTTGGCTGGTGAGAGTATTTTGTAACCCTCTCTATGTGAAGATGCATAACTCTCATAATATGTAAGATAGGTTGGCAACATGCCTTAATGTGTTTCTGTTGGCTTTAAATAGCAAAGATGTCGTCCTACAAGGCATTCTCGAAAAAACACACCTATATGAACTCGACTAGAAACGTCGCGGTCTTTGAGACTTGGGTGATCTCTAGTAAACTCATGAAGAGTTAAATCATTTTGAGTATGACGCATATGCCCCAACCGGCTGGGTAGGCTACTGGCAGCCATGTACTAGTTATGATTTTGAGTGAAACCTATTGACACCAAACTTGCATTTCAAGATTCGTACATTGTTCAAATATTTGATAGACGTAGTTCAAGATTCTAGGCAAAAGTTTAACTTAACAGTCTTTGCTGAAACACTGGTATATAAACAAGTAGAGAGGATTGGCAAATCTTCAATGCATTTGAGATCTCGTGGGGCATTGTTAGAAATAATGGGCTAAATTATTAGACCCATGTGTGATTTCAGATTTTCTAAATCTCAAAGCCCATGCATGTGGAAGCCCATATGTGATTTGACCCAAGTTGGTGGCAGCTCACATATGTGTGGCAAGAGTAGTGAGAGCTAAAGTTTAGTCCCACATGGGAAGTTGAAAGAGAGTTGCACCACCTTATAAGGTGGAGTGTTGAACCACTTTGTAAATGAGTGATAATAGGAGAGCTACACGCACGCTCCTCCTCCGACGATGCCCGCCCGCCACGACACTCGCGGGTTGCGGGTTGCGGGAATCTCGTCGAGCCGAGAATAACATCAAAGCTCAAGAAAACTCACGAGTAGCACGTTTGAGCTTTCGCAAAATTTGTGTCAGCATAAAGGCTTTCGCAAAATTTAGGGTTTCAATTTACACATGGGTGTGACACCAACGGCGGCACAAAGCCTCAGACAAGCACACACAAACAGAGAGGTAAAAAGGAGCCAAGCCCCCGTTCAAAGAAAAAGGAGCCAAGCCAGAGACAATGAGAGAAGGATTGCGTCGAGCGGGCGACCCAGATGGCCAGAGCCTCAGCACACGAACTTCTTCTCAGATCCTTCACTGCTTCTCCGGTTCAGACGAGATCACCAGAGAGAAATTGATCAAACTCCTTCAGACCACGTTGGTTCAACAAGCTAAGCTCTACTGGCCATGGACCTTGCCGGCCAGGCCGGTGGCTAGCTCACGACGGACACCTTCACGACTCTCGGTGCCCAAGGCCTCTCGCTCCGAGGCGTCTTTCGACCGCCGGGCGGCCTCTCAGCAGACGTCGGCTGCATCTGCTCGCGGCACTCCTCCACTAGAGGAAAAAGGGCCATCCGTCGCCACCCCAGAGCATTAGTCCCGGTTGCCAAAGAATCGACTACGCCGCACGCCCGGTTGAGCGCACGGGCCAGGGGCATGGGTCCCGGTTGGTAAGGGCATGCGTCCTTGGAGCCACCAACCGACTAAAGGTTTGGCCAACCACGTGGCACAGACCTTTAGTCCTTGCTGGCTCCAACCGGACTAAAGACCCCGCCTCTATAAATGCACGCCCCCTCCTCTGCCTCCACTGCTTTTTTCGAATGGTGTAAGCTGTGAGGGTGTGTGCTAGTTTTTCTCATGCATGCATGGAAGGTGTTTGTTGAAATGTTTGAGTGAAAAATCCGTTGAATTTCTCATAGAACAAAAATATAGAAGGTGTCAGACGCTTGAGCTTATTTCCCTCGATCGAGGTTAGCAATCTTATCTTTTCTAGGTCATTGATACAATTCATGTCGGTGTGAATTGGTTATTTCACTATTTATGATGTCCTGTTTTTGATAAACTTACTTATATGATGCAGATGAACGGTCGGAATGGATGTACGGTGACGGCGGGTAGCCAGTATATCAAAGGCGTGGATAAATTTATCGATGTGGCTACGGCAAACAAAGAGAATGGATTTATACGTTGTCCATGTGTTCAATGTCGGAACAACAAGGAGTACTCTTCCTCGAAAATCATTCGGCCACCGATTATGAAAGGTTTCATGCCCAACTATAATTGCCGGACCAAGCACGGGAAAGAGGGGTTATGATGGAAGATGGTGAAGAAGAAGATGATGATAACAACTATCATCATATGTTTCTGAATCAAGTGATACCGCAATGGAAGACAATGGAGAGGAAAAGGTGAAGAACGGGCATCGGATGAGCGGTGATGAACTTGGTAGGGTCATTTCGATGCAAAGCGAGACCGTGAAATGTAAAATGAGAAGTTGAAGTTAGAGGGCATGTTAGAAGATCACAAGAAATTGTTGTACCCAAATTGTGAAGATGGCACAAAGCTCGATGCGACATCGGAATTGTTGCGATGGAAGGCGAGTGTGGTCTAACCGACTCCTCATTTGAAAAGATGTGAAAATAATGAAGCAAGTTTCCAAAACATAACGAACTTCCGATAGTACCCTACGAAGCAAAGAAGACTCTCCATCCTCCGGGATTAGATGTGCAAAAGATACATGCATGCATTAATGATCGCATCCTCTACATGTAAGGAGTATGAGAATTTAGATAAATGCCGGTATGCAACGCTATATAAGATCGACGAGATGACCACAGTGATGTTGAGGAGAGCCCCTCCTAAGAGGGTTCTGCTAAGGTTATGTGGTATGCTCCTATAATACCAAGGTTGAAACGCATGTTCGAAACAAAGATCATGCCAGTTGTTGCGATGGCACAAAGAAGACCGTAAGAAAGACGGGAGTTGAGACACCTGGCGATGGGTCACAGTGGAGAAAAATCGAGAGACTTCCTGGACTTTGCGGTGTGACAAGGAACTTATGGTTTGGTCTAATACGGATGGCATGAATCCTTTTGGGGAGCAGAGCTGCAGACAAAGACTGGCCCGTGACTCTATGTATCTACAACCTGCCTCCTTGGTTGTGCATGAAGCGTAAGTTCATTATGATGCCAAGGCTCATCCAAGGCCCAAGCAACCGGCAAACGCGACATTGATGTGTACCTTAGGCCATTAGTTGAAGAACTCTTACGGTTGTGGGCAAACCAGGTGTACGTATGGGATGAGAACAAACAGAGCCATTTAATCTACGGGTTGTTATTCGTAACCATCAATGATTGGCTCTCTTAGTAACCTTTCGATGACAAACAAAGGATATAAGGCATGTACCCACTGTTTAGATAAGACCGAAGGTACATATTTGCATAAATGCAAGAAGGTTGTGTACCTAGCGAATCGACGATTTCTTCCGACCAATCATCCCGTAAGAAAGAAAGGCAAGCATTTCAAAGGTGAGGCGATCACCGAATAAGCTGAACTCCCTGTGGTGATGATGTATTTGGTATGGTCAAGGACATAGAAGTAATCTTTGGAAAGGGTCCCAAGGTCAATCGGGCCCGAACGACACAGGGACACGCACCCATGTGGAAGAAGAAATCTATATTTTGGGAGCTGCCATATTGGAAAGTCCTGCGTGTCCGCTCTTCAATCGACGTGATGCACGTGACGAAGAATCTCTGCGTGAACCTGCTAGGATTCCTAGGCGTGTATGGGAAGACAAAAGATACACCTGAAGCACGGGAGGACCAACAAATTATGAAAGACCCAAAGAACATGCATACAGATAACAAGACGGATGAAATCATGCCCACCTTTGAGGTTTTGGATCTTCACTACCCTGCTGGTGAAGGGGATGTGACTGTGCTGGGTGACGCAAAAAACGTCACCATTCTATGGCCGAAGGATTGTATCGTGCTTCGAAATCACACGCCAAGGCCATCTTCGCCGCCTCACCCGTCTCCGAGGTCGTCGCCATGGCAATGCCTTCGTCGCCTCACCCTCTCCGCCTCACCAATCTCCGGTGCAGCCATCGCGGGAGCCATCGCCGCGCCTCAGATAAAAAGCGTAAGCGCATCGCTCTTGGTCGTGGCGATCCGAACGTAAACAAGAGCCTCTTCCAAAAGTACCAACGGTTCCTCCCAAGAGAGCTTATGGTACTGATCAAGAGGAGATCACGATCGTTGATGCGAAACGACAAATTTTAAGCCGAGGCGGCCGAAAGAGCGAGTTCCCAAAGACCAAAGAAGAAAAAGCCAAAGTGTTGAAAATGCTAAACACTCTTCATCAACCCGAGCCAAAGCTGTCATCGGACTATGAGCGTTCTATTCTCAAGTCACATGCAAGACAAAAGCCTCAAGAGCAAGATCTTGATGCAAGCGGAAATCTGTTGCCCACTGGAGAACAAGCAAACAGACTTGCGCCTCTCAAGGTGATTTCTCAAACCAATGGGGTCGAGCAAATATGGGGTCAAGAGCGGTATGATCCGAGGTAGTTGCACACGGAGAAAAGCCGCTGCTCAAGGTATGAGTATTGCCCAAGATTTATCCAGTTAGAGTTCTTCCGTGAGTGAAGTAGCATACAAATACCAAGACGCAAAACAGCCGTCAAACTGAGGAGGTAAATAATCTTTCAACAAAATGCGAAGATTGCATAATCGGTACATGCACGCCACAAGGGCCGGGCTAATCGGATAGTCTTGAGGGTTACAAAAAAGCATCATGGGAAAGAAAGTGATGACATGATATCCATTGAATTTAATGAGCTATTTCAATTATTCAATCAAGACGCCTTGGACAAATCGCTCATCGATGCCTATTATGTAAGTACTAATTCATAATTAACTTAGTCTCCGCTATCTCACTTTGTTTATTGCATGTATATAATCATACCGTAATATGCGAATGAAGATTCTCGAATGCAGAGAGGACAAATCTATGATATTGGCTTCATTGACCCATATTGGGTTCATGAAGCTAATCTCAAAATAAGCCCCAGGATACGGAGGATAATATAGTACCGCGTTAAGGTTTCAAGAAACCAAAAGGAAATACTTTTTCCTTACAACTTCCAAAGGAGTGTTATTGTCTTGTATACACTTTCTATTTCGCTAACTCGATGTTAAGTATATAATTGATTAGTTATGCATTCGCAGCTTCCACTATATTCGTTAATCATTCAACTTGACAAAGGGCGTGTACTAGTCATGGACTCGAAACATAAACCCCTTGAGACGTGGAAGGACATGCGATACTTCTCCAATGTAATTCTAATCATTACGACACTATATCGGCAATGTTCGTGAATTTATGATATCAAGTACTTAAGAACTTATTTTATTCGTTTTCACGCCGCAGCGCTTGGAAACGGTTCACCAACAAGGCTAGGGTGTTTGGAAAGAGGAGCTTACATTTCAACCACTAAATGTAAGCACCACTAGCTATATCCGCATATCTTTGATTCCAGTTTTGATATAGTTATTATCATGCTTGATTATTATTTTGATTGAACTATGTTCTTGTGAAGTGCCCGACACGAGGACCGTGTAACAATCTGTGGATACTATGTTTGCGAGTTCATCCGGCAGACGCATGCGAGAAGGGCAGAAATTTAGAGCAACTCCACGTATGTAAACAATTTCTATAGTTTAATTTTCAAACAAATTGTGTTTAGTTTCATTCATATAGTGACTCCTTTTTAAATTAGATCGAGCGTCTGGGACGGTCTTCGCCAAAGGATCGCGTCACGAGCAATTCGGGAGGAATTGGCGGGATTCTTGGATGAAGTCCTAGACGAAAGAGTACTATTCTCATTGTATAGACAATAGGGATTGTAAAATAGCAACTCGGTCGTGTATAGACAAGGGAATACTTTTGTATGTAGTGCATGAACTCGATCCGTGTATTGAATGTAATATTGTCATGATGATCTTGTAATATAAGGTTCCTTCATTGATAAGTGCAAAACACTAAATAAACAATAAAACAACCTAAATGAATTCTCTTGCGGCACAAAAGTGGCGAAAATCTTGCCGCAACAAAATGTGCAAAATGAATTCTACGCCGCGGCAGAAATGGCCAAATCTACGCGGCGAAGGTTATTAGTCCCGGTTAGACATTTAACCGGACTAAAGCCACCTCCTCGCACGCGCACCGCCACGTGTATGATCTTTGTCGGTTGGGGCAACCGGACTAAAGGTTCGAACTTTAGTCCCGATTGCCCGTCGGTTGGGCAACCGACTAATGCCCTACCAACCGGGACACATGGGGTGTTTTCTACCGCGTTTCGCTGCGAGAAAGGTGTCCTCCAGACATGAACACGTCATTGCCGCGCTTCTTTGCCGACAAACGCGACGCGTCTCTGCTGGCATGCCGCCCAATGGCTCGGCGTCGAAGAAGAAGAAGGAGCGGATACCGAGGCCGCCATGGTATCTGTAGTAGGTGACTTTCGGGCAAGCGGCACGAGCAGATCGAGTAAGGTTGCGTAGTGCGCTTGCTGCTTTTGCGGGAGGAGGAAGACGGAGAGAACGAGGAAAGGGAAGGAGCGTGGAGAAGAATAGAGCCCCTTATATTTCGGAGTGAGTGCCCGTGTGGGTTATTTTCCTTTTGGACCTCCACGGTCGAAAAAATTCAGTGGAGCGCTAAAATGTCGAGCACGGTGGCCCTTATGTATTAGAGTATTTCCACTAGTTGGCGAATCCAGGCCGAAATCCGGATCAAACTTTGGTCAAACGAAACAAGTTTTCGGTATGGGTACATCGAGATTTCCACTCGCGTACCCAGCCCGAATTTCTGGAACGCCCGTTTCCATTCAAATTCGGCTCAAGTTCGTCCAGATTTCGGCATACTTCGGCATACCATGAATACAGAATATTTTACGGCCAAAGTTCATTTAAATTTTAAACATAGTTCGCGTAAATGTAAACATAGTTCGCCTGCGGTGAAAATACAACATATTTCAGCCAAGTTTGGCCTAGTTCGATTCATGCTCGACATCTACGTGTTGCCCTGCATCCATAGGTGCTTAACAAGATCATCCTGCATTGTTGATGCACCGCCGATTCTTGGATCTCTAACGCATGGCGATGAATGCAAAAGTTGGAGGCACTGATGATCATGCTTGGCAAGAGGACCATGTCTCGTAGTATGGCTTGTTCTCCTCGAGCAAACTCTGGATCCTTCCTCTCATCCTCAATGATCATGTTGTGCAAGACCACACAAAGTTCATCACTTCCCACGTCTGATCTTTCGACCAGGTCATAGCAGGGAACCGGACAACTTCAAACCTCTGCTAGAGCACACCGAATGTCCGCTCCACGTCCTTCCTGCAAGCTTCCTGTTCCTTGGCAAAGTGAGAATGCTTGGTGAACATTGGGTTTGAGATAATATTCATAAATATTGGCCATCTTGGATAGATGTCATCTGCTAGATAGTATTCTTTGTTGTAGTGGTGCCCACTGATCTCAAATTCCACAGGGAGAGCAATGACCCTCAACAAGCTTGAAAAACACAGTTGAGGAGTTGAGGGCGTTGATGTCGTGTTCGATCCTGCCATGTCAAAGAAGGAGTGTCAGATCCAAATATCATGTGTAGCATCTGCCTCAAGTATCACAGTGCAACCTCCTTGGTGCCCTTTGTACATTCCTTGCTATGCAAATGGATAGTTCTTTCACTCCTAATGCATGCAATCTATGCTTCCAAGTGAAGGGAATATGCCCGAGAGGCAATAATAAAGTGGTTATTATCGTATTCCTTATTTATGATAAATATTTATTTTGCATGCTATAATTGTATTAATACGAAAACGTTAATACATGTGTGTTTAATAAACAAAAAGGAAGTTCCTAGTTATGCCTCTCTTATAAACTAGCTCGTTGATTAACAAGATGATCAAAGGTTTCCTAATCATGGACATTGGATGTTGTTAATAACGAGGTCATAACATTACTGGAATGATGTGATGAACATTCATCCGAAGTATAGCATTACGATCAAGGTCATTGTGTTTATATTGCTATAACATCATACGAAGTTATGTTAGTCCTTAGACCATGAGATCATGTCAATCACTAACACCGGAAGAGTATCTTGATAACATCAAACGTCACACCGTAACAGGGTGACTATAAAGATGTGTTCAGTGCTACGAAGGTGTTATGTTGAGGCTCATGGATCAAGTGTGGAATTTGTTCATACCGATGACGGATAGATATACTCTGGGCCCTCTCGATGATATCACATTGATTAGCTTGCAAGCAAGTGATTTGATCACTAGAATGCTGTATCACGGGAACGAGAAAAGAGTACATGTCGGTAACGAGATCAAACTAGGTATAGAGATACCGATGATCGAATCTTGGACATGTAATATATCGCGAGACAAAGGGATTGAGTTACATGTGTATAAGGTTCACACGATCATAGAAGTCATCGTTGAATACGTGGGAGTCGATCGGATCTCCGTGTCCATTGGCGATTATTGATCGGAGAGGGGTCTCGATCATGTCTACATTATTCGCGAATCGTAGGGTGACACACTTAAGGGATACCGACACCATTCGGAGCAAATTATATGCTAGAGAAAGAAAAGGAAAGCGCATGAATTTATTTCACTAGACACCGGAACTGTTTCGGTTGAAATTGCTGAAACTGGTTCTGCATGTGAAATTGAATACTATCAAGGGGTTTTATGTGAATGTTTGTTAATTAAAGTAATTAACAAAATTCTGAATAAAATAAATAAAAGAGTTTTATTAAATGAGAGCTTGCATTAATTTTGGTGAAAAATTAATGCATGTGAGTGGAGGTGTTTTTATGTGAGTGGAGCATCCACCACATGAATGAGGGAGAGGTGGGGGCACCCTGCATGGCCGGCGGCCATGCCCCCTTCCCCTATAAAAGGACCTCTTCCTCTCACTTGTCACTCACACCTCCTCCCGAAGGATCTCTCTACCCCTTTTAGAATTTCCCTATGGTCTCGGATCAGCGAGATACATGTTCCCGGTGGCTTTTTCTGGAAGGATTTGTTGCTTCATTTTACCGGGAGCGAGGGCGCGGAGGTTGTCGGGGTACCCGGACATGTGTGCGATCATGGATGCACCACTGCTTTGCAGTGCTAGACTTGATGGTGCTGGACCAGATGCACTTCATCCCGATCTTGAGATCGGCAAGCGTTCGTCTACACCATCCACGAGTACAACTTCGTTAACACTATTCGGTCTTCGAGGGTATGTATTCTATGGATGTATATCCACCTGTTGCTTGTATCTTGTAGATAGATCTTGGTACATTGTTGTTCCCATCGTAGAATTTTTTTTGTTTTCTATGCTGTGTACCCTACAGTGGTATCAGAGCCGGATCTATGCATAGATGCTTTGCACGGGTAGTACACATATGCGTATGTGGGCGATGATGATCATTTTATTGCTTCTTAGTTGTACTTTGGATATTGGTGGCATAGTGGGATGAAGCGGTCTGGACAAACTTTACATGTCCTCGCACATGAGACATGTTCCACGCTTGACATGCAACTAGTTTTGCATAAGTGGCTAGCGGGTGTCTGTCTCTCCTACTATAGTCAATATCTAATTTGCAACGAATTGTCAACAATTTGGTTATCCTTGATGTGGTTCATGTTCGTAGGTAAGAACGGTTCTATCTTCGAAAGCCCTAAGCCACGTAAAACATGCAATGGATAAATTAGAGGCGTCTAGTTTAGATTGTTGCTAGGCTAGTGTCATGATATGGTGATGTTGTAAGTAGAAGTATAAGTTGATACTCTTACAACACACATAACGTGAAAGTTTCATAGACCTTGGCCTTACACATAGAGGTATGATAGTGATCATACCACGATGCACATGATGGAGATCGATTGCAAGATCCATATCATTTCACTTAGAAACATGTGATGTTTGATTGCATCTTATATTGCTTATTTGGTGTTTTAATAGCATAATAAGATGCTCCCTCATTTAGATATCAAGATAAAAATGTGTTCTTCCTTAATTATGCACCGACAATGTTTCGTCGCTTCAAGACATCACGTGATGATCGGGTGTATGAATCCACGAGCATATCTTGGGTGTAAGACAGTTACACACGTGAATACTAAGGTTCTTACTTGGCGAGCCTAGCATGTACAGACATGGCCTTGGAACACGGACCAAAAGGTTAAGCATGAGTCATATGTTTTGATATGATGACCATTTGATGCTCTCCTTTGAAGCTACACCGACTCACGTGATGATCGGACTTGGTGTAGTGGATTTGGTTCATGTAATCACCAAAAAGACACGAGGGATGTCGTTTTTGAGTGGGAGTTCATTTCTAATTTGGATTAGTAGAACACAATTTATCATAAATAAAATCAAAGTGAATTTGCATAATTTATTGTAGTCATTGGCATTCGTTCACCACCTTATGCATAGTTGTAATTGAGATAATAGAACTATAGAATTCTGGATATTTACTTTACGAACTGGTATCGTATTGTGTTGAGTGTCAATCTAAAGTTTAAAGTCCTATTGCAATCTTTCAGCACACTCTGTTTACTCCGTAAAATTTAATAATTGATATTAAATCAAGAGTAACAATTCCAGTGTTAGTATCTTAAGTATCATGTTTGCCTCCATGATTCTTGATTGTTTTAATATCAAGTTTATCTAGGAGCTGAAAGAATTGTTTCAGAAATCATCATGTGTGACAAATATAACGATATCTAAAACAATGTTTTGGTTGCAATATGATAGAGTATAATGTAAGTTCTCATATTAGATGAGAATTTACAAAGGTTGGAGATGCTAGACATTCTAATCATCCAAAAGGGTTTTGGAAAGTAATGGTATACTCACGATTCTCCTTTATAAGCTACATTAGCTTAATCATGAAAGTCTTCATGATAAGGGTGAATAGAAGATGTATGTAAAGTGTTTACTACACTAAAAAGATTACTAAAGAATGGATTTTGAAAGAATACCGATCATCTGATGATGGTGATCTACTTCAAAGTGCAAGTACAAATGTATTATTATTTGAATATACACGCTTTGGACTATGTGTCATGTATATGGCGCCACTATTGATGTTGATAGATTCTTTTAAAAAAGAAAAAGAAATGCTGAAAGAGAATCTATAAAATATATTTGAAAGAAAAGAAAAGATTGGAAATATCCAATTTAGGTATATAGATGATATACATGTTATGGTTGTATTATTTGCTTGTTAGACAATGTAGTTCTTGGGTATTGGATGCCGAATTGGTTAGTATGAAATTTCATACAGAACGACGTAATTCATGAACCACAATAGCCTAAGTAACTAGCAAGAGAATATGTGATGATGTTCATCGAAATAAAATAAACCATTGTTTGTATTTCTCGTTGACATCAAAGCTTGACTTCAAGATTTTGTTTGAATAATTGTTATTTAAATCAGGTATTATGAGAACAAAGGTTGTTCAAATAATTACCGTATTCCATATAAGATGGATAGTTTACAAATCTAGTTGGAGAAATCACATCCATAAAACCTAATGCTAAAATGTCGCAAGACAAATGATTGAAAGATTACTTATGAAGTGACATCGCCGTTTAAATTATATTAGAAAGAAAACATGAAGAATCTCCATATTCATGGATTTTTGGAGTCTTTGATTTAATCAAGTGACACTTGTGAGACTTTCCTCGAAATAATTAAAACTTCGTTCAAAGGCCATAGAAGAACGAAAGACTAAAATATTGGAATTTATACATATCGATGTATGTAGTCCATTATGTAAAGCGATGGATTTCAATTTCATATGCTTTCTCCAGAAATTTGAGTGAATGTTCACTTAATGAGAAAGAAGTGTGAAATATTTTAAAACGTTCAAAGACTTTCAAGATGAAGTGGAAAATTATTGTAACAAGAAAATAAATGGTTTATGATTTTATCATAAGATTTATTTGAGTTACAAGTGTAACAAGAAAAATAAATGAATTATGATTTATCATAAAGGGATTTATTTGAGTTGCAAGTTTAAGAAAACACCTAGATTTACATCTCCTGAAACACAATAGGAGTATGGAGTGTTTGAGATTTGTAATAAAACATTGTTTGACATGGTTGGATCAGAGGTGTTATTTATAAAACTGTCATTATGTTTTAAAAGATTAAAACTTTAGAGACTACCACTTTTACACTAGAAAGAGCTCCATCTTGATCCGTTGAAATAACACCATGGAAGTTATGATTTGGGGTAAAACCCAAGTTGTCATTTCTTAAATTTTGGTATGCTAAGCATAAGTAAGATGTTTACAACTAAAGTCGGATGAGCATGTCTTTGTAGGTTATTTCGAATACCCATTGGATATTCCTCCATAACACCGAGGACAAAAGGTTTTGTCGCTTGAAATGTGCAGTTTCTTGAAAAAGGAATTTTTCGCAAAAGTTAAGTGGGAGGATAATAGAACTTTGATAAGGTTAACGAACCTTAGCTAAATGTCTTTGAGTTCTTGTGGCCAGAAATTGTTCCGGAGGCTGCTATAATGCTCATAGCTTATGTGCCTCAAAGGTTGTGGTCACGGAGATCTAAGTTCTTATTGAACCAAGTAGGTCGGATAAACAATCAAATACTGAGATTTGAGAGTAAATCATTATTGTTTGACAATGATGAACCGACTACATGCAAAGAAGCGATGATGGGCCCTGACTCCGTCAAATGGCTTGAAGCCATAAAATCCATGATAGTTCCATACACGATAAATCAAGTTTTGAACTTGAAAGACCCTCTGAAAAGGTGTAAAAACCTATTGGTCGTATTTAGATCTATAAAGAAACAGACATGGATATTTCACATCTATGCAATAGTCGACATGTCGGTAAAGTATTTTATGACAATGTTGAAGGAGTTGACTATGACAAGATTTGATCTTTCATAGCGATATTTAGTCTGGACGGATTAAAGTAGCAACGACTACATATAATTTGGTATATGGTAGATGAATAAACAAAACAAAATTTTCTAAAAAAATGGTTACCTAGGACGTGTGCATGACACGATCCAAAGGGTTTTGTTAATTCAAACGATGCTAAAAGGGCATGCAAACTTCAATGGTTGAAGTAAGCATCGCGGAGTTGAAATCTTCACCGTGATGAAAAGGAGTTTTCATCAGGAGACGATAAATGTAGGGTTCGCAGCATAGAAAACAAAAAAATTTCCTACGATGGGAACAACTATGTACCAAGATCTATCTACTAGATACAAACAGCGGCGGATGTATATCCGTAGAGAACATACCCTTGAAGACCGACAAAGCTTAACGAGTCCAAACTCGTGGTTGATGTAGACGATCTCTTGCCGATCTCAAGATCGAGAGGAAGTCCTAGCGCATAAGCAAAGCCGCATCCGTGCTCGCACACGTTCGAGGCACCGAGCAACCTCCGCCTCCTCGCTCCAGCGATGCGGTGAATCACAACTCTTTCTTGCGAAAAGCCACCGGAACATGTATCTCGCTAGTCCGAGACCATGGGGATAAATTCTAGAGGGAGAGAGATCCTTCACGAGGAGGTGTGTTGTGAGAGGAGGAGGGGGCCTTTATAGGAGAGGGGGGCACCCAAGGGCCATGGCGCCCAGCCATGGGCTGCCCCACCTCTTCCACATTCATGTGGGTGGAGCTCCCACTCAAAATGAAGAGCCTCCACTCCCATTAAAAAGCCTCCACTCATAAATCCACTCACATGCATTAAATTTCCACCAAATTTAATGCAAGCTCTCATTAAATAAAACTCTTTTATTTATTTATTCAGAATTTTGTTAATTACTTTAATTAACAAACATTCACATAAAACCCTTGCTAGTATTCCATTTCACATGCGAACCAGTTTCAGAATTTCAACAAAGCAGTTTGTGTCTAGTGAAATAAATTCCTGCGCTTTCCTTTTCTTTTCGGCATGAAACTTTTGCTCCAATTGGATGTCGGTGTCTCTTAAGTGTGTCACCCTACGGTTCGTGAATAATGCGGACATGATCGAGACCCTCTCGAATCAATAATCGAGCGGGATCGGAGACCCATACTAACTCCCACACATTCAACGATGACTTTCTTGTGATCGTGAACCTTTTACGCTAGTATCTTAATCCTTTTGTTTAGCGATATATTACATGTCGAGATTCGATCATCGGTATCTCCATACCTAGTTTGATCTACGCGATATGCACTCTTTTATGCGTTCCGTGATATAACATTCTAGTGATCAAATCACTTGCTTGCAAGCTAATCAATGTGATATCACCGAGAGGGCCCAGTATATATCTATCATCGGGATGAACAAATTCCTCTTGATCCATGAGCCTCAACATAACACTTTATTAGTTACGAATCCATCTTTATAATCACCCATTACGGTGTGACGTTTGATGTTATCAAGAAACTCTTAGGTGTTAGTGATTGACATGATCTCATGGTCTAAGGATTAGGATCACCGTAAGTTGTTATAGCAATATAAACTCAATGACTTTGATCGTAATGCTATACTTGGATGAATGTTCATCACACCATTACACTAATGTTGTGACCCGTTATTAACAACATCCAATGTCCATGATCGAAACCTTGATCATCTTGTTAATCAACGAGCTAGTTTATAAGAGAGGCATAACTAGAAACTTTCTATTTGTTTATTAAACACACATGTATTAACGTTTCGTATTAATACAATTATAGCATGCAAAATAAACATTTATCATAAATAAGGAATACGATAATAACCACTTTATTATTGCCTCTCGGGCATATTCCCTTATCTCCCACTTGCACTAGAGACAATAATCTAGTTTGAGAACTTTGCGTATTGAACACCTATGGCTTTACGGTGTTCCATATACGCAATTGCAAGTGGTTAACATAATCTACGGATCCGACGCTTTCGGTCGTGTGTATTTGCATGTCTTTGCGTCTTCACGCATCACTCATTCTCAATGAGATGGCATTGTATTAATTTGGTCTTTCGGTGAGACCTTTAGTTCCTTGGGGTTAAAACACGTCGATACTATTGTCATACAATATATCTTTAGTGTTAGCCGTTCTGAACCACACCTTAGTTTGATAACAAACTACTTGACACAAATTCCCTCCTTTGCTGCTACTATAGCAGTCATATACTTAGCCTTTTGTTGTAGTATTCGTCACAATGTCTTAACTTTGGAACTCTTCCAAATCCATCATGGAATCTCCTTTTCATTACATTGTGGGAGACTGAAGGAATATGCGAGTGGCAATAAGAAAGTGGTTATTATCGTATTCCTTATTTATGATAAATATTTATTTTGCATGCTATAATTGTATTAATAAGGAAACGTTAATACATGTGTGTTTAATAAACAAAAAGGAAGTTCATAGTTATGCCTCTCTTATAAACTAGCTCGTTGATTAACAAGATGATCAAAGGTTTCCTGATCATGGACATTGGATGTTGTTAATAACAAGGTCACAACAGTAGTGTAATGATGTGATGAACATTCATCCAAAGTATAGCATTACGATCAAGGTCATTGTGTTTATATTGCTATAACATCATACGAAGTTATCTTAATCCTTAGACCATGAGATCATGTCAATCACTAACACTGGAAGAGTATCTTGATAAGATCAAACGTCACAGCGTAACAGGGTGACTATAAAGATGGGTTCGGTGCTATGAAAGTGTTATGTTGAGGCTCATGGATCAAGAGTGGAATTTGTCCATCCCGATGATGGATAGATATACTCTGAGCTCTCTCGGTGATATCACATTGATTAGCTTGCAAGCAAGTGATTTGATCACTAGAATGTTGTATCACGGGAACGAGAAAAAGGTACATGTCGGAACGAGATCAAACTAGGTATGGAGATACCGATGATCGAATCTCGGCATGTAATATATCGAGACAAAGGGATTGAGTTACATACGTATAATGTTCACACGATCACCATAAGTCATCGTTGAATATGTGGGAGTCGGTACAGATCTCCAGGTCACGCTGCTGATTATTGATCGGAGAGGGGTCTCGATCATGTCTACATTATTCGCGAACCGTAGTCTATGGCGAGTATCTCGTCGTCGTCGGAGTCCATGGCCGAACCGGCCAAATTCCGAACACTTGGCGGGCGTGGTGGTGGGAGCACGCAACGAAGTAGAGCTACGGCAAAGTTCGGGCGGCGAAAGCTGCGGCGGTACGGTCGGCGAAGTGGGCAGCAACCATAGAGACGTGGGCATGCCTCGGCGTGGAGGAGCTTCGCCGGCGAAGTCATGACGACAGACGCGCTAAGAGCTCTTCGCCGTAGTCTGGCCGAGTGGAGTGGGTGGGAATGGGACTGTCTCGTGGACAAACCTGGCCCACGCTCATTTTTATTAATCGGCGTCTGCAGTGCGGCGCAGAAGCGACCAAAGTTTAATCCGTACGAAAATAGGTTCTGGATACGCGACTAAATTTTCGACGTCCGAAACTAAATTTGAAGGATCGATCGTGCTAAGTAGGCGCTGGCTGTCCGGTCGCCCTTGATTGCCCACCAGGTCGCTGAGCGGCTAATGAAAACCGGGGAGCGTGGTGGTGGAGCCGTGTGGGTGGTCCATGGCCGCACCATTGCTTGTAGTGGCACTATTCCAGCGAGCAGAATCGTGAGTCAGCTGTACCCAACCAACATTTCGATATTTATTCAATTTACAATTCTCTGTTTTGATTCTTTTTTCCCACCACCCCTTTGATTTTCTCAGGCACATGTCAAGTCGGATTCGATGGATTCGATTTATTGGTTAAACCGATTAATTTATATTTGAGTTTATGCAGCTCAGTGAGCAGTGGTTGGCTCCAATGGATCCCTAGCAATGTAAACTAAGGTAAGCTAACTTAAACTAAGCTAAACTAAACCGGCTTATATAGAAAAAAAGGGGCGCGGTAGGTATGGCTTCTTGATTTGACGACAATCATGGTAGATGAAATTGAAGTCATCTAGCCGATAGACTATTTTAAATTGGGTTTTAAATTTAAGTTTGTGTGTTAAACAATTGGTGTATGATTGCATCAGGATATCTAGTGTTGCGGAGAAAGGTACGGAGTAACGAGTAGTAGTGACTAGTGACCAAGAGCTCAACAAACAAGCCATCAAATTGCATCGGTAGCTTCTCACACGAGATGCAGGTAGTACGAGACAAGATGTATAGAATCATCGTACTCACAATTGGCAACATGAGATATTTAGGATCTACCAACTGCATGTATAGTGAAATGGGTTTTGTGAGCATTGGTCCGTCATGATTTAATATAATCAACACGGCAAATGCGGGGATAAGCTTAACTAATTTATAGAAAAGAATTAAACCAAGGCCTACTTATTGACTCCAACATCTTGTTGTGTGATGTTACACGTATCGTGTGCGGTGTGTCGTCGATGGCGTGTTCCTTTTTCGAGCGCGCCATGCAACTAGCCAAGTAGGAGACATGAAGTGTGTGCTAAAGCAATTGGTGCATGGTTGCATGGGTGTATCTAGTGGTTCTCTAAAGTGTGTGCTATAGCAATAGTCTATCTATCTACTCATTTGATTGTTTCCAAACTTTGAATCTGTCAATAGCAATTGTAGTGAACCGGGTTGTAAATTTAAATTTGTGTGTTGCAAATTAGTCGATTGAGATTTTGAATTGAAGAAATAAAATCATCTAGCCGTTACTAGGTTTTAAATTAATGTTGTATGTTAAACAATTCGTGCATGATTGCATTGGAATATCTAGTGTTGCTGGAGATAGGTATGGAGTACCGAGTAATAGTGACTACTGAACAAAAACTCGACAAACAAGCCTTCAAATTGCATCGGTAGCTTCTCACATGAGATCTAGGTAGTACAAGACAAGATGCATTGAATCACTATACACTCGATTGGAAACATAAGATATTTAGGATCTAGCAACGACAAGTATAGTGGATTAGGTTTTAAGTCATAATTGTGCCAACATCGGCCGGTCATGATTTAACAGAATCATCGCACCACTAGGCCACTGTTGCATGGTGAAAAACAAAATATGGGACTATGGATGAGGGGAAAAAATGATATCGAGGCTTATTGGCTTGATCTGGCAAAGATTGTCGAAATGAGTCAGGCAGCCAAGCAATAATAGTTACATGAGTTCTTATATTTGGACACATGTATGTACAACCAACTAGATGCGACTGTATAAGTACCGGACAATCAAAATGATAAAAAATGATGATGAATGGACAACTAAGCAAATATATCCCAGATTATTTAAGATGGAGCATTATCTTGATATTATAGCCTTGTTATCCCTTTCCATTGACGATCCTTCCTCCATAGTGGCATCTCCTATGGATATTATTCTTCGTAGCTAACAACATCAAATGTTCTACTAGTGAGACGCAACATTTCATTATCAATATAAATGCTTGCGATAATTGGAGATCTTGACAAGATCATAGAAAGTGAAGAGCTTACTGACGGAAATAATCAAATGAGCAGATAGATAGACTATTGCAGGGAGAAGAGTTAGAATGGTATTAACATCCAAAGATTAAAATATTGTGGAAAAGAGTAACATGATATACTTCCATATAGTCGTACATGATATGATATGCGGACATCGAGTGTAACTCTACTCATTGTATCATCTTGATGTAGCTACCGAGTTAATAAAATCATCCTTTATAGTAGAAAAAATGCAATAGTAGGAGCCATTTCTCCATCTAAGTGATCAAGGACAAATGTAGAAATAAAAATAAACCAAGGATGTAAACAGATATGTTAAATGTCATGGTTCTTTCTGCCAAACCTATAACCTTTTTAAAAATACTTGTAAAAAACCTTTTAAATGATGTATTGGGTGCTCACAAATCATACAAATGTAAGGCCCTGTCAAGGTGGTCGCTTTCTTTGACACCCAATACACAAGATAGCACCTCTCGCATTTAAAAAGAGGCACTCGCAATCAACTCCCTACGAACAGTGTAGGAACCAGAAGCACCATTCCTCACATTAAAAATGGAAATCCGGGGGATCTCAATTATTCGAGATTATTTAACCTAGCAGAATCGATTGTTGCTTGGTCAGTTTCCCCCTCGCCAGCTCCTCCCACGAAAAAGAGATCTCTTGCTAGCTTACTTCACTCATCAAATTTAAAAATGGTTCCTCTTATTCTGCAAGTTCCAAATTTTCTGCTCCCGTAATATTCTTTTTGGTAATAATGTACGAAAGAGACATCGGTGGTGGTATCATATTCATCGCCGAGCTTGACGGGTACGTATTTTGTTGCCACTCGCGTCGGTCGTTTTCAGCCGCGTCCGACGGACGGAGCACCAGTAGGCGCTCCCTTTTTCCATGGTATTGATTTCACTGTTTCCAAAGGGGGTTTGTTCTTCTTATAGATGTCTCCACTAGGGATGCCCATCTAGATCGAGAGGAACGGCGCGGCCATAGGGCAGGCGCACTCTGGGGAGTTTGGATCTAGGGTTTTCTTTTCTTTTGCACTTTCTGTTTCTACCGAAAGAACTAGAGCTAGAAACTTGCTCTGATATCATTGTTGGTTCTAATCTAGCCTTGGTAGATGTACTATAAGGTAGGACTTGTAGATCTGAGAGGGAGAGAGAAACGGGTACTACCTGTGCCCTGGCTCGACAAGCATGAGCTAGAGGGGATGCCGGAGCTTGTGCCGGAGCTGGAGCCGCCGTCGTTAGCCATAGGAAAAAGGGCGACGGCGTGGGTGTGCGGTGGTGGCGATGCTTTCCGTCGGCTCGCGCTAACCCTAGATCGGTAGGAGTGTAAGTGGGGTGATGGCACAACGGCGAACCTCGTACCGTGTGCTGCCAGCCCTCACCACTTTATATAGCGCGAAGACAGGGGCCCACCAACCAGATAGGATTGGGCGCCCCGATCAGGACGCGGTTAGGGGCGTGACGGACCGTTGGGCCCTGTCACGTTGAGATCAATCTAACATACTTCACTCATCAAATTTAAAAATGGTTCCTCTAATTCTGCAAGTTCCAAATTTTCTGCTCCTGTAATATTCTTTTTGGTACTGTACGAAAGAGACATCGGTGGTGGTATCGTATTCATCGCCGAGCTTGACGGGTACCTATTTTGTTTGCCACTCGCGCGCCGTCGTTTGCAGCCGCGTCCGACGGACGGAGCACCAGTGGGGCGCCCCCTTTTACCATGGAATTGATTTCACTGTTTGCCTTGTTCATGTTGTCGGTGGTGCTGTTACGAGTCCAGAGATTCACGTTCAGCACAGGGAAAAGCGTCAAATGCAGTGTGTCGACATTGTGGAGTTTTCTGCTAGGGCCTCTGGGCTGGTTCTTGCATAGACGGCTGTCAATTCTTGGCATCATACTCCGACCGTGCTGCCCTTTTCTGCTTCAACGTGCGACATTATTAGTATGTTTTTTTTAACGCAGTTCTTGGTTCACTTAGTTGGACTGGACTGTCTAAATATACTTACTTATGTACTGAGTGGTCAGAACCGAGCGTTGCGAAGGGGGCAGAAGGTAGTCAAATGTAACCGACCATTTCATCCTCCAGGATGGGTGAAAAATATCAGAGATCACGGGTCCAAAGACGTGGCGAAATATAGGAAAACGTCCAAAACAAATCTTGAACTCGTAGCGGTTCGGCGGGCCTTCAAGTCAAAATCTCTGTAGTTCGTATCCTAATTCCTAAACTATACAATCCTGATCTTATTTGAACCCTAGATATAGCGCCGTGATGGAATCAGAACCGACTATTTCGGTCAAATATAGCGCCGTGATTGGACGAAAATAATTGTTCTCTGCATAATACAGTTGACTTAGCCTGGTCAGACGAATGAATTAACGTCAGTGACTATTCGACACAAGATTTGTGCATCGATTATTCGACTCCCGTTCACGGCTAGAATACTAAACTAGATTCCTCTTTGGAATAATAGAAGGAACATAAAAAAGTTTGCAGGTTTGGCTGAGTCACGCATGATCAAGCTTAGCAGAGATTCTTAAATCGGTCAGAAAGGTACCCTACTGATCTAAAGTTGAGTGAACCTACATACTAAAACAAGTTTAGATACATTTTCTTTACAAAGCTAAAACGTTTTATATTTTGAAACGGAGAGGGAGTATATATCTACACTTTATCACGGAAGCCAAAAGAATGAAATATACTCGAGGGAATCCAATTAGTGTTGATTCAAGTAGTGTCGAGTCTAACCCACCTGTAGGCCATCTCAAAGTTTTTCATTTTAACGACTCTGATGATAATTGAGAAAAAATCTTCCTGAAACCGTGGATCCGGTGTCTCAACACTCAACCACCCAGCAACATGAACCCGAACGAATTCCGTTTGCTGTTACCTCACGTAGTCAATGTTGCCAAACTAGGATTGTGATAGTTGTTGTTATTCTACTCCACAATTAGCTGTTTAGTCCAAGAGACTAGATCCTGTCCCAAAATAATGTTGGTATTACAGCTCCACGGAATCACAGACACTGTGGTTAGAGGACAAGACGAAGAAAAAGAAGGGTGAAGTTGTTCGACTGACATGGTGGCGATACCTTGCTGGACACACAAGTCTGGTTTCATTGACTTTTGGTCAAACTGTAAGATTAGCCGGCACGAATTCCCTTTTGTGTGGAACCGAAATCTCTACCTGAAAAGGTTGCTTGGCTTTCTCCCGGTATCAAAGTTCCATCGTTCAAACAACGCTCTAGCTGGACCCCGTCCCTCGCGGTTGATCCGGGGGAACCCTAGGCTGTCGTCGTCGCCAGCCGCCCTCCTCTCCATTTTCCCCTGTCGTCGTCGCTGACCTTCCCGAGGTGCCCCCTCCCCCCGTCGCCTCCAAAGGTGGTGCCAAATTTTCATGGTGGACGTGGCACCCCTCGGGCGCGGGTCTACGCGACGTGGTGGCACGCCTACTGGCTCGGTTCCGTCTGGTGGTCTTCAAAGCGGCGAGGCGGCGGTCCGTCGCGTGGTGTCTTGCGGCAGGGAAGGCAATCGAGTGGGTCTGTCTGGGACGATCTTGGACTCGAGGGTCGTGGACTCTAAGCGTTCGTTCTTGTCGTGAGGGGGGGGGGGTGTTGGATTGGGCAGTGTGGTGATCAGCGGCGGCTCTAGTGCGACAGCAAGTGCCTGCTATTGGCATGTGTGCCAATGTTCGGAGGTTCTCGGCTGTTGGCGGGGGATGGATGGTGGCATTCTGGCCATATTGGGCACGAGGTAGGAAAATCTCCCCCAGTCGATAGCTAGACCTGCTTCCATCAATGCTTGTGGGCGTTGTTTACCTTCCTGAAGGCGGCAGCGGGGCGGTGCTCTTCCTCCTCTATCCATGGTAGCTCCAGGGGAAAACTACAGATCCTTGGTGATCGGACGATGGTGGCGATGATTCGGTGCTCCCTATCAAGGGTTTCATCTTTGGGAGTTGCCTTAGGCCATATGGTTCAGTGGGTTGTTTGTGCCAGCCATGAGCACTCAGTGAGCATTGTTCGATTGTGTTTGAAGCTCTCATTCCTCGCGCGGTGCTTAGGATTGCTCATTTGGTGATGTTTTCTCGTTGTGTGGCAGAACTATGCCCTTTGGTGGTGTTGGCGGCTTTCAACGTTGCGAGGTGACCTCGGCAGCGACAATGCCCTTCGACAATGACTGTGTGTATCCTAGCTTTTGTTTTCAAGGCCAAGAGGAGGAGCGGTAGTCCTCTTGGTGGAACTATGCCCTTTGGTGGTATCGGCGGCTCTCGGAGTCGCGACGTGACCTCGGCTGAGGGATGACCTTTGACGGCGGCTACAAGTCATGCTAGCCTTCTCGGTGGAACTCTGCCCTTGAGTGGTGTCAGCGGCTCTAGGAGTCATGATGCAACCTCGGCTGAGGGATGCACTTTGATGGCGGCTTTGACTCTCCTAGTTATGCAATGTGTTGAATGATCACTCGGCAAGCGGGATCGTTTTCTCTTCGTTACCTTGACTAGAAGATCCTTTCGGCCGATCCATCTACACCCTTTCCTCCTCTTCTCTGTTTTTTTTTTGTGTGCTAAGTTTTAGCTAGTACTGTTCTTTTTCTCTTCCTCTTCCTAAATACGACTCTATAGTTCAGTCTCTCTGACTTATAGCAGGTAGCAGGTGTAAGCTAGCACGTATACGACAAAGAAAGCAAACACACAGCAGCTATTTTTTTCCTTAAGTAAGCACATTGTATCGAGCTATTTAGCCGAGGCAGCATATGTACGTGTCGTGGCTGACGAGGACCCGTGCACCCGTGCACATACGATGCATGCCTCTCATAGATCCCGACTCATAAAGGCGGATTATTTTTCAGTGGGGCGACGTTTTCGTCAATAGCGAGGCGCCAGCAATGACTTCGTCAATCTCGCCGGCTCAGTCTCTCGGAGGTGCTCATAGGGGTAGGGTGTGCGTGCGTGTGTTCATAGGGTGAGTGTATGTACGCATTGTGAGCGTCTGCGTTTGTACTGTGTTTCTCAAAAAATAAAAATAGATCCCGACTCAAAGTCCTAACTTTAGTTTATTTGCAAAATTTAGTTTAAATTTTGAGTAAAAGTTTATACGAAGTATTAAATTTTAACAAATGAATTAGAAGTGGGGTTTTAGTGACATCCCACTTGGCACCTTGATCTCGACCATCACACGTGTATAGGTAGGCCGGCTTAGCAAACACTAAGCAAGCTGATGTAATAGGTCGTACTTTTTTTTACATGAGTAATAGAAGTATGTTCTACTACTCCTCCAACCAAAATCAGTTAATTTAGATTTATCTATATTTAATTATGTCCAGACTTAATTAGATATATTTTTATAAATTTGAATTAAGTACTCCATCCTAGTCGGGAAGTAACTTGCACTGCCAGTTCCTTTTACTTCTATTAACCTGGCCCGCCCTATGTTGCGCTGGTGCCCCTTTCCCAGTCCCATCACAAGAGAGAGATGGCCGGCCGCGTCGCGACGGAGACCGCAATGATCGGATGCATTCGCCGCAACGTAGCCATCACGTGCTCGAATGTACTTTCTCCGTTTGAAAATATAAGATGTTTTAGATTTGTGAAGACGTATGAACTCAAAACTATTCCTACTCGCCAGGTGGCTTTATCAATTTGCGTTTCAAAATAGGAAAAAAATAAGGGTGTAAAAAGTAGAAGTATCATATCTTCTTAAGGAGTCCAACTTTAAGAATAAGAGGATTAGGTTTTGACAGGATGCGAGGTGCCAACTTATTAAGCACGAGAGTCGTAAGATCCCGGTTATAGAAGAAAATCCGTTTGAGGGGTTATCGACAGAATCATCGAACACAAGTGTGAATCATCAAATTCCATAAAAAAAAAAGAGATGGCCGGCCGCGCGGCAGAGACCGCAACGATAGGACGCATTCACCGCAACCTAGCCATCACGTGCTCGAATGTACCTACGCTAGGCAGCCTCACTATGATTTTTTTTTTGCGAATTTAGCCTCACTACGACTTTAACTTAAACTACAGTAACACTGCCACGGTACTGACACTAATCATAGGTTCTTTCCTGGCCACGTATGAGGTCGCAACACGCACCACATGGTTAGGCATACAATAGAAGCAGCCTCCATACCATGGACCAGGAAAGTATAATCTAGAGTAGATGCTGCTTTTTCTTTTTTTTTCTCTGTACGGGAATCACGGCTCATGTTGGCGCGCACCGTGCACGCACGCACGCACGCCGTGTACGTACATACCGCGCGTGTTGGGAACCGTGACACGTACGCCTGACGCCATGGCGGATTCCCGTCTCCTGGTAGCAACACGTACGTAGCGCCTTCCATCGCGGAAGGAATATGATCGCCAGAAACCTTTTTGTGCTTTACGAAGCCCGCCCACCCGCCCGGTCGGGGAGGGCGTGCCACGTCTCGCGTGGGGAACAGGGCCGTACGTGTTGGATGCGCTTTGGCTTCGGGGAGACGCACCTGCACGGCCTTGCGCGGCTCGAGAGAATCAAGGCTTGCATTGCAGAGGTACCTTTGGGACCAGTAATCAAGGCTTGATAAACCTTTGGGACCAATCATCTCTCGCGCCGGTTTTAATTACTAGAACTACAGTTTGGCCATTGATAATTTTCTACTTAGCCGCCCTCGTGAGCTGCATCGTCCACTTGTAATCGGAATCGGGGAGCCAATGGCATCTGGCCTACTCGCCGACGAGGCCTCTTTCCGGGAAGCAAGCAGCACAGCTAGCTTTTGCCGAGATTTGTGCACGACCCCCCGATTTTTATAACGAAAACTTCATGCTGAAGCACGGTCGCTTTGTTGCAAGGTTACTGGCCAATATTAGTAAACAAATGCTGATAAGTACTGTTTTCACCAACGGCAATTCCGTGACACAGCCACGGCTGGGCAGAATAGGGTAGAAAAGAAAGGAAAGAGACTCGCATGGACGTATCGCTCGGCTTGGAAGCATATGCGGACATGGGGTTAACGCGACGTGCGTGTCCGGCGACACGGGCGGCGGTGGCACTGCAACGGAGCGGCCGAGGGGGCACCGCACGGATGCACGAGTAAGGCGTGGGCCGTCCATCCGTGCGCTGTCACGAACCGGCCGGCCGTCTGACACAATGCCGGGCTCATGCGTCCGTCCGATCCAGCCAGGCCGTGACGTGCGTGTCTCCTCGACCGTCCGTACGTTCTGCTTCGGCATCAGGGTTTCTACAGTCTTCGGACCGGTGGTCGAAGGAAAACTTGGTCAGCTGCAACAGTCCTCGACATGGTTACCGTTTGTTTCTGGTCTACTCTGTCTAACATTCAAAGCCTGTCTTAAAAATAGTGTTTTTTATTTCTCCGATTCAAACTAATTGATTTATATTTGTCTAAAATATATCTAATACTAAAATATGTTTAAATATTGTATCTAGTCAAATCTAAGTCAAGTAATTTGGATCAAACTACCTCTATTCCAAAATCCTTGACCCGTCTTGGCGCGTCTGCGCCCTTGGGGCACTCCGCCTCTCGAGCACTCCGCCTCACCTTGCCCGGCTCGTTGCAGCAAAGTCCGTGGCGGTGGTTCTTGATCCTGCGTCCGAGATCCGGACGGCGGTGCCCTCTCGTCAAGGATGGTGATGGCGGGCCGGCCATCGGCCTAGGCGGTCGTGATGGGAGGTCGTGGCGGCGGTATATCCTCCGGCCTCGGCCTCCGGATGGTGATGGCGAGGCGTGTCGAGCCCGATCTCGACCATTTCTGTCGGATATGTTGCGTACGGCAATGGATGGCTTCTGGGTTCGTCCGTCTTCACGAGGTCACCTAGGGCTGCGAGCCCAGGCATGGTGGTGGTGGCCTTTCTCCCCCGTCGGAGTTGGTCGGCCGGTCAAAGGTGGATCGGCCTAGGGTCCCTCTTGTGTGGAGATGATCATCTTTCTGAGGATGGTTCTTGATCTGGCCAGAGTGTGGAGTTCCGTAAGGCTCCGCCGACGAATGTACCAGCATGGTGGTGGTGGCCTTTCTCCCCCGTTGACGAATATGCCCGCAGTTCGCTGGATCGGGTGGTATTTGGTCGTGTGCACCCATGTTTTATTCCGACCGTTTGGTTCAGGAGGGAGCGCCGCGAAGCTCTGTCCTTTGTTGCCACCAGGCGACTTTCGATCCATGGTGAAGTCAGAGGTGGATAATTTATGAAGTCCAGGTTTGGAGATCTATCTATGGAGGTTTGAGTCGCCGTATAGTTGAGGGACTTGCTTGGTGTTCTGGGATAAACAGCAGCCGTATGTAAGTGGGGACGGCAACACAGGTGAATTTCAGAATCTTACCTTTCAGGGTGAAAAACCAAGGTCTGGCCTTAGCTGGTTGTGCCTGGCAATGGCCTTGTTGAAGGCATTGTTTTGAGAGTAAGGATTATCTCCAGGGTGAAAATCTAGATCTTTGATCGGGCGACGACGGCACTTGTGCACTGTTCCCTTCTTGGAGGCGTCGCTTTTGAAGAGCCTGGAGTTCAGGTGTTGTATTGGTGGTGGTTGTACTGTTGCTGCTAGGACCAAAACACTGTAGCGGGTCTTTTATTTTCTTAGTTTTCTTTATCTTTTATTGACTATGTGCATCCGTAATACCAATATGGTATTGCGTTGTTGCAGAGACCGGGTGTAATTGGTATCTCTTGATATTAATATATGCTCATTTCCAAAAAAAAAATTTGGATCAACACATTGCCTAGCGGTCCAACAACTTAAAAAAAAAAAAAAGTGTCTAGATCTCAGGCGCCCGAGAACTTTTTATGTCTAAGTCGTTGCCATCATTCTACTATTTGTGCTAATTCTCACTTGCAACCTAGATGCAACTCATTAAAATTTCAGTTACAACCTAGTTGCAACTCCTATAAAAGTCCAACGTTGCACGAATCGCGAGATAAATCTAATAGCGAGAGAGGTGACTAAGAACTAAAAAGTCCTCATGCGCCTAAGAACTAGCAAATCCCGCTAGACAAACGATTAATTCCTTGTACACCTACATTATCAAGACAATTAATAAAAACAATTAGCTCCTTCTAATCACCTCCACTTTATCCTCCAATTCTTATTCTCCTATTTAATTTTGAAAGATCATAAAAGAAAAGAGAACAATTTTGTATAATTTTTTCTAGACGTGCACTTATTTGTGGAGGAGGGAGTACGCAGTCGCTGTAGGGCTGGAATTATAACTCGAAACTCGCGAGTTAAATGAGTAACTCGTGACATAGCTCGACTCGGCTCGAACTCGGTGTCTAACAAGTCGAGCCAAGTTTTTGATTTGAGCTTGTTTGTTCACCCAAGCTAAATGAGCTACTCGCGAGCTACTCATTTAGCTCATTAAACTCGTTCAAATATAGAGTTTAAAATTTTTCATAGATAAGTGCCATACTATGAATGTTTCTTGAACTTGTAATGGTGTAGAGCTACTATATTTTTCATTGATCTTCCTTCATGTTATTATGGATGTACTATTGTTTGTTCTAGTTTCAAATTAGTACGTTAATTACCAATTTTTCTTATATGTGCTCATATTCATAACTTATAACAATCTGAACGAGCTGCTCGCGAGCTACTCGCGAGTTTGCCAAGTCGAGCCGAGTTTCAAATATGAGCTCGTTCTGTAAACGAGCCGAGTTGGCTCGGCTCGGCTCGAATTCCAGCCCTAAGTCGCTGCAAAGAATTGTTCGTCCGGTATCCGTCATGCAAAGACGAAATGGGAGTAAACCCCAATCATGCTGATCCCCCAGAGAAAGAAGGAAAATCAGTTTAATTGATATCATCAACAACACAACAACTAGCGTTTACATATAGGAACTAAATAAAGGGGATGCTAAACGAATATTTTTTTCTCCTTTTTCTTTCACCATTTGCTAGCGTTTATTTCCTTTTGCTAGCATGTGGCAGCAAGCACACTTTTTTTAAGTGTGCGTTTTTGCGCGAAAGCATTACGATTAGTAAGTGTCAAATTCTGACTACTACCCAAATCTCGTGCAACTCATTTACTCTCTCCTTCAAGCGGTGCCGGACTACCGTTTCAGGGTACCGCAAGATTCAGTTTTGGACAAGCTTTTCATTTTGCTGGGAGTTCAGACCAAGCTATTTGATCGAGAGAATAAGATTAAAGCTCAAGACAAGTGACAAGTAAGAGTATGATCCTCCGCAAAATTTGTATCCAACATAAAGGCTTTCCAAATGGTTTCAATTTACACATGGTTGTGACACCAACGGCGGATCAAAGCCTCCAGACAAGCGCGCGCACACACACAGAGGCAAAAAGAGCCAAGCCAGAGACAAGAGAAGAGAAGGACGCGTCCAGTGGGCGACCCAGATGGCCAGAGCCTCATCACATGAACTTCTTCCTCAGATCCTTCACTGCTTCTCTGGCTCCGACGAGATCGCCAGAGAGAAATTGATCAAACTGCTTCATCTCGTCAGATCGGCGATTCTTCAGACCCCGTTGGTTCAAGCTAATAAAGCTCTACGCGGCCACGGGCTCTGCTGGTCAGCTCACGACGGAGACCTTCCTGGACTCCTGGTGCCCGCGCCGCGCCTCCGCTCCCGCGGCGTACTGCCGCAGCCGCCGGGCGGCCTGCCTCGCACAGACGGCGTCGAGCTGCATCTGCTCCTCGCGGCACTCCTCGCTGCAGAAAGGGGTGTCCCCTCTGTACATGAAGACGTCGCTGTCGCGCGCCAGCGGCTTGCTGCACAGCGCGCACGCGTCCTGCGCGGGCATGCCGGCCTCGCCCAGCGGCTCGGCGTCGAAGAAGAAGAAGGAGCTGGCTACTGAGGCCGCCATGGTATCTGTAGTAGGTGACTTTTACTTTCGGGCAAGGCGAGCACGAGCAGAGCTGGGCTGCGTAGTGCGTTCGCTGCTTTTGGTGCTGGAGCCTGGAGGAAGACGGGAGAGAGCGAGTTGGGAGGGAGGAGGAAAGGGGGAAGGCTCGGGGGTATATATGGTGCGCGGGACGGACACGGCGAGGGCATCGGAGGAAAACTGTGGTCCGGTGCGCGCGGTGGAGACGGCCCACGGGTCGGGGGCAATACCGCGCGCCGGGCGGGGCAAGCCAGGGATGGTGGGAGTGGTTCGACTTTGTTTATTCGTCATACCTGATGGTGGACGTGGGACACGCACCCCTCTCGGCTCCACCGAGACGACAACGACAGGAACCGTGTCATGACTGTGCGACGTCGACAGGTTCGACTAATGATTCATCAGAGTACAAAACAGAGACGTCGCTCTTAAACGGGGGTTCCAAACTGAACTCGAAGGAACGTGCTTCGAATGAAAAAAAATGGCAACTTGTTAGAATTCAATTTTTTGAAGCAATTTACACATTCGTGAGTCGTGATCATTGTTAGGATGGCAGATGGGATCCCACTTCTAGTTTATTTATCAAAATCTAATATAAATTTATAAAAAATAGTGTAAATTTTTGCTCAAAATTTAAACTAAATTTTGGCAAATGAACTAAATATGGGATTTTGATGAAATCCAACATGACACCCCAATCATTGTGTTTTTATATGCTTTATAAGTATTCACGGAATAAATAAAAATAGCTTCTATTTTTATTGATATATATAGTGGCGGACCCAGGACCTTGTATTATTCACACGAGAATTTATATGGAGCAAATAAAGTCCCATCTAAACTTATCGGTACCAAAAACAATGTAGCATCCCATTTGTCTAACAACTGTAATGCTACTGGGTTTAGTAATATAATGGCTACTTCATATATATAATTGTTGCATCATCATTATATCATGCTCATATCATCATGCCACCTTGCATTTAAGCATCATCTAAAACCCTTTTTGGTTTGGTTCTTCTCTCATATGCATTGTTAATTGTATTTGCCTCTTGATATTGCATTTGGTTCTTGATATATTGTTTAAATGCCTAAGTTGAGTAGGGGGCATATCTTTCATTGACTCCACCACCCTTTCTTTTCACCACTTAATAATTCCACCATTCCATTATCCATGAGCTTGTATTTTATTTTCTTTTGGTATTTATTCTAGCTCATGGGAGATAGGATGGATCCAAATCTATAAGTTCTTTTGCTTGGCCCTTACTCCATCTTTTGAGGTTGCACATAAATAAATGCCATGGGATTTTATTTTTGTTTTCACAAGGTTAACACATGGCATTAAATGATTGCATGGGCCATGCAACCATCATCATCCTTTGATCTCCTTTGGGTTTTCTTTGGGTTTTGAGTGGATCATCTCTAACCTCTTCCTTCCTCCTTTTGGGATTGATCTAGTTTGATCTTGCTCAAACCCATCACCACCTTTACCTCTCCCTCTTTTTGGTAGAGCTCTTGTTTGATCTTGTTTTCTTTTTGCTCTTGCTTGAGCTTGCCCAAAAGAAACCTATCGCCCAATCCTCTACACCACATCTCACCTCTCTCTAAACCTCTCCTAATCTAAACCTAATCTAAACCCTCTCTACAAACCCTAGCTACCATGCCACCTCCTCTCTCGGCTCTCCTCTCTCTGCGCCTGCAGTCCCCTGGACCCATCTACCCCTCTCTCCCCACCCCAACCCTAGCTACAACCCTAAACCGAGCCACCCCATCCTCTACCGTAGCTCCAACCCGAGCCACTTTCCCTCTCTCTCTCTCTCTCCCTGCTGCCTGGCCCCACCACCTCTCCTTCCTTCCCTACCCCCACCTGCCCCTACCATGCTCCCTACCATGCTCTCGATCCGAGCTCGAGGAGGAGGAAAGGTGGCACCCAGCCACCTTTTTCCTCAACCCACCTCACGCCCATCTACCCCTCTCTCCGTCCTTATCTACTCCCACGGCCTCTCCTGCATCTCCCAGATCCCCCAGTCGTGCTACCCCTCTTCCTCCCCTCTACCACACATCCACCGACGACCTCACCACCCTACCTCCGTTGCAAGCGGTGGCGTGTTGTTGGGTTGTCGAGGAAGACCGGCGCGTCCTGCGTCGCTTCAGACACGCCAAATGGAGGCGACCTCGAAGCCCAGCCGCCGCTCCGCCGCGAAACCCTAGCTCGCCGTCCGTCTGCATCGTCGTCGATCGGTTGCTCCCCAGCCCGAACCACCTCCACCGACGCAACCGCGGTGAGCCTCTCTCTCCCGACACGCCTCTTGGCGTTGCTTCCTGTGCGCCGGACCCTCGCCGAGCATGCTCGGCACCGTGGCCAGCGTCTCGCTCAGCGTCGCGCAAACACTATCTAGGCCCGGCCTCCATGCCGTAACTACCCACCGCGGTGCTCAATACTCTGCGCCCTCGCGTCATGGATTCGATTCCCTCGCCGCGTCGTTATTTGGCGTTCGTCTCACCCCAGAGAAGAGAAAGCATCACTGCGTTTTCGATAAACCCCACCTTTTATTCCGACAACCGCTCCTCCGACCCCACCCACCTCTACGCCTTTTTGCAAAAACCCTCTTTTGAACACTCAACCCGCTCCCTCTCAGGCGCGTGCGCCCTCTCGCCCAGCGCGTGCGGGTCCGCGTCTGCCGTGGTCCCTTTGTCATTCATAGGGACTAGGTCATTGCGGTGTAAAAAGCACATTACAGACTGTTGTGTTGCCTCACTTGGCCCCACTTGTCACCGACCGGCTAAGTCTGGGTCGGGTAACAAAAGTATTCTGTTTTCTGTTATAATTCAAATCTTTTCAAATTATTTTAAATTCAAATTCAAATCTGTTTTAATATAACTTTCAAAATATAAATCCAAATAATACAAATGATATATGTTTTAGATCAGAAAATGTGAGGATTTCAAATATGCCATCCAAAATATATTTTGGACACTTTAATTTTCAAGTTGATTAAAATTACCATAAAATGCCCTTTTCTTAATAAATTAATAACTTTTGATTTATAACTCCAAATTTAACAAATGATATGTCTAAAATGATCATTTCACGAGACCTTTCTTTATGCATTCCATGTTCTGAATTGCAGCATGCATCATATAAATATAATGTACACAGCAACTTAATTGAGTATAAAATATGACTAAGACTCAATAAAATGTTTATTTCTTGTATTCTACACCTCACCCATGCCATGCTACTTTATTGCCATGCAAATCGTGCATCATTCATCATGGCATGATTGTTTGCTTGTCGCATTTTAACTCATATGCTTGAGCACTTTATTTATGTTGGCCTTGTTTGTTTGGATCTTCTTCGAATAGACGGGGATATATCAAGAGACCCGTGAGCACTACCGCATCCTTCTCTCGCTTCAATCGAGCCGCCAGCAAGCACTACCACATACTTGCATACATATAGTACCTATTGCCTCTATCTTATTCTTGCATCATTGAGTCACGATTGCATTAAATTGAATCCCAAGTATTGCATAGCCTTTCCTTTTAAACCCCACCGAAGCTTGTTCCTCCATCCCATGAGCCATTGCTACAGGAGTTGTTCGAGCCATGCGAGTCGTGAACATGTGTAGGGTATGTGAGTGTCTAATGGATAACGAGGTACCTAAATAACTTAACCCGAGTAGTAATGGGATAACTAATGAAAGTGGCACGGTGAGCAATATCTGCTATTTGGTTTTCCCTTTCACTTGTGTCCGTGGGACCCCGAGTACTTGATTCTGTTCCTTGAATATTCGCGCTATCCACATCAGGAGGCTTATGGGACCCCACGAGCGAGCTTGATTCATTCTTATTTCTTGGGGCCACAAACTAGTTTGAGGTTTTATTTACTATCCCTGCACTTATGCCATGTTTCTTTGCTTAATTTACGATTGTGCGAGAGCACTTTATTTAGGTAAGCGAGTGTTTTCGGTATCGACAAGCCAGTCACATTTTCGTCCCCGATCGTTTACCACCGACGCAAACCTTGAGTCTGTCTCTAAGTCGCCTAACTTCGTTGGGTAGCTTAATGGGGTGGCCCCTAAAATATTTCGAATCTGTGATTGCTTTGTCGTGAAGGCCTCGTTGGGTTTTGATTTGGTTTTCCGAGGTTGATCGAGTGTGTGTTTATTTGTGCACCTAGGTAAAACTTCTAAAGCCGTGTCGCGGTTATGGACGACTTGGAGCAGTTTCTCGATCATAGACAAGTATAACTAAGTACCGCTTCTAATTTGACTAAATCGACTAGTAAATAGTGCAACTCTCATGGAATGGTTAATAAAACCGCCAGCGGATGGGGGTTGTTCGTCCGCTTCCTCATTGGTAGCGAGGAGGAGGATGGATCTGTTGATATTCTTGTTATAACTGTTGTCATTAATTCACGGACATCCGTCTATCTTTGGTTAGCGGATGGTTAGCAGTATCTATAGAATTGTTAGGGTTTATCTTTTGCTGCAATTCGTCACCCAGGTTGTGTCCCTTTAGAGGCATAAAGACTTCTTGAGTACCCTAGGGTCTCACACGATAAATTATTTGATTCGGATGAGCAGTACGCCGCAAGATGGATCTTGGGTGGAGGAGGCGGACGATGTGCAACGACCGTTCGGTGTAGAGATTCTGGAACGGGATCCGTGAGATCTGTGGTAGGATGTGTTTATTTATGTGGCATCTTATGCCGATTTGCTTCTTATCGGATCTTGTTTGCCGCTTCCTTTGATACTCGATGTTTGATGTATGAGGAGATATCCTAAAATATTATATCTATCTAGGACATTTGAATCTTGCCGCGTTGCTATATTTCCTTTCTTTTTAGATGGAATGGCTCGATGTCTTGTTGTATGGTGGCTTGCATACATACTCATTTGTGTATGTAGTTGATCCTTCACTGCCGATTCACGCCGCTGTTCTTGTCCCGATGTTTGGAAATGGTTGGGACGGCCGAAAGGTCTACCTGTGAGTGGCATTTGGGCCCCACCGTACTATTTCAACCATTTCCGCTCATCCAGGCTTGAAACTAGGAGCGTAATTCACCGAGGTAGTTACAAACAATTACGAATAAAAGTGGTTTTATTAATCTATAGGACTTAAAAGGAGGTCATGGTCTAAAACCCTATACAAAACCTCTCTTGATCCAAGCCATACTATAGTTTTCGCATGAGTTGTCACGAAATTCGCAAGACTATGAATAACCCTATTTTGTTCACGATCCACTTTTACAACTGAAATACTTCTACTATCCTGAATTAAATCCTTAATCTCCTTAATGATAAAAGCTAAATATGGTCTATCTTGGGATCTTCCATCAATTGCATCTAACACGACATAGCAGTCTAACTCTAATACCACTAGTTTATCACTCCATTCAAGAGCAAGAACAGAAAAAGGGATTTTCACTATACAAAAGTGCTCTACACCCGAGGGGGCCCCTCGCGCGTACTATCTATCGAAAAGTAGTTTTCACTGCCAGTTCGAGGGGGTGTTCCCAGACCCTACTTTTATAGTGAAATCTTCCCAAAATAGGCCGCAAATAAAATCCTCGTGGTTACCACGACAATTTCAGGAACACAAAAGAAAAGCGAAAGTGGCTCCTTTATTGGCTTTGTACTTATTTTTTGAAGTACATAAATCTTAAGGGGCGCCTTCGGCCTTATTTAACTAAAGGTAACTGATCTAAAGATACTATACTTAGGAATCTAAAGATACTGATGAGGGGGAAAAGGTTTTCCCCCATGAGGCTCGGCCTATCGGCCTTCCCCTCATTCCCTCCTTCCAAACCGGATGGGTCTTCCCCTGCCCCCAAGCATGGGGGTTCCAAGACAGATATTATACACATTCTCCCCTGATCTATCCCAACCCCTAGCAAGGGGATCCGAAGGGACATAGTTTTAAACGGTTTTCGGGTGGCTGGTCTACCCCAAACCCCTAGCAAGGGGCTTCCCTAAAGACAAAAGAAAAGAAAAGAAAATAAAAGAAAGGAAAAGAAAACACTAGAAAGAAAAAACAAGAAAAGAAAGGAAGAAAAGCAATAAGAACGGAATCGGAATTAGAAGAGAAAGCTAACGAACAAGGGTAAGCCTCTCTCTGTTTTATTTGTCTTCCCTTCCCGAACCTACCCCCCCCCCCCCCCCCGGTCAGATCAGCGCACTTAAAGATACATGCTTCTTCTATTCCCCCTCTCGGCCTCCCATAAGTCGGCCAGGCCTTTTGCGCAAGCCCTTGTTTCAGCTTCTAGGGGATCGTCGCAATTAAACAGCTGACGGCATGAGGAGAAAATAATCCTTCCTAATTCATCACGCAAGATCATACCCGCCCTGTTGAACCATCCTCCTTAAGAACCATCACAATTAAGTTTAACCCAGCCAGGAGAAGGTTTATGCCAGCGTGCCACCTGCAAATCAATATTTTGATCAGCCATTGCAGCTTCTGTACCATCTGACATAGGGCTCTTGCCCTTAATGATTTCCTCCATGATCAAGGATTTAATGTTCTTCAAAGTCTTGACATAGCATATCAAGAATCTCCTAGAGCCCTCAATTGACAGAAGAGGTTTATGATGGTTAACGTCGTTGTGAGCATACCAAATGCGCCCAGCAATCAGTAAAATAAAATCCACCACTATGGCCGGGACTTGCTCAATAACCATCTGAAACCACTTGTGAGGATCAACCTGGAGATCTAGGTTATTAGGTAAAGGTCACGCATCCCTTATAGTATACCACAAATGTTTTGCATGCGAGCACTTGAACAAGCTTGTGCAACATCCTCTTGTTCTTTATCGCAAATAAGGCAGTTTCCTGCAACCTCAAAGCCTCTGTCTTTTTTGTTCTTTTCCAGAGCTAAGCCATTAGATGCACCTCTATAAGCAAACGTTTTGTCTTTAGGTGGAACTCCAACCTTCCAAATTCGTTTCCAACAGATGACTGCACCATCAAGATCCAAGCTCGACGTAGCAAACACACATTGTTTAGGGGACTCTTGAAAAGCAAGGTTATATGCGCTACGTACCGTGAACCGACCTGATCTCTCGGGAAGGCATTGCAAGCAGATCATCATCCAAATGGCGAGAAGGTTCGATCATCATAATGGCTGATGCATCCATGGGCAATAACATGGTAGGTATTAATGCCATTCCAGTTACCAAGATCGTCCAGCAGTTCAGAGACACGTCGGACACGATGATTTCCTCTAGATATGAGAACTTTCATACAAGACACCCGAGGAATCCAACTATCACGGTAGATGCATATTTTTTGCCCATTGCCGACACGACAAATTAGTACCTTCTTTAGTAACTCTAAACCATGTGAAATTGCCATCCAAGTAGATGAAGGGTTCCCAGTAAAAACTGTATCATACAATTCACCATTCGGGTAGTATTTTTTCTTTAGCACTCTCGCACACAAACTATCTTGGAATTCCCGCAACCTCTAGGCATGCAGAACTAGTAAAGCTTGATTCTAAAATCCCATATCACGAAAACCGAGGCCTCCTTGAATCTTAGCTCGTTGGAGTTTAGGCCAACCGATCTAGTGAGTTTTCCGTTTACTATTCTCCAAACCCCACCAAAACTCTTGGATTATTTTTGTCAACTCATCACGAACTAAAAAGGGGAGTTTAAAAACCCCCATGACGTACGAGGGTATAGCATAAGCAATTGCTTTAATAAGGATTTCTCTTGCACTTTGAGCTAGAATTCCATCACCCCAATCAACCAAAAATTTACTTAGCCAAGACAACAAACTTTGAAACCTTCCTCTATGCATTCTCCCATCTAGTGTAGGTAAATCCAAATATTTGACATGAAACATTTGTTGCTCCACATTCAGAATATCTCGAATCAGCAATTCATTATCCTCTAGACATGAGGCACTAAATAGGATCGAGCACTTGTATGGGTTGATTAATTGCCTAGTACCAACCTCGAACGCATGGATGACCTCTTTCACCAGAGCATCTTGAGCTTCGGTTGCCCTAAAGAACAATAAAGTATCATCCACGAATAGTAAGTGTGAGATACCGACACACTTTCAGCGGAGTGATTCCATTGTTTTCCACCTCCTTTTGTAACAAAGATGATAAGCCATCTGCAACAAACAAGAACATGAAAGGGGACAGTGGATCCCCTTGTCAAAGGCCTCGACTAGGAGATAATTCTTCCCCAAGGGTTCCATTGAATTTCACAGAATACCTCACGGTAGTCACGCACGCCATTATCCATTGCACCCACCGATGAGAAAACCTCAATTTATGCATAGTATTCTCTAGAAAAGACCAATCCACCCTGTCATATGCTTTTGACAAATCCACCTTATAAGCAAAAAATTCAGAATTCACACTAGTACCATGTTCCATACAATGTAAACACTCAAAGGCCAGGAGAGCATTATCACTGATCCAACAAGGCATTCATGCATTTAAACTTGTGCCAACAACATCCTACTAGAAGGTTACATTTTGAGGAGGAACACGAAGGACCTCGAACAATGTAGCATATTTATGCCTGACAATATGGATTAACCCCTGAAATAGTTTCTTTAGCAACATGTTCCCAATTGAGTATCTTCCCACAAACTCACATGTGAGTCTTCTTGTTAAGAATAATTTCCAAAATACAAAAGGAGTTGTTTCACCTTCATATGACCCTCCTAGAAGTGAGAGGCCCCCGATTTCCACATCACTAGTGAGATCGCTTTCGAGACATTGTGTTTAGTGCAAACCACTGTTTTTCACACCTTATCCTCATAAAGAATTTTAAAAAACATAAAATAGTAAAAAACTGATATCTATTTGACTTCATTGTCTTGAGATCCTAAACAACCTTATTCCTTTGGTTGACAAATGAGACTTCATTTGGCAAAAACTATATGTAGTCTTTTGTCACTATTACTAGCATGAGTGTACCAACGGGGTACACTACTAGAAAAAAGCTTATCAGTGGCACACGTTTTTCAATTATGTGGCGCATATGAGATGCGCCACTGTTACCTCGCCACTAAATTCTAATTCTATGGCGCATATTACAACACGCGCCATCAGATTTTTTTTCAAATTTCAAAAAAAAGTGGGGCCAGATCTAGATCTGGATCTAGCCTCGCCGCAGCCGCCGGAATTTTGCCGGAGGTCATGTCGGTGGCTGGAAGTGGAGTCACCGGAGGAGGGATAGGCCAAAGCTCGATGGAGAAGAGGGATCGCCAGTGGTGGGTGGAGAAGGGGCTCGCCGAAGATGGTGGAAGAGGAGGAGGAGGCCACCGAAGTAGGTGGAGGAGGATGAGGTCGCTGGAGGAGGAGGTCGCCGGAGGTAGTGGTGGAGGAGGGGATGAGATGAGAGGAGAAGGGGAGAAGGGGAGGAGGAAGGAAAAGGGGAGAATGGGAGGAGAACAAGAGTGGAGAAGGAGGGATGAGAAGGGGAGAAGGGGAGGAGAAAAAGAGGAGAAGTGGAGGAAGGAGAAAAGAAAGGGAGAAGGGGCGCCGGCGGGATACAAAATTCAAATCCTTCCCAACAAACAATTGGCTCCCCCTTTTTTTTGCAGGAAAAAAATCTCTTTTTAAAATAAACTTTTACTCTTTTCGAATTTTGGGTTTCTGTAAAATTTTAGGAAATTTTGATACAACCATCTTGATAGGAAAAACATTTTTATCCGACATCGTATGCAAATGTATGTCTGTTTTAGCGTGCCATGACCTTTTTTGCAAAACACATCGAAATTCATATTTTTCCTACAACTATACCGTAAAATATAATTACATCTCAAAGGAATTTTTTTTGAAGTTTTTATCATTTTCGTTTATTTTTTACAAAACTTAAAAAGCGATCCAAGGGGTAGGATCTGTTTTCGACTTTCTGTGGGCATTTGTCTATATGCGCCACAAAATTATCATATTTTGTGGCGTATATAGACACAGGCGCCACATAATTGTCTTCCTCCTTAGTTGGTTGTGGTCCCATCAAATTTTTGTGGCGCACGGGAAAATATGCCACACATAAATACATATTTCTATGGCGTATATGGGTTCCCTGCGCCACAAAATTGTTATATTTCTGTGGCGTTTGTGTCTAGATGCATCATCATATATTTAGTTCTATGTAACATGTCCTTTTATAAGCGTCACAGAAATCCTTTCTACCTATAGTTAGTTTCCTGGCAGTGGTAGGCACATAAGGCGGAAACAAACATAGTACGACACATGATGAGACAGTTCATGAAGGTTCCGTGAGCAAGACGGTGGCCACGGCTTGACGCACAAGACAAATAGTGTAAACCAGCTCCAATTAAAACTATGTATTAAACCAACATATCTCAAATTTGTAAACCCTAGCCAACTGTATAGATATAAATTAGGTAACAATCGCATAGCAAAGCCCTAGTAGTCGACTCGTCACCTTATCACTAAGCTAAGCCAGCGGGACCTTGTAATCGATCTGCATAGACATTAATATGATAAAAGCAAGAGTAGGTCTTTACCTCCACCGTAAGGGGCTGAACTTGAGTACATCGTGTGCCGATCCCGTCCCTAAAGTCCTCTCTTATGCACTGCTCTACCTTTCGTAAGCCACCCTCAATGTCTTCTGTGCCGACTTTCCTAAGGCAATTACTTTTCTAAAAAAATAATTATCTAAAGTACCTAGGCCTTCCTAACACCTTTTCAGGATTTAATATGGACAAGCCTCCCACCAAATGATAGAAACTTTCCTTCCAACTATTGATTCACTTCTCTATTCTTTTTTGTTCGTTTGTTTGCATTCTGAGTTATACAACTTGCGACAATTGACCGGAAGGACCGGACCAGGAATCACGCCGTTGGCAACAAAAATATGTTGGCATATTACTCTTCAAACTCCATAGCCTTAACAAAGCATAACTAGTCACTTGTACGGATGTTAATCTTGAGCCAATAGAGTTGATTAAAACTCTTGAGCCATGAAAAGGATTGTATCGTCTACATACCTTGAACAAAGGGGCATTATAATACTCTCCCCGTCTTAAAATAGATGTCTCAGATTTATCAAAATTTGAATGAATCTGGACACTATTTAGCATATAGGTTCATCCAAATTTTGATAAATCTAAAACATTCATTTCAAGACAGAGGGAGTATAATGATTCGACTATGAGTCTTTTGTAGGATAACTAGCCCACTTTAGTTATCAAAGGCCAAACAAGAAGGTACAATTACAGGATCATGGGAATCAAGGAGCCACAAATGGCGTCCTAAGTAGATAGCATGGTGAGCTAGGTTATGGGCTTGAGTGTTCAAATTTGTTCGTCCATGTATGAAACTATCTTTCATAGATTCAGACGAGTGCTGCTTGATTTCTCTATTGACAGATTCGAGTAAGCTTGGGAAACTGGTTCCTCATAACTTTTGTTTAGGACTGGTTTAGATACTTCTATATGAAATGGACTCAGGTGTGGAAATAAGCTAACCCAGAATTGTTTTCCTTGTTTTGGGCTTTAGCAATGGTGGCCTCGAAGCTGGCCCAAAAGCCCTCCCAAAAAGGTGGAATCTCTCCTTTTTGTGCAGCAAAAGTGGGGATTAAGTATTCCCGTTTATACTGTTCTAAAAAAGGTATACTCCTGTTTACGATCATTGCATAAAATTATATGTGCCTCTAGTCCGAATGTAGAGGCCATCATCAATATAATCCCGGTTGTACGTGTATCAGCACATGATTAGGCAGCTCTGCTTAAACTATAGCGCAAATGTCTTAGTGCTGATAATTCCGGCGCCAGCCTTTTCGCCAACATTGGAGGCAGCCACCCCACATGCCACATGCCACATGCCTGGTTTTGCCACGGCAATGATAGATGGCAGTGCCTATCTTGCAGTGTTACGATACATGATATTTTCACGTTCTTAAACATAAAGATATAGCGGAATAGAAATAGGGGTCTCCTCCTTTATTAGTGAGTGTCACCAGGGAATCATCACGTCTCCAAAAAAAAAAAAAGAGAGAGAATCGTGTAAAAGAAAGGCATACGGGAATCTTGAGCTGCGGTGCATGCACGCCAGACAGCACCCGTTGAACAGTCGACTCCACGCACACACACGTGCAGATCTCTTGTCGACTAAGCACCACATGTACCAGCGGCAGCTGCAACCTGCGAGCAGCCGTGCTGCCACTTGCAGTGGTACACCTTCGGAGAGAAGGATGCTGTCGAGGAACTAGTATAAATTGAGCTGTCTGACCGAGAGATTGCCACCAGGTTTACCTTATCTCGAAGGATGCGCACGGTTCCTTTGCCAAGGGCAAGGGGGATGCACCTTGTTCGCAGTTGGACGGCTCAAGATTCCAGTGGGATTCTGTATCTCGTCTCCGGTCAGGCTCACGCGAGCAGAGTTCTCGTCAAGTCCACGGGAGGCACTCTAAACACTGAAACATCACACGTCGATCGTCGTTGTTGGAGCCTTTAAATAATAGACGTAGCAAGTTTATTAAAATTTAGATAAATCTATATGCTAAATAGTAGTTTAGAAATATAAGATGTTTTAGGGTCGTGAAGTTAATGTATCTTGACAATAGTGTCTAGATACATTAGTTTTCTAAACCTAAAATATTCTATATTTCCAAACGGAGGAAGTATATAGATTCATTATATTTTAATAAATCCGCGACGGCTATTTTGAGATAGAGGGAATACCTCTATTTTCTAAAACGCGACTTTCTCTTTCCTTCCTCCGCCTCCCGTGGACAACGGAGGAGCCTAACCCAGCCTAACTCCTCCTCCTCCTCTCCTCATGGCCGGAGGTGCCACCTGAAGGTCAAGGCGGCGATGGGGCATCTCCCTCCTCCTCGCGTGGGGATCTCGGCATGGGCCGAGGGAATCGGCTTAGGCGTCGTGCTGGGTATGTGGTGTGACGGTGCAGCGATCCTGGTGGCTACGTGGTGGCTAGCTGCGGCGACGTTTGAGGAGCAGTCTCCTGAGCTGCTGCTTGGGGGCAAGGCCAAGGCCATGGCGGTTGGAGGCACTTTGATGGCGCAGTCGTCTCGATGGCCATGGGGGATGTGGGCGGAGTGCGCTCCTGTGGCCACAACGGTGACAGGGAGGCTGCGCAATGGGTTCGTCTGGGGCCTGCAGGAGCAGATCTAGGCCCATACAAGCCTGCTCTGGGTCGGGCAGGCCCTGCTTGATGGACTATTGCGTGCATCTATCGGGAGCTCGATGGAAACTGAGTTGAGTGGCGGAGGTCTCGACCAGGGTGTCACAGTGAGCTGCGAGGACGGCGCCACTCACTAGCACTAGAGGTGGCTTGGATTGGGACAGCCGACAAGCTCATGGATAGTGGATGGCGGAGCTGGCCCTACATGGGTTTCAGGGGATCCCAGCTAATGGAAATCCATCCCCCGGTCATGGTGTGACTAGGGTGCCGGATCCGGGCAAGGGCCTAAATCTAGCGGCTGCCTAGCAGTCCCACTCTTGTGGGTCTGCGGGCTTGATTAGTGGATGTGTTCTCCCCGTTAAGTCCCTGTTGTCCGAGAATGCTTGGTTGACCTAGACCTCCCTCATCTGCCCTGGTGGATTCCTGTCGCGGCGGCTGCCGTGTCACGGGTGGGAGATCTTGGATGTCGAGGCGACAACCTAGGTTGACTACATGGGCGACTCTACAACAAGCGACGTGGCGGTGGTGATGGACTTTCTCTTTGGTCACATGGATGGCGAGGAGCGGAAGGTGGGGGGTCTTGGTGTTGGCATTGCTTCGGCGGTGGAAGCTCCCACATCGTATGTGGGTGGCCTAACTTGGCGTCAGCGAATGACCTGAGTTGGTGCGGTTTGATTGTTTTTTCTTAAAGTCAAAGACTTTGGCGCCAACAGTGGCGATGCCTGCGGGTGTCGCAACCCTCTTGGGGTGTCGTTGTGGTTACCTTCTTCATGCTAGGGCTCCGAGTGAAAACCCTTGATCGTCATGGTCATGACGACGGCAGCGCAGTGCGTCGTTACCTTCTTGAGGGTGTCGTCACGGAGCTTCGAATCTACTAGGTATTGTTTCGGTGTCTTTAGTGGCAAGTTCCGGTCACCGTGTTTTTCTTTTGTATATGTTGATCTGCTTTGTAAGTGGGTCTCCCCATCACCTTGTTGTATCGGTTTGGCTACTATGATTTTATTTATAAACAGGGACGAAAGCCTGTTTCGAGGTATTTATGTTTTAAAGTTTAAGGCTTTAAAAAAAGGCAAGCTACAAAAAGTTTGATCAAACCTTTAAAGAATTCTATTAATCATGTAAAAATTTGTTCCATGATGTATCAAAGGCTATGGATTTCTAAAAACTTCATCATACATTACGTAATTTGAATTTTAGAAAAAAAATATAAATCTTAATTTTTAAAACGGAAGTAAGTATTGTTAGAGGATCACCACTCGAGGGACGGTGACCATCGATCGATAGCGGTTACCGGGAGTGCGTGGATCACCAAGACGCACTGTGATTTCGCTTGGAATTATATAATGGCCGTCCACGATATTACTGCTGCATATGCAGTGAGTCACGGCCGACGTGGTAGTGCCGATGAGACACATGGTTGGTTGGACCACTCGTACGTGAGATGTCCGCGTCATGCTGCTGGCTCTGACTCGGACATGAGTGCAATAGAGAAAAAAAATAACATGGGAGATGTTCGACAAGTCTGACGTTGGAGCCTGAGATATTTTAATCCCCTCGGCTGTAGCGTTATGCACACTATGTTCACGTACTGCGTTTGTCCTCTAGCGATTAGCTAATACGGAGTAGCATTTTTTGAGCAAGGAGGGAAGGTCCCGTTGGTAGTTCATCACAAGAGCGATCGAGGAGTGCCAAAGGACGAGCACGTTTTCATTTCATTCAGAGCATCCAAACAGCCAAATTCATGGATATACAGCCATATACTAATCACAAAGCAGGGCTGATCAGATTATAGCTAAAAAAGAAGCTAAACACACGGCGACGAGCTTCGATCGTTGCCTTCTTCAACTGAGCCAAGAAGCTGCGGGCACTGCTGCTTCCTGCATCGCTGGACAGCACCCGATGAGCACCGGAGAGATAATACCATCATCCCAAAAACTGATGGTTCTCCAGATCTCGTTTGGCGCGCGCTCTGGCCGGCCGGTCAGCTCGCGACGGACACGTTCCCGGACTCTCCTCGCTGCCCGCGATGGGACTCCGTCACGGAGGACGAGTACGGCCGCAGCCTCCGGGCCGCGTGCCTTTCGCCGGCGGCGTCCACCCGCATCTGCTTGTGGCGGCACTCGTCGTTGCAGAAGGGGGTGTCCCCTCTGTACATGAACATGTCGTTCTCCCGCGCCAGCGGCTTGCCTCAGAGCGCGCACGCGTCCTGCGCGGGCATGCCGCGCTCGCCAACCAGCTCGTCGTCGAAGAAGAAAGAGCCCGCTACGGATGTCGCCATGCTATGCGAATGTGGTTTGCGAGGAGCAGAGGAAATCTTCGTAGTGGGGTTTGCTGTTGCTGCTGGAGGAAGATGGGTTCTGGAGCGAGCGATGTGATTTCAGGGAAGCGTCGGCACGGGGTATATATCGTGCTTGCGAGGCGACGGCAAAAGATCTGGGCACGGTTCGACTGGACTGCCACTCTATTAGGGCCCACACGCCTGGCTCCACCGCAACGTCGGCCCGGGTCCACTGGTCGACAGAGCAAGCTTTTTTTTATTGACAATGAGCAAGCTTTAATGGTGTATGCTATATATCTTCTTATTCATAGTAGTACCAATTACTGTTTTACTTTCTATATGTTTCAAAACCTTTCTGTAAACTACCTACTCTGTTCTTAAACATAAAACGTGTTTGAGAGTTTATTTAGACTCCCAAAATATCTTATATTTAGAAAAATAGGTAGGACACATTCGAACGTCCTCAACCATCTCCTACTAAGTAAAACAAAAAAAATCCATAGATTTCTTCTCAAAAAATCACATATGTTAATATTTGAGTCAAGGTTGTGGCAGCAAAAATGCATCGTATAGGGTTTCGCTCCCCTCGCCGTTGGTCCGCTCCACCTCTGGTGGTCTTGGGTTCATGGAAGTGTGGCGGACCACGGTTCCTCTTCGGGTGGAGAGTTTTTTCGTTACTTTTATAGACTGTTTTCCTGTGTCTCTTTCGGGATGATGATGCGGTGGTTACATCCTAAAGTAAGAATAATATCCTCCTTGCTCTATCCTTGCTGTAGTGGTGCGTCTACCGTCAAAGGAGGGCGCGTGAACTCGTGTGTCCGGTGGATCTCCTCGGATCTGGTCCGTTTATATGGTTTCAGTCTCTTCCGATCTACGGCCACCATTGGCGATGGTTGCGGCTCGATCGTGATCTTTGTGGTCTTAGCACGACGACTTTTAGCCGGTCTACAAAAAGCTCTACTACGACAAGTTTTGTCTGGCTTTAGTGATGTAGAAATTCCAATTAATCTTATCATAAGCCTTCTCAAAAGTCAAAATCTATTGTGAGAAGAACTCCATCTAATTTTTTTCAATGGAGTACATGGATTTCTCCCTGGAGAAAGAAAACTCCTTCCAAAATGTGTCAGCCAGGCATAAAAGTTGTTTGGGTTGGGCAAATTACCTTATGAGCAATACTGCTTACCCGATGAGTGCCTACTTTTGTGAAAACCCTAAAACTTACATTAAGTAGATGAATAGGTCTATATTGTTGAATTTGAATTGCATTTTTTCTTCGGAAGACAATAATAGTACCAAAGTTTAGGTGGAAAAGAAGTAAGTTCCGTTGACGGAACATGGCAAACATATTCATCAAATCTTGTTTGATAAAGCCCAACAAACATGATAAAACTTTGTTGGAAATCCACCTAGACCAGGAGCTTTATTTTTTTATAACTACATTATATCCTCATACACCTCCTATGTGAATTCGGAAGTCAGAATCACATTTTGTTTTGGGGAGAGTTGGGGAATATATATCATTTATCTCCGACTTTATGGGAGCAAAAAAAATTATGATACTACAAATAATTTCTTATATATAGTATTCTGTTATACATTCTAAGACTATCCTCCCCTATAGTTTCATCTTGCTCTAGTTGGAAGATATTTTTATGTTTACCACTAGCAATAAGGTCAAAGTATTTTGTATTATTGACAATTCTTACACCACATGCACCAGCAGCTGGTGCAACTTGTGAGAAGCCATGCTTCCACTTGCAGTGGTACACCTTCGTAGAAAAGGATGATGAGGAACTAGTATAAGGCTGCTCATAATGGAAGTAACATAAGTGATAACATAGATGCCACATGGACTAAAAATATGATGTGACATGTAATTAATGAAAATAGAAATAAATAGAATAACATAATATGTTTCCATCATATCACATTTTTCAATACCAAACGAGTCTACAAAATAATACTCTATGTTACTACACTAAGTTACTACCACTATAAAGATAGTAACTTACACTAATAACATATGCATGTTACATGTTACTAGTCTAAGTTACTATGCACTATGACAAGAATAAATTGAGCCGTTTGACCGAGAGATTGCCACTATGGGTTATCTTATCTCGAAGGATGTGCACGTTCCTTGCCAAGGGGGATGCGCCTTGTTGCAGTTGCACGACACAAGATTCCAATGGAATTATGTGTGTCGTTTCCTGTCAGGCTAGTCATAGTGGGAGTAACTTAGACTACTTACAATGGGGAGTGGGGAGTAATATAGAGTAGTATCATGCATATATGATGCTACTCTATGTTACTACCTCCATAGTGGGTAGTATCATAGAGAATTTTATTTATTGTTTTGTAGGATCTATAGTAGCACTTCAACTTTGTGGTCTAGTTGTCGTAGTAAGTAATATGAAATTTTGTTTGCTAGTAAACATGAATAAATTAACGAACAAACTTGAATGAGTCAATAAAAATATAAAGTCTCATTATGATATTATATATAAAACATTATTAATATTACATAATTCAAGACTCGTAAATAGTTTGTCCTGGCCCAAACTTTTTCCAGATATGCTCTATCAAATCAGGTTTTAGAACTCTATGAGTTGGACGACTACGAATTCTAGCATCTCTTTCAAGTACGTCGACAAATGATGGAATGTCACCATGAGTAAATACCGATGGAAGGACAATCGATGCACTTTCTTCCTCATTCAAATCAAGAATATTGGTTGCCTCTTCTTTTTGTCATCGACTATCATGTTGTGTAGTATAATGCAAGCTAGCATAACGTGGTGGATATCACCCCTGTCATATAAACGTGCTGGTTGCCATAAAATGGACCATCGGGCCTGGAGCACCTCAAATGCACGTTTCACGTCCTTTCTTTCTCCTTCTTGATGTTGGGCAAACAACTTGTGCTTCGGTGTTTGAGCCATCGGTATGGAATTTACAAATGTCGCCCACTTTGGGTATATTCCATCTACAAGATAATAGCCTTGTTGATATTGCTTCCCGTTGACGCTATAGTTCACCCGAGGAGCTTGCCCTTTCAGTTGCTCAACAAACAATGGTGATTGATTAAGCACGTTGATGTCGTTGTCGCATCCGGCGAGACCGAAAAAAGCAATGCCATATCAAAAGATCCCGAGAAGCAACCGCCTCCAAAATAAGAGTAGGAGCACCTTTAAACCCGTTGGTGAATTGTCCCCTACAAAACAAAAGACATTTCTTACAACGCCGGTGCATACAATCGAGGCTTCCCAACATGCCAGGAAACCCTCGACTCTCTCCAACATCATGTGAGCACTGCACATCATCGACATTGGGTCGTCGCATATAATCATCACCAAATATATGAATCACACCTTCGACAAAAAGCTTTAAGCACTTAACTGAAGTGGTCTCGGCGATCTTGAGATACTCATCGAGTGCGTCCACCGGAGTACCATATGCCAATTGCCGAATAGCCGATGTGCATTTTTGCAGCGGAGAGATTCTATCATGGTCAAGAGCATCCTTCCTTTGTGTGAACTCTGGAGACCACTCTCCTAGTGCATGCACAATGCGTTCGAAGAGGGCTCTTCTCATCCGGAATCTTCTACTAAATACTTTGTGAGAGTAGAGCACATAAATAGTCTCGTACTAACTGCGCAGCGGTTGCTTCACGTGGTATGTCCACGTAACTCCTCGGACCACTTCTGCTTGATCTTCAAGGCCTTCCTTTACTTCTGCTGCTATCTCCTTGGCGAACGAGTCTAACATGTCTTTATGGACAAGGTAGTCATCTAGCGTGTAGAAGGAAGAAGGATCAATAATGTTGGTTTTATCTTCCATGGCATCTACTTCAGCTGCTTGCGTACTATTGGACATCTTGTGGAAGAGTGCAATAAGTGGATCACCATGAAGGTATGTGAACGGAGCAGGCTTGCATATATAGGGTGTGAAACGCAGAAATGAAACGATTCAGTTATCACAAAATTAACATCGAAAAGGTAACTGGCCAAATACCAAACCATTACGAGTTCACATAGCTGAAAAGTCACGTTACATAGCTGGCCAGACAACAAACCATCACGTTCACACAGTTACGATAAAAAAAACAAGGTAGCAAACCATCACGTTCACATAGCTCACATGAATCATGCAGTAGCTATTCCCATTGATCACCTTGTCAAATAGTTCACAAAGAAAATGTGCCAGTGCACTAAAGAAGATGTAGGCTGACTAAAATCTAGTATATGCAGATGATGTTTGAAAAGCAGACTAGTAATGAATTAACTGTCTATTTTTCCATGCATGATACATGACAGCACCCAGCAGCATAGTTATGAAAAGCAGACTAGTTATGTATACCGATTGATGATATGACAACACCCAGCAACATATTGTACTTCATAGTTTCATGTGAAATACCATATTGTACATGGATATATGAGGATTTGTCTTATACCTGATTTTCCATCAGAAAATAGCGTGGACTCCATACTCTTCAAAGCTTTAAGCCACCCAACTTTTGCATAATCATCCATAAGAGACGTGTCAGCTAAGAGCAGATTTTGAAAAACATCCAATATCTTTGTCTTGTTGGTGATCTTTGCGGTTTCAAGCTGTCGATTAGAAAGAAACACCTGGGTATCCATCACCTTTTGGCGCTCCTCCATAGACTAATTATTAACCTCAATGAATTTGTCTAACTTTTCTCCTAGCTCATGAGAGACTTCTTCTGCCTTGACTTTACCAGCACGTTCATCTTTGGCCTTAACACGACCAGCTAGTGGCCTCTTCTCATCCTCAAATTGAACACATTTGATGTGAGATTGATTCCCTCAGATGGAATCTTCCCATCTTTCGTTGTCATTTTGTTGTAACATGGTAGCCATTTTCCATCATTCCTAAGCTTTACCCACATTGTTAAGTGTTGGAACGGACGGCCATATCTGGCTTCATACTTCTCCAAGGCCATTGTTTCTAGGTCCATGGTGCTGAAACCACTATGATACACACCATTCACAACAGTCCACTCACCATGGAAAGCACCTAAAGGAAATATGTCCTGAGAGGCAATAATAAAGTGTTTATTATGTGTATTCCAAGTATATGATAGATGTTTATTTTGTATGCTATCATTGTATTAATACGGAAACGTTAATACATGTGTGTTTAATAAACAAACAGAAAGTTCCTAGTTATGCCTCTCTCATAAACTAGCTCGTTGATTAACAAGATGATCAAGGTTTCCTGATCATGGACATTGGATGTTGTTAATAACGGGATCACCACATTAGTGTAATGGTGTGATGAACATTCATCCGAAGTATAGCATTAAGATCAAAGTCATTGAGTTTATATTGCTATAACAACTTACGAAGTGATCCTAATCCTTAGACCATGAGATCATGTCAATTACTAACACCGAAAGAGTTTCTTGATAACATCAAACGTCACACCGTAACAGGGTGATTATAAAGATGGATTCAGAACTAATAAAGTGTTATGTTGAGGCCCATGGATCGAAAGTGTAATTTGTTCATCCCGATGACGGATAGATATACTCTGGGTCCTCTCGGTGATATCACATTGGTTATCTTGCAAGCAAGTGATTTGATCACTAGAATGTTATATCACGGGAACGAGAAAAGAGTGCATGTCAAGAATTTAGATCAAACTAGGTATGGAGATACCGATGATCGAATCTCGGATATGTAATATATCGTGAAACAAAGGGATTAAGATACTAGCGTAAAGGTTCCGACGATCACAAGAAAGTCATCGTTGAATGTGTGGAGTCAAGATGGGTCTCAGATCCCGCTTCTGATTATTGATCCGAGAGGGGTCTCGATCATGTCCGCATTATTCATGAACCATAGGGTGACACACTTAAGAGACACCGACATCCAATTGGAGCAAAAGTTTCATGCCGAAAGAATGAACAAGCGCATAATTTTTTTTCACTAGATACCGAAACAGGTTTTCGGGTGAAATTGCATAAAGAGGTTATGCATGTGAAATAGAATTCTAGCAAGGGGTTATTTGTGAATGTTTGTCATTAAATTAATTGACAAAATTCTGAATAAAATAAAAGAGATTTATTTAATGAGAGTTTGCATTAAATTTGGTGGAAATTTAATGGGAATTTGAGTGGATTTTTGAGTGGAGAAAATTGAAGGGCCATTTTGTGAGTGGAGTGTCCACCCACATGAATGAGGGAGAGGTGGGGGAACCCTCCATGGCCGGTGGCCATGCCCCCTTGGGCTGCCCCCCTCCCCTATATAAGGAGCCCCTCCTCTCACTTCTCACTCACACCTTCTCGTGAAGGATCTCTCTCCCCCTCTAGAATTTATCCCCCATGGTCTCGGACTAGCGAGATACATGTTCCCGATGGCTATTCGGCAAGAAATAGTTGTGCTTACGCTGCATCGCTGGAGCGAGGAGGCGGAGGTTGCTCGGTGCCTCGAACGTGTGTGCGAGCACAGATGCGCTGCTAATTTGCGGCACTAGGACTTCCTCTCGATCTTGAGATCGGCAAGAGATCGTCTACATCAACCACGAGTCGAACTAGTTAAGCTTTGTCGGTCTTCAAGGGTATGTTCTCTATGGATATACATCCGCCCGTTGTTTGTATCTAGTAGACAGATCTTGGTACTTAGTTCCCATCGTAGGAATTTTTTTGATTTCTATGCTGCGAACCCTACAGTGGTATCAGAGCCGGATCCATGCGTAGATGCTTTACACGGGTAGTACACATATGAGTATGTGGGTGATGATGATCATGTTTTTGCTCCTTAGTTGTAATTTTAGATATTGGTTGCATAGTGGGATGAAGCGGCCCGGACAAACTTTACATGTCCTCGCACATGAGACTTGTTCCACGCTTGACATTCAACTAGTTTGCATAAGTGGCTAGTGGGTGTCTGTCTCTCCTACTATAGTCAATATCTATTTTGCAACGAGTTATCAACAATTTGGTTATTCTCGTTGTGGTTCATGTTCGTAGATAAGAACAGTTCTATCTCGAAAGCCCTAAGCCATGTAAAACTTGCAATGGATAAATTAGAGGCGTCTAGTTTAGATTATTGCTAGGCTAGTGTTATGATATGGTGATGTTGTAAATAGAAGTATGAGATGATACTCTTATAACACACATAGCGTGTAAACTCCATAGACCTTGGATTTACACATAAAGGTATGATAGTGATCATACCACGATGCACATGATAGAGATCATATGCGGGAACCATATCATTCCACTAATAAACATGTGATGTTTGATAGCATCTTATATTGCTTGTTTAGCGCTCTGTTAGCATAATAAGATGATCCTCATTTAAATATCAAGATAAGAATGTGTTCTTCCTTTAGTATGCACCGATTACGTTTTCGTCGCTCCAAGACATCACGTGATGATCGGGAGTTCTTGGATCCACGACCATATTTCGGGTGTAAAACAGTTACACACACGAATACTAAGGTTCTTACTTGGCGAGCCTAGCATGTACAGACATGGCCTCGGAACACGGACCGAAAGGTTAAGCATGAGTCATATATAGATATGATGCCCATTTGATGCTCGCCTTTGAAGTTATACCGACTCACGTGATGATCAGACTTGGTGTAGTGGATTTGGTTCATGTAATCACCAAAATGGCACGAGGGATGTCGTTTTGAGTGGGAGTTCATTCGTAATATGGATTAGTTGAACTCAATCTATCATAAACTTAGTATAAACTTTACAAATTATATTGTAGATGGCACCACCTGCTTTTAATTTCAATGTGTTCATGGAGAAAGAGAAACTTGCAACGAACGGTAGCAACTTTACCGAATGGGCCATGAATTTGAGGATTCTCCTCTCTGCTTCACAAAAGCAATATGTGCTAGAAGCGCCGCTAGGCCCCCCACCTTTTGAGGATGCCCCTGATGAGGAGAAGAATGTCTATCAGACTCGTCAGGAGGACCACAACTTAGTTCATTGCGGCATATTGTATGGGCTAGAGCCGAAACTTCGAAAGCATTTTGAAAATGGCAATGCATTTGATACAATGGGTGACTTGAAAATGATTTTCGACACACATGCTGTTGTAGAGAGCTACAACGCTCCAGAAAAGTTCTTTAGCTGCATGATGGAAGAGCACAACTCCGTTAGTGAGCATGTACTCAAGATGTCGGGTTACGCCGATAAGCTTGTATCCTTGGGAATAACGATTCCCATTGACTTAGGCATCCATCGTGTTCTCGCCTCGCCACCTAGCTATAAGAGCTTCGTGATGAACTATAATATGCAAGGCATGAAGAAGTTCTCCCGAGCTTCACAATGCTTAAAACTGCAGTGGAGATCAAAAGGAACATCAAGTGAACACCGGTTTCAAGAAAGATAAGAAGGGAAAACGGTAAGTAAGGGCGGCAAGCCGGTTCGTGCTCAAAAAGAAACCCCGAGTTGGACCTAAGTCCGATACCGAAAAGTGCTACTATTGTAAGGGATCGCCACTAGAAGAATCGCCCAAGCATTGGCGCATAAGAAGGTCAGCAAGGCAAACAAAGGTATATATGATATACATGTTATTGATGTGTACTTGACTAGTGCTCGCAGTAGCACCTGGGTATTTGATACCGGTTCACTTGCTAATATTTGTAACTCGAATCAGGGGCTGTGGAACAAGCGACCGCTAGCAAGGGGTGAGGTCAAGATGCGTGTCGGCAATTGATCAAGTGTTGATGGGATCGCCGTCGGGACACTACCTCTCCACTTGCCGTCGGGATTAGTTATAAACTTGAATAATTGTTATCTGGTGCCTGCACTGAGCATGACATTGTATCTGGATCGTGTTTGATGCGAAGTGATTATTCATTTAAATCCGAGAACAATGGTTATTCTATTTATATGAATGAAATCTTGTATGGTCATGCACCGATGATGAATGGTTTATTTCTATTAGATCTCGATGATAATGTTACACATATTCATAATGTTGATGCTAAAAGGATTAAACTTAATGATGATATATCCGCATATATGTGGCACTGCCGTCTAGGTCATATTGGCGTTAAACGCATGAATAAGCTCCATTAGGATGGACTTATGGAATCACTTGATTTGGAATCATTTGATACATGTGAGCCATGCCTTATGGGCAAGATGACTAGAACACCGTTTTCCGGTTCAATGGAACGGGCGACAGATTTATTGGAAATCATACATTCTGATGTATGTGGTCCAATGAGTGTGTCAGCGCGAGGTGCATATCGTTATTTTGTTACTTTCACGGATGATTTGAGTAGATACGGTTATATCTACTTGATGAAACACAAGTCTGAAACCTTTGAAAAGTTCAAGGAATTTCGGAATGAAGTGGAAAATCATTGTAATAGAAAGATCAAATTTCTACGGTCCGACCATGGAGGTGAGTATCTAAGTTACGAGTTTAGCACTCACATGAAAGAGTGTGGAATTGTTTCACAACTCACACCGCCGAACACCACAAATAAATGGTGTGTGAACGTCAGAATCGCATTTTATTAGATATGGTTCGATCTATGATGTCTCCGATGGACTTTCCATTGTCATTTTGGGGTTATGCACTAGAAACCGCTGCATTCACTTTAAATCGGGCACCATCTAAATCCGCTGAAAAGACACCATATGAATTGTGGTTTGAAACAAACCTAAGTCATCATTTCTAAAGTTTGGGGATGCGATGTTTATGTGAAGAAACTTCAACCGGATAAACTCGAACCCAAAGCGGAAAATGCGTCTTCATAGGATACCCTAAGGAAACTATTGGGTATTCCTTCTATCACGCATCCGAGGGCAAGGTTTTGTTGCCAAGAAGGGATCCTTTCTAGAGAAAGAGTTTCTCGCAAAAGGTGTGAGTAGTCGGAAGGTAGAACTCGAAGAGGTTATTGAACCTTCTCTTCAAAGTATGGCGAGTAGCGCAGCGCCGGAAGTTGTTCAGGAGTTGGCTTCACCTATTGAAGAGGGAACTAATGATAATGATCATGAAACTCCAAAAGAGAATACTACCGAACCTCGCAGGTCTAGCAGGACGCGTGCAACTCTCGAGGTGTACGGAAATCCTATCATGAATTTCATGGTTGATGAAAATGATGACCCTGCGACGTATGAAGAAGCGATGATGAGCCAGGATTCCAACAAATGGTTAGAAGCCATGAAATCCGAGATGGAATCCATGTATGAAAATCAAGTTTGGAACTTGGTGGAATTACCTCACGACCGAAAGGCCGTGGAGAACAAATGGATTTTCAAAAGGAAAACTGATGTTGATGGTAATGTGACCGTCTATAAAGCTCGACTTGTCGCAAAGAGGTTTCGACAAATTCAAGGAGTTGACTACGATGAGACATTATCTCCCGTAGCGATGCTAAAATCAGTTAGGATTATGTTAGCAACTACTGCATATTTCGATTATGAGATATGGCAGATGGATGTCAAAATCACGTTTCTCAATGGTAATATTGAAGAAGAGTTGTATATGATACAACCAAAGGGTTTTGTCGATCCTAAGGATGCTAACAAGGTGTGCAAGCTTCAGCGATCCATCTATGGATTGAAGCAAGCATCACGAAGTTGGAATCTCCGCTTTGATGGGGTGATCAAAGAGTTTGGATTTGTCCAAACTTATGGAGAAGCTTGTATTTACAAGAAAGTGAGTGGGAGCAATGTGGCATTTCTGATATTATATGTGGATGACATATTATTGATCGGAAATGATATAGATCTTTTAAGCAGTGTTAAAAGTTATTTAAACAGCAAATTTTCAATGAAGGACCTAGGTGAAGCGTCATACATATTAGGCATAAAGATCTATAGAGATAGATCTAGACGCCTAATAGGGCTATCGCAAAGTACATACCTTGATAAGATTTTAAAGAAGTTTAAAATGGACGGAAGTAAGAAGGGGTTCTTACCTATGTTGTAAGGCAAGACATTAAGACTCAAAGTCCGGCTTCGGCGGAAGAAAGAGAGATAATGGACAAAGTCCCCTATGCTTCGGCCTTAGGCTCTATAATGTACGCCATGCTATGTACAAGATCGGATGTGGCACATGCTATTAGTTTGACTAGTAGGTACCAATCGGATCCAGGTTTGGAACACTGGATAGCGGTTAATAATATCCTTAAGTACTTACGAAGAACTAAGGATATGTTTCTTGTATACGGAGGTGAAGAAGAGCTCGTCGCTAAGTGTTATGTTGACGCTAGCTTTGACACCGATCCGGATGACTCTAAGTCTCAATCCGGATACGTATTTCTCATGAATGGCGGAGCGGTTAGTTGGAGGAGCTCCAAACAACCTGTGGTGGCGGGATCAACAACGGAGGCCGAATATGTTGTTGCTTCGGAAGTGGCTCAGGAAGCAGTTTGGATGAAGGAGTTCATATCCGAACTAGGAGTGGTTGCAAACGCATTGGACCCAATGGTGATCTATTATGACAACAATGGTGCCATTGCCAATGCCAAAGAGCCAAGGTCTCACAAGCATTCCAAGCATATTAAGCGCCGGTTTCACTCCATCCATGAGCATGTCAAGGATGGAGATATAAAGATTTGTAAAGTACATACGGATCTCAATGTAGCAGATCCGTTGACTAAAACTCTCCCTAGAGCAAAACATGATCAACACCAGAACTCAATGGGTGTTAGATTTATCACTATGTAACTAGATTATTGTCTCAAGTGCAAGTGGGAGACTAAAGGGAATATGCCCTGAGAGGCAATAATAAAGTGTTTATTATGTGTATTCCAAGTATATGATAGATGTTTATTTTGCATGATATAATTGTATTAATACGGAAACATTAATACATGTGTGTTTAATAAACAAACAGAAAGTTCCTAGTTATGCCTCTCTCATAAACTAGCTCGTTGATTAACAAGATGATCAAGGTTTCCTGATCATGGACATTGGATGTTGTTAATAATGGGATCACAACATTAGTGTAATGGTGTGATGAACATTCATCCGAAGTATAGCATTACGATCAAAGTCATTGAGTTTATATTGCTATAACAACTTACGAAGTGATCCTAATCCTTAGACCATGAGATCATGTCAATCACTAACACCGAAAGATTTTCTTGATAACATCAAACGTCACACCATAACAGGGTGATTATAAAGATGGATTTAGAACTAATAAAGTGTTATGTTGAGGCCCATGGATCGAGAGTGGAATTTGTTCATCCCGATAACAGATAGATATACTCTGGGCCCTCTCGGTGATATCACATTGGTTAGCTTGCAAGCAAGTGATTTGATCACTAGAATGTTATATCACGGGAACGAGAAAAGAGTGCATGTCAGTAACGAGATCAAACTAGATATGGAGATACCGATGATCGAATATCAGACATGTAATATATCGTGAAACAAAGGGATTAAGATACTAGCGTAAAAGGTTCTGACGATCACAAGAAAGTCATCGTTGAATGTGTGGGAGTCAGTATGGGTCTCTAGATCCCGCTTCTGATTATTGATCCGAGAGGGGTCTCGATCATGTCCGTATTATTCACGAACCGTAGGGTGACACACTTAAGAGACACCGACATCCAATTGGAGCAAAAGTTTCATGCCGAAAGAATGAACAAGCGCAGGAATTTATTTTACTAGATACCAAACAGTTTTCTGAAATTGCATAAAGAGGTTATGCATGTGAAATAGAATTCTAGCAAGGGGTTATTTGTGAATGTTTGTCATTAAAGTAATTGACAAAATTCTGAATAAAATAAAAGAGTTTTATTTAATGAGAGTTTGCATTAAATTTGGTGGAAATTTAAGGGAATTTGAGTGGATTTTTGAGTGGAGAAAATTGAAGGGCCATTTTGTGAGTGGAGTGTCCACCCACATGAATGAGGGAGAGGTGGGGGCACCCTCCATGGCCGGCGGCTATGCCCCCTTGGGCTGCCCTCCTCCCCTATATAAGGAGCCCCTCCTCTCACTTCTCACTCACACCTCCTTGTGAAGGATTTCTCTCTCCCTCTAGAATTTATCCCCCATGGTCTCGGACTAGCGAGATACATGTTCCCAGTGGCTATTCGGCAAGAAAGAGTTGTGCTTCCGCTGCATCGCTGGAGCGAGGAGGCGGAGGTTGCTCGGTGCCTCGAAAGTGTGTGCGAGCACGGATGCGCTGCTGATTTGCGGCGCTAGGACTTCCTCTCGATCTTGAGATCGGCAAGAGATCGTCTACATCAACCACGAGTCGAACTCGTTAAGCTTTGTCGGTCTTCAAGGGTATATTCTCTACGGATATACATCCACCCGTTGTTTGTATCTAGTAGATAGATCTTGGTACTTAGTTCCCATCGTCGGAAATTTTTTGTTTTCTATGCTGCGAACCCTACATCACCGAGCCTTTTCTTGGTCCTTTGCCACTCTTGCTTCAACTGATTGTGATCTCTCTTTCGATTACCTAGTGCAGTACTGTTGTATAGAGCAGCAATTTCATCTCAGAACTTCTCACCCTTCTTACCATTCCCATCACTTGGATCAATTGAACATTCCAACCAAGCGTTTGCCTAGATTGTGAACATTTAATTTAGTTAAGACTAACAAGCTTCATGAATTTAAATACAAATAAAAAGGATTTGAGAAAGAATAACCTTACCAATTTTACATGTTCCTCGGGTGTATAGGCGAGGCGTTGTGCATTCCTTTCTCTCGGTTCATCGTCATCAACATTGATGACAACCCTCTTCATTTTGGAAGAAGTTGAATTCACTTTCTTAGGAGCAGACGAAGATGGAGCTTTAGGGTGTGGTGGTGGAGTTGAAAAGGAATCATATGGCAAAGTACCAACAAAGTGCAAATTCTCCATTGGTTGGTTTCCTTGTTCATGATGGTGCATTGGCGGTGACCGAAAATTATACATATGCATTGGCAGGATTTGTTTAAAACTAAGCAAACCTTCGGGTGCATGGGTATATGCTGGCCTCCTATTACAAGTATTATACTTCATGAATGAAACATATGACAATGGACATACCAAAATTACATGGTAGGCATATCATGACAATCTGAAACCAAACCATAGCATCACAATTTTACAGGTTTCTTACAGAAATTTACAAAACTCTAACACAACTATACTCACAAATATCAAGTGTTCTTTCTAATGTTTTACAAGAACATGAAACTACACTAATAATTGGGGAACTAACAAGCTGCATGTCTACAGTGCTGATATAGGTGATTATCATCTAGCAAAATTAGTGAAATTACCATTGAAAGGGGTTGGTGGAGGAGCCTGTTGGGGCGCAGGGGTAGAAGTGTTGTGGCGTTGAGGGGTTCGCGGAGGAGCTTGCTGGGGCGCCGGGGTAGAATTGTGGTGGTGGAGAGGAATTGCCACATGAGCTCATTGGGGCACCGTTGAACTACTGCGGTGGCGGGTTAGCCAACGGCCGAACTGAAGCCGTCTCATCACGGGCATGGATCCGCCATGATCCTGGGCGTCGGCCGACCGCCGGCCACAAGGTGCGGAGGCAGAGCTGGGATGGAGGTTGCAGGGGCGGGAGGGGGAGTTAGAGGCGACAGGGGTGGGAGCGGGAGATGGAGGCGCTACGTGAGAGAAGGATGTGGCGGGAGGGTGGGAGCGGGAGGACAAGAGAATGAGGGCGGGAGCAGGAGGGCGGGAGTGGAGGCGGGAGATGGTGGTGCTGGGTGCGAGCAGGAGGCGGAGGAGGAAGGAGTTGGGGATCGGGACATGCCGCACGAGATCGATCTGTCGTGTATTTTTATCGAGCCCGACGCTATGGTACCGTATCATGAGTAGACACTCTATTCCTCTCTCTCCTAGTTAATCACCTGCCACATCAGCATATTAGTCAAACTAGACTACATGATACAAGCTAAGATACCAGCGTCGGGGTTAGTCTTAGCTAGTAACATGCATGTATATACAATGTGAAAGGCAAATTGGGGACATATCATGATAATTTATGAAGAAAGAGGGGGAGGTAGTAACTTAGCTAACATCACACATACCAAAAAGTCTACAATCTAATTAATTAGGTCTTGCATGACATCGTATATATGTTCTTATTCACTATAAAGATAATAACATTAACTAGTAACATGTACAAATTATTAGTCTTAATTACTTAGCACTATGACCCAGATGAGCAGAGTTCTTCCTCGCTGGGGCGACGTCATCGTTGAAGCCTTCAAATAGTATCGTCGTCAGAGGATCACATTTGATGTATATAACGGTTGGCTCATCCGTGTGTGTGCGTGGTACATCGCCAAGACCCATGGAATTTCGTTTTAGAAACGATGTGTTGGCTGCTGCATATGAAGTGAGTCATGGCCTACGATGTACTTTATCCGTTTTAAAATATAAGATATTTTAGGTTTGTAAGAAAAATGTATTTAGACTTATTTTAGTGTATAAATTTACTTTAAATTCAAGTAAACCTCGTGCTAAAATAAGTCTAGATATATTTACTTTACAAAATTAAAATATTTTATATTTTGAAGAATACACGGGTTGGTCGATGGTGCCACTCGTGTATGAGATGTCCGTGTCATGCTGCTGGCTCTGACTGGGCGATGAGTAGTATATAGAAAAAATAAGATGGGAGATGTTCGACGAGTCTGACGTTGGAGCCAACCTGATACTTTAATCACGTCGTTCAAGCAGCGGGGAGTCTGTCTGCGTTTGTCCTCTAGCGATGAGCTAGCGAACGTAGTAATGTCTTGAACAAAGGTCCGGTTGCTCCAGCCTACCGTCTATAAAAAACAGGCAAGGTCCGGGTTAGCAATTCGAGAAAAGAAACATTGGGGACTGACGAACGACAAAGTCATGGATACACAATCATATAATCCCAAAGTAGGGCTGATCGATCGGATTAGCCAAAATTAACAGAAGCTAAACACACGGTGATGTGCTTCGATCGTTTTCTTTCTCCAACGCTGCGAGCGCCGCTGCTTCCAGCCTCGCTGGACACGAAGGACAGCGCCTGGTGCCCAAGAGCTAGCGCCGGAGAGATACCATCATCCCAAAAACTGATGGTTCTTCGGGTCTCGTTGAGCGCGCGCCCTGGTCGGCCGGTCAGCTCGCCACGAACACGTTCCCGGACTCTCCTCGCTGCCCACGATGGGACTCCGTCACGGAGGAAGAGTACGGCCGCAGCATCCGGGCCGCGTGCCTTTCGCCGGCGGCGTCGACCCGCATCTGCTTGTGGCGGCACTCGTCGCTGCAGAAGGGGGTGTCACCTCTGTACATGAAGACGTCGTTCTCCCGCGCCAGCGGCTTGCCGCAGAGCGCGCACGCGTCCTGCGCGGGCATACCGCGATCGCCAACCAGCTCGTCGTCGAAGAAGAAAGAGCTCGCAACAGATGCCGCCATGCTATGCCTAGGTGGTAGCTTGGCAGTGGGGTTTGCTGTTGGAGGAAGAGGGGATCTGGAGTGAGCGTTGTGAGTTGAGGGATGCGTAGGCACAGGGTATATATTGTGCTTGCAAGCGGACGGCAAAAGATCTGGCCACGGTTCGATTTGGGCCCACACAGGCACACACCTGGCTCCACAGCGAGGACACAATGGAAACGATACAATGTAGGCTCAACGTCGACCGGGGTCCAGTGGTCGACATAGCTCTTCAACATGCTTTAATGGTGTTTGCTAAATATCTTCTTATTCCCCGCAAAAGAATATCTTCTTATTTTTCTATAAGTGCACACATCTTAATTATTAATTTGTATGTTACAAACCGTTAAAAATTGTAAATTATGTACATTGAAAGGACCTCAACAATCAAAGGAGATAGAAGCGACGGTAAGGTGGTGGCTCAAACCCATCTAGTGTTCTTTCCCTCTACCGGCAACGTCATAGCCACGTTCTGACTCCGATGGCCTTAGAGCCTTGGAGACGTGCGGACCACGGCCTCTCGCCGGTAGAAAGTCTCGTCTTTTGATTATACTATTTTCAGTTTTTTCTTTAGTACGTTGAGGTGGTGTCTACTCTTGGAGTTAGAATAAAGTACTATATGTCCTATCCTCGTTTTGGTGATGCGTCTAGCATCGGCGGAGGACGTATGAAATCGTGTGTCCGACAGATCTCTTAGGATCTGGTTGTTTTTCGTATTCGTTGGCGTGTTTTGAAGTCAGTCTTTTCCGATCAACGTTTGTCATCTTCGGCGACGGTTGCTGCTCTGGTGCGTTGGTCCTTTGGGGCCTTAGCACAACGACTTCCCATCTTGCTACTACAACAAGCTCCGTGGAATTATTGATCCCTATATTTTTTGTTGTTAATTGATCTGACTCTCGCGAGGGTATATATATTGGTGCACGGGTTATGTGGATATTTGGAGTACAAGATGATGTAGAGTCGTATTCTATCTCTACATGTATACGTATGTATCCTAATATCCCCCTTAGACCTAGAAGGAGCGAAGCAAACGTTTCCGACTGGATTTTAAGTCCGACGTCTTCTTCTCCTTGTCATCATCAAATGTGTCTCTGATGATCATGGTCAGCACCTAGGGGCGATGATTGCATCCCCTGCTAGTGCCTCTCTTCTCTCCCACAATCATAGCGGGAGTGTCGTTGACGCAGATGATGACGCGGACGCTGTTGACTGGAGTAGCTCTAGGCGTTGTTGTTGGTGTTGATGTCTAGGTAGGTGACCGTGATGTAGCCGTGGTCGAGGTGGGTGTGGTCGATGTCGTACTCGTCGTATGTTGTATAGCCGTCAGTGTTGGAGGCACAAAATTCTGATTTTTTCTGGAGATATAGTTGTGGACATTTTGCATCTTGTAGAGGTAGCGTCGGGGGCGGGGGGTGTCTTGCGGACGCGGTTCATAGGTGAGACCACAACTTTTGCCAAGACTGGAGGAATTCACCGAGCACACAAGGTTTTGCCGGAACCGTATGCGTAGTCATAAGGTCATCACAATTGTGATGTCAGATTCTCAATACAGTCTTAGTTGTTGGAAGCGGTCAACGCTTTTGTTGGGGTCGTGGATGCGGCCATGTCATAGTCGTGACTTGCAATTGTAATGTTAGAGGGCGTTGTAGACGTATGTCCATCATGTGGACGGTATATCGACGGTGTCAGTGTTTTGACAGATATGTTGGTGAAGACCATGTTGATGTAGACCTTGGCGATGATGTGTCGACGATGAAGGACATGTTGGTGGAGAAGCAGGCGTAACGTAGAGCATCGCTTGAAGGCGTCCCTTGTGGCGGCCATGGTGTTGAATCCTTGCTCGTAGTTTGATGGTATCGTACAACTTGATGTAGTTATTCGGATTGCTGTAGTCCGGCTTGGTGCGTGTAGGCTTCCGCCGATCGTTGTATGTTTCATATAGGCATTCTTGAGTCATCGGGGTCGTGGAAGTGTGGAACTCGATCCGATATTTTTTTACATGTACGTGAGCATGCACACTCACCCGATAGAGATCCACCTTGATCGTGGACGATGGGACTCAGATCACCTCCACTCGTTCGACGTTTCCAGGCCGAAATCCGGCGCTATTTAGCACCAGATGGATGTAACTCTCGGTATGGTAACAGCCAGTTTCCCACTCGTGTTCCCAGTCGTGGTTCCCAATTCAAGAAAAATCAACAAAATTTTGCCCGAATTCAGCTCAAATTCACAAAGCCTGACATAAATATGATTACAGAGTAATGTTCGGCATAGTTCGACATGAAATTAAACACAACAAATTTCAGCGTAGTACGCCATAGACTAAAATATAACATAGTTTGGCCAGATCATGTTTGGCTTCTATGTGTTGCTCTTGCGTGTCCATATGTGCTCAACCGATTATCCTGTAGCTTTTGATGCACTGGCGGGTTTCGGATCTCCTAACGCATGACGATGAAGGCAGTCCATGCCTGGTGATCAGGCTTTGCAAGAGGCCTCTGTCTATAATATGTCTTGTCCTGCTCGACCAAATCCATTGGATGCTTCCATTCATCCTTAATGATCATGTTGTGCAAAGTCACACAACAATTCATCACTTTCCACATCTGATCTTTCGACCAGGTCATAAAAGGAAATCAGACAACTGTAGCCTCTGTTGGAGCATACCAAATGAGCTCTCCATGTCCTTCCTGCAAGCTTCCTGATCCTTGGCAAAGTGAGCATGCTTGGGGAGCATCGGGATTGAGATAATCTTCACAAATGTTATCCATCTTGGATATATGCCATATGCAAGATAGTATCCCTTGTTGTAGTGGTGCCCGTTAATCTCAAATTCCATAGGGGAGCATGACCCTCAACAATCCAAAGATCATCTGTAGCAACTGCCTTGAGTATCATAGTGCAACCTCCTTTGTGGATTTTGTACATTCCTTGCCAAGCGACTGGACAATTTTTCCAGTGCCAATACATGTAGTCTATGCTTCCAAGCATCTTAGAGAATCCTCTATTTTCATTAATTGCGATGGTCTGAGCAGTGTCTTCAGCACTGGGTGTTATCAAGTATTGTGGCCCAAACACTACAATCACTGCTCTACGAAACATGTACAAGCAATCGATGACGGTGGAATCAGCCATGCATATATAGTCATTGTCACTGTTAGTCAGAGATCTGTATGCAAGCAACCCTATTGCCACTATGCACTTCTACATTGAGGAAACCCCTACCATCACGGTATTGTCCTTCTTGCATACGAAATAGGGGTCGAACTCCTAGATGGCATGCATGATCTCGAGGAAGAGTTTCTGGCTCATCATGAAACATCGCCCAAACATGGTCTCTTCGTGCAGCGACTCGTCAGCGAAGTAGTCGGTGTACAACATGTTGGAATTATGCCCTAGAGGCAATAATAAAGATGTTATTATTATAATTCTTGTTCATGATAAAGTTTATATTCCATGCTAGAATTGTATTAAGCGGAAACATTAATACTTGTGTGGTTTGTGAACAACACCGTGTCCATGGTACGCCTCTATGGACTAGCTCATTGATCAATGATGGTTAAGGTTTCCTAACCATAGACATGAGTTGTCAATTGATAATGAGATCATATCATTGGGAGAATGATATGATGGACAGACCCAAACTAAGCGAAGCAATTAGATCGTTTCATCGTGTTCATCTTTGCGAAGCTTTTCCTATGTCAAATATTGTATTTCTTAGACCATGAGATAATGCAACCCTCGGCACCGAAGAAAGCTTTGAGGTCATCAAACGTCATCCTATGAGAGGGTGATCATAAAGGTGTCTCTCGGTGATCGGAAAGTATCTGTTGGGTTGTATGTATCGAGATGGAATTTGTCCCTCCCAAGTCGAGAGATATACTTGGCCCACTCGAATCGATATCAACACCGCTGGCAAGCATGTGGTTAAGGAGTTAATCACAAAGTGATATCGGATTACGAACGAGTAAAGTACTTGATGTGAACGAGATTGAACTAGGTATGACGCAAGACGATCGAATCTCGCAAGTAAAATATAGCGACAAGGGAATATATATGGGATTGATTGAATCGGCATCGTGGTTCATCCGATATGATCATCGATGAATGTGTGGAGTCAATATGGGTGCCTGCACTACCGTTGATTATTGATAGAAGATCATGTCTGCATATTCTCGAACCCGCAGGGTCACACACTTAACGTATCTCGACGCTAGGATAGATTGGATAATTGGTTTATGAATTTTTTGTTCGGAGTCTCGGATGGGATCCGGGACATCACGAGAGGTTCCGGAATGGTCCGGTGAATAAGATTCATATAAGGCAGTTTTTGGAGTTCGGAATTGTTCCGTTAATCGGTATTGCATGGAAGCTTCTAGAACCTTCCGAATGGGACCAACGTGGCCCCACCTTCCGGGAGGGGCATGGGCCTATGAGGGAGTGTCTGCCGCTTTGGGCCAGGGCACAAGGCCCCATAGGGCCCAGCCGATCCTAGAGACTTTAAATCGCTTAAACTAGAGATAGGGTTTCTAGAAGAGGGAGAGTCCATGCCCCCACTCCTTATCCTTTGGGATTGGGAGGGCTAGGCTGCGCCTCTATATAAAGAGGGTGGGGCGCACCAACCCCACACACCTCTCCTCCAAACCCTAGCCGCCTTGCTAGCTTTCCTCTCTCCTCCCGACCGTTTGTAGAAGCCCGCCGCAATTCTCCACCATATACACCACGCCGTCGTGTTGTAGATCCAATCTTCTCTCCACCATACTTGCTGGTCCGAGGAAGGAGGAGGCGTCGAGGTGCTGCACGTGTGCATCTCACGGAGGCACCGCCACTTGTGGTGCTAGATCGGATCGGATCGCGGCGAGGAGAAGCGAGTACGACTACATCACCCACGCCCGACGAACGCTCACGCGGCGAATCTTCAAGGGTATGAAGATCTAATCCAATCTCTCGTTGATCGCATCTCCTAGATTAGATCTTGGCTTTCCTCTATTCGCATCCGTAGAAAATTTTGATTTACTATGCCGCCAAACCCTTCAAGGGTATCGAGCTAGATCTATGCGTAGATGTGTTTCACGAGTAGAACGCAACATGGTTGTTGCGCGCGCTGATGTTTTCTGTTGCAAGCCTCTTGTTTGTGTTCTTCTTATGACGCGGTATAGTGAGATTGAAGCGGTCCAGGCCAACCTTACGCGACGCCGTCATGAGACCGGCTCGCACTTGTCGTGTGGCTTGTTCCACACATGCGGCCGTGGATGTCGGTTCTCTCACTATAGTTGTCATGGGATTAACACCGAGTTTGAAACCATAATATCACCGCTGTGGCTTTCCGTAGGTAAGAATTGTTCTTAGCATCTACTCCCATAAGCCACGTAAAACATGCAACAACAAAGTAGAGGCGCCTAACTTGTTTTTGCAGGAGTGTTTTCTCGTGATATGGTATGGCCCAAGATGTGATGTGTATATTATATGCGATGATCATGTTTTGTAATGTTTCACGACTTGCATGTCGATGAGTACACAACCGCAGGAGCCATATGGTTGTCTTTATAATTGTGTATGACCTCGAGTCAACTTCTTATACGCCATGTAATAGCTTTACTTTATCGCTAAGTAGTTAGCAATAGTTGTAGTTGCTATTCGTGGTGGAGGCAATCATGGTGGAGTGATGGAGATCATGCCGAACGCACTAGATGGATATCATTGCCGAGGATTGGCTATACCATGTCACATAAAGTTATATGCATGTGATGTTTATCCTTTATGTATCTTATTATGCTTAGATCGCGACGGTAGCATTATAAGATGATTCCTCACTTAAAGATCAAGATAAAACCGTGTTCTCCCCAAGTATGCACCGCTATAAGTTCGTGTGTCCAAGCATCACGTGATGATCGGGTGCTATAGAGTCTACGCCACATACAACGGTGCAAGCCAGTTTTGCACACGCAGAAATACTTGGTCTAGCACGAGCCTAGCATGTACGTACATGGACTCGAACACAAGAACCTAAGGTTAAGCATGAGTGATATGAGTGATATGATCGACACTTTGTTGTCCACCATTGAAACCACATCTCTTCTCGTGATGATCGGATTAGGTGTGGTGAATTTGGATCGTGTTCACTAAACAACTTGAGGGATGTTGAATTTAGTGGGAGTTCATCTAGTAATTTGATTAAGTTGAACTATTTATCATGAACATAGTCTAAATTGTACTTGCAAATACCGTAGATCACATGGCCAAGTCCAACTTCAACTTCAACGCTTTTTGAGAAGGAAAAGCTTAGAAACAATGGGTCTAACTTCACCAATTGGTTCCGCAATCTAAGAATCATTCTGTCATGGACAAAAGGACTATGTCCTTGGGAAAGCGTTAGGTGACCCCCTCACGAATCAAGGCTACCGATGAGAAGCTTTCTATCAGTGGCGCAAAGATGATTATGGTGTGATTAAGAGCACCATGTTGTTTGCTATGGAACCGGAGCTTCAAAATCGTTTTGAAGAATATCCCGGGCCCTTCGAGATTCTCGAGGAGCTGAAAACCATGTTTCAGTCTCAGGCCCGTTTTGAGAGATATGAGATCTCCGAGAAGTTCTTTAACTGCAAGATGGAGGAAGGGAGTTCCGTTAGTGAGCACGCCATAAAGATGTTGGGCTACACTCAACGCCTTGAGCAACTGGAATGCACGATTCCAGAGGAGCTCAAGATTGATGTGGTTCTCGCAATCACTCCTCCAAGCTACAAAAGTTTTGTAGTGACTCATAATCGATTGGCTCCACCGATACGATTACGAGCTCTTCGCAGTTGAAGGCTGGAGGTGGACATCAAGAAGGATAATCATGTGTTGATGGTCAACAAACCCTCCTTTAAGAAAGGTAAGGGAGCAAAGAAGCCGCTCAAGAAGGGCGCGGTAGTTTAATGCCCTCGCCGAGAAGAAGCTCAAGTCCGGTCCTAAGCCCGACATCGAGTGCTTCTATTGCAAGGACAAGGGTCATCGAAGCGCAATCGTCCAAGTACTTAGCGGACAAGAAGGTGGCACCATCAAAGGTATATTTGATATACATGTTCTCGATGTTTTCCTTACTAGACCTCGCTAGTACACGGGTATTTGATACCGTTCAGGTGCTAATATTTGTAACTCAAACAGAGCTACTAATAGATGGCTATGAGGGATGAGGTGACGATGCGCTAAGCAACGAATCAAGAGTTGATGTGATGGTCGCTTGCACGCCTCCTTAGTTTAACCTTCGGATTAGTTTTAAACCTTAATAAATGTTATTATGTGCGTTGAGCATGAACATTATTTCGGATCGTGTTTATTGCAAGACGGTTATTCATTTAAATCGGAGAATAATGGTTGTTCTATTTATATGAGTAACATATTTTATGGTCATGCACCTCTTGTAAATGGTTTATTTCTTCTAAATCTAAAGGGATGAAACACACATCCATAACATTGAGGCTAAGAGATGCAAAGTAGATAGTGATAATACTACTTATTTGTGGCAATCGCTGCCTAGGTCATATTGGTGTAAAGCATGAAGAAACTCCATTCGATGGACTTTGAGTCTCTTGATTTTGAATCATTTGACACATGCGAACCATGCCTCATGGGCAAGATGATCAAAACCCCGCTCTCCAGATGATGGAGCGAGCAACGGACTTGTTGGAAATCATACATACCGATGTATGCGACCGATGAGTGTTTCGACGCCGGTGGATATCGCTATTTCCTCACTTTTACCGATGACTTAAGTTGATATGGGTATATCTATTTAATGAAACATAAATCAAACATTTGAAAAGTTCAAGGAATTTCGTAATGAAGTGGAGAACCATCGTAATGTAAAGATTAAGTTTCTACGATCCGATCGTGGAGGTGAATATTTAAGTTATGATTTTCTCACGCATCTTAAAGCAAGTGGAATCGCTTTCACAACTCACGCCACCGAACACCACAAAAGAATGGTGTGTCTTGAAGGGTTTCGCGCATAGTAAATCAAAATTTTCACGAGCAATGAGGGAAAGCCAAGATCTAATCTAGGAGATGCAAACAACGAGAGAGATTGGATTAGATCTTCATACCCTTGAAGATTCAAGACAATGAACGCGTTAACGTGGGTGATGTAGTCGCACTCGCTCCTCCTCGCGATCCGATCCGATCTAGCACCACAAGTGGCGGTGCCTCCGTGAGATGCACACGGCAAAGACTCGACGCCTCCTCCTTCCCGGACCAGCAAGTATGGTGGAGAGATAGATTGGATCTACAACACGATGGCGTGGTGTATATGTTGGAGAATTATCGCAGCAGGCTTCGCCACAAACATCGGGAGGAGAGAGGAAAGCTAGGCGGCTAGGATTTGGAGGAGAGGTGTGTAGGGGAAGGCACCACCTCTATATATAGAGGGGGCCACCAGCCCTGCCCTCCTCCAAGCCTATCTCTAGTTTAAAAATTTAAACTCTCCTTATCTAGAAATCCTATCTCTAGTTTAAACGATTTAAACTCTCCTTATCTAGAAATTCTATCCCGAGATTTAAACGAGTCAAATCTCTAGAATCGGGGGCCCTATGGGGCCTTGTGCCCTGGCCCAATGCGCCAGGACACTCCCTCATAGGCCCATGCCCTCCCAAGGTGGGGCCACGTTGGTCCCTTCCGAAGGTTCTAGAAGCTTCCGACAATACCGATTAACCAACAATTCAACTCCAAAACTGCATCGCTTTATATGAATCTTATTCTCCTGACCATTTCGAACCTCTCGTGATATCCCGGATCCCATCCGATACTCAACAAAAATTCATAAACCAATTATCCAATCTATCCTAGCGCCGAGATACGTTATGTGTGACCTCGGTTCGAGAATATGCATATGATCGCCTATCAATAATCAACAGCCGGGTCCAGGCACCCATATTGACTCCACACATTCATCGATGATCATATCGGATGAACCACGATGCCGGATTCAATCAATCCCATATATATATTCCCTTCGCCTCGCGATATTTTACTTGCCCGAGATTCGATCGTCGACCGCCATACCTAGTTCAATCTCGCTCACAAAAGTACTTTACTGCTCAATCCGATATCACTTTGTGATTAACTCCTTAACCACATGCTTGCAAGCGGTGTTGATATCGATTCACGAAAGGGCCCAAGTATATCTCTCCGACTTGGGAGGGACAAATTCCATCTCGATACATACAACCCAATGATACTTTCCGATCACCGAGACACCTTTATGATCACCCTCTCATAGGATGACGCTTGATGACCTCAAAGCTTTCTTCCGATACCGTGGAGTTGCATTATCTCATGGTCTAAGGAATACAATATTTGACATAGGAAAAGCTTCGCAAAGACGAACACGATGACACGATCTAATTGCTCGCTTTGTTTGGGTCTATCCACCATATCATTCTCCCAATGATATGATCTCATTATCAATTCACAACTCATGTCTATGGTTAGGAAACATTAACCATCATTGATCAATGAGCTAGTCCATAGAGGCGCATTTAGGGACACGGTGTTGTTCACAAACCACACAAGTATTAAAGTTTCCGCTAATACAATTCTAGCATGGAATATAAACTTTATCATGAACAAGAATTATAATAATAACATCTTTATTATTGCCTCTAGGGCATAATTCCAACAGTCTCCCACTTGCACTAGAGTCAATAATCTAGTTTACATTTGAAACAATCTCACACCCATGGCAATCGAGGTGTTGATCATGTTTTACACGTGGAAGAGGTTTAGTCGGTGGATCTGCGACATCGTGATCCGTATGTACTTTGCTAATCTTCGATCTCCATCTGCTATATAATCTCGGATTATATGAAACTTGCGGTTGATATGCTTGGTCTTTGGATGATATCTTGGTTCCTTAGCGAGTGCTATGGCGCCAGTGTTGTCACACAGTATCTCCAGTGGGTCCAATGCACTTGGAACCACGCCAAGCTCAGCGATGAAGTTTCTGATCCAAACTCCTTCACTTGACGCTTCTGCAGCAGCCATGTATTCCGCTTCTCATCAGATCCCGCGATCACGCTTTGCTTGCAGCTTCTCCATCTCACAGCTCCTCCATTCAAAATATAAACGTATCCTGTCTGAGATTTGGAATCATCCTTGTCGGTGTCAAAACTATCATCGACGTAACCTTTTACGACAAGTCGCTCATCACCCCATAGACTAAGAACATTTCTTTAGTCCTAATCAGTACTTTAGGATGTTCTTCACGGATGTCCAAATGTTCCACTCGTATCACTTTGATATCTCGTCAAACTAAGAGCATTGGACACATCCGGTCTAGTACACAAGATGGCATACATGATGGAACCTATGGCCGAGGCATAAGGCACTTTGCTCATAGCTTCCCTATCATCATCAGTGGACACCGAGCCTTGCTCAATATCTTACCCGACAACATAGGCACGAACCTTTCTTTGCCTTATCCATTCGAACCTTTTCGTAACTTTGTCTAGGTATGTACCGCTTAAAGCTATCGTGCCTTTGTCTATCTCTATAGATTTTGATGCCCAATATATAAGCAGCTTCACCTAGGTCTTTCATTGAAAACACTTGTTCAAATAACTCTTCACATCGTTAAGCATGTTGATGTCATTTCCGATAATCAATATGTCATCCACATACAAGCACGTAAACGCCACCGAGCTCCCACTCACTTTCTTGTAGATGCAAGCTTCAGAGCAATTTGGAACAAATCCAAAGCTCTTGATCACTTGATCAAAACGAAGGTTCCAACTCCGAGATGCTTGCTTGATCCATAAATAGAACGCTGAAGTTTGCATACTTTACTAGCATCCTTAGGATCGACAAAACCTTCGGGTTGCATCATATACAACTCTTCATCAATGTTGCCATTGAGGAAAGCAGTCTTGACATCCATCTGCCATATTTCATAATCATGAAACGCAGCAATTGCTAATAAAATCCGAATGGACTTAAACATCGCTACGGGAGAGAAAGTCTCATCGTAGTCAACACCTTGAACTTGTCGAAAACCTTTGCAAGCCATGCTTTATAGACGGTAACATTACCATCCGCGTCCGCTTTTCTTCTTGAATATCCATTTGCACTCAACGGCCTTCGGTCGCTAGGAGGATCCACCAAAGTCCATTCTTGGTTTTCGCTCATGGATCCCAATTGATTTCATGGCTTCCGACCATTTCGAGTCCGGCTCATCATCGCTTCCTCATAGTTCGAGGTTCACCGCCTTCTACCAACAAGACAACAAGACAGGTTGCCGTACCACTCGGGAGGGGCACGACCTTGTCGACTGCGACGTTCAAGAGCAAGATCGTCCAAGCTTCATGATCCTTGTCATTAGCTTCCTCTATTGTTGGTGCAGCGGACCTGGAACAATTTCAGTTGCGTTACTCCAATTCAAGAGAAGGTTCAATAACCTCGCAAGCTCTACTTTCCTCCCACTCACTTCTTTCGAGAGAAACTCCTTCTCAAGGAAGGAACCGCTTTTACATAAACACTTTGCCTTCGGTTATGTGATAGAAGGTATACCCAATAGTTTCCTTAGGGTATCCTATGAAGACGCATTCGCTTTGGGTTCGAGCTTGTCCGGCATCAACTTCTTGACGAAGCTTCAGATCCCCAAACTTTAAGAAACGACAACTTAGGTTTAGCACCAAACCACGCTCATACGGTGTCGCCTCAACGGATTTAGATGGAGCCCTATTTAAAGTGAATGCGGTTTCTAATGCATAACCCCAAAATGATAATGGCAAATCAAGAAGAGACATCATTGATCGGACCATATCTAATAGGGTTCGATTCCTGCTCAGACACACCATTGCGTTGTGGTGTTCGGTGGCGTGAGTTGTGAAACGATTCCACTTGCTTTAAGATGCGTGAGAAAATCATAACTCAAATATTCACCTCCACGATCGGATCGTAGAAACTTAATCTTCTGTTACGATGGTTCTCCACTTCATTCAAATTCCTTGAACTTTTCAAATGTTTCAGATTTATGTTTCATTAAATAGATATACCCATATCTACTTAAGTCATCGGTAAAAGTGAGAAAATAGCGATATCCACCGAAACACTCATCGGTCCGCATACATCGGTATGTATGATTTCCAACAAGTCCGTTGCTCGCTCCATCATACCGAGAACGGGTTTTGATCATATTGCCCATGAGGCATGGTTCGATGTGTCAAATGATTCAAAATCAAGAGACTCCAAAAGTCCATCGAATGGAGTTTCTTCATGCGCTTTACACCAATATGACCTAGACGACGCTGCCACAAATAAGTAGTATTATCACTATCTACTTTGCATCTCTTAGCCTCAATGTTATGGATGTGTGTTTCATCCCTTTCGAGATTTAGAAGAAATAAACCATTCACAAGAGGTGCATGACCATAAAAGATGTTACTCATATAAATAGAACAACCATTATTCTCCGATTTAAATGAATAACCGTCTTGCAATAAACATGATCCGAAATAATGTTCATGCTCAACGCAGCACATAATAACATTTATTAAGGTTTAAAACTAATCAAGGTAAAACTAAGGAGAGCGTGCCGATGGCCATCACATCAACTCTTGATCCGTTGCCAACGCATCGTCACCTCATCCTCTAAGTCAGCCGCTCATTCCGTAGCTCTGCTTCGAGTTACAAATATTAGCAACCAACCGTATCAAATACCCAGCACTACAACGAGGGCTAGTAAGGAAAACATCAATAACATGTATATCAAATATACCTTTGATGGTGCCAGCCTTCTTGTCCAAGTACTTGGACGGTGCTTCCAAAGGACCCCTTGCAATAGAAGCACCTGTCCCGCTTAGGACCGACTGAGCTTCTTCTCGCCAGGGCATTGCGCTTGCCGCCCTTCTTGAAGGGCTTCTTTGCTCCTTACCTTTCTTACAGGAGGGCTTGACCATCAACACATGATTATCCTTCTTGATGTCCACTTCCGCAGCCTTCACTTTGCGAAGAGCTCGGTGATCGTATCGATGGAACCAACTGATTATGAGTCACTACAAAACTTTTGTAGCCGGGAGGGAGTGATTGCGTAACTGTCAATCTTGAGCTCCTCCGAATCGTGCATTCCAGCTTGCTCAAGGCGTTGAGTGTAGCCCGACATCTTTATGGCGTGCTCACTAACTAACTCCTTCCTCCATCTTGCAGTAAAGAACTTCTCGGAGATCTCATATCTCTCGAACGGGCTTGAGTCTCAAACATGGTTTTCACCTCGAGAATCTCAAAGGGCCCGGATAGGTTTCAAAACGATTTTGAAGCTCTTCCATAGCAAACAACATGGTGCTCTTAATCACACCATAATCATCTTTGCGCCGATCGATAGACAGCTTTTCTCATCACCGCGCAGCTTGCGTAGGGGTCACCTAACGCTTACCAAGGACATAGTCCTTTGTCCGCCAGAATGATTCTTAGATTGCGAACCAATTGGTGAAGTTAGACCCATTGTTTCTAAGCTTTTCCTTCTCAAAGAAAACGTTGAAGTTGAAGTTGGATTTGGCCATGTGATCTACAAGATTTGCAAGTACAATTTAGACTATGTTCATGATAAATAGTTCAACTTAATCAAATTACTAGATGAACTCCCACTAAATTCAACATCCCTCAAGTTGTTTAGTGAACACGATCCAAATTCACCACACCTAATCCGATCATCACGAGAAGAGATGTGGTTTCAATGGTGGACAACGAAGTGTCGATCATATCATTCATATGACTCATGCTTAACCTTTCGGTTCTTGTGTTCCGAGGCCATGTCCATACATGCTAGGCTCGTCAAGTTAGACCCAAGTATTTCCGTGTGCAAAACCTGGCTTGCACCCGCTGTATGTGAGCGAGAGTCTATAGCACCCGATCATCACGTGATGCTTGGACACGACGAACTTTCGCAACGGTGCATACTTGGGGAGAACATAGTTTTATCTTGATCTTTATGAGGAATCATCTTATAATGCTACCGTCATGATCTAAGCATGATAAGATACATAAAAGGGATAAACATCACATGCATATAACTTTATGTGACATGGTATAGCCAATCTTCAGCAATGATCTCCATCTTGTGCGTTCGACATGATCTCCATCACTCCACCATGATTGCCTCCACCACGAATAGCAACTACAACTATTGCTAACTACTTAGCGATAAAGTAAAGTTATTACATGGCGATAAGAAGTTGACTTCAGGTCATACACAATTATAAAGACAACCATATGGCTCGCCGTTGTGTACTCATCGACATGCAAGTCGTGAAACATTACAAAACATGATCATCGCATACAATATACACATCACATCTTGGGCCATACCACATCACAGAAACACTCCTGCAAAAACAAGTTAGACGCCTCTACTTTGTTGTTGCATGTTTTACGTGGCTTATGGGAGTAGATGCTAAGAACGATTCTTACCTACGGAAAGCCACAACGGTGATATTATGGTTGCCAAACTCCGTGTTAATCCCATGACAACTATAGTGAGAGAACCGACATCCACCAAGCATGTGTGGAACAAGCCGCATGTCAAGTGCGGAGTCTCGCGAACGACGTCGCGTAGGTTGGCCTCGACCGCTTCAATCTCACTATCCCGCCATAAGAAGAACACAAACAAGAGGCTTGCAGAAAACATCAATCCCGAACAACCATGTTATGCTCTACTCGTGAAACACATCTACGCATAGATCTAGCTCGATACCATCAAGGGTTTCAAGGCATAGTAAATCAAAATTTTCTACGAGCGACAGAGGGAAAGCCAAGATCTAATCTAGGAGATGCAAACAGCGAGAGATTGGATTAGATCTTCATACCCTTGAAGATTCAAGACAATGAACGTTCAATCCGAACGTGGGTGATGTAGTCGCACTCGCTTCTCCTCCTCGCGATCCGATCCGATCTAGCACCACAAGTGGCGATGCCTCCGTGAGATGCACACGCAGCAAGACTCGACGCCTCCTTCCTCGGACCAGCGAGTATGGTGGAGAGATAGATTGGATCTACAACACGACGGCGTGGTGTATATGGTGGAGAATTTCCGCAGCAGGGCTTCGCCTACAAACAGTCGGGAGGGAGAGAGGAAAGCTAGCAAGGCGGCTAGGGTTTGGAGGAGAGGTGTGTGGGGGAGGGGGCGCACCACCCCTCTATATATAGGGGGGGGCGGTCAGCCCTTGCCCCTCCTCCAAGCCTATCTCTAGTTTAAACAATTTAAACTCTCCCTTATCTAGAAATCCTATCTCTAGTTTAAACGATTTAAACTCTCCGTTATCTAGAAATTCTATCCCGAGATTTAAACGAGTCAAATCTCTCTAGAATCGGCTGGGCCCTATGGGGCCTTGTGCCCAATGCCAATGCCAGGACACTCCCTCATAGGCCCATGCCCCTCCGGAAGGTGGGGCCACGTTGGTCCCCTTCCGGAAGGTTCTAGAAGCTTCGATAATACCGATTAACGGAACAATTCAACTCCAAAACTGCACCGCCTTATATGAATCTTATTCTCCGGACCATTCCGAACCTCTCGTGATATCCCGGATCCCATCCGAGACTCAACAAAAATTCATAAACCAATTATCCAATCTATCCTAGCGTCGAGATCGTTAAGTGTGTGACCCTGCGGGTTCAAGAATATGCGCACATGATCTTCTATCAATAATCAACGGGAGTGCAGGCACCCATATTGACTCACACATTCATCGATGATCATATCGGATGAACCACGATGCCAGATTCAATCAATCCCATATATATATTCCCTTCGTCTCGCGATATTTTACTTGCGAGATTCGATCGTCGGTGCCGTCATACCTAGTTCAATCTCGTTCACAGCAAGTACTTTACTGTTCCGTAATCCGATATCACTTTGTGATTAACTCCTTAACCACATGCTTGCAAGCGGTGTTGATATCGATTACCTAGTGGGCCAGTATATCTCTCCGACTTGGGAGGACAAATTCCATCTCGATACATACAACCCAAGATCTTGTCCAATCACACGAGAGACACCTTTATGATCACCCTCTCATAGGATGACGTTTGATGACCTCAAAGCTTTCTTCCGATACCAGGGAGTTGCATTATCTCATGGTCTAAGGAATACAATATTTGACATAGGAAAAGCTTCGCAAAGATGAACACGATGACACGATCTAATTGCTCTGCTTTGTTTGGGTCTATCCACCATATCATTCTCCCAATGATATGATCTCATTATCAATTGACAACTCATGTCTATGGTTAGGAAACCTTAACCATCATTGATAAATGAGCTAGTCCATAGAGGCGTACTAGGGACACGGTGTTGTTCACAAACAACACAAGTATTAAAGTTTCCGCTTAATACAATTCTAGCATGGAATATAAACTTTATCATGAACAAGAATTATAATAATAACATCTTTGGTTCCTGGCGCCCCGGATTTGGGCTGAAAACCCCGGATGTAAAATTGGCCAAATCCGGAGAAAACTGGGTGTCTACAAACGCAAATGGACAATTTTCATTGTCCGGATGAAAAAAATTGCCCTCGAGAGGTTATGTGGCTTATAACCACTTTTGTGGCCCAGTCTTCATAGATTCGGGAGGGATTTAGGGGAGGAGAGTGAAGAACATGATGAACACATGAGGGGAATCAAAGATTCAAACGCACACCACACCCAAATCGGTTTGCTCTCATTGGCCCGAACCACCAACCCAATAGAATCACAGGGGAGAGACGAAAGGTAGAATCTCTTGCGAGAGATTGGCTAGCTCTGGATAGAATCACACATAGGGAGAGAGTAGCAACCCAGTAGAGTCCCAAAGGGGAGAGACCAAGCACTACTACAATCCATACATGAGCGAGATCAAGAACTAGAAGAGCGCCTTGACGACTTCAATTAAGAAGGCCTTGACACAACTCATAGATGATATAATGAGAGGGGGTTCCCATCCAGGGTTTGGCCTAAGCCATGAGTCTCAACTCAATCCATCATCATCTCTACCTAGATCTGAGCCACAAGGGGATATATATTACTTTGGGCGAAGTGGTAGGTGGGGGAATAATCCTGGGCATCAAACCCTAAATAGTGCATAGACTGGACATTTTGGCGGTCAAGTCGGCGGTGCAGGGTTGGGAGTCGGATGGGGCGGCGGCTAAGTTGGCGAGTCAGGCCGTGCACCGGATGCTTTGGCGCAGTGCCGGTTCATCCATGGGCTTCCGGATGAGCGTACTAGCGCGTCTTTCGGCGTGGCTCTGGACTGATCAGGCGGCGCCCGGCCTGGCGCCGGAAGCCTTCTTTCGCCATCTCGTCCATGCCTCGATGATGTCGTCCTTGAGTACTTGGGCATCCTTGTCTCCTCGTCTTAGCATCATTGTCATGGGTCTAGTCATACAATAGGCACTTGGCTCAAGCAGGATCCCATTCACGTGATTACAAAAGGAAGATAAGATATGTAAGGAATTCATGTTTGTAGGAACGGTTGATGTAGAATGATGTGGACCAACGATGATTTCCGTATGTTGGGCTACATGAAGAGGTCCTCTTGAGAATGGGAGCGAAGATGCTCTAAATTTTTTGACCGAGAGATAGCCACTAGGGGTTATCTTATCTCGAAGGATGTGCACCTTCCTTACCAAGGGGTGATGCACCTTGTTGCAATTGCACGGCTCAAGATTCCAGTGGGATTCTGTGTCTCATTTCCGGTCAGGCTCACGCATGCGGAGTTCTTCTTCAAGGCCAAGGCCTATAAACACTTCCTGGAGGCTCGAGATGCTCTCAGTTAGTCATTTTGTGTAACGTGGCTTAACACTAAAGCATTGCACGTCATTACTGGAGCCTGCAAATAATATCATCAGAGGATTACCATTTTCGAGTAGATGAGCAGTGACCATCGATCGATAGAAGTTAATTACCAGGACCCTGGAGTGCGTGGTACATCACCAAGATGCACTGTGATTAAAACATTACTTGTATTGAATCTACAAAACTTACGTCTCTCCAAGGGCCACGCACTGTCGCATCTCTCCTCTCGCGAAGAAAACAGAGGCACTGCCGCCATCTGCGCATCATTTTCACTGTCTACGATTGGAAATCGATGGGTCCTCGTCTACTCAGCTTGCCGCTCTGGTGGCGGTAGGGGGTAAGAGAAACGCCAACAACTTACCTATAAATGGATAAGAGAAGATCCAACCGCTTTTTTAGGTAAGATGGAGCAAAAACATAGCTCCAACAGCTTACCTAAAAGTGCCCCCCACTTATTTTTTTGGGTAATCACCCATTTTTTTGCCTCTTCCTACCCATATATTAGTAGATGGACACAATTTTGGGTAAGAGCCACCTCCTACACATATATTGTAGAACAATATCAGCGAGAATTAACACAAATAATAGAACAATATCAGCGATTTAGACTTAAGAAGTTGTAAGTCACCTTATATCTGGGCACTCCCTTTTATTATATTTGTTTTGCCCTGTACTTCCAACTCTTTCTCGATAAAAAGAAAAGACGCACTGTGATTTCAAGTCGGCCGTGCATGATGTGTGGTGTTGGCTGCTGCCTATGCAGTGACTCACGGCCTACGTGGTGATGACACACACGGTTGGTCGATGGTGCCACTCGTGTGTGAGATGTCCGCGTCATGCTGCTGGCTCTGACTCGGCTATGAGTAGTACGTAAGTAAATACAGAAAGTCGAGTCTGATGTTGGAGGCCGAGATACTTTAATCTCGTCCGCTGTAGCGTTTTGTGCAGTGAGTTCACGCGTATTGGGAGTTCTGTGCGTTTGTCCTCTAGCGATTAGCAATGCCTTTGTTTGGAGTAGCATTTCTTGAGCAAGGAGCAAAGTCCGGTTGGTAATTCATGACAAGAAAGATCAAAGGACGAGTGTTGTCATTTCATTCAGAGCATCGGAGGAACAGCCAAATTCATGGATACACAATCATAGTAATCACAAAGTAGGGCTGATCGGTCGGATTAGCCAAGAGGCTGCGGGCGCTGGCTTCCTGCCTCGCTGCCCGCCTGGACAGCACCCGACGAGCGCCGGAGAGATATCATCATCCCAAAATTGATGGTTCTCCTCCAGATCTCGCTGGGGTTCTGGCCGGTCAGCTCGCCACGGACACCTTCACGGACTCTCCCCGCTGCCCACGGTGGGACTCCGTCACGGAGGACGAGTACGGCCGCATCCTCCGGGCCGCGTGCCTTTCGCCGGCGGCGTCCACCCGCATCTGCTTGTGGCGGCACTCGTCGCTGCAGAAGGGGGTGTCCCCTCTGTACATGAACACGTCGTTCTCCCGGGCCAGCGGCTTGCCGCAGAGCGCGCACGCGTCCTGCGCGGGCATGCCGCGCTCGCCCACCACCTCGTCGTCGAAGAAGAAAGAGCTCGCTACGGATGCCGTCATGGTAAAGCTTCGCAGTGCGTTTGCTTGCTGCTGGAGGAAGAGGGGATCTGGAGACTTGAGCGATGTGAGTTCAGGGATACGTAGGCACGGGGTATATATATATCGTGCTTGCCAGCGGACGGCAAAAGATCTGGGCACGGTTCGGCCTGCCACGCCCTATGGCCCACACGCCCGGCTCCACCGCGGGGACAATGGAAAAGAATTGCACAATGTACACGCGACGTCGACCGGGGTCTGAGAGTGGTCGACATAGCTCTTCAACATGCTTTAATGGTGTTTGCTACTAAATATCTTGTCATTCCACGCAAAAGAATATCTTCTTATATATTTTGCTATAAGTGCACACATCTTAATTATTAATTTGTATGTTACAAAACCGTTTTAAAAAAATGTAAATTATCCAAGGTCCTCAACCATCTACAAGTAAGTGAAAAGAAACAATACTTTTTACAGATTTATTTTCCAAAAGTCAAATATGTCAATGTTCGAGTCTTCAAGTGTTCCTATTTTTTTTGGCAACTTTTATAGTATCTTCTACTAAATGATAAACATCGGAGGAAAAAGATCTTCAAACTAGAGCAAAATTAATGAAGGATAATAGGAGAGGATATCTTAGAGTGTATATCATAGAATACCATAAGAAATTATTTGGAGCATAGACAATTTTACTCTCAGCATAGAGTCGGAAATACATGATATTCCTCAATTCTCCTTGCACGTCAGTACGTTTTGGTGACACGACACCCCTATGAACACTTTACTGCTTCTCCCCTGGAGAAAATGTCGATCTCTCTCTCTGATGACGAGGTTCTTCGTGGACTCTGATGATTGCGACAAACGCCTCACTATATGCAAGCCACCAAAACGGATCGCGCCTACTGGAAGATCTTTTCCGACGTGTTAGAAACTGCAATGGTGTATGATCGACCTGGCCATGTGCTTGATTGCGAGGCCTAGGAAATATCTTCATACGAGGTAGTCGACCACCTGTCTGCCTCCAAGCGCCATGGTATGGTTGGTACCTGCTCGCAAGGACAAAAGGTGGTTGCTGCTTGGCGTACATGCATGCACCTCAGTTTCCGAAGAAGGGGATTTCTCCTCTCCTCTCTTCGTTTTCTACATTCTCGTTCAAAACATAACAGCTCACTGTGATACTACAGTAAAAACCACGAAACATAACAACCGTTGACAATTTTTATGCACCATGGTCTTTCACTTTTAATGCTATTGTCGAAAGTTTAGTCTTGGGAGAAATACTACTATCAGGAAGGCAATTCACCTAGCCAATTCTTTTGAGTTAGAGTTAAATACAGTAACCGTTTCTATACTTGTTGGACTAGATTGATTTAGTCATCGTACTCGAAATTTGCTGAATTTTGCCCATGTATTTGTAAATTAGTCTAATTCGATGTTTGCCGTCGAATTTGAACCGATACGGATGACACATGTACTAGAATCTTGTAATAATACCCTCCTGAATCTGAGAAAATTACAAAAAATATCACAAGTGAGACTAAATATAATAGCAGCCCCTATACTCGTATGTTTGACTCGATTTAGCCCCAATACTTGTAATTTGCATAATTTAATCTATGTATTTATCAATTGAGCTCGATTTAGTCTAAAAGCAGGTTTGTCGTTGAATTTGAGCTTACATGAACGTCATGTGGACATGGGTCCCACTTACAGGAGAGCGGCTGACATGGAACCTTGCAGTACCCCCTCTCATATCTAGAACATACATTTTTACGGTTGCCCGTGTCGTTTCGACGTCATCTCCCCTCTATGAAAAAAAGTTACACGCTCAGGTCTACTGATCGTCACCACCGTCGCCTCCCTCACCATTGATTTCCTCATTTTTCCTCCCTCTTAAATAGAACAGTCTTGAATTGAAGGATACTCACCTACTGTAACAGCTTGAAGTGTTGGCTTATTGATTAGATGGAGAGTCGGTACATGCAAATATCAGTTAGTGAAAATATACGTTCTAGATGCGTGAGGGAGTATCTATAAATTTTTAGGCTAGCTAGTTTCCTATAAGTGTGACCCTCGTTCATGTGTCCTCCGCATCAGTTCAAATTTGACAACAACATGCATTTGGGTAAATCGAGTCCAATTGACAAGTAACATGACTAAATCGAGCCATCCGGACAAGTACATGGACTAATCCTATATTTTGCAATATTTATGGTCGTTTTTTTGCAATTTTCTCAGATGCGTGAGTGTGTTCTTGCAATATTTCAGTCCACGTGTCATCCAGGTCAACTCAAATTCAAAGGCAAGTATCAAATTGGACTACATCGAACCCTATATACAAGTACAAGGGCAAAATTCAGCAAATTCCGAGTACAAGGACTAAATCGAGTCAACCCGACAAGTATAGGGATTGGTATTGTACTTAACTCTTTGAATTACCATGGCTGCAACAAGAAGGTTTTGTCGTTATGATAGGGAAAGAGTGGTCTTCCATGTCAAGTGGCAATACCCCCATGGAGGTATGACGGAATGAGATCCGCCATCAAGAAATTCTCATATGGGATGGGCAAGAAACAAAAGCTGCATTTAAAAAAAAGAGGAGAGCGTTTATTGCATATCATTGACACAGTAGGTTGCAAATCAAAACTCTACCCTTAGTAACTCAGAGAGAGAGACTATGAAGAAGGAAAATGAGAAAGTTTTCAACATTCGACACGGTGAAGAGTCCAAGTGGGCTCAGCGTGCGATCGTAAATCACATTCAAAAAGGGGCAATAATACAAAATACATTGACCTTATTGATAATGGTAAACATCATAAAAAATATCTTCCAACTAGAGCAATATGAAGCTACGATAACACTAGAGGATAATCTTAGTGTATATAACAAAATACTACAAGATTATTTGGTATTTTTCTCCCATAGAGGCTGAGATACATGATATATATTCGGCAACTCTCCCTAGAAAAAATATAATTATGATGTCCCAATTCACATAGAAGAAGGTGTATGATGATATAATATAGATGGAGAAAAATAAATCTCCTGGTCTAGATGGATTCCCGGTGGAGTTTTATCATGTTTGTTGGGATTTTTTCAAAGAGGATTTGATGAATCTGTTTGTCATGTTCCATCAACGGAACCTGCCTCTTTTCCACCTAAACTTTGGTGCTATTATTCTCCTCCAAATAAAATTGTAATTCAAATTCGACAATATAGTCCTATTTATCTACCTAATGTGATTTTAAAGATTTTCAAAAAATTAGGCACTAATCGGGTAATCAATATTACTCATAAGTTAATTCAGCCAACCCAAACAACTTTTATGCCTAGCTAACACATTTTGGAAGGAGTTTTCATTCTCCACGAAACAATCCATGTACTCCATCGGGAAAAGTTAGATGGAATTCTTCTCAAAATAGATTTTGAATTTTGAGAAGGCTTATTATAACTTCGAAATGCATCATGGCTCCCCCTCCCAACCCACCCCACCCGTGACCTCACGCCGGCGATCTCACATCTCCGGCCATATATTTCAATTTCCACTCCGATCATCCTACTCCTCATACCCCTAAACCTACACATCTCCTTTCATGGATCTACCCCTATTTATCATCATGGATCGATCTCATGGGTAGGCTTTTTGACTAAGGTTAGTAACATGTTCTCTACCTCTGTTCATCCGATCCCGCCCACATCTGGCTTCTCGATGGTCATCTCTTTTGGGCGTGCCAAATTTGCTATCAATACGTCCAATGTGTGCCATGCCATAGAGGCATGCTTGGGAGCCGATGGTGACAAAATCCGTGTATCGCCCCTTCGAGATCACACTTTCATTTTCGATGTTTGCTCCAAAGCTGTGGGGCTCCTAATTGTCAAAATGAGATCATTCAAATCCGATGATTTCGTTTGTTATTTCGATCTATGGAGCAATGGTGGGCCCAACTGGCAACGAGAGGAAAAACTTTGGTACGCCGAACAAGATCACAACTGGACCATAGTTAAACCAAGGAGAAATAATAGTTCTGTTGATCAAGGTACATTTGCTCATCGATCTTTTGCATCCAGAAATTATCAGACAGTCTCTGGTTGATGCACGACTCATTATAGACAGAATAAATCTATCGTCAAATCTGTTGATCATGTATCATCGAGTCCTCTGCATGTTGATCGGCATTATCGGCCCAAACTGGTTGCACAACGTTCAGTGAAAGCGATCAAAACACAACCATGATTCAAAATTCTACACGCCTTGTATCACGCCTACCGTTTCGACTTCAGGCGGCGCGGACGACGCGGATGGGACAGGATCTCAGCTGATTCAATGCGCTAGATGCCTTGCTGACAACGTGCACCTGACCCCTGCATGCACAAACCCAATACGTTGCAGAGTTTGCTACAACTACGGCCACATTGCCCGAATTTGTCTCTCTTTTAAAACCATATCGCGGATTTATCGGCGCAAATCTATCCCTACCAAACCTACCACCCAGACATCACAACCCCCTTCTTCATTGCCCTCTACGCCTCCCCTGTTTCCCCTGCCTCCTGCCGAAGAAACCCTACCACCTCCACCCCCTACCCACCACCGATCACCACAATGGCCAACTATCCTGTTGATCCTCTGCCCCATGTTCCTGCTGGCATGCATGCTCAACCTCCTGGACCTTTTCGCACTCAGGGCGGCTATGTTTTACTTGGAGGCGACGCCCCTCTGTACGCAGATGAGTGGGCGATTTCTACCCTCACGCCTGAACCAGTTGCTGCTGATTTCATCGGCACTGTTGCCATTATTGGTGAGTTCCTCCATGGGCTTGGTCTGCAAGTTAGAAGCACTTCTAGATGCGCCATGGGATCTGCACTTTTCCGCTTTGCTACTGTGACTGATAGAGATGCTGCTGTTAGTGGTAGCCCATATCATATTGGTGAAAGTGTGCTTAGGATTGTTAATGAGGACAGTGGCATCAATAGACGCTCTACCATCTTTACACATGATGTCTGGTGCATGCTTCTTAATTACCCCCAGCAACTCTGGGATCCTGATTCTGTTATGCGCACATTTACTCCATATGGACGTTTCCTTGTGTGGAACAAAGACCTGTCTAACAGAGCCAGAATCTGGGTCAAATTTCGTGCACACAACGTGGACACCTTGCCTCTCAGTCTTGTGGTTGGTAGGAATGTTGCTGATGATGGAAGTGGGGACACCTGGACCTGCCCGATGGTGATTTTATCCACTACTATGTTGGGAGGCAATGCTGGTGATGAAGATCCTCTGACACCAAATGGTGGAAACCCACATCCTCCACCATTGGTTCATCATGGCTTCTGGCATGACAATCAATTCAACCAAGATTTTGGAGGGAATGTTGCACACTCACATATCAATGTTGTAGGTATGGATGTTGCTATGGGCAATGCTGCACATGCAGCACCTGCTGCACCTGCACATGAAGCTACTGCTGCAGTTAACTTAGAACCTCAGACACCACCTATGCAACCCGAGATACCAGTTGTGCCCAACTCTGTACCTGATCCTGTCAGCAATCTTGCCCAGCTACTCAATAGCCTTATGGGTGAAGACCAAGTACAATTCCCCAGCCTGATTGGTAGCAGCATTACTGGAGCCACTGTGAAGATCACTGAAGATGATGACATGAACAATGCTGTCAAATACTCACTGGAGATATCTACTATCAACCCCAGCTACCAGTCTGTCACACCCCTGAGCATACATCCAGCAAAAGCATCCGGGCCGCGTGCCTTTCGCCGGCGGCGTCGACCCGCATCTGCTTGTGGCGGCACTCGTCGCTGCAGAAGGGGGTGTCACCTCTGTACATGAACACGTCGTTCTCCCGCGCCAGCGGCTTGCCGCAGAGCGCGCACGCGTCCTGCGCGGGCATGCCGCGCTCGCCCACCACCTCGTCGTCGAAAAAGAAAGAGCTGGCTACGGATGTTGCCATGCTATGAGTAGGTGCGTTTGGTGCTGGAGGAAGAGGGGATCTGGAGCGAGCGTTGCGAGTTCAGGGAAGCGTAGGCGCGGGGTATATATCGTGCTTGCAAGCGGACGGCAAAAGATCTCGGCACGGTTCGACTTGCCACGCCCTATGGCCCACACGCCCGGCTCCACCGCGACGACAATGGACCCGAATGGTACAATGTACATGCAACGTCGACCGGGGTCTGAGAGTGGTCGACATAGCTCTTGAACATGCTTTAATGGTGTTTGCTAAATATCTTCTTAATCCCCGCAAAAGAATATCTTCTTATTTTGCTATAAGTGCACGTATCTTAATTATTAATTTGTACTCCTTTCGTTTCAAAATATAAGATGTTTTAGCTTTAAAAGAAATGTATCTATACTATTTTTAGTATGCAGGTTTGTAGAGATTCACTCCAAACCTACACACTAAAATGAGTTTAGATACATTTTCCTAACAAAGCTAAAACATCTTATTTTATGAAACGGAGGGAGTATGTTACAAAACCGTTTTGAAAAAATGTAAATTATCAAAGGTCCTCAACCATCTACAAGTGAAAACAAACAATACTTTTTACAGATTTATTTTCCAATAATCAAATATGTCAATATTCGAGTCTTCAAGTGTTCCTATTTTTTAATGCAAAAAGGCAAATTTTTTGCCCCCATGCAAAATTGGCAAGTCTAGTAACAAAAGGTGCCATTAAAAGCATTGAAAATATTTACTCTTCGTGATGACATAAAAATGCTTATTTTTACATAAAATTCTAGAGGCAACATAAAAGTCTCTTGTGTATATCAAGGGAAATATAAACTTTTAACACATGCAAGTTTTTTTATTACGTACTAATCATCTGCGTGCTAACTACTAATGACCGAACCAGTTCGTCGGGAGTCAAAACGCTTCTCTTGAAAAAAAAATTGAACGGTAAATGGGTCTAGAAGACCCCTGAAGCTGCTATAGAACCACGTTGTAGGTACATTTTACAAGGAGGCCCCTAACAACAGGTACTTGGAAACCCTAGAAATAAAAGATAAGGGCCTCCTAATTACAAAAAGCACCCATGACTAAAAGATAAAACGCAATCAAGCCCTCGGGCGCCGCTACCACCATTCTTCGGCGACCTCCAGCCGTCAGAATCGGCGAGGTCGTGGAGGTTTCTTGCTCGTGACACTCCCCAAGCCGGAGAAGAAGCAAAGCAGCCGGCCATCTCACTCTCTTCGGGGACGGACCACTTGTCGAGGGCGAGACGTCGAGCTCCGGCGCAGCGCTTCAGAGAAGGGCCTCCAGATGAGGTTCGAACCCTAGGTCGCCTTTCGACCAGAACGGGCAGCGGCCCGGCAGCAGCGCCGCCAATGGACCACTGTGAAGAGGATCTTACGGGTGCAGCTTCATCGTACCTCAACATCGTCTTCAGCATCAAGCTTCCCCCCCTTCCGTCCCACGCCACCACGACATGCCGAGAGAAGGGTGAAGAGCGTGTCGCCGTCGACGCAGAAAAGAGGCCCCCAAGCTTTATGCCCGAGCCGCCCAAGGCACCTCTCCCCCACAGGCTTCAACCACTAGAGCATGGAGAAGAAAGAGGTCAGGCGACCTCCCGACGCCGCTCAACAGTGTCCAGGAGTAACTGGGAGGTGATCCATCCCGTCGTCACCCGCCATATCTCGTCCAACTCCCCCGCCACCACGGCCGGCCAGATGGATCATCAATTAGTAAAACTATAAGCAACGCTACCAAAGGACTTTGCTACCGGGCATGGGGTTCGGTCTACAACAACATGTACAAACATTTTTTTGGAAAAGAGTATATATTAATATCACAATGATACCAATTACATCTAGCCTCTGCAACAACGCATGCCCTAGCGGCCCTACGGATGCACATATCTCAAAAAAAAAAAAAGGATTACAAAAAAGAAAAGTCCCGCTACAGAGAACTAATCCTCAAAGCAACGACATTGACACCATCAGAACAACACCAGTAGTCCTCCACTCCAATAACAACGCCTTCAAGAAGGAAATAGTGCCTAAGCACCGTCGCTGTCCGATCAAAGATCATAGGTTTTTACCCTAGAGAAAGTCCTTGCTCACGAAATAATGCCTTCAACAAGGTCATTGCCAGGCACAACCAGTTAAGGCCAGACCTTGGATTTTCACCCTGCAAGAAAAGACTGGGAACTTCCCCTATGTTGTATTCCCGCACCAACCGTCGCTGCAACGAGTCCTAAATCATGCAGCCAGTTCTCCGTCGCCACAAGAACAAAAATCACCATCGCTACCCTCATATTTACGCTTTTCTGACATTCTCCGCATCTGACTTCACCATGTCTCTAAGAATGGCACTTGGTGGGAACAAACAACAGAGCTTCACAATGCTCCCACTGAAACCAAATGGCCAGAAAAACAAGGTGCGCACGACCAAATATCTTCCGATCCAGCAATCTCCAGGCATGATACGCCCATGGGAGTTCACCGACGAAGCCTTTCGGAACCCGCCTCTCTAGAAAGGATCAACGAGGGAAAGAAACCACACCATGCGTGCGAAAGAAACCAAAGGACTACCTTCTTTATTAGATCCGACACAGCGATCCCCACATCGCCGGCCGGTTTCCAGAGATCGGATCGAGCAGGCAATTAGGGATAGAGAGCCGATCTACGACTGCCAACGGGATCCCATTGTCGGCACCTCCTCCACCATATCGCCACCTACCCCACTCTAGTAGAGGCCGCCGCCTCCAGATCCAAGCTCCCACAAAGCCACCACCGGCCAGAGCCGCAAAGACATCGATGGGGAGGGGGGGCCATCTAGCACCGGCGTTCTCCTCCCTACCACAGCGCTGGGGCCGGGAGGCCAGATCCCTGCCGCCCCTATCACCGGCGCCGAGCACTTAGGCCGGCTGCCCTCCGGGGGCGACGAGGAGGGAGAAGGATGGAGGGGAGGAGGTGGCGGCGGGGTAGGGTTTGGCCGCCTCGGTCGCCAGGAGGGGGCGACGCGAGGGGGATCGCCACAACCTATTTACATATGTTTTATCTCGTTCTTTCAAGCTGCAATTAAATATTGATCTCCGTCCAAAGTCTCGTTCTTGTCCTCCAGTATTTGAACGTTGGGGGAGGGGGTAAATAACTCAAAAAATTCCCATCTAAGCCCCTACTATATATATTTCTTTACTGATTTTTCGATGTCTGCGGGGAAGGGGACGCGTTTGACTTTTACATAGCTCCGCCACTGGCCTCCAGCATGCCGAGCAACCTTCTTCCTACCTCATCCTCTCCATTCTTTTTTATACGAAGACAAATGCTTTGCCCTGATCAATTAATTAAGAAAGAAGAGTACAAGAAAATAAGGTCCAAGTGTATGAATATACAAAAGCCTACTCTCGCAGCATCAAATTATTTATGCGCTTTGCGTCCACTAACACTCACACATTAGCCTTATCTTAATCCTTTCTAAAACCACCGAGGGGGAGCGCTAACACCCACACATTAGCCTCACCTTAATCCTTTCTAAAACCACCGAGAGGGGAGCATGTTTGTTTTTGAAAACTCGGACGTTGCTTCGTTCCAAACCTCCCAAGCAACAAGTAGTGTCTACCCCCATTCCACGTCTACCTTTCTCCTTCTCCCCCCACATCCATGAGCTCCTCCTTCATACACTATGGCAGGTACAGTATTCAGAGGCACTCTAAAGTGCCTCCAATAGTTAAATTAGTGCCATAATTAAGTTTTTGAGGCACTAAAAAAAGTGTCGGGGACGGTCGTGTAGGTAAAAGTTTTTTGAGGCAGTTTTAAAAAGTGCCTCTAATCATAGTTAATTGAGGCACTATGACTAATGCCTCTAAATCCTAGCCAATTGAGGCACTATGGATAGTGCCTCAAAAACCAACTTAAGGCACAAATTAGAGTGCCTCTAAACCCAACTTTTTGAGGCACTATGCATAGTGCCTCAAAAACTTAGCTTTTTGAGGCACTATGCATAGTGCCTCCAAAAACCAGCTTTTTGAGGCACTATCCATAGTGCCTCCAAAAACCAGCTTTTTGAGGCACTATCCATAGTGCCTCCAAAAACCAGCTTTTTGAGGCACTATGAATAGTGCCTCTAAAACCCAACTTTTTGAGGCACTATGCATAGTGCCTCTAAAACCCAACTTTTTGAGGCACTATGCATAGTGCCTCTAAAACCTAGCTTTTTACAAACCACATATATTACAAACCACATTACAAACCACATTACAAACCACATATATTACAAACCACATTACAAACCACATATATAGAAATATCTTACATTAACATTACAAACCACATATATTACAAGTCACATTATAGTCATATCTTACAGTCATATTTTACAGTCATATCTTACATTTGTTCACAGCCATATCTTACAGTCATATCCCACAACCATTGTTCACAGCCATATCTTACAACTGAGACCATGCAATATCATCAGCTGTTTGGCAATCCCTTGTCTGAGCTGTCTGAGTTTGAGACCATGCAATATCATCAGCCTGCATTGTTAAGATTTGTCTGAGTTCAACAGTTGAACAAAAGGAGCAGAAGGAGCAGCTAGTTCAACAGAAGGATCAAACAGAAGGAGCAGCTAGTTCAACAGTTCAACATTTTCAACAAAAGGAGCAGCTAGTTCAACAGTTCAACATTTTCAACAAAAGGAGCAGCTAGTTTAGGAGTTTACTTACCTTGTGTGGTACTGAATCTGTAGCAGCAGGAGAAGCATCTTGCTTCTGTACTCTTGATCTTGGTTTCTTTTCTCTAACTTTTGCCTGGCTCATGTCTGGTTCATCCAGAATCTGCACATTTTTTAGTTTATAGTGTTGTCAGTGTAATATTCTGTTCAACTGTAATAGTTTACAACTGTAACTTGCCTTGTCTGGTAATTGCGAATCTGTTGTAGCTATAGCAGCAGGAGCAGCAGTTTTCTTCGGTACTCTTGATCTTGGTTTCTTGATCTTTGTTTCCTGGCTCATGACTTGTTCATCCACAAGCTGCACATTTTTTCATGTGTTAGTACATGAAACAGTTCAGATATTGCTGGAGCAAAAGCATTACATGTAACATACCTTTTCATGCATTTGAGACTCTGTGTTAGCAGAAGCAGTAGCAGTAGCAGCTGTTTGTTTCTGGTTTCTGGAATTTGGTTTCTTCACTCTACCTTTTGCCTGGATCATGACTGGTTCCTCCATAATTACTTTGCTGACTGGTTCATCCAGAAGCTGCACATTTTTTCATGTATTAGTACATGAAACAGTTCAGATATTGCTGGAGCAGAAGCAGTATATGTAACATACCTTTTCATTCATTTGAGACTCTGTGTTAGCGATGTGAGTGAAGCATAAACAGCAGGATTTGCTTCAAGAGTTGTTCCTTGTGCACCAAGACTTTGAGTCAATATGTTAGTAGGAGCAGAAGCATAAACAATACTGCTGAGTGATAACTGCTGAGTTCTATAATCATACTGCACATGCCTGTTCAGTAGGAGCAGATTTCTTATTAGCTCCTGGCTTCGCTGGTACCTTGACTGAGCTTTGTCTATTAATTTTGGTTTGCAGATTTTTTTCATATAAATCTCTTAATGTAACCTGCACATATTTAAGAAATACTGAGTAGGAGCACCTTGACTGAGTAGGAGCAGATTTTTTCCATACAAAGTTTAAGAAATACTAACATGATTCCTTGGCCATGGAATGCACTTAGCTTCATGATTTCCCATCCTTGTCATTCTCCCAAGTGGTCTAGGCAGTACGGTTGTATCACGGTAGACAATGTTGACCATGACCTCCACATAATCACTTAGTGGATCTCCATCTAAACCAACTGCATTTATATCTGCAGTTTGAATTGTTCCAAGAGCTGCAAGGTTAGAAGAATTTGGTGAAGTCAAGACAACTTCCATTCCTCTACTTATTCTGGGCTTTGGGATGGTTCTGCAAATGTTTGACTTCTTCATCTCTTGAGCTTTCTCTAGTTTAATTTTCTTTATCATAGCAACCTGCATTTAGTTAAATTCCTAGTCAGCAAGAGTTACAAGGTACAAGAAAAAACACACGTACAAGGATTTCTTATTGACACATGTACAAGCAGTAGTTATTTTACCTCAGCAGTTTCATTCTTCGCAAGATTAACTTCATTTCCAATCTTTTCTTCTACCCTTTGCCTTTTCCTTTTCTTGTCATCTACTGCTTTCTTCTCCTCCTGACCACTGTTCTTCATCTTGTCAAATCCTTCTGCTTCTTCAACAAGAGGTTCTTCAATATGTTCTTTGATTCTCTTCTGTGATGTTTGAAATAGCTCCATCATCTGACAGTACTTCTCTTCTAGCTTATCACTTCTGTCTACCAAACTTGACTGAGTTTCTACAAGCTTCTCTACAACACCCCTGAGATTTTTGTTTTCCTGTGTAACATCATGTAGAGCAGATAGAGCCAGCGCCAGCTTCTCACTGTTCTTTCCACCAACAGTGAGCCCTAATCCATGATTACTTGACTTCTTAGCCTTTGGGAACAATGTTGAATAAAAATCTTCCTCATTTGCTTGCTCATGTATCAAGTTTGGGTTGTCCACAAACTTCACATTTATCTCTTCCTGTTTGCAACATTACAAAGAATGAGGAACATGTAATGGATATTTGCAAGATTGACTCAAACTGAAGATAAACAAAAGAAGTTACAACTTTATTACTTACAATCTTTTTCTTGCAAAATTCATCAACTGGTTTCCCATCCTTATTTGTATGTGTAATTCTGTAAAGCTGAGCTCTGGATATTTTGCTCCCTTCTTTTATTTCCTGAAATTCATGGAAAACTATCATACTATGATCTTTGAAAATTTTAGATATTCAAGTATGCAACAAATCCACAATTAACTTACTTCTTGTTCCTGTACTATTGCAAAACTTCTAGTACCAGCTGTATGAACTGCATTTGCTTGACAATTTCGCCTCTTTGTTCTTCATACTTAATGCCTACATTACAGTTAAGAAATTATACATTAATGCCTATAGTATGAATTAGCACAAGCGTGTTGAAAAAATAGTATATCCAGATATCCAAAGATTGCTACTTTAGTATACCTTAGACTTTGGTGTTCTCCAAAATTTACATAGCCAAACCCATCGAAAGGTGAGGTATCCTGGATTTGCATCCATTGGCAATGTTGCTTTTGAGTGACAACTCATCCTTGTAAAATTTTCTCTTCAAATAGCACTTGTAATCTTTCCACTTCTTTCTAGCGTATATCAACACCCAAAGACTTGTAACAATCTGTATTTCAAAGAAATCGCAAAAGTGTTCTGATTAGGCAACATTAGTAATTTGCGTAAAACATAGTTCGAACTACAATCCAGTTTATTTAAGAGATTTTACCTTCTTGTCTTCCATAGCTTATCTTTTCATATTCGTGAACTTTGCTCCAATTGGTAGCTGCCAAAGAAATTTCTTTTCCCTTAACTAAAGAAGCAATGAAATTTGTTAGCTCGCAAGTTTTGAACCCACAAGGTTGGCCTTCTTTGTTAAATTCCAAACTGATCTTGTTTCTTGGATCATACTCTTTCGTAATCTTTTCAACTTAGTGGGCCCTCTCACAGACTTCTCTGTTGTTGTCATGTAACAAGTATTTAAATTAACCAATGTGTCATCCATTTCACAATATTCAAATAAACTGCCTAAATTAATAAGAGGAGAAGGCAACCTAAAACTAACCTTCCTGTAACTGTTGATTGATATCACCTTCTTCATTTTCATCATGAGTAGTAGCATCACTATCATACTGTTCACTACCATCATCATCCTCATCCTCATTTTCTACCACATCTATTTCTTCATATATCATGTTGTTCTACATTAAGACAGGAACATAAATCACATATTAGAATGGCATAAATTAGGTGCTTCATATGTTTTCACATAAATCACATATTAGAATGGCATAAATTAGGTGCTTCATATGTTTTCACATAAATCACATATTAGAATGGCATAAATTAGAATGGCATAAATTAGAATGGCATAAATTAGATTCTTACTTCTGCTGGTTCTTTGTATATTCCTTTTATCCTTGCTTCCTCAAGAAATCTTGTAAAAATTTCTCCACTCTTGATTTCTATCTGTGTTGGTGGCACACCAAGTTTCATCAGTTGCATGTTAACCTCATTTAGCCTACTTCTCTGACTGTCCATGTTAGCAGTCCCTGCAGAAGAAACAATAGAACTTTATTACCATGTTCAACAGAATCAAACCAGCAAAGAAAAGAAACAATAGAACTATATCAAATTACCTAGACACAACAGCAAACCATTCATTATCAATTGGATCTTGCAAATAGTAGACCTGTTTTGCTTGACTAGCTAGTATAAATGGCATAGATGAAAGAATTTCCCCTTTGTCTACATGATTGAAGTTGACTTCAGTTATTCCAAATTCATCTACTCTAATTCCAGTATCTTTAACCCATTCACACTTGAATAATACTACACTAGCTTTGTTTGAATAATTCAATTCAACTATTTCATGGATCCTGCCACAAATTTGACCATCTCCTAATGTGTGATCTACTGAATAACTTAATGTCTTTGCAGTAGTTGAAACTCCATCACACTGGGAAGATTTTCCAAAGAATGGCTTCTTGTGTGGAATGTATAGCCATTAATCTTGTAGCTGTTGTATTTCTTCACCATCATGAAAGGCTTTTGTGCTAGTAGAACAACTTCTTGTGGTAGTTCAACTCCTTTATGCATTAAAGAATGCACATGTTCAATAAACCATTTCAGGAATTGTTGGTGGTGAACAACTTCAACTTCTCTTCTACTTTTCCTTCATGCGCTTGTAGCATTGTGATATGCTCATTTGCAAACCTAGTAATTTCGGATAACTAAGCAACACATGCCTTTGAGCTTGTGTCCATGAAATGTGATCTAGCTCATCTACTTGAAATGCGTAGAGTTGTCTTCCAATTGTTCTTAAATATATATTAGTGTCTGGACTGCTAGTTGTGCTATCATCAGTATGCATTGTCTCTTTGTTGGAATTTTCCAGATATCTTGCACAAAAATCCAAGCTCTCATCAAATATATATCCCTCAGCTATTGATGCTTCAGGATGTCTTCTAGTATGTACCATCCCTTTACACTTCCCAACAAACATCTCTGTAGACCACATGTTTCTGAATTGCACTGGTCCACCTATCAACACTTCACTTGCAAGATGGATGACAAGATGTTCCATTATATCAAAGAATGATGGTGGAAAAATCTGCTCTAGCTGACACATTGTTTCAGCAATTTCTTCTTCCAACTTTTGCATCTCAGTAGGATCTATGACTTTGGAGCAAACTTTCTTGAAGTACTTGCTAAGATTAATTAGTGGAAGAGCAACAGGGGCAGGCATGGTTCTACTTATAGCTAAAGGAAATACATCTTCAAAATTATGTGGCGATCATGAGTTTTTAGCCCAACTAATTTTTTCTCATCTAACTACCTTCCCATCCATGTTTGAAGCATAGTCTCGAAACCTTGCATTTTTCACAACCGAGAATACCTTCTTATTATCTCAATTCATGTAGTGCATTGCTTCGTGCAAGTCTGGTTTCTCTTGAGTTTCATCAACATGGAGATGTGTTCGATTTTAAATCTTTTCATATCCATCTTGCTTTCACATTATCTTTGGACCTGTTGTCCACTTGTAAAATTGTGTGAACAATATTATCAAACACATTCTTCTCTATATGCATTGAGTCCAAATTATGTCGAACCAAAAATGTTCCCAATATTCAAGCTGGAAAAAGATGCTTATCTTCTTGAATGTTGACTCTACAAAGGTGCACATCCTCCAAGACTGATCTTCCTCCCCTTCATCTCTTTGTCTTTTTTCTTCTTAGACTTTTGTTGTTTCTGTGTTTTCCCATAGATGGTGTGAATGCCTTTTGTCATTTCTGAAATCTCATGACCTGATGGCTGAATTGGAGGTTCCCTTTGATTGTGCCATCAAATGAGTCTTTATCCTTCCTAAATGGGTGGTCTGCAGGTAGAAACATCCTAGTACCCAGGTAGCATGCTTTGTGTCCATGTTTTAAACGTTTGGAACATGTACCCAGCAGGCAGTGGGAGCAAACAACAATACTCTCTCCACTAAGAATTCCCCGGCCTAGCCAGTCACTAATTGTCCATAGCAGTGCAGCATACACCCTGAATTTCCTTCCTACATGAGCATCAAAAGTCCAAAGACCATCCTTCCATAACACTTTCAGTTCATCAACTACTAGCTGCAGGTAAATGTCTATGTCTTTCCCTGGTGCCTTCCTACCAGGAATAATAACTGACAAAATGAAGTTGTTTTCTTTCATGCAACTCTCTGCTGGAAGATTGTATGGAATCAGTACAATTGGCCAGATGCTGTAAGACAGGTTCATAGTTCTGAATGGATTGAAACCATCAGTTGCCAGTCCAAACCTAATATTTCTAGCTTTTCTTGAACCACTCATATTTTGCATCAAAATGCTTCCAAGATGGTGCATCAGCAGGATGCCTCATAAGACCATCCTTGATCCTACCATCAACATGCCAACTCATAAGTGGGGCTGTGTTGCTTGACATGAATAATCTTCTAATTCTCTTCTTCAATGGGAAATGCCTGACCACCTTTTGAGCAACCTTGCTAAATCTTTTGCCACCACCAATTTCCTTCACAATCTTCCATCTGGATGCATTACATACAGATGACGGATGCATTGATATTGTCTCCTCTATATATGATGCATCATTAATGCATGCATCATATGTGTCATACCTGACCCTCTGATTTGATGTAATCGTTTGGATTCATGAAAATTCATAGGAGAGTTGTATCCTCTGGTAGGACATCCCTAAATAGCTGCAACACATCTTCAAATGTAGCTCTGGTTAATCCCCTGGTGTTCTTTATGTTCATCAGCTTCACAAGAAATTGCAGTTTTGTAAATTTTGTACATCCTGCATATAATTCTTGTCTGCCATCATTAACTAACTTTTGAATGCCTCGGCTTCTTCATCGCCTTCATCTGCTTTCTTGAGTCATCATCAATCATCATTGTCAACTTGTGTATCGATCCTAAAGAGCATTGTTGTACATATCATGAGAACCCAACATCATCTCATCCATCTCATCACTTCCTAAAGGCAATTCTCTTGATTCATTGGGTTTGTCAGAGGAATAGCACAATCTCGATTCCCCATGGTATACCCATGTTGTATACCCAGCATGAATCCTAGATATTATATGGTCTTCAACATCTTCTAAACTTTGCCTAGAGATGTTACAACAAAGTTTGCATGGGACAATCTTTTGGCTAAAACCGAATTTGTAGCGCAAACCGAATGAAACCCTAACCCCATCTCAAAACCGTCTTGGATCTAGCAGACTCATCCAAGTTTTATCCATTGTACAAATAGATGAATAAACTTAGCAACTTGTTCCTGTAACCAATACCAAGATACTAGTTACTATACCAACATTCAAACAAACAAACTAGGTAATAACAGCAGTTGATCTGACATATCGAGCACATCAGAGCGATTCAGTACAAGTAATAACAGGAACAGTTCAGAGTACAAGTAATAACAGGAACAGTTCAGAGTACAAGTAATAACAGGAACAGAAGAGGAACAGAGCATATCAGAGCAGAGCACAAGTATAGCATATCAGAGGAGAGCACAAGTAATAACAGGAACAGGTGGTGAATTCCTAACCTGAAGAACCAGCCTCGGCATCATTGCGAGTTATTTGTCGATGAAGAATAGATCGACGTGGATCATCATTACGGGTGCCCATTGCACGACGTGGATCTCGACGGAGAGGTGGTGGACGAGCTCCAGGCGGCGGCGGATCTCGTCGGAGGAGAGCTCGATCGAGGAAGAGGAGGAGGCGGTGGTGGATCTCGGCGGAGGTGGTGGTGGGCGAGCTCGAGGAGGCGGTGGTGGATCTTGACGGAGAGGTGGTGGTGGACGAGCTCCAGGCGGCGGCGGATCTCGTCGAGGAAGAGGAAGAGGAGGAGGCGGTGGTGGATCTCGACGGAGAGGTGGTGGTGGACGAGCTCGAGGAGGAGGCGGTGGTGGATCTCGACGGAGAGGTGGTGGTGGGCCCAGCGTGGCGGATCTCGTCGGAGGAGCTCGATCGAGGAAGAGGAGAGGCGCGTTGTATCTGAAAAAAAGAGAGCCAAGGTCAAAGAGAGAAAGACTAGGGTCAGTAACATGACATGAAAAATTAAAGGACTAAAATGAAAAAATTAAAGGACTAAAATGAAAAATGCTTTGTTCCCTTCTAGTTTACATTGTTGTCTAGCTAGTGATATTTTATTTTAACAGTAGTGTATAAACTACATAGTTTATACATAATCATAATCATAGTTTAAACATTCATAATATTGAATATTGTAAAACTAAATATTTGCCTAGTTACATTCATAACATTCATAACATTCATAATCATAATCATAATACTAAATATTTGCCTAGTTGAATATTGTAAAACTAAATATTGTACAATGTACAATGTTGAATATTGTACATTGTACATTGAGATGCAAAACTAAACATTGTACATTGTAGTCTAGTTGCCCATGGTCTGAATATTTATGAATTCAGAACAATGAAGGCCTTCTAGACACAAAATTAAATGATCAACACTAGATAAACAGAAAATCAAGAAACTGATCAACACTTGATAAATAGAAAAGCATCAACACTTGAATAATGTAAAATGATCAACACTTGATAACCAACATTACAAAACATTGTTCAACTTACAAACCAACATTACAGTAGATGCATTGTTCAGAACACTAGTCCACTAGAACACATTACAACTTAAAATGAAACACAATTTCTAATCAAGGGTCTTCAATCATGTTCTTCAATCATGTTCTTCAAGGGTCTTCAATCTCCACAAAATCAAGGCAGATGTGACCATGCCTTGGGTCTGCAACAATCAGCAACAGTGATCCCTCTACTATATTTGCCTCCTCCTAAATTGTTGCCATCCTATTGTGAATGCAATTCTATCATCTTCATCTTCCATGTGGTACCATCCTTCAAAGGGCACATCAAATTCCCTAGCCAACAGATTTGAATGTCCTTGCCATGGGCATCCAACTTCTCTGAATGTTTTTGCAGAAAGGTACTGGCATAGTAACAACTTGTGTAAGAACAAAGTCGAAACATTGCATAAAAAAAGTGAGAAATTAAGTAGTAGATAGTTACCAAAGCATCTAGTTCAACATTTTCCTAATTATACTTGTGCACCATAAACTGCATCTCATTGACACTTTCATAGAATTCTTCCTCAGTTAGTTCTTGCCCTGGTTTTAGAGCCAAAACCTTGTAGATACCATAATTGATGGTTGCCATGTTCTCCACACTAATTTCTCTGATGTTTGAGAAAATAGTCTTCTGAAGTATAGCTCTAATTTCAGGCATCACAGTAAAGACCTGCTCAAAGTAGTAAACAATGGCAAACTAGTTAACATAGCAAGTCTTTCATTAACATGACATAAAAGCAGTTAAAATTGTGAAACAGTTTACCTCCATCTGCAACAATAGGCTTCTCAACCTTCATATTGTCCACAAATTCGAACCTTTGTGATATCAAAATTGTTGGCCTGTTCCACATACCGAAAGACACAACCTCACCTTCGGATATCATATTTCCTAACAAGGGAACTCCAGTATGGTCCACAGATGGTAGTTCTTGACACTTCTTTCTCCAGGAAGAAGTCATACACATGCCTGTTCCTGCATGTAGCCACCATCCAGTTCTTTGACATTGCAAATTTTTCAAGTTGTTCCTTGAATTTGCAAGGTACTGCCTGAAATAAAAACAAGAGGAATGTTTGTCATTATACACCTCCTTTCCAGATAAAAACAAGAGATCCATTGTACTGATGTTATAACTTACCACTCCATTTTCAAATCCCTGCATCATAATCAGATCACAAGAAACTGCACGCCTGTCAGAATGGAGGCCACAGTTTTGCACTGGTTGCTGGCACAGAACACAACTCATCTCATCCATTCCTATGAAAAAAAATGGAAGTATTAAGATATGGAACACAAATTCATTCATGGATGACATGAAAAGAGGCAAAGGATCTGAATCACCTGTAGGATAACTTGTGCTCCTGTTGTACAATCAGAGATCTGCATCACACATGAAACATTCAGATGTAAGTACACAAACAGAACAACAATATTCAGGTAAGAACAAGAGATGAACTCACCATAGGCAGAAGAACTCGACATAGGCAGAAGAAATGACTCCATACTACCACCAAGTTAAATAGGAAAGCACCTGGACGTGGGGGCAAGCACCTGGCGCAGCACTTCCCCCACTTCCCCCACTTTCCCCACTTCCAAGGACGTGTGTGCAGTGCATAAATGTAATAAATGAAAAAAATCTCTGAATAAATGTACAAAATGGTCTGAATGCTCTGGTAATTTAGGCACAAGTAGTTGACTAGTAGTAGAACTAATGTAGTATATTATGGAACTAATGTAGTCTAGTAGCCCATGGTCTCTGAATATTTATGAATTCAGAACAATGAAGGCCTTCTAGACATCAACAAAACAGGAATATGAAACAAGTACTAAAACAAGCACATCCATAGTTGACAACATTAAAACAAGCACAACCATATAATTTCAGGCACAATACAAGTGATACAAACACTAGTAGTTAACTTACAGAATAAGGACATAATAACTAAAGCTTAAAACAACATTGATGACATTGTTCCTTAAACAACTGCAGCACAACCTAAACAAGCATCTGTTAACTAACTGATTCCAAATTAGCCTTGTCACTAATCGATTCCTTAGTTGACAATGTCAACAAAGTTCAGCCAAGGTGATCACTCATATGTTCTATCTTGATCACAAGCATTGAAGCCCATCCAACATCGAAGAAATGTGAAGTCATTCCACCTGCGGTGAAAATGACTTCTCCATGTTCCTTGCTAATGGAGTAGGCACATGCAATGAAGTTATCTTCGCCTCCTTCTATGTCTTGCCCTTCCTCGAAAGATGTGCTATGCCATGTCTTGGGTACTGTGTATGTCTGACCTCAATAGGCATGAACTGCAATAATCATGTATTTCATAGCTAGTATTTTTTACACATTAGGCATGCATAGAATGAAACAACAGAATAGTGATTTAGCTCTAAGCCTTACCAAAGGCATCCCATGCTTGGTTTTCCTCATTCATCTTGTGTACCCGAAATTCTTCTCATCATTACTTTCAATGATCTCATGGTCATCACATGAACATCTTTGTAGATGGCAAATAAGATGGTGGCCATGTTCATTCGATGATTGATTGAATGTTTGAGAAGATTGTCTGTCTGTAATGCTTCTTATTCCGTAGGACATCTCCAATCACTAAGCAAAGAGAAGAAATAAAATAATTAGTACTAGTACATGTAAAGAAATTAGTAGTAGTTGAGGAAATAGTTAGTAGTAGTTGTTAGCAAGAACTTACATGGAGCTTCATGGATGTACTTTTCAACACCATTTGAGGAAATGGTGACATGGAATAAATTGTCCAAACCCTCAATGGGATCTGGATCATATTCAAATTCCGAGACATCACCAAGACCAATGTCGTAGACTCTCCACAATGACGCCCAATAAGGACCACAAATCAATGTCTTTTCATCGTCTTCTTCAAGTACGGATCATAGTTTCTAATTGCACTGTTGGCAACCAGCCAATTCTTAGGAGTGAAATCATTCGATCTCTCCTAAATGAACATGGAACAACCTACAGGATGAACATAACATAATGTAGTTAACTTACCAACCTACAGGATGAATACAACATAAAGTAAACTATTGTTGTCTGGATGTGAAAACTCACCACACCATCAAATGGAAACTCATCAACAATGACAATCTGGAAGCTGGTTGCCCTCCTCTGTGTCCTACCACAGTTGTGAGCAGGTTGTCCACACACAGCACAGTCCATTGCTAAAAACAGGAAAACACAAACCTAATCAGGAAAACGCAACCCTAATCAGGAACATATTCAGGAAGAACAGTTAGAAGAAAGAGGGATTTACCTGAGAAGAAACCCTAATGAAGAAATACGGTCACTGTAATATTACAAGAAGAAAGAGGATTAGGATGTAACCCTAAAGAAATGAAGAAAAGATTAGAGAGAAGTGAAGAAGGTTGGAAGAATCAAGCAATGTAAGAAAAGATTAGAGAGAAAATCAAGAAATCAAGAAATGCAAAGGAACAAGAACTCACTGCATAACTGCCGAGTCTGCAGATGGATGGAAAGAAAAAGAAGAGATTAGAGAGAGAACTCAAGAAAAGATAAGAGAGAGAATCAAGAAGCTGGTGGAACTCACCGTAGAACCGCCGAGTGGGAGAGAGGAACTAGAATGGGAGAGAGAGGGAGGTTGTCCCGGTTCCCTCCTTATAATATTCCAACGCTCACGCGCTCTCTCTTCGGTTCCAGATATTTTGGCCCATATTTTGGGCGAGTGGGCCTTGCCTAGTACTTTCTCCTACAGTTGGGCCTTTGTGTTTTAAAAACAAAGCGTAAGAAGTATCTGAGAAGTTTCTTTTTGAATCCATTTTAAAAACAGCGGTGGCAAGTAGAAAAATTCAATTTGTTGCAACAACTTATCCTTGCTATTGTGAAAAATTAACACAATAGCAGTATGGATTTGTTGCATCTATATTTTCGAAAGCAAACACAACTGGATCGAAAACACAAACTTGATATATAATATAAGTTCAATAATAGCTGGATACAAACACTGGGTACACAACCACAACTAGATACAAACACCGGATACAAACACAAATTCATGGACACTACTTAGATGATCTCTAGTAGATGATCCTAGTTGATGATCTCAACAAAGTTAAGACCAATAAACTCTTGCATGGGCTCTACTTTCATCAAAAGAAGTGCTTCATTGCCAATGTTAGCGACATTGGTGAAATCACCCATCCATTCGAAAACACACATGCCCCATGTCCCGAGCAATGGAGTAGGTGCGATCAATGAACTCTTCTTGTTCTTCTCCTAGCAATTGTCCATCCTTGGAAAGATGAGCAATGCCAAAACACAGGTACTGCCCATCTATAGCCTCGATGAGCATGTCTTTGCAAAACAAATAAATATCCACAATTGATTTAGTTGCATGCAAATAAAATAATTTCGGATGTCAAACATATGAACTGGGAAATTACGAGGCATTGAAGTGAACATTGTCATCATCCATCTTGTGCACCCAAAATTTTTCGATCCTTTGGTTCATAAAATTCCTTCTCCACAAAAACATCTTTGTAAATGCCAAAGCGATTGCAGCCATGTCCTTCACTAATGGAGTGGATGTGCGAGAAGATTGTCCTATAGAGGATACTTCTTATTGGGCTAGGCAAATCTCCTACAACTAATCGAGAGAGGATGTGTTAGCCTTAATTATTTCAAATGCATTGTGAAAAAAGATGAGTTATTGTTGTGATACGGTTTCTTCAATCGCATCCTTCTCAACATTGTTGGAATGAACAGTTATGTCAAATGAGTTCTCTAAAGGTTCAAAGGGATCATCAAGACATTGAAATGTACAACATCACCACAAGAATGTCATAAACTCTAACTAATGATCTCCAGTAAGGGCCACATATTAGTGTAGCTGACTCATCCTTCTGTAAGAATAAATCAAATCTTCTGAATCTTGGGCTCTTGGCAACTAACCATTTCCCAGGAACTAAATTGTTCAACCTCTGTTTGAATGAGCAGGGAATGTACTGCAGTTTAACAACATAATTTAGTTCCTCTGGTTGAATGAGCAGGGAATGAGCAGGGAATGAGCAGAAAAACTTACTACACCACGTCTAAAACCATGGCCAATGACAATGTCAAATCCATTAGCTCTCCTGTTAGATCTGCCACAATTGTCACCAGGCTGATCACAGATAGCACACGTCATGCCATCCATCACCTACAAAATAACATCCAGGTTAATTCACCTACAAAAATTCACACAGGTTGATCACAGATAGCAGGTTCAAATTCAGAACCTGAGAGCTGAAAAGTCAAAGGAGGAAATTCAGAACATGCGACCTGAAAATGTAGTACAAGGATTAGATTGCATCAGATTAAATGAAATAGAATAATAAGATCTGTGTACAGAATTGAACTCACCCAGAAAGTCGAAGGGATAGAAGAAAAGCTCTGCGCAGAAGAATTGTAAACCGGCCAGGTTTCTCCTCCTATTTAAAGGTAAAGGGATGTAAAACTGCTCCCCCACGTCCACCACTGCCCCACGTCCACCACTTCCCCCACGATGTGGCCCATTTAAACAGACACTGTCCACTGTTTTCCCCCACGATGTGGCCCATTTAATCAGACACTATCCAGGCCCATTCAGTACTAATCTAGCTTTATTATCACCAACTGGAGCCACGCAGCTGGATCCCTAATTTTGACTGGAATAATCCTAGTGTCCTGGCGAACAAGCAGACATCTCCCTCTTTCGCATCAATGTTTTCACAACATCTTTCCATCCAAAGCAGATAGCGCTTGTCGATTCAGTTAGCATCATTCTACAATCTGGGTCTTGGAAGCTGGCTTGTTCACAGAAGAAGAATAACTTCAGATCCTTTAGGAACCCCAAGCACAGGAGCTCTTGAGCATAAGACAGCTTTAGAAACTTCAAAAGATAAGTATTTGTGAATTCTTTTGAAAAACACGGAAAATGAAATTTCAATTATGATCAAAACATACCATACAAGAACCATTAGTAGTGAACATGATCAAACATTACTAACCATTTCTCCTTCTCCGGTCTCCGTGAACATGATCAAAGGAAGATATGATGTTTTCTTCTGTCAATTTCCACACATACTCCTTAATATCAGGTCTTGGTAGCACTTCAACATAGCTTCTCAGTTAGATAACTTGATTGAATGTCAAATCAACCTTGTTTGCAAAAATGCATTCATTATCAAAGGATTCTTCACCAGCAAAACCAGGTCCTACATGACAAATAAAGCATTATTCATCACCCAAAAAAACTCTAGTAAAACAAGTATAACAGTAAGCATCTGCAGGTGAAAATCACACCTCTAGTAGTAATCAGACTCCTTTCATGAATCTCAGTGGGGCTGTACCTACAGAGATGTGCATAAATATGTTATAAGAGATACTCAGATAAATGATAAGAATGGGTTTAATAAGACAGGGTAGTACTCTTCAATTTTAAGTATCTCAAGCTTAAGGTAGAACCACTGATGTCTGAGTCTTTGTGGTATTTTTCTTTCATCTGTAAAACTGAACATGCAAACATCCCCTTCCTTCAGATTAAATGCCTCTACCACCTTTGCCCATCTAGGAGGGATGATCTGGGCTTTTCCATCGGATGAAGAATCATCCTACAAGATTTTATTGGAGATCCTAACTTGAGCATCACACCTACACTAACCAATTGAGATCGGCTTGAATACAATGTCTCATGAGGTGTTCATCCATGAGGAACGCATCAGAACTTTCTTGTAAACTCTTGGAATTCACGGAATTTGTTAGATAAAAATGTGAGTAATGTGCAGAACTTACAGATAAAAATATGAATAATGTGCAGAACATATATACATACCATTAAACCCTCCAAAGGAACGACATTTGTTGATGTAATTGTGCTAACATAATTCTTAATTGCAGGCCTTGGTAGCACTTCCACATTGCTTCTTAGCTGCATTAATTGGTGGTAATTCATTTGAACCAAATTTCCAAAAATGCAGTTTGTATCAATTGAATCAAATCCTGAATGTCCAGGTCCTAACAAATGCCAAACAATGTATCATTAGTACCAGAAAATATAGATCAATGACAAGAGCATAGATTACAAGAGCATAGATTACCTCTAATTGTGATCATTAGCCTATCATCCCTCTCATCATCTTGGACTCTGTAGTAATCATATTCATCAGTGAACCAATTACAGAACTATTTTAAGATCTATTTCTAGCATTAGTAAAAATCAGATTTTTTGTTTAGAATTACAGATGAATTAGATGAACCATTTCAGATATACAAAGCACACACCTGCAATTATCTGATTGCTCTTGAGAAATCGCAGGGGGAGAAGGGGATGTGGTCCAGTTGGTGCGGCCGCGCGGATCCATTGCAGAATCAGGCTAGATGATCTCCAGCTCTCCGGAGAGGATCTGCAGTTCTCCAGCTCTCCGGAGAGGATCTGCAGCCTCCCGGCGGGCGTGGCGGCGCAGACGGAGATGATCTGCAGCAGTTCGGGCGGTGGTTGTCTGGCCAGGTGGTCAGCGGCGGCGACGGAGAGGATCTGCAACTCCGGTTGATCATGGCGGCGAGTGAATGCGGGCGGTGAGATCTGCGATTCTCCATGGCGGTGGTCGGCGGACGGTGAGGATCTGCAGCTCTCCGGCGGTGGGTGGTGCGGCGGCGCGGACGGAGAGGATCGGCAGCTCTCCGGCGGCGGGTGGTGCGGCGGCGCGGAGGTCACGCGCGAGAAATGGAGGCCAAACCCTAGCGCTGGCGGCGGGGTGCCTCTCTTATACATTGGACAACAGAGGGGAGGGGGGTTTGTGCAAGGTGGCGCGGGTGGAGGGACGAATGGAAACTAAAAAATTAGCTGAGGGGCGTCCCAGCTAATCGCTATAACTACGGAGCCGAGGTGGAAGGACACAGAAAAGTTAATAACAACCTAAGGTACTAATGTGCAAAATGACCATACTATATACGCACACACCCACCCACCGCGCGGCCGTCACTTTCTCCACTCCCTCACTCCCTCACTTTCCACTCCCTCACTCTCCCTTTCCTCGTGTTAGGGTTCCACCACGGCCACGCCCAACATGAAACCCTAGCGAATCCCATCGCCCGCCACAGGATCTTGTCTGTTTTTTCCTCGTGTTCTTCTTTCTTCTTCTGTTCTTCTTTCTTCTTTTATTCTACTCGTTAGATCTTTTCTGTTCTTGATTAGGAACTGTTGTTATTAGATTAGTGTTCTTAGTTTAGATTGTTGTTATTAAATTAGATTTGTTCTGTTCTTAGATTTGTTATTAGATTAGATTTGTTCTGTTCTTAGATTTGTTCTGTTCTTAGATTTGTTCTGTTCTTAGATTTGTTATTAGATTAGATTTGTTCTGTTCTTAGATTTGTTATTAGATTAGATTTGTTCTGTCCTTAGATTTCTTAGCCTATCATCCCTCTCATCATCTTGTTCTGTTCTTAGATTTGTTCGAGATTTATGTTCTGTTCTTAGATTTGTTCTGATCTTAGATTAGATTTGTTCTGTTCTTAGATACTGTTCTGTTCATTAGCCTATCATCCCTCATCATCTTGTTCTGTTCTTAGATTTGTTCGAGATTTATGTTCTTTGTCTAACCTGCTATCTGATCTTGTTTGATCTAACCTGCTATCTGATCTTTGGGTGCTTAGATTTGTTCTTTGATTTATGTTCTTTGTCTAGATCTATGTTCTTAGTTCTGTTCTTAGATTTGTTTTGTTCTTAGATTATATTTTGTTTACGGTTCTGCTAGGATTAAATCTGTTGATGTCAAGAGTTGATGATTATTTCTGGTTAGGGGTCTGTTGATGAAGAAATGTTCTTAATTTTCAGAAATTTCATAATGTTCAGAAAGTTCAGATTGTTAAGATTGTTCAGAATGTACTGAACTTTCTGAATGTTCTGATCTTTCTGAATGTTCTGAATGTTCTGAATGTTCTGATCTTTCTGAATGTTCTGATTTGTTGACTGTCAGAATGTTCAGCATGATCTGAACTGTCTGAATGTTCTGAACTTTCTGAATGTTAGGAATATTCAGAATGTAATTATTCACTTTCTGAATGTTTTGCTATTTGATCATGTCCTGAACATGTTTTAGCATTACTGATTACATTGCTTTAGCATTACTGATTACATGTTGTTTTTATACTAGATGGGAGCCTGTGAGAACTGTGCCATTGACATCTCAGATGACAGTGGCAGCTTGATCCCAAGCCACAACACTAGTGGCAATGGCAAAGGACACCTCTGCCAGTGACACCTCTGGCAGTGACACCTCTACGGAGTGGTTCGTGCCAGATGGTTATGTGCCAATTATGCCAGCACAAGATGATGGCTTTGTTTTAAGGGGTATGTATCTATACAAACTTTGAACTATCTAGTCTGTTACAGCAGTTGAGAAATGGTACTACTATTTATAAAATTTGTTGTATTTGTGCTGTATCAGGACCAAAAAACAAGGGAATACATGAGTGGGACCACCAGTGTATGTTTGGAAATGACATACTACTGTGTCCATGCCAAGTTGAGTTTCTGGAAGAATGGTGCAATGGCAGAAGGCCAGCAATAAAGTACTATGTCTACAAGATGACAGAGTCAGCTGTCATTGAGAAGAAATGCAAAATGGTGAGCAGCTATTTACTTTATCATGCATAACAGTGTAGTAGAAACAGAGTCCAAAAGAATGCTAACAGTTGTGTAAACTTGATACTTACAGGAATTTAATGTCGAGTTCACAACCAAGTACACGAAGGACTTTCTTGATGAACCACTTCGTACAAGTTGAATCCATGGTGAAGATGATCGTGTGGATGTGAGGATGAAGATGGGAGTAAACAATAGAGCAATGATAACCGTGGATGGTGGACATGTGCAGGCCTTCAACATGAAGAAGGATGATGCTATCTTTGTCGTTTACGTACAAGTCGACGGTAAGTTGCCGATGCTTGCACTCCCATAAGCGTAGATCCGACAAGATGATTGGAAGTATGTAGAACTGTTATGAGTTCTACTTCTTTTTGATGTAATTATCTGATGGGCTGCTTAAGTTGGACTGCCTAGTACTATGCTGGACTACTAAGTACTACTTTTGTAGTTGTAAGTATGGAGTAAGTACTATGTTGGATTATCGATGAAATCGTAGTATATAATTATGAACTGTGGTATCTGCTTTCGATTATTTGATTATGCTGGTTATTCTTTTGGAGGCATTAAGACAAAGTGCCTCAAATGGATGACCATTTTGAGGCATTCTCGATAGTGCCTCAAATGGATGACCATTTAGAGGCATGTTTGGCGGTGCCTCCAAGGATCATCCATTTGAGGCAATGTCGGTGCCTCGCTTGGTTGGACATTGGAGGCAGCAGCATAGTGCCTCTGATGGATGATCATTGGAGGCACACCAAATAGTGCCACAGTTGGTCACTATTTAGAGGCATAATTTAGTGCCTCTAAATGGTAACCAATTGTGGCACTTCTAATTGTGCCTCAGTTGATATACTTTTAGTGGCATTATCACAGAAAATGCCTCTAAAAGTTATGTTTTTTTGAGGCACAAGTCAAAGTGCCACTGATAGTTTAGCATAGAGGCACTGGACTGTGCCTCTATTTTTCAAAACATTAGAGGCACTATCAATAGTGCCTCAAAAGGATAAACTATTAGTGGCACTTTTAAAACTGCCACTAAAAATCCATATTTGGAGGCACTATTTTTCAAAGTGCCTCAATAGATACAATTAGCCTCTAAGAAAAGTGCCTCTGATTCTTGGACGTGCCATAGTGATAGCTGATGGGGTAGCATGTTTCATTTATTTATCTCTAAATCCAAGAGGGTCTTGCATTGCACAACATTAATTTTCTAGTTGATATCTTGGGGATCAAATAATTTTGGACATGTATCGCCATATGATTAGACAGCTTGGCTTAAACTAGTGTGAACTCTTCTTTCTGTTTTTTTTTGCGACAAGCTTTTACTTCTGATACTCGCCAGTTTTCAAATAATAAATAGTACTAGGGCCTATTGTTTCGTGGTCTGTGGTATAGTCGCACACGGTACAAATTTCAAAAACTTTGTGGTGTGTTTCGAATTGCAAAGTGTAAAGCCAAGTTATACTTGGCGTCTCCTTTTGCTCGGACGTATGCGAAGCACCTTTTTCTAAGGCAAAGCTCTTTGCCAAGTACCGGAAAAACGCACAAAATGCACACGACAAAATCTTTACCAAACTTTTTTGACGTGTACTTTTTGCCATGTGTAATACTAGACGGCAAAGAGCTTTGCAATGTGCAGAGTTCGACCATGGAAGGCACTTCCTCGAGATCTGCTCCCAGTTTGTGTATTGGGACTTAGCCTTCAAGCACGTCGCCATTGGCACTGGAGCATTGGAGCATGCAAATAATATTGTAGAGATCGCCATTTTCTACGTGAGAACATCAATAGGGATTATACAGAATGCGTGATCGGTCATTATGAATCTACATTTACTAGATGCATAGTGACTTTGCTTGGAAATGTATAATAGCCATGCACGATATGTGCGGATGGGTGCTGCATCTGCACTGAGTCACGACCTATATGGCAGTGCCGAAGAGACACTCGGTTGGTGTACCACCAGTCCGCCGTGAGATTAACGTCGAGTGATGCATATAGACTTTATCGACTTACTGAAATTATTAGGTATTCTTATTACGAAGAGCCCGGCTCATGGAGTCATGGGTCACAAAGAGTACTTTTTTTTTTTGCGATCGGTCACAAAGAGAAAGAGTACTCGTACGTGATATGTCCGCGTCATGCACCCTGGCTCTGACTCGGCGATGCGTAGGACTACGTACAGAAAAATACAACAGGGGAGATGTTCGACGAGTCTGACGTGAGCGTGATACTTTAATCTCGTTCCGTGTGGCGTTTAATTTTGGCCACTCACTTCACGCACCGGGAGTCTTACTGTGTTTGTCTTCTAGCGATTACTACTAGCTACTAGCAAAGGTACCAAGTTCTTGACCAGAAACATTGAGGAGTGACAAATGACGATACGAGAGTTTCCATTTCATTCAGAGCATCAGAACAGCAAATTCATGGATATACAGCCATGAAATCACAAAGTAGAGCTGATCGGATTAGGCAAAATAGAAGCTTATTAACACACGGTGATGTGCTCCGATCGTCGCCTTCTTAAGATCAACCGAGCCAAGAAGCCGCGGGCGCCGCTGCTTGCGAGCCAAGAAGCGCCGGAGAGATACCATCATCCCAAAAACTGATGGTTCTTCGGGTCTTGTTTTGGCGGGCGCTCTGGCCGGTCAGCTCGCGACGGACACCTTCCCGGACTCTCCTCGCTGCCCGCTATGGTACTCCGCTACGGAGGAAGAGTACGGCCGCAGCATCCGGGCCGCGTGCCTCTCGCCGGCGGCGTCCACCCGCATCTGCTTGTGGCGGCACTCGTCGCTGCAGAAGGGGGTGTCGCCTCTGTACATGAACACGTCGTTCTCCCGCGCCAGCGACTTGCCGCAGAGAGCGCACGCGTCCTGCGCGGGCATGCCGTGCTCGCCAACCAGCTCGTCGTCGAAGAAGAAAGAGCTCGCTACGGATGCCGCCATAGGTGGTATTCGAGGAGCAGAGCAGAAAGCTTCGCAGTGCGTTTGCTGCTGGAGGAAGAGGGGATCCGGAGACTCAAGAGCGAGCGACGTGAGTTCAGGGAAGCGTAGGCACGGGGTATATATCGTGTTCGCAAGGGGACGGCAAAAGATCTGGGCACGGTTCGACTTGCGACCCCGTTAGGGCCCACACACCCGGCTCCACCACGGCGACAATGGACACGAACGGTACAATGTAGGCGCAACGTCGACCCGGGTCCAGTGGTCGACAGAGCATGCTTTAATGGTGTTTGCTAAATATCTTCTTGCTCATACCAATTATTACAAACCGTTTTACAAACTACCCACTCTGTTTTTAAACATAAAACGTGTCGGCTGTTTAATTTAAACACCCCAAATGTCTTATAGTATTTAAAAGCAGAGGTAGGAGTACATTTGAAGGTCCTCAACCACATCCTCCTTTGATTCTCAGGATTCAGGATTTCTAAAGGAATCGGATCGTACGAGAATTTTTCCTTTCGTAGCCATTTGATTCAAGGGATTGTAACCACAGGAATAATTTCCGTAGAAAACATGCAGTGTATTTTCACATGAAAATTTTCTTGAGGTCTGACCTCATGGTTAGAATCCTTTGCTGTAATCAAACAACATGTGTGAGATTTCCTGTGTTCATAGGAATCAGTTGGGAAGGATATTCAAATCCTTTGCCTTTCCTATTCCTTTAGATTTCCTACCCAATGAATCAAAGGAGGCCTAAACAGAAACAACCTCTTTCTCATAGAGTTCTTTTCCAAAAATCGCATATGTCAATATTTGAGTCTTGTTAGTGTTCGTAAATTTTTATGCAAAAAGGTAAGTTTGTGTCCCGTGCAAAATAGGCAAGACAATATTTCCTCCATAATGGTTTATGAAAATTATTTACTTTTCTTTGGACATAAAAATGGTTATTTTTGGATAAAATTCTATAGGCAACATAAAGGCTACGTGTATATAACGGAAAAATATATTTTTTGAACATATGTAAGTTCTTTTAAATTTTTGTACTATCGATACTCCCCCATCTACCAAATGTAGGATTTAACCAGCAACTTAGCCATCCTCTTTTTTCCTAGCAATAATGATAACTAGCATATCTGCGACTATATTAAATAATAATAGAGATAACGGGTCCCATTGTCGTAACGCTTTTCATGTTCGGAAATAGTGTCCTATGACATCATTTACCCCAATACCAACGCACCCTTTAATAACAAAATCATTTATCCAATCACACCATTTAGGGTCAAAAACTTTCATATAAAGTGCTTGTTGAGGAAATCCCAATTAACCTTATAATAAGCCTTTTGAAAATTCAAAATCTATTTTGAGAAGAATTCCATCTAACTTTTCCCGATGGAGTACATGGATTGTTTCGTGGAGAATGAAAACTCCTTCCAAAATGTGTTAGCTAGGCATAAAAGTTGTTTGGGTTGGCTGAATTAACTTATGAGAAATATTGGTTACCCGATTAGTGCCTACTTTTGTAAAATCTTTAAAATAGCATTAGGTAGATAAATAAGAGTATATTGTCGAATTTGAATTACATATTTCTTTGGAGGAGAATAATAGTACCAAAGTTTAGGTGGAAAAGAGGTAGGTTCCGTTGATGGAACATGACAAACAGATTCATCAAATCCTCTTTGATAAAAGCCCAAAAAACATTATAAAACTCCACCCGGAATCCATCTAGACCAGGAGATTTATTTTTCTCCATCTATATTATATCATCATACACCTTCTTCTATGTGAATTGGGACATCAGAATTACATTTTTTTCTAGGGAGAGTTGCCGAATATATATCATGTATCTCAGCCTCTATGTGAGAAAAATACCAAATAATTCTTATAGTATTTTGTTATATACACTCTAAGATTATCCTCGAGTGTTATCGTAGCTTCATATCGCTCTAGTTGGAAGATATTTTTCTATGATGTTTACCATTAGCAATAAGGTTAATGTATTTTGTATTATTGCCCCTTCTTGAATGTGATTTACGATCACACGCTGAGCCCACTTGGACTCTTCACCGCGTCCAATGTTGAAAACTTTCTTATTTTCCTTCATCATAGTCTCTCTCTGAGTTACTAAGGGGAGAGTTTTGGTTTGCAACCTAGTGTGTCAATGATAATGCAATAAACGTTCTCCTCTTTTTTGTAAATGCGGCTTCTGCTTCTTTGCCATCCCCTATGAGAATTTCTAGGTGGCGGATCTCATTCTGTCATACCTCCATGGGGGTATTGCCACTTGACATGGAAGACCACTCTTTCCCTATCAAAACGACAAAACCTTCTTGTTGCAGCCATGGTAACTCAAAAGAATACTGAGAATAGTTGCTAGGTGCGTCTAAGCACCAGACTCAAGAAATAAAGGCTTATGATCAGAACCCGAGCGCGTTAAAGCTCAAACACTAACTAGAGGAAACTTTCATCCCGCTCTATGCTAGCAAAAACCCTATCTAGTTTGTCATTATTTGGATTTTCTTTACAATTGGCTAGGTGAATTGCCTTCCTGATAGTAGTATTTCTCCCAAGACTAAACTTTCGATAATAGCATTAAAAATGAATGACCATCGTGCATAAAAATTGTCAAGCGTTGTTATGTTTCGTGGTTTTTACTATAGTCAGACGGTCAATAGTATCACACATGAGATGTAACTCCCTCTGCTCCAAATTAATTGACTTTAATTTTTTTAAATACAGATGTATCAATACACTAAAACATGTCTAGACAAAGCTGAGTCATGCCCAGACAAAGTTGAGTCAGTTAATTTGAGCAGTATGGTCTCAAAAATAATATAGAAAACTGACAGAAGAGAGGAGAAATCGAGATCTCTTTATTTATGCTGATCATAGTGGAGAGTAACATATGCTAGTAGCATACATAAATTACTAACATATAAATAATCATGCAAAGTATCATTTATTAGGTGATAGACTCAGTTTGTCTTGGTATGTGTGATGTTACATTAACCAAATACTACTCACTTCGTCCAAAAATAAGTGATTTGTATTTGTCTAGATTCATATATATCTGTACACTAAAACTCGGTTAGATACATACGAATCTTGACAAATTTATGTCACTTATTTCTGGACGAAAAGAGTATGTTATTCTATCTTCCTCTCTTTTCATTAGTCTACTGCCAGTCTGCCACATAAACAGTTCCGCTGAATTAAAACCTTAGTTATTTATAAAATTACTTGCACTATGACTAGGCTCAGTGACTGTGGTGCATGCACGTACGCCAAGCACCGAGGACCTTTTGTCATTGCGAGCAGGTACCAACCATGGCGCTTGGAGGCAGACATGTGGTCGACTCGCTCATATGCAGATATTTCCTAGGCCTCGCAATCAAGCACATGGCCTGGTCGATCATACGGATTACATGATTGCAGTTTTGAACACGTCGGAAAAGATCTTCCAGTAGGCGCGATCCGTTTTGGTGGCTTGCATAGTGAGGCGTTTGTCGCAATCATCAGAGTCCACGAAGAACCTCGTCATCAGAGAGATCGACATTTTCTCCAGGGGAGGCAGTAAAGCATTCATATATAGGGCCGTCGTCACCAAAATGTAGTGACGTGCAAGGCGATATTTATTTCCCGGGAGTGTCACCAAAATGTACTGACTCCAACGATTTTAGCTATTTCATGGGTCCCATTTAACAGTTTGCAGATTGTTTTATATTCTAGTCATACACTGATATATGGGTCTATGACTCTTATTTCTTTGCTGCCTATGTCTAGTACTAGACATATGTCTAAGAATTTCTTAGCTAGCACCATCCTCTCCCCTCTCCACTGTACTAGACTAAAATCTAAGGAAAAAGGTGCTCTTAGACACACCTTTTTTCACACACTGCACACGTCCTGATGTGACCGTAAGGCATGTACAGCGTGCTAAAGCTTAGGCGTGAGCTAGAAAAATAACTTGACTTGAGTCTAACAAAATCAAAGTTGCTCCACTGTTTAAGACCCTTGTGTAGGTCCTCTATACCAGCTTTTTTCCTTTCCCCAACCAAACTGCTATACCTCCGGCCAATGGAAGGAGTCCATAGAACTAAAACAAATTTTTTAATCAACTAGTACTTGGATCTTGTAGTAGACTTAAGACAAAGAATTTTTCTCTTAGACACATCTTCTCCACCGTTTAGACATAGGTCTAAGAGCTAAAAAGTTTTCTTAGACACCATATTTTACACAGGCTGCACACGCTCTAACCAAATACTACTCACTCCTTTCAGAAATAAATAACTTGCATTGTCTAGATTCGTATGTATCTAACAAATCTAGGCAAATTTATATCACTTATTTCTCGAAGAAAATAGTATTCTATCTTTCTCCCTTTTCATTAATTTACTGTCACATAAACAATTCCGGTGGTGCATGCACGTACGCCAAGCACCGAGCAACTTTTGTCCTCGCGAACAGGTACCAACCATGGCGCTTGGAGGTAGACGGGTGGTCGACTCGCTCGTATATGCAGATATTTCATAGGCCTCGCGATCAAGCACATGGCCTGGTCGATCATGCACGATTGCAGTTCTTAACACGTCGGAAAAGATCTTCCAGTAGCCGCGATCCGTTTTGGTGGCTTGTATAGTGAGCCGTTGGTCGTAATCATCAGAGTCCACGAAGAACCTCGTCATCAGAGAGATCGACATTTTCTCCAGGGGAGAGCAGTAAAGTGTTCATAGGGGCGTCACCAAAATGTACCGACGTGCAAGGATATACTCCCTCTATCCAAAAATAGATGTCTTAGGTTTTTTAAATTTTGGATGAATCTATATAGTGTTTAGATTTAATTAAATTTTAACAATTTTAAGACATCTATTTTAGGACGGAGGGAATATTTTTTTCCCGAGAATTGTCGCAATAAAGTGTACAAATAAAGTATGAGATTTATAATTATCCGTGTAACTAGCATGGTGGCCCTCACAAATGCGAGGGCATCATCTTTTGTTTGCTGTTCACATATGGAATGGAAATTTTGATGGCCATATCGCCATGAATAACATTCTACTATCAAGAGTATCAATTTTGCATTATTTTTTTTCAGCTGATTCCATTTCCATAAAAATGGACTACTGGAGACTTTTATTTTATTTTTTATGTTTATTCAGATTCTAAACAATTATTTTGCCATCGTTAGTGGTGGAATACTCAAGTTTTATCGTTCCAATCAATTGTCTGTCCTTCTAACCTCAGAGGCCCCCTCACATTCAACAATGATCAAACGACGGGAGGTGAGGAAATATTTATAAACATTTGGTGTATATTTAGAAACATTATTTGGTTTGCGTGTTCATTGAAATATCACTTGGGTGGTGGATATGGCACCATAAAAAATGAATGTCTCCTAGTTTCACCCCCATCTTGGACTGAAAATCGTATTATATGCCATATAGCTAGTGAAACTTATGTGTCATTTTGGTCTTTGTCCTTAACAAAATGGGGACGTATAGAGGTTTGACAACTTGTTGTACATGAAGTGTGCCCTGGGATAAAGTGCATTTAATAATATTGTGGTTCCATATTCCTAGATTGACCTCTTGGCATGTGGCTCTATTATACCAGGAAGTTGGCCTAGATTTGTATGTAGGCAGGGGAAATATCTATCAACATTTGGTGCGTAGTTAAAAATATTATTTGGTTTGCGTGTTCACCAAAATATCAGCTGGATGCTGGATATGGCACAACACAAAATGAATGTCTCCTAGTTTCATCCCTATCAGTCTATGCCATATAGCTAGTCATACTTATGTCTAGTTTTAGTCTTCTTCCTCAACAATATGGAGATGTATAGAGGTTTGGCGCTTTTTCGTGCGTGAAGTGTGCCCTGGGGAAAAGTGCATTTAACGATATTATGGTCCCATATTCTTAGATTGACCTCCTGGCATGTTGCTCTATAAAACCACGAAGTTAGTCTAGATTTTGCATGTTTTGCCTCATCTCACCGTGTAGACGTGGGCATAAGTCTAAATGCGAAGGAAGAATCTTGCAAATTGACTTCTAGGGACATTGATGTTGCTTGATTTTGTTAAACATCTTAATAAGAAAAATCCTTGCTCCAAAATAATAATGTCTTAGTAAATATTTTAGGAAGTTGTGTCCTAAGTTTTGTAGCCTATGCCTCGGTCCACTGTATATTAATTTAATCCTCTAGAGGAAAGAATATTCTCTTGGCTCATAATTAATTTATGATTAGTCAGATTTTATAAAACGATTCCTACAAACCTAAGTAAAATCATTGTGGTGTAATAATTCTCTAACCTAGCAAAAATACAGTATAGATGATTATCTTTGTCAACCGAGAAATACGACATTCTTCGACAATTAAGAATTAGGAAGCTAGTATTGTGTTTAGGTCGCCATTTATTTTAATTAATCTTGGACAGATGTTTGGAGCTCCCAAGTAAAAAGTCTCAATCGTTGGACAATCGTTGTTTCAGTAGGCATGTACTCCCTCCATACAAGTTTATTCGGTTAACACGCAGTTTAAAAAATAAGTTTGATCATAAATTCAATGGTACCTTATGATTCATGTTTTGTTGACCAAATGTAAGTTCAATTTTTTGGTCTATTTCCATGTTACCTAACCGGTATATAGAGGGGGTATTATATGTGAGTAGGATTCAACTTTGCATTTCGTTTTGAACATTATTCCGTGCTCTACGTGGACTGCATGAGTGCAGATCCCGTAATAGGCTAATAGCTAATTTACATGAAAAACATGTTGCCTGATTTTCACTAAATCGTGACCATACGTTAGAGACACGTAGACATGTTGCATAGGAACGTGAGGGACTAATTAAATCATGCCACCAAACTAAATACAGTACTATATGTGTACATGTAAAAGTAAATGGGGTGCGGTCTAAAATCATATCGATCAGTCCCGGGTATGGAGTGAAGTCTCGTACGTGAATAAGAAACAAATCTTAACCATCAATTCTAGGGATATCGTGTGTTTGAAGGTAAACGTGAGGGATTATCCTAGAACCGAAGTAAGATTTGTACGTGTATATGTAAAAGTAAATGGGACGTGGGGTCTAAATAAATCTTAGCCATTATTTAAAGATCCAATAGATAATATAATTTGGGTGATGTGGATCAACCTGGTGCCTCTAAAAATACCCTTATATTGATTTTAGTATATAATAGATGCTTTCCTTTGAGTAAAAAGGCCGTAGAGAAAAAGTGTGAGGTCTTTTATGTTGTGGTTGCGCATGTTAGATGTATATATATTTGTATATTGTATTTCCCCCATATGTTAGGGGGCTTCCTGCATATTGCCCTGTACTTGTACTATATATTGTGGCCTTTGGCCCCCAGAGGAATATAACTTTGTCTATTGCTAACATGGTATCAGAGCCTTAGGGTTCGTTCGTCTCGTTGCGCCGTCATGCAGTTTCCGCCAAGGTCCGCCAGCAACTTCTCTGCCTGCCTCGCTGCCCGGGTACTCATCACGGTACTCTTCTCCTGTGCTCGCCTCCGCCATGTACTCATCGCTGGTACTACTCATCCCTGGCGCCCTGGCGGTACTGTGCGTGGTACTGTGCGTGGTACTACTCATCCCTGGCGGTACTGTACTGTGCGTGGTACTACTCAGCCCTGGTGGTACTACTCATCGCTGGTACTACTACTCATCCCTGGTACTGTGCCCCTGTACGTGACGCGCCCTGGGTCCTCGCACAGGGAGCCGCCCAGCCGATCTTCCATCTTCCGCTGGTACGTGACGTGAGACTGCTCCCACGCGTCCTCGCACAGGGAGCCGCCCAGCCGCCCATCGCCCATCGCCCACGTTTCCGCTGGTACGTGACGTGACGGGACTGCTCCCACGCGTCCTCGCACCGGGAGCCGCCCAGCCGCCCACGCGACAGGAGCCTCGCTGCTCGAGGACTCCGCCCAGACACTCGCTGCCACGCGGCTCCTGGGCGCGGCTCCCGCTGCACTCCGACCGTCCCGCGTCCACGGAAGGAGTCCCTCTGCTGACCGGTGCCGCCGGCTGGTTTCGTCTTCGTCGGTATCAATTAGATCTAGATCTGAAAAAAAAAGGGAGGATGTCTTCTTCATCGGGTTATGTTGCGATTCCTCGCTGCCCGGTGGTCTTTGATGGCGCGAATTATCCTGATTTCGCTGCCTTTATGCGTGTTCACATGCGCGGTCTTCGTCTTTGGGGTGTGCTCTCCGGCGAGGTCTCCGTCTGGTGCCCTCGCCTCCTGTGGCTCCTATTCCACCGACGCCGATTGTTCTTGGTGCTGATGCTTCTCAGGAGGCCAAGGATGCTGCTCAGAGTGCTGATGATAATGCTGTTACTGCTTATGACGTGAAGTTCAAGCAGTACTCTTCTGATCTCGAGGCCTACCGACATGCTCGACCGCTTACACTCGGTGGGTTGATGAGGATGCTCGTCTTCTGCATTCTCACTTCCAAAGTTCTCGCCTCAAGATGTCGCTGAGTTCATGAGTCTCCCACTGCCGCTCGGTGGGCTCATCTTCGTCGGCCACCGTCTGGGATGCCTTTACTGTCTGTGGTTCGCCAGGAGCATGCTCTCCAGCAGGGTGATTCTACTATTGATGAGTTCTATACTCAGAGTGCTGCTATCTGGCGTCGCCTTGACTCTTCGCATCACTGTTTGTGGCACATGCTCGTGTTGTCGATTGTGCGCCGGATTTGGAGTTTCACCGCATCTATGAGTTTCGTCTCGGCTCCGCCAGGAGTTTGAGCCCCGGCGTGCTCAGCTGAATGCCCGTGGTCGTGTTCCGCTCTCTGAGGTATTGTCTGAAGCCGAGGAGACCCGTCTCGTGGTGCTGGTCTTCTTGCGGTTCCATCTGCGCTTGCTACTCGTGGTGCTACTTTGCCGCTCGCTCCTCGCTCAGCCACGGTCTCTGTACCGCCGATCCTACCCACCTCCGCCTCGTGGTCGGTTCAGCCAGCACTGTGGTCCGAGTCAGCCCAAGGCTCGTGGTCGTGGTCGCCGTGGTTCTTCACCGCTTCATCGCAATGAGGATGGTCACACTTGGGCCACCTGTTATACACGGACCCCAGCTTACGCCAAGCAGACTGCACGTGGGCATGTCGGCTCTTCCGGGTCTTCAGCAGGGCTCTCTCCGATCGGGACATTATCGTGAGTCTTCGCAGTCGCTTGCGCTCTGTGCTCTTCTTCGACGGCACGTTGGTTCTGTGGATCGACTCTTCCTAACGTATGACCACCATCTTCTACATCAGTGCGTCTCCGGTATCCGGACTGGAGCTTCTTTTCATATGACATTTGAGTCTTCTTCTCGTCCGCTCTTCGTTCTCTCCCTTCTCCTGTCGTGTTTTACGTGATGGTACCTCTCCTGTTTCTAGTCGGGCACCCTTTCTACTTCTTCTTTTTTGTTCCTGATATCTCTCATGTCCCTCTTCTTAAGATGAATCTGCTCGCTAGCCAGCATCGACTCGTTGTCGCGTCATTCTTGATGTCGATTCTTGTCTTGTTCAGACCGTCGCACTGCCCTGGTTGGAGCTGGCCTCGCAGCCGTGATTCTTCCTGGCCTTTGGGAGTTAGATCGGCAGCGTTCCTTCCGCCACTTCATCCGCCAGCTTCTCCGGTTGTCGCCTCTACTACCAGCTCGTTCCAGAAGGGCATCATCGTCTTGGTCACCTCTGTGACTCTCTTTGCCGTCCTTAGTTCATCGTGGTCTTCGGGTCCATCTCGGGAGATGGGTCTTTGCATTGTCGGCTGTAGGTTGGGTAAACAGATTCAGCTTCCCTATCCTACTAGCGTCTGTATCTCAGCGACCTTTTGATTTAGTTCATTCCGATGTTTGGGGTCCGCTTTCGCTCGAAGGGGGCCATCGCTACTATATTTTATTCATCGATGATTTTCTCGACACTTGGTTGTATTTTATGCGCCTCGTAGTGAGGTGCTCTCCATATATCAGCTTTTGCGGCCATGGTCCGTACTCAATATTCTACCCCCATCCGTGTGTTTCGTCTTGATTCTCACTGGTGAGTATATCTCCAGATGTTGCGAGGTGTTCTTGCTGATCGTGGCACTTGCTCGCCTCCCGTCTGCGACATGCCCGTAATGGCGTTCTTGGCGTAAGCATCGCCACCTTCTTGAGACCACTCTATGATGATTGCTTCTTCTCTCCGCCGCATTTAGGCCGAGGTCGCCACGTCGGCTTACCTCATCAATATTCAGCCTTCCGTGCCTTGCGGTGGTATCCTCTTGAGCGCCTTTCCGACGCTCCAGTTACTCCATGCTTCTCTTGTTTGGTTGTGTTTGCTATGTTCTACTTGCTCCTCGAACGCACTAAACCGACCGCCATCGTTGAGTGTGTTTTCCTCGGATACGTTGATGAGCATAAGGGCTATCGCTGTTGGGACCTGTTGGTCGCCGGATGCGATCTCTCGTGATGTTACTTTTGATGAGACGCGTCCTTTTATCCTCGTCCCACTGGTACTTACCCGTGGAAGATATCTCTTTTCTTCTCTTTCCTGACACACCTCCTTCTACTCCTATTGTGTCTTCTTCAGGATCTCCTCCCCCTGCTGTCTCTTCTTCGACACCGTCCTCTTCTTCTCCGTCTAGTTCTCCTAGTTCTCCTAGTTCTCCTCGTTCTCCGGAGTCTTTCTCTTCTATTCCCTCTTCTTCATCGTTGTCTCCTGCGTCATCTTCCTCTGATGATCTTTCCTCTACTGCCCCTGCTCGTCGTGCCCCCAACCGTTACTCTCCTAGTCAGTATGGTCTTTCTGTTGCCTCCGAGCCGACCTCTTATCGGATATATAATTAACAGCGCAGCATCAGAATATAATTGAGCTCGACAAAATTGTATCAGAATAGTTGTCATATAATTAAACATGAATTGTTATAGTTGTTTAATGAATTCCACAATGGTGATTTAGAACTCTTCAAACCAAACTTCGAGGATATTTCCTTTACCAAAGATTTAGGAAGCTTGTAGCATTTTACCAATGCAAAGCCATGTCCTTACTAAATGTCAGCTTCAAGATTTCACAAAAGTTTTGACTAACTTGCTGAATAGTAAAGCCCATAAGTGACACACCCGTCACAATTGGCATTCATGCATGGTAGAAATATTCATGATGGGTTGTTATCCTACATGAAACAGTTCATGAATTGCATTGCAAAAATATAAGATGTGTAATCTGAAATTTTGATTTTGAAAAGGCTATAATAATAAGGTAAAAGGGCCTCTTCTGCAACATACTCTTAGGAGGAAAGGTTTTTGTCATTTCTGATGAAAATGGATCAAAAAATTAATGTCAATGGTGATACTAGGCGCTACTTCTAGACAAAAAAGAAAGTCTCAAACAAGGCGATCCACTAACACCGATGTTGTTCAATATTATGGCAAATATGCTAATTGTCCTTATTGAATGTGTGGAAGTGGATAACCAAATATAGGATGCCGTTTTGCATCTCATTGATGACGATTTTTCTATTTTACAGCGAGCGGATGATACTATTCTATCCATGAATCATAATCTAGAAAAGTCAAAGAACGTCGAATTTGTACTTTGTGCTTTTGAGGAATTTTCTGGGCTGAAAATAAATCGTTAGCTGGCTACTCGACTTGGGTTTTCAACAACTGTGTCGCTATTTCTCGTTGAAATTATATTTTTGCTAGAAATGTTTGGCCTACTGAAAAAATGCCACCAGTTTTAGCCTACTCGTTACGTCTATACCCCTAACAAAAAGAATTCACAGGAAAAGGCCAAGAACCTTGAATTTGTACTTTGTGCTTTTGAGGAATTCTCTAGGCTAAAAATGATCTTTCACAAGCTATTGTGCTTTGGTGAGGCCTATGAGGCCGAGTATACTTTTGTTTTCATGTGTGAGAATGGTGATATTCAAATCCGTTATCTCGGGATACTGAATCATTATCGTAGTCACGATAGCATAATGCAGACATGTGTTGAAACATATTAAAAAAGCATATGCATATCGGCCCATGGACTTTTGGAATTAATGGACTCTATGATTACCAATAGGATACCAGTTCATTATCGTAGAGGCACTAGAACATATTAGAAACAAGTGTAGGAATGTATAGATAAAAGGATTAGCAGTTGAAAGGTAAAATACTTGTCCAGTCATAGATGTTTGATATTAGTAAACTCTATGATTACCATCATGGTATAATATATACACATGCTCCTTCTTCCTTGTACCAACTGGTCGTTCTAGCTTCTATTGACAAAGTGATCTAGCAAATAAAGAGTACCACCTAGCAAACACGTGTATCATATGTTGTTCAAATAATAAAGGTGCATCATGAATCCATGATTTGAAGGATAAAAACATTTCATTACTTTGTAAATGTTAGTTTTAAAGTTCGTACTGAGAATGGGGTGTGGCAGGATGTATTGTGAATAAGTTTATTGATTCATAGGCTTTGTCTCAAGTCCATTGGAAACCAAGTGACTCTCATTCCTGAGCTGGTTTAATGAATGTGAAGCAATACTTTTTTAGGTTTGCGGCATCATCATTACAGACGACTCTCAAGCACGCTTCTGCGATGACAACTGATTGGGAATTGTTCAATTGAGTTCTCAGTATACATGCATGTAAAACATGGACGTGAGTAAAATTTTCACAATTAAAGAAGTGATAGGGTCATACCGTCACGGCGTCTCCTTCGGGAGAGATTTGATTCGAAATAGATAAATTGCTTGAATCAATTGTTACAGTGTCTTCAACAGTTGGTTTTGATGTCTCGACATTATTTGTTACTATGTAATTTGCATGAAGATGGCGGATTTGTGGTCAATTTTGTGTAGAATGCATTGGTCTAGGTAGATACACCAATTAACGATAAGAAAACTTTGGAAATAAAGTTCCGATTAAAGACTAATATCTTTCTTTTGTAATATGGGGTTTAAGATCCTCTCTCAAATTAGAATTGGTGCATAGTAAAGATGTTGCATGCTTTTATCATGATGCGGGAATTAGACATTTCTTTTCCTGATGTAAGTTTTTATCTATAATTCCAGTTGTATCAAACCTGTATTCACTATAGTATGTTGCACATTTGTATTGTGGTTGGCTAAGCATGACCCTATCAAAATTTTGAAAAAATATTCTTAGTAAAACGTTAGCCTTTTATCGAGTATTGTGGTTTTATCTGAATGATGTTGTGTTTGAAAAGTAATTTCCTTCTCCATTGGCGACTATATACTCGTGTACGCATTGGCTTCCACTTGGTGAGGTTGGAACGACTAGAGTAAAAGAGCGTGGTGGACAAGACCGTCAAAGTGGTTTTTAACCAACACGGATGTCGTCATAGTCTTCGTGTTGTCATTCAGTTGACTTTTTTTACTTTCTTGTTCATGGGTTTTGTGTATCTAGTACACGGAGGCCGGGTATAATTCTCTTGTTTGAGTCGGCTTGACGCAGTCTTTGAGTTAATAAAAGCTCACTTAATCAACATAATATGAGAAAGGGGTTCACACTGTTGGGGTTCGTAGCATGGAAAACAAAAAATTTCTACCGCATGCAAACAAACAAGCCAAGATCTATCTACTAGATTGTAGCAACGAGTCGATAGAGGAACTCACCCTCGAAGATTCCAAAGCGGTTAACGAGAGCAGATTCTCGTGGGTGATATAGTCGTACACTTGCCGATCTCAAGATCGCGTAGACGATCCTTCCGACGCTGTGTCCGGCAGCGCTTCCGCAGTCGGTCACACGTTCGGTACTCGATGAAGACCTTCCTCTCCCGTGTTCCAGCAGGCAGCGGAGGTTGTAGCACTCTCCTCGTGATTGCGGCAGCACGACGGCATGGTACCGGAAGTAGAGGGGAGATCTCGCAGGGCTTCGCCTTTAGCCGGAGCGAGTATGGTGGACTATGAGAGAGCCTTGGTGTTCTAGGGTTTAGACACACCAAGTAGAAGAGGCTAGGCCGGCGGCTAGGGAAACTAGAAGCCCCAACTCGGCGGCTTGGGAGAAAACCCTAGGCTGCGGCTAGGGTTTAGGTTTAGAGGAAGGCAACTTCTGTGTCTAGGAGGGGAGCCCTGCCCCTCCTTATATAGGTGGAGGGATGTGCGCAAGGGGAGGGGAGTCCCTCCCCAACTCGGCCTCCAAGTGAGACGGCGGTGGAGGGGAGGAACTCTCCCCCAAGTAGGTTTCCTACTTCCCCTCCACCTTCCAAAATAGCCGTTTGACTTTTCAAATTGGCGTTTGACTTTTCAAACTAGGATTTGATTAAACCCTCTATTTTGTTCAGCGATGACACCTAGTACATGATGCAATCATGTCAACTTGATATGACACATTCATGTACCCTACCCCTCCGGAGTGCCGGACATTCCGGAACCTTCTAGAACATTCCCGATGAAAACACCGGAACCATTCTCCAACCCCGAAACAGGACTTTCATTGTATGAATCTTATTCTCCAGACCATTCTGGATCTCCTCGTGATATCCCGGATCCCATCCGAGACTCCGAACAACATTCGGTCTCTTACTCATCATTCCATAACTACTCCATAACATTGAATCCTTAAGTGTGTCTCCCTACGGTTCGTGAATTATGCGGACATGATCGAGACACTTCTCCGATCAATAACCAATAGAGGAATCGAAATTCATATGGCTCCACATATTTCTGATTACTTATGATCGAATGAACCACTTACATACGATACCAATTTCCCTTTGTCTCACGATAGTTTACTTATCCGAGGTTTTGATCGTCGGTATCTCTGCATACCTAGTTCAACCTCGTTACCGATAAGTACTCTTTTCTCGTTCCCGTGGTATGTGTTCCCTTGTGAGCCAGTCACATGCTTGCAAGCTAATTGGATGACATTCCACCGAGAGGGTCCAGAGTATATCTATCCGTCATATGGATGGAAAAATCCCACTCTTGATCCATGTATCTCAACCAATACTTTCCGAACACTCAATGCCACCTTTATAGCCACCCAGTTACGGTGTGGTGTTTAATGTCATCAAAGCATCCTTCCGGTGAAGGTGATAAGCATGATCTCATGGTCGAAGGAATTAGGTTACTATGTATCAGAAAGCTTATAGCAATTGAACTATTGAAATGACTTGATCTTTATGCTACGCTTAACTATAGGAGTATGTCCATCACATCATTCTCCTAATGATATGACCTTGTTGTTAATAACATCTCTATGTTCATGATCAGAAAACCATGATCATATATTAACCAACAAGCTAGTTTAAACAAGAGGCTTTACTAGGGACTCTTTTATGTTTACAAATCACACAAGTATTAATGTTTCCTGTTAATACAATTATAGCATGGTATGTAAACATTTATCATAAGCATGAAGATATGATAATAACCTACTTTATTATTGTCTCTTGGGCATATCTCCAACACACACTGTGTGCTAGCTAATATCTCGGTATAAACCAAAGTAAGTTTACCTACCGGTGCTATGTAGACGTGAAGGGGCTGTTTTGCTTCACCTTTTCAATTTTCCGAGCAGTTTATTAAGAAATGAATCATAAACCATTCATACGATATCATAAAAGTAATTTTGTTATTTGCTTATCCAAATTGTATATTCACTCTCTTTCATATTACTCCGCATATTAGGTTTAGTGAAAGACAAACTTTGTAATGTCTAACCAACAATTTATGGTAAAATATTACCATGTATAATACCAAATGTGTATAATATGTAAAATATATGGTATTACATTTCTAATAATATTTATTTGAATTTATAAATATTACTAGCATTTTATCTATGATTGGTTAAATTTTATAAAATTTAATTTTGGTCTAATCTTATATGTTGAGCTAGTAATACAAAGCAGAGGGAGTATTGTCGTAGCAAATGCAACATTACGCAGGAAATCGACCGGCTCAAACCCTCGTACCATATATAAACGAATGGAAACTCAACTTCTTTTGAAACTGCAAAAGTGTGGAGTGAGTTTTCGCGCCAATAATCAGTACATTGGAATTCTATATATGTGTGTTTCTAGTGGGAATCTTAGGCATCAATTATGGTTGTATACATTTCTGGTGTGCTTGTGTCAGTATATATGATTGGGAAGCTTTGCTTAAACTAACGTCTTAGTGCTGATAATTTGGGCGCCAGCCTTTTTGCCAACATACGAGGCAGGCACCTCACATGCGTGGCAATAATAGATAGCTGTACGTGCCTCTCTTCCGGTGTACGCCACGTGATGTTTTCGTATAACAATCACATAGAAATACAGAAGAGTTACTACCTTCGGCCCATATTAATTGACTTGGATTTATCAAATTTTGGACGAACCTATATATACTAAATAGTGTCTAGATTCATCCAAATTTTGACAAATCCAAGTCAATTAATATGGGTCGGAGGGAGTAGTATAAGTGCTGCTGGGGAATCATATCATTTCCTCGCAGAAAAGTAATATAAGTACAAAATGCATATGGGAATATACTGAGCTATGGTGCATGCACGCCACCAAGCACTTGCTAAACAGTGGGCGGGCACACGTACGTGCAGATCTTGTCTACCGGCGGCAGCTGCAACCTCCGGGCAGCCTCAAGACTTTGGAGAGAAGAATGCTGCTGAGAGACTAGGAAATGAGCTGTCTAACCGAGAGACTCTGCCACCAGCTTAATTTAGCTCAGTGGCTGTGCACGTTTTGTATCAAGGGACGAAGAACCTCGCAGTTGCACGGCTCAAGATCCCGTCGGGAGTCTGTGTGTACCGGACTCCTTTCCAAATATTTTTATACAAGTACAATACCTGATATCATCTTTGATTTTAAAAAAAAGTTCAATTTTTTTAACCTTTTTTTAATTATTTTTTATTTTTCCAAGCATGGGGCTGTGTAGCATGCGAGAGCCAAAATCGGAGAACTATGATTAGGTTTGGGAATACTCCAGTATAGTCTGCCTATGCAGTGAGTCAGCACGGCCTACCTGGTGCTACCGATGAGACACACGGTTGGTGGTACGTGCGGTGTCCACATCATGCGGCCAAGCTCATCTGTCCACGACGCACCATCTACCGCTAGCTGGCTCTGACTCGGCGCTGAGTAGTTCTTGCTGAATAAAGAAAAAAAAAGTAACATTTGGGATGTTCAACGAATCTGACGCGATACCTAGTCTTATCATCACGTCTGGCGTTTTGCGTATTCGATGATTCAATTCACGCACTGGGAATCTTAGTCTTTGCTGCGCCTTTGTGTACGTATCTCTTGAACAACGTGTTGGGTTCGTGATTCATGAAAGGAGACGAGCGAGGAGTGAAAGGGCACGAGTGCGTGATTCATGGATATACAGAAGCAGAATGACACTTTATGAATTGATCGGACATGCCAAACTGAGGTTAAACACTCGTGCCTTGTTCTTCAACCGAAACGCCAACCAGCGCTGTTTAATTGACTCTCCATGGCTACATACAAATGTGGAAGCTGCGAGTGCCGCAGCGTCCTGCCTCGCCGGCCGGGTAGCACCTAACCGGCTAACCCATGCCTGATCCTTCTCCGGCTCCGGCAAGAGCGCCGGGGAGAAATCATCATCAGCCCAAGATCGATGCTTGCTTCAGATCTCGCTGATACTACGAACGAACAAAACTGTATCTCAGCCGCGCGGGCAGCTTGCTGGCGCTCTGGCGCCGGTCAGCTTGCGACGGACACCTTCCTGGTCGCATGCGCCGCTGCTCCGGAAGCGTACCGCTGCATCCTCCGGGCGGCCTGCCTGGCGTAGACGGCGTCGAGCTGCATCTGCTCGTCGCGGCAGTCCTCGCTGCAGAAGGGGGTGTCCCCTCTGTACATGAAGATGTCGCTGTCGCGCGACAGCGGCTTGGCGCAGAGCGCGCACGCGTCCAGCGCCGGCATGCCGTGCTCGCCTGCCGGCTCGGCGTCGAAGAAGAAGGAGCAGGATACCGAAGCCGCCATGCTGCGGGCGTAGGAGTGGTCGGAGCAAGAGTTCGTTTGATCGAGCAGTGTGTTTGCTGCTTTGGGGATGGAGGAGGCAGGGAGGAAAACGGGAGCGAGGTGGGTGAAGGGGAGGGGAAGGCCTTGGGTATATATGGTGGCTGGGGGCAGGCACGGCAACGCATACGGGGACGGGGTGTCGGATAACTGTGGTGGTCCGGTGCACGGTCGGGGCAACCACGGGTTGGACAATACCGCGCCCATGCTGCCATGCTGGATCATTGAACGGTGGATTGCAGTGGTTGGCTGAGAAAACAATGAGGTCGAACTACCGACTTTGTCCATTTTGTCGTGGAACTACCAACAATGAGGTCAGTTGTTGACACATATCACTGATCGGTCGTTTTAGTGAGTTTAATTACTTTTCTGACTGGTTGAACCCACCTGTCAGGTCTATGTTTTTGTTATTCTTACAAAAAGAACCTAAATAAATTATACCTTTCAATCTTAAATACCTTTGATTTTAAAAAAAAAATAGACAAGGATTTGTGAGGGGGAAAATCCTGGCGTTGACCCATGCCCACGACCTGAGCGAGCCCGAGGGCGGCGCCGCCCCTGTCTGGAGCTTGCCCGCGCTGGCCCATGGCGGAACTGGCGGCGCTGGCCCGGGCGAAACTCTCCCGCGCCGCACATGTCCTCGCCTTGCCTGCACCGCCCCTAGTCGGAGCCTCGGTGCCGTCCCAGTCTGGAGCTTACCCGCGCTAGCCCATGGCGGAACTCGCCGGCGCTGGCCCCGGCGAAAGTAAAATTCATGCCGTTGACTACATTTGGTCCTCGTCCCTATCTCCGGCCGCCGCCCTGACAGCCGGCGCTGCCCCCACCACCTCCTCCGTTGCCTCCCCACCACCACCTCAGTCCTGCCCCTCCCCACCACCATCTCCGTGCCCGAGCACGCGACGACGAGCTGTAGGGACGCAGGCGCGGCGAGCTGCAACGGCGAGCACGGCGACAAGCTGCAGGGACCCGGGCGCGGTGATATGCAGCGGCGCGGAGACAAGATGCAGGGACGCATGGAAGCAGGAGCAGCGACGAGCGCGGCGACGAGTTGCAGGAACGTGGGCGCAGCGAGCGCGGCGACGCAGGGACACGGGCGCGACGACGAGCTGCAGGGACACTGTCATGGGCAAGTTCCGTTGCGGGCACGAGTTAGCTGCAGCTGCAACGGCCCGGACATGGGTGAGCCGGAGGAGCGCGGCCAGCGGCGGCACGGACGCGTGGGCCGACGAGTTTAGGCCAGCGGCAGCACACCAAGCTCCGGCCGGCAGCGGCACGGGCGCAGGTGCCGGTGAGCTCTGCTCAGTAGTGGTCAGCAGCGGCACAGCGGGTGGCGGCAAGCTCCGGCCAGCAGCGCAGAAGCGACAGGCAGTGACATGGGCACGGGCATCGGCATGCTCCGGCCCAATGAGCTGCGGCGTGGCCAAGCTCTGGCAGGCTCGTGCGTGGATGAGCACGGTCAACGCTAGTAAAAGGATTATTTTTCCCTTTTTCCTTAGTTATCCTTATTCTTGTCCATGTGGACCTGGCAGTGGGACCGAGCAGTCAGAAAACTTGTTAAAACGGCTAACCTGCCTGATCAGTGCTATTTATCAACAACCAACCTCAATATTGGTAGTTTTCAGACAAATTAGACAAAGTCGGTAGTTTGCTGACACTGCTGCCGCAAATGGTCGATGCGGGACACGCACTCACTCGTCTTCGCCCGGACGAAAACGACAGGAATTGTGTCATGTCCGTGCGACGTCGACTGGCTCTCGGCTAATGAAAGAGGACATTGCTCTTCAACGTCCAGCATATTATCTGAGTATTATTATTGATGCTATATTCTGGGAAAAATAAATGTAGCCGCAGAGAAAAACTTTCATGAACACACTTAGGTAGCTGTAACTCTTAGTAGATCATGAATTAGTTCATATACATCTTCACACTAATGAAGTATTTGTTCATCTAATGTAAAAGAATTGTAGCGCTCGGTTCGTTCGACAAAAATTGGTCATTTCTACATGGATCACGGCATCACACCAACGGTTCTCTGTGTTCGCCGGGACTTCGCAAAATTGATACAATTAACTATCAACTTAATCAAAACTCTCCAGATTCTTGGAGCTACTGTAAGGCGAAACTTAGGAGGTTTTGCAAAAAAAAATATATGAAACTTAGGTTATGCAGTACACTTTAAAAGAAAGTTATACAACAACTCATCATTCCGGCAATTTATACAACATCAGCTTCTACTCTTACCAAGTAGCTAGTACTACCATATATAAACTGATGGGAGACAGGAGACAGTATTGGATCAATGGTCATTGCTTAAGAATCCGATGTGGCTCTCGTCGGAAAAACTTGGGGCATCAACTGTTGAATAATAGAGCAATTTACCAAGCGAATTATCCATAATAAATGCTAGATAAAACATGATTAGAATAATAGGCAATATACTAATTATGTAAAATAGCGAATACATATTAAGGCATATAACCAAACAAACTGCAAGGCATAAAACTTTGGATATGATCAGAACAAGATTGAGAAAGAAGATATACACGGCAGTAGCAGAAGAGGAACCGCCGGCGTTGGAACCGTCGTTGGCCATGTCGTCGAGAAAGAGGGTGCTGATGTCGGGGAAGAAGTCCTCGTCGGGGAAGACGTCGCCGCAGTCGCTATCTGTGAGGGAGTCCGTGATTTAAGGTCGCTACCGATAGCGCTCCCCAAAAACCTTATCGGCATTCTCTTGTAAAGGACTCGAAGCAGCGGGGTCCCGGAGGCCTACTGTCCCGGCTAGCGGTGCACGCCGCAAGACGGGATGGGGAAGATCTAGGTAGCGCAGTGCTCTGGAACTGGAGGCGCAAAGGATGTGTGACAGACTGTCTGAGAGGAGGCGCGACCTCTTTCTCTTATAGGCACAGAGGGGAGCAGAAGATGAAACGAATGGACGGCGAGATTCCCGCAACCCGCGGCGCGCGCGCGTCGCTAGGCGAGGCGAGGCGTGGCGTGGCGAGGCGAGCGAGGAGGAGGAGCGCGCGTGTGGAACTCTCTCCTTCTCCTTCTCATCCTTTTACCAAGTGGTAGGAAAGCTCACCTTGTAAGCTGGTCCAACTTTCACTCAACTAGCAGTGTGGGACTAAACATTTGTCCCAGCTCTTGCCTTGCATGAATGGGCCAAATGAGCCTCTAGGATTTCAGGAATTTATTGGCATATAATAAATGGGCTGGGCCTATTTAGGCAAAAATTCAAACAACCCCCCACCAGATCCCAGAGGCACATGAAGTTTGCCTTTGGTTTCAAAACATTGTTTATATACCGCATCAGAGTGAGACTGTTAAGTTGAACTTCCACCTAGAGCTTTATGTTATACTAGGCCGAACTTGTACAAAGGACTATGCCTTGAACTGCAAGTTTGTTGCGAACCTAGCTTCACAAAATTCTTGACCGATACTAGGCTACCGTGGGACTTCCCCTGGTGGAGCTTATACGTCATACTCCATGACCTTTCATGAGTTTATTAGAGAGCACCCTACTCTCATAGATGCGGCTTTTAACAGGACTCATATAGGTGTGTTCTTCAAAAGATGTTCTGAGACAACATCTTTGCTTAGGATAAGCCACTTAGAACACATTAAGATAATAAATCAACTGCCGTGATGAATAGGAAAGTATTGCATCTTTATGGAGTGGTGTTTATTAAAGTAGGGATACTTTCCTCTCAGCTAACCAACAGCTTGTCTCCCAATTCTAATTCACGGGATCTCCGATCACATAGAGTGGTTTACCACTGTGGAAAGCTCAAATTGTGGGTCTCATACCCATCTCCTTCGATGCATTTTCTATCATGTTGCGTGATAGACCCTTTGTGAAGGGATCTGCCAGGTTCTTAGATGTTTGGATATAATCCAATGCAATAATTCCGGAGTTTCTCATTTTCCTAACAAATTTTAGTCTCCTCTTCACATGTCTTGAGGACTTCATATTATCTTTAGAACTGTTCACCTTAATAATCACAGTTTGATTATCACAGTTCATTGGAATTATGGTATAGGTTTTTCAACCACGTAAGTCCATCAAGAGTTCACGAAGCCACTCGCTTCAACAGGGCCGTGTCTAGTCTTTGTGAGTTCTGCTTCCATAGTTGACCTTGTTAAGATGGTCTGCTTGCAAGACTTCCAAGAAACAGCGCCACCACCAAGTGTGAAAACATATCCACTCGTGGCCTTTATCTCGTCAGCATCAGATATCCAATTTGAATCATTATAACCCTCTAGTACCCTCGGATACCCGGTATAGTGTATGCCATAGCTCGCAGTGCCTTTTAGATATCGCATAACTCTCTCAAGAGCATGCCAGTGATCATCTCTTGGATTTGAAACAAATCGACTGAGTTTGCTTACAGCAAAGGCGATGTCAGGTCTCGTGGTACTAGCTAAATACATAAGCGAGCCAATGATTTGAGAGTATCTTAGTTGGTCTCTAGCATTTCCTCGAATCTTTCGAAGCAACACACTAGGATCATACGGTGTAGGAGAAAAATTGACGTCGCTATACCCGAAACGGCTCAAGATCTTTTCCACATAGTGGATAAGCGATGTAATCCCACCATCATCATCTCTCAATAGCTTGATGTTCGGGATGACATCGCCTACTCCTGCATCCTTCATCTCAAAGGAACGAGATAAGAAATCTTTGACCTCCTTAATTGCATTAAGGTTGGTTCCGAAAATCAGTATGTCATCAACATACAAACAAAGGATGACTCCCTCACCCCCACCATGGCGATAGTATACACACTTGTGAGCTTCGTTTACAACAAAGCCTGCAACGGTTAAGGTTTTATCAAATTTTTTGTGCCACTGCTTAGGTGCTTGTTTAAGACCATATAAAGACTTCAGAATCTTGCACACTTTTCTTTCTTGACAATTTACTACAAAACCATCTGGTTGATCCATATAAATTTCCTCATCCAACTCTCCATTTAGGAAAGTCGTCTTAACGTCCATTTGATGAACGAGAAGACCGTGTGAGACAGCCAGAGAAAGTAGTACTCGAATGGTGGTCAACCTTGCTACACGTGAGTAAGTGTCAAAGAAGTCTTCACCTTCCTTTTGGGTATAACCCTTGGCCACAAGCCTTGCCTTGTACTTCTCAATAGTACCATCAGGCCTTAGTTTCTTCTTAAACACCCATTTACATCCCATGTGTTTGCATCCATAAGGACGATCAGTGATCTCCCATGTTTCATTAGCTAAGATGGAATTCATCTCACTATGATCAGCTTCCTTCCAGTAGTCAGCATCAGGAGATGCATAAGCTTCTGAAATGGAAGTGGGAGTATCATCGACAAGGTACACAATGAAATCATCACCAAAAGACTTTGCAGTCCTTTGTCTCTTGCTCCTTTTAGGAATTTCATTATCATCCTCCTTAGGAATTTCAGAGTGTTCAATTGGAATGGTAGGTTCAGAGAATATATCAAATTCCTAATTAGATGAACTAGGTATCTCCGGATTTGATGAGTTAGGTTTATCCTTCATTGGAAAGGTATCCTCAAAGAAAGTCGCATCAGTCGACTCCATGATTGTACCGACATGAATGTCAGGCACTTCAGATTTTACTATCAAGAATCTATAACCAATTCTATGAAAAGCATAGCCCAAAAAAACACAATCAATGGTTTTTGGTCCAAGCTTGCGCTTCTTGGGGATTGGTACATTAACCTTTGCCAAACAACCCCAAGTACGTAAGTAAGAGAGTTTTAATTTTTTCTTCTTCCATTCTTCGAATGGAGTAATTTCTTTGTTCTTTGTGGGAACTCTATTTAGTACATGACATGCGGTCAATAGTGTCTCCCCCCACCATTCCTTGGAGAGACCCGATGTGTTTAACATGGCATTAACCAAATCTGTTAGAGTACGGTTCTTTCTTTCGGCTACTCCATTTTACTGGGGTGAGTAATGAGGCGTCCTCTCATGAATTATACCATGTTCCGCACAAAAAGAATCAAAGTCGTTGGAAAAATACTCTCCACCACGATCAGACCTAAGCCTCTTAATCCTTCGATCAAGTTGATTTTCTGCCTTAGCTTTATAGATTTTGAAGGAACTCAAAGCCTCATCTTTCGATTTCAGAAGATACACATGACAATATCTCGTAGTGTCATCGATCAAAGTCATAAAATATTTCTTTCCACCTTTTGTCAACACACCATTCATCTCACAAAGATCAGAATGTATGAGCTCTAGTGGTGTTAAATTTCTCACTTCTGCAGTCGTATGTGACTTGCGAGGTTGTTTAGCTTGCACGCAAACTTGGCACTTAGGTCCCCTAACAGTTGTGAAATCAGGGATTAAATTCATTTTGGCTAGCCGCGTCATACAACCAAAATTAATATGACAAAAGGCGAGAGTGCGGACATTTGATTCAAAATTTTGTAAATATGATTAACAACTTTATTACAAATGTCTCAGCGAGAGATAAGCGGAACAAGCCTCCGCACTCATAGCCTTTACCAACAAAGGTTCCATACTTCGAAATTACAAATTTATTGGACTCGAATACAATCTTGTAGCTATCTCGACACAGAAGAGATCCGCTAACAAGATTTTTATTTATTGAGGGAACATGATGCACGTTCTTCAGGCACACGGTCTTTCCTGAAGTGAACTTCAGATCGACCGTACCAACACCATGAACAGAAGCATGCGAGTCGTTCCTCATCAGCACGGTTTGAGTCCCTCTGACCTGATATAAAGAAAACATGGAAATATCAGAACAGACATGTACATTAGCGCCCGTGTCAATCCACCAATCAGGAGAATGACATAATGAAAGAATAGTAGGCAATATACCATACCCAACATTTTTCATCTCAACGTCGCCCATGACAACATTAGCAGTCTTGCAGCCCTTCCCATGCTGGCGTTTGTCAAAGCGGTTGGGACAAGCAGGAGCCCAATGATTAGGATCACCGCACACATGACAAACACCTTTCCTCTTATCGCCTTCCTCTTGAAGTCGTGGATGAGGCCTTGTTCTTTCCATCGAACTTTCCTTTGTCATCAAACTTGCCTTTGTTCTTGAACTTGTGAGGCTGAAAGTTCCTTTTCTGTACCAGATTGGCATTAGAACCTCCCTCGGTACCTCGAGCACGTGTGTATTTTGCTCTCGCCTCCTCTTCCACATCAAGAGTCCCAATGAGATCTGTCACGGAGAACTCTTGTCTCTTGTGCTTTAGAGAAGTAGCAAAATTCCTCCATGACTGAGGAAGTTTGGCAATAATGCCTTCGGCAACAAACTTGTCCAGTAACACACAAGTGAAGTGCTCAAGCTCCCTGGCAAGTGACTGTATCTCATGAGCCTGCTCCACAATGGAGCGGTTATCAACCATCTTATAGTCATAGAATTGTTCCATGACATACAGTTCACTGCCAGCATCGGAGACTCCAAATTTTCTCTCGAGTGCATCCCACATATCCTTGCCATTGCTAAATGACATATGAATCAACAATATTGTCGCCAAGAATGCTGATCAAGGCAGCCTTGAAAGTGGTATCAAGTTTTTGAAACGCCTATTCCTGAGCAGGATTAAGTTCTCCCTCAGGTGCGCCATAGATGGCGTTATAGCAGCTCATGGTCTGAAACCAGAGCACTGCTCTCGCACGCCATCGTTTGTAATTCACACCTTCGAACACAGGTGGCTTCATAGAAGCAACAAAGCCACTTGGGGCAAATTGCCTGAAATAAGGTTTTTGGATTGTTGAATAATAGAGCAATTTACCAAGCCAATTATCCATAATAAATGCTAGATAAAACATGATTAGAATAATAGGCAATATACTAATCATGTGAAATAGCGAATACATATTAAGGCATATAACCAAACAAACTGCAAGGCATAAAACTTTGGATATGATCAGAACAAGATTGAGAAAGAAGATATACACGACAGTAGTAGAAGAGGAACCGCCAGCGTTGGAACCGTCGTTGTCCATGTCATCGAGAAAGAGGGTGCTGATGTCGGGGAAGACGTCGCCGCAGTCGCTATCTGTGAGGGAGTCCGTGATTGAAGCGATGGTCAGCGATAAGCGCTCCCAAAACCTTATCGCCCTTCTCCGTCACGGGACTCAAGCGGCGGGTTCGGAGGCTCTTGTCGGCTAGCGGTGCATGCCGCAAGACGGGATGGGGAAGATCTAGATAGCGCAGTGCTCTGGAACTGGAGGCGCAAAGGATGTGCGACAGACTGTCTGATAGGAGGCGCGACCTCTCTCTCTTATAGGCACAGAGGGGAGCAGAAGATGAAACGAATGGACGGAAGATGAAGCGAACAGGTGGCAGCATCCACTCAATTCGTATTCATTTAACTCGTACATCTGTTCATATACCATTCATGCGTGGCAAAATAAAGCTCGGCTCGGCGAGATTCCATAACCATGCAGCGTCGTGGACGTTATGGCGAGGCTTGGCGTGGCAAGGAGGAGGAGCGCACGTGTGGAACCCTCTCCTTCTCCTTCTCATCCTTTTACCAAGTGGTAGGAAATCTCACCTTATAAGCTGGTCCAACTTTCACTCAACTAGCAATGTGGGAATAAACATTTGTCCCAGCTCTTGCCTTGCATGAATGGGCCAAATAGGCCTCTAGAATTTCAGGAATTTATTGGCATATAATAAATGGGCTGGGCCTATTTAGACAAAAATTCTAACATCAACATATTCTCGTTGTACTTGTATCAGTACACACTAGTGCAGAGCCCCCCTTTAACTCCGGTTGGGAGGGCCCTCTAACAGTGGTTCCTCAACCGCTGTTGAGGGTTCGGTGTTAGAGGGAGGGGCTTTAACACCGGTTCTTATACGAACCGGTGTTAAAAGTGGCGACGTGGCTGCAGTTCAGTTCTCTTTAACACCGGTTCGGGCGGAACCGTGTTAAAGGTTTTCTGCGCGTAGATTTAGGCCGCTTTCTGCCACGGGCTTCCACGCCTCTGCCTCGTTAAGGCGTATTTCTGCGGGGAGCGAGGGGGATCGATCGGGAGCGGTATACACATAAATCGTCATCGGTACATACGAGTACATGAATAATTAAGCAACTATTATTATACACAAACATCGTCATCGGCACATACATCGTCATCGTTCATTTTGGTGGATATCTAAAGAGTTCTCCGTCAGGCGTGAGGACCTCATCAAGTATGAACCCCGCCAATTCCTCTTGAATGGCTCGTATGCGTTCAAATGGTAGGAGTTGGTCCCGCATCCGTTCGATCTGAATATATATGAAGAATGGGCCGTCAATATATATATAAGAATAAAACTCAACACAATTGATGGTAATAAAATAATGTTGTGGACTTTGTTTACTTACTCTAAGTTGTTCTAGTGCGGCTTGGCCCGTCGCACATATCGTGTTATTGAATGAACTCGCAAACATAGTACCCACATAAGTTATTGTCGTGTCCCGATGCGCCGCACTTTTACGAGAATAGAGAGTTCAATCAAAATAATAATCAATAAAGCATGATATAATGGAATTGGAAGCTAGCTAGTATTACTTACATTTTGGTCTACAAATTTTAGTTCTTGACCATTCACCCGTGGCCCTGCCCGTGAACCTTTCAAACCCTCAAGCAAAGAAAATGGATAAAGGAGTAATTAATTACTTATTGTCACGAAGTTGCCGATCTAGTGCGATAATATGATTGAAATTACCTCGGAGCATCTCTCTAAAGTGCCCATATCTCTTTTTCTTTTCAGAACGAGTCCATGACAAGGACTTTTCTGAGTCGGGTTGAATGACTAGCGAATAAAATGGAACCTACGACGCATAACTCATCATTACACTTAACATCGAGTAAGCTGAAATAAAATGTGTACAAGAGAGGTAACAATACTCACGAAGTTGTAAGGCAATAGTATTTCCTTTTGGTTTGTTGTCTCGAGAAAGACGTTAGCAAGTAATCTTCTGTTTGCCCGGGTTTGGTTTTTACCACTTCTTCATGAACTCTATTTGGGTCAACGAACCCAATGTCAAAAGGGCCTCCTTTCCTGCATTCCATAACCTTTTTCCTGCATAATAGTATATACATATATGGTGAGCATATATATATATATATATATATGCAATTAATGAAGTGAATGAGATGAGATATAAATTACAGAAATAGTACTTACACACAATAAAGGCTGATGGCATCTTTGTCGAGTTCCTTCTGATTGAATAGAAAATGCAAGTCTTGAATGTTGAAGTCGATCGCGTCTCCGCAGAAGAAAATCTCATCTCTTATATGCGTAGTGATCCATTCTACCTTTCTCGTCTTGCAATCAAGGTACCACTTGTGCAATTTTCGCATCTTTGTTGGTAGATTCTTGAGCTCCTCTTTCTTGACGAGATTCTTCCCATACTTCCATGGCTGTATGGGGTTGGCATCGATTTGGGCAAGTTGTCTCCCATGACGCTCAAGTATGCAATGTAAGTCATCCCCATCTCATTGGCCTTTCTTTGTAGCTCTCGTAATCATTTACGGAGGAGGCGTCCTGTCGAACATTTGGAGCGGGCGCATGATTGGTTTCTGCCCTCGAGCATGGGAACTGTTTTCGTGCCTCACTCGCTACTTTCAGTCTCCCTACGGTGCCTTGCATCCGCCTTCAAAATCTGGCGCTCGTAGTCCGGCACAAGTGGGGTTTCAGGTTTCAAAAGATGTTTGTAAAACTTCTCCACCACAGCCGGATCTATTTTCTCCTTTGGCTCGGCCCGTCTAGGTGCAAAGAATTTCTTGACCTATTCTTCCGAGATCCTATTGGTCTCCTCGTCGCTGCGATTCCACGGTAAAACCGGCAATGGCTTGGTGGAAGGCTGCGGGAAGTAGTTTTTTGAACTCTTTGGCGTACGGTTTCCTGCGGATTTCTTTGTGGCAGTGCTACTAATGCTCTTCGTTGCAGTGCTCTTCCGCTTACGCTGAGGAGATGGCTGAAGCACCGGAGATGGCTAACGGGCCGGAGATGGATGCTGCAGAGATGGGTGCGCCTTGGGAGATGGCTGCCACAGAGATAGCTGAAGCGGCTCGAGGCCGACGCCATGAGGAGGCAGGGGGTGCCGGACCTCAATTTGGAAGCACAATGTGTTCCTTCTTCCAAAGAATGGTTGTTTTCATCGCAAATTTGAGTTGAGTTTCCCTTCACCGTAGCATGGTCAAGTGTGCTTCCTCATATTCCTTCACAACCTCATCCACCCCGACAATAGCATAGCCATCCGAATCGGGTCAACAGTGGTAAGTTCCACCATTCAGGAGGTAAGGCATAGCCGATGACCACCTTAATGGATAAGCCCATTAATCTCACATGCAGCTCAGTGTTCGCCTCCGTGATCTCATCCACGGTATCGAGGACCCGCCATTTCAAGCGTGGGCTGCGTTCTCCGTGGAAGCCACACCGCTTTGCAGAGATCTGGTAGCCAGCTTCCAATGCAGGCTCTTCGTGCCGCTGAGATGGGCCGGTTGTTGGAATTATGCCCTAGAGGCAATAATAAAGATGTTATTATTATAATTCTTGTTCATGATAAAGTTTATATTCCATGCTATAATTGTATTAAGCGGAAACTTTAATACTTGTGTGGTTTGTGAACAACACCGTGTCCCTAGTACGCCTCTATGGACTAGCTCATTGATCAATGATGGTTAAGGTTTCCTAACCATAGACATGAGTTGTCAATTGATAATGAGATCATATCATTGGAGAATGATATGATGGACAGACCCAAACTAAGCGAAGCAATTAGATCGTATCATCGTGTTCATCTTTGCGAAGCTTTTCCTATGTCAAATATTGTATTCCTTAGACCATGAGATAATACAACTCCCTAGTATCGGAAGAAAGCTTTGAGGTCATCAAACGTCATCCTATGAGAGGGTGATCATAAAGGTGTCTCTCAGGTGATCGGAAAGTATCTGTTGGGTTGTATGTATCGAGATGGGATTTGTCCCTCCCAAGTCGGAGAGATATACTTCGGGCCCACTCGGTAATCGATATCAACACCGCTTGCAAGCATGTTGTTAAGGAGTTAATCACAAAGTGATATCGGATTACGGAACGAGTAAAGTACTTGCTGTGAACGAGATTGAACTAGGTATGATGTACCGACGATCAAATCTCGGGCAAGTAAAATATCGCGAGACGAAGGGAATATATATATATGGGATTGATTGAATCCTGGCATCGTGGTTCGTCCGATATGATCATCGATGAATGTGTGGGAGTCAATATGGGTGCCCAGACCCCGCTGTTGATTATTGATAGAAGATCATGTCTGCATATTCTCGAACCCGCAGGGTCACACACTTAACGTGTCTCGACGCTAGGATAGATTGGATAATTGGTTTATGAGTTTTTGTTCGGAGTCTCGGATGGGATCCGGGACATCACGAGAGGTTCCGGAGTGGTCCGAAGAATAAGATTCATATAAGGCAAGGCAGTTTTGGAGTTCGGAATTGTTCCAGGTTAATCGGTATTGTACCTAAGCTTTAGAACCTTCGGAAGGGGACCAACGTGGCCACACCTTCTGGGAGGGGGCATGGGCCTATGAGGGAGTGTCCTGGCCGCATTGGGCCAGGGGCACAAGGCCCCATAGGTCCCAGCTGTGGCATCCCGCAAAACCACTACTAGAAAATCGCGTTGAATTTGTGCATTGCATCGTCATCATGCATTGTTTGCCAAAACTATTTTCAAAAACCCCGATTTGTTTTCCAAACGCCCCAACTTTCTTTATTAAAATGCCAAACCCCGGATTCCTGGACATTTTGTTTTGTTGCCATCGCTCAAACGGCTCAATTCAATTAAATAAAATATTTAATTATTTTTAAGTGGGTACGAATCCAGCTGCTCCGACCAATTCACCACCCCCGAATAAACTACCAACTCGTCTCCAATTCAAACTTAAGTTCACCAAATTTTCCTACCCACCCCTACCTCGCCACATCACCCACCCAATCCCACGCCGCCACTCACCCTTCTCCTCTCCCTCCTCCACTTTAGCCGCCATATCACGTGGCCTACTCCCACACACCCAACAACCCACTCACCCACCAAACACACACACACGCCACCACCGCCTGCTCACCCTCGCCTCTTTCTCCTCTCGCCAGCGCCCACTTCACTGAAGTCCACTTGCCTGCTCCCTGGCCACGCTCGGTGGGTCCCACTCCCTCCGTTTCTCGCCCCTGCTGCCCACACTGCCTGCACTTCGCCTCTCCCCTCGGCCTTTCTCTCTCTCTGCCCCACCATGACCTCCTCCGTGTGTTTTCCGGTGACATCCCCCCCTCCTACGCCCTCACCACCTCTTCCCCCTCCTCTTCCTCCCTTAGAGTCGCGTGCTATACGTATCCCTTCTGCTTTAGTTTCTAACCACGTGTCACTGCCGCCCCACCCTATATTACCACAGACCTCCTATTACATTCTTTGTAGATAGTTGGACTTGTCGTTCCTAGCTGCGTACTGGCCAGTCACTAGTAAATGCCGCAGTTTCCTCGCCTGTAAATCACGCCTCGTTGCCTTCCCAGATTCTGGCTTTATATAATACTTTAAATTCCCCGCGCAACGCTCATTCCCCTCAAGCGGAGCTTCCTCGCCAAGCCGCCCGCATTTGTCCACGCTGCCTTCCACTTGTGTCGTAAATGCCTTACCCGGCCGGCCCCCTTGATTTATGAGCGCCGCCCATCCTCGCTGTGCAGCGGACCCGCGAACGAGCTCTGTTATGCTGTTTCTTGGGGCCGCGAGCCCATCCTGTCCCGGCGCCACCGCCTCCTCTCGATCCGCCTTCCACGCTTGCTTTTGGCCGACGACGATCAATGCGCTTGACCACTTGTTAGGACTTAAAACCCGCACCCATGCTATGCTGCAGGTTCTTGAGGGACTACTGCTATGCGTGGCCCTTGACATGAATGTCTGGTTGTAGTCGCTTCCACCACTAGAATTAACAACTTATTTGGTTTCTGTGGTTCAAGGGTGGCCCCATTGCACATTACAAGTCCAAATGTCGACCGTGAAAGCCTCAGCATCCGGTTGATGACGATTAAGTTCCCTGATCGATGTGTATTTTCCGACAAAGTTTACCGTTATGAAACTTCTGAAATAGCTAAACATAGCGGATATGGGCGACTTGAGACCTCGACTCGGAGACATGAACATTATTGCCCTAAGCTTACGACAAACATAAATTTGACTTATAAACCTTAGTACTCGACTTCCCCATAAAAGAGGACGCTATTCTCACTGACACTTGTTTTGGTGCGAGTTCATCGAAATCCCGGTACTAGTTCAATTAGAACCCCTAGCAATTAAGTTCTTCTTCGCTACCGACAAAGAACTTGATTTTTTAAAGAGGAAAGAACTATTACTATCATATCGATTAGTGACCCCTTGCAAACTTGTGAGAACTCTGAACCCCAAGTGCTTACTTCCTTACTTTATGGAAGTGCTATCTACTTGCTATATAAGAAACATGCAACTATGGTCATATAAATGGCCTTAGTAGTGTGAGTTCCGGGTTGACTCTTTATATGGTGTAGAGTGCATATTTGCCAGTTTGGCTCTCATATTGGTTACATCCGGTTGGGTCATTAATATCCTGTAATTCTTCCGCCATTATGCCTCGCATCTCTATGGGTTGTTTAGTGCATCTTGGTTGCATTTCTAATTAACTCTTCATACCTTTGTGGCGAAATGGCGAATTCGCGCTTCGCCGTGTCTTTATACCGATCTGCACAACTCCTTCTTTCCTCATGCTTCATTCTTCCCTTTTGTTGACCTTGTTCTAGATCGGCATATCGTGCGGTTACCCTTTCGCGCTTTTGTTCTTGACTGGGCGCCATTTGTTATGAACTCACTTAGCTTCTTCATTTTGCTTCTCTTCGTTTTGGACCTATTACCATTTCTTTTGTATCTTGGATCTTGTATCTTATATCGTATTTGTGACGTCTAAGTCTTATTTATATATATATCTTCCCCGTGATTCCCTTACATCCGCGTTGTGTATTGCCTTTACGCCCGTTTCACCCTTACTCGTTGCAGAGTGGGCTACCTTTGAATCGTTATCAAACGGGTTTGGTGAATTTTGCCCACGGTTGCATAGGTGTAGCTTAGTTGATGTATTGCCGCATGTTGTTGTTGGAGATGATTCTAGCTTTACTTATCGCCACTTTAAATTTTGCTTAACAACTAAAATTGAATAAGCAGAGGCACGCCAGTGGGCTATAGATAATATTTTTGGTTTCCGAACGCCCACTGTGTCCCGTGAAGACCAGAAGGCCCCGAGTGTATTGATTCTCTCGCTCTTGATTTATCGCGCTATCCACATCCGGAGGTATATGGGAACCCCTCGAACCGTAGCTTGATTCCGCTCTTTATTTTTTGGGGCCGCGAACTACTAGGGGGGCTTTTATCCTCGCATCCTGTTATTATGCCATGCTTTTACCGCTTTATTTACTATTGTGCGAGGTAACGCATTAATCGCATCGCTTAGGACTTGTGACCTGCTACGTGCAGTATCGACAATTCAATTCTTGCTTGGGACTCCCGGCTGTTGCCACCGCCCTGGCCCCACAAACTTTGGGGTCCGTCTCGAGCTAGCTTACTTCGCTATGGTATACTCCAAGGTGGCCTCAAATATTTCTGAATCTCGTGATTGTTCACCGTGAAAGCCTCTGGGTTTTGATTTGGTTTTCCGAGGTTGACGAGGTGTGTTGTTATTGGTGCACCTTTACGGTAAACTTTCTCGAAGCCGTGTCCGTGATATGGACCCAGACCGGAGCACGCTTGATCTTGATCATAGACAAGCATAACTACATAATAAAGTTTATTGTTATAAATTTGGACTTATAATGACTAGTAATCAGCTTCCATAACGAATGGCTAATTAATACTGCCCACCATTGCTTGTTTGGTTATGCCGGTCGCTATGGCTAAAATGTATCTCGACTAGTAAGTATTGCAACTTCAACGAATTTGAATAAAAGTACCAACAACCGCTGGGTTTTTTTTGGGTTTATCTCATGCTATCTCGTATTCGATTAGTAATTGTTGCAACTATAACGGAATGGTGAATTAAAGTGCCCACTGCCACTTTATCGTGATTTATTATCTAAACCCGACTAGTAAAGTGCCGCAACTATAACCGGTCAAGTAAAACCGCCAATCGTGTGAGTTCCTCGATTTCTTCTATCGTGTCGAGGGGGAAATACCAGGATGGGTTTGTTTGGTGCTAGCCTCAAAGTTACATCCTGCTTCATTCTTATCCTCTCTCCGATATCCGCCATTGTATCGAGTCTCTATAGGTTGTTTAGTGTATGCCGCCGCCGCCATTAATTCACCATACCTTTGTAGGCGAGGACCGGCTTAAGTCTCGCTGCAATGGCCTCAAGATTGACGCTCCTTCTTTCGACCCTTCTTTTCCTTGCCCTTTGCCGCACCAGACCCTGCTTTAAGAAGGTTTAAGATCGACGACGTGTAGGTTACCCTTCCCAGCTTGGCCTCGCCAGGGTCATGGACGCCATTGGTTATTCTTCGTGGCTCTTAGCCCCATTTGCTTCTTTGTCCGTAGCTGACGCCCACGCTGGACGCTTCACCATTTTCAAGGTGATTTGGATCTTGTATCTTATATTCAGATTCTTGACTCTCCTCGAGTCGTCATATATCGCTTCCCAGGTCCCATCGAGACCGTTGTCGCGTTGTGTAGTAATGTTACTGCTTTCACTCTTCACCCGACGAAAGTGTTAGGGCACCTTTTGAATCAAGCCGGCGCTTTCTAAGGGTTTGGTGAATTTTTAACACCCCAAACTTGCATAGGTCCGATTCTCGAGGGTAAAGTGGTATCGAGCTCAGCTAGCCATGCATACACACACAAGTCCAAATGAGGATAACTTCTAGCTAACGGGTCAAGTAGAGTGTCAAACCTATTTTTGAAAAATCGGTGGATAGTTCCTGACTAGGTCCGATTTTACCTTACCCTCTCTGCTATTCTCCTCTTACCGACGTGTTTTGAATCTCCTCTTCTCTCTCTTCGAGTCCGTGAATTTCGTGGTTGCTCACTGCACTCTTCAGAATCGCTTTCCCCTTTTGTAATTGGAGGTGCTACGAACATCAATCGCAACCGTCCTCACAGCTCATCATTCTCTTCATCCGATCTTCTTTTCCGTATATGTTGTGTTCCTCCGAACATATCAAGCATGTTGGAAAACATATGAGAAGGACGAGCATTGGTGAAGTTGAGTATACCTTGAGCATGTGTTGTTCATGCCAATGGAACCATCGCTAACCTAATCATTGTGTCTTTCTATACGATTTCCGTGGTATCTCCCGTTTTCCACGCCGACATCCTCTACGCTGCATCCGATGCGTAGTCTCGTGATCACTCCTTGTCCCAACCTCGATTGTCGAGATCCAGAGATTCTGCCTAATTCCGAGAGTTGATGCATAATCTGCCTATTCACGCGTGAGTAATGGTTCGAAAAGTGGATGGAGAAGTTACCCCACCGTCTCCTTCTTATCATTCGCTTCTTTACGCTGAATCGCGATCCAGCAGTCTTACTTATCCATGGAAGTTAGAGGTGGCTCTACCTCCAACTTCGCCCTTGTTCCCCTGAGTGCCTTCTCTCGACGATCAAGAGAGCACCACGACTTTGTTGGTGGTGTCGCCGATCTCCTGCATGAAGAAGGCTACAAACCTCGTGGTGTCGCAAGGATCTACACGAAGCGCCAAGACTAAACACCTTCCTTCCGTATTGAGATGAGGCGGATCTCTAGATCCCTTGTTAGTGGTGTCGAATTGTGGCATCCCGCAAAACCACTACTAGAAAATCGCGTTGAATTTGTGCATTGCATCGTCATCATCATGCATTGTTTGCCAAAACTATTTTCGAAAACCCCGATTTGTTTTCCAAACGCCCCAACTTTTTATTAAAATGCCAAACCCCGGATCTCCGGATTATTTTGTTTTGTTGCCATCGGGTTTCAAACGGCCCAATTCAATTAAATAAAATATTTAATTATTTTTTATTTTTATGGGTATGCACATCCGGCCGCTCCGAACGACCACCCCCTGGAATATAAACGGCCCAACCTGTCCCACCCTAAATCCTAAGTCTACCCAGCTTCCTACCCACCCCTACCTGGCCACATCACCCACCCAATCCCACGCTGCCACCTCACCCTCTCCCTCTCCTCCTCCACTCCCTAGCCGCCACGTGGCCTACTCCCACACACCCAACAACCCACTCACCCACCAAACACACACACACGCCACCACCTGCCCTGGCTCACCTGGCCTCTTTCTCCCTCTGCCCAGCGCCCACCCCCACCGAGTCCACCCTGTCCCCGGCCCCGCCGCTGCCTGTGGGTCCCACCTCTGCTCTGCCCTGCCCACACTGCCCCCAGACTTCGCCTCTCCCGCCTCTCTCCCCGCCCTCTTTCCACCTTCCACCGCGCATCTACCCCACCTCCTTCCTCCTCGCCGCCACCTCCCTTCCTCCTCCATCGCGTCGGCCACAGCCTCCTCTTCCCTTGGTCAGCTTCTCCCACGGGACCCTCCTCTCCTCCCCGCAGCCACACCATCTCCTCCCTTCCCGGTCTCGCCTTAACCTCGCCTCGCCTCATGTGCTCCCTCTCCACCACCGCCGACGACCCCGGGCCGCCAAGGTCTTCCTCCGCTGAGCGCCCCCGCCTCGCCGCCTTCTCGTCAGGCTGCGTGGGCTGCCTCCAAGCGCCCGCTCTCTTCTCGCAGCACCGCCCGCCACTGCCGCAGCCGTCACAGTTCTCCGCCTTCCCGTTTCTCGGCCGCAGGTCCTCCACTGGCCTCTCTCACTGTCTCTCCCGGCCCCACCGCCCGGCCGCTCCTTCACACTGGGCCGCCCGCCGGCACCGCCGCCCAGATGTCTCCTCGCTTAAGCCCGGCCAAGGAAGCCGCCCAGTTCGCCACCATGTCCGGTCTCCTCCGCCTGCCCGTCGGGTTCCTCGCTCCCTAAGCTCCCGATTTACCGACGCGCCCCAGGCGCCTGTCTTCTCCGCCTAAGCCGGGTTTTCGTTTTCCTTACAAGACCGCCGCCGCTTCAAAGTTTCCGCTCATTACGCCACCAGCGGGCCCCACTCATGAAGTCACCATTGGGTCATTTCGCTTCATCAGTCATTCGGCCAAGCTGCTGCCAAGCTCTGTGGTTTTTTTCTCGGCTATTGTAACTGAAGTGTAGATGAAGAACGCTATCTGACAGGGCATCCAAGCAAATCGACAAGTGGTAATGTGAACTAAGTATCCCGGCCAAGAACGGTCCGATGTGAAGATCTTCGTGTAAACACCATGTTCTCCTTCCGACCAAGACCCCAACCCGAGACTTCCCCATAGATGCCAAACCCGCTCCCTAAGTGAGATCAACCCCGAGGACCGATGCGATAAGGTTTCACTCTCTAACGCCGAGAGTACTTCACCTGACACCGAGACTTTGCGTGACAAGTGCTACTTCTTGACGCTAAGTTCACCGAGAGAACCCGGATGTCGCTTCTTCTTGAACGCCAAGATCTGCGCCGATGTCCGAGAACACTCCGTCGAACCCCCGGAACCCTGGACCCTGTCGAACCCTGAACCCTCGGAACCCCAAGTTCGTCGAGAACCCTAATGTGTGACCCCTTTTCCTCGGACCCTATTTTATAACATAAGAACTTGTTGCATATTTAATTGCCATCTCGCATGCATATCTGTGGTTTGGGGGCCTTATGCCGATTCACCTCTAATTAAATATGGGGCCCATATGCGGGCAAATCTAGTCTCATATTGGCCTCATTTAAATCTGTGTAGCGAACCCAGTGCTATCTTCCACCATGTTAAACAACATTTAACTTGCGGGGGTTTTCTAAATAACTTGAACCTGCTAATTAATTGTCGGGACCCCGGTTCCGCTTAATCTTGACCTAATTGCATCGCACCTTGCCATGCCATGCATCATACATGCATCATGCCGATCTTTTCGCCATCGTTAAATATCGCATCCGTTTTCTTCTTAGTGTTTTGGTTCTTCGCGATAAGGCCGTTGAGTTGATGTGAGCTGCTCGCTCTTCTGATGAACCTTCACAATGTTTTCAAAGCAGCATCTCCCTTTCTACCTATCTTACTTTTATAGTATTTACTTCCTCCTGCTGATCTATTGCTATCTCAGGTTATGATGCTTTAGTTTCGCATTCGTGATCTACCGTGGCACCTATATTGCCCCTCGACACATCCTATTACCCGTTGTTTGGTAGATAGTTGGACTTGCGTAGTCGCTGTTCAAGTAATGTTGCGTGTTGTCAAATGCCACGTTGTTGATGTATTGCCGCATGTTGTTGTTGGAGATGATTCTAGCTTTTACTTATCGCCACTTTAAATTCTGTTTAACAACTAAAATTGAATAAGAGGCATCTCGATATAGGGAATATTTGGTTTCCTACCCACTTGTGTCCCGTGAAGACCCCCAAGTACTTGATTCCTCGTTGTTCTTGATTTATCGCGCTATCCACATCGGGAGGTATATGGGACCCTGAATCCAGAGCTTGATTCCGCATTTTTTCTTAAATAACTAGTTTGGGGCTTTATTATTATCCCATTTCTATGCCATGCTTTATCGCTTTATTTACTATTGTGCGAGGTACTGCACATCGCATCAGCATTAGACTTGTGACCGCTTACGCGGTATCGACAGCCCCGCTTGGGGACTCGTTGCCATCACGTCCTGACAAACTTGGGGGTCTCGAGCTAGCTTACTTCGCAGGGTATATACTCAAGGTGGCCCCCTCAAATATTTCAATCCGTGATTGTTCACCGGAAAGCCTCGCTGGGTTTGATTTGGTTTTCCGAGGTCGATCGAAGTGTGTTGCTATTGGTGCACCCCTACCGGTAAAACTTTCTTCAAAGCCGTGTGTAGATATGGACGACTTGGAGCACGCTTTCTTGATCATAGACAAGCATAACTAAAGTTTATTGTTATAAATTTGACTTATAATGACTAGTAATCAGCTTCCCCATAACTTAATGGCTAATTAATACTGCCCACCATTGCTTGTTCGTTGTCGCCATGCATAAATGTATCCGATTAGTAAGTATTGCAACTTCAACGAATTATTCAATAAAAGTACCAACAATCCGGGTTTTTGCCTATCTCATGCTATCTCGTGATTCGATTAGTAATTGTTGCAACTATAACGAATGGTGAATTGGTGTGCCCATCGCTACTTCTTTATCGTGATTTATTATCTAAACCCGACTAGTAAAGTGCCGCAACTATAATCAATAAGTAACGCCAACTATGGTGAGTTCTTTGACTTCTCGACCGGTGTCGAGGGGAAATACCAGATGGGTTTTTGGTGCTAGCCTCGTGTTACATCCGGTTAGGTCATTCTTATCCCTCTCCGATATCCGCCAGCTTGTATCAGTCTCTAGGTTGTTGAGTATGTGGTCACGTCACCCAACCATACCTTTGTAGGCGAGGATCACGATTCTAAGGGTGTTAGTCACCGCATCGCCTCAAGATCGACTTCCTTCTTTTTCCTTTTGCCTTTCGCCGCACCCTTGTTTAAGCAGGTTTAAGATCGACGCCAAGAAGCGTGGTTGGCCCTTCCTGGCCACCGCGTGGCTATGGACGCATTATTCTTTTCAGCTCTGTAGCCCCATTTGCTTCTTGTCCGTAGGCCCATCGCCTACCATTTTCATGGATTTGGACTTGTATTCCATATCCGTATTCTCACCGTCATATATATAATCGCTCGTGGGTCCCATCGAGGACCGCTGTGTAATGTTATTACTCGCTTTCCAATTGCGATCAGCGCCGGCGGGGTGACTCTTCAATCGCTTTCTGTACGCGCCACACGGTCAAACTTACAGTCCGATTCCGAGGGTAAAGGCACCACCAAATTGATCCTATAAGGTTTAAAATCGTTTAAACTAGAGATAGGGTTTCTAGAAGGAGAGTCCTTGCCCCCACTCCTCCCTCCCTTGGCCTTGCCCAAGGCTTGGAGGAGGGCAAGACTGGCCCCTCTATATATAGAGGGCTGGTGCGCCCCCACACCTCTCCTCCAAATCCTAGTAGCCTGCCGCCTTCCTCTCTCCCTCCCATTGTTTGTAGTGAAGCCCTCAGAGAAATTCTCCACCATATACACGCCATCGTGTTGTAGATCCAATCTATCTCTCCACCATACTTGCTGGTCCGAGGAAGGAGGAGGCGTCGAGTCTTGCGTGTGCATCTCACGGAGGCACCGCCACTTGTGGTGCTAGATCGGATCGGATCGCGAGGAGGAGAAGCGAGTACGACTACATCACCCACGTTAAACGAGCGTTCCATTGTGTGAATCTTCAAGGGTATGAAGATCTAATCCAATCTCTCTCATTGATTGCATCTCCTAGATTAGATCTTGGCTTTCCCTTTGTTCGCATCCGTAGAAAATTTTGATTTACTATGCGCCAAACCCTTGATGGTATCGAGCTAGATCTATGCGTAGATGTGTTTCACGAGTAGAAATAACATGGTTGTTGCGGGCGTTGATGTTTTCTGTTGCAAGCCTCTTGTTTGTGTTCTTCTTATGGCCGGGATAGTGAGATTGAATCGGTCCAGCCAACCTTACGCGGCGTCGTTCATGAGACCGGCTCCACTTGCGTGTGGCTTGTTCCACACATGCGGTGGTGGATGTCGTTTCTCTCACTATAGTTGTCATGGGATTAACACGGAGTTTAGAAACCATAATATCACCGTTGTGGCTTTAGTAGGTAAGAATCGTTCTTAGCATCTACTCCCATAAGCCACGTAAAACATGCAACAACAAAGTAGAGGCGTCTAACTTGTTTTTGCGAGGAGTGTTTTCCGTGATATGGTATGGCCCAAGATGTGATGTGTATATTGTATGCGATGATCATGTTTTGTAATGTTTCACGACTTGCATGTCGATGAGTACACAACCGCGAGAATATATGGTTGTCTTTATAATTGTGTATGACCTGTGTGTCAACTTCTTATACGCCATGTAATAGATTTACTTTATCGCTAAGTAGTTAGCAATAGTTGTAGTTGCTATTCGTGGTGGAGGCAATCATGGTGGAGTGATGGAGATCATGCCGGAACGCACAAGATGGAGATCATTGCGCGAAGATTGGCTATACCATGTCACATAAAGTTATATGCATGTGATGTTTATCCCTTTATGTATCTTATTATGCTTAGATCGCGACGGTAGCATTATAAGATGATTCCTCACTTAAATATCAAGGTAAAAACTGTGTTCTCCCCAAGTATGCACCTTTGTGAAAGTTTGTCGTGTCCAAGCATCACGTGATGATCGGGTGCTATAGACTCTACGCTCACATACAACTGGTGCAAGCCAGTTTTGCACACGCGGAAATACTTGGGTCTCGCTTGACGAGCCTAGCATGTACAGACATGGCCTCGGAACACAAGAACCAAAAGGTTAAGCATGAGTCATATGAATGATATGATCGACACTTTGTTGTCCACCATTGAAACCACATCTCTTCTCGTGATGATCGGATTAGGTGTGGTGAATTTGGATCGTGTTCACTAAACAACTTGAGGGATGTTGAATTTAGTGGGAGTTCATCTAGTAATTTGATTAGTTGAACTATTTATCATGAACATAGTCTAAATTGTACTTGCAAATACTGTAGATCACATGGCCAAGTCCAACTTCAACTTCAACGTTTTTGCTGAGAAAGAAAAGCTTAGAAACAATGGGTCTAACTTCACCAATTGGTTCCGCAATCTAAGAATCATTACATGCGGCGGACAAAAGGACTATGTCCTTGGGAAAGCGTTAGGTGACCCCTGCCATGCGCTACCGATGAGAAAGCTGTCTATCACAAGAAAGATGATTATGGTGTGATTAAGAGCACCATGTTGTTTGTTATGGAACCGAACTTCAAAATCGTTTTGAAGAGTATCCGGGACCTTTGAGATTCTCGAGGAGCCGAAAACCATGTTTCGACTCGGCCCGCTCGAGAGATATGAGATCTCCGAAGTTCTTTAACCGCAAGATGGAGGAAGGAGTTCCGTTAGTGAGCACGCCATAAAGATGACGGGCTACACTCAACGCCTTGAGCAACCGGAATGCACGATTCCGGAGGAGCTCAAGATTGACAGTTTCGCAATCACTCCTCCCAGCTACAAAAGTTTTGTAGTGACTCATAATCAGATTGGCTCCACTAATACGATCACCGAGCTCTTCGCAAAGCTGAAGGCTGCGGAGGTGGACATCAAGAAGGATAATCATGTGTTGATGGTCAACAAGCCCTCCTTTAAGAAAGGTAAGGGTGCAAAGAAGCCCTTCAAGAAGGCGGCGAAGTTTAATGCTCCCGCCGAGAAGAAGCTCAAGTCCGGTCCTAAGCGGACATCGAGTGCTTCTATTGCAAGGACAAGGGTCACGAAGCGCAATCGTCAAGTACTTAGCGGACAAGAAGGCTGGCACCATCAAAGGTATATTTGATATACCTGTTATTGATGTTTTCCTTACTAGCCCTCGTTGTAGTGCCTGGGTATTTGATACTGGTTCGATTGCTAATATTTGTAACTCAAACAGAGCTACGGAATAGACGCGGCTTGCGGGATGAGGTGACGATGCGCTGGCAACGGATCAAGAGTTAATGTGATGGCCGTCGACGCTCTCCTTAGTTTAGCCTTCGGATTAGTTTTAAACCTTAATAAATGTTATTATCTGCGTTGAGCATGAACATCATTTCGGATCATGTTTATTGCAAGACGGTTATTCATTTAAATCGGAGAATAATGGTTGTTCTATTTATATGAGTAACATCTTTTATGGTCATGCACCTCTTGTGAATGGTTTATTTCTTCTAAATCTCGAAAGGGATGAAACACACATCCATAACATTGAGGCTAAGAGATGCAAAGTAGATAGTGATAATACTACTTATTTGTGGCAATCGTGCCTAGGTCATATTGGTGTAAAGCGCATGAAGAAACTCCATTCTGATGGACTTTTGGAGTCTCTTGATTTTGAATCATTTGACACATGCGAACCATGCCTCATGGGCAAGATGATCAAAACCCCGTTCTCTGGTATGATGGAGCGAGCAACGGACTTGTTGGAAATCATACATACCGATGTATGCGGACCGATGAGTGTTTCGATGCGCGGTGGATATCGCTATTTCCTCACTTTTACCGATGACTTAAGTAGATATGGGTATATCTATTTAATGAAACATAAATCTGAAACATTTGAAAAGTTCAAGGAATTTCAGAATGAAGTGGAGAACCATCGTAACAGAAAGATTAAGTTTCTACGATCCGATCGTGGAGGTGAATATTTGAGTTATGATTTTCTCACGCATCTTAAAGCAAGTGGAATCATTTCACAACTCACGCCACCCGGAACACCACAGCGCAATGGTGTGTCTGAACGCCGGAATCAAACCCTATTAGATATGGTCCGATCAATGATGTCTCTTACTGATTTGCCGTTATCATTTTGGGGTTATGCATTAGGAACCGCTGCATTCACTTTAAATAGGGCTCCATCTAAATGCGTTGAGACGACACCGTATGAACTGTGGTTTGGTGCTAAACCTAAGTTGTCGTTTCTTAAAGTTTGGGGATGCGAAGCTTACGTCAAGAAGTTGATGCCGGACAAGCTCGAACCCAAAGCGGAGAAATGCGTCTTCATAGGATACCCTAAGGAAACTATTGGGTATACCTTCTATCACGTAATCAAGGCAAAGTGTTTGTCGCAAAGAACGGTTCCTTTCTTGAGAAGGAGTTTCTCTCGAAAGAAGTGAGTGGGAGAAAAGTAGAGCTTGACGAGGTTATTGAACCTTCTCTTGAGTTGGAGAGTAGCGCAGAACCTGAAATTGTTCTAGTGCCGCCTGCACCAACAGTAGAAGAAGTTAATGACAAGGATCATGAAGCTTCAGACGATGCTGCTACTGAACGTCGCAGGTCGACAAGGTCGCGTGCCCCTCCTGAGTGGTACGGGAACCCTGTCTTGACTGTCTTGTTAGTAGAAGACAGTGAACCTATGAACTATGAGGAAGCGATGATGAGCCCAGACTCTGAGAAATGGCTAGAAGCCATGAAATCCGAATTGGGATCCATGAGCGAAAACCAAGTATGGACTTTGGTGGACCCTCCTAGCGACCGAAAGGCCGTTGATTGCAAATGGATATTCAAGAAGAAAACGGACGCGGATGGTAATGTTACCGTCTATAAAGCACGGCTTGTCGCAAAGGTTTTCGACAAGTTCAAGGTGTTGACTACGATGAGACTTTCTCTCCGTAGCGATGTTTAAGTCCATTCGGATTTTATTAGCAATTGCTGCGTTTCATGATTATGAAATATGGAAGATGGATGTCAAAACTGCGTTCCTCAATGGCAACATTGATGAAGAGTTGTATATGATGCAACCCGAAGGTTTTGTCGATCCTAAGGATGCTGATAAAGTATGCAAACTTCAGCGTTCCATTTATGGACTGAAGCAAGCATCTCGGAGTTGGAACCTTCGTTTTGATCAAGTGATCAAGAGCTTTGGATTTGTTCCAAATTGCTACGAATCTTGCATCTACAAGAAAGTGAGTGGGATCTCGGTGACGTTTTTGGTACTGTATGTGGATGACATATTGATTATTGGAAATGACATCAATATGCTTAACGATGTGAAGAGTTATTTGAACAAGTGTTTTTCAATTAAAGACCTAGGTGAAGCTGCTTATATATTGGGCATCAAAATCTATAGAGATAGACAAAGACGCCTAATAGCTTTAAGCCAGAGTACATACCTAGACAAGGTTCTGAAAAGGTTCAGAATGGATAAGGCAAAGAAAGGTTCAGTGCCTATGTTGTCAGGTAAGATATTGAGCAAGGCTCTGTCCACCTACGAAATGATAGGGAAGCTATGAGCAAAGTGCCTTATGCCTCGGCCATAGGTTCCATCATGTATGCCATCTTGTGTACTAGACCGGATGTGTCCAATGCTCTTAGTTTGACGAGCAGATATCAAAGTGATCCAGAGTGAAACATGGACAACCGTGAAGAACATCCTAAAGTACCGAATAGGACTAAAGAAATGTTCTTAGTCTATGGGGTGATGAACAACTTGTCGTAAAGGTTACGTCGACGCTAGTTTTGACACCGACAAGGATGATTCCAAATCTCGCACGTGATACGTTTATATTTTGAATGGAGGAGTTGAGTCGAGAAGCTGCAAGCAATGCGTGATCGCGGGATCTATAGTGAAGCGGAATACATGGCTGCCGCAGCGTCAAGTGAAGGAGTTTGGATCGAAACTTCATCATCGAGCTTGGCGTGGTTCCAAGTGCATTGGACCCACCGGAGATATTGTGTGACAACACCGCGCCATAGCACTTGCTAAGGAACCAAGATATCATCCAAGACCAAGCATATCAACTGCCAGTTCATATAATCCGAGATTATATTGCGATGGAGATCGAAGATTAGCAAAGTACATACATATCGAATGTCGCATCCATTGACTAAACCTCTTCCACGTGTAAAACATGATCGGGACCTCGATTACCATGGGTGTGAGATTGTTGCCAAATGTAAACTAGATTATTGACTCTAGTACAAGTGGGAGACTTGGAATTATGCCCTAGAGGCAATAATAAAGATGTTATTATTATAATTCTTGTTCATGATAAAGTTTATATTCCATGCTAGAATTGTATTAAGCGGAAACTTTAATACTTGTGTGGTTTGTGAACAACACGTGTCCCTAGTGCGCCTCTATGGACTAGCTCATTGATCAATGATGGTTAAGGTTTCCTAACCATAGACATGAGTTGTCAATTGATAATGAGATCATATCATTGGAGAATGATATGATGGATGACCCAAACTAAGCGAAGCAATTAGATCGTATCATCGTGTTCATCTTTGCGAAGCTTTTCCTATGTCAAATATTGTATTCCTTAGACCATGAGATAATACAACTCCCTAGTATCGTAAGAAAGCTTTGAGGTCATCAAACGTCATCCTATGAGAGGGTGATCATAAAGGTGTCTCTCAGGTGATCGGAAAGTATCTGTTGGGTTGTATGTATCGAGATGGGATTTGTCCCTCCCAAGTCGGAGAGATATACTGGCCCACTCGTAATCGATATCAACACCGCTTGCAAGCATGTGGTTAAGGAGTTAATCACAAAGTGATATCGGATTACGGAGCGAGTAAAGTACTTCCGTGAACGAGATTGAACTAGGTATGATGTACCGACGATCAAATCTCGGGCAAGTAAAATATCGCGAGACGAAGGGAATATATATATGGGATTGATTGAATCCTGGCATCGTGGTTCATCCGATATGATCATCGATGAATGTGTGGGAGTCAATATGGGTGCCCAGACCCCGCTGTTTATTATTGATAGAAGATCATGTCTGCATATTCTCGAACCCGCAGGGTCACACACTTAACGTGTCTCGACGCTAGGATAGATTGGATAATTGGTTTATGAGTTTTGTTCGGAGTCTCGGATGGGATCCGGGACATCACGATAGGTTCCGGACTGGTCCGGAGAATAAGATTCATATAAGGCAGTGCAGTTTTTGGAGTTTGGAATTGTTCCGGTTTAATCGGTATTGTACCAAAATATTCTAGAACCTTCCGGAAGGGGACCAACGTGGCCCCACCTTCCGGGAGGGGGCATGGGCCTATGAGGGAGTGTCCTGGCCGCATTGGGCCAGGGGCACAAGGCCCCATAGGGCCCAGCCGATCCTATAAGGTTTAAAATCGTTTAAACTAGAGATAGGGTTTCTAGAAGAGGGGAGAGTCCTTACCCCCACTCCTCCCTCCCTTGGCCGCCGGCCCAAGGCTTGGAGGAGGGGCAAGGGCTGGCCTCCCCCCTCTATATATAGAGGGCTGGTGCGCCCCCTCCCCCCCACACCTCTCCTCCAAACCCTAGTAGCCCTGCTGCCCTTCCTCTCTCCCTCCCGACTGTTTGTAGGCGAAGCCCTGCAGCAGAAATTCTCCACCATATACACCACGTCATCGTGTTGTAGATCCAATCTATCTCTCCACCATACTTGCTGGTCCGAGGAAGGAGGAGACGTCGAGGTGCTGCACGTGTGCATCTCACGGAGGCACCGCCACTTGTGGTGCTAGATCGGATCGGATCGCGAGGAGGAGAAGCGAGTACGACTACATCACCCACGTTCCGACGAACGTTCCGCTGTGCGAATCTTCAAGGGTATGAAGATCTAATCCAATCTCTCTCGTTGATTGCATCTCCTAGATTAGATCTTGGCTTTCCCTCTGTTCGCATCCGTAGAAAATTTTGATTTACTATGCCGCGAAACCCTTCACCGCTAGCTTGATGGCTCTGTTGTGCATTCACTTGCGCCTGCAGCGCCGTAAGTGCATGTTATATCTGTGTCATCCGCTATGTACGCTCTTTTTCTTTTCTGCCGCGCCATCTGTAAGAGTCGCTCCAGTCGGCAAACCCATCCTTCCACGTCATACCCCCTGTGCCTCGTGCATGTCCAGGGTGTTCTTTTTTACCGATGGCGCGTGTGAGCTGGTCATCCTCTCTGTCGGGATGGAAGGTCCTAGCGAATGTTTCCTCGTATGCCGTGATGAGTTCAGTGACGGGTTTGGCAAGGAGGGTTGGGAAGATACACAATCCTGTTTATGGGTCCAACCTTGCCTCGATTCCGTAGAACCAAGTCTTTGCACGTAGGTCCCACCCATCTGCTGGGTGTGATCCTCTAGAGCTGAGGCCTTCGCTTCCTCCCACTTAGGCCTCCGAGATATGTAGCCACGACCCGTCCTCCGTGATATTCCTTCTTTAGGGCATTAAGCGTATTGGTTTCAACCTCTTTTAGCTATAGCACTTTTTATATGTCTCAAATTCGGGCCAATGAGGTCTTATCTTCGCATAATATGTCTTGAAATTTGAGTCTCGCCAGATTTGACAAATTTGTTCAATTTTGTCTTCCATTCTTGGAAAGAGGCAGCCATCTTCTTTAGAGTCCACTCTTTGACCTTTTCCTTTATAACTGGTTGTTTTCATCCTCCTATGGCTAAGGGTGAAATTTACCAACAACGAATTCCAAAGCGTTTCTTTGGATCCGTCATCGACAAAGGTACCGCCCTTCTTTGGCTTATTCCAATTTTCAATTATGATTGGGATTTGGTCCCTAACAAGAACTCCACCCGACGACAAATTTGTCTGCGGCCTTCTTGGGCTCCATCGGCTGCCATCAACACGGACTTCTTCGATCGTGAACTTTGCACGATCTTTCAGCGGCTCGCTACCGCTTGCTCTTTTCGTAGAAGAAGATGGTTCTTTGGCTGGTCGATCCAGAGGGCTAAAAGAAGAAAGAAGCGTTAATTAATACATGTAGAAGAAGATTGTTGGTGGAAGTCGTGAGAGGCTTAATCAATGCATATACCTCATGGGACTTTGTAACCATTAAATTATGTTCACCGGAGTCTTCATCTTCTCCATGACTAGTACTTCAGCTATCGTCATCATGTCCCTCCAAGTTCAGATATTGTGAGGTGTCCTCATCAATAATGTTCTCCATTATTTCTTCTTCTTCAAGGTTTCTACTAAGTGGATCCATAGTTTCTAAAACAATAATATTATCTAGAGTAAGAGTGTAAACATTCAAGTGGACTTGGATTCATACACAAATATACATATTATTCATACAAAAATACACAATTAAATACACAAATGAAATTAAAACCCTAAGGATGCTTGATCATTTTAAACGAGTTCCGAGGGGTCGAAACCCTAATCAGGATGAAACTATGTTGCCCGCGAACCCGCCCCGCTTGACACCCTATCTATACTACTACTCCCTCCATAATTACATGCCATCTTAGTTTCGAGTTTCCCGATGTTAGTGAGATGTGCAATGATACACTATATTAAAAAATACAAGCAAGACCTGGGGAAATGGTTGCTCTGTTGAATTGACGACATGGGGAACTACTGTATCGCTTGTGACCACCACGCTTGTGTTCTTAGGATGAAGATCATCTTCAATTTACGCATTCGCACTAACCGGTTTTAATAAGATGAGAAAGATTTGTAATAGTTTGGTGTTGATTTCAATAAAGTTCTTAATCTTAAATACTAAATATGAAGACAAAAGTTCAAGATTACATATATTAGCAACGATGAGCGCGCATGTAAAATAATCACTGACATATTGCTAGCAATATTTAAGCATACAAATATATACATATGAATTTCACAACTTGGACAACGATACATTTTCCTAAAATACTACATCTATGATAATTAACTTGTTAAACAATATAATAGTAAAACCCAATTAAATTGGTATTATTTTGATACAAATATATACATATGAATTTCACAACCAACCAAGTGTGTTTATGAATTTCGGTGGGCAAAGATTTAAAAGAACACTAGACAAAACTTGTTTATGAACCAAGTGTGCATCATATGGCTCCGACGTACGGCTGCTCCGGCGAGGACGAGGACGCGGCGGCTCCGACGAGGGCAAGGGCGAGGACGCAGCGGCTCCGGCGAGGGCGAGGGCGAGGGCTCCGCACGCTTCTCTGGCGTGGCGCCCGTGGTGGCGGGCGAGGGCGAGGACGCGACTGCTGCTGTGGCGCGGTGGGTGGTCTGGCGCGGTGGCGGTGGCGATTCCTCCCTCACTCCGAGGGTCATGGCGGCCGGCGGTGGCTCACTCCGACGACGGTGGCGGCCGGCGGTGGCGGTGGCGATTCCTCCCTCACTCCCTCTGCTCCGGTGGCGGTTCGATCTGGCTCTGGGGGGGGGAGAAAGGAAGGGGAAGGCGAATTTAATACCCCCCCTTTAACACCGGTTCGTGGCTAGAACCGGTGTTAAAGGGGGGGATTCCGTTTCCCGCGCGCATTTATTACCCCCCCTTTAACACCGGTTCCAGCCACGAACCGGTGTTAAAGGGCAAGATGAACGAAATAATGCGCCCCTTTAACACGGTTCGTTCTGAACCGGTGTTAAAGGGGCATTTATTTCATGCATTAAAGGGCATTTTAATTCAAAAATATGATATGAATTTAGAAAATTCATATCTTTTTCATTTCAACTTAGAAAAATATGAATAATATATCATAATTTTCAGAAAAATAATATCTATCCATTCATGTAAATCATTTTTATTTACTTTACATGAAATTTTTCAAAATAATTAAAACACTTACATATAAATTTTGATTATTCAATTCAAACAAAAATAAATTGTTAAATCCTAAAACTTTGAACATAAGAAATATTAAGCATCTAAAAATAAATCTAACCCTATTTTATTAGATCAAATCATATTTTAATGCCGCATCTTTTGTATTAACATTTTTGAATTGATTGGATATTTAAATGTCGCATCTTTTGTATACACTTGAATCTCACCAAGCCTCGCTTAACTTGCATTGTTTTTTTTATAAAATAGCATTGTGAACCTAAAAATGATTTTTGTAAAAAATCATGAGCATCGTATCATGTACCTGTAGTTCATATCTGACCTACTTTCTACCGATTCGGCAGGAATTTGTCATTTTCACCAGAGGTGGACGGAAAGGTTTCAGATCCCCCTGTTGGTAAATTGTACATATAAGGTGGTCTAGTATTTTTGTAAAATGTGTTGGTGGTTTTTTGAATTAGCCATTTGGTGGTTGCTTCACAAAACCGTTCGGTTTTTATGATCGGAAAATGGAAAATGCCTTTTTGGTGCGATAAAAAGGAAAACTTCCTCTTGCAACATTGTTTGCCATGCCATGATGCACATGTATGCACAATATGGCCATATTATCACAAACTATGCCTTGATTCTAGCCATAAAATTGGTCATTTGACCCGAAAGCCAAGAAACCTCGAATGAGATAGGTCATTTTGTGAAGGTTTTTTCGAGACATAATCAATATACCAAGTTTGAGATTTTTCCTTCTAACTATGTCACATAATATAACACCACGCGAAGGTTTCGCACTGTTTCGATCTTTTTTTATTTTTTTATCCCCGTTTTAAACCATCGACAAACTTTGTCGAACAACGGGCATGATGATTCTTAGCTCGGGGCCAAGCCTCGCTCAACTTGCATTGTTTTTTTATAAAATAGCATATTGTGAACCTAAAAAAGATTTTTGTAAAAAATCATGAGCATCGTATCATGTACCTGTAGTTCATATCTGACCCACTTCCTGCCAATTCGGCAGGAATTTTTTTTTCACCAGAGGTGGACGGAAAGGTTTCAGACCCCCCTGTTGGTACATTGTACATATAAGGTGGTCTAGTATTTTTGTAAAATGTGTTGGTGGTTTTTTGAATTAGCCATTTGGTGGTTGCTTCACAAAACCGTCAGTTTTTTATGCTCGGAAAATGGAAAATGCCTTTTTGGTGCGATAAAAAGGAAAACTTCCTCTTGCAACATTGTTTGCCATGCCATGATCCACATGTATGCATAATATGGCCATATTATCACAAACTATGCCTTGATTCTAGCCGTAACATTGGTCATTTGACCCGAAAGCCAAGAAACCTCGAATGAGAATGCAACTAATAGTAAGTTACATAAAGCCGAACTGGAACTGAAAATTAAGATACATAAAAGAACTAAAAATTAAGATACATGGCCAGATTAAGTAACAATCGGCCGAACTTGTTTCGGAATGTTGGAGTGATTCAGTCATGCTCCTGCCTACACCTGTAATACTCGCCACTGTAGTCGTCGTACTCGCCGCCGCCGTCATCGCTGTCGTCGTCGGGGTCGCCGTAATTGAACCTCTGGAGAGTACGCGTGGGATGGACTTGAGGGTAGCGCGTGGGCTGGACTTGAGGGTAGCGCAGACGGGGGTTAGAGTCGGCGGCAGTGTCATAGGCCATGACGCTCTGGAGAGTCCGACCGCGCCACCATAGCCGACGGCCGGCCTCGTTGAAGTTAGGAGGTGGGCCGTCCTCCTCGTTCCTGGCGAGCCTCTCACGCCGATCCACGAAGAAGGCTTCCCAAGTAGGGAAATAGTCGGGATGCCATCTGGATTCCTCCGCTGCTCCTCGTGAGCTCGAAGTAGTAGTGGTTCATGATGGCCATCCGATGCGCCACACCTAGAGGGACAGGAGGAACCGGCACGCCTCCGGCTCGGCATCCGGTAAGGGACACGATGGTCCGTGGCGGGGGTAGTTCGGCGCGCCTCCGCCTCCCTTGGGGTTAGTGCTACGATGGAAGCCATGGGAAAGAGTGATGAGGTTGCAGATATGAGTCTAGAGATGTGCAATCACAATGGAGGCCAACCCTACATATATATATATAGTGAACTAGCGGGAAGAACTGGAGGGAAGAAAAATGGCGGGAAGAAGAACTGGCGGGAAGAAAAATGGCGGGATGAACCTTTAGTCCTGGTTGGAGACACCAACCGGGACTAAAGATGAACCTTTAGTCCCGGTTGGAGACACCAACCGGGACAAAAAACACGAGTCAACACTAATAATAGGGGTGAGTGTCGACATTATGTCGTGCGGCGTGTACCTTGTCCCGGATGGTGTCACCAACCGGGACTAAAGATGAACCTTTAGTCCCGGTTGGAGACACCAACCGGGACTAAAGATGAGTGTCGACATTATTTCGTAAGTGTCGACACTATGTCGAGCTGCTTGTACTATAAATAGGCATCCTTGTGAGTCCAGTCCTCTAGCCAGTTTAAGGCTATGCCTTACCTCCTTTCGAGAGCAGGGTCACCACTACGGCCAGTTTCAGGGAGATGCCGACGGAGCCTAGTCCTCCGGCATCTCCGAGAAACTGGTCATAGAGGCACTCCCTAATATGTGAAATTAGTTAGCTCCCAGGTGTATTGATCTAGTTAGAGAAGTTACAAAGCTGCAAGATGGTTTTCGAGAGCAGGGACACCACTACGGCCAGTTTCAGGGAGATGCCGACGGAGCCTAGTCCTCCGGCATCTCCAAGAAACTGGTCATAGAGGCACTCCCTAATATGTGACCGCGCGCGTTTGGAGATCAGATCTTAATGGTAAGTACGAATCGGGACAACTTTTCTCATAGTCCCGGTCCATCCACAAAACATGACTAACACTCAAGACATGTATTAATATTAAAAACATGAACTAGAGTTACATAATATGAGCATGAACTTCTTGGCATATGTCCTTCCTTATGATCGCTTAAGACGTAACCATGGAGCATCTTCTTTACTTAACGGAATGCTTGGGTCAGTTTTCACTGTGAAGGGCGGAATTTCATCAAACTTATTATAATCTTCTGACATGTCTGTCTTGTCCTCGATTCCCACGATGTTTCTTTTCCCTGAAAGAACTATGTGACGCTTTGGATCATCATATGATGTATTCGTTTGCATATTTTTTCTTTTTTTGGTCTGGAGGACATGTCCTTCACATAGAAAACCTGAGCCACATCATTGGCTAGGACGAATGGTTCGTCTATGTTCTTGTCTACCTTCATAAGATTGTTGAGATCCACCGTTGTCATTCCGTACTTGTCTACCTCAACCCCTCCTCCTGTTAGCTTGACCCATTTGCATCGAAACAAGGGGACCTTAAAATTAGGTCCATAGACAAGTTCCCATATCTCCTCTATGAACCCATAATACGTGGTCTTCTGCCCATTGTCTTCTGAAGCGGACACCACTATTTTGGTTGGTGCTCTTTTTATCTTGGCCTATCGTGTAAAATGTATTCCCATTTATCTCGTACCCTTGGAAAGTACATACATTCGAAGATGATGTCCTGGCCAACAAGTACAGCTGATCCCTAACAGTGGTGTTATTCGTGAGAAGTCTTTGCGACCAATGCCAAAACTCGCCATGTGTTCACTTATAATCCATTCATCGACCGTATCCGGGTGTTTGAGGTGTATTAAATTCTTGTGTTCATTGATATACGGGCAACCAAGATAGATCTTTGTAAAACCGTAGTGTGCTTGATTGAGAGAATGCGTCCCTACATATCATTGCTTTACATCCTAGGGTGCCTTTTCCACGATCTCCCTCATGTCGTGATTACGGAACACCAATCGCCTTAAGGTCGAATAAAATCAACACATAACTCAATGACCTCCTCTGTTACATAGCCCTTGGAGATGCTTCCTTACGGCTATACGGTTATGAACATATTTCTTTAAGACTCCATGTACCTATCAAAGGGAACATATTGTGTAGAAATACAGACCGAGAATGGCAATCTCTTCTACTAGGTGAACCAGAGATGCGTCATAATATTGAAGAAGGATGGTGGGAACACCAACTCAAAGTGACAAGACATTGGGCCACATCATTTGTAACCACTGGTAGGCTTTCTGGATCGATTACCTTCTGAGATATTGCATTGATGAATGCACATAGCTTCACAATGGGTACTCGAACATTTTCAGGTAGAAGCCCCCTCAATGCAATCGAAAGCAATTGTGTCATAATCACGTGGCAGTCATGAGACTTCAGGTTTTGGAATTTTTTCTTTGCCATATTTATTATTCCCTTTATATTCGACGAGAAGCCAGACGGGACCTTGATACTGCTCAGACATTAAAAAAATATTTCCTTCTCTGCTTTGGTAAGAGCGTAGCTGGCAGGAGTTAAGTGGCATCGTTTACCCTTCTCGTTCTCAGGATGCATAGGATCTTCAGGGGCCTTCAGAAGTTGCTGGTCCTGCCGTGCTTCCGGTGTATCTTTTGTCTTCCCATACACTCCTAGAAAGCCTAACAGGTTCACGCAAACATTCTTCGTCACGTGCATCACGTCGATTGAAGAGCGGACCTCTAAGACTTTCCAATAGGGTAGGTCCCAAATTATAGATTGCTTCTTCCACATGGGCGCGTGTCCGGCATCGTCATTCGGAACAGATAGACTGCCAGGACCTTTTCCAAACATTACTTCTAGGTCCTTGACCATACCAAATACCTCCTCACCGGTACGGAGGACAGGCTTCCTCCGGGTTACGCGACATTTGAAATGCTTGCCTTTCTTTCTTCTTGGATGCGAGTTGGAAGAAATCAGCGATACCCTAGGTACACAACCTTCTTACATTTATCCAAATATACACTTTCGGTATCATCTAAGCAGTGTGTGCATGCGGTGTATCCCTTGTTTGTCTACTGAAATGTTACTAAGAGCAGGCCAATCATTGATGGTTCTGACAATGCTCGTGGGTCAAATGGCTCCCCTTTGTGCTTATCCCACATACATTACACCTGGTTTGGCCCACAGTTGTAAAAGTTCTTCAACTAATGGCCTTAGGTACACATCAATGTCGTTGCGGGTTGCCTCGGGCCTTGGATGAGCACGGCATCATAATGAACTTCCTCTTCATACACAACCAAGGAGGAAGGTTATAGATACATAGGGTCACATGCCGTGATGTGTGCAGCTCTGCTCACCAAAAGGATTCATGCCGTACTTAGACCAAATCTTAAGTTCCTTGCGTCACGTGAGAAGTCCGGGTACTCTCGCCGACTTTTCTCCTTGTGACCCATCAGGGGTGTCTCAACATCGCGTCTTTCTTCTGGTCTTCCATGTGCCATCGCAACAACTTGGCATGCTCTTTATTTACGAAGAGACGTTTTAACCGTGGTATTATAGGAGCATACCACATAACCTTGGCGGAACCTTCTTCCTAGGGGCCTCGCCCTCAACATCGCCAGATCGTCTCGTCGATCTTATCTTGCGATGCAATGCATACGGGCATGCATCCAAATTCTCGTACTTCTCACGTGGTAGAGGATGCGATCATTAATGCGAGCATGTATCTTACGCGTCTAATCCTAGAGGGCGACAACCTTCTTTGCTTGGTATGTCTTGTCGGGCAACTCATTATTTCTTGGAAGAATATTCTTCATTTTTATCAACAACTTTGAAAATCTTTGTCGGTCACACCATTCTCTGCCTTCCATTGCAGCAAATCCAGATTGTGGCACCTAGCTTTTGTGGCCATCTTTGCAAGTTGGATACAACAATGTTTTGTGATCCTTTAACATCTGCTCCAGCTTCTCCTTCTCCTTTTCGGTTTCACATTCTTCCTTTGCATCGAGAATGGCCCGACCAAGATCGTCATCAGCGGGCCCATCTGCTCCCTCTTGATCTTCATTATCTACCCCCGTTGCATTATCATCATATTCAGGATACATATTATGATAGTTGCCATCATCCTCTTCTTCTTCGTTGTCTTCCGTCACAACCCCTTTTTCTCCGTGCTTGGTCCAACAATTATAGATGGGCATGAAACCGGATCGAAGCAGGTGGGCGTGAATGGTTCTGGTATTTGAGTAGTCTTTCTTGTTCTGACAGTGAACACACGGACAACACATAAAACCATTGTGACCACGGTTTGCATTAGCCACAACGATGAAATTTTGGAGGCCCGTAATGTACTCGGAAGTGCGGCGGTCACCGTACATCCATTGCCGGTTCATCTGCATTAATAAGTAGTATATATCAAAAAATAATAGGAAGATGACCATTTATATATATAGTACATCAATGACACATGAAAGGATAGTTGCCGACCTCGACCGAGACGGAAAGAGCAACAAGAAAACTTATTTTGAGCTCTCGGACATTTCACCGAACACCTCTTGTGATATGAAAAAAAATAGCACTCTTCACACCCTTTTGCTAGGCTCCAAAATGTGAAAGAATGAAAGAGTGAGGGGTGTGTGTGCTGGGGTGGTGTCTTATATAGCCCCCCCTTTAACACCGGTTCAAGCCACGAACCTAAAGAAACTCTGTGGCTGCACATTGTTGCAGTCGCTTTAACACCGGTTCGTGGCATGAACCGGTGTTCAAGGGGGGCTCCTTTTTTGCCGCAGGGGCCACGCTGGTTTAAACTACTGCTACGCTTTGTTTAAAGGTACTACAGAGATTAGCCAGCTTTGTTTAAACTAGTGCTACGCTTAATGCTGATAATTGGGACGCCAGCCTTTTTTGCCAACATACGACACAGGAGCCGCCCCACATGGTTAGTCATCCTAATAATTGACGGAAAATTAGCATATAATGGGTGATATTTTTATCACACGGGAAAAGGAATAAATAGAAAATAAATCGAGGTCCCCTCCTTTAAGTAAGTGTGGCAGGGGAATCTTAAGAGTCACCGAAACGCATGACCTGGCCACGCACAGCGGCAGCTACAAGCGACCTGCGAAGTCTTGGTACTTTGGGAAGAAGGAAATGCTGCCGGAGAGAATGTGAAATGACTGGTTTAACTGAGTGGTTGCCTTGTTTGTTGATCTAGGGGATCGTGCACGTTTGGTATCACGGGGGAAAGCACCTTGCAAGTGTAGTTGCACGGCTCAAGATTCATTGACATTTGGCAGTAGTGTTCCGCCGTTCTTGCCGGCCAAAACAGGAATAGCTTCGTCCTGGGGAGCAGCTTGCTTGAGATCTGCGCCCAATTTGTCTTTGTGGCTTTGACAGACTTAATCATCGGAGTATGCACATATCGGTAGATGATAAGGGATTAGCTGAGACAGAGTGATCTGTGCGCGTGTCGTGGGTACAAGTACTGACATGGGCGGTGATTTATCTGGACTCTGGAGTTGCGCTGTCGACTGCTGATTGTTCCTGCGGAGTGCGAGAATAGTATTTATTAGGCTTGTTAATTTTTGCAAGACAACTTAAAAAAGAAGCAAATCAGGCTGTGGACGATACGGTGTTGTTGCCTTGCTGAATAGTCCCGGTCGACTTGGTCGTGACGACGACTGACGGGGCACATGATTTGGTGTAGCACCCGGTCGATCCATACATAAGCGTATCGAAGGAGCATCACACGATATGTGATGTTGGTACACCATCTTTAGTGGTGATTTTTTTTGTGGCTATGCTTAGTGATGATGTTGGCACACCATCTTTAGTGACTTTGCATCTGGAAATATCAGAAATATTTAAACACAGCACGAATAAATTGTTTGAAGAAATTACTATCTGTAACAACTAATATACAAATATTGATTAAAGTATTTTGTTTGCATTAAGGGCATCGGATTTTGGTTTCGCTTTGGGTCCATAAAATCTCAAGATCGGTCTTGGATATCCCCACAACATTCGTCAAAGCTCCAAGTCCAAGCTATGCCGCATCATCTCCTAACGGCTTTGACTCGGCGATGAGCTGTGACATAGACGTACGGTAAGATAATAAACGACATTGTTTAACTGAACCTTACAGTGTGATAATTCTTATCCGCTGTACCATTTTCTTTAGTCACTGATGGTCTGAAGTTAAATATTTGGACCAGGTTTTCCTATATTTATAATAACTTTTGGGTTTGTTGACAAAAACATGTGTGGGTTCGAGATGGGAAAGAATAGTCTTTTTATTATTTATAAGAAACATTTTTACTTAACTATGATTTAATCAATTAAAACCAAGATTTAATTATACTATTTTATTTTAGAAAGGTTAGCCACATAACCGTACTGCTCAAGTGTAGGGTACAAATTATACAATTTAGTTGACACATTTATCTTTGCAAATACACATGGATGTGTCAAACTGATGCCATATTTTGTAAAAGAAACTTGTGGCCAAGATTTAAAACAACTGTTGTTGGAGACATTGCTGAGAATATATTGGTTGAATTTAATATTCTTAGGAATTAATATATATCATTAAACATGTTATAGTATATAATTATGCTTTTAATACTATTTTAGTATCTTGAAATATATTGATTTAGAACTCTAGAGTGAACATATATAATAAATATGTTGATGGAGGTTTCTAGAGTGTATGATTGTAAATTAGCTGGAAGTAAATAGGAAACTATATTGTGTATGAGTTGGCTCCATGTGTGTTTATATGTTTGGCATTGCTCATTACTTACTGGTTTCATTGTCAAATATACATTCATGTTTTTCTTGGGGTTCCACAATGGAAACACATGTGTGATTTGTAGTTTGTATCAAAATATAAATATTTTTAACAACTATTACACAATATGAAAACAAAACTATGGTTGTATGGTTGTGTGGGTGGTTGTACCCAACCCACCAAGTAATAAACTCCATGTTTTGCGCCTTTTGTGTCTCTTATTAGGGCAAATATTCTTCTAGAGTCGACATATACATCAACCGCAAGAGCCATGTCAATTTTATCAATCTTGAAACTTCGAGAATTTATTCTTGACACTAGGCGATTATGTGAGTGTACGTGTAGTTGTTGTTCGCCCTTTAACTATGCAAGTATTTCTATGTTTATGAGATAGTTTGGAGTTTTACGTCACACTCCATGATGGGGTCATGGGTAACTGGGTACCCATAGGAAGGTACTCCCTCCGTTCCTGAGCATAAGGCTTAAATATTTTTTCAAATTTTCGTCAAAGAACAAGGCGTGGGTGTAGATCTGGAGTGTTTCTTCCCAGTTCAAATTCTCCAATACGAGCCGTGCATGCAGGTTTTAGTTTAAAAATTGTATGCATGCAGCGCTAATTGGATATGCCAGCCGTAGGGAATTAATGCCTAACCAATAAATTCTAAAGTTTGTTGCGGTTATGAGAAGCATGCGAGAGAATTAAGGAGGGATTAACAATTTATGAGGGGTAAGTTTGAAAAGTAATTTTTCTACCTGACCCACCTTAATAGCCGTGCCTATTTTTTTACGCCTTGTGCTTAGGAATGGAGGGAGTAAGATTTAGCATACCAGCTAGTGCTTCGTATCCCCTCACGCGGCTAAGTGCCAACTGACACAAAGCCCGACAGAACAGCTGGTTGTCTTCCACCGTAGCTAGCTAGCGTAGCATGCCAGCTAGGCATACAGAGAGGCTAACACCCTAAAAGTCTGCGGGTATGTAACATGACGAGACACATACACATGTATATTCAACCACATGTAGTGTCGTTCAGGCAATTCCCTAGGCTGAGCAACGAGGTCTGACCCCCTCGCTGCATCATATCCCAACCTTCCGGCCGGCGGAGACACCTCGTATGCTCAAAAGTCCATGATGACATCATCAATAGCAGCTCGCTGCTCCACGACGCACTGGTAATAAGACGAGCATGGTGGAAAATACACACACCACCATGTCTCATCCGGCCCAACGATAATTTCTTAGTCATACCCCAATATTCATGGCCGAGGGTATAAAGGAGCAAACCCCAAAGAAGGAGGGAGAATACATTCTACATTCAATTTAACCCCATTCACATTCTACTTAAGAGCCACCACAACACATCAAAATCCACATTGAAGACCACTTATCTCCAATGAGAGAATTAGTTCATAGCTAGTTCATCTTTAGGCTCTTAAAGCATATCTACAATTTGATTCCACCTAGAGTCATTTTCCCTGAAAAAGAGAGGCTCAACATGCTGGCTAGACTCCTAGCCGATGTTCACCTCACGTATCAGCTAAACCTCAAGCCGGTACACCCCTTTGTAATCTCGCAAGAACTTCACATTCTCAATATAATAAAGTTGAGTCAGGACATAGGGATGTTACCCTATAGATACCTAGGATTTAAACATGTATAAAATATTGTGTGCATTAAGATTAGTAATCCATCGGGATCGCGATCATAAGTTTTTTTAATGAAATTCCGCTGATTTATTAATAATCATCAATAGCAGTATAAAGAGTTCTAAAAGTACTGTAATAAAAAAATCAAATAGATCATTAGACCACCTAGCGACAACTACATACACTAGCACGAGCCGAAGGCGTACCGCCGTCATCGCCCCTCCATCGCTGGTGCTAACGAGTCGGGCAAAGCTTGACGTAGAAGAGCGTGTTGTAGTAGACGGACGGAAGGACGTCGTGCTAAGTCCGCAAAAGACCAACGCACAAGAGCAACAACCATCACCGGAGATGATAAAATAGATAAGAAGATACTGACCTCAAAATGCACTAGACCGACGAGCCATACATCCAGAAGCATATGGCCTTGCGCGTGTCGCACGACCCGAAAGATATCCCGTGGCTCAATTGGACGCTCCGGGATTCCACTTACGACATGCCACCGACGAGTTCGCGAAATGATGGTCAGCCAGGACGGTGGCAACATTATAAACATAGATGGCACCGATTGCTGGCTGGGCTGTGACATCGACATCGACCGAAGTGAAGATGATGGTGATTACTGAGACCACAACAGAGGTTGGAATCCTGACCACTACGACTGATGCCGACCCCGGTAGGTTAGATTTAGTTTAAATTTCTATTCAAACTTTATGAAAAACCTACATGTTTGAATGAAATTCGGTAAGTTGTTTCAAATTTGTGTCACTTTATATTTAAGGAGATTAGAGAGACGCCTCAAGAGGGGCGTCGGTGTGGGGAGGCTTCTATAAATGGCTGACACTATGAATGTTCGTCCCCAAAGACCTTGTTCGGCATTGCTTGCTAGACATGGCTTGGGAAGCGCCGGTGGATGTGCTCTAATAGCATCTCTAACCGATTCCTTTAATGTTAGAGCCAAATTCAGCGCACTATTCGTCGATTCCTATATTTTTGCTCCTCTAAACATTGGTCGCCGAATTCGTTCCCATTTATTTAGACTCCTAAATTTCAACTTCGCTAGATACTTGATCAAAAACATTGCAATAAAATGAAAACACATCAAACTAAAACTCTTAGTTCATACACATATTGGATAGTTCATATATAGATTCTAACACTAGGATGGTCGCCGACGTCGATGGCCGTCACAGAAACCCTAGCTACGGCGCCTAGCATCGATGGCCGGCGTCGGTGTCCACCTACTTGTCGAGGCTGTCGAGCGATGCGTCGAAGCTGTCGGTGGAGTCGGTGTCCCTGTCGCCGAGGTCGATGACTTCCTCTGCTGGCGTCGAGGAAGACGTAGCAGCCATCACTGAGGAAGAAGGCCATGCTGCCGACCATGAGTAAGAAGGCCATGCTGCTATCACGGCGAAAGAAGGCCCTTCCGCCAAGGAGGAAGAGGCGATGCCGCGACGTCCAGCATACTCCTCGAAGCGTGCGGCCTCCGCGGCGACCATGTACCGCTCGTCAGCGGAGCTCTACCATGTACCGCTCGCCCGTGGCCTCGGCCTCAAGTTGCTCCCGGGCCTCCCAGTCCTCCTAAGTGAAGCGCGCGTCGTGGCCGCAGCAAGGAGGGGAGAAGAGCTCCAACACAACACTATCGAGAGGGAAGTTCAGCGGCCCGCAGTCGGATCCATGGAGGCCTACATTGGCGACCTCGTGTCCCCATGACGCCTGCCTCTCCGACTAGAAGGTTCCCAGCCAGTGGCATTGGTGGGTGTTCCGGTCGGTGATCTCTGCCACCCAGTTCCCCCACTTCCGCTGCCGCACACCGTGGTACTCGTCGTGCGGTGCCGCGGTCGGCAGGATGTCGCGAGGACCCAATCTACGGCCACGAGACGAGCCGCGGCCCCGAAAGGCGATGCGGATAGGCGGTGGCGACCGGCGACGGGATCTAGCCATATCCGGAGAGTTTGAATGGAAGAAGAGGCGGTGGGAAGAAGAACGGCACCGGGAGAGTGAGCGGCGGCATGGGAGAGATTTTTTCTCATCGACCGCGCGGCCGAGCAAATATAGGAGAGGGGTGGAAAATTTTAAGGGCCGAAATCCTATATTTTCTCCTCTAAAGCGTTTTAGAGGATCGTTTAGGTGCTACTTACGCCATTAATGAAGCAAATTTGCTCCTCTAATTTTTTTGGCTTTGGGCTAGAGATGCTATAATGTGGCTTTGCACTCAAGCATTGCACCAAATCATTGGAGCCTCACTATCGTCAGCGACCTTGAAATTTTCAACAGGATAAGTAGTAACCATCGGCAGTGGGATGATTTGGCTTCGGAATCTACGGGTGTGTTTGGTTCCCGAACGATAAGGAACATAAAGGAGTGAGTCCATTCCGAGGTCATCGGACGGTTCGGACCCGTGTTTCGGTTCGAAAAAGAACGGAATGTTCATATTGTGTTCGGTTGGTAGAATTGGGACTAGAACGGAATAGATATAATGATGCTTAAAATTTTAATGATTTAAGCTTAAATTTAACAATTGTATCTAATGGTATAGAATTGGGACCAAATCAGAGGGGCCCAGCTTGCCCGCGCCGCCGCATGTCTTCTCGCGCCACCATCCGCCAGCTTACACGTTGCCGAGTTTTCCCACGCCGACGCTGCCCGGATGCGCAGAGAGTCGAGCTTGCCTGCGCCGCCGCTGGAATCCTAACTGCTACGGCTTCTACTGATGCTAGTAGTTTAGGTTTAGTCTAAATTTCCATTTAAACTTTATAAAAAACCTAGTACATGTTTGAATGAAATTCGCTGATTTGTTTCAGATTTGTGTCATGTTTACACATATTAGAGAGACACCGGAAGAGAGACGCCAGTGTGGGGGAGGGCTCCTAAATGGCCGGTGTTGGGGATATGCGATATGGGTATCCTCATAGCATGTCTCCTATCCGGATAACCCGGATGGCCCACAGTTGGTATCATGGCCCATGGCCTGCTGGGCGGCCCAGTTAGATGGATCCAGAAGGGAGACCCATGCCGGATAAAGGAAGGCTACGGTTGGAGTCGCTGAGGTACCCGGAGCCTTGGAGTACAAGACACGCAAGACTAGTAATAGATGGTGTAGGACTTTGTAACTTGTCCGGTTAGGACTTTTCCCTATAACCCTAGGACCTGGAGACTATATAAGTCGGGCCTATGGGAGCCTTTAGGGAACAATCTGAGACGACCAAGTAGCGATTAGCACGCACCTAGCACAGTGAACCAATCCCTGTAACTCGGCGTATTGCCATTATAGTGATTTATAGCAGGAGTAGGATTCCGCCACCATTGTGGTATCTGAACCTGGGTAAGTTGTGTTACCTCGTACCCGTCAACCGTCCGCCTTCCCCCACGTCTATAAACACGCAATGTGAGGACCCCTCCATGGCGTACTCGTAGGCAATACCACGACAGTTGGCGTCCACCATGGGGCAAGAGGCGCTTCAGGATCTTCAGCGGGCGAGGACCAAGATGTTCGCGGGAATCGGCGAAACCGTGGCCATCGGTCGCGTTATCTTCTCCGACAATGTTCCGATCGTCCCTCCCGACGAGTTCTGGATCCCGGCGAAGACGAACCCTACGCGGTGTTCGATCGTTCTATCAGAGACATCCACCTCTTCATTGGCGAAACCGACTCGGGCACTAGTTCCCTAGGAGTCGTAGGAGCATCAATACCCGCACGGACCGCCTACGGGCAGGATACGTTCGCGGAAGGATCGTTGTCGGATCTTTCTTCGGAGTTTGCCGGCAAAGATCAGAAAAATTCAAGGCCCACCCAAACCGCCCTTGCGTAGGATATAACGGTGGAAGATCGCTGCAAGTCCGTCGGCTTCGCCCGTGCATCACGACAGCAGAGATCCAAGTTTGTCGGCGTGGTTACCATCTTCGATCTGGCGCGTTGTATTCAGAGATAGGGCGACCCCCCCCCCCGCGATTACCTGGTCAGGTGGCTCCATATACGAGACGATCTGGCCCTCTACCCCAATGATGATGCCATGTATCACTTTGTGGAAGGACTGGACCATGGCACGCTCCTCTGACATTCTCTAAGACGGCAGCAGGCGTCGGGACTCCTTACCTTCGAAGGCATGGTGAACACCGTAAACAACTACGCGGAGGCTGAAGCGGCAGCTCAGACAGCGCTTGCGCTCATTGACGGAGCCCCTCCGATTCAGCCACTACCACCACTGCCTCCAACCGCCATCGCCGCTGTCGCACCGCCACCTCCAGTCATCGTCGTCGCTGTTGCACCTCCACTGCCCGTCATCGAGGAAGTCCTGGCACCCTCCGAATCTGTGATTGACGCGATATATGCCGACTTCAGTGCAGACTCAGAGGAGATAGATTTCAGTCCAGAGGAACTAGACTCCGCCAAGCAGGAGATGGAGGAGGAATACACGCGCGACGAGCAAGCCAACAACGTTTTCACGTCTCGAGAGGTGTTCGTCACCATTGGGACGGCGATGGATGAAGATCAACCCGGACGAGCTCCGCCTACAGCGCTGGAAAAGGGGAAGGGGCCACTTATTGCTGATGACGATGATCACGCAAAGTTCATGCCTCCTCCGCCTAACCCAGTGCAGCAGCCGCAGGAACTCGGCACCAGCCCGAGCAACAACAACACCACAAACTTGCCGCCTCCGGCATCTTCGTCCGTTGTTGCCCAAGTTACTCCAACTGATAGAGTGATGTACGGCAATCTCCTCGTTGAGCCACTGACCGTAGCTCATATCCAGAACGTGACTCAGCTTGACAAGAAGCGCCAGCAGCTGCGGGAGGAAGCGCAGGTCATCACGGAGGAACGCGCTAAGCTAGATCGAGATCTGGTCAACGCGCAGAAGTCCATAGAGAAAGCTAGAGCAATGGAGGCCGAGTACAAGACTCTGTTGCAGCAGCAGAAGGCCAAGTGTAACATCCCAGCATTTAGGAACCTAACGAAGGGTAGATTTAGGATTATGTATTGTTGCATGCATCTACTTGTGAAAAGGTGGGTAAAATTTTCGCCAAATAAAACTTTAAGTTATCAATGTTTCTTTCTTACTTTAAGATTAGGTTTAGACTTAAAGTAGGATTGTTAGAAACTTTGATGTGATCTTAAAATAATTATGTGTGTTTTGAAAGGGGTTTGAATTTAAAAACTTAAGTGTTTGAATAATAATTTAAATGATTTAGATATAAGATTTGAATCTTACATTAATTAAGATATAGGTATTATAACTTAAATCTCAAAACAATAGAAAATATGAAATTCATTTTCATATTATAAAGACATAAACAAGTTACAATAGAATAAAGAATAAGAATCTTCTTTATTAATAATAACATAATCTCTATTACAATTGAATAAAATAAAGATTACATGAACTATAAAAAAAATTATTACAAAGGATTAAGAAAAATTACATCTACTAACTATCCTATATCTAAAACCTAAACTAAATCTTCATCTTTATCTTTGAACCTGCAAAACAAAGATTAAACAGAAATAAAACAAGATTAGTGTTAGTATGTATTTCTCTCAGATATGTGAGTGAGGTGCACTTGACAATCTCATCATTGAGAAATGTTAAAGTGGGGAAGTTTCACCAATATGAAAGATTTCATCTTTCATAAATTCACAACCAGAATGAAAAGGACAACAAAAAGGGATCAGTTCACCAGCCAAGGTAAAACTAGATTGGTAACAGTAAGATCAAATTTTCTGAACCTATCCATATGTGCATAGCAGGCACACAGGCTGCACACACACAAGCATGCAAGGGTGTGTTGTCGACTGCACAAGCACAACCAGATCAAACAAAACCAGAGCACAACCGTAGGGAAGCACCCCAGTGCAACACCACACCACACCACAACACAACACAGCCTGGGAGAACAGCAAGTAAACCAAGAACAGCAGCTAAACCAACCACCAGATTAACCCCAAACATCACCAGAATGGTGACATAAGAAGGAGGAAGAATCAGGTGGACAGCAAGGCCAAGCCAGGAGCTAGGAGGAGCAGGCTAGCTCCAGATAGAGCACAAGAGTCCGGCAAAACCAGATCAAGATCATCACCAACTTACTCCACAAATATCAGCTTTTGTGGTGAGTTTCATAAAACCTTCACATGATCTAATCATCTTATTTAGAGAAAGGCATGTGTTGTTTTACAAAACAAACCCTCAGAAGACACCCAAGTGGGGTGAATCCATCATAGAGATTTCTGAAAATCTAAAGGCAAAAAGCAAAGCACCAGAATCCAACCAGAGCTCAGAGCAACATCCTTGCTCTAGTTGTCAAACCATATTCTACAATTCAATCATACATATACCTATGATCTATTTCTAGGCACATCTCTAAAGGAAGAGTAGCACCTTAGAAACAAATCTTTGGAATCCATAGATTGATCAAGCTCACTATCATTTTGCCAAACTTTAATTTAATAAAGAATAGTTGGTACCACTACCAAGACTATCTAGATGAACCAACTAGATAAGATATGCATCCCTAAGCCTCAGACCAACATCATTGGTCATAGGGAATTCAGATATGAGCATCTCTAGTTTTCAAAGCCAAGATTGTCTCAAGCATAAACTAACCAAATCCATGGTTTAGAATTTAACCTGTGTGCCATACATGATGGTGTCACAAGAACAATTCAATATGAATCAGGAAAAGCAGAAAATCATCCTAGATTCATAAAATGAACTAACTAATCATTTTCCTGTTAAAAACAGGAATCATAACTAGAATATTACTATGATACACTTCACTGTTTGAGATCATGAGGATCTCAATCCACATATTAATTTCCAAGCTAATAGCACTAGGGCATTAGTTGTATCTTATCATAATCATGACCATGAATCAAATAAACAGTGGAAAGCTATAAGATCATTAGCTTTACCAAGCATGGTTCCCATATAACCACATCATCCGAATCAGATGCAATCCAAGCATCAAATCATCAAGTAAGCCACCAGAAACACCATACATCAGATCAACCAACAAGCCTCAGGCCAATAAGCATTCAGTATGGGTACAAACCATCTAAACATGAATCAATTCCTCCAGTACATGAACAAGCACATCACAGAAACCCTAAAAGGGATAATCATCCTAATCTGAATCAAACAATATCCAAAGAGAGGACACTGCTAACATCTAACATCGAATCAGCAAGCACAGAGAGCACCAGGAGAGGGGAAACAAACTCACCATAGGTCCTCGCTGAAGGATAGAAGAGGAAGCAGAGGGGCCGACGGCCATGGCGGCACGGGGAGCACCCGGAGGGCGCAACATCACGCCACGACAACGACCATGATCACGCCTGGAGGTGCAGAGCATCACCTCAACGCACGACGACCACGACCGCACTTGAACCCATGCCAATACCCAAACCCTAGGGTTCGGGACGACATCGATCCATCGTAGGAGAGCCCTAGGCTCGAATCCAATTGGATAGAACGAACAGGAGTCATCGACAACCCCCTAATGCACCACGGCGGCGACGGCGGCCGATGGCGGAATCGCCGATCGCCGGCACGGTCGGGGCAGGAGGAGGAGAAGATGAACTCATGGCAGAGAGAGAGAGAGAGAGAGAGAGAGAGAGAGAGAGAGAGGAATGGGCCGAGTTGGGCCAGACACTTCGGGGTGGCTCTTTTGTCTAGTACTAGTGGGCCAACAGGGCCCAATAAAAATAACCAGCTCAGAAACAATTTTAGGCCTATTTTAATAAAAATAAAAAGACCAAAATACCCCTAGACTTAATAAAATTATAGAATATAAAATAATAGTCTAAAAATTATAAACAAAATATTTTTGGATTCACAATAATCCATTATGTCCAAATAAAATAAGATATCAAATTTTGGATATTCAAATTTTTATAAGAAATTTGTAATTTAAATATTCCTTATGGAATTTTACAAAATTATTGAAAGGTGATAAAAATAAATAAAAATCACTTTCATTATTTATTAATATTATAGTATTTTTGAAAAATACTAAATAAATATTTAGTAATAAAATTAAGATATATCAATAAAAGTCATATAAAGGGAAATAAAATAAAATAATTCGATATATGTTATAAAATATTAAAAAGTAATATTTATAAACCCTTTATTACTCAAAAAGAAACTTTTTGGGATAAAGGCGTACAAATTCAAATAATGCATTACATTATCTGCATAATCATTTTGCTTCTTTAAATATTGTCCTTACCGGGCAATAATGATGTTTTTGTAGAACTAGAAGCTCAAGGTCCAGTGCAAGCATCAGACTTCACTACCTTGCCATCACAAGGCAAGTTCATCACTTGCTCATACCCTTTGAAGATTCTTTATCAAAGTATTTGCAAATTGTGTGTTATCATATATGTTATAAAAGAAAGAAAATATTATTTTCCCAAATAAAGAAATTATGGATATCATCCTAAGTGGTGATATGATGGAGCAATAGAACTTAGAGTTCTAATTGCAACAATGATGATCAAGTAGGAACTTAATAACCCCTGACATCAGTGATTCTAGCGCCGCATATTACGCATTAGCCATGAGATTTGGAATGGGACAGAGAAGTCAGTTGTATCTTCTTCCTCTCGCATGAAGCCGGATGTGCAGGTCGTGGTTGTTATCCTCGTAGCGTGCATATTAATTGGTAATTCGTAGAGGATATGCAGCATATGGGTTGGAACCCTCAACGCCCCACGATAGTTCTGGCATCTAACGGTTTGTATAAACCATTGTCGTAATTCATTATGTGGGCATGGTGTACACCAAGGAGGCGTGCGGGGTCGCGAAGGGGGCAGAGATTGGCTTGGACCAACTACTGGTCCCCACATCATGGAGTTGTGGACGGGAAAGTATGACCGATTGTGCAACAAGGAGTTGATCTCTCATGGGTAAAGTAATGCACCTCTGCAGAGTGTAAGAACTGTAACTTGTTACTCCCTGTTCCGGGAAGGAGCTACGAACGCAGCAGGAAAGGAACTCCATGAAAGTTCTAGTCAACCTGTGAAGGTTGATTGTCATAGTTTTTCAGAATAAAATCAATCTTTGAAGAAAGATTTACAAAAACTGCATAGTGCCAAGGATTTATAATCTGAGGTGGTAGATAGAGCATCAAACTTCCCACCTTGCATATAATGAACTTGTTGGGTAACGCTGTTACTCATTCTTTCCTTTGATCCCTTGCTTAGACTCTAAGGATTCCGAAGACATGCCAATGTATGCAGCTGAATGCCAAGAAGACGTGTTCTACGAGGAACCTGATCTATCCGGAGGAGTTAAAGGCGTGGACTAAGAGATCCGTTACGGTTTCGATGAGAATGAGTCCACTTAAGAGTCTAGTTAGTAGTAACCAACGGAGCCGAACAACATGGACTCTAAAAAATAAGCTGTTGAGCCCCATTCCTAGTCGGAGTTGTTACTTTTAAATTTCTGCTGAACATCTTATATTTTGGTTTGTAAGTTGGATCTTTTGGAAGTCTTGAACTTCCGGTATTGTAATAAAAATAATGTGTGTATCTTTGTAATATGGAGCCGCAATATTTCTATTGTACCACTCTGAGGGATGTGATATTTACGGAATGGTGTTCTGTGGATGTCATGTCAACGATTATAGTGTACTACACATGCAGTGGTATGCTGGGTCACCGCACCAAGAAAGCTCCGGCTCACGTTATCAACGATCCTGGTGTACGGCGAAACCTAGGATGGGCCCCCTCGAAGCCGGCACAGGCCAAGCCATACATTGACAGTGAAGGCAAACAGGTGATGCCCACTCCACTCCTCAACCTTGCCGTCGCCAAGACCCTTATGGAGCAGGATAGATCGCCCGAGGCAGTGGAACAGGTCTATGACCTAGTGGCCAAGGCGGTAAAACAGCAGGAAAAGGCCACCTCTCAGAGGCTTGAGTCTGACCCAGCGTTTTGCCAGTCTAGCCAGCATAAGCCGCCAAGGGACAGATCTCCTCTTGATGTCGGGTCGCAGACGGGTTCATCAGAATGAAGACGGAGGGATGCGCGCAACAGGAAGGATGCTATCCCCATATCCTACGACCACGGAGAAAACGCTCGACCTCGTCGCCCATCGCCACCGCCCCGATCCCCCCGACATCACGAAGACCCAAAAGCTCACCATCGTACGGATATGCCCCCGCCAAGGCAGTGCACCATCGTCATCCGCGACAACGCGGAGCAGACCCGTCATGACAGAGAGCGCAACCAGGGACACAAGAGCAGGTCGTTCCACGACCCTCCGCGTCCGGCAAGCAATCACGACAAGCGTGAGGCATCGCAGGAGGGTAACAGCAAGGAAGGCTAACCCACCGCCATCTCCACCTCCATCGCCACCCAGCAGTCACCATGGCGGAGGGGGCCCGCGTCGTTCACGCAACCCATCCCCTGTTGACAAGAAGAAGAACCCGGAGCCGTATGATGCACGTTCGCGGATCGATAAGATCCACGAGGCCCGGGAAGGAACATACCTGGGACCACGTTGTTTTGGACCTGCAATACGGTCTGCAACTTACCCCAAAGGTTTCCGGATTGACAAGACCATCAAGCCCTATGACGGCATCACCAAGCCAGCCACATGGTTGCAGTACTACGGCAACGCGGTGGAGATTGCCGGAGGTAACCCCAGCGGTTGGCGGGCACAACCCATAAATGGATTGATGACTTACCGGAGAAATCCATCTGCAATTGGTTGGACATGCAAGAGGCATTCACCAAGAACTTCGAGGGTACGTACAAGCGTCCCTGCACTGTTGGCGATCTACAGCGGTGCATGCAAGAGAAAGACGAGACATCTCGCGCCTACCTCTCCTGCTGGCTGGATATGAAGAATTCATGCGCATGAGTGCACGCTCAGACCGCCATGGCCGCCTTCATTGATGGGTTGGAAAGGGGCACGTTGCTCCGACATAAGCTGAAGCGCTTGCAGGACAATCACCAACTTGACTTGAACCAGATGATTCAGTTGGCTAGTAAATTCGCAGCTGTCGACGATGATGCTCGCGGCTCTCTGCTGGCAATGGCCGTTCCAACTCAAGCTCGGAGGAACAGCAGTACAAAGCAGAAAACCGCTCCAAAAGAAAATCAATCTATTGACATGGTCGCCATGACCTTTGCAGGACGAGGTGTGTTGGAGATATGCCCTAGAGGCAATAATAAATGTAGTTATTATTATATATCTTTGTGTTTATGATAAATGTTTACATTCATGCTATAATAGTATTAACAAGGAAACATTGATACTTGTGTGATTTGTAAACTTAATTTGAAGTCCCTAGTATAGCCTTTATACTTCACTAGCTTGTTGGTTGATAAATGATTGTGGTTTCCCTATCATGAACATTGAGGTGTTATCAACAACAAGATCATATCATTAGGAGAATGATATGGTGGACATACTCCTATAGATAAGCGTAGCATAAAGATCAAGTCATTTTAATAGTTCAATTGCTATATGCTTTCTGATACATAGTAACCTAATTCCTTCGACCATGAGATCATGCATATCACCTTTACCGGATGGATGCTTTGATGACATCAAACACCACACCGTAACTGGGTGGCTATAAAGGTGGCATTGAGTGTTCAGAAAGTATTGGTTGAGACACATGGATCAAGAGTGGGATTTGTCCATCCATATGACAGATAGATATACTCTGGGCCCTCTCGGTGGAATGTCATCCAATTAGCTTGCAAGCATGTGACTGGCTCACGAGGGATCACATATCACGGGAACGATAAAAGAGTACTTATCAGTAACGAGGTTGAACTAGGTATGCAGAGATACCGACGATCATAACCTCGGATAAGTAAACTATCGTGAGACAAAGGGAAATTGGTATCGTATGTAAGTGGTTCATTCGATCGCAAAGTGATCGTAGAAATATGTGGGAGCCATATGAATTAACAGATTCCTCTATTGGTTAATGTTCGGAGAAGTGTCTCGATCATGTCCGCATAATTCACGAACCGTAGGGAGACACACTTAAGGATTCGACGTTGTTTGAGTAGTTATGGTATGATGAGAAAGAGACTGAATGTTGTTCGGAGTCTTGGATGGGATCCGGGATATCACGAGGAGATCCAGAATGGTCCGGAGAATAAGATTCATATAAGGAAAGTCCCGTTTCGGAGTTCGGGAATGATTCCGGTGTTTTCATCGGGAATGTTCTAGAAGGTTCCGGAATGTCCGGTACTCCAGAGGGGAAGGGGTACATGAATGTGTCATTGCAAGTTGGAATGATTGCATCATGTACTAAGTGTCATCGCTGTTCCAAATAAAGGATTAAATTGAATCCTAGTTTGAAAAGTCAAATAGCTAAATTGAAAAGTCAAACGGCTAAAATTTGGAAGGTGGAAAAGAGGAGGAAAGGGGGAGTCCGAGTTGGGGAGGAGTTCCCTCCTCCAACCGGCGCCCCCTCCAAGCCGAGTTGGGGAGGGACTCCCCTCCCTCCCCCTTGGCCGCCGGCCCCTCCACCTATATAAGGAGGGGCAGGGCTCCCTCCTAGCACACAACAAGTCCCTCACCTCAAACCCTTGAAGCTGCAGCCCACCATAGCCGCCACCACCCCCTAGGGTTTTGCCCTAGCCGCCGACTTGGGGGTCCCCGGAACCCTATCCGCCGGCTCTAGCACCTCCTCCTTGGTGTTTCTAAACCCTAGAGCACCGAGGAGCTCTCTCATACTCCACCATACTCGCTCCGGCTTAAGGCGAAGCCCTGCGAGATCTCCCCTCTACTTCCGGTACCACGCCATTGTGCTGCCAGAATCGCGAGGAGAGTGCTACAACCTCCATTTCTTTGGAACAAGGGAGAGGAAGGTCTTCTTCGAGTAACGTGTGACCGATCAAGGGAGCGCCGGAATGCAGCTTGGGAAGGATCGCTCACGCGATCTTGAGATCGGGAAGAGTACGACTACATCACCCACGAGAATCCGCTCTCGTTAAACACTTTGGAATCTTCGAGGGTAAGTTATTCCATCGACTCGTTGCTACAATCTAGTAGATAGATCTTGGCTTGTTTGTTTGTATGCGGTAGAAATTTTTTGTTTTCCATGCTACGAAACCCTATAGTGGTATCAGAGCCGTGTCTATATGTAGATCTATTGCACGAGTAGAACACAATGGTCATTGTGGGCATTGATGCTATTATTGTTGATTGCTTCTTGTGTACTTTGCATCTTGCGGTATGTTGGGATGAAGCGGCCCGGGCTAACCTTACATGACATCGTTCATGAGACTTGCTCCACGCTTGACATGCAACTTGTATTGCATAAGTGGCTTTATGCGCCTGTTTCTCCTAGCATAGTTAAGATCCAAATTACAACGGGTGATTAACAATACTAGTATCAATGTTGTGGTTCTTGTTCGTAAGTTAGAACGACACTTATTAAAAGCCCCAAACCACGTAAAACATGCAAATAAAGTAGAGGCGTCTAACTTTGTTTTGCAGGGGTGTGAAGTGATGTGATATGGCCATGATTGTGATTATATTTGATGTATGCAATGTTCCTTATTGTAAGTTGGCAACCGGCAGGAGCCATATGGTTGTCTTTAATTTATGTTAAGACCCGCGTGTCTATTCAAAGTAGTTGTAATAGTTGAAGCCGGTGGACGACAACCATGGAGAAGCGTCATTGACCTTGATGCAATGCCGGTGATGATGGAGATCATGTTCGTGCTTGAAGATGGAGATCGGAAGCACAAAGAAGAAAGGCCGTATCATATCACATATTTTGAATTGCATGTGATGTTAATCCTTTATGCATCTTTTATTGCTTAGTAGACGACGGTAGCATTATAAGATGATCCCTCATGCACATGAATTTCAAGTCATAAAGTGTTAACCCTTAGTTAGCACCGCTACTAAAGCTTGTTGTTTCGAAGCACCACGTGATGATTAGGTGTGTTAGATTCTGCAAGTGTATACAACGTGAGCAAGCCAGATTTGCTCATGCAGAAACTAAGGTTTGATCTTGACGAGCCTAGCATGTACAGACATGGTCTCGGAACACGGATCACCGAAAGGTAAAGCATGAATCATATAGTAGATATGATGAACATGTCGATTGTTCGCCATTGAAACTATATCAACTCTCGTGATGATCGGTGTTGATGTAGTGGATTTGGTTCGTGTGATCACTAAAACAATGTGAGGGATATTGTTTTGAGTGGGAGTTCACCTAGTTTAATTAATTTGAACTCAATTTGTCATAAACTTAGTCTAAACTATTGCAAATATGTTGTAGATCAATGGCAGCCTCTACCATCAATTTTAATGCGTTCCTAGAGAAAGAAAAGTTGAAAAACAATGGAAGCAACTTCGCGGATTGGTTCCGCAATTTGAGGATTGTCCTCACAGCTGGTAATTTGACCTATGTCTTTGGATGCACCGCTAGGTGACCCACTGCGGTGATCTTGCCGATGAAGTAAAGAATGTTTACCTCGCCTAAGAATCGGTACTCCATAGTTCAGTGCTATCTTGTATGGTTTGGAATCTGAGCTTGAAAAGGTTTGAGAATTCAGACCCATATGATATTGTCGAGGATCTCAAATTGATCTTTGAGACTCATGCGGCAATTGAAAGTTATGAGGCTTCTGAAAAGTTCTTTAACTGCAAGATGGAAGAGGGCAGCTCCGTCAGTGAGCATGTGCTTAAGATGTCTGGGCACGCAAACAAACTTCAAAGCTTGGGTATAGTGATTCCTAATGCTTTGGGGATTTATCGTGTCCTCAAATCACTACCACCAAGTTACAAGAACTTTGTGATGAACTACAACATGCAGAACATGAACAAGCAGTTTCCAGAACTATTTTCTATGTTAAAGTCTGCAGAAGTGGAGATCAAGAAAGAGCACCAAGTGTTGTTGGTCAATAAGACCACCAAATTCAAGAAAGGCAAGTCTAAGCAGAAGGGACACTTCAAGAAGGGTGGTAAGAAAGTTACCACGCTGGCGAAGAAGACCAAGGATGGACCTAAGCCTGATACTGAGTGCTTTTACTGCAAGGGAGAAGGTCACTGGAAGCGGAATTGCCCAAAGTACTTGGCGGATTTGAAGAACGACAACATCAAGAAGAAAGGTATATCTGATATACATGTTATTGATGTGTATCTCACTAGTACTCGTAGTAGTGCCTGGGTATTTGATACTGGTTCGGTTGCTCATATTTGTAACTCGAAACAGGTGCTGCAGAATAAACGGAAGCTAGCGAAGAACAAGGTGACGATGCGCGTGGGAAACGGATCAAAGGTTGATGTGATCGCGGTCGGCACGCTACCCCTTCATCTACCATCGGGATTAGTTTTATACTTAAATAATTGTTATTTGGTGCCTGCGTTGAGCATGAACATTATATCGGGATCTTGTTTATTGCGAGACGGTTACTTGTTTAAGTCCGAGAATAATGGTTGTTCGATTTATATGAGTAATATGTTTTATGCACATGCACCTTTGATAGATGGTCTATTCTTATTGAATCTCGATAGTGGAAATACACATATCAACAACATTGAGGCTAAACGTTTGAAATCAAGCGATAATTCGACCTATATGTGGCAATCGCTGTCTTGGTCACATTGGAGTGAAACATATGAAGAAACTCCATTCCGATGGACTTCTTGAATCACTTGATTTTGAATCACTTGAAAGATGCGAAGCATGTCTGATGGGTAAAATGACTAAGACTCCATTTTCTGGTATGATGGAGCGAGCTACAGACTTATTGAAATCATACATACTGATGTGTGTGGTCCAATGAGTGTAGCATCGCGCGGTGGTTATCGTTATGTTCTTACCTTCACGGATGACTTGAGTAGATATGGGTATATCTATTTCATGAAACATAAGTCTGAAACTTTCGAGAAGTTTAAGGAGTTTCAAAGTGAGGTAGAGAATCAACGTAACAAGAAGATTAAATTTCTACGTTCTGATCGTGGAGGTGAATATCTAAGTTACGAGTTTGGGAAGCATTTGAAGAAATGCGGAATAATTTCGCAGTTGACACCGCCGGGAACACCACAGCGTAATGGTGTGTCCGAACGTCGTAATCGAACTCTCTTAGATATGGTTCGTTCTATGATGTCACTTACAGATTTACCGCTATCATTTTGGGGTTATGCATTAGAAACAGCCGCATTCACTTTAAATAGGGCACCGTCTAAATCCGTTGAAACGACACCGTATGAATTATGGTTTGGGAAGAAACCTAGATTGTCGTTTCTTAAAGTTTGGGGATGCGAAGCCTATGTAAAGAAGTTACAGCCGGACAAGCTTGAACCCAAAGCGGAAAAATGCGTCTTCATAGGATACCCGAAGCAAACTATTGGGTATACCTTCTATCACAGATCTGAAGGCAAAGTCTTCGTTGCTAAGAATGGATCCTTTCTAGAGAAGGAATTTCTCTCGAAAGAAGTGACTAGAAGGAAAGTAGAACTCGACGAGGTTGTCGAACCTTCTCTCGAAATTGCGAGTAGCGCAGCACCGGAAGAAGTTCTTGTGGTGCCTGCACCAATTAGAGAGGAAGCTAATGATGGTGATCATGAAACTTCGGTTGAAGTTGCTACAGAGACTCGGAGGTCAACGAGAACTCGTACCACTCCAGATTGGTATGATCCCGTTATGAGTGTCATGTTGGTGGACAACACCGATGACCCTGAGACATATGAGGAAGCAATGATGAGCCCAGATTCCAATAAATGGCAAGAAGCCATGAAAATCCGAGATTGGATCCATGTACGAAAACCAAGTATGGACTTTGGTGGACTTACCGGATGGCCGGAAGGCTGTCGAGAACAAATGGATCTTCAAGAAGAAAACAAATGCTGATGGTAATATTACTGTCTATAAAGCTCGACTTGTCGCAAAAGGGTTTCGACAAATTCAAGGAGTTGACTACGATGAGACTTTCTCACGATGGCAAGAAGCTAAAGTCTGTGAGGATTATGTTAGCAATCGCTGCATATTACGATTATGATATATGGCAGATGGATGTCAAAACAACATTCCTCAATGGAGACATTGATGAAGAGTTGTATATGATGCAACCCAAAGGTTTTGTCGATCCTAAAGATGCTAACAAGGTATGCAAACTTCAACGGTCCATTTATGGATTGAAGCAAGCATCCCGAAGTTGGAATCAATGTTTTGATAAGGTGATCAAAAGTTTTGGTTTTATACAAACTTATGGAGAAGCTTGTATTTACAAGAAAGTGAGTGGGAGCTCAGAGCATTCTTAATACTATATGTGGATGACATATTGTTGATTGGGAATGATGTAGACCTTCTTAATAGTGTCAAGGAATATTTGAATAATAGTTTTTCAATGAAGGATCTTGGCGAGCAACTTACATATTAGGCATAAAGATTTACAGAGATAGATCGAACGCCAAATATCATTGTCATAGTACATATTTGGACAAAGTTCTAAAGAGGTTTGGAATGGAAGAAAGCAAGAAAGGGTTCTTGCCCATGTTGCTTAATCGACCTTGAGTAAAACTCAAAGTCCGACATCGGCAGAAGATAGAGAAAGGATGAGTAAGACTCCCTATGCCTCAGCCATAGGATCTCTAATGTATGCCATGCTATGTACTAGACCCGACATTGCATATGCTGTTAGTTTAACTAGCAGATATCAAAGTGATCCAGGAGTGGATCATTGGACAACGGTCAAAAACATCCTTAAGTACTTGAGAAGAACTAAGGATATGGTTCTTTCTTATGGAGGTGATGAACAGCTCGTTGTTAATGGTTATACCGATGCTAGTTGGAACACCGATCCGGATGATTCTAAATCATAATATGGATACGTATTTATTTTGAATGGTGCAGCAGTTAGCTGGAGGAGTGCAAAGCAAAGCGTTGTGGCGAGATATTCAACTGAATCGGAATACATGGCTGCTTCGGAGGCTTCACAAGAAGCGATATGGATGAAAGAATTCATTACAGAGCTAGGTGTGGTTCCTAGTGCGCTGGACCCAATGTCTATCTACTGTGATAACATGGGCGCCATAGCCAATGCGCAAGAACCAAGGTCACACAAGAAGCTGAAGCACATCAAGCTACGTTTTCACGCTATTCGAGAACATATCCAAGATGGGGATATAAAGATTTGCAAAGTACACACAGATCTGAATGTGGCGGATCCGTTGACTAAACCTCTCCTGAGGGCAAAACATGACCAGCACCAAACTGCCATGGGTGTTCGGTATATTACCATGTAATCTAGATTAGATGACTCTAGTGCAAGTGGGAGACTGTTGGAGATATGCCCTAGAGGCAATAATAAATGTAGTTATTATTATATATCTTTGTGTTTATGATAAATGTTTACATTCATGCTATAATAGTATTAACAAGGAAACATTGATACTTGTGTGATTTGTAAACTTAATTTGAAGTCCCTAGTATAGCCTCTATACTTCACTAGCTTGTTGGTTGATAAATGATTGTGGTTTCCCTATCATGAACATTGAGATGTTAACAATAACAAGATCATATCATTAGGAGAATGATATGGTGGACATACTCCTATAGATAAGCGTAGCATAAAGATCAAGTCATTTTAATAGTTCAATTGCTATATGCTTTATGATACATAGTAACCTAATTCCTTCGACCATGAGATCATGCATATCACCTTTACCAGATGGATGCTTTGATGACATCAAACACCACACCGTAACTGGGTGGCTATAAAGGTGGCATTGAGTGTTCGGAAAGTATTGGTTGAGACACATGGATCAAGAGTGGGATTTGTCCATCCATATGACGGATAGATATACTCTGGGCCCTCTCGGTGGAATGTCATACAATTAGCTTGCAAGCATGTGACTGGCTCACGAGGGATCACATATCACGGGAACGAGAAAAGAGTACTTATCAGTAACGAGGTTGAACTAGGTATACAGAGATACCGACGATCATAACCTCGGATAAGTAAACTATCGTGAGACAAAGGGAAATTGGTATCGTATGTAAGTGGTTCATTCGATCGCAAAGTAATCGTAGAAATATGTGGGAGCCATATGAATTTACAGATTCCTCTATTGGTTATTGTTCGGAGAAGTGTCTCGATCATGTCCGCATAATTCACGAACCGTAGGGAGACACACTTAAGGATTCGACGTTGTTTGAGTAGTTATGGTATGATGAGAAAGAGACCGAATGTTGTTCGGAGTCTCGGATGGGATCCGAGATATCAGGAGGAGATCCGGAATGTTCCGGAGAATAAGATTCATATAAGGAAAGTCCCGTTTCGGAGTTCGGGAATGATTCCGGTGTTTTCATCGGGAATGTTCTAGAAGGTTCCGGAATGTCCGGTACTCCGGAGGGGAAGGGGTACATGAATGTGTCATTGCAAGTTGGAATGATTGCATCATGTACTAAGTGTCATCGCTGTTCCAAATAAAGGATTAAATTGAATCCTAGTTTGAAAAGTCAAATAGCTAAATTGAAAAGTCAAACGGCTAAAATTTGGAAGGTGGAAAAGAGGAGGAAAAGGGGAGTCCGAGTTGGGGAGGAGTTCCCTCCTCCAACCGGCGCCCCCTCCAAGCCGAGTTGGGGAGGGACTCCCCTCCCTCCCCCTTGGCCGCCGTCCCCTCCACCTATATAAGGAGGGGCAGGGCTCCCTCCTAGCACACAACAAGTCCCTCACCTCAAACCCTAGAAGTTGCAGCCCACCATAGCCGCCGCCACCCCCTAGGGTTTTGCCCTAGCCGCCAACTTGGGGGTCCCCGGAAGCCTAGCCGCCGGCTCTAGCACCTCCTCCTTGGTGTGTCTAAACCCTAGAGCACCGAGGAGCTCTCTCATACTCCACCATACTCGCTCCGGCTTAAGGCGAAGCCCTGCGAGATCTCCTCTACTTAGGTACCACGCGTTGTCTTTGGGAATCGCGAGAGAGTGCTACAACCTCCATTTTCTTTGGAACAAGGAGAGGAAGGTCTTCGTCGAGTACCAACGTGTGACCGATCAAGGAGCGCCGAACGCACTTGGAAGGATCGTCTACGCGATCTTGAGATCGGGAAGAGTACGACTACATCACCCACGAGAATCCGCTCTCGTTAAACACTTTGGAATCTTCAAGGGTAATTTATTCCATCGACTCGTTGCTACAATCTAGTAGATAGATCTTGGCTTGTTTGTTTGTATGCGGTAGAAAATTTTTGTTTTCCATGCTACGAAACCCTACAAGGTGATGGTGGACAACATGGCCGAGGACGGGGAGCTGGTCGTGGGCAGTAACAAGGAAGTGAAACCACCTCGGCACCGCTCCACGTTCCCTAAACCTACGAAGAGTACCGCGATATGCCGTGCCTCGTACACCTCGATGCCAACGGCAAGGCCACCCATACCAATCGACACTGCAAGTTCGTCAACGACCTCAAGGAAGACACGGAGTCCGGCTGCAAGCAAAGTCGGAAGAACAGATCGCGAGGCAAGGGAAAGGGGAAAAAGAAGGAGGAGGAGTCCAAGGATTCAAGTGACATGGACTAGGATGTTGACTCCAAGCACGCCGCCAAGAGCGTCGCCAAGGGCAAGAACCCCTTCGTGAAGAAGGCGCCAGTCTACCACACTTTCCTTGGCACCCCCACCGTCCGACAACAGAAGACCTCTATGAGGATCCTGATGGATACTCTACCCCCAGTCCCCAGTACCTGCGATGGTCGGAGGTTCCAATTACTTGGGACAGGATGGACCACCCAGACCTTGTTCCTACGGAGAACAAATATGCCATGGTCATCAACCCCTTGATTGACGGCGTGGAGTTCACCAAGTGTATGGTGGATAGTGGAAGCAGTATGAACATCATGTACCTGGATACACTGCAGAAGATGAACTTGACGGAGGCAAACCTAAGGCGGACCAACACCATCTTCCACGGCGTGGTCCTGGTCGGGAGGCTCGGTCCCTTGGGTGCATCACACTTCAGGTTGCCTTTGGCGATGTTAATAATTACCGCCAAGAGCACATGACCTTTGAGGTGGTCCCCTTCAAGAGCGTGTACCACGTCATATTCGACCTCGACATATTCCACACGTTCATGGCCAAGCCATGCTTCATCTACAACAAACTCAAGATACCCGGACCAAACGGTGTCATCACCGTATCCGGAAGCTTTACCAAGGCAAGAGACTGTGAGATTAATGAAGCAGCCTTCGCGGAAGCTGTCCTCTATAGCGAAGAATTCAAAGAGATCCAGAGCAAGGTCTATGACTCAGAGATGCCCGCGTCGAAGAAGCAGATCTCCGACTCCGCTCCTGCATTCAAGGCTGCCATTGAGACCAAGCCGGTGGAACTTGTGGTAGGCGATGCCTCCAAGACCATCGCCAATGGGACGAACCTGGATCCCAAATAGGAAAGAGTGCTCGTCGAGTTCCTCCGTGAGAATAGAGATATCTTTTCCTGGCAACCTGCCGACATGAAAGGTGTACCTAGGGAACTTGCCGAGCACAGCTTAAATATTGATCCAAAGTGCAAACCAGTGAAACAACCTCTACGACGCTTAGGATATGAGAAGAGACGCGCCATTGGCAAAGAGATAGCTAGGTTACTTAAGGCTAGATTTATCCGAGAAGTCCTTCACACCCGATGGGTGGACAATCATGTACTTGTCCCCAAAAAGGGAACCAAAGAATTAAGAATGTGCGTTGATTACACCGGCTTGAACAAAGCATGCCCCAAAGATCCGTTTGCTTTGCCTCGCATTGACCAAGTCATTGACTCGACGGCTGGCTCAGAACTTTTGTGTTTTCTCGATGCATACTCAGGATACCACCAGATCAAAAAGAGGAAGTCGGACCAATTGGCCACTTCGTTCACTACCCCATACGGCACGTTTTGCTATGTTATGATGCCCTTTAGGATGAAAAACGCAGGTGCTACGTACCAGCGCACAATGCAATGTTGCCTTCACGACCAAATTGGTTGGAACGTTCACGCCTATGTGGACAATATCGCGGTGATGTCCAAAAAGTCAAATGACTTAATCTCCGACTTAAAAGAAACCTTTGATAATCTCCGGAAATACAACATGATGCTTAACCCTAAGAAGTGCGTCTTCAGGGTTCCAGCCGGAAAATTGTTGGGCTTCATCGTTTTCCAGCGTGGAATCGAGGTCAACCCGGAGAAAATCAAGGCCATCTTAAACATAAACCGTCTGACATGCCTAAAGGACATTCAACGACTAACATGTTGTGTTGCAGTAGTTAGTCGGTTCGTCAGCCGACTTGGAGAGAAGGCTCTTCCGTTGTACAAGTTGCTGAAGAAGGCGGACAAATTCACGTGGAAGGACGAAGCAGATGCAGCATTGAAGCAGCTCAAGGAGATTCTTTCCTCAGCGCCCATCCTTGCAGCACCCGAGCCTGGAGAACCCCTGTTAATCTACATGGCGGCAACCAACCGGGTAATCAGCATCGTCGTCGTGGTAGAGCGGAAGGAACCAGGCTATGAGCACGGAGTTCAACGACCAGATTACTATGTGAGCGAGGTCTTGACGTGAAGGGAATATGCCCTGAGAGGCAATAATAAAGTGTTTATTATGTGTATTCCAAGTATATGACAGATGTTTATTTTGCATGCTATAAATGGATTAATACGGAAACATTAATACATGTGTGTTTAATAAACAAACATAAAGTTCCTAGTTATGCCTCTCTCATAAACTAGCTCGTTGATTAACAAGATGATCAAGGTTTCCTGATCATGGACATTGGATGTTGTTAATAACGGGATCACAACATTAGTGTAATGGTGTGATGAACATTCATCCGAAGTATAGCATTAAGATCAAAGTCATTGAGTTTATATTGCTATAACAACTTACGAAGTGATCCTAATCCTTAGACCATGAGATCATGTCAATCACTAACACCTAAGAGTTTCTTGATAACATCAAACGTCACACCGTAATGTGGTGATTATAAAGATGGATTCGAACTAACAAAGTGTTATGTCGAGGCTCATGGATCGAGATGGAATTTGTTCATCCCGATGACGGATAGATATACTCTGGGCCCTCTCGGTGATATCACATTGATTAGCTTGCAAGCAAGTGATTTGATCACTAGAATGTTATATCACGGGAACGAGAAAGAGTGCATGTCAGAATTGAGATCAAACTAGGTATGGAGATACCGATGATTGAATCTCAGAGATGTAATATATCGTGAAACAAAGGGATTAAGATACTAGCTTAAAAGGTTCCGACGATCACAAGAAAGTCATCGTTGAATGTGTGGGAGTCGATGGTTCTCGATCCCGCTCGATTATTGATACGAGAGGGTCTCGATCATGTACACATTATTCACGAACCGTAGGGTGACACACTTAAGAGACACGACATCCAATTGGAGCAAAAGTTTCATGCCGAAAAGAATGAACAAGCGCAGGAATTTATTTCGAGATCTAAAACAGGTTTTCGGGTGAAATTGCATAAAGTGGTTATGCATGTGAAATAGAATTCTAGCAAGGGGTTATTTGTGAATGTTTGTCATTAAATTAATTGACAAAATTCCGAATAAAATAAAAGAGTTTTATTTAATGAAAGTTTTCATTAAATTTGGTGGAAATTTAATGGCAAGTTTGAGTGGGATTTTGAGTGGAGGCATATGAATGGATTTTTGTGAGTGGAGTGTCCACCCACATGAAGAGGGGAGGGAAAGGGGGCAGACCCCATGCGCCGGCCACCCCCTTGGGGTTCCCCCCTCCTCCTATAAAAGGATCCCCTCCTCTCACTTCTCACTCACACCTCCTCGTGAAGGATCTCTCTCCCCCTCTAGAATTTATCCCCCATGGTCTCGGACTAGCGAGATACATGTTCCCGGTGGCTATTCGGCAAGAAAGAGTTGTGCTTCCCGCATCGCCAGCGAGGAGGCGGAGGTTGCTCGGTGCCTCAACGTGTGTGCGAGCACGGATGCGCCTGCTGATTTGCGGCGCTAGGATTTCCTCTCGATCTTGAGATCGGCAAGAGATCTTCTACATCAACCACGAGTTGAACTCGTTAAGCTTTGTCGATCTTCAGGGTATGTTCTCACGGATATATATCCGCCGTTGTTGTATATAATATATAGATCTTGGTACATAGTTCACATCGTAGGAAAATTTTTGTTTTCTATACTGTGAACCCTACAGTGGTATCAGAGCCGGATCTATGCGTAGATGCTTTACATGGGTAGTACACGTATGAGTATGTGGGCGATGATGATCATGTTGTTGCTCCTTTGTTGTAATTTTGGATATTGGTGGCATAGTGGGATGAAGCGTCCCGGACAAACTTTACATGTCCTCGCACATGAGACATGTTCCACGCTTGACATGCAACTAGTTTGCATAAGTGGCTAGCGGGTGTCTGTCTCTCCTACTATAGTCAATATCTATTTTGCAAACGAGTTGTCAACAATTTGGTTATCCTTGTTGTGGTTCATGTTCGTAGGTAAGAACGGTTCTATATCGAAAGCCCTAAGCCACGTAAAACTTGCAATGGATAAATTAGAGGCGCTTAGATTGTTCTTTGGCTAGTGTTATGATATGGTAGTATTGTAAGTAGAAGTATGAGATGATACTCTTACAACACACATAGAATGTAAACTCCATAGACCTTGGATTTACACATATAGGTATGATAGTGATCATACCACGATGCACATGATAGAGATCATCTACGGGAACCATAACATTTCACTAATAAACATGTGATGTTTGATAGCATCTTATATTGCTTGTTTAGCGCTTTGTTAGCATAATAAGATGATCCCTCATTTAAATATCAAGATAAGAATATGTTCTTCCTTTAGTATGCACCTATTATGTTTCGTCGCTCCAAGACATCACGTGATGATCGGGTGTTCTTGGATCCACGACCATATTTTGGTGTAAAACAGTTACACGCGAATACTAAGGTTGTAACTTGGCGAGCCTAGCATGTATGACATGGCCTCTAACACGGACCGAAAGGTTAAGCATGAGTCATATAGTTGATATGATTCCCATTTGATGCTCGCCTTTGAAGGTATACCGACTCACGTGATGATCGGACTTGGTATAGTGGATTTGGTTCATGTAATCACCAAAAAGGCACGAGGGATGTCGTTTTTTAGTGGGAGTTCATTCGTAATATGGATTAGTTGAACTCAATCTATCATACACTTAGTCTAAACTTTAAAAATTTTGTTGTAGATGGCACCACCTACTTTTAATTTCAATGTGTTCATGGAGAAAGAGAAACTAGCAATAGGAACACTGGTTTCAAGAAAGACAAGAAGGGAAAACGGAAGGGAAGTAAGGGCGGCAAGCCTGTTGCCATGCCTGAAAAGAAACCCCGAGTTGGACCTAAGTCTGATACCGAGTGCTACTATTGTAAGGGGACTGGCCACTTGAAGCGCAACTGCCCCAAGTATTTGGCAGACAAGAAGGCCGGCAAGGCAAACAAAGGTATATATGATATACATGTTATTGATGTGTACTTGACTAGTGCTCGCAGTAGCACCTGGGTATTTGATACCGGTTCAGTTGCTAATATTTGTAACTCGAATCAGGGGCTGCGGAACAAGCGACCGCTAGCAAGGGGTGAGGTCAAGATGCGTGTCGGCAATGGATCAAGCGTTGATGTGATCGCCGTCGGAACGCTGCCTCTCCACTTGCCGTCGGGATTAGTTATAAACTTGAATAATTGTTATCTGGTGCTTGCAATGAGCATGAACATTGTATATAGATCGTGTTTGATGCGAAGTGGTTATTCATTTAAATCTGAGAACAATGGTTGTTCCATTTATATTAATGAAATCTTTTATGGTCATGCACCGATGATGAATGGTTTATTTCTATTAGATCTCGATGATAATGTTACACATATTCATAATGTTGATGCTAAAAGGATTAAACTTAATGATGATATATCCGCATATATGTGGCACTGCCGTCTAGGTCATATTGGCGTTAAACGCATGAAGAAGCTCCATTCGGATGGACTTTTGGAATCACTTGATTTTGAATCATTTGATACATGTGAGCCATGCCTTATGGGCAAGATGACTAGAACGTCGTTTTCCGGTTCAATGGAACGGGCGACAGATTTATTGGAAATCATACATTCTGATGTATGTGGTCCAATGAGTGTGTCAGCGCGAGGTGGATATCGTTATTTTGTTACTTTCACGGATGATTTGAGTAGATATAGTTATATCTACTTGATGAAACACAAGTCTGAAACTTTTGAAAAGTTCAAGGAATTTCAGAATGAAGTGGAAAATCATCGTAATAGAAAGATCAAATTTCTACGGTCCGACCGTGGAGGTGAGTATCTAAGTTACGAGTTTAGCACTCACATGAAAGAGTGTGGAATTGTTTCACAACTCACGCCTGCCGGAACACCACAGAGAAATGGTGTGTCGGAATGTCGTAATCGTACTTTATTAGATATGGTTCGATCTATGATGTCTCTGACGGACTTGCCGTTGTCATTTTGGGGTTATGCACTAGAAACTGCTGCATTCACTTTAAATCGGGCACCATCTAAATCCGTTGAAAAGACACCATATGAATTGTGGTTTGGAAACACACCTAAGCTGTCTTTTCTTAAAGTTTGGGTATGCGATGTTTATGTGAAGAAACTTCAACCGGATAAACTCGAACCCAAAGCGGAAAAATGTGTCTTCGTAGGATACCCTAAGGAAACCATTGGGTATTCCTTCTATCACAGATCCAAGGGCAAGGTTTTTGTTGCCAAGAATGGATCCTTTCTAGAGAAAGAGTTTCTCGCGAAAGGTGTGAGTAGTCGGAAGGTAGAACTCGAAGAGGTTATTGAACCTTCTCTTCAAAGTATGGCGAGTAGCGGTAGCCGGAAGTTGTTCCGGAGTTGGCTCCACTGTTGAAGAGGAACTAATGATAATGATCGAAACTCCGAAGAGTACTACGAACCTCGCAGTCAAGCAGACGCATGCGTCCCGGTCAGACGGAAATCCTGTCATGAATTTCATGGTTGATGAAAATGATGACCCTGCGACGTATGAAGAAGCGATGACGAGCCCGAATTCCAACAAATGGTTAAAAGCCATGAAATTCGAGATTAAATCCATGTATAAAAATCAAGTTTGGAACTTGGTGGAATTACCTCACGACCGAAAGGCCGTAGAGAACAAATGGATTTTCAAAAGGAAAACTGATGCTGATGGTAATGTGACCGTCTATAAAGCTCGACTTGTCGCAAAGGGGTTTCGACAAATTCAAGGAGTTGACTACGATGAGACATTCTCTCCCGTAGCGATGCTAAAGTCAGTTAGGATTATGTTAGCAATTGCAGATGGATGAGACATTCTCTCCCGTAACGATGAGACATTCTCTCCCGTAGCGATGCTAATATGGCAGATGGATGTCAAAACCGCGTTTCTCAATGGTAATATTGAAGAAGAGTTGTATATGATACAACCAAAGGGTTTTGTCGATCCTAAGGATGCTAACAAGGTGTGCAAGCTTCAGCGATCCATCTATGGATTGAAGCAAGCATCACGAAGTTGGAATCTCCGCTTTGATGAGGTGATCAAAGAGTTTGGATTTGTCCAAACTTATGGAGAAGCTTGTATTTACAAGAAAGTGAGTGGGTGAAATGTGGCATTTCTGATATTATATGTGGATGACATATTATTGATCGGAAATGATATAGATCTTTTAAATAGTGTTAAAAGTTATCTAAACAGCAAATTTTCAATGAAGGACCTAGGTGAAGCGTCATACATATTAGGCATAAAGATCTATAGAGATAGATCTAGGCGCCTAATAGGGCTATCGCAAAGTACATACCTTGATAAGATTTTAAAGAAGTTTAAAATGTACGGAAGTAAGAAGGGGTTCTTACCTATGTTGCAAGGCAAGACATTGAGTAAGACTCAAAGTCCGGCTTCGGCGGAAGAAAGAGAGATAATGGACAAAGTCCCCTATGCTTCAGCCATAGGCTCTATAATATACGCCATGCTATGTACAAGACCGGATGTGGCACATGCTATTAGTTTGACTAGTAGGTACCAATTGGATCCAGGTTGGGAACACTGGATAGCGGTCAAGAATATCCTTAAGTACTTACGAAGAACTAAGGATATGTTTCTTGTATACGGAGGTGAAGAAGAGCTCGTCGCTAAGTGTTATGTTGATGCTAGCTTTGACACCGATCCGGATGACTCTAAGTCTCAATCCGGATACATATTTCTCATGAATGGTGGAGCGGTTAGTTGGAGGAGCTCCAAACAACATGTGGTAGTGGGATCAACAACGGAGGCCGAATATGTTGCTGCTTCAGAAGCGGCTCAGGAAGCAGTTTGGATGAAGGGGTTCATATCCGAACTAGGAGTGGTTGCAAATGCGTTGGACCCAATGGTGATCTATTGTGACAACAATGGTGCCATTGCCAATGCCAAAGAACCAAGGTCTCACAAGCATTCCAAGCATATTAAGCACCGGTTTCACTCCATCCGTGAGCATGTCAAGGATGGAGGTATAAAGATTTGTAAAGTACATACGGATCTCAATATAGCAGATCCGTTGACTAAAACTCTCCCTAGAGCAAAACATGATCAACACCAGAACTCAATGGGTGTTAGATTTATCACTATGTAACTAGATTATTGTCTCTAGTGCAAGTGGGAGACTGAAGGGAATATGCCCTGAGAGGCAATAATAAAGTGTTTATTATGTGTATTCCAAGTATATGATATATGTTTATTTTGCATGCTATAATTGTATTAATACGGAAACATTAATACATGTGTGTTTAATAAACAAACAGAAAGTTCCTAGTTATGCCTCTCTCATAAACTAGCTCGTTGATTAACAAGATGATCAAGGTTTCCTGATCATGGACATTGGATGTTGTTAATAACAGGATCACAACATTAGTGTAATGGTGTGATGAACATTCATCCGAAGTATAGCATTACGATCAAAGTCATTGAGTTTATATTGCTATAACAACTTACGAAGTGATCCTAATCCTTAGACCATGAGATCATGTCAATCACTAACACCGGAAGAGATTCTTGATAGCATCAAACGTCACACCGTAACAGGGTGATTATGAAGATGGATTCAGACCTAACAAAGTGTTATGCTAAGGCTCATGTATCGAGAGTGGAATTTGTTCATCCCGATGACGGATAGATATACTCTGGGCCCTCTCGGTGATATCACATTGATTAGCTTGCAAGCAAGTGATTCGATCACTAGAATATTATATCACGGGAACGAGAAAAGAGTGCATGTCGGTAACGAGATCAAACTAGGTATGGAGATACCGATGATCGAATCTCGGACATGTAATATATCATGAAACAAAGGGATTAAGATACTAGCATAAAAGGTTCATGATCACAAGAAAGTCATTGTTGAATGTGTGGGAGTCAAGATGGGTCTCGGATCCGCTTCGATTATTGATCGAGAGGGTCTCGATCATGTACACATTATTCACGAACCGTAGGGTGACACACTTAAGAGACACCGACATCCAATTGGAGCAAAAGTTTCATGCGAAAGAATGAACAAGCGCAGGAATTTATTTCACTAGATACCTAAAAGCGATTTGGGTGAAATTGCATAAAGTGGTTATGCATGTGAAATAGAATTCTAGCAAGGGTTTATTTGTGAATGTTTGTCATTAAAGTAATTGACAAAATTCTGAATAAAATAAAAGAGTTTTATTTAATGAGAGTTTGCATTAAATTTGGTGGAAATTTAATGGCAAGTTTGAGTGGGATTTTGAGTGGAGGCATATGAGTGGATTTTTGTGAGTGGAGTGTCCACCCACATGAATAGGGAGGCAAGGGCAGCCCACATGCGCCACCCCTTGGTGTTCCCCCTCCTCCTATAAAAGGAGCCCCTCCTCTCACTTCTCACTCACACCTCCTCGTGAAGGATCTCTCTCCCCCTCTAGAATTTATCCCCCATGGTCTCGGACTAGCGAGATACATGTTCCCGGTGGCTATTCGGGAAGAAAGAGTTGTGCTTCCGCTGCATCGCTGGAGCGAGGAGGCAGAGGTTGCTCGGTGCCTCGAACGTGTGTGCGAGCACGGATGCGCTGCTGATTTGCGGCGCTAGGACTTCCTCTCGATCTTGAGATCGGCAAGAGATCGTCTACATCAACCACGAGTTGAACTCGTTAAGCTTTGTCGGTCTTCAAGGGTATGTTCTCTACGGATATACATCCGCCTGTTGTTTGTATTAATAGATAGATCTTGGTACATAGTTCACATCGTAGGAAATTTTTTGTTTTTCTATACTGCTACATGACGGAGTCCAAGCAGCGTTACCCGCACTACCAGAAGATAGCTTATGGAGTATTCCTTGCTTCTCGGAAGTTGAGGCATTACTTACAGGAGCACCCAATCACAGTGGTGAGCAAGACTCCGCTGTCTGACATTATCAACAATAGCGACGCTACGGGAAGGGTCGCGAAGTGGGGCATTGAATTTGCCGCCTTCGAGATCACCTACAAGAGACGCGACGCTATCAAGTCACAAGCCTTGGCGGGTTTTATCGCAGATTGGACGGAGATGCCAGATGCTACTCCATTGCCGAAACCAGAGTACTGGGTGATGCACTTTTACGGATCAAAGATGATCAACGGCTCGGGGGCTGGTGTATTGCTACAGTCACCAACAGGAGACAAGCTACACTACGTTCTACAGATCCACTTCGAGGCTACGAACAACATGGCGGAGTATGAAGCACTCATTCACGGACTACGTGTAGCCAAGGATATTGGCATCAAGCGCATAGTTTGCTGTGGAGATTCCGACTTGGTTGCCCAGCAAGTGGCTGGCACCTGGAATGCGCGGAACCCTATGTTGGTGGCATATCGAGACGAAGTGGACGAGATAGCCAAGAGCTTCTTGGGCTACGAAGTCAAGTATGTGCCTAGAAAGCAAAATGAGGTGGCTGATCTTCTATCTAAGCTTGGATCAGGGCGCAAAAGAATTCCGCCAGGAGTTTTCCTAGAGCATCTACATACACTATCCGTGAAGGGGGGCGACATAGACAGTCCGGATAGAGATGACTCTTTCGTCCACATGGTGGCAAAGGTCCCTTCGGCTTGGACAAGACCGTTCATGGAATATCTCGAAAACAGAAATTTGCCCGACGACGAGGTCGAAAGACGGCAAATAGTACGACGAGCAAAGGGCTACACCATAATCAATGGACAACTCTACAAAAGGAGCACTACTGGTGTATACCTAAAGTGTGCTTCCCAGCTAGAAGGTATTGAAATCCTATGCGAAATCCATCTCGGAGATTGCGAGCATCACGCCGCTCCTCGATCGTTGGTCGCGAAATCCTTCCGGCAAGGATTCTACTGGCTGACTGCGAAGGCGGACGCCGACAAGCTGGTTGAGACATGCATGGGATGCCAGTATTATGCCCGACAACCACATGTTCCTGCTGAATAATTGCGAACAATACCAATAACTTGGTCATTTGCAGTCTGGGGGCTAGACATGGTGGGACCGTTACAGACGGCACCATGTGGGTTTACGCATCTGCTAGTAGCAGTTGCTAAATTCACTAAATGGGTAGAAGCTAAACCCATTAGAAAGCTTGATGGGGCAACTGCCCTCAGGTTTGTCCGGGATCTAGTGATGATATTTGGTCTCCCACATAGCATTATCACCGACAACGGCAGCAACTTGTCACTCGAAGAAGTGGAGGCTTATTCTTAGGAGAAGGGCATCCAAATTGACCTTGCATCTGTGGCGCATCCACAATCCAACGGTTAGGTCAAGCGAGCCAATGGATTAATTCTGCAGGGAATCAAGCCACGTCTTGAGGCACCGCTACATAGAGCAGCTGGAGCCTAGGCGGAGGAATTTCCATCTGTGCTGTGGAGTTTACGAACTACACCCAACAGATCCACCGGCTACACCCCTTACTTCATGGTATATGGAGTAGAAGGCATCCTACCTTCCGACATACTTCACGACGCACCAAGATTCGCCGCCTACGACGAAGATGACGCTGAAGAGTCCAGACGCCTAGATGTGGACCTTCTCGAGGAGGAGCGTGTTTTGGCATGCCAAAGATCCGCCATCTACCAGCAGAGGCTACGCAGCTACCATAGTCTCCGCGTTCGACATCGCTCGTTTAAAGAGGGGGATTTGGTGCTCCGACTTAAGCAGAAGAAGTCACACAAATTATCTCCGCCATGGGAAGGACCGTTCATCACAAGCAAGGTGCTACTCAATGGATCTTACTACCTCGTTGACAATCGTGAACTGAAGGATAGACCCAACGAGGATCATAAGCGCAAGCGACGTGACCCGGATGATGACTACATAGAGCTTGATCGGCCATGGAACATAGCACAACTACGTCCTTTTTACACTTAGCATTTTTTATCTAATTGTGTACCTCTTATATGATCAATGAAATAAAGCTCTCTGGTTCACTCATATTTCTGAGTATTTTACCTCCTTTAGTGTTCATTTTTGGATCATATAAAACCTTTATGCATAAGCTTTGCGATTGCACTTGTGAAAATTCCGCCTACGGGCGTTAGCTTAAGTTTTCAGGTCTACACGTTCTTTGTCGTTTTTATGTGGATTCTGGAGTAGTGACTTTCGGCACTTATTGTCGGCGATTTTGTGTTTAGGTTATTGACGGTGCCATTGGGAATCATCACCTGAGTGCATGGTTCCGACAACGAGTCTTCCGGCTCATGAAAAGTCAAGCATAAAAACCAAAGTAATGGATAAGCCAGCACTTGCTTAAAAAATATATACATGCTAGAAATTGGTTCTTAAGTAGCAGGACATACATCATTGTTTTTTCCGCATACGCATAAAACGTGAAACAAATATTACAAGTTTTTTTCATTCCTTTGGTGCAGGCGACTTGGAAGCAGCGTCATCGGCATCAGGAGAATCACCCTCGAAGTCGGCAGTGTGAAGAGACTCGGAGGAGCTTTGGTTGCCGCCATCGATGGTGTTCATCGGCATGAAGATGTTGACGTCGACTAACTCGGCAACTCTGGTATCATAGCCTACGAGTGACAATAAGATGGACTCATGGTTTATTTCCTTGCCATCGTCATCTATGTCGGGTATGCCAGAGGTTACCGTGTCGATGTCGGCATCTTCATAGTGTGCCTTTACCATCGACAGCGCCATCCTTGCACCGACCCGTGCACATGAAGCTTTCCAGCTTGTGATACGCTTGGGGGCTCGGCGCAGGATCTCTAAGAACTTCTCCATAGAGTCTGATGCCTTGATATTGATCTGGAGGGGCTTGGCAATCTCTTTGGCTTGCGCGATGGCGGTGTTGATGAAGTTGCTGACAAGAACCATGCATTCTTTTGCTGGAGGAGGCGACCGGGTTAAACCCATAGGAGCTGCAAATTCCGACAAAGAGCACATGAGTTCAAAAATTCAGAGTATCCAGACTACAGAAATCCAAGACGGAGAATCACTTACTGAAGATGCTAGCCTCAGCTTGCCAGAGGGTATCCGCCAACGAGTCCCGTTCTCGTTGGAGGAGCTTGTATGCCTCATGATGGCGTTGATTCTGCTTATCGGCAGCCTTCTTCTGATCTCTTAAGATCGAGATCTCCTCCTTCAAGCGGTTCATCTCCTCGGTGGCGGAGTCCTGCAGGGCTTTTATGGATTCTTCATGCATCTTCAGCATTTCCTTCCTCTCTTGCTTAAGGATCTTGTTCTCGCTATACGGCTCCTGAATGTGCTTGGATTGCTCGACAATGTCCTTAGCCTTGGCAATGGTTTCTGAGAGTTGGAGAAAGCAAAGTACACAGTGAGTACTCGGAGAATACACAAGTTCAAGTCGGAATACGAAAAAGAAAGGAAAAACAGACGCTTGCTCTTGATGATCTGTTCCTTCAAGAAGGCAGTTTTACCCTTTTTGGCTTCCAAGTCCGCGCGCATCTTCTAGTACTTGTCGTTGGCCATGTCCCTCCGAGCATTCTCGTTCTATGGAAAAAAGAAGAATTTACGTTGTTTGGTCTACTTGGAGCATCTAGCCAGAAATTTTCCACCTAGACGCTCGGGGGCTACAACGAGAGTTTTTTAACTTAGAAATATGCTTAGTCTTTCTTTAAGCATCTAGTCGGAACTAATTCAGTTCTCGATTAGAAGCTTGGGGGCTACAGTATAAAGTTTTTAACTCAGATGTATGCTTAGCTTTTCTTTAAGCATCTAGTCGGAGCTAATTTAGTTACAACTCGAGGCTTGGGGGCTACAGTATTGAAATTTATAACAACTGTGTATGCTACTCTTAAAGCATCTAGTCGGAATAATTCATTTCACCCATATGCTTGGGGGCTACAGTGATAGGTTTTGTAGCTTAGTCACTCTTAGAGCATCTAGACGCAAAGACCTATGGTTTCCGTCTTAATCCTCGGGGGCTATAGTGGGATACTCATATGAAATGTAAAAAGCGAATTAAACTTACAAGTGCAATGATTTTGAGGTTAGTAGCACTCTTGACCAGCAGCTTGCCAAAGGATACGTTGTTTCCTTGCAAGATATGTGCTTGTCGGAGGAGATCCTCTAGACCGCACGTCGGAGATGTCGGCGCCGCACCTGGAACCAGAGCAGTGCTACCCGGTGTAAGTACCGGATAGACTATCTTTGGATACTCTATGGTTTTCTTGGGTGCCGGGGCGCCGCCTACAGCAGAAGTACCAGCTTCTACCACCGCCTTACCGCCACCGATGGCATCCTTAGCCGGAGCTTCAGCCATTGGGTGTGCGGCACTCTTCTGCGTCGCCTGCTCGCCGACGACAACAATCTCGGTAGAGGCACCTGAGTCCACTTCCATGGCGGAAGGGCCAGATGCTTCCTTAGCTTGTGAGATCGTCGGAGCGGAGGAGGGCTTGACGCTGTGAGTGACAGGGGCGATGGCGGGAGATGCGTCGCGATGCAGCATGTCCTTGATGGTTCTAGAAGCCCCCAATGTTTTGGATGTCTTCTTCAAGCTGGTCGTGGCTTTCTTCCTGAAACGTGCAAAATGCATAAGTACTGGAACAAGACAGATAAATGGACAAATGTCGGAGAGAAAGAAGCTTACACAAGTGGGGGTTCTTTGGCAAAGGGGATCCCAGTAGTCTTTCTTTTCTCCGCCTCCAGGGTGGCGGTAGTCTTTTTGGAGGCTTTACCCTCCGTCTTCTTTTTCTTGCCTCCGTCGGCAGCATCAGAGGTGGAGCTCTTGCGCTTTTGCGCCAATGGAGCATCATCGTCGGACACGACGGTGACTTCCTTCATCTTTGGATCATAGATTTGAGGAGCCATGATGTCCTCATCTATGTCGCTAAGCTATAAGGTGAAGAACCACCGTGTTAGATAAGATGATAATGTCTAGACGAAAGAACTAGAGTATATGTCATACACGGAAAATAAACAGTTGCCTTTGGGCACTTGCTATCAATGAACATGTCGTAGGTGATGGTGAAGCCACGCTTCTTGTCCTTCACCTTGACGATGTCCTTGAGGCGAAGCTTGACGGAGTCGCTCGAGAAATTGTCCATGGAGATGTGGAGGCTATCCCTTCTATCGCTGGTATACTCGTGCATCAGCTTCGAGCGGTGCTGCAGAGGCTGGATTCGCCTGATGAACCAGCATATGGCTAGGTCCAAGCCGGTCAAACCCGTCTCTTCGAACCACTCTATCCGCCTTATGGTGCGGGAAGCGTCGATGTCATAGGGAAGGGAGGCCTGGGATCTTCATGTCGAAGTTTTGGCGGCGGCTCCATCGACGAAGTCCGGGTACGTTACTTCTCGGCCGGCCAGAGGGATATCTGGGTCGTAGTAAATCACTGCCGATTCTTTGAGGACTCGTGGCCGACGATGTCGGGAACCGCCGAGACGGATCTTGAAGCTTATGGTGCCACAATTTCTAAGTTCATCCTGTCGGCTCCGGCGTTTGACGGTGAAGAAATACACAAAGAGATCTAGCCTAGGCTTAATCCCTAGGTAACCCTCGCAGTTACGAATTGCTAAGCGCTAGGATACTATTGGGAGAAAGGTTTTGGGGTCAGACTCTAGTGGTTCAAGACGGCAAAGAAGAAGTTAGAGATGGGAAGGGAGACGCTGCGTACCAATTGTGCTTTGAGGTACACCTTTTCTACGGCTTGGGGAGAAGGTGTGACCTCGCCGGCCGGCGCCTCCTGCCAGGCGAGCCCCTCCGTCGTAGGGAGGTAGCCCTCGACGATGAGCTCCTTGATGTCGCGGTCCGTGATGTCCGAACCGCGCCAATCGCCTTTGTGGGAGTCAAGCTCTTCCTCCAATGGCTCCACCGCTGCTGGAATGTGGTCGCCGCCGGTGGTCTCGACCACCGCAGAGACGGGGATGACCAGGCCCTCTGGGGGCACGACGAAGGAGCTCGCCGGCTTCACCGCGGCTTCGCCCGACGCTGCCATCGAGGGAGTAGAGCTGCTGCTGTCCATTGCGCGAGTTTGGAAGTGACTGGAGAGATTGGGAGTTAGGGTTTTTCGCAAGGTTGCATGGAGAGCTCGAGGGGGCGCTCGCTGGAGGAAGAAGACGATGCGAGGAGAGAATGAGGTGAAAAGTAAAAAGTTCCACCGCAGTTACTATTTATGATCTCCAGCATCAAGATTCGTGCAGCTTGATCGGACGGTTGTTGCATAGACGACGTGTGTGCGGACGTGCGCGGAAATTTCGCCACGTCCCCAACCGTCGCCGCCAACGGTTCGTATCGCTCGCGCGGGAAAATCGGACATGATTGCGTTCTCTGCATGTGTGAGTTACGAGGCATCGTTGACCTACGTTTGCGTCACCCTAGCTGTCATAGGCAGATGAACCATCACATCAGAAGATTCTGGCATGGACGGATCCAATCCAGCTACGGATGAGTACGATGAAAGATTCAGCATTTCTCCGACTTACTAATCTAAGACGGAGAAAACCTTGCAGGGTTCTTTGGGAGGACTACAAGATATTGCTTGACGATTTGCCGACATCCATCTAGGCGGAGCATTCCACATGAAGAGGCAAGACAGCGCAAGATCTCGGAGTTCTCTGGGGGTTACTGTTTGGGATATGCTATATGGGTATCCTTATAGCATGTCTCCTATCCGGATAACCCGGGTGGCCCACAGTTGGTAGCATGGCCCATGGCCTGCTGGGCGGCCTAGTTAGATGGATCTAGAAGGGAGGTCCATCCCGGATAAAGGAAGGCTACGGTTGAAGTCACCGAGGTACCCGGAGCCTTGGAGTACAAGACACGGACTAGTAATAGACGGTGTAGGACTCTGTAACCTGTCCGGCTAGGGCTTTTCCCTGTAACCCTAGGACCTGGCGACTATATAAGTCGGGCCTATGAGAGCATTTAGGGCACAATCTGAGACGACCAAGTAGCGATTAGCACGCACCTCGCACAGCGAACCAATCCCTGTAACTCGGCGTATTGCCATTATAATGATTTATAGCAGGAGTAGGGTTCCGCCACCGTTGTGGGATCTGAACCTGGGTAAGCTGTATTACCTCGTATCCGTCAACCGTCCGCCTTTTCCACGTCTCTAAACACGCACTGTGAGGACCCCTCCATGCCGTACTCGTCGGCAATACCACGACAGCCGGCACTGTGAACTTTTGTCCCCAAAGGCCTTGTTCGGCATTGCTTGGTGGACACACGGCTTTTGGGAAGCGCTGGTGGATGTGCTCTAATGTGGCTTTGCACTCAAGCATGGCACCAAATCATTGGAGCCTCCGAGCTTAAAACTTTCGACAGGATAAGCACTTAAGCGAGAACCATAGGCGGAAGGATTATTTGGATTGGGAATCTACATATGCAAAGAGTCACGTCCTATGTGGCCGTCTTGACGAGTGACCGAGACACACGGTTGGTCGTAAGTTGGTGCGCTCATTTGTCCATATGCTTCACGGCATGCGGCCAAGTAAATAGGTCATCTAACTGGCTCTGACTCGGCGATGAGTAGTTCTCCTGAATAAAGAAAAAAAGCTACTACTCAACGATGAGTACTAACATTTTGAGATTTTCGACGAGTCTGACGATGGTGAGCGATACTTAAATCTCATCACATCTGGCTCTTTTTGTAGTTCTTGAACAATTATTGGGTTCGTAATTCATGAGAGGAGACGAGCGAGGAGCTAAATAGTGTTGAGAAAAAGAGCAATTTACCAAGCGAATTATCCATAATAAAACCTAGATAAAACATGACTAGAATAATGGGTAATATACTAATCATGTTAAATAGCGAATACAAAATAAGGCATATAGCCACACAAACTACAAGACATAAAACTCTGGATAGAATCAGAACAAGATTGAGACAAAAGTTGTACAGCGATGGCAAGTAGAACCGCCGGTGTTGGAACCGTCATTGGTCATGTCGTCGAGGAAGAGTCTTGATGTCGGGAAGAAGTCCTCGTCGGGGAAGACGCCGCTATATCTGTGAGGGAGTCCGTGACGCCAAGATGTCGCTACTGATAGCGCCCCAAAAACCTTATCGCCCTTCTCCCCCGCAGACTCGAAGCGGGGTCTCGGAGGCCCTCTTGTCGGCTCATGGTGCACGCCGCAAGACGGGATGGGGAAGATGGAAATGGCGGTGCTCGAACTCGAGGCAAGGGATGTGTAACGTACCACGAGAGGAGGCGCTCTCTCTCTTATAGGCGCAAAGGAGAAGGCGGTGCGGTAAGATGAAACGGCGAGCACATTTAACTCGTGATAACGTCCATTTAAAGCAAACGTTTCACCTTCGTATAAGTCGATGCTTTCGTATAAGTCGATGCTCCAGGAGCCGATAGCAATGTATCTCAAAGAGCCGATGCATCGGCTTTCCCAAAATTGTTGATATACCATTCATGCGTGGCAAAATAAAGCTCGGCTCGGCGAGATTCCCGCAACCCGCGGCGCGCGCGCGCGTCGTGACGAGGCGAGGCGAGGCGAGGCGTGGCGAGCGAGGAGGAGGAGCGCGCGTCTGGAACTCTCTCCTTCTCCTTCTCATCCTTTTACCAAGTGGTAGAAGAGCTCACCTTATAAGCTGGTCCAACTTCCACTCAACTAGCAATGTGGGACTAAACATTTGTCCCACCTCTTGCCTTGCATGAATGGGCCACATGGGCCTCTAGGATTTTCATGAATTATTGAAATAGAAAATGGGCTAGAATATTTGGGCCAAAATTCCAACAATCCCCCACCAGATCCCAGAGGCACATGTAATCTGCCTTTGGTTCCAAAACACTGTTTATATACGGTACTTTAGTGGAGATTAAGTTGAACTTCCACCTAGAATTCTATGCTACACTAGATTGCGACTTGTACAGTGGACTATGCCTTGAACTGCAAGTTTGCTGCAATCTAGCTTCACACGAAGTCTTGACCGATCTTGGCTACGTGGGACTTCCATGGTGGAGCTTATACGTCATACTCCATGACCTTTCATGAGTTTATTAGAGAGCACCCCACTCTCATAGACTGCGACGTTTTAATCGGACTCATATAGGTGTGTTCTTCAAAAGATGTTCTGCAGACAACATCTTTGCTTAGGATAAGCCACTTAGAACACATTAAGATAATAAATCAACCTGCCATGCGAATAGGAAAGTATTGCATCTTTATGGAGTGGTATTTATTAAAGTAGGGATACTTTCCTCTCGGCTAACCAACAGTTTGTTTCCCAATTCTAATTCACGGGATCTCCGATCACATAGAGTGGTTTACCACTGTGGAAAGCTCAAATTGTGGGTCTCATACCCATCTCCTTCGATGCATTTTCTATCACGTTGTGTGATAGACCCTTTGTGAAGGGATCTGCCAAGTTTTAGATGTTTGGATATAATCCAATGCAATAACTCCGGAGTTTCTCATTTTCCTGAGATTTCAATCTCCTCTTCACATGTCTTGAGGACTTCATATTATCCTTAGAACTGTTCACCTTAATAATCACAGTTTGATTATCACAGTTCATTGGAATTGCGGGTATAGGTTTTTCAACCACAGGTAAGTCCATCAAGAGTTCACGGCCACTCTGCTTCAACGTGGCGTGTCTAGTGTGTGAGTTCTGCTTCCATAGTTGACCTCGTTAAGATGGTGCCTTGCAAGACTTCCAAGAAACAAGCCACCACCAAGTGTGAAAACATATCCACTCGTGGCCTTTATCTCATCAAAGATCGATATCCAATTTGAATCACTATAACCCTCTAGTACCCTTGGATACCCGGTATAGTGTATGCCATAGCTCGCAGTGCCTTTTAGATATCGCATAACTCTCTCAAGAGCATGCCAGTGATCATCTCCTGGATTTGAGACAAATCGACTGAGTTTGCTTACAAAGAAAGGCGATGTCGGGTCTCGTGGCACTAGCTAAATACATAAGCGAGCCAATAATTTGAGATTATCTTAGTTGATCTCTAGCATTTCCTCGATTCTTTCGAAGCAACACACTAGGATCATATGGTGTAGGAGAAAAATTGACGTCGCTATACCCAAAACGACTCAAAATCTTTTCCACATAGTGGGGACCGAAGCAATGTAATCCCACCATCATCATCTCTCAAAAGCTTGATGTTCGGGATAACATCGCCTACTCCCGCATCCTTCATCTCAAAGGAACGAGATAAGAAATCTTTGACCTCCTTAATTGCATTAAGGTTGGTTCCAAAATCGATATGTCATCAACATACAAACAAAGGATGACTCCTCACCCCACCATGGCGATAGTATACGCACTTGTCACCGTTTACAACAAAGCTGCCAGTTAAGGTTTTATCAAATTTTTCATGCCCGCTTAGGTGCTTGTTTGAGACCATACAAAGACTTCAGTAGCTTGCACACTTTTCTTTCTTGACCATTTACTACAAAACCATCTGGTTGATCCATATAGATTTCCTCATCCAACTCTCCATTTAGGAAAGTCGTCTTAACGTCCATTTGATGAACGAGAAGACCGTGTGAGGCAGCCAGAGAAAGTAGTACTCGAATGGTGGTCAACCTTGCTATAGGTGAGTAAGTGTCAAAGAAGTCTTCACCTTCCTTTTGGGTATAACCCTTGGCTACAAGCCTTGCCTTGTACTTCTCAATAGTACCATCAGGCCTTAGTTTCTTCTTGAACACCCATTTACATCCTACAGGTTTGCACCCATAAGGACGATCAGTGATCTCCCATGTTTCATTAGCTAAGATGGAATTCATCTCACTATGAACAGCTTCCTTCCAGTAGTCAGCATCAGGAGATGCATAAGCTTCTGAAATGGAAATGGGAGTGTCATCTACAAGGTACACAATGAAATCATCACCAAAAGACTTTGCAGTCCTTTGTCTCTTGCTCCTTTTAGGAATTTCATTTTCATCCTCCTTAGGACTTTCAGAGTGTTCAATCGGAATGATAGGTTCAGAGAATATAGCAAATTCCTGATTAGATGAACTAGGTATCTCCGGATTTGATGAGTTAGATTTATCCTTCATTGGAAATATATCCTCAAAGAAAGTCGCATCAGTCGACTCCATGATTGTACCGACATAAATGTCAGGTACTTCAGATTTTACTATCAAGAATCTATAACCAATGCTATGGAAAGCATAGCCGGAAAAACACAATCAATGGTTTTTGGTCCAAGCTTGCGCTTCTTGGGAATTGGTACATTAACCTTTGCCAAACAACCCCAAATGCGTAAGTAAGAGAGTTTTAGTCTTTTCTTTTCCCATTCTTGAATGGAGTAATTTCTTTGTTCTTTGTGGGAACTCGGTTTAGGACATGACACGCGGTCAATAATGCCTCCCCACCATTCCTTAGAAAGACCCGATGTGTCTAACATGGCGTTAACCAAATCTGTTAGTACGGTTCTTTCTTTCGGCTACTCCATTTGACTGGGTGAGTAGGGAGGCGTCCTCTCATGAATTATACCATGTTCGCACAAAAGAATCAAACTCGTTGGAAAAATACTCTCCACCACGATCACCTAAGCCTCTTAATCTTTCGATCAAGTTGATTTTCGCCTCGGCTTTATAGATTTTGAAGAAACTCAAAGCCTCATCTTTTGATTTCGAAGATACACATGACAATATCTCGTAGAGTCATCGATCAAAGTCATGAAATATTTCTTTCCACCTTTTGTCAATACACCATTCATCTCACAAAGATCGTAATGTATGACTCTAGTGGTGTTAAATTTCTCACTGCTCGTATGTGACTTGCGAGGTTGTTTAGCTTGCATGCAGACTTGGCACTTAGATCCCTTAACAGTTGAGAAATCAGGATTAAATTCATTTTGGCTAGTCGTCATACAACCAAAATTAATATGACAAAGATTTAGAGTGCGGACATTTGATTCAAAATTTGTGTAAATATGATTAACAACTTTATTACAAATGTCTCGACAGAGATAAGCGGAACAAGCCTCGCATTCATAGCCTTTACCAATAAAGGTTCCATACTTGAAATTACAAATTTATTGGACTCAAATACAATCTTGTAGCCATCTCGATACGTAAGAGATCCGCTAACAAGATTTTTATTAATTGAGGAACATGATGCACGTTCTTGATGCAGTCTTTCCCAGTGAACTTCAGATCGACCGTACCAACACCATGAATGAAGCATGCGAGCCGTTCCCCATCGGCCGCGGTTTGAGTCCCTCGACTGATATGAAGAAAACATGGAAATATCGTAACGTACATGTACATTAGCGCGTGTCAATCCACCAATCGGAGAATGACATAATGAAAGAACGAGGTAATATACCATACCCAACATCTTTCATCTCAACGTCGCCCATGACAACATTAGCGATCTTGTGCTCTTCCCATGTTGGCGTTTGTCAAAGCGGTTGGGACAAGCGGAGCCCAATGATTAGGATCACCGCACACATGACAAGCACCTTTCCTCTTATCGATCTTCTTCTTGAAGTCGATAGACGTGAGGCCTTGTTCTTTCCATCGAACTTTCCTTTGTCATCAAACTTGCCTTTGTTCTTGAACTTGTAAGGTGGAAGTTCCTTTTCTGCACTGTTGGAATTAGAACCTCCCTCGGTACCTCGAGCACGTGTGCCTTTTGCTCTCGCCTTCTCTTCCACATCAAGAGTACCAATGAGATCTGTCACGGAGAACTCTTGTCTCTTGTGCTTCGAGAAGTAGCAAAATTCCTCCATGACTGGGAAGTTTGGCAATGATGCCTCCGCAACAAACTTGTCCATTAACACACAAGTGAAGTGCTCAAGCTCCACGGCAAGTGATCAGATCTCATGAGCCCGCTCCACAATGGAGCGGTCATCAATCATCTTGTAGTCATAGAATTGTTCCATGACATACAGTTCATCGCCAACATCGAGACTCCAAATTTTCTCTCGGCGCATCCCACATATCTTTGCCATTGCTGAATAGCGGATATGAATCGACAATATTGTCGCCAGGATGCCGATCAAGGCAGCCTTGAAAGTAGTATCAAGTTTTTGGGCAACTCTTCACGGCGGGATTAAGTTCCCTCAAAGCGCCATAGATGGCGTTATAGCAGCTCATGGTGCGAAACTGAGCATCGCTCTCATACGCCACCGTTTGTAATTCACACCTTCAAACACAGGTGGCTTCATAGAAGCAACAAAGCCACTTGGGGCAAATTGCCTGAAATAAGGTTTTTGGATTGTTGAGAAAAAGAGCAATTTACCAAGCGAATTATCCATAATAAAACCTAGATAAAACATGACTAGAATAATGGGTAATATACTAATCATGTTAAATAGCGAATACAAAATAAGGCATATAGCCACACAAATTACAAGACATAAAACTCTGGATAGAATCAGAACAAGATTGAGACAGAAGTTGTACACGGCAGCGATGTATAGAACCACCGTGTTGGAACCGTCATTGGTCATGTCGCCGAGGAAGAGAGTCGATGTCGGGAAGAAGTCCTCGTCGGGAAGACGCTATCTGAGGGAGTCCGTGACGACGCCAAGATGTCGCTACCGAGCGCTCCCCAAAACCTTATCGCCCTTCTCCGTCTGTGACTCGAGCGGCGGGGTCTCGGAGGCCTCATCCGGCTCATGGTGCACGCCGCAAGACGGGATGGGAAGAAGGAAAGCGCAGTGCTCGAACTCGAGGCAAGGGATGTGTAACACCACGAGAGGAGGCGACCTCTCTCTCTTATAGGCGCAAAGGAGAAGGCGGCGGTGCGAGAAGATGAAAGCGAGCACATTTAACTCGTATTAAACGTCCATTTAAAGCAAACGTTTCACCTTCGTATAAGTCGATGCTTTCGTATAAGTCGATGCTCCAGGAGCCGATAGCAATGTATCTCAAAGAGCCGATGCATCGGCTTTCCCAAAATTGTTGATATACCATTCATGCGTGGCAAAATAAAGCTCGGCTCATGAGATTCCATAACCAGCAAGGCCTTGTGCCGTGACGAGGCGTGGCGAGCGAGGAGGAGGAGGAGCGCGCGTGTGGAACTCTCTCCTTCTCCTTCTCATCCTTTTACCAAGTGGTAGAAGAGCTCACCTTATAAGCTGGTCCAACTTCCACTCAACTAGCAATGTGGGACTAAACATTTGTCCCACCTCTTGCCTTGCATGAATGGGCCACATGGGCCTCTAGGATTTTCAGGAATTATTGAAATAGAAAATGGGCTAGAATATTTGGGCCAAAATTCCAACAATCCCCACTGCATCCCGAGGCACATGTAATCGCCTTTGGTTCCAAAACACTGCTTATATACCGGTACTTTAGTGGAGACTGTTAAGTTGAACTTCCACCTAGAATTCTATGCTACACTAGATTGCGACTTGCAGTGGACTATGCCTTGAACTGCAAGTTTGCTGCAATCTAGCTTCACACGAAGTCTTGACCGACATTGGGCTACGTGGGACTTCCCGGTGGAGCTTATACGTCATACTCCATGACCTTTCATGAGTTTATTAGAGAGCACCCACTCTCATAGACTGCGGCGTTTTAACAGGACTCATATAGGTGTGTTCTTCAAAAGATGTTCTGCAGACAACATCTTTGCTTAGGATAAGCCACTTAGAACACATTAAGATAATAAATCAACCTGCCATGCGAATAGGAAAGTATTGCATCTTTATGGAGTGGTATTTATTAAAGTAGGGATACTTTCCTCTCAAATAACCAACAATTTGTTTCCCAATTCTAATTCACGGGATCTCCGATCACATAGAGTGGTTTACCACCGTGGAAAGCTCAAATTGTGGGTCTCATACCCATCTCCTTCGATGCATTTTCTATCACGTTGCGTGATAGACCCTTTGTGAAGGGATCGCCAAGTTTTTAGATGTTTGGATATAATCCAATGCAATAACTCGGAGTTTCTCATTTTCTGACAGATTTCAATCTCCTCTTCACATGTCTTGAGGACTTCATATTATCCTTAGAACTGCTCACCTTAATAATCACAGTTTGATTATCACAGTTCATTGGAATTGGTATAGGTTTTTCAACCACGTGTAAGTCCATCAAGAGTTCACGGCCACTCTGCTTCAACAAAGGCCGTGTCTAGTCGTGAGTTCTGCTTCCATAGTTGACCTCGTTAAGATGGTGCGCTTGCAAGACTTCCAAGAAACAGCCACCACCAAGTGTGAAAACATATCCACTCGTGGCCTTTATCTCATCAAGATCGATATCCAATTTGAATCACTATAACCCTCTAGTACCCTTGGATACCCGTATAGTGTATGCCATAGCTCATGATGCCTTTTAGATATCGCATAACTCTCTCAAGAGCATGCTGATCATCTCCTGGATTTGAGACAAATCGAGTTTGCTTACAGCAAAGGCGATGTCGGGTCTCGTGGCACTAGCTAAATACATAAGCGAGCCAATAATTTGAGAGTATCTTAGTTGATCTCTAGCATTTCCTCGATTCTTTCGAAGCAACACACTAGGATCATATGGTGTAGGAGAAAAATTGACGTCGCTATACCCAAAACGACTCAAAATCTTTTCCACATAGTGGGACTGAAGCAATGTAATCCCACCATCATCATCTCTCAAAAGCTTGATGTTCAGGATAACATCAGCTACTCCCAGATCCTTCATCTCAAAGGAACGAGATAAGAAATCTTTGACCTCCTTAATTGCATTAAGGTTGGTTCCGAAAATCGATGTCATCAACATACAAACAAAGGATGACTCCTCACCCCCACCATGGCGATAGTATCGCACGACTTGTGTCACTTTACAACAAAGCCTGCAGCGGTTAAGGTTTTATCAAATTTTTCATGCCACTGCTTAGGTGCTTGTTTGAGACCATACAAAGACTTCAGTAGCTTGCACACTTTTCTTTCTTGACCATTTACTACAAAACCATCTGGTTGATCCATATAGATTTCCTCATCCAACTCTCCATTTAGGAAAGCAGTCTTAACGTCCATTTGATGAACGAGAAGACCGTGTGAGGCAGCCGAGAAAGTAGTACTCGAATGGTGGTCAACCTTGCTACAGGTGAGTAAGTGTCAAAGAAGTCTTCACCTTTCTTTTGGGTATAACCCTTAGCTACAAGCCTTGCCTTGTACTTCTCAATAGTACCATCAGCCTTAGTTTCTTCTTGAACACCCATTTACATCCTACAGTTTGCACCCATAAGGACGATCGGATCTCCCATGTTTCATTAGCTAAGATGGAATTCATCTCACTATGAACAGCTTCCTTCCAGTAGTCAGCATCAGGAGATGCATAAGCTTCTGAAATGGAAATGGGAGTGTCATCTACAAGGTACACAATGAAATCATCACCAAAAGACTTTGCAGTCCTTTGTCTCTTGCTCCTTTTAGGAATTTCATTTTCATCCTCCTTAGGACTTTCAGAGTGTTCAATCGGAATGATAGGTTCAGAGAATATAGCAAATTCCTGATTAGATGAACTAGGTATCTCCGGATTTGATGAGTTAGATTTATCCTTCATTGGAAATATATCCTCAAAGAAAGTCGCATCAGTCGACTCCATGATTGTACCGACATAAATGTCAGGTACTTCAGATTTTACTATCAAGAATCTATAACCAATGCTATGGAAAGCATAGCCCAGAAAAACACAATCAATGGTTTTTGGTCCAAGCTTGCGCTTCTTGGGAATTGGTACATTAACCTTTGCCAAACAACCCCAAGTACGTAAGTAAGAGAGTTTTAGTCTTTTTTCCCATTCTTGAATGGAGTAATTTCTTTGTTCTTTGTGGGAACTCGGTTTAGGACATGACACGCGGTCAATAATGCCTCCCCACCATTCCTTAGAAAGACCCGATGTGTCTAACATGGCGTTAACCAAATCTGTTAGAGTACGGTTCTTTCTTTCGCTACTCCATTTGACCTGGGTGAGTAGGAGGCGTCCTCTCATGAATTATACCATGTTCGCACAAAAGAATCAAACTCGTTGGAAAAATACTCTCCACCACGATCAGACCTAAGCCTCTTAATCTTTCGATCAAGTTGATTTTCCGCCTCATTTATAGATTTTGAAGAAACTCAAAGCCTCATCTTTTGATTTCAGAAGATACACATGACAATATCTCGTAGAGTCATCGATCAAAGTCATGAAATATTTCTTTCCACCTTTTGTCAATACACCATTCATCTCACAAAGATCGAATGTATGAGCTCTAGTGGTGTTAAATTTCTCACTCGCAATGTATGTGACTTGCGAGGTTGTTTAGCTTGCACGCAGACTTGGCACTTAGATCCCTTAACAGTTGAGAAATCAGGATTAAATTCATTTTGGCTAGTCGCGTCATACAACCAAAATTAATATGACAAAGCCGAGAGTGCCAGACATTTGATTCAAAATTTGTGTAAATATGATTAACAACTTTATTACAAATGTCTGACAGAGATAAGCGGAACAAGCCTCCGCATTCATAGACTTTACCAATAAAGGTTCCATACTTCGAAATTACAAATTTATTGGACTCAAATACAATCTTGTAGCCATCTCGACACAGAAGAGATCCGCTAACAAGATTTTTATTAATTGAGGGAACATGATGCACGTTCTTCAGCGCATACGCTTTCCCAAGTGAACTTCAGATCGACCGTACCAACACCATGAAGTATACGCGAGCGCCCCATCAAGACGGTTTGAGTCCTCGACCGATATGAAGAAAACATGGAAATATCGTAACGGACATGTACATTAGCGCGTGTCAATCCACCAATCAGAGAATGACATAATGAAAGAACAAGAGGTAATATACCATACCCAACATCTTTCATCTCAACGTCGCCCATGACAACATTAGCGGCCTTTGCTCTTCCCATGTTGGCGTTTGTCAAAGCGGTTGGGACAAGGGAGCCCAATGATTAGGATCACCGCACATGACAAGCACCTTTCCTCTTATCGCCTTCTTCTTGAAGGCGATGGTATGAGGCCTTGTTCTTTCCATCGAACTTTCCTTTGTCATCAAACTTGCCTTTGTTCTTGAACTTGTAAGGCTGGAAGTTCCTTTCGTACCAGTTGGCATTAGAACCTCCTCGGTACCTCGAGCACGTGTGTCTTTGCTCTCGCCTTCTCTTCCACATCAAGAGTCCCAATGAGATCCGTCACGGAGAACTCTTGTCTCTTGTGCTTCAGAAGTAGCAAAATTCCTCCATGATGGGAAGTTTGGCAATGATGCCTCCGCAACAAACTTGTCCGGTAACAGAACACAAGTGAAGTGCTCAAGCTCCCGGCAAGTGATCAGATCTCATGAGCCGCTCCACAATGGAGCGGTCATCAATCATCTTGTAGTCATAGAATTGTTCCATGACATACACATCGCCAAAGATCGAGACTCCAAATTTTCTCTCGAGCGCATCCCACATATCTTTGCCATTGCTGAATGATGGATATGAATCGACAATATTGTCGCCAAGGATGCCGATCAAGGCAGCCTTGAAAGTAGTATCAAGTTTTTGAACGCCTCTTCCCGAGCGGATTAAGTTCCTCAGTGCGCCATAGATGGCGTTATAGCAGCTCATGGTCTCAAACTGAGCACCGCTCTCGCACGCCACCGCTTGTAATTCACACCTTCAAACACGGTGGCTTCATAGAAGCAACAAAGCCACTTGGGGCAAATTGCCCGAAATAAGGTTTTTGGATTGTTGAGAAAAGAGCAATTTACAAGCGAATTATCCATAATAAAACCTAGATAAAACATGACTAGAATAATGGGTAATATACTAATCATGTTAAATAGCGAATACAAAATAAGGCATATAGCCACACAAACTACAAGACATAAAACTCGATAGAATCGTAACAAGATTGAGAAGTTGTACACGGCAAGAAAGGTATAGAACCGCCGGTGTTGGAACCGTCATTGGTCATGTCGTCGAGGAAGAGAGTGCCGATGTCGGGAAGAAGTGCTCGTCGGGAAGACGTCGCTATCTGTGAGGGAGTCCGTGACGGCCAAGAGTCGCTACCGATAGCGCTCCCCAAAACCTTATCGCCCTTCTCCCATACAGACTCAAGCGGCGGGTCTCGAGGCCCATCCTGCTCGCAGGCACGCCGCAAGACGGATGGGGAAGATGGAAGTAGCAGTGCTCGAACTCGAGGCAAGGGATGTAATAACCACCCGAGAGGAGGCGCGACCTCTCTCTCTTATAGGCGCAAAGGAGAAGGCAGACGGCGTAAGATGAAACGAGCAGTACATTTAACTCAGATAAACGTCCATTTAAAGCAAACGCTTCACCTTCGTATAAGTCGATGCTTTCAGATAAGTCGATGCTCAGAGCCGATAGCAATGTATCTCAAAGAGCCGATGCATCGGCTTTCCCAAAATTGTTGATATACCATTCATGCGTGGCAAAATAAAGATCGGCTCGGCGAGATTCCTCAAGAACCATGCTGCCTTGTCAGGCGTGGCGAGGCGAGGCGAGGCGTGGCGTGGCGAGCGAGGAGGAGGAGGCGCGTGTGGAACTCTCTCCTTCTCCTTCTCATCCTTTTACCAAGTGGTAGAAGAGCTCACCTTATAAGCTGGTCCAACTTCCACTCAACTAGCAATGTGGGACTAAACATTTGTCCCACCTCTTGCCTTGCATGAATGGGCCACATGGGCCTCTAGGATTTTCAGGAATTATTGAAATAGAAAATGGGCTAGAATATTTGGGCCAAAATTCCAACAATCCCCACTGCATCCCGTGAGGCACATGTAATCGCCTTTGGTTCCAAAACACTGCTTATATACCCGGTACTTTAGTGGAGACTGTTAAGTTGAACTTCCACCTAGAATTCTATGCTACACTAGATTGCGACTTGCAGGGACTATGCCTTGAACGCAAGTTTGCTGCAATCTAGCTTCACACGAAGTCTTGACCGACACTGGCTACTGTGGGACTTCCCTGGTGGAGCTTATACGTCATACTCCATGACCTTTCATGAGTTTATTAGAGAGCACCCCACTCTCATAGCTGCGACGTTTAACAAATGACTCATATAGGTGTGTTCTTCAAAAGATGTTCTGCAGACAACATCTTTGCTTAGGATAAGCCACTTAGAACACATTAAGATAATAAATCAACCTGCCATGCGTAATAGGAAAGTATTGCATCTTTATGGAGTGGTATTTATTAAAGTAGGATACTTTCCTCTCCTAACCAACAATTTGTTTCAATTCTAATTCACGGGATCTCCGATCACATAGAGTGGTTTACCAATGTGGAAAGCTCAAATTGTGGGTCTCATACCCATCTCCTTCGATGCATTTTCTATCACGTTGCGTGATAGACCCTTTGTGAAGGGATCGCCAAGTTTTTAGATGTTTGGATATAATCCAATGCAATAACTCGAGTTTCTCATTTTCCGACAGATTTCAATCTCCTCTTCACATGTCTTGAGGACTTCATATTATCCTTAGAACTGCTCACCTTAATAATCACAGCTTGATTATCACAGCTCATTGGAATTGGGTATAGGTTTTTCAACCACGTAAGTCCATCAAGAGTTCACGAAGCCACTCGCTTCAAAGTGGCGTGTCTAGTCCGTGAGTTCTGCCCATAGTTGACCTCGTTAAGATGGTCCGCTTGCAAGACTTCCAAGAAACAACGCCACCACCAAGTGTGAAAACATATCCACTGTGGCCTTTATCTCATCAAAGATCGATATCCAATTTGAATCACTATAACCCTCTAGTACCCTTGGATACCCGGTATAGTGTATGCCATAGCTCGTGAAGCCTTTTAGATATCGCATAACTCTCTCAAGAGCATGCCGTGATCATCTCTGGATTTGAGACAAATCGACCGAGTTTGCTTACAGAAAGGCGATGTCGGTCTCGTGGCACTAGCTAAATACATAAGCGAGCCAATAATTTGAGAGTATCTTAGTTGATCTCTAGCATTTCCTCGATTCTTTCAAGCAACACACTAGGATCATATGGTGTAGGAGAAAATTGACGCCGCTATACCCAAAACGACTCAAAATCTTTTTCCACATAGTGGATCAAGCAATGTAATCCCACCATCATCATCTCTCAAAAGCTTGATGTTCAGATAACATCGCCTACTCCCAGATCCTTCATCTCAAAGGAACGAGATAAGAAATCTTTGACCTCCTTAATTGCATTAAGGTTGGTTCCAAAATCATATGTCATCAACATACAAACAAAGGATGACTCCTCACCCCACCATGGCGATAGTATACGCACTTGTCACTTCATTTACAACAAAGCCTGCAGTTAAGGTTTTATCAAATTTTTCATGCCACGCTTAGGTGCTTGTTTGAGACCATACAAAGACTTCAAGAGCTTGCACACTTTTCTTTCTTGACCATTTACTACAAAACCATCTGGTTGATCCATATAGATTTCCTCATCCAACTCTCCATTTAGGAAAGCCGCCTTAACGTCCATTTGATGAACGAGAAGACCGTGTGAGGCAGCCAGAGAAAGTAGTACTCGAATGGTGGTCAACCTTGCTACAGTGAGTAAGTGTCAAAGAAGTCTTCACCTTCCTTTTGGGTATAACCCTTGGCTACAAGCCTTGCCTTGTACTTCTCAATAGTACCATCGTGCCTTAGTTTCTTCTTGAACACCCATTTACATCCCAGGTTTGCACCCATAAGGACGATCATGATCTCCCATGTTTCATTAGCTAAGATGGAATTCATCTCACTATGAAGCCTTCCTTCCAAAGAGTCAAGATCGGAGATGCATAAGCTCGAAATGGAAATGGGAGTGTCATCTACAAGGTACACAATGAAATCATCACCAAAAGACTTTGCAGTCCTTTGTCTCTTGCTCCTTTTAGGAATTTCATTTTCATCCTCCTTAGGACTTTCGAGTGTTCAATCTAATGATAGGTTCGTAGAATATAGCAAATTCTCGATTAGATGAACTAGGTATCTCCGGATTTGATGAGTTAGATTTATCCTTCATTGGAAATATATCCTCAAAGAAAGTCGATCACGACTCCATGATTGTACCGACATAAATGTCGTACTTCAGATTTTACTATCAAGAATCTATAACCAATGCTATGGAAAGCATAGCCCGTAAAAACACAATCAATGGTTTTTGGTCCAAGCTTGCGCTTCTTGGGAATTGGTACATTAACCTTGCCAAACAACCCCAAGTACGTAAGTAAGAGAGTTTTAGTCTTTTCTTTTCCCATTCTTGAATGGAGTAATTTCTTTGTTCTTTGTGGGAACTCGGTTTAGGACATGACACGCGTCAATAATGCCTCCCCACCATTCCTTAGAAAGACCCGATGTGTCTAACATGGCGTTAACCAAATCTGTTAGAGTACGGTTCTTTCTTTCGGCTACTCCATTTGACTGGGTGAGTAGGAGGCGTCCTCATGAATTATACCATGTTCCGCATAAAAGAATCAAACTCGTTGGAAAAATACTCTCCACCACGATCAGACCTAAGCCTCTTAATCTTTCGATCAAGTTGATTTTCTGCCTCGACTTTATAGATTTTGAAGAAACTCAAAGCCTCATCTTTTGATTTCAGAAGATACACATGACAATATCTCGTAGAGTCATCGATCAAAGTCATGAAATATTTCTTTCCACCTTTTGTCAATACACCATTCATCTCACAAAGATCGAATGTATGAGCTCTAGTGGTGTTAAATTTCTCACTTCAATGCGTATGTGACTTGCGAGGTTGTTTAGCTTGCACGCAGACTTGGCACTTAGATCCCTTAACAGTTGAGAAATCGGGATTAAATTCATTTTGGCTAGTCGCCATACAACCAAAATTAATATGACAAAGATTTAGAGTGCCGTATATTTGATTCAAAATTTGTGTAAATATGATTAACAACTTTATTACAAATGTCCGAGAGATAAGCGGAACAAGCCTCCGCATTCATAGACTTTACCAATAAAGGTTCCATACTTCGAAATTACAAATTTATTGGACTCAAATACAATCTTGTAGCCATCTCGACACAGAAGAGATCCGCTAACAAGATTTTTATTAATTGAGGGAACATGATGCACGTTCTTCAGGCGCACAGCCTTTCCGAAGTGAACTTCAGATCGCATTACCAACACCATGAATGTAAAGCGAGCCGCTCCCCATCAAGACGGTTTGAGTCCCTCCGACTGATATGAAGAAAACATGGAAATATCGTAATGTATATGTACATTAGCGCCGTGTCAATCCACCAATCGGAGAATGACATAATGAAAGAACAAGAGGTAATATACCATACCCAACATCTTTCATCTCAACGTCGCCCATGACAACATTAGCGTCTTTGCTCTTCCCATGTTGGCGCTTTGTCAAAGCGGTTGGGACAAGCAGGAGCCCAATGATTAGGATCACCGCACACATGACAAGCACCTTTCCTCTTATCAGTCTTCTTCTTGAAGTCGATAGACGTGAGGCCTTGTTCTTTCCATCGAACTTTCCTTTGTCATCAAACTTGCCTTTGTTCTTGAACTTGTAAGGTGGAAGTTCCTTTCTGCACTGTTGGCATTAGAACCTCCTCGGTACCTCGAGCACGTGTGTCTTTGCTCTCGCCTTCTCTTCCACATCAAGAGTCCCAATGAGATCCGCCACGGAGAACTCTTGTCTCTTGTGCTTCGAGAAGTAGCAAAATTCCTCCATGACTGGGAAGTTTGGCAATGATGCCTCCGCAACAAACTTGTCCGGTAACACACAAGTGAAGTGCTCAAGCTCCGGCAAGTGATCAGATCTCATGAGCCTGCTCCACAATGGAGCGGTCATCAATCATCTTGTAGTCATAGAATTGTTCCATGACATACAACACCGCCAAAGATCGAGACTCCAAATTTTCTCTCGGCGCATCCCACATATCTTTGCCATTGCTGAATGAGATATGAATCGACAATATTGTCGCCAGGATGCTGATCAAGGCAGCCTTGAAAGTAGTATCAAGTTTTTGAACGCCTCTTCCGGCGGGATTAAGTTCCTCAAAAGCGCCATAGATGGCGTTATAGCAGCTCATGGTCCGAAACTGAGCATCGCTCGCACGCCACCGCTTGTAATTCACACCTTCAAACAGGTGGCTTCATAGAAGCAACAAAGCCACTTGGGGCAAATTGCCTGAAATAAGGTTTTTGGATTGTTGAGAAAAAGAGCAATTTACCAAGCGAATTATCCATAATAAAACCTAGATAAAACATGACTAGAATAATGGGTAATATACTAATCATGTTAAATAGCGAATACAAAATAAGGCATATAGCCACACAAACTACAAGACATAAAACTCGATAGAATCGTAACAAGATTGAGACAGAAGTTGTAAAGAAAGGTATAGAACCGCCGTGTTGGAACCGTCATTGGTCATGTCGCCGAGGAAGAGAGGCCGATGTCGGGAAGAAGTGCTCGTCGGGAAGACGTCGCTATCGTGAGGGAGTCCGTGACGACGCCAGATGTCGCTACCGATAGCGCCCCCAAAACCTTATCGCCTTCTCCCATACAGGACTCAAGCAATGGGTCTCGAGGCCTCATCGTCCGCTCATGGTGCACGCCGCAAGACGGATGGGAAGATGGAAGTAGCGCAGTTTCTGGAACTCGAGGCAAGGATGTGTAACCCACACCGAGGAGGCGACCTCTCTCTTATAGGCGCAAAGGAGAAGGCAGACGGCAGAAGATGAAACGAGGCACATTTAACTCAGATAACGTCCATTTAAAGCAAACGTTTCACCTTCGTATAAGTCGATGCTTTCGTATAAGTCGATGCTCCAAGAGCCGATAGCAATGTATCTCAAAGAGCCGATGCATCGGCTTTCCCAAAATTGTTGATATACCATTCATGCGTGGCAAAATAAAGCTCGGCGAGATTCCTCAAGAACCCATGCTGCCAGGCCGTGACGAGGCGAGGCGAGGCGAGGCGTGGCGAGCGAGGAGGAGGAGGAGCGCGTGTGGAACTCTCTCCTTCTCCTTCTCATCCTTTACCAAGTGGTAGAAGAGCTCACCTTATAAGCTGGTCCAACTTCCACTCAACTAGCAATGTGGGACTAAACATTTGTCCCACCTCTTGCCTTGCATGAATGGGCCACATGGGCCTCTAGGATTTTCGTGAATTATTGAAATAGAAAATGGGCTAGAATATTTGGGCCAAAATTCCAACAATCCCCACTGGATCCCGTGAGGCACATGTAATCCGCCTTTGGTTCCAAAACACTGCTTATATACCGGTACTTTAGTGGAGACTGTTAAGTTGAACTTCCACCTAGAATTCTATGCTACACTAGATTGCGACTTGCAAAGGGACTATGCCTTGAACTGCAAGTTTGCTGCAATCTAGCTTCACACGAAGTCTTGACCGACATGGCTACTGTGGGACTTCCCATGGTGGAGCTTATACGCCATACTCCATGACCTTTCATGAGTTTATTAGAGAGCACCCCACTCTCATAGATCATGACGCTTTTAATGGACTCATATAGGTGTGTTCTTCAAAAGATGTTCTCAGACAACATCTTTGCTTAGGATAAGCCACTTAGAACACATTAAGATAATAAATCAACCTGCCATGCAGAATAGGAAAGTATTGCATCTTTATGGAGTGGTATTTATTAAAGTAGGGATACTTTCCTCTCGCTAACCAACAATTTGTTTCCCAATTCTAATTCACGGATCTCCGATCACATAGAGTGGTTTACCACTGGAAAGCTCAAATTGTGGGTCTCATACCCATCTCCTTGATGCATTTTCTATCACGTTATGGATAGACCCTTTGTGAAGGGATCGCCAAGTTTTTAGATGTTTGGATATAATCCAATGCAATAACTCGAGTTTCTCATTTTCCGACAGATTTCAATCTCCTCTTCACATGTCTTGAGGACTTCATATTATCCTTAGAACTGTTCACCTTAATAATCACAGCTTGATTATCACAGTTCATTGGAATTGCGGTATAGGTTTTTCAACCATGTAAGTCCATCAAGAGTTCACGGCCACTCGCTTCAACAAAGGGCGTGTCTAGTGCCGTGAGTTCTGCTTCCATAGTTGACCTCGTTAAGATGGTCTGCTTGCAAGACTTCCAAGAAAGCAGCCACCACCAAGTGTGAAAACATATCCACTGTGGCCTTTATCTCATCAAAGATCGATATCCAATTTGAATCACTATAACCCTCTAGTACCCTTGGATACCGGTATAGTGTATGCCATAGCTCATGAAGCCTTTTAGATATCGCATAACTCTCTCAAGAGCATGCCGGATCATCTCCTGATTTGAGACAATCGATCGAGTTTGCTTACAAGAAAGGCGATGTCGGGTCTCGTGGCACTAGCTAAATACATAAGCGAGCCAATAATTTGAGAGTATCTTAGTTGATCTCTAGCATTTCCTCGATTCTTCAAGCAACACACTAGGATCATATGGTGTAGGAGAAAAATTGACGCTATACCCAAAACGACTCAAAATCTTTTCCACATAGTGGGACCAAGCAATGTAATCCCACCATCATCATCTCTCAAAAGCTTGATGTTCGTGATAACATCGCCTACTCCTGCATCCTTCATCTCAAAGGAACGAGATAAGAAATCTTTGACCTCCTTAATTGCATTAAGGTTGGTTCCAAAATCAGATGTCATCAACATACAAACAAAGGATGACTCCCTCACCCCACCATGGCGATAGTATACGCACTTGTCGCCGTTTACAACAAAGCCCGCAGTTAAGGTTTTATCAAATTTTTCATGCCACGCTTAGGTGCTTGTTTGAGACCATACAAAGACTTGAGCTTGCACACTTTTCTTTCTTGACCATTTACTACAAAACCATCTGGTTGATCCATATAGATTTCCTCATCCAACTCTCCATTTAGGAAAGCCGCCTTAACGTCCATTTGATGAACGAGAAGACCGTGAGGCAGCCAGAAAGTAGTACTCGAATGGTGGTCAACCTTGCTCTGGTGAGTAAGTGTCAAAGAAGTCTTCACCTTCCTTTTGGGTATAACCCTTGGCTACAAGCCTTGCCTTGTACTTCTCAATAGTACCATCAGCCTTAGTTTCTTCTTGAACACCCATTTACATCCTGTGTTTGCACCCATAAGGACGATCAAGATCTCCCATGTTTCATTAGCTAAGATGGAATTCATCTCACTATGAACAGCTTCCTTCCAAAGAGTCGAGATCGGAGATGCATAAGCTTCAAATGGAAATGGAGTGTCATCTACAAGGTACACAATGAAATCATCACCAAAAGACTTTGCAGTCCTTTGTCTCTTGCTCCTTTTAGGAATTTCATTTTCATCCTCCTTAGGACTTTCGTAGTGTTCAATCGGAATGATAGGTTCGTAGAATATAGCAAATTCGATTAGATGAACTAGGTATCTCGATTTGATGAGTTAGATTTATCCTTCATTGGAAATATATCCTCAAAGAAAGTCGATCACGACTCCATGATTGTACCGACATAAATGTCGTGTACTTCAGATTTTACAATCAAGAATCTATAACCAATGCTATGGAAAGCATAGCCGTAAAAACACAATCAATGGTTTTTGGTCCAAGCTTGCGCTTCTTGGGAATTGGTACATTAACCTTTGCCAAACAACCCCAAGTACGTAGGTAAGAGAGTTTTAGTCTTTTCTTTCCCATTCTTCAATGGAGTAATTTCTTTGTTCTTTGTGGGAACTCGGTTTAGGACATGACACGGTCAATAATGCCTCCCCACCATTCCTTAGAAAGACCCGATGTGTCTAACATGGCGTTAACCAAATCTGTTAGAGTACGGTTCTTTCTTTCGGCTACTCCATTTGACTGGGTGAGTAGGAGGCGTCCTCTCATGAATTATACCATGTTCCGCACAAAAGAATCAAACTTGGAAAAATACTCTCCACCACGATCGACCTAAGCCTCTTAATCTTTCGATCAAGTTGATTTTCCTCGCCTTTATAGATTTTGAAGAAACTCAAAGCCTCATCTTTTGATTTCAGATACACATGACAATATCTCGTAGAGTCGTCGATCAAAGTCATGAAATATTTCTTTCCACCTTTTGTCAACACACCATTCATCTCACAAAGATCATAATGTATGAGCTCTAGTGGTGTTAAATTTCTCACTTCTGCAGTCGTATGTGACTTGCGAGGTTGTTTAGCTTGCACGCAGACTTGGCACTTAGATCCCTTAACAGTTGAGAAAACTGGGATTAAATTCATTTTGGCTAGTCGCACACATACAACCAAAATTAATATGACAAAGACGAGTGCGTACATTTGATTCAAAATTTGTGTAAATATGATTAACAACTTTATTACAAATGTCCGATGAGATAAGCGAACAAGCCTCCGCATTCATAGCCTTTACCAATAAAGGTTCCATACTTCAAATTACAAATTTATTGGACTCAAATACAATCTTGTAGCCATCTCGATACGTAAGAGATCCGCTAACAAGATTTTTATTAATTGAGGGAACATGATGCACGTTCTTCAGCGCAGTCTTTCCAAGTGAACTGATCGACTGCACAACACCATGAATGTACATGCGAGCCGCCCCATCAAGACGGTTTGAGTCCCTCGACCGATATGAAGAAAACATGGAAATATCGTAACGTACATGTACATTAGCGCCCGTGTCAATCCACCAATCAGAGAATGACATAATGAAAGAACAGGTAATATACCATACCCAACATCTTTCATCTCAACGTCGCCCATGACAACATTAGCAGCCTTGTCTTTCTTCCCATGTTGGCGTTTGTCAAAGCGGTTGGGACAAGCAGAGCCCAATGATTAGGATCACCGCACATGACAAGCACCTTTCCTCTTATCGCCTTCTTCTTGAAGACTGTGAGGCCTTGTTCTTTCCATCGAACTTTCCTTTGTCATCAAACTTGCCTTTGTTCTTGAACTTGTAAGGTCGAAGTTCCTTTCGTACCAGTTGGCATTAGAACCTCCCTGCACTCGAGCACGTGTGTCTTTTGCTCTCGCCTTCTCTTCCACATCAAGAGTCCCAATGAGATCCGTCACGGAGAACTCTTGTCTCTTGTGCTTCAGAGAAGTAGCAAAATTCCTCCATGATCGGGAAGTTTGGCAATGATGCCTCCGCAACAAACTTGTCCAGAACACACAAGTGAAGTGCTCAAGCTCCCCGCAAGTGATCAGATCTCATGAGCCTGCTCCACAATGGAGCGGTCATCAATCATCTTGTAGTCATAGAATTGTTCCATGACATACGCTTCATCGCCAAGATCGAGACTCCAAATTTTCTCTCGGCGCATCCCACATATCTTTGCCATTGCTGAATGATGATATGAATCGACAATATTGTCGCCAAGGATGCCGATCAAGGCAGCCTTGAAAGTAGTATCAAGTTTTTGAACGCCTCTTCCCGAGCGGGATTAAGTTCCCCTCAGTGCGCCATAGATGGCGTTATAGCAGCTCATGGTCAAACTGAGCATCGCTCGCACGCCACCGCTTGTAATTCACACCTTCAAACACGGTGGCTTCATAGAAGCAACAAAGCCACTTGGGGCAAATTGCAAATAAGGTTTTTGGATTGTTGAGAAAAGAGCAATTTACCAAGCAATTATCCATAATAAAACCTAGATAAAACATGACTAGAATAATGGGTAATATACTAATCATGTTAAATAGCGAATACAAAATAAGGCATATAGCCACACAAACTACAAGACATAAAACTGGATAGAATCGTAACAAGATTGAGATGTGGTTGTACACGAAGTGAAGTAGAACCACGGTGTTGGAACCGTCATTGGTCATGTCGTCGAGGAAGAGAGGTCTGATGTCGGGAAGAAGTGCTCGGGAAGACGCTATCTGTGAGGGAGTCCGTGACGCCTTGAGTCATACCGATAGCGCCCAAAACCTTATCGCCCTTCTCCCATACAGACTCAAGCGGGGTCTCTTGAGGCTCATCGTCCCGGCTCGCGGCACGCCGCAAGACGGATGGGGAAGATGGAAGTAGCGCAGGTTCTGGAACTCGAGGCAAGGGATGTGTAATAGCCCACCCGAGGAGGCGCGACCTCTCTCTCTTATAGGCGCAAAGGAGAAGGCAGTGCGAAGATGAAACGAAAGCACATTTAACTCAGATAAACGTCCATTTAAAGCAAACGTTTCACCTTCGTATAAGTCGATGCTTTCGTATAAGTCGATGCTCCAGGAGCCGATAGCAATGTATCTCAAAGAGCCGATGCATCGGCTTTCCCAAAATTGTTGATATACCATTCATGCGTGGCAAAATAAAGATCGGCTCGGCGAGATTCCCGCAACCCGCGGCGCGCGCGCGCGTCGTGACGAGGCGAGGCGAGGCGAGGCGAGGCGAGGCGTGGCGAGCGAGGAGGAGGAGGAGCGTGCGTGTGGAACTCTCTCCTTCTCCTTCTCATCCTTTTACCAAGTGGTAGAAGAGCTCACCTTATAAGCTGGTCCAACTTCCACTCAACTAGCAATGTGGGACTAAACATTTGTCCCACCTCTTGCCTTGCATGAATGGGCCACATGGGCCTCTAGGATTTTCAGGAATTATTGAAATAGAAAATGGGCTAGAATATTTGGGCCAAAATTCCAACAATCCCCACTGCATCCTGAGGCACATGTAATCGCCTTTGGTTCCAAAACACTGCTTATATACCGTACTTTAGTGGAGACTAAGTTGAACTTCCACCTAGAATTCTATGCTACACTAGATTGCGACTTGTACAAAGGACTATGCCTTGAACTGCAAGTTTGCTGCAATCTAGCTTCACGAAGTCTTGACCGACATCGGGCTACCTGGGACTTCTGCTGGTGGAGCTTATACGTCATACTCCATGACCTTTCATGAGTTTATTAGAGAGCACCCCACTCTCATAGATTGCGACGTTTTAACAGTCAGACTCATATAGGTGTGTTCTTCAAAAGATGTTCTGCAGGACAACATCTTTGCTTAGGATAAGCCACTTAGAACACATTAAGATAATAAATCAACTCGTCGTGCAGAATAGGAAAGTATTGCATCTTTATGGAGTGGTATTTATTAAAGTAGGGATACTTTCCTCTCAGTAACCAACAATTTGTTTCCCAATTCTAATTCACGGATCTCCGATCACATAGAGTGGTTTACCACCGTGGAAAGCTCAAATTGTGGGTCTCATACCCATCTCCTTCGATGCATTTTCTATCACGTATGGATAGACCCTTTGTGAAGGGATCTCCAAGTTTTTAGATGTTTGGATATAATCCAATGCAATAACTCGGAGTTTCTCATTTTCCGACAGATTTCAATCTCCTCTTCACATGTCTTGAGGACTTCATATTATCCTTAGAACTGCTCACCTTAATAATCAGTTTGATTATCAGTTCATTGGAATTATGGTATAGGTTTTTCAACCATGTAAGTCCATCAAGAGTTCACGAAGCCACTGCTTCAACAGGGCCGTGTCTAGTGCTGTGAGTTCTGCTTCCATAGTTGACCTCGTTAAGATGGTCTCGCTTGCAAGACTTCCAAGAAACAGCGCCACCACCAAGTGTGAAAACATATCCACTCGTGGCCTTTATCTCATCAAAGATCGATATCCAATTTGAATCACTATAACCCTCTAGTACCCTTGGATACCGGTATAGTGTATGCCATAGCTCAGATGCCTTTTAGATATCGCAACTCTCTCTCAAGAGCATGCCAAGATCATCTCCGGATTTGAGACAAATCGACCGAGTTTGCTTACAAAGAAAGGCGATGTCGGGTCTCGTGGCACTAGCTAAATACATAAGCGAGCCAATAATTTGAGAGTATCTTAGTTGATCTCTAGCATTTCCTCGATTCTTTCAAGCAACACACTAGGATCATATGGTGTAGGAGAAAATTGACGTCGCTATACCCAAAACGACTCAAAATCTTTTCCACATAGTGGACCGAAGCAATGTAATCCCACCATCATCATCTCTCAAAAGCTTGATGTTCAGGATAACATCGCCTACTCCCGCATCCTTCATCTCAAAGGAACGAGATAAGAAATCTTTGACCTCCTTAATTGCATTAAGGTTGGTTCCAAAATCGTATGTCATCAACATACAAACAAAGGATGACTCCTCACCCCACCATGGCGATAGTATACACTTGTCGACCGTTTACAACAAAGCTGCAGCGTTAAGGTTTTATCAAATTTTTCATGCCACCGCTTAGGTGCTTGTTTGAGACCATACAAAGACTTGATAGCTTGCACACTTTTCTTTCTTGACCATTTACTACAAAACCATCTGGTTGATCCATATAGATTTCCTCATCCAACTCTCCATTTAGGAAAGTGCCTTAACGTCCATTTGATGAACGAGAAGACCGTGTGAGGCAGCAGAGAAAGTAGTACTCGAATGGTGGTCAACCTTGCTACAGTGAGTAAGTGTCAAAGAAGTCTTCACCTTCCTTTGGGTATAACCCTTGGCTACAAGCCTTGCCTTGTACTTCTCAATAGTACCATCAGCCTTAGTTTCTTCTTGAACACCCATTTACATCCCTGGTTTGCACCCATAAGGATCGGTGATCTCCCATGTTTCATTAGCTAAGATGGAATTCATCTCACTATGAACAGCTTCCTTCCAAAGAGTCAAGATCGAGATGCATAAGCCTAAATGGAAATGGAGTGTCATCTACAAGGTACACAATGAAATCATCACCAAAAGACTTTGCAGTCCTTTGTCTCTTGCTCCTTTTAGGAATTTCATTTTCATCCTCCTTAGGACTTTCAGAGTGTTCAATCGGAATGATAGGTTCAGAGAATATAGCAAATTCCTGATTAGATGAACTAGGTATCTCCGGATTTGATGAGTTAGATTTATCCTTCATTGGAAATATATCCTCAAAGAAAGTCGCATCAGTCGACTCCATGATTGTACCGACATAAATGTCAGGTACTTCAGATTTTACAATCAAGAATCTATAACCAATGCTATGGAAAGCATAGCCCAGAAAAACACAATCAATGGTTTTTGGTCCAAGCTTGCGCTTCTTGGGAATTGGTACATTAACCTTTGCCAAACAACCCCAAGTACGTAAGTAAGAGAGTTTTAGTCTTTTCTTTTCCCATTCTTCGAATGGAGTAATTTCTTTGTTCTTTGTGGGAACTCGGTTTAGGACATGACACGCGGTCAATAATGCCTCCCCACCATTCCTTAGAAAGACCGATGTGTCTAACATGGCGTTAACCAAATCTGTTAGAGTACGGTTCTTTCTTTCGGCTACTCCATTTGACTGGGTGAGTAGGGAGTCCTCTCATGAATTATACCATGTTCGCACAAAAGAATCAAACTCGTTGGAAAAATACTCTCCACCACGATCGACCTAAGCCTCTTAATCTTTCGATCAAGTTGATTTTCCTCGGCTTTATAGATTTTGAAGAAACTCAAAGCCTCATCTTTTGATTTCAGAAGATACACATGACAATATCTCGTAGAGTCATCGATCAAAGTCATGAAATATTTCTTTCCACCTTTTGTCAATACACCATTCATCTCACAAAGATCGAATGTATGAGCTCTAGTGGTGTTAAATTTCTCACTGCAATCGTATGTGACTTGCGAGGTTGTTTAGCTTGCACGCAGACTTGGCACTTAGATCCCTTAACAGTTGAGAAATCAGGATTAAATTCATTTTGGCTAGTCGCGTCATACAACCAAAATTAATATGACAAAGACGAGAGTGCCAGACATTTGATTCAAAATTTGTGTAAATATGATTAACAACTTTATTACAAATGTCTGACAGAGATAAGCGGAACAAGCCTCCGCATTCATAGCCTTTACCAATAAAGGTTCCATACTTCGAAATTACAAATTTATTGGACTCAAATACAATCTTGTAGCCATCTCGACACAGAAGAGATCCGCTAACAAGATTTTTATTAATTGAGGGAACATGATGCACGTTCTTCAGGCGCACAGTCTTTCCCGAAGTGAACTTCAGATCGACCGTACCAACACCATGAACAGAAGCATGCGAGCCGTTCCCCATCAGCACGGTTTGAGTCCTCCGACGATATGAAGAAAACATGGAAATATCGAGCAGACATGTACATTAGCGCCCGTGTCAATCCACCAATCAGGAGAATGACATAATGAAAGAACAGTAGGTAATATACCATACCCAACATCTTTCATCTCAACGTCGCCCATGACAACATTAGCAGTCTTGCTGCTCTTCCCATGTTGGCGCTTGTCAAAGCGGTTGGGACAAACAGGCGCCCAATGATTAGGATCACCGCACACATGACAAGCACATTTCCTCTTATCAGTCTTCTTCTTGAAGTCGATAGTATCGAGGCCTTGTTCTTTCCATCGAACTTTCCTTTGTCATCAAACTTGCCTTTGTTCTTGAACTTGTAAGGTGGAAGTTCCTTTTCGTACTGGTTGGCATTAGAACCTCCCTCGGTACCTCGAGCACGTGTCTTTTGCTCTCGCCTTCTCTTCCACATCAAGAGTCCCAATGAGATCCGTCACGGAGAACTCTTGTCTCTTGTGCTAGAAGTAGCAAAATTCCTCCATGATGGGAAGTTTGGCAATGATGCCTCCGCAACAAACTTGTCCGTAACACACAAGTGAAGTGCTCAAGCTCCACAGCAAGTGATCAGATCTCATGAGCCTCCTCACAATGGGCGGTCATCAATCATCTTGTAGTCATAGAATTGTTCCATGACATACGATTCCTTGACATCGAGACTCCAAATTTTCTCTCGGCGCATCCCACATATCTTTGCCATTCTTTGAATGATGATATGAATCGACAATATTATGCTAAGGATCTTGATCAAGGCAGCCTTGAAAGTAGTATCAAGTTTTGGAGCATACTCTTCTGGCGGGATTAAGTTCCCCTCAGTGCGCCATAGATGGCGTTATAGCAGCTCATGGTGCGAAACTGAGCCTTTGCTCTGCCGCCACCGTTTGTAATTCACACCTTCAAACACAGGTGGCTTCATAGAAGCAACAAAGCCACTTGGGGCAAATTGCCTGAAATAAGGTTTTTGGATTGTTGAGAAAAAGAGCAATTTACCAAGCGAATTATCCATAATAAAACCTAGATAAAACATGACTAGAATAATGGGTAATATACTAATCATGTTAAATAGCGAATACAAAATAAGGCATATAGCCACACAAACTACAAGACATAAAACTCTGGATAGAATCAGAACAAGATTGAGAGGCGAAGTTGTACAGCGATGTGAAGTAGAACCACGGTGTTGGAACCGTCATTGGTCATGTCGTCGAGGAAGAGTGCCGATGTCGGGAAGAAGTCCTCGTCGGGGAAGGCGTCGCTATCTGTGAGGGAGTCGTGACGCCGATGGTCATGATAAGCGCTCCCCAAAAACCTTATCGCCCTTCTCCCGTATAGGACTCGAAGCGGGGTCTCGGAGGCCCTCTTGTCGGCTCGCGGTGCACGCCAAGGCGGGATGGGGAAGATGGAAAGCGCGGTGCTCACGAACTCGAGGCAAGGGATGTGTAACCCACCGAGAGAGGCGCGACCTCTCTCTCTTATAGGCGCAAGGAGAAGCGGGCAGTGCGAGAAGATGAAAGCAGCGAGCACATTTAACTCGTATTAACGTCCATTTAAAGCAAACGTTTCACCTTCGTATAAGTCGATGCTTTCATAAGTCGATGCTCGAGGAGATAGCAATGTATCTCAAGAGCGATGCATCGGCTTTCCCAAATTGTTGATATACCATTCATGCGTGGCAAAATAAAGCTTGGCTCGGCGAGATTCCACCAACCAGCCTGTGTGTGGCGCAGGCGTGGCGAGGCGAGGAGGAGGCGTGCAGGAACTCTCTCCTTCTCCTTCTCATCCTTTTACCAAGTGGTAGAAGAGCTCACCTTATAAGCTGGTCCAACTTCCACTCAACTAGCAATGTGGGACTAAACATTTGTCCCACCTCTTGCTTGCATGAATGGGCCACATGGGCCTCTAGGATTTTCATGAATTATTGAAATAGAAAATGGGCTAGAATATTTGGGCCAAAATTCCAACAATCCCCACTGAGATCCTGAGAGGCACATGTAATGCCTTTGGTTCCAAAACACTTGTTTATATACCTGGTACTTTAGTGGAGGCTGTTAAGTTGAACTTCCACCTAGAATTCTATGCTACACTAGATTGCGACATGCAGTGGACTATGCCTTGAACAAGTTTGCTGCAATCTAGCTTCACACGAAGTCTTGACCGATCTTGGGCTCGTGGGACTTCCCAGGTGGAGCTTATCGTCATACTCCATGACCTTTCATGAGTTTATTAGAGCACCCCACTCTCATAGGCTGACGTTTATGATCAGACTCATATAGGTGTGTTCTTCAAAAGATGTTCTGAGACAACATCTTTGCTTAGGATAAGCCACTTAGAACACATTAAGATAATAAATCAACCTGCCATGCGAGAATAGGAAAGTATTGCATCTTTATGGAGTGGTATTTATTAAAGTAGGGATACTTTCCTCTCGGCTAACCAACAGTTTGTTTCCCAATTCTAATTCACGGGATCTCCGATCACATAGAGTGGTTTACCACCGTGGAAAGCTCAAATTGTGGGTCTCATACCCATCTCCTTGATGCATTTTCTATCACGTTGCGTGATAGACCCTTTGTGAAGGATCGCCAAGTTTTAGATGTTTGGATATAATCCAATGCAATAACTCCGGAGTTTCTCATTTTCCTGACAGATTTCAATCTCCTCTTCACATGTCTTGAGGACTCCAGATTATTCTTAGAACTGTTCACCTTAATAATCACAGTTTGATTATCACAGTTCATTGGAATTGCGGGTATTGGTTTTCAACCACGGTAAGTCCATCAAGAGTTCACGAAGCCACTCTGCTTCAGGTGGCGTGTCTAGTCTTTGTGAGTTACGCTTCCATAGTTGACCTCGTTAAGATGGTGCGCTTGCAAGACTTCAAGAAGCGGCGCCACCACCAAGTGTGAAAACATATCCACTGTGGCCTTTATCTCATCGACATCGGATATCCAATTTGAATCACTATAACCCTCTAGTACCCTTGGATACCGGTATAGTGTATGCCATAGCTTCGATGCCTTTTAGATATCGCATAACTCTCTCAAGAGCATGCCGTGATCATCTCTGGATTTGAGACAAATCGTGAGTTTGCTTACAGCAAAGGCGATGTCGGGTCTCGTGGCACTAGCTAAATACATAAGCGAGCCAATAATTTGAGAGTATCTTAGTTGATCTCTAGCATTTCCTCGATTCTTTCGAAGCAACACACTAGGATCATATGGTGTAGGAGAAAAATTGACGTCGCTATACCCAAAACGACTCAAAATCTTTTCCACATAGTGGGACTGAAGCAATGTAATCCCACCATCATCATCTCTCAAAAGCTTGATGTTCAGGATAACATCAGCTACTCCCAGATCCTTCATCTCAAAGGCGAGATAAGAAATCTTTGACCTCCTTAATTGCATTAAGGTTGGTTTGAAAATCAGTATGTCATCAACATACAAACAAAGGATGACTCCTCACCCCAACATGGCGATAGTATACGCACTTGTAAACCGTTTACAACAAAAGCTGCGGTTAAGGTTTTATCAAATTTTTCATGCCCTTTGCTTAGGTGCTTGTTTGAGACCATACAAAGACTTCAGTAGCTTGCACACTTTTCTTTCTTGACCATTTGCTACAAAACCATCTGGTTGATCCATATAGATTTCCTCATCCAACTCTCCATGTAGGAAAGCCTTCTTAACGTCCATTTGATGAGCGAGAAGACCGTGTGAGGCAGCCAGAGAAAGTAGTACTCGAATAGTGGTCAACCTTGCTACAGGTGAGTAAGTGTCAAAGAAGTCTTCACCTTCCTTTTGGGTATAACCCTTGGCTACAAGCCTTGCCTTGTACTTCTCAATAGTACCATCAGGCCTTATTTTCTTCTTTAACACCCATTGACATCCTCTGGTTTGCACCCATAAGGACGATCGGTGATCTCCCATGTTTCATTAGCTAAGATGGAATTCATCTCACTATGAACGACTTCCTTCCGAGAGTCGACATCGGAGATGCATAAGCTTGAAATGGAAATGGGAGTGTCATCTACAAGGTACACAATGAAATCATCACCAAAAGACTTTGCGTCCTTTGTCTCTTGCTCCTTTTAGGAATTTCATTTTCATCCTCCTTAGGACTTTCAGTGTTCAATCGGAATGATAGGTTCAGAATATAGCAAATTCTGATTAGATGAACTAGGTATCTCGGATTTGATGAGTTAGATTTATCCTTCATTGGAAATATATCCTCAAAGAAAGTCGCATCGATCGACTCCATGATTGTACCGACATAAATGTCGGTACTTCAGATTTACTATCAAGAATCTATAACCAATGCTATGGAAAGCATAGCCGGAAAAACACAATCAATGGTTTTGGTCCAAGCTTGCGCTTCTTGGGAATTGGTACATTAACCTTTGCCAAACAACCCCAAGTACGTAAGTAAGAGAGTTTTAGTCTTTTCTTTTCCCATTCTTGAATGGAGTAATTTCTTTGTTCTTTGTGGGAACTCGGTTTAGGACATGACACGATCAATAATGCCTCCCCACCATTCCTTAGAAAGACCCGATGTGTCTAACATGGCGTTAACCAAATCTGTTAAATGCGGTTCTTTCTTTCGGCTACTCCATTTGGTAGGGGTGAGTAGGGGCGTCCTCTCATGAATTATACCATGTTCGCACAAAAGAATCAAACTCGTTGGAAAAATACTCTCCACCACGATCGGACCTAAGCCTCTTAATCTTTCGATCAAGTTGATTTTACGCCTCGACTTTATAGATTTTGAAGAAACTCAAAGCCTCATCTTTTGATTTGGAAGATACACATGACAATATCTCGTAGAGTCATCGATCAAAGTCATGAAATATTTCTTTCCACCTTTTGTCAATACACCATTCATCTCACAAAGATCGAATGTATGAGCTCTAGTGGTGTTAAATTTCTCACTTCTGTATGTGTGACTTGCGAGGTTGTTTAGCTTGCACGCAGACTTGGCACTTAGATCCCTTAACGGTTGAGAAATCAGGATTAAATTCATTTTGGCTAGTCGCGTCATACAACCAAAATTAATATGACAAAGATTTAGAGTGCGGACATTTGATTCAAAATTTGTGTAAATATGATTAACAACTTTATTACAAATGTCATGAGAGATAAGCGGAACAAGCCTCCGCATTCATAGCCTTTACCAATAAAGGTTCCATACTTGAAATTACAAATTTATTGGACTCAAATACAATCTTGTAGCCATCTCGACAGAAGAGATCCGCTAACAAGATTTTTATTAATTGAGGAACATGATGCACGTTCTTGGTATACGGTCTTTCCCGAAGTGAACTTGATCGTAGTACCAACACCATGAGCGAAGCATGCGTTCCCCATCGGCCGCAGTTTGAGTCCCTCGACTGATATGAAGAAAACATGGAAATATCGAACATACATGTACATTAGCGCCCGTGTCAATCCACCAATCGGAGAATGACATAATGAAAGAAAACGATGGGTAATATACCATACCCAACATCTTTCATCTCAAGCGTCCCATGACAACATTAGCGATCTTGCTCTTCCCATGTTGGCGTTTGTCAAAGCGGTTGGGACAAGCGGGAGCCCAATGATTAGGATCACGCACACATGACAAGCACCTTTCCTCTTATCGATCTTCTTCTTGAAGGCGATGGTATGAGCCTTGTTCTTTCCATCGAACTTTCCTTTGTCATCAAACTTGCCTTTGTTCTTGAACTTGTAAAATTTGGAAGTTCCTTTTACATGCAGTTGGCATTAGAACCTCCCTCGGTACCTCGAGCGTGTGTCTTTTGCTCTCGCCTTCTCTTCCACATCAAGAGTCCCAATGAGATCCGTCACGGAGAACTCTTGTCTCTTGTGCTTCAGAGAAGTAGCAAAATTCCTCCATGATCGGGAAGTTTGGCAATGATGCCTCCGGCAACAAACTTGTCATTAACACACAAGTGAAGTGCTCAAGCTCCACAGCAAGTATTTGTATCTCATGAGCCTGCTCCACAATGGAGCGGTCATCAATCATCTTGTAGTCATAGAATTGTTCCATGACATACAGTTCACTTTGCCGACATCGAGACTCCAAATTTTCTCTCGGCGCATCCCACATATCTTTGCCATTCTTTGAATGACATGATATGAATCGACAATATTGTAGTTCAAGTAGTATCAAGTTTTGGGCCTCTTCTGGCGGGATTAAGTTCCCCTCGGTGCGCCATAGCGCTCATGGTGCGAAACTGAACCTTTGCTCTCGCCGCCACCGTTTGTAATTCACACCTTCAAACACGGGTGGCTTCATAGAAACAACAAAGCCACTTGGGGCAAATTGCACGAAATAAGGTTTTGGATTGTTGAGAAAAGAGCAATTTACCAAGCGAATTATCCATAATAAAACCTAGATAAAACATGACTAGAATAATGGGTAATATACTAATCATGTTAAATAGAATACAAAATAAGGCATATAGCCACACAAACTACAAGACATAAAACTGGATAGAATCGAACAAGATTGAGAGAAGTTGTACACGGCGATGTGAAGTAGAACCACGGTGTTGGAACCGTCATTGGTCATGTCGTCGAGGAAGAGTCGCGATGTCGGGAAGAAGTCCTCGTCGGGGAAAAGGCGCTATCTCGTGAGGGAGTCCGTGGCCATCGATGTCAGCGATAGCGCTCCCAAAACCTTATCGCCCTTCTCCGTATAGGACTCGAAGCGGGGTCTCGAGCCCTCTTGTCGGCTCGTGCGCGCAAGGCAGGATGGGGAAGATGGAAATGCGATGCTCTGGAACTCGAGGCAAGGGATGTGTAACCCACACGAGGAAGGCGCGACCTCTCTCTCTTATAGGCGCAAAGGAGAGGCAGTGCGAGAAGATGAAACGGCGAGCACATTTAACTCGTATTAACGTCCATTTAAAGCAAAGCGTTTCACCTTCGTATAAGTCGATGCTTTCGTATAAGTCGATGCTCCGAGCCGATAGCAATGTATCTCAAAAGAGCCGATGCATCGGCTTTCCCAAAATTGTTGATATACCATTCATGCGTGGCAAAATAAAGCTCGGCTCGTGAGATTCCATAACCAGCAATGTGGGTAGCCGTGACAAGGCGGGCGTGGCGTGGCGAGGAGGAGGAGCGCGTGGAACTCTCTCCTTCTCCTTCTCATCATTTTACCAAGTGGTAGAAGAGCTCACCTTATAAGCTGGTCCAACTTCCACTCAACTAGCAATGTGGGACTAAACATTTGTCCCACCTCTTGCCTTGCATGAATGGGCCACATGGGCCTCTAGGATTTTCATGAATTATTGAAATAGAAAATGGGCTAGAATATTTGGGCCAAAATTCCAACAATCCCCACTGGATCCTGAGAGGCACATGTAATGCCTTTGGTTCCAAAACACTGTTTATATCTGTACTTTAGTGGAGACTGTTGTTGAACTTCCACCTAGAATTCTATGCTACACTAGATTGCGACTTATGCGGTGCACTATGCCTTGAACGCAAGTTTGCTGCAATCTAGCTTCACACGAAGTCTTGACCGATCTTTGAGCTACTGTGGGACTTCCCGGGTGGAGCTTATACGTCATACTCCATGACCTTTCATGAGTTTAGAGAGCACCCTCTCATAGTGCGGCGTTTAACATCAGACTCATATAGGTGTGTTCTTCAAAAGATGTTACAGGACAACATCTTTGCTTAGGATAAGCCACTTAGAACACATTAAGATAATAAATCAACTGCCATGCGAATAGGAAAGTATTGCATCTTTGAGTGGTATTTATTAAAGTAGGGATACTTTCCTCTCAGCTAACCAACTTGTTTCCCAATTCTAATTCACGGGATCTCCGATCACATAGAGTGGTTTACCACTGGAAAGCTCAAATTGTGGGTCTCATACCCATCTCCTTGATGCATTTTCTATCACGTTGCGTGATAGACCCTTTGTGAAGGATCGCCAAGTTTTTAGATGTTTGGATATAATCCAATGCAATAACTCGGAGTTTCTCATTTTCTGACAGATTTCAATCTCCTCTTCACATGTCTTGAGGACTTCATATTATCCTTAGAACTGTTCACCTTAATAATCACAGTTTGATTATCACGTTCATTGGAATTGCGGGTATTGGTTTTTCAACCACGGTAAGTCCATCAAGAGTTCACGAAGCCACTGCTTCAACGGTGGCGTGTCTAGTCTGTGAGTTCTGCTTCCATAGTTGACCTCGTTAAGATGGTGCCTTGCAAGACTTCAAGAAGCGCCACCACCAAGTGTGAAAACATATCCACTCGTGGCCTTTATCTCATCGACATCGGAGATCCAATTTGAATCACTATAACCCTCTAGTACCCTTGGATACCCGGTATAGTGTATGCCATAGCTCGCAGTGCCTTTTAGATATCGCATAACTCTCTCAAGAGCATGCCAGTGATCATCTCCTGGATTTGAGACAAATCGACTGAGTTTGCTTACAGCAAAGGCGATGTCGGGTCTCGTGGCACTAGCTAAATACATAAGCGAGCCAATAATTTGAGAGTATCTTAGTTGATCTCTAGCATTTCCTCGATTCTTTCGAAGCAACACACTAGGATCATATGGTGTAGGAGAAAAATTGACGTCGCTATACCCAAAACGACTCAAAATCTTTTCCACATAGTGGGACTGAAGCAATGTAATCCCACCATCATCATCTCTCAAAAGCTTGATGTTCAGGATAACATCATTACTCCCGATCCTTCATCTCAAAAGGCGAGATAAGAAATCTTTGACCTCCTTAATTGCATTAAGGTTGGTTTCAAAATCAGTATGTCATCAACATACAAACAAAGGATGACTCCTCACCCCCAACATGGCGATAGTATACGCACTTGTCGACCGTTTACAACAAAAGCCTGTGTTAAGGTTTTATCAAATTTTTCATGCCCTTTGCTTAGGTGCTTGTTTGAGACCATACAAAGACTTGAGCTTGCACACTTTTCTTTCTTGACCATTTACTACAAAACCATCTGGTTGATCCATATAGATTTCCTCATCCAACTCTCCATGTAGGAAAGCCGTCTTAACGTCCATTTGATGAGCAGAAGACCGTGTGAGGCAGCCGGAGAAAGTAGTACTCGAATGGTGGTCAACCTTGCTCTGGTGAGTAAGTGTCAAAGAAGTCTTCACCTTCCTTTGGTATAACCCTTGGCTACAAGCCTTGCCTTGTACTTCTCAATAGTACCATCGGGCCTTAGTTTCTTCTTGAACACCCATTTACATCCTACGGTTTGCACCCATAAGGACGATCGGTGATCTCCCATGTTTCATTAGCTAAGATGGAATTCATCTCACTATGACAGCTTCCTTCCGATGGTCGACATCGGAGATGCATAAGCTTCGAAATGGAAATGGGAGTGTCATCTACAAGGTACACAATGAAATCATCACCAAAAGACTTTGCGTCCTTTGTCTCTTGCTCCTTTTAGGAATTTCATTTTCATCCTCCTTAGGACTTTCAGTGTTCAATCGAATGATAGGTTCGGAGAATATAGCAAATTCTGATTAGATGAACTAGGTATCTCCTTTGATGAGTTAGATTTATCCTTCATTGGAAATATATCCTCAAAGAAAGAAAGTCGATCGACTCCATGATTGTAAACATAAATGTCGTACTTGATTTTACTATCAAGAATCTATAACCAATGCTATGGAAAGCATAGCCCGAAAACACAATCAATGGTTTTGGTCCAAGCTTGCGCTTCTTGGGAATTGGTACATTAACCTTTGCCAAACAACCCCAAGCACGTAAGTAAGAGAGTTTTAGTCTTTTCTTTTCCCATTCTTGAATGGAGTAATTTCTTTGTTCTTTGTGGGAACTCGGTTTAGGACATGACACGCGGTCAATAATGCCTCCCCCATTCCTTAGAAAGACCCGATGTGTCTAACATGGCGTTAACCAAATCTGTTAGAGTACGGTTCTTTCTTTCGCTACTCCATTTGGTGGGGTGAGTAGAGGCGTCCTCTCATGAATTATACCATGTTCCGCACAAAAGAATCAAACTCGTTGGAAAAATACTCTCCACCACGATCGGACCTAAGCCTCTTAATCTTTCGATCAAGTTGATTTTCTTTCAGCTTTATAGATTTTGAAGAAACTCAAAGCCTCATCTTTTGATTTCGTAAGATACACATGACAATATCTAGTAGAGTCATCGATCAAAGTCATGAAATATTTCTTTCCACCTTTTGTCAATACACCATTCATCTCACAAAGATCGGAATGTATGAGCTCTAGTGGTGTTAAATTTCTCATACTGCGATCGTATGTGACTTGCGAGGTTGTTTAGCTTACGCAGACTTGGCACTTAGATCCCTTAACAGTTGAGAAATCAGGATTAAATTCATTTTGGCTAAGCGTCATACAACCAAAATTAATATGACAAAGACGAGTGCGGACATTTGATTCAAAATTTGTGTAAATATGATTAACAACTTTATTACAAATGTCCGGCAGAGATAAGCGGAACAAGCCTCCGCATTCATAGCCTTTACCAATAAAGGTTCCATACTTGAAATTACAAATTTATTGGACTCAAATACAATCTTGTAGCCATCTCGACACGTAAGAGATCCGCTAACAAGATTTTTATTAATTGAGGAACATGATGCACGTTCTTGAGCGCAGTCTTTCCAAGTGAACTTCAGATCGACCGTACCAACACCATGAGCGAAGCATGCGAGCGTTCCCCATCAAGACGGTTTGAGTCCCTCGACGATATGAAGAAAACATGGAAATATCGAACATACATGTACATTAGCGCCGTGTCAATCCACCAATCGGAGAATGACATAATGAAAGAACGATGGGTAATATACCATACCCAACATCTTTCATCTCAACGTCGCCCATGACAACATTAGCGATCTTGCTGCTCTTCCCATGTTGGCGTTTGTCAAAGCGGTTGGGACAAGCGAGAGCCCAATGATTAGGATCACCGCACACATGACAAGCACCTTTTCTCTTATCGCCTTCTTCTTGAAGGCGATAGGTATGAACCTTGTTCTTTCCATCGAACTTTCCTTTGTCATCAAACTTGCCTTTGTTCTTGAACTTGTAAGGCTGTCGAAGTTCCTTTTACATGCAGTTGGCATTAGAACCTCCCTCGGTACCTCGAGCACGTGTGTCTTTTGCTCGCCTTCTCTTCCACATCAAGAGTCCCAATGAGATCCGTCACGGAGAACTCTTGTCTCTTGTGCTTCGTAGAAGTAGCAAAATTCCTCCATGATCGGGAAGTTTGGCAATGATGCCTCCGGCAACAAACTTGTCCGATAACACACAAGTGAAGTGCTCAAGCTCCACGGCAAGTATTTGTATCTCATGAGCCTGCTCCACAATGGAGCGGTCATCAATCATCTTGTAGTCATAGAATTGTTCCATGACATACAGTTCACTGCCAGCATCAGAGACTCCAAATTTTCTCTCGAGCGCATCCCACATATCTTTGCCATTGCTGAATGACAGATATGAATCGACAATATTGTAGTTCAAGTAGTATCAAGTTTTTGGAACGCCTCTTCCTGAGCGGGATTAAGTTCCCCCTCAGGTGCGCCATAGCAGCTCATGGTCTGAAACCAGAGCACTGCTCTCGCACGCCACCGTTTCCCTCAGGTGCGCCATAGCAGCTCATGGTCTGAAACCAGAGCACTGCTCTCGCACGCCACCGTTTGTAATTCATACCATTCATGCGTGGCAAAATAAAGCTCGGCTCGGCGAGATTCCCGCAACCCGCAACCCGCAACCCGCGGGCGTGGCGAGCGAGGAGGAGGAGCGCGCGTGTGGAACTCTCTCCTTCTCCTTCTCATCCTTTTACCAAGTGGTAAATTTCACCTTATAAGTTCTGGCCCAACTTCCACTCAGCGATGTGAAACAGCATTGTCCCACCTTTCGTAGATGAATACGCCATATTCCTCTAGGATTTTCAGGAATTATTGAAATAGAAAATGGGCTAGAATATTTGAGCCAAAATTCCAACAAATAGCACACGACTAAGTGCGTTGATTCAGAGCATGAGCACGAGCTGCACGGCAAAATTCATGGACGTACAGCAACAGAATCACACTGTATAAATTGATCGGACATGCCAAAAACTGAGGTTTATACACCCGTTGTGATCTGCCTGGATCTGCCTTCTTTCTCCAACAGAAACGCCAATCGGCGCCGTTTAATTAACTTTCCATGGCTACATACAGATGTGGAAGCTAAGAGCGCCGCAGCGTCCTGCCTCGCCGGCCGGGTAGCACCTCACGCGTGCCTGACCCTTCTCCGGCAGTCTGGCCCCGGCAAGAGCGCCGGGGAGAAATCATCATCATCGCAAAATCGGTGCTTGCTTCAGATCTCGCTGATACTACATAGGAGTACAAAACTGTTTCTTGGCCACGCGCGCAGCTTGGCGCTGTGGCCGGTCAGCTCGCGACGGACACCTTCCTGGCCTCTTGGTGCCCACGGCGCGCCGGCGCTCCGGAAGCGTACCGCTGCATCCGCCGGGCGGCCTGCCTAGCGTAGACGGCGTCGAGCTGCATCTGCTCGTGGCGGCAGTCCTCGCTGCAGAAGGGGGTGTCCCCTCTGTACATGAAGATGTCGCTGTCGCGCGCCAGCGGCTTGGTGCAGAGCGCGCACGTGTCCAGCGCGGGCATGCCGTGCTCGCCTGCCGGCTCGGCGTCGAAGAAGAAGGAGCAAGCTACTGATGCCGCCATGCTGCGTGTGTTGGAGTGTTTGGAGCAAGGTCGCACTTGATGATCGAGCAGTGTGTTTGGTGAAGGGGAGGAAGACGGCAGCGATGGAGGTGGGTGAAGGGGAGGGGAAGGCCTTGGGTATATATGGTGCGTGGGGGCGGGCACGGCAACGCATACGGGGACGGGGTATCGGAAAACTTTGGTCCGGTGCACGGTCGGGACGCCCACCGGGCCGGACAATACCGCGCCCATGCTGCATCATGGAGCGGTTCGCCGTATTTGGCCACGGTGTAGTGCAGTGGTTGGCTTGATGGCTGATGAAGGACACGCACTCACTCGGCTTCGCCCGGACGAAAACGACAGAAATCATATCATGTCCGTGCGACGTCGACCTGGGTTCTGGCAAATGAAAGAGGACATTGCTTCTTTTTTTTATTGAACGGGGAACATTGCTGTTGAACCTCCTCGTTATCTTATTATTGATGCAGTGCTATATTTTCTGGAAAAAAAATCAATGTAGCCGTACAGATAAATTTCATAAACATCCTTAGGTAGCGTCTAATTCTTAGTTGATCATGAAATTGATAAATAATAAACAACTTCATAAACTTGTTCGCAATTTATGTACCCCCTTCATCCTAAAATGATGGCAAAACTTTATCTAGATTAGCATGTATTTTAGATACATTTTAATGTATAGATTCGCATTTACACAAATCTGCGACATCCTTTTAGTATGGAAATACTTCTCCACGTGGTGTAAAAAATGTAATATTCACTCTCGGAGTTTGAATAAAAGATGCATATTTCCCCACCAAACTTAACATCGCATCCATAATTCTCGCCTTTGACCAAGGCTCAACAAATTCGTAACAAATTCTTGGTGTAGAGAGGATGACCAAATCTGCTAGAGTTAACAGCTAATTTATCAAAACTCTAACTCATTGAGCTATCGTAGGGTAAAACTTTGGTTTCTCGAGGAAATATATAACTTAGGTTGTACAAAACATTTCAAACAAAAAGGTATACCCCTGCACCGCCAGGAATTAGATATAAGAGATTTGTCTAGATTATAGATGTACCTATATTCTCATGACATCCAATTTGACACAAAGGATGTACTACTTCAGTCCAGGAATAATTGACTTAAATTTGTCTAGATTCAAATGTATCTATACACTAAAATACGACTAGATACATTCAAATCTAGACAAACTCGAGTAAAATATTTCTGAACAAAGCGAGTACAACTTATCATTCCACCCGCAATTTCCAACACATTACCTTGCTTCTACTAGCTACTCGTAGCAATTCCGCTTTTCCTAGATATATAAAAAGATCCGATACAGAATAAATGCGCTTTTCGTAGTAAAATACTGTAGTGGGTGTTAGAGTATATTATAGACATATTTGATGATTTAATTATAATTTAAGTCTATATCTATTAGGCTTCTTGCCCCAAGTATTCTAATACTATATAAATAGCCGAAATGCTCATAATATAATCACAATATCAATACAATTAGTACTTCCACAATCTATCATGATATTAGAGCGGTTCGCTTCGACTAGGGTTTAGCCACTGCTTCCATCGCGCCACCCACGGCGAGATTGAGCTCCATGATTTCCGCCGGGGACACCAAATCTCGTAGCTAGTTTTCTTCCAATCTATAGATCTATTTTCTCTAGCTTTAGCAATTTTTCGTTCCAAATTAGATCTATGTCTTGTTGCCACCACATCATCGCCAAGTCGTCGTGCGCCTCTACACCAGTCTTGGCGTCGACGCATCTCCGGCTACTCATCGTCAGCAACCATGCCGGATCGTCTTGGCCAACATCGACCGGGATGCACGTCTCGAGTATGCGTCTCGCCGTCAATACAAGGTTGCACCTTCATCACCCATGGTCATCATCGTCGACAACCATCTACACCAACAACATCACGACATCATCGCCGCCACCACCAATTGTGGTCATCGTTAATGCTAATAAGTTCTTCTCCACATGCGATGCCACGCTCATACAAGCGTAAAATACGGGTCTAATCCCTGAAATCGACTATTGCTACAATTCAATCGCCATCGACAACTACCACCATCGTCTTCGTCCACCACGACCTTGCCGCCAGAGTCGCAGTCTAATTTTTATTTGCACAAGTCTGTGCTCAATTTTTTTTCTTGCAGCCACTTCGTCTACTCCGACATGGCAGACAACTTCTACACCGACCATTTACGGAAAAAAATTGCTCCTCAATCCGGCTCTGGCACGCATGACTCATGATGGTCTCTGTCTTCGCACGTCGGTATTGGCAACACCGACACGTGTCTTCGTCCCCGACACGCTCCCGAGTCCGGCAAGCTCGGCATGGCGGGTCGAGCTACTTCAACTCAAACTACGTCTACCTCAACTACTACGGCAATTCTCCAGACTCAGCGACGACATCGACCACAACACATCAACATCATCAACAGCGACAACTTCACCTACAACACCATCGACCACCACTACAACGCCCCGCTTTCGGCTGCATCGACATCAGCATCCACTGACATCCTCTCCAGTCCGCGACTGACGAGGTTTAATCTCGTCAATGCCCATTGTTATGGACTTGGGTTTTGGAGAAGATGGGGATCTTGGAGATAAACGTACGTTAATGAACAAGCAACCGGGGACACGAGATTTACCGAGTTCAGTCCGGAAGGAAAACCCTACTCACCTTGTGCGCTCTTGATTACGGGCGAAGGTTACAAGGGTGCGCAGATTCGATCTGGCGTGGAGGTGCGTGCGAAAGTATGAGTCGAGTTGCCCTAGGACGTGCCCTCCTGGCCTTTATATAGACTTAGGCAGGTCCCGGGCATAGTCCTAGTCGGTTACAAGTTCTAGGGTTTTACCCCTTTGAATTTCCTATCTGCGCTAGTCTTGCTCTCCAAGGATCCAAAGGCGTCAAGGGCTTTCGCCACCCGAAAATCTTCATGGGCCAGCGTATATCTGCTGTGGACCTTCCTTGGACTGGGTATCTTGAAGTTACGTGCCACTGTAGGGTATAACCATGTCGTGACTTGATTATGCTCAGGCGGACCGTCGCGATGCTCCTATTCTCTTCACTACCGATCCGAGTGTCGGTGGTGAGGGAGGGTTAGAGTATATTACGGCTAGACATATTTGGTAGTTCAATATTGTAATTTAAGTCTATCTCTTTTAGGCTTCTTGCCCCCCACCCCCACAAGTATTTTTAGTACTATATAAACAGCCCAAAGGCTCACAATATAATCACTACAATCAATATCAATACAATCAGTATTTTCGCAATCTATCGGTGGGGTTGGTATGAGCTTCAATGATCATTGTTGAAGAATCCAATGGCCCCCTAGTCGGAAAACTTGGGACACCAGTATTTTTTGTTGTTGCGAATTTCAGTATACAACTGTATGATTAAGCACATTTTAACAAAAAAGTACTAAGATTAGGTTGGTTTGCTTAAACTAGTACTGACGCTTTGTGCTGATAATTAGGGCGCCAGCCTTTTGGCCAACATACAAAACAGGCGGCCCACATGGTTTAGCCACGTTAATAATTGGCGGCAAATATGTAGCGAAAGACGACAGTGTCTATGGTGGAGCGTACTATGCGTGATACTCCCTCCTTCCCATTTTAGGATGCCTATTAGTTTTGGTCAAAGTCAAACCTCATAAAGTTTAATCAACTATATAGATAAATAGATCAACATCAGCAACATGAAATGCATATAATAAGAAAATATATTTCATAATGATTCTAATAGCATTAAGGTGATATTATAGAGATTGATATTTTATTCAATAAACTTGGTCAAAGGTTATGAAGTTTGACTTTGATCAAAACTAATAGGCATCCTAATTTGGGAAGGAGGGAGTATATTTTTATCAAGCAGTGGAAGGGAAAAAAAGAAAATTAATCGAAGTCCCCTTGGCAAGGGAATCTTAAGAGCAGTGGTGCATGCACGCCAGACAGCACCTTGCAGCTGGCTCGCAGGCAGCTCTTGTCTCCGCTCCGCACTCAAACGCACGACCTGCTCAGCTACAAGCGACCTGCTTAGTCTTGATGATGCTTTGGAGAGAAGAATGCTGCTGGAAAAAAGAAGTGAAATGAGTTGTTTAACCGAGTGGTGGCCTGGTTTGTTAATCTCGGGGATCGTGTACGTTGGGTATCACGGGGGAAGCACCTTGCAACGGCAAGATTGAGATTCCATTGGCACTTGGCAGTAGCCCATCGTTCTTGCCGGCTTCGTCCTGGGGAGCAGCTTCAATCGAGATCTGCGCGCGATTTTGTTTTCTATGGCTTATCAGTGAAGCATTGGACTGGACGTAATCATCGGATTATGCGTGCACGTCTCACTATTCTTGAGTAAAAGGCTTGTTAATTTTGTAGCATAGCTTTAAAAAGAAGAAGATCAGGCCATGGATGATATGGTGTTGTTGGCTTGCTGAATATTCACCGAGTCACGGTCGAGTTGGTAATGACGATGACTGATGGGGCACATGATTGGATGTGTGGGCGATGTCCTCACGTTATTCGTCGGAGCTCCAAGTCCAAGCCATGCTGCATCATCTCCCGGTGGCTCTGACTCGGCGATTAGCGGCGACAGAGACGTACAGGAACATAACAAATGGAATTGTTTAACTGACCTGACTTTTAAGTGTGATAAGTTTTTTCTTTTTTCGCTCCACACAATAGAAGTTTTGTTCTGATTATACTTCTGCGATCGATTTTGAAACTAGGAGCCCTTTCAAACGAAACTCAGAGTACAAAAAATAGGAGAAAATTCCATATTGTTTTACCAAAAAGTTATATTGTTGCGACTTCACTTACTTGTCAAAGAGTTTACGAGATTTATGATCACACTTACCTAAGCTCTGAGAAGAACTTTATAGCGAAGATTTCACATACTTATGTATGAATATTTTGTAGTGTTGACTACAATCCTTGTTTGACAGAGATAATCGGAAAGTGTCTTTGACTCCCGAGCACAAGTGTCATCTTGGTTTTAAAAAATAAAAACCATATTTTCTAGGTTTCAAAAATATCTGAAAATAATTTATTTTTTAAGAATTATATGAAAATAATTCTGTACATAATCAATGTTGTATCTGTCAACCATGCAAAATAGAGACGTGAAATCCTTTGATTTTGGCCTACACAAAAATGCCAAATCTAATAAAATTTAGCTATAATTTAGCTAAATTTAGCTATATTCTGGTCATAATATTTAGCTATAATTTCCTCGCCATAATGCTTTGATGGCTATTACCCAATAGTATTGCTCCAGCAAAGTGAACCCCTCACCCCCATAGTAATTCTCCGTCCTAAAGTTTTCGACCATAGTTTTTCGACGCTTCTTCTTCAACGGTAAGTACCTGGCAAGATTTTTTCAACCATGTGTAAATTTTCTACATTAATTTTACAAGAATAATTTCGTGACGGTTTACCAATTATCTAATTTTTAGCAGCAATTTGATAGCCACGGGCGTGGTGTGTCGCCGCACCAAGTGTCCTGGTACAATTTACAAAGCATCCGCTTCTAATTTCACTAGCTAGTTGTACCATGTGTAAACAGATGGGAGACAGTATTAGCGTCAATGATCAGTGCTGAAGAATCTGACGAGCCTCTAGTCCATAAAATTTGGGGCATCAACATATTCTTGTTGTACTTATATCACTAAAAGATTAGGCGCGTCTCAAAAGAAAAGTATAGATATTAGGCAGCTTTGCTTAAACTAGTGCCAACGCTTAATGCTGCTAATCGGGGCACCAGCCTTTTGGCCAACATACAAGTCAGGCGCCCCACATGGTTAGCCACCCTAATAATCTGTGGCAAATTAGCATTTAGCAATGTCAGTGACTATCATGGAGTCGTAGTATGAAAATGAAAAAAAAAGGAAAATAAATCGAGGTCCCCATGAGCCGTGTGCATCAACGTCCCTCTGCAGTACTTCCAACAATCGTTAGAGGATCTCGTTCCCTTTTAGGCCTCCTTTGATTCATAGGATTGTACTAGGAATTTTATAGGATTTAGATCCTATGATTTTTTTTTCTTTGGATAGTACTTGATTCATAGAATTGTATCCTGTAGGAATTTTTTCATAGGAATTAGGTAGTGTATCTTCATAGAAAACTTAACATGAGGTCAGACCTCGTGGAAAAATTCTGCCAAGACTTTTGCATACATGTAAAATTCCATTGGACATGGCAACTCAATCCTATACAATTCCTTCCTTCCTTCGTGTTTCCTACCTCAGAATCAAAGGAGGCCTTAAGGCCCCCTTCTTTTCAGCTTATGATTTTGGAAAAGCTGGATTTTGAAAGATTGTTGGTAGAATCTGTGGTGGCAAGAAACTCAAACAATCTACAATCTTCCCTTCTTTTTGGCTTATGGAATTTGGGATTCCAAATGTATTGAAATATGAAATATCTACAATGCCCCTAATGCTACTGTGTGGCATCCCGCAAAAACCACTACTAGAAAATCGCGTTGAAGTTGTGCATTGCATCGTCATCGTCAAGCATTGTTGCATAAAACTATGTTCGCAAAGCCGTTTTATCTTTCTAAAACGCCCCATCTTATTCAAACACCGAAAACCGGGTCCTCGGAATATTTTGTTTTGCCCGATATCGGTTTGCAAAAGTCTTGTTTGATATAAATAAAAACTTTAATTATTTTGTGGGCGGTCGAGAAGACCCGAACGACCACCCTGCTTTTAAATCGGTCCACCTCTTTAATTCCTAAAGCTACCCACTATCCTACCCACACCCCCGCCACCTCACTCCACCCAATCGAACCGCCACCTCACTCCACCCTCTTCCTCACCCAACCCCTGCCACCTAGCCTACCCCACTTCCTCTCCTCTAAACCCACCCTGCCACACGGCTCCACCACACACACCTTGCTGCCTTGCCTTGCAGGCCTTGCGCTCACCTGCCCTCCACTGCCCACCTCCCCACGACCCCGGCCCCACCAGAGCAGCCCCGCTCCCTGTGCATCTTCTCCCTGGCCCTCTTCCCACGCCTCACAGACGCCTCCTCCAGCCTCCTCGCCTCTGGCCTTTCTCTCACCGTGTCGCCCTCCTCGGTGCCCGCTGGTGACCCTCTCCCCGAGCTTCGCCCCTGCAGACCGCCCACAGCCCGTGGCTCCGCCCTCCGTCCTTCCGCCCGCCCTCCGGCCGCCTTCACCGCTTGGCCGCACCGCCTCCTCAGCGTCATGCTGCCTGGCAGTGAGCGGCCTGCCGCCTTGTGCACGCCCTCCTCGCTCGCCAGCCTTCGCCTCGGCAGCGCCGCCTTGGCCTCCTGCGTCGCCCCAAGCCGCCGCCAGCCTTCCCTCGCCCTCGCGCCGCCCTCGGCGCCCAGCTGCTGTCGTCACGCCCAGCCAGCGACCTCCTCGCGCTTTGCCAAGTCCGGCGCCGCCGCCAGATCCTCCGCCACGCTGCCCGCTAGGCGCGAGCGTCGCCGCTGCCGTCCTCGCGCCGCTCTCGAGCTCTCGTGAGCTCCAGCGTCCCTCGCCGCTTAGTCTTGGTCCCGCCTCCGGCCGTGGCGTCCTCGTTGATTCCGCTTGTTTGGTGTCTGTTGCTAGCGGGCGTTTTCGGGACCCTCAAGATCTTCTTCAAGACACGAGATCGGACGAAGGCCCGATCCGAGTCTGCCGTGATGACCAAAGACCGCGCAAGTCACCATCGATCCGGCGAACCGAAGGCGATGGTATCGAAACCAAGATCTCGCGGACCGCGAGCCCTTCCGGAGGCGAAGTCCGAGCGTGAAGACCCCTGCTCTCCTTCCGAATTGGGCCCGAGACCTTCACGAAGTCGCGCCAAGGCCTTCGACACGGAACCTGAACCACGAACCCGGACGCCAAGTTCGACTCGATGGCGGACCCGACAAGATCCTCGCAGCGATAAGAACGGCACCAACCCAGTGAATCCGTCGTCCGGACCAAGAACCAAGTCCGGCTTCCGGATGCCGAGGTCACCGACATGTGACAACAAGATCTACCCCGCTATCCGAGACGCTTGTCGAACCACGGACCGAGACCGACCCGAACCCCGAACCCCGGATCCCCAAGTTAAACCGAGACCCCTAATGTGAACCTCTTCCCGAAACCCTATTTTATAACATAATACAACTTGTTGCATATCTAATTGTCATCTCGCATGCATATCTGTGGTTTGGGGGCCTTATGCCGATTCACCTAATAATAAAATATGGGGCCCATATGCGGGCAAATCTAGCCTTATATTGGCCTCATTTAAACATGTGTAGCGAACCGGTTCCATCTGTTGTTTTGCTAAAGAACATTTAAAATGCAGGGTAGCTAAACAACTTGGACCATTTAAATAATTGTCGGGACCCCCGGTTCCACTTAATATGACCTAATCGCATCGCACCTTTGCCATGACATACATCATACATGCATCATGCCGATATTCTGCCGTGTATTAAATATTGCATCCGATGTTTATTCTAGTGGTTTGCTTCTTCGCGGATAAGGCCGTTGAGTTGATGTGAGCTTGGCCCCGATCTTCGGTTGAACCTCGACAATGTTTTCAGGCGAGCATCTCCCCCTTTCTACCTATCTTACTTTTATAGTCTTTATTCCCTCCTGTTGATCTATTGCTATCTGTGTTGCGATGCTTTAGTTTCCGTACCCTTGATATCCCTTGCAGCCATATATTGCCTTGGACACCTCCTAATACTTGTTGATTGGTAGATAGTTGGACTTGCGCGTCGTAGTGGCTTGCTCAAGTGCTGATGTGTGTCGTCATATGCCACAGTTGCTGATGTATTGCCGCATGTTGATGTTGGAGATGATTCTAGCTTTACTTATCGTCACTTTAATTTCTGTTTAACAACTAAAATTGAAATAAGCGAGAGGCATCGGTGGGTGATAGATAATATTTGGTTTCGACGCCCACTTGTGTCCGTAAGACCCCGAGTACTTGATACATTCCTTGATTTATCGCTATCCACATCCGGGAGGTATATGGGACCCCAGGCGAGCTTGATTCATCTTATTTCTTGGGGCCACAAACTAGTTTGAGGTTTTATTCGATCCTGCTTATGCCATGCTACTTTACGTATTTAAATTGTGCGAGGAGCACCTCTTTGTTAGGATCGGGACACGATTCCGGTGTCGACAAGCCCAGCCACACTTCGGGTTCCCGATCGTTCTGACCGTCTACCCAAACCTTAAGTCCGTCTCGAGTCGGTGGCTTCGTTCTATTCTTAAGGGTGGCCCCTGAAATATCTCTGAATCTGTGATTGTTCAATCGTGAAAGCCTCGTTGGGTTTTGATTTGGTTTTTAAGGTTGATCGGCGTGTGTTGCTATTGGTGCACCCGGGGTAAAACTTTCGAAAGCCGTGTCCGCGGATATGGGCGACTTGGAGCACGATATCTCGATCATAGACAAGCATAACTAAAGTTCTGCTATAAATTTGACTTATAATGACTAGTAATCAGCTTCACTATAATGGAATGGCTAATTAATCGCCCACAATTGCTTGTTGGTTGTCGCTTGCGACAATTGTACTGACTAGTAAATCTTGCAACTTCTAGCGGAATGGCTGAATAAAAGTACCAACAACTGCTGGATTTTGGGTTATCTCATGATAAATGTATGTCGACTAGTAAGTGTTGACACTATCACGGAATGGTTAACTAAAAGTGCCTTGTTTACTTTATCGGGATGATTATCTAAACGACTAGTAATTCTTTTAGCGATAATGAATAAATAAAGCGCCAGCGGTGTGAGTTCCTCGGTTGACTTCCTCGATTGGTCTCGAGAAACACCGGGATGGGTTTGTTTGTTGTTAGCTTCGGTTGGATCCGAATAGGTCATCCTTACCCCTCTACATCGGCCGATTGTATCGAGTCTCTATAGGATGTTTAGTGCATCACGCTGCTGGCTTGATCCACCATACCTATGTGGCGAGGACCGAATTCTAGCCTCGCCGTGTCTTGGCCTCGATCTTGCGCTCCTCTTTTCCTTTGCCCTTTGTCGGCACCTTTTGTTTAAGGTTTTGAGATCGGCGTCGTTAGCGGGGTTACCCTTCCGGCTTGGCACAGGCGGGTTATGGGCGCCATTGGTTATTCTTGGGGCTCTTAGCCCCATTTGCATCTTGTCCGTAGCTGGGCTATATCGTTCTCAAGGTGATTTGGATCTTTGTATGTATATACGTATTCTTGACTCATTGAGTCAGTTATATATATCTGCTACGTGGGTCCCATCGAGGCTGTTGTGTAATGTTATTACCGTTTTCCACCCGCGAAAGTGCTGGTGGCACCTTTGAATCGCTTCTATGCGGGTTTGGCGAATTTTGCTCAAACTTGGATAGGTCGATCGAGGGTGTTCTGAGTGGTATCGAGCTCGTGATTGCGATACCCCTAAGTCGACTGTAGGATAACCTAGCTAACGGCCGGTAGAGTGTCAAAACTATTTTTGCAAAATCGGTTGGATAGTTACGATTAGGTCCGATTTTACTACCCTCTGTTGTTCCCTCTTACCCCTCGCGTTTTGAATCCGCTCTCGTCTCTTTCTTGAGTCCGAATTCGTGGTTGGGTTTTCAATCGTACCTTTAGGGATTCGCTTCCTTCTTGATATCGGTGTTGCTACATCCGTCTCCATGCTATCCGAGGAATCCTTAAATGCGGTGCCATCCTTTGTTCTTTGTTTGTGCCTTCCGAGTTTTTTACGGCGACATCCTCTCGCGGATCCGATCTGATCGCATCACTCCTTTGTTCGAACCTCGTTTGTCGAGATCTTGATCGATTAGAATGGTTGCACTCTCTTCTACTGATTGTGCGGAGTAATAGTTTGGGTGCGTGATGGATTGGCCCCCATGCCGACTACCCCTTCTATTCGCTTTTCTACATTGAAGTGAACGAGAATGCATCGGTTCCCCCTTTTCCGGAAGTTCGAGGTGGCTTTATTTGTTGATACCTCTGCCTTCGACCTTTTGTTCCCGGAGTGTTCTCTCGGCGATCACGGACAACGACCTCTTGCTAGTGGTGTCGCGAGGATCTACACAAAGCGAGAAGACGGAGAACGCCGACCTTCCTTCCGGTACCATGAGGCGGATCTCGAGGGCGAGATCCATTGTTAGTGGTGTCGAATTGTGGCATCCCGCAAAAACCACTACTAGAAAATCGCGTTGAAGTTGTGCATTGCATCGTCATCGTCAAGCATTGTTGCATAAAACTATGTTCGCAAAGCCGTTTTATCTTTCTAAAACGCCCCATCTTATTCAAACACCGAAAACCGGGTCCTCGGAATATTTTGTTTTGCCCGATATCGGTTTGCAAAAGTCTTGTTTGATATAAATAAAAACATTAATTATTTTTGTGGGGCAGTCGAACGGGCCGAAGACCGACGACCCCTGTTTTAAATCGGTCCACCTCTTTAATTCCTAAAGCTACCCACTATCCTACCCACACCCCCCCCACCTCACTCCACCCAATCGAACACGCCACCTCACTCCACCCTCTTCCTCACCCAACCCCGCCACCTAGCCTACCCCCACTTCTCCTCTAAACCCACTGCCCGACTCACACACTCCCTCCACTTTACAACGCAGATCACACACAGACACGCGCGCCACCTGCCTCTCTCCTTTCAGCCCCCAGCCCGCCTCCTGTGCATCTCCTGCCTCCTCCTCTCCTCCCACGCCTCACTACCCCTCGGCTCGCTCCTCGCTGCCGCCTCTCCCTCGGTGCCCGCCATGGTGACCCTCTCCCAGCTCGTCCGCCTCCCCTCCCTCTCGCCTCCTCCTCCTCTGGGAGCTCTCACGGCCGCTCCTTGGGCCAGCGACCTCGACTCGCGCCTTGACCTCGGCCTCCTCGCCGCCGCCTCAGACCGCTCGCTCCTCCGCTTGCGCCTCGCCGCTTCCCTTCACCGGCCGCCTCGCCCCGCCGCCTGTGGCCATTTGCCTTTGCGCCGCCTCCCCAAACACGCGTCGCCTTCTCCCTCGGTCGCCGTCCTCGTCAGCGCCTCCGGTCGTACGCCCGCCCAGCCGACCTCCTCACCGTCGCCCTGCCACTTGCGCGCCTCGCCCCTCCGCCGCCCTCGGGCGACCCCGCTGCGCCGTCGTGCGCCCAGCCAGCAGCTCCTCGCCTTTGTGCCAAGTCCGCCACCGAGGATCCTCCGCCATTGCCCGAGCTACGGGCTGAAGCGCTTCGCGACCCGTCGTCCTCGCCGCCGCTCTCTCGAGCTCTCCGGCGAGCTCCAGTCCTCGCCGCTTAGTCCGCCTCCGTCAGGTGGTGGCGTCCTCGTTGATTCACTTGTAGTCTGGTGCTAGCGGGCGTTTGGACCCTCAAGATCTTCTTCAAGACACGAAGATCGGACGAAGGCCCGATCCCGAGTCTGCGTGATGACCAAAGACCCGCGCAAGTCACCATCGATCCCGGCTGAACGAAAGGCGATGGTATCGGAAACCAAGATCTGCGCGGACCAGCGCCCGTTCAGGCGAAGTCCGAACGTGAAGACCCCAAGCTCTCCTTCGAATTGGCGCCCGAGACCTTCACGAGAAGTCGCCAAGGCCTTCGACACGGAACCTGAACCCGGAACCCCGGACGCCAAGTTCGACTCGATGACGCGGACGACAAGATCCTCGCCGATAAGAACGGCACCAACCCAGGTGAATCCACGTCCGGCCGACGAACCAAGTCCGGCTTCCGGATGCCGAGGTCACCGACAGGACAACAAGATCTACCCGCTTCTCGAGACCGCTTCACGAACCACGGACCCACCGAGAACCCCGAACCCCCGGATCCCCCAAGTTCGTCGAGACCCCTAATGTGTGAACCTCTTCCCGAAACCCTATTTTATAACATAATACAACTTGTTGCATATCTAATTGTCATCTCGCATGCATATCTGTGGTTTGGGGGCCTTATGCCGATTCACCTAATAATAAAATATGGGGCCCATATGCGGGCAAATCTAGCCTTATATTGGCCTCATTTAAACATGTGTAGCGAACCGGTTCCATCTGTTGTTTTGCTAAAGAACATTTAAAATGCAGGGTAGCTAAACAACTTGGACCATTTAAATAATTGTCGGGACCCCCGGTTCTACTTAATATGACCTAATCGCATCGCACCTTTGCCATGACATACATCATACATGCATCATGCCGATATTCTGCCGTGTATTAAATATTGCATCCGATGTTTATTCTAGTGGTTTGCTTCTTCGCGGATAAGGCCGTTGAGTTGATGTGAGCTTGGCCCCGATCTTCGGTTGAACCTCGACAATGTTTTCAGGCGAGCATCTCCCCCTTTCTACCTATCTTACTTTTATAGTCTTTATTCCCTCCTGTTGATCTATTGCTATCTGTGTTGCGATGCTTTAGTTTCCGTACCCTTGATATCCCTTGCAGCCATATATTGCCTTGGACACCTCCTAATACTTGTTGATTGGTAGATAGTTGGACTTGCGCGTCGTAGTGGCTTGCTCAAGTGCTGATGTGTGTCGTCATATGCCACAGTTGCTGATGTATTGCCGCATGTTGATGTTGGAGATGATTCTAGCTTTACTTATCGTCACTTTAATTTCTGTTTAACAACTAAAATTGAAATAAGCAGAGGCATCGGTGGGTGATAGATAATATTTGGTTTCCGAACGCCCACTTGTGTCCCGTAAGACCCCGAGTACTTGATATCTGTTCCTTGATTTATCGCGCTATCCACATCCGGGAGGTATATGACCCTACTGAGCGAGCTTGATTCTTATTTCTTGGGGCCACAAACTAGTTTGAGGTTTTATTACGATCTGTACTTATGCCATGCTACTACGTATTTAAATTGTGCGAGGAGCACACCTTTATTTAGGATCGGGACACGATTCGCGGTGTCGACAAGCCCAGCCACACTTCGGGTTCCCGATCGTTCTGACGTCTACCCAAACCTTAAGTCCGTCTCGAGTCACTGCCGTTGCGGATTCTACTTAAGGGTGGCCCCTGAAATATCTGAATCTGTGATTGTTCATCGTGAAAGCCTCGTTGGGTTTTGATTTGGTTTTCGAGGTTGATCGGCGTGTGTTGCTATTGGTGCACCCGGGTAAAACTTTCAAAGCCGTGTCCATGGATATGGGCGACTTGGAGCACTGATCTCGATCATAGACAAGCATAACTAAAGTTCTTTGCTATAAATTTGACTTATAATGACTAGTAATCAGCTTCACTATAATGTAATGGCTAATTAATACCCCACAATTGCTTGTTGGTTGTCGCGACAATTGTACTGACTAGTAAATCTTGCAACTTCTAGCGGAATGGTGAATAAAAGTACCAACAATTGCTGGGTTTTGGGTTATCTCATGATAAATGTATCGACTAGTAAGTGTTGCCACTATCACGGAATGGTTAACTAAAAGTGCCACTGTTTACTTTATCGGGATGATTATCTAAACGACTAGTAATTGCTTTGCGATAATGAATAAATAAAAGCGCCAACCGTGTGAGTTCCTCGGTTGACTTCCTCGATTGGTCTCGAGGGAAACACGGGATGGGTTTGTTTGGTGTTAGCTTGTTGGATCCGAATAGGTCATCTTACCCCTCTACTGACGGCCTTGTATCGAGTCTCTATAGGATGTTTAGTGCATGTTGCGCTGCCGCTTGATCCACCATACCTATGTAGGCGAGGACGCGAATTCTAGCCTCGCCCGTGTCTTGGCCTCGATCGACGCTCCTCTTTTCCTTTGCCCTTTGTCGGCACCTTTTTTTTAGCAGGTTTTGAGATCGGCGTCGTTAGCGTGGTTACCCTTCCGGCTTTGGCGGGGTAATGGGCCATTGGTTATTCTTGAGGCTCTTAGCCCCATTTGCATCTTGTCCGTATTTGGGCGCTATATCGTTCTCAAGGTGATTTGGATCTTTGTATATATCGTATTCTTGACTCATTGAGTCATTTATATATCTCTACTGTGGGTCCCATCGAGGACTGTTGTGTAATGTTATTACTTCGTTTTCCACCCGCACGAAAGTGCCTGGTGGGCACCTTTGAATCGCTTCTATGCGGGTTTGGCGAATTTTGCTCAAACTTGCATAGGTCCAATTCTGAGGTTGTTACATACTGGGAGGACGACATGGGGAGGCAAGCTCGCGTGGGTTTCCGGTCGCCGGCTGTGGCGGCGGAGGTCATGGCGAGGGCGAACGGCGGCGGAACCCATGGCGAGGGAGGACGGCGGCGCAGGGCATGGGTGGGTCAGGGCGGCGATGTCTGGCGGGCGGGGCGGCGACGGACTAGAGAGAGGGAGGGCTGGCGGCAGCGGGCGCTGGCGGAGGCACAGGGACGAATCCTATCTTGTTTTCTCGATGGGGCATGTGCGCGTGCGGTATGAACCGGTCGTTGCCTTTTTTTCTTTTTTTTCTCCTCAAACTATCCGGTGGCAATTCTTTGTAAATATGAGCAACAACATGTCCAAGATAAAAAAAAGTTTGGCTTCACTTGAGGGGAATCGCGGGGATCACCTTAGAATCGAGGTCTGACCAGATTCTCACCATATGTACAAAACTAGATTTTCGGTGGAAATAAGCTGACCAAAATCAAACTCATTCTTTTAGGCTTATGTGATTCTGGACCCAAAATCTGTTTGAGAAGCTGAAAAGGGGCCTAGGTGTCGCAAGGGAATCTTAAGAGCTGTGTATGCACGCCAGACAGCACCTTGTGAACAGCCTCCGCTCCGCACAACCTGGCCACTAAGCAACGGGCAGCTATAGCCTATAAGCGACCTCTTTCTCTCAAGATACTTTCGAGAGAAGTATATGCTGGGAAAATGTGAAATGAGTTGTTTAACTGGGTGGTGGCCAGGTTTGTTAATCTAGGGGATCGTGCAGGTTTGGTATCACAGGGCAAGCAACCTGCAACCTGCAACCGCAGTTGCACGGCTCAAGATTCCATTGGCGCTTGGCAGCTTGCCGGACAAGCAGGCAGGCTTCGTCCCGGGGAGCAGCTTGCTTGAGATCTGCGTCCAACAATTTGTTTTTGTGGCTTGACACTGAAGCATTGGACGTAATCATCGAAGTAAGCACATCTCGGAAGATGATCGACATTTGGGACTAGCCGAGACATAGTGATCTGTGCTCGTTGGTACAATAGTTATCTGCATTCCGGAGTTGGAGGAATTCGCTGTCGACTGCTGATTGTACGTGCCGAGTGTGACAATAGTACTTTTAGACTGTTAATTTTTGCAGAACAGCTTTAGAAAAGCAGATTAGACTAGACGATATGGTGTTGTTGGCTTGCTGAGTATTCACCGAGTCATGGTCGACTTGGTGTTGAGTGGTGACTACAACTGTACATGATTGGTTGTATGAGCCATGTCCACACCATGCCGCATCATCTCCACGTGGCTCTGACTCGGCGATTAGTGGTTTTGCTGATTAAAATAAAAAATTAAAATTAGAGATGTTCAATGAGTCTGACGATGGTGCGCGATAGTACTTTAAATCTCATCACGTCTGGCGTTTTGCGTATTCAGTTCACGCACTGGTAATCTTTAACCATTGCTGCGCTTTCATTAGGAGCTTCAGCACGGCAAAAATTCATGGATATACAGAAACAGAATGACACTGTATAAATTGATCGGACATGCCAACTGAAACTGAGGTCAAACACCAATCAGCGCACACAAACGCCAATCAGCGCTGTTTAATTAACTCTCCATGGCTACATACATCCGTGGGAACTGCGAGCGCCGCAGCGTCCTGCCACGCCGGCCGGGTAGCACCTGACGCATGCCTGATCCTTCTCCGGCGCTCCGGCAAGAGCGCCGGGGAGAAATCATCACCATTCCAAAATCGATGCTTGCTTCATATAATCATATCTCACTGATACTAGCTACGAACAAAACTGTATCTCAGCCGCGCGGGCAGCTTGGCGCGCCGTGGCCGGTCAGCTCGCGACGGAGACCTTCCTGGTCTCTTGGTGCCCACGGCGCGCCGCTGCTCCGGAAGCGTACCGCTGCAGCCGCCGGGCGGCCTGCCTGGCGTAGACGACGTCGAGCTGCATCTGCTCGCCGCGGCAGTCCTCGCTGCAGAAGGGGGTGTCCCCTCTGTACATGAAGATGTCGCTGTTGCGCGCCAGCGGCTTGTTGCAGAGCGCGCACGCGTCCAGCGCGGGCATGCCGGCCTCGTCTGCCGGCTCGGCGTCGAAGAAGAAAGAGCAGGCTACTGACGCCGCCATGATGCGTGGGTAGGAGTGTTTCGAGCAAGAGCGAGCTTGATCGAGAGTGTGTTTGCTGCTTTTGGTGCTGGGGAAGAGGCAGGGAGGAAGAAGGGAGCGAGGTGAGTGAAGGGAAGGGGGTGGTCTGGGTATATATGGTGCGTGGTGGCGGGCACGGCAACGCGGGGCGTCGGAAAACTGTGGTCCGGTGCGCGGTCGGGACGCCCACGGGTCGGACAATACCACGCCCATGCTGGATGAAGGAGCGGTTCGCCGTATTGGGCCACGGTGTAGTGTAGTTGTTGGCTTGATGGCCGATGAACGACACGACAGGAATCATGGCATGCCCGTGCTGACTTGGGTCCCGGCTAATGAAAGAAGACACTGCTCTTAGGCGTAGCACCTCCACTCTTGCGCATTTTCACGCCCAAATCCGGATGTAAATAGCGCTGGACCAATATAATTTTTAATCTAAAATTACCGAGTTTTTTTCTTTTGTTTCCAGGCCGAGTTTTCAGGCGAAACAAAAACAGCGAGATATTTGAATATTTTTCGTTTCCGTCGGCGAAATCTCCGGCCCAAGGTGTTCGACAAAAGTACACCCAAAAAATTCGGCGATAAATTATTACAGAACTAGATAAAATGGTCCAGCGTTCATTCGTCGACGGGGATGGCCTCCTCCACGCGTGTCCGGTGCGACGGGGATGAGTGCATCGGCGACGTGGCCGGCCGACTGGTTGGAGGAGGTGGAAGCGGTCAGCGCAGGCTTGGCATGCTGGCGGCGGCGTCCTCCTAGAGAATGGCACTACGGCGCGCCATGTACCAGGCCTTGACCGGCGTGCTCATCGCCGAGGTGTCTTCGCCTCCCATGAGGAACTGGAGATCGGTTTTCCTTTTCTTGGTGGCGTAGTTCGCCTTGAGGAGGTTGAGCTTGCGCTCTTGGTTCTGGAGTAGCTGCGCCCACCCCTCGTTGGCCTTCTCCTCCCTCATCTCGGCATGGACCTTGGTGTCGGCAATGCACTTCTAGATTGAAGCATGGAGGCGCTCGGCGGGAGGTCCTGCGGATTTGAGCATCTTCGCCTTCTTCTGGCCGAGCTCCAGCCTTCCTTCGCCGACAGCATGGGAGGAGCCTCGGGGTTGTACACACCGTCCTTGGCGAGGCTCACGCGAGTGTCCAACCATTTCTCGCATTTCTCTATCATGGAAAACACATGGTGAAACTTGAACTCCGTCTTGGTGTCATCCCGATAGAGGCCGAGTGCACGGAGGAGCTGCAAAGGCAAGGCAAATTGTGTCAGTACAAGCATGAATGAGCCCCCAATGGTTGACGGGGTGCGGCGTAGTGCTTTCACCGCTGACGGGTGTGCGGTCGACCTCCTCGAGACAGCTGTTCCACTTGTTGCACGCCTGCTGGATGAGGCCACAATGGTTGATCATGGACTTCTCCCCTCGTTCCATGTGAATCTTGCTATACTTCGGATCACAAAGACTGTGCTCATCAAAACACTAGCTTCACGCACTTATAGTAATTATCCGAGTTCTGGTTGGCGCTGGTGATGGGATCCATGCTCACCGCTTTCCAACCATCGGTGAGGCAAAGGTCCTCAAGCGTCATCCACTTGCTCCGAGGCTCCGACACCGACGTGCCTGGCTTCCTCTTGCCTTTGCCTTTGACTTTCTCCGGAGCCAAGGCATCTCCTTCGGCGTCCTCCACGTCCTCGGCCTGCGTCTATTCGTCCTAGACTTCGGTAAACTCCTAAGACTCGATGCCTTGTTCAGCGTCGGCTCGGGACTATTCTTGAGTGAAGAAGGAGGCGTTGTCGGTCGCCGCCGAACCTGAGGCGATCATGTCCTACATGTACAAGGGAAAGCCACTCGACGCCTAAGACTCGATGCCTTCGCCGCGTTCGCCCTGTCCTTCCTCTCCCTGCGGCCGTCTGACTCGACCTTCCTCTTCTGTACAAGGGAAAGCCACTCGACGTTGGTCAAGCCTTCCGGCCTCTTCATTGGCGCTCTCGGTTTCCTCGTCTTTTTCTCCTCTATTTGCTGATGGTGGATCGGGGTTTGACGAAACCCTTGGGCGACACGGTGGGCGGTAGCTCGGCGAACTGGCGGGAGGGGAAGAATAAAAGTACGGGAGCTCGAACTATAGTCACCGATAGGGTTGGCCCACCAGAGTTTTTGCTTTGTCCGGCATTTCCAGGGCGTTCCCAGTGCCCCCGGATCGGCCTGGGAACTCCGGACGAAAGTTGAGCCAATTCCGGATGAATCCGGCGTCTTGGGAACACGACTAGACGAAAAATCACCGTTCAGATGAAAAAATGGAGATGCTCTCATAGGTGCAGTGCAATTTACTTAGGAAAAAATGCAGCCATACATGAAAACTCTCATAAACACAATTAGGAACGGCCTAATTCCTAATTTTGTTTGAAAATTCGTTAAATAATGGAAGGAGTTCATAAATCTGTCAGTTCATGTTTAAAAAATTGTTCACATTCATATAGTAGTACTTGTCCACATAGTGTAGAAATATTGTATCTTTGGAAAAAGAGGTTAAGTACCAAAATAATGTACATTTCTGCATAAATCTTAAATTGTTTACATCACATCCAAGACTTAACAAATTCTCCCACGATTAGAATCAGCAAAGTAGATACAATGAACAACTAATTCATCAAAACTCTCTAAATTCATAAGGTTCGTAAGGCAAGACTTAGTTTGTATGATGCAATTTTGCAAGAAAGTTAGACAACACATCCGTCTACATGCAATTTATAAAATATCAGCTTCTATTTTACTAAGCATATATTAATATCAAGAGATACCAATTACACTTGAGCTCTACAACAACACAATATCCTATTGGTATTACGGATACATACAACCAACAAAAGAGAAAGAAAACTAAGAAAATAAAAGACTCGCTACAGTGTTTCGGTCCTATCAGCAACAATACAACTACCGCCAATACAACACGTGAGTTCTAGGCTCTTCAAAAGCGACGCATCCAAGAAGGAAACAGTGCACAAGCGCTGTCATCGCCCGATCAAATATCTAAGTTTTCACCCTGAAGATAATCTCCACTCTCAAAACAATGTCTTTAACAAGACCAATGTCAATCAGCTAAGGCCAGACCTTGGATTTTTACCCTTTCAATTCTAAACTTCACCTATGTTGCCTCCCCTACTCATACTGCTGTTGTGAAGCCCAAAACACCAAGCAAGTCCCTCAACAGTGCGGCAACTCGAACCTCCATAGATAGACCTCCAATCGGCCTTCATGATATTCTCCACCTTTGACTTCACCATGGATCAAAAGTCGCTTGCTCGCAACAAAGGACAGAGCTTCGCGCCGCTCCCTCCTTAACCAAACGGTCGGGATAAAACATGGGTGCGCACGACCGAATACCACCTGATCCAGCGAACTGGAAGCATAGGAGCATTGGTACATTCGTCGGCGGAGCCTTCCAAAAATCCCCACTCCGGCCAAATCAAGGACCAGCATTAGGAAGGTGATCATCTCCGCACAAGAGGAACCCTAGGTCGAGCCACCTTTATTCGACCGGCTGACCAACTCTAACGGGGGAGAAGGCCACCACCACCATGCTCGGGCTCGTAGCCCCAGGTGACCTCGTGAAGCCGGACAAACCCAGAAGCCACCACATTGCCGGCGACGATAGATCCAATAGAAAACGGCCGAGATCGGGCTCGAGGCCAACTCTCGCTCCTGCCATCACCATCTGGAAGATGAGGAAGACGGTAGCGACCCTGCCGACAAACTCCGTTCCGACCATTAGGCGGCCACCCGTCGTCCGCCGTCACCGTCCTTGATGAGGGCGTGGGGCTGCCGCCGTCAGCGCCGAGGCTTTTCTGGACGGAGCCGGGTACACGTATGTACCGGCGTAGGGCGCCATCGCCTGGTCGGGAGTGGTTAGGGTTCGTCAGATTGCTTCTACAATACTGGGTACTACCATATACTAATGGGAGACGTGGATACATGATCCGCTTTTCCTACCAAAATAGTGGGGTCAGTATTGGTGTCAACGATCCTTTGCTGAAGAATCCGATGTGCCTCTAGTCGGAAAAACTTGGGGCATCAATATATTCTTGTTGTAATTGCATCAGTTAAAGATTGTGCGCGTCTCAAAAGAAAAGTACAGAGATTTGGCAGCTTTGCTTAAACTAATGCTAACGATTGGTGCTGATAATTAGGGCGCCAGCCTTTTCGCCAACATACGAGACAGGCGCCCCATGGTTAGCCAACCTAATAATTGAGTGCAGATTAGCATCTAGCAGTGTCAATGCCTATCGTGGAGCGTACTATGCGTGATACTTTTATCAAACAGGAAAAGAAAAAGAAAAAAAATCGAGGTCCCCTCTTTTTTGTAAGTGTGGCAAGGGAATCCTAAGAGCTATGGTGCATGCACGCCGGACAACACCTTGTGAACAGTCAGCTGGCTAACACGCAGTTCTTGTCTCCGCTCCGCGCTCAAACGCACGAGCTACTCATGCAGTTCTCTCAGTTCTTTGGGGAGAAAATGTGAAAGAGTGAGTTGTTTAACCGAGTGGTTGCCCGGTTTGGTAATCTAGGGAGTCGTACACGTTGGGTATCACAGGGGAAGCACCTTGCAACTGCAACTAGTTGCACGGCTCAAGATTGAGATTCCATTGGCCAAGCAGGCAGGCTTCGTCCTGGGGAGCAGCTTCATCGAGATCTGCACGCAATTTTGTTTTCTGTGGCTTAACAGTGAAGCATTGGACTGGACGTAATCATCGGATTATGCAAGCACATCTCGGGGGAAGACCGACATTTTCTCTGGAAGAAAGCAGTGAAGATTGGAAGCATTCGACACATGGCAAAGTGTGTGGATACAGATACAGATCACTGACATGCACGGCGAGTTATTTGGAGCTGGAGGCATTTGGTGTCTGACTGCTGAGTGCAGCTGGAGGCATTCTGTGCTTGTTAATTTTTTAGGATAGCTTAGAAAAGAAGAAGATCGGGACGTGGACGATACGGTGTTGTTGCCTTGCTGAATATTCACCGAGTCAAGTGGTGACGACGACTGATGGGGCACATGATTGGTTGTATGTGTGTGGCGTCCCCACGCCATTGGTCGGAGCTCCAAGTCCAAGTCATGCCGCATCATCTCCTGATGGTTCTGACTCGGCGATGAGTGGTGACAAAGACGTACCCAGAGATTACAAATGAGAATTGTTCAACCAACCCAACTTTCGAGTGTGATAGGGTTTCTTCTTTTCTCACTCCACACAATGGAAGTTCTGTTCTGTTTTTTCTTCCGTGATTGCTTTTGCAACGTACACAATAGAAGATAGCAGAAAGGGAAAGTAAATGGGCTTTCCTTCAGAGGAGCACAACAAAACTCAAAAGTACACAAAATAGGGGGGGGGGTGGTGGAGGGCTAAATAAATTCAAATTGTTTTACCAAAAAAGTTATAGTGTCGTGACTTGTCAAAGAGTTTACGATATTTATTATCGTACTTTACTTAAACCCTGAAAAAGCGCATTACAGTGAAATCAAATTAGAATTAGTTATTTTTCTACGTTCTGTAATGTACATGTTCTAGGTTGTAACGCTTGTTATTTTTCTTGATTATCATTTGTTATTTTTCTTGTTACAGAGCGCGCACGCGTCCAGCTCGTGCCTGCCGGGCTCGCCGAGCGGCTCGGCGTCGAAGAAGAAGGCGCAGGCCAGGGACGCCGCCATGGTATGTCGCTAGGAAGAAAGGCCGCAGGTTGAGGTAGCAGTCTGCTGCTGCTGCTTTCGGTGTGGGGAGGAAGAAGCGAGTTTGTGAGCTGAGCTGAGCTGAACGCACCAGGATGCTGGGTATATATGGACGAGCACGTAGGGCAAAGCTGGACTGGTCGAGTAAACCGTGGACGAGGGAGTAGTTGGACTTGTTTACTCACGGATGGGCCACGGTGAAGTGCGGTGGTCGGTTGTATTTGGAAACTGGTATGCTAGAGCCCCACTCGGTGTGGTCTTTATCAGGCTAGGATTGATCTATGTGGGTATCGTATCCTACTTAGTATATACTAGCAGAGTGCCCGTGCGTTGCTACGGCCTATCTATTATCACAGATATCTCACATCTAAATAAAAAACATATATATATATATTCATGTATATTAATCTCTTTACTCGGCTGTCAAATTATTTCATCAAGCACAATCATGGTCACGAGTCTTACTCAATTTCTATCCTAAAATATTTTCAATTGGTTGCCCTGACTAAACTTATTTTTGATAAATTATTCAGTTATATGTCAAGAGACTTTTCCGTCGTCGGAAAGATAAAACGGAATTTTTCAGCAAGAGCAATCAAAGGGCTAATTTACGCGTCGGCCTATTTATGGTTCAGCGTTACATATAGCCAGGACTATGTGTCATCGACGCAAATCGGTCACACTCTAGGTTTGAGCTATAGCTAAAATGCAAGCGTACAAGGTACTCTAGACAGGTGATTTTTTTCTACTGCATACTTCCTATCCTTATATTTTTCTTTGAGCTTGTTCTCTCTCTTGTCTGTCCTTTGAGCTTTGAAAAAACAGTAGCAGCAGTTTGACCCTCGTACAAGCTGACCCTAGCTAAGCTGAACTTGGATATTCTTCTATGTTTGGTAGCCCGGGTTTGCTGAAACAAGATGGACTAAGACATTGTGTGTAGCTTGTCTTGATTTTTTACATATAAATCCTTAGACAAAAAAGTTAAAAGCAAGCCTACAATCCTCCTTTAATCATTCACCAAGCCCATCAGGGTGGTACACCAATCCCTCCCCGTTTATAATCAGCTAAAGCCTGTTTAGTTAGCTTGCAATTTATGTCATCCCTGTGTTGCGCCACGGCCATAGCCAACTTTCTTGTCTATCTTAGGTAGATGCTCTATTTAAGGGTAGATTTTCTTTTAATTTTTCACAATGTGGGTTTGGTTGGCCGGTGCTTGTTTTTGGACGTACTACGTACATAGATTTAGGTAGTGATTTGTTGGGTTGCGTCCATAACCCGTATGAACAGGCGGGCTAGATTTTCCTTTAGCAGGAACCAGGGAGCGGTTGTGGCCGCCACAAAATGCCGCCATCAGGCCGCCTCTCAGTTCCCTACATCCTTGCCCACCTGGATTGACTGAGGCGTTGATCCTTTGCTGTTCCAGCTCGCCTGTCGTCTGTCGACTTTTCTCAGCGAGAAAACCGAAAAAAATCCGGCGAGCTCCTCCTGCTGCGAGCTGGTTGACGTGGGAAGGGGAGAACTTCCGGCAGGGATAGGGAGTCGGCCCGGTAGGACCTGAATCTCAGGGGGAGGTCTGCGGCTGAGTTGGTCCATGCTCCACTAATACCGCTCTCATGGCGTCTCTCAGCAGTTCGTCCGGTCCATGCCGTACGTGTTCCGTTGCCCCGCTTCGCGTCGTCCCGGTGTCCCTCCGTGTTCCCGCACCTCGCCTGCACACCCGCCGGCCAGCAGCGGCCCCTCGCCGCGTGCCTCAGAAAGCACACACACACACAGCTAGCCACGCTTTAGTGGCCATGGCCAGTCGGCAACATCCGCCAAATATTTCATCTCCTTTGATTGTGAAACAAATAGATATGTGCATAGTTTTTTGATCGAACGGATCATCTCCATTGATTATTAAACAAATAGATATGTGCACATGTTTTCTATGGAACGGACTTGAACATTGGAGGGACAGAAAATGACAGCTCGCAATTCTTGCAGCCGGGCAACGAAGCAGCAGTATCGCATCAAACATTTCTCAATTGTTCTCCTCTCTCTATCAACAGCAACAAGAACGAACCAACAACAACATCCTTCCCCAATCTTTCCAAATCAACCGGATCCCCACGCCCCCACGCCTCCATCTTCCCACTTAGCGATGCCCATCACCGCTCCTCTATCTCCCCCTATGCGACCCGCCGCCGTCAGCCTAGACAACCCCGCCCCTCCCACGGCCCTCTTTTCTTGGGGCGACCTCGCTCCTCCCTCAATGTTTCCCTTCCCATGTGGCCCGCCGCCGGCAGCCTAGAAATTCCCGTCGGACCGATTCCTCGCGAACATGCCGTCACTCAGCTGTATGCATCCATACCAGGCCAAGTTCAGCCGAATCCCGCGGAGTAGAGGCAGGGGAGGAGGGGAATTTTTGATTGATTCGATTCGATTGACTATTCGGGATCGGCGTCGTCGTGAGCGAGGTGGAGCTTAGGAAATAGAGGAAAGAACAACGAACCGGTACCGAACTTTTTTTCTCACCGGTGGGGATTTTTGTTGAAAACGTATTTTCGGTGAATGGAAACGTATTTACTAACCTACCTCAAGGAAAATTAGTAGATAGATATAAATAGAGGAACAATCATTGTACGGAAGCTTACCGAGAGAAAAAATATTAATAAAGTTTCCTTTTGTTTCCTGTGCCATCTACTTGTGTTATTTGTGTGCTTTTTGACTCTAGTCTTCTCTCTCGGGTGTGGAGCAGCCTCGGGACCGGCCAGCCGGCAGGAGGTGTTCCAACACGTTATCAGCACGTGTCTCTCCGTCAAGCCACCGTCAAGTCTGCATCACGCAAGCTTTCGTTAAAGGTAACCCGAATCTGATCGCAAAAATGGATTCGTCTCACGATTTTCTTTCAAGATTTGCGTTAAGATCTTAGATCCGATCCCATCTAAGATGCAGATTTTTCTTCCCGGGAGTCGAGCTGACCTGCTGTCGCCGACCAATGTTGATCTAATCACTCCCGGATTAGAATTTTGTTGACTGTACCATCGATGCAGTCACCTGCTGTGCCGATCTGGATTTTTTTTAGTAGATCGGACTGATTTTGGTCGTTTTTATTCAGTAGATCGGATCGATTTATATTTTTTCTAAACTTTGTGCAACCGTACGTACTCACGCCATGGCTGCTGAGAAGGCCCAGCTCGCCGCCCGCGGTCGCGCACGCCTCACTCGCCACAAGCATGCGCGTCGCCGCACGCCTTGGCCCCGCTGGCCGGGCCGCAGGCCGTCGCCACTGCCGACCGCGGCCTCACAGCCTCGCTGGCAGCGTGTCGCCGTCTTCGCGCCGCCCTGGCGGCGTGCTCGATTGTTGCCGACGCAGCTGGTGGCGCGCCGCCATGGCCGTCGGCCGCCTCGTTGCCTCGCGTGCTTGCCACGCGCCGCGCTGCGCCCGCCGAGCCTCCATTGGCCGCGCCACGCCGCGCTGCTCCTCGCGTGTGCTGCTGGCCAGCGTGGCCGGGCTGGCAGCGTGCTTGCTGCCCGGCCGCCGCCAGCCGCACGCCTGCGCCGCTGGCCGTGTGCTCGTGCTGGCCGCGCCCTGCCGATGCCGAGTCTGCCTGTTGCAGCCCAACACATGGCATTCACCATTGGTCCACACCATGCTACATCAACCACACCCTCAAAGGTGAACTCATTCCATACCACACCCTCCTTTGGCTATCATGTGAATGAATCCTACTTGAGACACGTGTCAGTGCTATGACCAGGACCATGACCATGACACCAAGAGGAGATGACAAGAGGACCCCAGTGATCAAGACCCCCAAGCAAGTGGCCTGGAAGAGAAGACGCAAGAAGCTGCTGAAACTTGACTGGAGTCTCCGGTCCAGACCGGAGTCTCCGGTCTATCACACCGGAGTCTCCGGTCCATCCCCGGACCGACCCCCAAACCAGCGCCCAGGACAGTCAGAAGGCCCCTCCGGAGACGACACCGGAGATTGACCGGAGTCTCCGGTCCAGACCGGAGTCTCCGGCCCTCACACCGGAGTCTCCGGACCAAGCGTATCGGGCCTGCGTGCCTCGGGTTGGGCCTGGCCCATGTAACGCCCAGAACTTTCTATTTATGCCTATTTTACCCCTAGCTCGTGGCTGGCCTATATATAAGCCCCCACCCCCTCCTTGAAACCCTAGAGATGATGATGAATGAAGGCTTGTGCCTAACCCTAGATGGGAACCCCTCTCTATAGTTAATCTATGAGTTGTACAAGGCCTTGGAGTTCGGTTGTTCGTCTCCAAGTCGTCAAGACCCTCCTCAAGTGTTTGGTCTCTCCTCATCAAGGATTCTAGTAGTGCTAGGTCTATCCCCTTGGGATTCTACTTGGTTGCTACTCTCTCCTTTGATTTGGATTCTATCATCCGCTTGCCGATCTCTCCTTTGGTGATTCTACCTAACGGTCTCTCGCCGAGGATTCTATTGGATTGGTTGTTCGAGCCAACGGGAGCAAATCGAAACGGGTTGTGTTTGCGTGTGTTTGTATCTTTACCTTGCGTTTGTGTTGCGTTCATCGTGTTCATCGGGTATCCCCTCACTCCCCGCATCAAATCCGTGAAGATAGGGCCACCCTAGGGTCAATCCCACAAGGGATCCCATATCAACTGGTATCGGAGCTTTTGGTTGCCACGGATTTGACTTCGTTCCCCCATATCCACCATAAACTCGAAAATACCAAAAAATTTAGCCCCAGTTTGCTTTTGGATCGATCTATTGATTTGGTGAGTTGATTGTGATTTTTATCCATTAGAAACTTGTCCTTGGATTTGGTCTACCTTTGCCTTGCGTTTCCTAGCCCAATTTGGTCGAAATTTTCTGGATTTGAGGGTTAAAGGGCCGAATTTCTGCTCACGAACTCGAGCTGTTTGTCGTGCTGGAACCAGACCGGAGTCTCCGGTCATCACACCGGAGTCTCCGGACCACACCGGAATCTCCGTCCCCAACACACCGGAGTCTGCGGCCCTGAACAAAAAATTGACCCCTTTTCCTTTTTCGACTAATTTCCTTTGTGTGTTTGTGTTTCGCTTGAGTGTCTATCAACTAACAAGCTTCCGCAACGCCAACAACACCTCGTGCTCGGCATCGACACCGCGGAACTCGAACCATCCCTTCACCAACGGTTGCAAGTTCAACATCACCAAAAGGTATAACTTGCACAACCATTGTTAACCCCCTTCTTCTTGTGTGTGTTACCTAACCTATCGAGCGTAGCCATCCTATGTTTGCCGAAGCATTGTGTGCTTGATCTTGCATAGTCATGATATAGAGGCAATAACAAAATTGACTCCATAGTGTTCCAAAAAAAAGCTTCTAAGCAAAAGAAACAAAAGAAAGATACCAATAGCTAAAGAGAGTCTAAAGCTTCTAAGAAAGAGTGCGAGCAAGAGAAAGGCAAGCGTACAAATCCGTTGCTTCTCAATCTTGTGCGAACGGGCTACGGTCTCTCCTAGTGTTGGCACGACACCGAGCATTAGTCTTCGTTAGGTCCAATTTTGTTCTTTGCTCATTTTTCATAGTCGTGCTAGCCACATTAATCTCCACCGTGTGTGTATAGTTGTAGGTTCTCGTCACCCTTTTTGACCTTTTCCTTTGACTTTGTTTTGTTGGATTTTACCCACTTTTGACAATATCCTTTTCTTTTGATTGTTCCATTTGCTTTCCACCTTTCTAACCTACCACCATAAGCCTTTGTGTGTGTGTGTCTTGTGTACCCGCTATTCGCTTTGCTCTCGGCAACAACAATCTTTCCAATCGTTGACTCCGGTGAGGCAAGGTAGCAATTACCATTCCACCAATCTCACCATGTCTATCAAGTGTGTTTGTGCACCATGTCTAGGGCAAGTGGAGCTAGCGGAGATAGCAATTTCAACAACCAAGATGGCTTTGCCACGCGCCACAACTTATGGGCGCAACGCCAAGAATTCAACAATCAATTTGAGCGACTTGAGCACCGTCTTGATGATACTTTTTGATAATTTGAGTACCGTGAGCGGCAACGTCAAGAGGAGCACCATGCTCAATTGCAAGCTCTTCACCAAGCTATTGCCAAACTTGGCAACCGACACGGTCATCGCTCAAGCTCGTCAAGTTCCTCCCGCACGCGCTCCTCAAGTCGACATGGCGAGTCTTCAAGGTCACACTCCCGCCGCGGAGAACCCCACCACCATAATGGGGACCCACAAGCTCGTCATCGTCGCCCTCAAGCGGTGGACCCAAATGCTCCCCAACCTCAACAACAACGACAAGAGCATGGTCCACCACCACACCAAGCAATCATCAACGTGCACCAACCTCAAGAACGCCAGGATGAAGCTAACCATAATGATCCGCGCCGCCATCCTCCTCATGACCACCACGAGCAACGTCAACAAAATCAAGAACCGGTATGGGACACAAGTGATGATGATGAGGATGCACGCCAAGCTCGACGCAATAACCGACATGCACAACACCACCACCGACACCGTCAAGCTATGAACGTCAATGATGCCGACCAACGGCGAAGAAGAGACTTCGAGCATCATCAAGCTCACCCTCCACAACAACCTCAAGGCAATCAAGAGCCTCCTCCTCCACCCCCACGCCCTCCAAGTGACGCAAGTATGCACCAAGAACGTCGCAACAACCACCATGAGCGTGATGATGGCAAGTTTGGGAAGCTCAAGTTCATTATGCCCAAGTTCAAAGGAGAAGAAAATGCCGATGCATACCTTGAATGGGAGCTCAAAGTCGACAAGATCTTCCGAGTCCACAACTTTTCCGAAGAGAAGAAAGTGGCAATGGCATCTCTTGAGTTTGAGGACTACGCCAATGTTTGGTGGGAAGACTACCAAAGCAATCGTGAGAAGCAAGAAGAACCACCGGTCACCACTTGGACCGAGATGAAGAATGTGATGTATGCAAGATTTGTCCCCGAGCACTATCGCCAAGACCTCTTCGACAAGCTACAAAACTTGAAGCAAGGCACAAAGACAATTGGAGAGTTCTATAAGGAGATGGAGATGACTATGATGAGAGCCGATGTGAAGGAACTTGAGGAGCAAACGATCGCACGGTTCCTCAATGGTTTGAGCCTAACACGCAAGTCGATTTCCAACCTTACAAGACTCTCGTGAACCTTCTTCACCAAGCAACAAAGGCCGAGCGCCACTTGCAAAAGGAACATGCTTATGAGAAGCAAAGGGCGTACTTCGCTTCACTCAACTTGAGTAACCCCTCCAAGCCAACAAACCAAGCAACAAGCTCTTCTAAGCAAGCCAAGACACCTATGGCCTCCTCCTCCAACACAACAACGGAAAGTCAAGTAGTTTGCTACAAGTGTGGAGGAAAGGGCCACAAGTCGTATGAGTGCATCAACACAAGAGTCATGCTAACGGATGAGAACGGCGCAACATACTCCGTGATCGAAGACGAATTTGAAGCTATGAACCAAGCCGCTATAGCAAAAGATGCCGCAATGCAAGATGAGGACACACTTCTTTGTTGTGGCATCCCGCAAAACCACTACTAAAAAATCGCGTTGAATTTGTGCATTGCATCGTCATCATCATGCATTGTTTGCATAAAACTATTTTCGCAAAGCGTGTTTTGTTTTCTAAAAACGCCCTGATTTGTTTGCAAACACCAAAATCCGGGTCGCCGGGATATTTTGTTTTGCCTGATATCGGTTTGCAAAAGTCTTGTTTGAATAAGTAAAATTAATTATTATTTTGGTGGGGCAGTCGAACGGGCCGAGTAGACCCGAACGACCACCCCTGTTTTTAAATCGGTCCACCGGCCAGCCCTACCTAAATCCTAAAGCTACCCAGTCCCCTACCCACACACACCCTCCACCTCACCCCAGCCATTCACCTCTTGCCACGTCACCTCTCCCCTCAATCCCCTCCAATCCCCTTTTGCCACTTGGCCCAGCCACTCCCTCTCTCTCAGCACCCCCAGCCACCAACCCCCACGCGCCCCTGCCCGTGCCCGTCCCCAACCTCGCGCCTCTCCCCTCCACGAGCTCCTGCTCGAGCTCGCCCTCACTAGGCCCCGCCAGCCCGCATCGCCTACCCTGCGACCAGCCCGCCCCAGCCACCCGAGCGCGCCCTTCTGCAGCAGCGCCGCCTCCCAACCGACGCCTCTGCCTCCCCTGCTCCCGCGACCAGTCCGCCTCACGGCTTCCTCCCCTCTCCGCCTAGCCGCTGACCGCCCGCCACACCCGCCCACCTCCTCCTCCTCAAGCTGCCCCGCCTGACTGCCGCCTCGACCTCTGCCCCAGAGACGCCTCCCTCGCCACCGCGACCACCGCCTCACCGCCCACCCCGCCAGGGCCGGACCGGCCTCCTCGGCGCCCGCGCCTCTCGCCTCCCCGCCGGCGTCCTCTCCCTCGTCCTCCTCGGGCACCCTGCCAGGCGTCCCGGCGAGCCGCCGTCGACTCCATCGACGCCCCTCGCATGCTCGTTTCATGAGCCATGGCCGAGCTCGCCTCACCGTTTTCCCCAAGGTCGACCCCTGTTCGTGCTGTCGTTGCCGAGAATGTTGCTCAACGGGCCAAGCTGTTTTGTGTGAAACATACTAGCACTCAAGATTGGCCCATCGGCTCCAATGTCCGACAAGCTCGTCGCCTTGGGAAAACCTAAGACCAACCCGGCGCCAAGCTCTTCGACCGAGACCCCGTGCACGGAGAGACAAGGCACTATAACAAGTGCCGAAGCCCATCGCGGTTCGATGATCGACCCGAGGATTTCGGCTACAAGAACTCCATCACGAAACCAAGATCGTCTAAGGGGAACATTAAGTAGTCCATCGACACCAACCCGAGTTCTCGACGTCGACAAGATCTCCTACATGGGAGCCCGAGAACCCGTGGATCAAGACGCGAGCGTCAAGGTCGCCTCATGGAAATGAAGCCCCGAATTCCAAGGTCGTCAACATGGAACTGAACAGGTCTACTACATGGATTAGAGAACCGAATCCGACGCACCAAGATCTTCCTCCCGGAGCCGAGGACGTCGAGCACTGCGCCCTGACGCCAACCAAGCCCTGCTTCCCGGATGCGACAAGACCTACCCCGATGGTCGAGAATGTTACGCCAAGATCGAACCCTAGACCCTGGACCCAGAGACCGACCCCGAACCCCGGAACCCCAAGACCGTCGAGAACCCTAATGTGTGAACCCCTTCTCGAAACCCTATTTTATAATATAATAACAACTTGTTGCATATTTAATTGTCATCTCGCATGCATATCTGTGGTTTGGGGGCCTTAGGCCGATTCACCTCTAATTAAATATGGGGCCCATATGCGGGCAAATCTAGCCTTATATTGGTCTCATTTAAACTTGTGTAGCGAACCGGTGATATATTCCGTCTTGTTAAACAACATTTGAAATGCCGGGTTTCTAAATAACTTGAACCATTTAATTAATTGTCGGGACCCCGGTTCCGCTTAATCTGACCTAATTGCATCGCACCTTCACCATGCCATACATCATACATGCATCATGCCGATCTTCTGCCGTCGTAATAAATAGTGCATCCGGTGTTTCTTCTAGTGTTTTGCTTCTTCGCGGATAAGGCCGTTGAGTTGATGTGAGCTTCACCCCGATCTTCGGTTGAACCTTCGACAATGTTTTCAAAGTAGCATCTCCCTTTCTACCTATCTTACTTTTATAGTCTTTATTCCCTCCTGTTGATCTATTGCTATCTGTGTTGCGATGCTTTAGATTCCGTACCTGTGATATTCCTTGCAGCCTTATATTGCCTTGGACACATCCTATTACTTGTTGTTTGGTAGATAGTTGGACTTGCGCGTCGTAGTCGCTTGCTTAAGTGTTGTTGCGTGTTGTCAAGTGCCACAGCTGTTGATGTATTGCCGCATGTTGATGTTGGAGATGATTCTAGTTTTACTTATCGTCACTTTAATTTCTGTTTAACAACTAAAATTGAAATAAGCAGAGGCATCGGTGGGTGATAGATAATATTTGGTTTCCGAACGCCCACTTGTGTCCCGTAAGACCCCGAGTTCTTGATACCTGTTCCTTGATTTATCGCGCTATCCACATCCGGGAGGTATATGGGACCCCCGAGCCGTGAGCTTGATTCACCATATTTCTTGGGGCCACAAACTAGTTTGAGGTTTTATTTACGATCCTGTACTTATGCCATGCTACTACGTATTTAAATTGTGCGAGGAGCACACTGCATCTTGTTAGGATCGGGACACGATTCGCGGTGTCGACAAGCCCAGCCACACTTTCGGGTTCCCGGTCGTTCACGGCGCTCACCCAAACCTTAAGTCCGTCTCGAGTCGGTACCGCTTCATGGATTCTACTTAAGGTGGCCTCAAATATTTCTCAATCTGTGATTGGTCGGTCGTGAAAGCCTCGTTGGGTTTTGATTTGGTTTTTCCGAGGTTGATCGAGCGTGTGTTGCTATTGGTGCACCCCGGCCGGGTAAAACTTTCTGAAAGCCGTGTCGCGGATATGGACGACTTGGAGCAGATCTCGATCATAGACAAGCATAACTAAAGTTTATTGCTATAAATATGACTTTATAATGACTAGTAATCAGCTTCACTATAACGGAATGGCTAATTAATACTGCCCACAATTGCTTGTTTGGAGTGTCGCTTGCGACCATTGTACATGACTAGTAAGTATTGCAACCACAACGGAATGGCTGAATAAAAGTACCAACAACTGCTGGGTTTTTGGGATTGTATCATGCTATCTGTATCTGATTAGTAATTGCTGCAACTACAACGGAATGGTCAACTAAAAGTGCCCACCGCTACTTTATCGTGATGATTATCTATACTTGACTAGTAATTGCAACGATAACCGAATAAGTAAACCGCCAACCGTGTGAGTTCCTCGGTTGACTTCCTCGTTGGTCTCGAGGAAATACCAGAAGGGTTTGTTTGGTGTTAGCTGTTGGATCCGAATAGGTCTTTCTTACCCTCTCTCGAATGCCGCCAGATTGTATCGAGTCTCTATAGGTTGATTAGTGTGTCTTGCCGCCGATCCACCATACCTTTGTAGGCGAGGACCGATTCTAGCCTCGCTGTACCGGCCTCGATCGACGCTCCTTCTTTTCCTTTGCCCTTTGTCGGCACCCTTTGTTTAAGCGGTTTTGAGATCGACGTCGTTAGGTGGTTACCCTTCCGCTTGGCTCAAGCGTGGTTATGGACGCCATTGGTTATTCTTCAGGCTCTTAGCCCCATTTGCATCTTGTCCGTAGTCGGACGCCTATCATTTTCAAGGTGATTTGGATCTTTGTATAATATATCGTATTCTTGACTCTTGGAGTCGCCATATATATATATCCGCTCATGGGTCCCATCGAGGACTGTTGTGTAATGTTATTACTTCGCTTTCCACCCGCGAAAGTGCTGGTGGCACCTTTGAATCGTTTCTATGCGGGTTTGGCGAATTTTGCTCAAACTTGCATAGGTCCGATCCGAGGGTGTTACAGAGTGGTATCGAGCCCAGAAGCACGATACCCCACAAGTCCAGCCTGTAGGATAACCTAGCTAACGGCCGAAGTAGAGTGTCAAAACTATTTTTGCAAAATCGGTTGGATAGTTCTGATTAGGTCTGATTTTTTTACTCCTTACCCCTTTGCTATTCCTCTCTTATCTCTACGTGTTTTGGATCCGCTCTCTTCTCTCTCTTCGAGTCCAGGATTTCTCGTGGTTGGGTTACCGTCGTACCTTCAGGGTTTCGCTTTCTTCCTTTTGTAACGGTGGTGCTACGATCATCAATCTGCAGTTGGTCTGTTGTACCCTTCATCCAATCTTTTGATCTTGAGCTCTTTATCCATATGTGTTCCTTGCTGGATATCAGTGTCGTTGAAAAACATATGAGAAGGACGAGCTTCGGTGAAGTTGGAGTCGACCTTGAGCATGTGTTGTTCATGCCAATGGAACCATCGCAGAACCTAATCGGTGTGTCTTTCATACGATTTCTGCTGGCAATACTCCCTTGTTTCCGAACCTCGCTTGTCGAGATCTTCAGTCTAATTCCGAGAGTTGGATGCTTAATCCGCTTATTCGTGTGCAGAGTAATGGTTTGAGTGTGGGATGGAGTAGCTACCATACCACTACTCTTCTCATTCGCTCTTGTACATCGAATCAGTGGATCCAGCAACTTTACTCCGTCCACGGAAGTTAGGGGTGGCTTTATTTGTTGATACCTCTACCTTCGACCTGTTGTCCCCGGAGTGTTCTCTCGACGATCAGAGATAACGACCCTTTGTTGGTGGTGTCGCCGATTTCAAGATGGAGGATGAACCCTTGTTAGTGGTGTCGCGAGGATCTACACAAAGCGAGAAGACGCAAATCGCCGACCTTTCTTTCCGGTACCATGAGGCGGATCTCGAGGGCGAGATCCATTGTTAGTGGTGTCGAATTGTGGCATCCCGCAAAACCACTACTAGAAAATCGCGTTGAATTTGTGCATTGCATCGTCATCATCATGCATTGTTTGCATAAAACTATTTTCGCAAAGCGTGTTTTGTTTTCTAAAACGCTTGATTTGTTTGGTAAACACCAAAATCCGGGTCGCCGGGATATTTTGTTTTGCCTGATATCGGTTTGCAAAAGTCTTGTTTGAATAAGTAAAATTAATTATTATTTTGGTGGGGCAGTCGAACGGGCCGAGTAGACCCGAACGACCACCCCTGTTTTTAAATCGGTCCACCGGCCAGCCCTACCTAAATCCTAAAGCTACCCAGTCCCCTACCACACACACCCTCCACCTCACCCCAGCCATTCACCTCTTGCCACGTCACCTCTCCCCTCAATCCCCTCCAATCCCCTTGTGCCACTTGGCCCAGCCACTCTCTCTCAAAGACCCCACCACCAACCCCACGCCCGCCAGGTGCCGTCCCCAACCTCGCCTCCTCCACGAGCTCCCGCCGAGCTCGCCTCACCAGCCTCGCCTCGCCCAAGATCACGCGACCACCTCCCAGCACCGAGCCCTGGCCCCTTCAGAAGAATGGGCCTCCCAACCCCGACCAAGGCCTGCCTCCCCGTGCCTCATGACCTCCTCCCTCGCCGGCTTCCTCCTCTCTCCACCTCAGCCAGCCGACGCGACTGCCCGCCACACTGGCCCACCTCCGGCCTCCTCCCTGCTACTGCTCACCGCCGCCTCGACCTCCGCTGCCCTCCACAGACGCTCTCTCGCTTACCTCACCATCACCACTGCCCTGACCTCAGGCTGTGGACGGACCGGCCTTCCAGGCGCAAGCGCCTCCCTCCCCACAGCCCTCTGCTGCTCGCCTTCCTCGCTGCCCTCCTCGGGTCACCGCTGCTGAAGGCCCCATGAGCCGCGTGCCGACTCCATCGACGCCTCCCTGCATGCTCGTGCGCCATGAGCCATGGCAGCTTCACCGCGTTTCCCCAAGGTCGACTGCTCGTGTTGTCGTTGCGAGAATGTTGCTCAACGGCCAAGCTGTTTTGTGTGAAACATACTAGCACTCAAGATTGGCCCATCGGCTCCAATGTCTCGACAAGCTCACGCCTTGGGAAAACCTAAGATCGAACCCGGCGCGCCAAGCTCTTCGACCCGAGACCCCTGCACTGGAGAGACAAGGCACTTATAACAAGTGCCGCGAAGCCCGCCGGGTTCCGATGATCGACCCCGAGGATTTCCGTGCTACAAGAACTCCATCACGAAACCGAAGATCGCCTAAGGGGAACATTAAGTAGTCCATCGACACCCGAACCCGAGTTCTTCGACGGCCGACAAGATCTCCTACATGGGAGCCCGGAGAACCTGCGGATCAAGACTGGAGCGTCAAGGTCGCTCCGAAACGAAGCCCAATTCCAAGGTCGTCAACATGGAACTGAACAGGTCTACTACATGGATTAGAGAACCGAATCCGACGCACCAAGATCTTCCTCCCGGAGCCGAGGACGTCGAGCACTGCGCCCTGACGCCAACCAAGCCCTGCTTCCCGGATGCGACAAGACCTACCCCGATGGTCGAGAATGTTACGCCAAGATCGAACCTAGACCTGGACCTGAGACCTCAACCCCGGAACCCCAAGACCGTCGAGAACCCTAATGTGTGAACCCCTTCTCGAAACCCTATTTTATAATATAATAACAACTTGTTGCATATTTAATTGTCATCTCGCATGCATATCTGTGGTTTGGGGGCCTTAGGCCGATTCACCTCTAATTAAATATGGGGCCCATATGCGGGCAAATCTAGCCTTATATTGGTCTCATTTAAACTTGTGTAGCGAACCGGTGATATATTCCGTCTTGTTAAACAACATTTGAAATGCGGGGTTTCTAAATAACTTGAACCATTTAATTAATTGTCGGGACCCCGGTTCCGCTTAATCTGACCTAATTGCATCGCACCTTCACCATGCCATACATCATACATGCATCATGCCGATCTTCTGCCGTCGTAATAAATAGTGCATCCGGTGTTTCTTCTAGTGTTTTGCTTCTTCGCGGATAAGGCCGTTGAGTTGATGTGAGTCACCGATCTTCTGTTGAACCTTCGACAATGTTTTCAAAGAGCATCTCCCTTTCTACCTATCTTACTTTTATAGTATTTATTCCTCCTCGTTGATCTATTGCTATCGAAAGGCGATGCTTTAGATTACGTACCTGTGATATTCCTTGCAGCCTTATATTGCCTTGGACACATCCTATTACTTGTTGTTTGGTAGATAGTTGGACTTGCGCGGCGTAGTCGCTTGCTTAAGTGTTGTTGCGTGTTGTCAAGTGCCACAGTTGTTGAGGTATTGCCGCATGTTGATGTTGGAGATGATTCTAGTTTTACTTATCGTCACTTTAATTTCTGTTTTAACAACTAAAATTGAAATAAGCAGAGGCATCGGTGGGTGATAGAAAATATTTGGTTTCCGAACGCCCACTTGTGTCCCGTAAGACCCCGAGTACTTGATACATGTTCCTTGATTTATCGCGCTATCCACATCCGGGAGGTATATGGGACCCCCCTGAGCCAGAGCTTGATTCAGTCATATTTCTTGGGGCCACAAACTAGTTTGAGGTTTTATTTACGATCCTGTACTTATGCCATGCTACTTTCAGATTTAAATTCAGAGGAGCACATCTGATCATTAGGATCGGGACACGATTCCGCTGGTGTTGACAAGCTCGCTTCTCAGAGGCCAAGGATCTGCTCGAGTGCCTATGATAGTGCATTGCTGCTTATGACCAAGTTCAAAGCGATCACGATCTCGAGACCTATCGCCACGCCTCGACCGCTTCACTCGGTGGGTCGATGAGGATGCTCGTGTCACCGTTCTCACCTCCGAGTTACGCCCCAAGATGTCGCCGAGTTCATGAGTCTCCCTCATGCTCGGTGGGCGCACATCTTCGCTGCGATATCGCCCGTCTGAGATTCTCTTTACCGTCCGTGGTTCGCCAGAGCATGCTCTTCACAGGTGATTCCACTATTGATGAGTTCTATACTCAGTGCTGCTATCCGCGCCGCCTTGATTCTCTCAGTCGCTGTGGCACATGCTCGTGCTGCCAGATTGTGCGCTCGGATTTGGAGTTTCACCGCATCTATGAGTTTCTGTCTCGGCTTCGCTAGGAGTTTGAGCCCCAGCGTGCTCAGCTGAATGCTCGTGGTAGTGTTCCGCTCTCTGAGGTGTTGTCTGAGCTTCGGGCTGAGGAGACCCGTCTTCGTAGTGCTGGTCTTCTTGCGGTTCCGTCTGTGCTTGCTACTCGTGGTGCACCTTTGTCGTCTGCTCCCTCAACTCAACCATGTCCGGTCTCCATGCCGCCGACTCTACCCACTCCTCCAGTCGTGGTCGGTCGGCCAGCACCAGCAGCCTCAGGGTCAGAGTCAGCATCAACAGGCTCGTGGTCAGGGTCGTCGTGGTTCCCTTCGTCACTGCTCTTACTGCAATAGGGATGGCCACACTTGGGCCACCTGTTATACACGGGACCCTAGTTTACGCCGCCAGCACTGCTCGTGCGGGCTCTTCCGGTCTTCGCAGCTTGCTCTCTGATCAGGACATTATCAAGAGTCTTCGCGGTCTTCTTGCTGCTACAGGCTCTTCTTCGACGTGCATTGCTGGTTCTGTGACTGACTCTTCAGGCAGTGTGCGACCACCACCTTCTACACAGTCAGGTACGTCTCCTTGGTATTTGGATTCTGGAGCTTCTTTTGATATGACCTCTGAGTCTTCTTTTCTGTCCGCTCTTCGTTCTCTCCCTTCTCCTGTCAGTGTTTTTACGGCTGATGGTACCTCTCTTCCTGTTTCTAGTCGAGGCACCCTTTCTACTTCTTCTTTTTTTGTTCCTGATATTTCTCATGTCCCTCTTCTTAGGATGAATCTGCTTCTAGCCAGCATCGACTCTGGTTGTCGCCATTCTTGATGCTGATTCTTGTGTTATCCAGACCGTGCACACAGCCCGGTTTGAGCTGGCCTCGCAGCTGTGACTCTTCAGACTTTGGGAGTTAGATGCTTCGTGTTCCTTCCGCCGCCACTTCATCCGCCAGTTCTTCTCGGTTTCGGCCTACTACCAGCTCCTTTTCAATGGCATCATCGTCTTGGTCACCTCGTGACTCTCGCCGTCGTCATTAGTTCATCATGGTCTTCTAGGGTCTGCCTCAGAGATGGGTCTTTGCATTGTTAGGGTAGGTTGGGTAAACAGATTCAGCTTCCTATCCTACTAGCGTCTGTATCTCAACCTTTTGATTTAGTTCATTCCGATGTTTGGGTCCGTTCCTTTCGCTTGAAAGGGGTCATCGCTACTATATTTTATTTATCGATGATTTTTCTCGACACTTGGTTGTATTTTATGCGCCTCGCAGTGAAGTGCTTTCCATATATCAGCGTTTGGCGCCATGGTCCATATATCGGCTTTCGCTCGAAGGGTCATCGGGTAGGTCCCGACGCAACCGGGAAGTGGCTTGGTTGGCGCCGAGGGCGATCGGGTCCGCCTGGTCGGTGCCGATCTTGTCGCGTCATGGGTCCCCGGTCATGTCGACGGTCCCGCATTCAGAGTGGAGAACTTGCTCGCGCGGCATATGCTCGGTGTTCCGTGAGGTAGACCACGCGTCCCGGCAGAGGTACTTGTCACCACGGGTCTCGGTGTCCTCGGTTCGATAGGAAGAACTTAGCGTGTCTCAAGATCTTGGGGTTCCTCTTGGTTTGCCGATGTCGATCTTGAGGTTCAGATGGGGTTCGGTCTCGAAGGTGGTCTCGACGCCGAGTCGGTCCTCGGTTACGCGGTGGAGGCTAGACGTCTTGGTGCCGAGCTTGGCGGTCATCGGGTTCGGCCAAGGTTGGGCGAACTTGGGTGCTCCAAGTCGCCCCTAGGGTACACAAGCGATCCACATGTCACATACACACGAGCACACACGGACGCACATGGAAGGCGGGACCCACAGGATGACGTGGCGGGCTGGGGTGACGTGGCGGGCAAAGATCCGTTGGCGGCCACCAAGGTGCAGAACCGCCGCTCGGACGGCGAGGGGCGTGGCTCGGCGCTGGTCGTGGGCGATGCGGTCGCTGGCGGAGCTTGGCGACGAGGGTGACGGACCGCGCGGCGACGGAGGAGTGGGTGGCTGGCCCGCCGAGGCGGCACGCAGTGGAGGCGGTGGACGGCGCGGCGAGGCGCGGAGGCGAGTGGCAAGCGCCGGGAGGGAGGGCGGAGGCGAGGCGGCGGGCCGGAAGAAGAGGCGGCGGGGCTCCGGGCGGGCGCTGGGCCGGACGGCGGGTAACATGGCGGGCGCGCGGCCGGAGGCGAGGCAGCAGCGGAGGCGAGGATGGCGGGGCGTCAGTGGAGCGGCGCAGTGATTGCAGGCGGCGACGGTGACGTCCGGGCAGATGTTTCTACGGGAGGCGCACGCGCAGAGGGGAGGCGAGGCGGGGCGCGCCACGAGGCCGCGGCAGGCGAGGTGGCGCCCCGAGGCGGCGAGGGCGCGCGGGCGAGCCAAGGCAAAGGTGAGCGCCACAGGCGGTGGCGAGAGTGGCGTCACGGGCGGCGCAGGCAGCGCGGAGGAGGGGGAGGGGAGCGAGAGGGAGGTGGGGAGAAGACGCGTGGGGAGGTTGGCGGGCTGGGACCCGGTGTCAGTATGTGGGTGAAACGTGTAGCGCGTGTGTGCAATGCATATGGTGAGGGCAGCTGTGGGTGGTTGGCAGTGGGGCCATGGCAAGGCTCAAGGGCTGGGCATTAACGGCTACAGGGTGGGGCCCAGAGGCAGAGGCTAAGGCGCGGGGTGGGTGCGTGTGTCTTTGGTGCGATGGTCAGTGGTTTAGAGGAGAGGGAGTTAGGTGGGGTCCACGTGTCGGTGGGGAAGAGGGGAGAGGGTAGATGGCTAGGTGTGAAAAGAGAGAGAGGGAGCTGGATGGATGAGGTGGCGGTGGGTATGTTTGGGGTGAGAGGAGGTGGCAGCCTGGGATTGGTGGGTAGGAATAGATTGGGTGGGACTAGGATTTAGAGGGAGCTGTTTTCAAAAGTGTGTTTGTTTGGTCGCGTTTAAATTAAAATAAGGCCATTTTGCAAACGGTTTTTAGATAAATAAAATCTCCGATGCGATCGGGGTTTTGTGTTTGAAAATAATAGGGGTTTTGTACAATTCAAAACTAGGCTTTTCAAATAATGCAGTCAAACTATGCATGATGATGACGATGAATGCACAAACTCAACGCGATTTTCTAGTAGTGGTTTTGCGGGATGCCACAATTCGACACCACTAACAATGGATCTCGCCCTCGAGATCTGCCTCATGGTACCGGAAGGAAGGTCGGCGATCTGATCCGTTGCGCTTCGTGTAGATCTTCGCGACACCACTAACGATGGTTCCTTCTTCATCTGGAAATCGGCGACACCACCAACAAAGGGTCGTTGTCCGTGATCGTCGAGAGAACACCGGGGACAAAAGGTCAAAGGTAGGTATCAACAAATAAAGCCACCCCTAACTTCCGTGGACGGAGTAAAACTTTGGATCCACCGATTCGCTGTACAAGAGCGAATGATAAGAGTAGTCGGATGGTGATCGGTCCATCGCGCACCCAAACCATTACTCGCACACGAATAGGCGGATTATGCAACCAACTCGAATTAGATCAAGATCTCGACAAGAGGTTCGAACAACGGAGTGTTGCGACTCAGATCGGATCTGGCGTAGATGATGTCGCGCTCGGAAACACCGGAAAGCACAAACAAGGAACAAAGGAGGGTACCATGACGAAGGATTCTTGATAGCATGAAGACCGATGTAGCCACAATTGCTACCACGGAGGAGGAAGAGAAACCCTAAAGGTGCGACGGAAACCAACCACGAGAATTCCTGGACTCGAAGAAAGAGAAGAGGGTGGATTCAAAACACGCTGAGGTGAGAGGAGAGCAGCTGAGGGGTAAGGAGTAAAATCAGACCTAATCAAAACTATCCAACCGACTTTGCAAAATAGTTTTGGACACTCTACTTCGGCCGTTAGCTAGGTTATCCTACAGGCTGGACTTGTGGGGTATCGCAACCGTGCTCGATACCATCAGAACACCCTCGATCGGACCTATGCAAGTTTGAGAAAAATTCGCCAAACCCGCATAGAAACGATTCTAAGGTGCCCACCAGGCACTCTCGTGCAGGTGGAAAACGAAGTAATAACATTACACAACAGTCCTCGATGGGACCCACGTAATATATATATACTTGACTCAAAGAGTCAAGAATACGAGATATAAAATACAAAGATCCAAATCACCTTGAAAGCGATAGAGCGTCCAGCTACGACAAGATGCAAATGGGGCTAAGAGCCACGAAGAATAACCAATGGCGTCCATAACCACTTGAGCCAAGCGGAAGGGTAACCTATGGCGTCGATCTCAAAAACCTGCTTAAACAAAAAAGGGTGCCGACAAAGGGCAAAGGAAAAAGAGGAGCGTCGATCGAGGCGATGCAGCGAGGCTAGAATTCGGCGGTCCTCGCCTACATAGGTATGGTGGTGAGCGGCGTGAGATGCACTAAACAACCTATAGAGACTCGATACAATGGCGGCAATCGAGAGGGTAAGAAAGACCTATTCGGATCCAACCTGAAGCTAACACCAAACAAACCCATCCTCGATGTTTCCCTCGATACAAGCGAAGTCAACCGAGAACTCACACCGCTGGCGGTTTACTTATTCGATTATCGTTGCAGCAATTACTAGTCAGGTTTAGATATTCATCGATAAGGTAAGCGATGAGCACTTTTAGTTAACCATTCCGTGATAGTGGCAACACTTACTAGTCGATACATTTATCATGAGATAACCCAAAACCCAGCGCTTGTTGGTACTTTTATTCAGCCATTCCGCTTGTAGTTGCAAGATTTACTAATCGGTACAATTGTCGAAGAGACAACCAAACAAGCAATTGTGGGCATTAATTAGCCATTCCGTTATAGTGAAGTTGATTACTAGTCATTATAAGTCAAATTTATAGCGATAAACTTTAGTTATGCTTGTCTATGATCGAGATCAGTGCTCCAAGTCGTCCATATCCGGACACGGCTTTGAAAGTTTTACCCGGCCGGGTGCACCAATAGCAACACACGCCGATCAACCTCGGAAAAACCAAAACAAAACCAGAGGCTTTCACCGAACAATCACGGATTGAAATATTTGAGGCCACCCTTAAGTAGATTCCATAGAAGCTAGCCGACTCAAGACGGCCTCAAGGTTTGGGTGGGACGGTAAACGATTGGAACCCGAAAGTGTGGCTGGGCTTGTCGATACCACGTAAACGTGTCCCGATCCTAAACAGTACAGTGTGCTTCTCGCACAATTTAAATACAGAAAGTAGCATGGCATAAGTACAGGATAGTAAATAAAACCTCAAACTAGTTTGTGGCCCCAAGAAATAAGACTGAATCAAGCTCGGCTCGGGGTCCCATATACCTCCGGATGTGGATAGCGCGATAAAACAAGGAATGTATCAAGTACTCGGGGTCTTCGGGACACAAGTGGACGCTCGAAACCAAATATTTTCTATCACCCACCGATGCCTCTCGCTTATTTCAATTTTAGTTGTTAAACAGAAATTAAAGTGACGATAAGTAAAACTAGAATCATCTCCATCATCAACATGCGCAATACATCACAATCGTGGCATATGACGACACACATCAAGACTTGAGCAAGCAACTACGACGCGAGCCCAACTATCTATCAAACAACAGTAATAGGATGTGTCCAAGGCAATATAGGGCTGCAAGGGATTTCACGGTACGCAACTAGAGCATCGCAATACGTATAGAAATAGATCAACAGGAAGGAGTAAATTACTATAAAAGTAAGATAGGTAGAAAGGGGGAGATGCTCGCCTGAAAACATTGTCGAAGGGTTCAACCGAAGATCGGGGCGAAGCTCACATCAACTCAACGACCTTATCCGCGAAGAAGCAAAACACTAGAAGAGACACCGGATGCAATATTTAATACACGGCAGAAGATCGGCATGATGCATGCATGATGGATGGCATGGCAAGGTGCGATGCAATTAGGTCAAGATTAAGCGGAACCAGGGGTCCCGACAATTAATTAATAGGTTCATGTTGTTTAGATTCCCCGCAATTTAAATGTTGTTTAACTTGGCCAAAATATGGTACCGGTTCGCTACACCAATTTAAATGAGGCCACTATGAGACTAGATTTGCCCGCATATGGGCCCCATATTTAGTTATTAGGTGAATCGGCGGAAGGCCCCCAAACCACATGACTAGATGCATGCAAGTATGGCAAGTTAATATGCAACAGGTTTTATTATGTTATGAAATAGGGTTCGAGGGAACAGGGGTCACACATTAGGGGTCTCGACGATCTTGGGGGTCCGGGATTCGGGGTCGGTCTCAGGGTTCGACGGAGTTCGGTCTCGGGGCCCAGGGTCTAGGGTTCGATCTTGGCGTATCATTCTCGACCATCGGGGTAGGTCTGGCTTGGGAAGCGGTGGCTTGGTTGGCGTCGAGGCGATCGGGGTCCTACTGGTCGGTGCCGATCTTGTCGCGTTCGCGGTCCCCGGGTCATGTCGACGGTCCTGGCATTCAGAGTGGAGAACTTGGCGTTCGGCGGCGAAGTGCTCGGTGTTCCGTGAGGTAGACCCTGTCGCGTCCGGACAGAGGTACTTGTCACCATGGGGTCTCGGTGTCCTCGTGTTCGATAGGAAGAACTTAGCGTGTCTCCCGAAGATCTTGGGGTTCCTCTTGGTTTGCCGATGTCGATCTTGAGGTTCAGATGGGGTTCGGTCTCGGAAGCAGGGTCTCGACGCCTGAGTCGGTCCTCGGGTTCCGGTGGGCTAAACGTCTTGTGCCGAGCTTGGCGGTCATCGGGTTCAAGGCCGGGGTTGTGCGAACTTAGGGTGCTCAAGTCGTCCCTAGGTACCAAGCGGATCCACATGTCACATACACACGAGCACACAGACGCACACATGGAAGGCGGGACCCACAGATGACGTGGCGGGCGGGGTGACGTGGCGGCAAAGATCTGGTTGGCACAGACCAAAGCGCAGGAACCGCGGGCTCGAGGGCGGCGGGCGGGGCTCGGCCAGCGGGTCGTGGGGCGATCGATCGCGGGCTCGGCGGAGCTTAGCGACCAGGGCGGCGGAGGCTGCGGCGGCGGAGGAGCGGTGGGCTGGCGGCGGGCGGCACGCAGTGGAGGCGGTGGGCAGCGTCTTGGCGAGGCGAGGTGAGCGCCGGGGCGAGAGGATGGAGGCGGCGGGCTGCTCGGGAAGAAGGCCGTGGCGGGCTCTGGGCGGTCGCGGCCGGAGCGGTGGCTGCGCAGACGGGCGCCGGAGGCAGCGAGGCAGCGGGCGGGAGGCGGAAGGATGGCGGGGCGTCGGTGGAAGCGGTAAGCGGACTTGGCGGCGGACGGTGATGTCCGGCGGCCTCGGCGGAGGCGGCACCGCGAGGCGAGGCGGCGGCGCTCACGAGGCAGCGTGGCGGTGGCGCCGAGGCGGCGCGGGCCGGCTGGCGGCAGTGGGAGCGGCGGTTGGCGAAGGTGAGAAGCGGCCACGGCGGCGGGGTGGACGCGTCTTGAGCGAAGCTGCCATGAGGAGGTGGGAGTCGCGGGGAGGCGGTGGGAGGAAGGCAGCGTGGGGAGGTTGGCGGTTGGTGGGCGGGGCGCGCTGGGACCAGGTGTCGGCCTTGGCCCAAACGTGTGGCGTGCGTGTGTGCAGGGGGTGGCAGTGGGGCCGGGGGTGTGGGCAAGTGGGGGCTTTGGTGGCGTCTTTGGCGTCTTGGCTGGCAGCGCCGGTGTGTGTGGCGTGGCCGGCATGTGGGCCCAGAGGCGAGGCTAAGCGAGGTGGGTGCGTGTGTCTTTGGTGCGTATGGTGTGGGTTTAGAGGAGGGAGTTAGTGGTGGGGTCCACGTGTCGGTGAAGAGGGAGAGAGGTAGGATGTCTAGGGTGTGAAAAGAGAGAGAGAGGCTGGATGGATGAGGTGGCAGGTGGGTATGTTTGGGGTGAGAGGGGGAGGTGGCAGCCTGGGATTGGTGGGTAGGAATAGATTGGGTGGGACTAGGATTTAGAGGGAGCTGTTTTCAAAAGTGTGTTTGTTTGGTCGCGTTTAAATTAAAATAAGGCCATTTTGCAAACGGTTTTTAGACAAATAAAATCTCCGATGCGATCGGGGTTTTGTGTTTGAAAATAATAGGGGTTTTGTACAATTCAAAACTAGGCTTTTCAAATAATGCAGTCAAACTATGCATGATGATGACGATGAATGCACAAACTCAACGCGATTTTCTAGTAGTGGTTTTGCGGGATGCCACACGAGGCGACATATAATCTTATGTGTTTTTCTTGGCAGAATCTAGCAAAAGCCCTTTCGGCAAAGTTTGTGCCATTATCTGTAATAACGCTATGTGGATAACCATATCTCAAGATAATATCTTTGAGGAATTTTACTGCTGTTGGTCCATCACATTTTTTATCGGTTTTACTTCAATCCACTTCGTGAACTTATCAACCATGACCAAAATGTGGGTCATCCCGCCCCGGGCCGGCTTGAATGGTCCCACCATATCCAAGCACCATACAGAAAATGGCCAAGTAATTGGTATTGTCTTTAACTCGAACGATGGCATATGTATTCTGCTGGAATATCTCTGGAAACCATTACATTTTTCTACCAATTATTTGGCCTCTTTCAACGTCGTTGGCCAATCAAATCCATGCCTGAATGCTTTGGCCACTAAAGCTTTGGACGAGGCGTGATGCCCGCATTCTCCCTGATGTATATCTAGGAGGTTTTCCTGGCCTTCCGCCGAGTCAACACATCTTTGCATCACGCTTGTGACGCTTCTTTTATACAGCTCATTGTTTATGATTGTATAAGCTTTTGCTCTTCTCATTGTCTGTCTAGCCAGTACCTCATTTCTCGGCAAAGTCGCATCCTTAAGGAAGGAAAATATGGGTTGTGCCCATGTTGGCATGATTTTCTCTGGGATAATTCCACTATCTATTTCCATATTTTCCGCCGTCATAACAACCTCGGAATTTTTCATGTCCATTCGTGCGACGGCCGAGTTCATTTTTGGAAACTCCGGGTTACACTCTTTGTCAATTTCCATCGGCACACTATCTTCTCTTGATTTTGCCGGGATAAAGATGGATTCGGACTCTGGTGATGGAGCTATTGATGGTTTTCTCAAGTGCTCTAGGGCGATGCCTGGGGGAATTGACTGCCTGGCTGATCCAAGTTTTGACAGCCTATCTGCGGCATCATTTTCTGCCCGAGGTATATGATGAAATTCACATCCATTGAAATATCCACTGAGTTTTTGCACATGAAATCTATATAAGACTATATTCGCATCTAGCGCGTCCCAATTGCCTGATACTTGCTGTACTACTAGTCTGAATCTCCGTAGCATAGGATCTGACGTATGCCAATCTATTTTGCCACTTTTAACCCATGGACGAGTGCTTCGTACTCGGCTACATTGTTTGATGCGGAAAAATGTATTTGCAGCACATATTTCAGCTGATCTCTTTTTGGCGAGGTTAACACTATCCCTGTCTCCAAGCCATTCCTCAGCTTGGAGCCGTCAAAGTGCATTGTCCAATAATTCATATCTGGTAAGGGTGGCTCATATTGTACCTCGGCCCAATCCACAAAGAAGTCGGCCACTGCTGAGATTTGATTGCATCTCGCCTATCGAATTGCGGCGCATAAGGTGACAACTCAATTTCCCATTTTGCTATTCGGCCGCTTGCATCTTTGTTGCTCAATATGTCGGCTATGGGCGCTTCACAGATCACTTTGATCGGGAGCTCTTCGAAGTAATGTTTAAGTTTCTTCGCTGACATGTATACCCCATATGCCATCTTCTGGCAATGTGGGTAGTTTTGTTTCGAGGCTGATAGTACCTCGCTTAGGTAATATACCGACCTTTGTACTGATTTATCATCTTCAATTTGTTCCACTACGATCACAACACTTACCACCCTGTTTGTGGCGGCTATGTAAAGTAACATAGGATCTGTTGACAATGGAGAGGCCAGGATTGGTTCTGTGACCAACATCTTCTTCAGTTCATGAAATGCATTATCTGCTTGTGGTGTCCAAATGAACTTATCAGATTTTTTCATCAGTTGATATAGTGGTCGTGCCTTCTCTCCCAGCCGACATACAAATCGTCTAAGCGAGGACCGTGAACCCGTATGTCATTTAGACATCTCGGCAATTCCATCCTTTCTACCGCTCTTATCTTAGTTGGGTTGGCCTCTATACCTCGGCTAGATACGAGAAAACCGAGTAGTTTTCCAGCTGGTACACCGAAGGTGCATTTTTCCGGGTTAAGCTTCATTCGGAACCTTCTCAAGTTCGCGAATGTCTGCCGAATATCATCCAGTAGCGTTTTGCTCTCTTTGGTTTTGATAACCACATCATCTACATATACTTGTACATTTTTTTCTATCTGGTCATGTAGACATTTTTGCATACATCTCTGGTACGTTGCCCCTGCGTTACGCAGGCCGAATGGCATGGTGCGATAGCAATAAGCCCCGTACGGGGTAATAAACGTAGTCTTTATTTCATCAGCCGGATTTAACGATATCTGGTGAAAACCAGAATACGCGTCTACAAATGATAACAGCTCACAACCAGCGGTCGAATCAATGACTTGGTCTATTCTAGGTAAAGGAAAAGGATCTTTGGGACACGCCTTGTTCAGGTTCATGTAATCAATACACATTCGTCATACGACGACTACATTTGGATCATCCTTTTTCTTTTCTACTAACACCAGGTTTGATAGCCAATCCAGATAAAGCACTTCCATGATGAACCTGGCCGCAAGGAGCCGAGCTATCTCATCCCCTATTATTTTTCTCCTGTCTTCGGCGAAGTGGTGGAGAGGTTGCTTCACCGGCCTTGCTCCTGGCTTTACATGCAGAGAGTGCTCAGCCAGCTCCCTCGGCACACCTTGCAGGTCTTGAGTTGACCATGCAAAGATGTCCCGATTCTCACGCAGGAAGTTGGTGAGCTCGCCTTCCTATTTGGCATCTAGGCCGGCACCAATGGTGATGGTGCGTTCTGGGAACCGCTCATATATCTGGACCTTTTTCGTTTCTTTATTCGGCTGGATAGAAACGCTTCCATGTGGGTTGGCCAATGGCAGCATATTCAGTTGCGTCGACTGAGCTAGAGCCGCTACCTCTTGAATCCTTCTTTTTTCTCTTGCGATCACCAATGACTCGGCCAGGTTTGATCCGGCCGAAGCACATTCCATCGACTTCCTGTAATCTCCTGCTACTGTTATCACCCCTTGAGGTCCAGGTAGCTTCATTTTCAAGTAAGTTATGTGGCAGCTGCTCATGAATTTGGCCAATGCTGGCTGACCGAGTAAAGCATGATAGCAACTTTCTAGGTCCACCACCTAAAACTCCAAATTTTCCGATCTGCAGTTATCCCTTGTGCCGAATAACACATCTACTCGAACCTTCCCAATGGGTTCGCATGAAAGTCGAGGCACTATTCCATGGAATGTGGTTCTTGTGGATTGCAGCATATTCTGCGATATCCCGAGTTTATGCATTGTATCTTTATACATGATATTGATACTGCTCCCATTGTCAATGAGTACTTTTGAAAATTTAACATTAATATTGGGTCCGACAAATGTCGGATCTAATACGAGTGCGTATGACCCCGGATTCGGCATTATCTTGGGATGGTCTTTTATGCTCCAAGTTACTTCTTGCTCTGACCAAGGCACATATCTTGGTACTGCCGGCATAACTGCATTCACTTCCATATGCCGGCGTTGTACACTTTGCTTGTCTTGCTGTTCTGTTGTGAACATGCAATATGATTGATGATGTTCCCTATAATCATTACGCCCGTTGTTTCCAGGGTTTGTCTTTCCATCCCGACTCTGATTCATCACTTGATGCACTGCATCCCTCCGGTCCGAGTTATCATACCTCGGGGGAGGAGGGGGTAACATTAGCTGCTGAGCATTTGCCCGGCCACCATGACTTCTTTGATGTGCACGATGGGAAGGTGCTTGCATGCCCACCGGGTTCTCCATTGCATTTTTCATCCAGGCGCATTGCCGAGTTGTATGATTAGCCGGTTTGGCTGGGTTTGAGTGTGAAACTTACACGTTGATCCAACATGGATTCAAACGTGTACTTCGCCTTCTCGCCATTGCTTCTTCTGCTCGTGTCCACTATCTCTTCCTTCATTCCTTGGTGTCCATTCTTTGAGGACCATTCTTCTGCCACGACCGCTTTGTGACTCGTCTGATCTTGCACTACCGCTGCTACCTGATTGGAAGCATATCTGTAATCTGGTCTTTCCTCTCTTCTTCTACCTCTGAACTCGTTGCGCCTCGATGAACCGGCCATATCTCTTGCATATTGATCTTGATGCTCCCGATGGTTCGCCGACATCAGCTCTGGTTGCGTCGGATCTCCTAATGCATACGAATCCGCTATCCTGATGGTTTCTGCCAAAGTGGTTGGCATATCTCTTTGCAGTCGCTGCCACAAGACACTGGCATAACAGCATCCTTGAGCGAACCAAGCTATCGCTTGTGATTCTATAACTCCTTCGCAAGAAGTCCTGAGGTTACACCACCGAGTCAAGAATTCTCTGTCTGTCTCATTTGGACTTTGCTTGCACATTGCAAGCTGCTGTGGCCTGTTTGGTCTCTTGTAAGTGCTGGTAAAGTTACTGACAAACATCTCTTCAAAATCTAGCCAGCAGTTGATACTGTCCGCTGGAAGATTATTCACCCATACTCTGGCCGGTCCTTCCAGCATTTGCGGGACATATCTTACTGCCCACCCTAAGTTTCCGCCTGCTATTTTTACCGCATTGGCATAGTCAATTAACCAATCTTGTGGTTTGGTGCTCCCATTGTATGTTTTCGTGCCCCTTGCCAGCTGAAAATTCGGCACAGGCGGCTCTCCCATGATCCGGGGTCCAAAACATGCCGGACCCGGCGAACCTTGCTCCTCTAACAACTCGGACCGGTATAACCTGTCCAGTTTTAGTCTTGCATCATTTGATGGCAAGTTCCTGTACACTACTCTCTCCTGCATTCCATAATGGTCATTTCCACCTTGCCCTGCATATTCCATATCTGAATATCCATCATTGTATCTCTCATTTGCCTGATTATGACGAGCTGGTCTCACTTCTCTTTCCTGCCGAGGTTCATATCTCGGCCGAGGATTGGGCGGTGGATCCCTCCTTCTTTCTGCCGGGATATTGTTCTCATGATTTCCTCCTCCGAGGTCTCCATTACCTCGGCTTCCGTTGCCTTTGTCATCACGACCGGGGTTTATTTCGCCACTGTTACCTCGGCCTCCAGTGCCTCTGTTCTAATTGATCTTTTCAGCTACCGCCGGATCATATGGTACAATTTGCTTGTTTCTTTTTCCTGAAGTTACTGCTCTATCTTTTCGCGCATTGTTTCCGGGTGAAGATGCTGCTGCCACAGATAGGGCGGGTGCTGCTCCAGCCGAATGAACCATACGTGAGGCACGGGTCTTCTGGTCCCTAAGCATTTCTTCATTCTGGTTCGCAATGCGCACTCACTCATTCACTCTTTTTGTTGTTTCACGGGCTTGGCCTCGGTCCTTCTAACTCTAGTGCGGCATTTGCGCCTTAGGTTCTTTTGGGTGCTATACCTCGGCAAGCCGAATCTGCCTTATGGGTCTCATGCTCTTTATTGATATCATCCATGAGGTTTTTCCCTCTCAATCTTAATTCATCCACCCGCTCGGGGGCGACATCCAGCTTATTTGCCTTAGCATATTCTCGCAAGGTCCTGTTTAGGGACTCCCGCAACGCTGACACCTTTTTTGCCTCTACCGGTACCTTTTGCCTGGTTTCTTCTAACTCTGCCTGAGCATTAGCCGGATCAAGTATCGGCGCTACAGGCGTAGTCAGATTATCTATAGTTGCCTGGAGAATATTTTCTGGTCTTTCCAGAGGTGGCCATCTTACCCTTGGTGCCTTCGGGGTCGTCTCCTGCACCTCGGCTGGCTTTGCTGCCGAAGGATCTACCTCGGTGGGCTGTGGAGCTGCCTGCCTTGTTGTCACCTGCCCTCCTGTCGTCGGGTCCTTGCTTGATCCGGCGCCTCCTGCTGTTGCCTGCACCCCTGCTGTGACCATTACCTCGACGCTGCTGGCGGGGCGTTCTCCACGCTGACTATTCGCGGCGCTGAGGGGGGGGCTCTCCTGCAACAACAACTTGGTGAGGGTATACGCAGGAGGTATCGACGCCGACGTAGATCTGGTGCAAGCCCAAGTTGATGAAGACGCCATTGCGCGGAGGAGATTTTCTCCTGAAACTGCCTGCATTATCGCTCACATAGTCACAGAGATCAAATCTCTAGACTAAGCCAGAGACAACGCGCTCGCCAGTGTGGATGAAGTTTCCCGTCCGGATCATGACTCCAGCTAGCACCGCTGCTGGCCCCACGGTGGGCGCCAACTGACATGGTGGTGGCACGGCAGATTCCATGGGTAGGCTAAAGTATAGGGACAATGGATGCTAGTGGGATCTGGGGAGGGAAGATGTAGTTATTTCTACACGCGAATGACTAACATACAGATCTTTATTTCTCCTCTCTTGGACTACAAGTGCTCCTTGAGCTGTATGCAGGAACAGAAGATGAACTTTACAAGCCTAACGGTGTACAATGAGCCGATCCCCCCTCAAGGGTTCAAGCTTCTCCTTATAAAGGGGTGCCTTGGCTCCTCTAGGGCTGACATGGCAAGCATATTCGAGGAATGTGCTTGTCCCAATATAGTAACTCGGCGAGCTCCTTTCCGTGTCCCCCTTCTAATGACGGCAAAGTTCCAGAGAGCCCCACCTGCATGCCTCGGGTTCGAGGAATGTCACCTTCATGACCTCCTTCTGCTCTGTGCCTTGTTCTTTGCGCTTGGCTCTGTTCAGATTCTTCCTAGCCCGAGGCTTGGGTTTGACTTTAGGCTCCCCCTTTTCCTGCAAGCTTCATGTTATTCGGCCCTGCCTCGCTTAACTCGGCTCGGCCTTCACCTGCATCATGGTTTATTCGGACTTGTCCGGCCGACTTAACTCGTACATCGGCCGAGTAACGTACAGTCCCTCTTGTAAATGTCATGGTCATGCTTATCTCGGCCGACCTTTACATGATTCGGCCGATATAAACAGTAACTCAGCATAAGACCGGGCAAACTTCTTTTGGCTTCCCCTGTCTTGACCCTATCCGGGGTCACCTCCCAAACACATTGAGCTATCGTAGAGTAAAACTTTGGTTTCTCGAGGAAATATAAAACTTAGGTTGTACAAAATATTTCAGACAAAAAGTTATACCCCTTCGTCAGGAATTAGATGTCAGAGATTTGTCTAGACCACGCATGTACCTATATTCTCCAACATTCCAATTTGACATAAAGGATGTACAACTTATCATTCCACCTGCAAATTCTAAAACATTACCTTGTGCTTCTACTAGCTACTCGTAGCAATTCCGCTTTCCCTAGACATATAAAATGATCCGAAACAGAATACATGCGCTTTTCGTAGCAAAATACTGTAGTGGGTTTGGTATTAGCTTCAACGATCATTGCTGAAGAATCCAATGGGCCCATAGTCTGAAAACTTGGGACACCGGTATTTTTTGTTGTTGCGAATTTCAATATTGGCGCTGTCACTGTATGATTAAGCACATTATAACAAAAAAGTATGACGAAGATTGGGTTGGCTTGCTTAGACTAGTATTGACGCTTTGTGCTGATAATTAGGGCGCCAGCCTTTTGGCCAACATACAAGACAGGCGGCCCACATGGTTTAGCCACGTTAATAATTAACGGCAAATATATAGCAAAAGTTAGTGTCTATCGTGGAGCGTACTATGCGTGATATATTAACAAGCAGGAGAAAAAAAAAAGGAAAATAAATCAAGGTCCCCTCTTTTGAGTAAGTGTGGCAAGGGAATCTTAAGAGCTGTGGTGCAAGCAGGTCAGACAGCACCCTGTGAACAGTCAGCTGGCTCGCACGCAGTTCTTGTTTCCGCTCCGCACTCAAACGCATGACCTGCTCAGCTACAAGCGACCTGCTTAGCCTGGTCATAGCGGGAAGTAACTGAGACTAGTAATATGTATATGTTATTAGTCTAAGTTATTATCTTCATAGTGGAAAATAACTTATGTATGATAACATGCAATGTTATATTAATTAGGTTGTAGACACACTTTGTCTTGGTATGTGTGATGTTATAATAACATACCTAGTTACTCAATTAATCTCTCTTTTTATTAAATTATTGCCATATAAGCAAAAATGCTAACTTGCACTCTTAGTTAGTAGTGAAGTTACTCTCACTATGACCAGTCTTAGCCACGATCTAGGCTGAGCTCGTCTAGGCCTTTTTATTCTCTCTGCCCTTTTTTCTTTTGACGGTTAGGACTTTTGTCATGGTTATTCTCGTCGTGTCTTTGTAAAACTCTTCTATCTAATGAATAAATTTAGCAGCTCTTCTGCTAACATTAAAAAAATACTTTAAAGAAAAATATGTTTTTTTGCGAAAATTCCACCCATCTATTAATTTTCATCAACAGTGGTATAAATAGGCCTAAAAGTAATAAAAATTACAAATAGGTCGATGGACCACATAGCGAAGACTACAAACAATAACACGAACCGAAGGTGTGCCGCCCTCCTCGCCCCTCTATCACCGGAGCCGGGCATAGCTTGTCATAGTAGAGCTTGTTGTAGTAGACAGACGGGAAGTCGTGATGCCAAGGTTCCAAAAAACCAGCGCACTAAAGCAGCAACCATCGCCAATGATAACATCAGTAGATTGGAAGAGACTAACCTAAAATTAACACGAAAAACGACTAGATCCTGGAGATCGGTGGACACGACTCAATCGCCTCCGCTGCTGCCGGAGCACCACCGAGCGAGGATAGAGCGGGAGCGACTTTATTCTGACTTTAGGATATAGCCGTCGCCTCAACGTCCAAGAAAAAGACACGAAAAAACAGCCTAATCGAAAAACAAAAACCTTCCGTCGACGAGAGACCGCGATCCGCCACACCTCTAAGGCCCTAAGGCCATCAAAGGCAAAACAGACCAACAACTTTATCGGCGGAAGAAAGAAACTCTAGATGGGTTTTTTGAGCCCTCGTGGGAGCACGTACGTGGGATTGAAGAGAAGAATGCTGCTGGAAGAACGAGTGAATTGGGTTGTTTAACCGAGTGGTGGCCTGGTTTGTTAATCTCGGGGATCGTGCACGTTGGGTATCACGGGGGAAGCACCTTGCAACTGCATTGCACGGCTCAAGATTGAGATTCCATTGGCACTTGGCAGTATAGTAGCACGCTGTTCTTGCCGGCCAAGCAGGCAGGCTTCGTCCTGGGGAGCAGCTTCATCGAGATCTGCGCGTTATTTTGTTTTATGTGGCTTAACAGTGAAGTATTGGACTGGATGTAATCATCGGATTATGTGTGCACATCTCGGGAGAAGATCGACATTTTCTCTCGAAGAAAGCAGTGAGGCTTGGCAGTATTCGACACATACTGATGTGCGTGGATACAGATACAGATCACTGACATGCGCCGCGAGTTATTTGGAGCTGGAGGAATTCGCTGTCGACTGCTGAGTGCTGCTGCTGGGTACCACTCGTGGAGTGCGAGTAAAGTATTAGGATTGTTAATTTTGCAGGATAGCTTTAAAAAGAAGAAGATCAGGCTGTGGACGATACGGTGTTGTTGGCTTGCTGAATATTCACCAAGTCACGGTCGACCTGATGGGGCACATGATTGGGTGTGTGCGCGATGTCCCCACGCCATTCGTCGCAGCTCCAAGTCCAAGCCATTCCGCATCATCTCCTGACTTGGTGATGACCGGCGAGAAAAGACGTATAGGGAGATAACAGATGGAATTGTTCAACCGACCTGACTTTCGAGTGTGATAAGTTATTTTCTTTTCTTCCTCCACACAATGGATGGTCTATTTTGTTTATTCTCTTGTGATCGCATTTGCAACGTATCCGCAAATAGAGGAAACCAGGACGGGAAAAGTAAGAGCGCTTTCCTTTAGTGGAGCACAAGAAACTCAAGAGTACAAACAATAGAAGTAAGTTACGTACTATTGTTTTACCGAAAAATTTATAATGCTGTGACTTCTGAAAGAGTTCACGAGATTTATGATCACACTTACTTGAACTCTGAGAAGAACATTATTAATGAAGATTTTGCATACTTATGTATGAACAACTTTGGATTGCTCGCTAGCATTCTTGTTCGACAGAGTCTATACCAATTATATTTGCTCTTATGAACAAATTGTTACAAACTTATTTCGAATGAGAATTAGTTAATTCTCAGTTAGTCTAATGAGACATGAGCAATCCCTTTTTATCCTTTTTTAAACGATGCGGAAGCGGAACCCATAACCAAAGGAAAGTCGGTTCAGGTTGTAACGCTTGTTATTTTTCATGATTATCATTTGCCATAAGTCGGAAAATATGAGAAAATTTGGCACTCCAATATGGATGACAACGTGATCTTGGAATTTGGCCCTCCATTATGTTAGGCGTTTGCAGTTTTTACTTGATATCTTGTATTTCCCAGTAAGAAAATTTGGCGCAACAAAATTTATCTCGACTGTCATGATTTTTTTTCACCAACGACGGTGGCCTTTGTACCATGTGTGGGTTTAGCTTCTTCTCCTACACCAATTAAACGCGATCGCCGGAATATCAGAGATAGAGCGCGAGTGGCCCAAACGGAGGTCAAAGAAAACTGAATCATGTTCTTCAGATCCACAAGGCCATTTCCTATTTCATTTTCTAACCAAAACTAACAATAGATCGGTACGGCACAGACTGGCCGAGAAAAACTCGAGTTTTCCCCAACAGCGCGGCTTAATTATATAGCTCGCCATGGACACATCTTGAGAGCTAGGCACGGGCAACTATGCTTCGCGCCTCCGGCCTTGTTGCCTCCCGCAGCTAGGCTGCGCCGAGGTGCATCTCCCGCTCACGCAAGAGCGCCGGAGACACTCAGGTGCCTCCGGTTCTTCATCGGCTACCACGCGTCGCTCCAGCCGGTGAGCTAGCTCGCGATGGACACCTTCCTGGCCCCTCGCTGGCCGCGATGGGACTCTGTCGTTCCCGACGAGTACCGCCGCTGCATCCTCCGGGCCGCTTGCCTCTCGCAGGCGGCGTCGAGGCGCATCTGCTCGTGGCGGCAGTCCTCGGTGCAGAAGGGGGTGTCCCCTCTGTACATGAAGACGTCGCTGTCGCGCGCCAGCGGCTTGGCGCAGAGCGCGCACGCGTCCAGGTCGTGCCTGCCGGGCTCGCCGAGCGGCTCGGCGTCGAAGAAGAAGGCGCAGGCCAGGGACGCCGCCATGGTATGTCGCTAAGAAGAAAGGCCGCAGGTTGAGCTAGCAGTAGCACGCTGCTTCTGGCGAGTGGGGAGGAAAAGGCGAGTTTCTGAGCTGAACGAACCGGGTTGCTGAGTATATATGGACGAGCGCGGTGAAGCCTGGAGTGCGAGAGTGACCGTGGACGAAGGAGTGGTTCGACTTTTTTACTCACGCATGGGCCAAGGTGGAGTGCGGTGGTTGGCTGGAAGGCCTCCGTGGGCCCGGAACTTGCTCGGCTCCACCGCCGGCGACGAGAACGACACGGAGGAGTTTTGCGTGGCGTGGCCAGGGGGGCCAATATCTGACAGAAACGTAGAAGCGTCTCTCTCGGAGTTAAGAGCATCTTCACTAGCATTGTTGATCCGGACGTTGAAATTAGGTGCAGACGTTGAAATTTTGTACAGTCATGTTCCTAAAAACCTGTTTTCGTCTGATTTTGGATCAACTTTGGTTTGGACTTTCCAGTCCATTTCTAGGATCCTGGGAACGACCTGGGAGAAACGAAATCGGCGAGTGGACCCGCCCAGTCAACATATATTCGCTCAAAGTTTATCCATATTCGCTCATATTCGAACAAAGTTCGTTCATACCGACCATATTCGTCCAAAGTTACCCGTATTCGCCATATTCGTCACGTTCGCCCAAATTCGCTCAAAATTCGTCCATATCGACCATATTCACCTTCGTATTCGCCCAAAGTTCGTCCATATTCGCCCAAAGTTCATCCATATCGACCATATTCGCCCAAAGTTCATCCATATCGACCATATTCGTCCAAAGTTCTTCCATATCGACCATATGCCCAATGTTCGCCCGTATTCGCACATATTCGTCTAAAGTTCGTCCGTATCGACTATATTCGTCCAAAGCTCTCTCATATTTCCAAAACCATTATATTCGTCCAAAATCGTCTATATAAGTTTGCCGAAATTTATTAAATTCTAGACAAACGCAGAAACTCGCCGCCTGAGAATGCGAGTGGAAAACTGAGTGTTCTCAGACAAAAATAGTTTCGTTCAAACCAAAATACGTCCGGATTTCGGCCTAGGAATGCCAACGAGAGGGGATGCTGTAATGAGGATCGCTAACTTTCGCTTGCGGGTGATTTTGAGCGACTGTAATCCCTGACATGTGGGCCATCATATGAGGAGCTCCACGCGTCAGTGAGCCAAAGTCGCCAACCTTAGTTCTCTGAAGTCAGGGGATCCACGGTCTCGGAGACGTCGCTGTTGATGCATAGAAAAACCGGCTGCTAGCGAATAGCGCTATCTCCCATCTACGGGAACCGGAAAATGCTAGTGCAACTTGCTCCTCTTTCGGAGCAAAAGGGAGCGGGTATTCGCGTCCAAAATAAGTGGCGCACAAGCATCCGCCGTGCAACTTGTCGGAAACCAGGCCATCAAATCTACGCTAACTTTTAGCTTAGCTAAACTAATGCCAACGTCTTGGCGACGATAATTGGGGCTCCAGAACTTTTAACAAACGTACGGGCCACAGGCGAAAACGGTTAGGCACGCTAATAATGAGACGTATCAAATGCATGTCGCACTTCTTACTACTCTCTTCGTGAAAAAAATTTGACTTGAATTTGTTTAGATTCACATATATCTATGTTTTAGTGTAAAAATATATTTGTATTTAGCAAAGTCAAGCCACTTATTTCTGAACCGAGGAAGTACCATACGTGATGTCCTTATCAGAAAAATTAAAAGAACAAAAAATCTTTTTTTATAAAGATATATATATATTAATATAGTAAAGATATCAATTACACATAGCTTCTACAACAAATACACAAAACCAAAAAAAAAAGAGAAATTACAAAAAAAAAGGCACCGCTACACCGATGTATTTCTTGTAAGAGCTGCACTAACACCACGAGGACATCACCAGAAATCCAGCTTCTCTAAAAACAACGTTTCCAAGACGGGAATGGTACATAAGCGTTGTCATCGCCTGATCATAGATCTTAGGTTTTCACTCCGACGAAAGTTCTGTCTCTCAAAACATTGTCTTCAACAAGACCATTTTAAAAACAACCAATAAAGGCCATACCTTGGATTTTAACCTGAAAGGCAAGACTTTGAACTTCTCCTGTGCAATCGACCCCACTTGTAATCCACTCCTCCAAGTTAAGAAATGCCAAGTCAATTACTCATCGTCACAGAGCTTTAAACCACCATTGCTAGTCCTTAGATCTCCTTTCTATGACCTTCTTTGCCAGTACCATGGAATAAGAACATGCACCATGATATTAACAGCCGACAGAGCTTCGACGCACTTTCTCTGAAACCAAACGTCCAGAGTAAAATATGGGTGTGCTGATCCAGCAATCTTCAGGCATGAGTAACCTAGTAGAGGACGCGTTGTGGAGCCTTATGGAACAAGCCACTACAACCCGATCGATAAGGACATGCATTCAGCCAGACTTCATCTCAGCGGGAAGAAGAACTCTAGGATCTCCACCTTATTCGAGGACCCCGACGTGACTGGATGGTGAGATCCAGCCCAACCGCCGCCTGGCCGACCGCCAACAACACCATGGTACCCATCAGCCGGTGTCGTAGGCAAGATCGTGCCAACCCTCCACTGAAGCCGAGGGTCTAGACATGCACAGTATGCACGGAGAACCCAGCGCAGTAGTAGGGGCACCTCCACCCCGGGGAGACAACATCACATCTGAGAGGACGAGGAGACACGTCGTTCGCTAGGACTCTGCAACACCTCGCCGCCGATATCTCACCAAGAACCACACCGTTGCCTCCAACGCAAATGATAGCCGCCGCACGTGGAAAAGACCTTTGTTCCTCTTCTTTTGAAAAGGTCCAAAATAAACCTTGAACTCATAGGCGTTAGCTAAATCCAAACCTGAACTTTGAATCTCTGAAATTGTCATTCTGAACTATCAAATCCCGGTCCAGTTTCAACCCTAGATCTGTTTGTCGCACGCGTTAAACGCAACAGACCAGACCGGGATAACTTGTTGCTCGCACTAATAAAATGGACCCATCGGTCAAGGATTCGATATATATACTGAACCGGTATTTCCCTCGTCTTTCTCAACTACGTGAGTCGTCTCCTACCTCGGCTGAGCGCACGGGAGGCTGCAGGAATGAATCGCCGCAGACGGTAGGGGAGCGGCAAGGCAAGCCAACAACCGAGGATAAATCCCCGAGAGCCGCCACTCTTGGTAGGGTACTGGCACGGAGGGGGATAACTTCTGCGAGCTGCTCCGGATCTTGTGCGATACGGCAATGCCAGCCGCCTTGTGGAATCAAACGCTTGGACCTATTTGTTGATACATGTTTAAAATATTGTTCACATTTATGTAGTACTTCCCCACATAGTCTAAATTTGATACCAAAGCAAAGATTAAGTACGAAAAGATGTACATTGCTGCACGAATCTTAAATTCTTAACATCACATCCAAGACTTAACAAATTCTCGGTTGATTACGATTGGCAAAGTTGATACAATGACCAACTAATTTATCGAAACTCTCTAAATTCATGGGGCCATTGTAAGGCAAAACTTAGGGTTTTTTCTTGAGGTAATGCAAAACCTAGTTTATATAAACCACCAGCTTCTACTTTTACTAGCTATGCTATACATAAATTGACGGGAGACATGGATACATAATCCGCTCTTACTAGCAAAAAAAAATTTTGCGGGGTCATTATTGGCGTCAATGATCATTGGCGAAGAATCCGATATGCCTCTAGTCGGAAAAACTTGGAGCAACAATATATACTTGTCGTAATTGTATTCACTAAAGGTTATGCACGTCTCATATTAAAAGTACAGAGATTAGGCATCTTTGCTTAAACTAGTGTTAACGCTTAATGCTGATAATTGGGACGCCAGCGTTTTTGCCAACATACGAGATATCAAGCGGAAGGAGCATGTCGACAAATCCGTCACATCCCGAGAAGTGTTCGTCGTCATTGGAAGCGCTATGAAACAAGATCAACCCGGACAAGATCAGCCTAAGCCGCTGAACATAGTCCAGCTTGATGAGAAGGGACTAGCTGATGCTGCCGACAATGATTGCCCAACAGCTATGCCTCCTCCGGCTGTCCCAACGCAACATGTAGGGTTCACATGGTTAGCCACGCTAATAATAGACTGCGGATTAGCATTTCGTAGTGTCGACAGCACCTTGTGAAAAGTCAGCTGGCTCACACGCAGTTCATTTCTTGTCTCGCTCCGCACTCAAATCGCACGACTTGCTCACGCGCTACCTCTCTCTCAGTCTTGATACATTGGAGAGAAGAATGCTGCTGGAGAAAATGTGAAATGAGTTGATGGTGGCCTGGTTTGTTAATCTGGGGAGTCGTGCACGTTGGGTATCATCTGCACGCCTCAAGATTGTGATTCCATTGGCACTTGGCAGTAGTGTCCCGCCGTTCTTGCCGGCCAAGCAGGCAGGCTTCGTCCTGGGGAGCAGCTTCATCGAGATCTGCGCACAATTTTGTTTTCTGTGGCTTACAGTGAAGCATTGGACTGGACGTAATCATCGGAGTACGTTCATCTCGGGACTCGGGAGAAGATCGACATTTTCTCTGGAAGAAGGCAGTGAAGCTTGGGAGCATTCGACAGACTCAAGTGCGTGCATACGGATCACTGACATACGCGGCTGAGTTATTTGGAGCTGGAGGAATTCACTGTCGACTGCTGAGTGCTCCTGCTGAGTACTACTTGTGGAGTGCGAGCAAAGTATTAGTCTCGCTAATTAATTTCCATATATGATGACAGCTGAGGCCGTGGACGAATACGGTGTTTGTTGGCTTGCTGAATATTCACCGAGTCAGGGTCGACCTGATGGTGACTACTGATGGGGCACATGATTGGGTGTGTGCGCGATGTCTTCACGCCATTCGTCGGAGCTCCAATTCCAAGCCATGCCGCATCATCTCCTGACTCGGCGATGAGTGGTGACAGAGACACGTATAGGGAGATGTACACAAATGGAGGAAACCAGGAAGGAGAAAGTAAGAGCACTTTCGTTTAGAGGAGCACAACAAAACTCAATTTTTTTTAAAAAAAAGAGTAATTCAAATCTAATTCTTTTATCGAAATAGTTATAGTGTTGTGACTTCTGAAAAAGTTCACGAGATTCATGATCACACTTACTTGATCACAGAGAAGAACATTATTAGTGAAGATTCCACATACTTATGTATGAACAACTTTGCATGTTCGCTAGCATTCTTGTTCGACAGAGTCTATACCAATTATATTTGCTCTTATGAACAAATTGTTGAAAACTTATTTGTAAAATGGGTTGAGATTTAGTTAATTCTCAGATAGTCTAATGAGACACGAGCAATCCCTTTTTATCCTTCTTTAAACGATGTGGAAATGGAACCTATGAGTTGGACCAGGTTGTAATGCTTGTTATTTTTCATGATTATCATTTGCCATATTGTAACTTTATCTATAAAACGGGCGAAAGCCTGTTTCGAGATAGATTATCATTTGCCATAGGTTGGAAAACATGAGAAAATTTGGCACTCCAATATGGATTATAGCGAGATCTCCGAATTTAGCCCTCCATTATAATAAATGTTTTGCAGTTTTTACTTCATATTTTGTTTTTCCCATTTATACAAATACTAAGTGTAATGTTTAAAGCTTTTAAATACTAAGAAAATTTGGCGCAGCAAAATTTATCTCGACTGTCATGATTTTTTTCAACCACGACGGTGGCCTTGAACAATGTGTGTGAGCTTCTCGTACACAAAACCAAATAAAAATGCGAGCACCACAATGTAAGAGAGGGAGCAAGAGTGGCTCATACTGAAGTTAAAGCAAACGGAAACCTGTTCTTCAGATCCACACGGCCTTTTTCCATTTCGTTTTCCAACCTAAACTAACAATGGACCTCTGTTAAAAAAAAAAAACTAACAATGGACCGGCACGGCACAGACCGACCGAGAAAAACTCGAGTTTTTCCCCAACCGCGCAGCTTAATTATAGCTCGCCATGGCCCATGGGCACATCTCGAGAAAGCTACAATACATACGGGCAACTATGCTTCGCGCCTCCGGCCTTGCCTCCCGCAGCTAGGCTGCGCGAGGTGCATATATCTCCGGCTTACGCAAGAGCGCCAGAGACATCTCAGGTGGCGATTCTTCAGAACTCCGGCCGGTGAGCTAGCTCGCGATGGACACCTTCGTGGACTCTCGCTGGCCGCGATAGGCCTCTGTCGTTGCCGAGGAGTACCGCCGCTGCATCCTCCGGGCCGCGTGCCTCTCGGAGACGGTGTCGAGGCGCATCTGCTCGTGGCGGCAGTCCTCGCTGCAGAAGGGGGTGTCCCCTCTGTACATGAAGACGTCGCTGTCGCGGGCCAGCGGCTTGGTGCAGAGCGCGCACGCGTCCAGCTCGTGCCTCCCGGGCTCGCCGAGCGGCTCGGCGTCGAAGAAGAAGGCGCAGGCCAGGGACGCCGCCATGGTACTCAGCTACGAATCATAGCACGTAAAGCTAGAAATCATAATGGCAAGTAAATCTTGTATACACATTTTACATAGAGATTCTACAAATAAATAAATATACCACTACTATGATACTACTATACGATCAACGCTGAGGCGTAGTATCACGACTAAGATCATATGCATGATACTAGTAGTATGATACTACCACTAGGATCAGCCTTATAGTAGGAAATAACTTATGTATGATAACATGCAATGTTATATTAATTAGGTTGTAGACACACTTTGTCTTGGTATGTGTGATGTTATAATAACATATCTAGTTACTCAATTCATCTCTCTTTTCATTAAATCATTGCCACATAAGCAAAAATGCTAACTTGGACTCTTAGTTATTAGTAAAGTTACTCTCACTATGACCAGTCTTAGTCACGATCTAGGCTGAGCTCCTCTAGGCCTTTTTATTCTCTCTGCCCTTTTTTCTTTTGACGGCTAGGACTTTTGTCATGGTTATTCTCGTCGTGTCTTTGTAAAACTCTTCTATCTAATGAATAAATTTAGCAGCTCTTCTGCTAACATTAAAAAAATACTTTAAAGAAAAATATGATTTTTTTGCGAAAATTCCACCGATCTATTAATTTTCATCAACAGTGGTATAAATAGGCCTAAAAGTAATAAAAATTACAAATAGGTCGATGGACCACATAGCGAAGACTACAAACAATAGCACGAACCGAAGGCGCGCCGCCGTCCTCGCCCCTTTATCACCGGAGCCGGGCATAGCTTGTCGTAGTAGAGCTTGTTGTAGTAGACAGACGGAAAGTCGTGGTGCCAAGGTTCCAAAAAACCAGCGCACTAAAGCAGCAACCATCGCCAATGATAACATCAGTAGATTGGAAGAGACTGACCTAAAATTAACACGAAAAACGACTAGATCACAGAGATCGGACATCGACTTCCACGCCTCCGTCTGCTAGGAGCACCACCGGAGCGAGGATAGAGCGGGAGCGACTTTATTCTGACTTTAGAATATAGCCGTCGCCTCAACGTCCAGAAAAAGACACGAAAAAACAGCCTAATCGAAAAACAAAAACCTTCCGTCGGCGAGAGACCGCGATCCGCCACACCTCTAAGGCCCTAAGCCCATCGAAGGCAAAGCAGACCAACAACTTCATCGGCGGAAGAAAGAAACTCTAGATGTGTTTTTTGAGCCCTCGTGGGAGCACGTACGTGGGATTGAAGAGAAGAATGCTGCCGGAAGAAAGAGTAAATTGGGTTGTTTAACCGAGTGGTGGCCTGGTTTGTTAATCTTGGGGATCGTGCACGTTGGGTATCACGGGGGAAGCACCTTGCAACTGCATTGCACGGCTCAAGATTGAGATTCCATTGGCACTTGGCAGTATAGTAGCACGCTGTTCTTGCCGGCCAAGCAGGCAGGCTTCGTCCTGGGGAGCAGCTTCATCGAGATCTGCGCGTTATTTTGTTTTATGTGGCTTAACAGTGAAGCATTGGACTGGATGTAATCATCGGATTATGTGTGCACATCTCGGGAGAAGATCGACATTTTCTCTCGAAGAAAGCAGTGAGGCTTGGCAGTATTCGACATATACTGATGTGCGTGGATACAGATACAGATCACTGACATGCACCGCGAGTTATTTGGAGCTGGAGGAATTCGCTGTCGACTGCTGAGTGCTGCTGCTGGGTACCACTCGTGGAGTGCGAGTAAAGTATTAGGATTGTTAATTTTGCAGGATAGCTTTAAAAAGAAGAAGATCAGGCTGTGGACGATACGGTGTTGTTGGCTTGCTGAATATTCACCAAGTCACGGTCGACCTGATGGGGCACATGATTGGGTGTGTGCGCGATGTCCCCACGCCATTCGTCGCAGCTCCAAGTCCAAGCCATTCCGCATCATCTCCTGACTTGGTGATGACCGGCGAGAAAAGACGTATAGGGAGATAACAGATGGAATTGTTCAACCGACCTGACTTTCGAGTGTGATAAGTTATTTTCTTTTCTTCCTCCACACAATGGATGGTCTATTTTGTTTATTCTCTTGTGATCGCATTTGCAACGTATCCGCAAATAGAGGAAACCAGGACGGGAAAAGTAAGAGCGCTTTCCTTTAGTGGAGCACAAGAAACTCAAGAGTACAAACAATAGAAGTAAATTACGTACTATTGTTTTACCGAAAAAATTTATAATGCTGTGACTTCTGAAAGAGTTCACGAGATTTATGATCACACTTACTTGAACTCTGAGAAGAACATTATTAATGAAGATTTTGCATACTTATGTATGAACAACTTTGGATTGCTCGCTAGCATTCTTGTTCGACAGAGTCTATACCAATTATATTTTCTCTTATGAACAAATTGTTACAAACTTATTTCGAATGAGAATTAGTTAATTCTCAGTTAGTCTAATGAGACATGAGCAATCCCTTTTTATCCTTTTTTAAACGATGCGGAAGCGGAACCCATAACCAAAGGAAAGTTGGTTATATTTGCTCTTATGAACAAATTGTTACAAACTTATTTCGAATGAGAATTAGTTAATTCTCAGTTAGTCTAATGAGACATGAGCAATCCATTTTTATCCTTTTTTTTAAACGATGCGGAAGCGGAGCCCATAACCAAAGGAAAGTTGGTTCAGGTTGTAACGCTTGTTATTTTTCATGATTATCATTCGCCATAAGTCAGAAAATATGAGAAAATTTGTCACTCCAATATGGATGACAACGTGATCTTAGAATTTGGCCCTCCATTATGTTAGGCGTTTGCAGTTTTACTTGATATCTTGTATTTCCCAGTAAGAAAATTTGGCGCAACAAAATTTATCTCGACTGTCATGATTTTTTCAACCCCGACGGTGGCCTTTGTACCATGTGTGGGTTTAGCTTCTTCTCCTACACCAATTAAACGCGATCGCCGGAATATCAGAGAGAGCGCGAGTGGCCCAAACGGAGGTCAAAGAAAACTGAATCATGTTCTTCAGATCCACAAGGCCATTTCCTATTTCATTTTCTAACCAAAACTAACAATAGATTGGTACGGCACAGACTGACCGAGAAAAACTCGAGTTTTCCCCAACAGCGCGGCTTAATTATATAGCTCGCCATGGACACATCTTGAGAGCTAGGCACGGGCAACTATGCTTCGCGCCTCCGGCCTTGTTGCCTCCCGCAGCTAGGCTGCGCCGAGGTGCATCTCCCGCTCACGCAAGAGCGCCGGAGACACTCAGGTGCCTCCGGTTCTTCATCGGCTACCACAGGCTCTCCGGCCGGTGAGCTAGCTCGCGATGGACACCTTCCTGGCCCCTCGCTGGCCGCGATGGGCCTCTGTCGTTCCCGACGAGTACCGCTGCTGCATCCTCCGGGCCTCGTGCCTCTCGCAGACGGCGTCGAGGCGCATCTGCTCGTGGCGGCAGTCCTCGCTGCAGAAGGGGGTGTCCCCTCTGTACATGAAGACGTCGCTGTCGCGCGCCAGCGGCTTGGCGCAGAGCGCGCACGCGTCCAGCTCGGGCCTCCCGGGCTCGCCGACCGGCTCGGCGTCGAAGAAGAAGGCGCAGGCGAGGGACGCCGCCATGGTATTCAGTTGAGCTTACCCGGGCGCTGCTGCTTTTGGTGTGGGGGGAGGAAGAGGCGAGTTTCTGAGCTGAGCTGAGGTGAACGAACGGGGATGCTGGGTATATATGGACGAGCACGGCGAAGCCTGGAGTGCTGGAGTGACCGTGGAGGAAGGAGTGGTTGGACTTGTTTACTCACAGTCATGGGCCACGGTGGAGTGCGGTGGTTGGTTCAAGGGCAGCCGTGGGCCAGGCACTCGCTCGGCTCCACCGGCGTCGAGAACGACAGGGAACAAAGTTACGCGTGGCGTGGCCTGGGGGGCCAATCTCTGAAAGAAACGTCGAGGCGTCTCTCTCGGAGCGACTGAGAATTGCTAACTTTCGCTTTTCTGACATATAATCCCTGACATGTAGACCCTACATATGCCGGGCTCCACGTGTCAGTGACTCAAAGACACCATCTTTGGGTTCCCTTGTAAGTCAGTCAGGGCATCCACGCTCTCGGAGATGTCTCCGTCGATGAAGAGAAAAACCGGGTGTCACTAGCTAGCTAGTCTGCTAGCGCTCGCTCCGATATATGGGAACCGGAAAAAACTAGTCCAAGTTGCTCCTCTTTCGGAGCAAAAGCGAGCTGGCATCTGCGTCAATAAGTGGTGCACAAGCATCCGCCGTGCAACTTGTCGGAAACCAGGGCATCAAATCTCCCCTCTAACCTTGGTTTCAGTTAAACTAATGACAATCGTATAATTGGGGATCTAGCACTTTAACAAACGTACGGTAGGGAGTAGCAAATGCATGCGCACTTCTTCATTTTTTGGGAGAAGAAGCATGCGCACTTGTTGGTAAGTACTACCATACGTGGTGTCCCTTTTAGCAAAAAAATTAAAAGGAAAAGGGAACAAGAAAATAGTTTGATTCCTTTTCTTTTACCACAAGTCGGTGCTCCATACGGGAATCTTTTCAAGAGCAGTGCATGCGCGCCAGGCAGCGCTCCTCGTGTACATTCGCCGGGACACCAGGAGGTCGGCACGACTGCAGATCTTGTCCACTCAATCAGTCGCATGAGCGCACATAAGCAAGCCCACGTGCGTGACCTCAACATACCTCCTTCAGTTTAAGGAATAACGAAGGCCCACGCGATATCGCACCATGAAGATTTTTGGCCAAGGCACGACGCCCGGATCCTCAAGAAGAAGACTAGCGTAGATAGAATTCAGCAGAAACCCTAGAACTTGTAACCGATCAAGTCTACGCCCGGACCGCCACGCCTATATAAAGGCCGAGGGCACGACCTAGATCTCTCGACCATACTTTCGACACGCACTCCACGCCAGATCGAATCACAGACTCAGAACCTCTTCGCCGTAATCAAGAGCGCATGCGGTAGGGTTTCTCCGGCCCGAACTGGTAAATCTCGTGTCCCCGTTGCTTGTCATTAACTGCTCCACGATCTCCAAAGATCCCCATCTTCTCCAAAACCCAAGTCCATAACAATGGGCATTGACGAGTCGAACCTCGTCAATTGGGTCATTGACAGGCGTCGACGGCCACCCGATCAATCTACAACTCGGCGACGGAGAGTCACCTCTTCGGCGCTTTCGACTTCACCGCCCACTCGCCACCATGAAGGACTTCGAGCGTGGCGACGGACTCGAACCTGCTCGGAGCTTCGCTAAAGGGGCACGGCACCTCCGCCCTCGAGCGGTGCCCTACCATCAATCAGGCCCGCCCATGGGCCCTACACCCCGTATACGCACAACATCATCAAGAATGATTCCTATGACGGCGAACAGAACTCCGATATATGCGACCTGCTATCGATGCAGGACCTACTTCCGGATCCGAAGCGGCAAGAACGGACCGATCTACAAGCGCTACCAAAGCGCCGCAGTCATCCAGGAGCAGCAAACTCCTAACCCGCCGCCCAACCCGAACCCCAACCCGCAGATGTAAACGAAGCGGAAGAAGCCCCCCGTGACCCGAGGAAAACAATGGCCACGCCATCCAACTCGGCAAAGAAGGATGGGTCCAGCACGCCGGTCAGAAGGCGACATAGTCCCGCCTCGGGCGCCTCACGTGAACTACTGATGGCATACCACTTCCTCATCATCGAGGAGCACAAGAAGTAAGTCAAGATGCAGGAAACACTTGACAAAAGCAAGCAAGCAGCCTCTGAGTCCAGCGCGCGACGAGTTGCGCTCTCCGCCATGGCCCCCGGCTCTAGCAAGAACGGAAACCAAGGAAACAAGCACCGCCTCTACCGAAAACATGGATCCCAAGGAGCGCCGTGATGACCCGAACTCTCCACACATCGCTCATGGAGATGGATGCCGACGCAACATCATCCCTAAGACAACGCAAGCTGCGATCATGGCAGCCATCACAGATCTCGCCCACCCACCTCCGGAGGGGGACCCGAAAAGAGCCATGCATAAGTCCTCACTCACCGGACTCGGACTTGTCAGAGCTGCGCTCCACCAAGACGCTCCTACGGAGCCGAAGAAGAAAGCTCCGGCCAGGCGCGACCGGAGCCCCACCCCTTCATTCGAAGAAGAAGAGGAACACGACCTTCCTCGAAGGAAGAAGATCTCACGTCACCGTAAACGCGACTACGACGCCAGAGACGCGCTTACACAGCGCAAAATCGACAAAGCGCGAGCCAAACGTGCATGCTCGTCTGAATCCGAGATGGACGAAGATGAAGGAGAACTCTGTGGAGCCCGATGCTTCAGCAGATCGGGCGCACACGATGCCACGCAATTTCAAGCTTCCTTCGATACTCGAATTCAACGGACGCAAGATCCAAAAGCTGGCTCTGACCATCTATCATCCGCTGTCAGCACGGCGATAACAAAGAAACCGCCATGCAATGCCTTCACCGGTGACAAAGGCGCGGTCCTGCTCAAGACCTATCATCGTGGTCCATCCGGTCGGGAGGAGCTAGCTTACAGCTTCATCCGAAATTTCAAGAGCACCACCAAGAGGCCGGCCTCAATCGAAGAGTTGCGAGCCTGCACTCAGAAAACGGGCGAATTCATTCACTCGTACATATTACGCTGGTCTAACACCAAGAACTCCGCAGCACACATCTCCGAAGAGAGGGCTGTCGACGCCTTCAGGGACGGCGTCAAACGCCTAGACTTTAAGGAAGAACTCGGGCGCGTCATGCCCAAAAAACTCGACCACCTCATGGACATCGCCAACAGGTGGGCCGACGGTGAAGATTGCATTCACCGAGCACAATCGGATGAAGAGGACGACTACGGCCGAAGACGCGAACGCCGCAGAAAGAGGAGATCGCGTCTACGACGATCGCGACGGACCCGACATGGTCGGCCACGCCAACCGTCATTAACGACAACAAGAACAATGAGGAGGATAACGGAGGAAACTTCCGCAACGACGGACGCCAAACTGTGGCAACGCGCGATCATAAACGGACCTCAAAGATACGACAAACTTTCGGGTCCATGCACCATCCACTTCTACATCGACAAGAAGGACGACAAAAAGAAAGCTAGCCACATGCTCAAAGACTGTCGCGAGTTCCAGAAACTCAGCGAAAGCATGGTGCAGATGAGGCAACAAGCCCCAATCCCTGCATTCGGACACGCACCTGCGCAAGGTGAAATATCACATGGAGCTCCTCCACCGCCGCCTATCGGAGGCCCAAACCAACCAGTCGCACCCGCACAGAACAACGCTGGGAATACCCCCCACCGAAAGGAGCACTAATGATGATCCATAAGGGACGCCCCACGAATAGGGTACAGAAGAAAATCGCCCGACAAATCAACCTGGCCGTGGCAACCCCACCTGCCATCCCTGAGTACCTCAGCGGATCGGAGTCCTGCATCACATTCACTCGTGCGGATCTCCCTTGCCAGCTCCCCCGCCCAGGTCTTGCTGCCCCGGTGCTGGAGGCGCAGATCGGAGGTTTCGAGATGAGTCGCGTCTTCATGGACGGCGGCAGCGGCATCAACCTAATGTTCGCAAGCACTCTAGCAGCAATGCGGATCCCACAATGCAGCCTGGAACAGTCACACACAACGTTCCACGTCATTGTTCCAGGGAAGGGCATATCCCCCCTGGGCAAAGTAGGGCTCGACGTCATCTTCGGGAAGCCGGACAACTTCCGGCAGGAGCGACTTGAATTTGAAGTGGTGGACTGGCCGTCACAATACCACGCCATCCTTGGGCGTGTAGCATTCGCAAGGTTCCTGGCTGTCCCACACCACGCCACCCACTCAAGATGCCAGGGCCGAAGGGCGTCATCACAGTCCACGGGAGTTTCACCCGATCGGACCAATGCGACAGGGATTTCAACAAAATCTCCCAGTCTTTCGGCATGCAAGACGAGCTCGTAAGGCTCCGTGAGGTGACGGACAATGGGGCACCCCCAGTCACAAGGCAAAACACACCTGACATGTCTTTCGACTCCACCGTCAACACAAAGAAGGTGCAGGTCCATCCGACGGATGCCTCCAAGACGGCGCTGATCGCCAACGACCTCAGCCCCGCATAGGAAGGCACGCTCGTCGAATTCCTCCGTGAGCGCTGGGAAATCTTCGCCTGGTGTCCTGCAGACATGCCAGGAGTTCCGACGGAATTCGCCGAGCACGCACTCAACGTCTTTCCAGACACCAAGCCAGTCAAGCAGTCCATCCGGAGACTGTCCGAGCCACGAGCCGAAGCTATCGGCAAGGAAATCAATAGACTACTCGTTGCAGACTTTATCAGGGAAATCAAGGAAAGCGAGTGGCTTGCAAATACAGTGATGGTCCCAAAGAAGGACACGGACATCCTGCGGATGTGCGTGGATTTCACGTCACTAAACAAGCATTGCTCAAAGGACCACTTCCCTCTTCCTCGGATCGATCAGATTATCGATTCGACTGCAGGTTGTGAGAAACTCTCCTTCCTCGACGCCTACTCAGGATATAACCAGATCCGACTCAAGGTCAAAGATCAGGAAAAAAACGGCGTTTATCACACTGTTCGGAGTATTCTGCTACAACACAATGCCCTTCGGGCTAAAGAACGCAGGTGCTACGTACCAGCGATGCATGCGGGCCTGCCTCAAGGACCAGATCGGTCGCAAAGTCCAAGTCTATGTTGACGACATAGTGATAAAAACCAAGGAGGCAAGAACACTTATCGACGATCTCCGCGAGACGTTCGACAACCTCGATCGCTACAGGATCAAGCTCAACCCCGAAAAGTGCGCCTTCGGCGTCCCATCGGGTCAGCTGCTTGGGTACTTCATCTCTCAGCGAGGGATCAAGGCGAACCCGAAGAAAATCAGAGCCATCATGGCGATGGAGAAGCCGAAAAACCTCAAAGGCGTCCAGCAACTCGGGGCGAATAAGCGGCGTAAGCGATTCATCGGCCGCAGGCGAAAAGGCCCTACCATTTTACCACCGCTACAAATCGGAGAAATTGAGGGACACCGAAGCCAATGATGCATTCGAAAGCCTTAAGCGGATCCTCTCCACCTCGCCCGTCTTAGTCACGCCAAAGGAGCGCGAGCCTCTGCTGCTGTACATAGCAGCCACACACCAAGTGGTGAGCACCGTGCTAGTGGTCGAACGACCCGAAGAAGGCAAGACCCACGGGGTCCAGCTCCCAATCTACTACCTCAGCGAGGTACTGACACCAACAAAGTAGAGGTACCCTCACTACCAAAAGCTCGCCTACGGCGTGTTCATGACGGCTCGACGGCTGAGCCATTACTTCCAGGAGCACCAGGTGATGGTCATCAATGAGGCACCCCTGAACAGCATCCTGAATAATCCAGAGGCCACAGGACGCGTGGCCCTGTGGGGCATCGAACTGTCACCCTTGGACATCGTCTCCGAGAAGCGACTCGCAATCAAATCTCAAGTCCTTCCGGACTTCCTAGTACATTGGATGGAGCTGCAGCTGCCAGACACCCTGCATATGTCGCAGTCATGGACGATGCGCCAGCGGCTCCAAGCGTGAAGTCGGAGCAGAGCGGGTCATCTTCGCCTCCCCATAGCGACAAGATGAAATCGTCCCGGATGAAAGTCCGAACTTCTAATAATGAGGCCGAATACGAAGCCCTCATACACGGCATGAGGATGGCAAAAATCTGCGGCGCAGCGCGCCTGGTCATCTACGGTGACTCCAACCTCGTCGTCCATTAGACGATGAACGAGTGCGACGCAAACGCTGAAAACATGATTGTGTACCACGCTCTCTACAACGCACTCGAAGGAGAATTCGACGGCTGCGAGCTTCGACACGTCGGAAGAGAAAGCAACGAGGAGGCCGATAGACTAGCCAACATCGGCTCCACCTGCGCAAAGGTGCCACCAGGTGTGTTCCTCGAACAGATCTGCGTGTCATCCATCAAGCGGAAATTCCCCAAGGGATCACCCGAAGAAGCAGAACACTCGGGGGCTACGCTTCCCGAAGGACATGAAGGATCCGAGAAACTGGACACAGAGGTCGCCATGGTAAACCTAATGCAGGTCATGGCAGTCGAAGAAATGTGGAGGCGACCATACCTCCAGTTCTTGTTAAACGGAGAACTGCCTGACGGCCCGACAGATGCTCGACGCATATCTCGTCGGTCAAAAGCCTTCACCACCATCTATGGCGAGCTGTAAAAGCGCAGTATTACGGGTGTACTACAAAGGTGTGTCACCATCGGCGACGGAAAAGCCATCCTCCAAGACATCCACGAGGGCATCTGCGGCCATCACGCAGGCAGCCGTTCCCTAGTCGCCAAAGCTCTACGGGCCGGATTCTACTGGCCAACGGCCATGAGCGACGCAAAGGACATCGTCCGAAGATGCAACGGGTGCCAACGGTTCGCCGACAAACCGCACGCACCCGGGTCGGATCTCAGGCCCATACCTATAGCCTGGCCTTTTGCTCAATGGGGCCTCGACATGATCGGCAAACTGCCAAAGTCCTCGAAAGGGGGACACATTTACCTCCTGGTCGCAGTCGACAAATTCACCAAGTGGATCGAGGCCATGCCGGTTACCAACCAGAAAGGCAAAACTGCCGTCAAATTCTTTGAGTCCATTGTCTACAGGTTCGGCGTACCGCACAACATCATCACCGACAATGGATCGAACTTTATCTCCAAGGAGTTTCAGGACTTTTGTGAAGGCCTTGGGATCAACATCACGTACGCCTCAGTGGCACACCCGCAAACGAACGGGCAAGTGGAAAAGGCCAACGGCCTAATCGGCGCTGGCATCAAGAAGCACCTCATGAGTCCACTCGAACAAAAAGTAGGAGCCTGGACGAAAGAGCTACCATCCGTCCTGTGGAGCTTACGAACTACGCCAAACAGCTCCACAAGCTATACACCGTTCTTCATGGTGCACGGAGCTGAGGCCGTGCTACCGGCAATCACAGGCCCCGGGTCGTCGCTTCTGCCGAATCCACAACAAGACTCGAAGACGCCGTCGACACACTCGACGAAGCAAGAGACATAGCAGCAGCTTGATCAGCGGTGTACCAGCAGAGTCTCCGCAACTACCACAGCCGCCGGCTTCGCTCCAGGTCCTTCGTCGAAGGAGACCTCGTCTTGCGACTCAAGCAAGAGCGACCGACGAAATTCGAGTCACCATGGGAAGGACCCTACGTCATCACCGAAGTCATCCCAGGTGGCGCCTATCGCCTCAAGCACGTGGAATCTGGAGTCGCATACTCTAAACCATGGAACGTCGCGCACTTGCGACGATTGTACCCCTAGTTACCTATCCCTTTACTTTCAATAAGGCTCTTTTCAGCCAAGGCTATTCAGCCAAACAATGTACTTCCTCCATTACGCTATAAATAAAAGCTAAGTGTCTCACCCCAAACTCCCGTTCATTATTTGCAACTTTACTTTATGCTACAAACGCACTCGGGGGCTCCCCCCACCTCACGATTTCGTCGACTGAGGATCACACGTGTATACCTGAGTAGCTGACAACGTCAGACAAACGAAAAGGACACGTACTCAAACAAAGCACCATGCTTACAAAAACAAACCTTTACAACAAAGGGCACAACACGCCCAGTCAAAATATACAAATTTTACATCTATCTCTTTTACAGGTACTACCTATTCTAAAGAATAACCCGAGCACGCTGCTCAAACAAATCTACGACATGTTCGGCATACTGCCTTACAGCCGCGTAATGCGGATGCATGTCCCACTCGTCACCATCCGGCCGAGGAGGTGGCCCAGCTGCCACAACAACCAAATCTACATCAGGCCGGTGTATTCTCACGAGAGACAAAGCAACCTTCACTCCTGCGACGAGATGTTGCCGCACCAACTCCTTGACATTGCTCACGCTCCGAAACTTCGACAGAAGACCCGCAAGGCTCGTCGGCGCAGCATCTAAAGGAAACATGACGTGCAACACCGAGGCAAGCGACATCTGCACTTGGCGAAGCACCCGCGAAACCTGGTGCACACCATCCTGCACCGTCGCCAGAGCCATGGCACGGTCACGATCCATCCAGAAGAAGCCACCAGCCTCCATGTCCTATTGAGTCAAGCAATTGACCCGAACAGCGACACGCTCCTTCTCTTTCCTCGGAGCAAGGTTAGCACCTGCGATAATGGCACAAAATAAGAGGCAAGGCCAGGCCATTCAAGAACCGAAATGACCGAAAAAGAACAACTTACATCAAGTCATGCGGACAGCGATTCGCCATCAAGTACTCCTCTCTGGCTGCACCACGATCCGCCTTGGACTTACAAACATCGGCGTGACCTCGCAATCCAAGCAACTCCCTCTCAAGACTACGAACACGATCCCGAAGAAAAGCGAGTTCCGAGGAATCATCCAACGATGGCCACACAAAGGCATGGGCGAGGTGTCAGCGTCGGCACCAAGGAACCTAGAACAGAGAAGCAGCAAGGGACACAAACATTCGTATAAAGTGGTAGAGCATAACTCGGAATTCATTAAGCATATAAAGTCCACTCATTGGCGCAAGAATTATGTTCCTCAAAATATTTATGAAAGTAGGCTACAAACTATCCTACATCTACAATGCCTAAGACGCGGAACCTGCATTAAGCCTCGAGTCGGGCCTAGCCTTGGCCTCCGACGATGCGGCGCATACTCAAACAACAAATCAATGAGCTTCGGACCATATCGCTTGCAGCGAGCAGAGTAGGCAGCAAAGGCTACCTCGGATCCGTCTGCGGTCGTCGGCATCCGGGAGGTGATCTGGGGCAGGTCGAGCTCCGCTCCAGCCGCCAAAGCCATCGCCACCCGGACGCTACGCTGATTCCTTCGCTTATGCGGCTGCGGCGCGGCTGACAAAGCCTCCGCCAGAGCATCCACATCATCCAGGGCCGCGCCCTTAGGGACAAGCTCCTTGTAGAAGCGGCCAAGGACCTCCTTCGCCTTGGCAAGGGAGCTGACGACGGTGCCGCAACGATCTTCGACCGCTGCAGTAGCATCATCTAGAGCACTCCCGTGCTCCAGAGCGCCCCGGTCAAACTCGATGCCTGCGGCATCTGAGACAAAAAAAAGGGGGACATGACGAAAAGCAACGCAAAAGAAGAGAAGAAGAAAGAAGCACAAATACAATACTCACCCGAAATAGCCTTGGCAGCAGCCATGAGCTTGCCTGCCACCTCTCTCTCGTGCGCAGCCGCAACAGTGGCCAACTGCTCCTCACGGTCCGCAGCCTCCTACTGCAAACGCTCCTTCGCTTAGTTGCCAGCTGATCGAAGCTCCTTCGCCACCGGCCTCGGCTTTCTTCTCCGATTGACCAAGGCTCTTTTTGAGCGTCGACCTCACGGAGAAGTATTATGCTCCTCTGCATTCAAAACAAGCAAACGCCGAGAGCGGGACGAATAAATAAAAGAAGCACCAAAAGCAACAGTACCTTGAAGCTGCGGAGGTTAGCCTCCAAAGACTAAGCGCCTCACGACCGCTTGTCCTCCCGCACAAAAGGCTGCGAGAAAAGAAACACAAGTAAGGAAAAGGACTTGGGGGTCGCCCAACATTAAGGAATAAAGCAAAACTCGAACACGAAGACACTCGCTCAAGATTCAAAAAAGAACAAGACACGAAATTTTTCATACACCCGGGGGCTCCCCCCGCGGTACGAAGCAGAGGTACTTACATGCTCTGATGGCGACTCCGAAGGCCCGCTGGCGAAATTCTGAGGCGCAACCACCTGCACCTCCTGCAACGGAGGATTCGGAGCGGCACCCCCTGACGTGGCCACCGTTTGAGGAGGAGGAGACGCAACTTTCGACTCCCGAGCACCGTCGCTGGAGGAGTCATGGGAGGAATGCCTCCATACGAAGCAATCAGTACAAGTGCAAAATCAAGAAGGAAAAAGGATACCAGTAAGACAAGAAACTTACGAGTCTAGCGAGCTTGTCAAAGATGGAGGAGTCCTTCTGCCTCTTCTCCACCTTCTTCTCTTCCTTCTTCTCTTCCTTCTCTTCCTTCTTTCTTCCTTATTCCGCTCATGGCGGGTGGCACTGACCCGCATACAGAATGGCAGGAATGGGAGAGAGCCTCCATGCCCGCTACTATGACGCCAAGGCAGAGGGTTTGGGAGTCGGAGGTCGAGGCATCCAAGACTGCTGGAGCTCCGTGATCGTTTGCTGATCTTCACTCGACTCGTCGGCATCTTCCGCCGAGATCGCGACACGGCAGTTCGGACCGGAATCCACCACGCCATTATCCGGAGCATTCGAAATAACTCAGCAATGGCGGCACCATGCCCGCACCATGAAGCTCGCAAAAAGAAGGTACTTTGTTAAGCAAACCAAGAAATAAATAGCGCTTCACGCGCAGATGTACACTGCGAACGCCAGTCGAAGAAAATGGAGGAGTCCGACTTCCCGGGATCTCCTCTCCGCCGAACTTCAGCATAGCGAAGAGTCTGTCAAGATCCCCTCGGAGATTTTCTCACCAAACCCTCGTCGGATCACGGCGCCAGAATAAAGAAACATCGGTGCACCGCTTGGAGGCTGCACTCGACGCCAAGAAACGTCCGGATGATGTCCACGCCGCTCACTTCCTTCTCCGAATCACCGAGATCCTCCACCCGACGGTAAAGGGCCTCTATATCCTCTGTCGCCATCCAAATCTGGTTTTCCAGGATCTTTTTGGCTCGATTATCCGGGAGGGTCAAAGGAACAAGACCAAAATCTTGCCGTGCACTGAGTCACGGATGTAAAACCATCGCCTCCGCCAAGATCGACAGATTCGTACATGGAAAAGGAAAAGAAAAGAAGATTGGGACTAAGGGAGATGATGCAACCCCCAATGGGATACACACCATCCGAACCAGACTGCCTCTTCACGGAATAAAGTTTCCGGAAGAGGCCAAAGTGCGGCTCAATGCCGAGCCAGCACTCGCAAAAAGTGATGAAGCAAGCAATGTGGAGAAGCGAATTGGGAGACAGATGATGAAGCTCAATGTCATATAGAAAAAGCAGTCCACGGAGGAACTTGTGGACTGGAAAAGAAAACCCACGCATAACGAAGGCAAGAAACATAACCCGATACCCAGCTGGGGGACGGGGGATTACCTCATTGCCGGGGAGTTTGACGGCCTCCCTATCCTGCGGGATCAAACCCCGCTCGCGAAGCTTGCAGAGATCACTTTCCGCGATTCGATCGCCGCCCACCGTCGGTGACACGGGTAGTGGCCTCTTTCCTCCGGCGCTGGTCCCAACTGCAGATGACGATTTCTTTGGCTTCCCCATCGCGCTACGGCGGCGCCGGCGATGAAAGCGCAGAAGGGAAGATGGAAATGTGGAAGGAAATCCCAGCGCGCAGCAAGAATCACTAGAGCACAAGGAGGCAGTGAAAACAAGAACCGTGCGGTGAAAACAAACCGGCTTTCCCCAATGATTATAACGGCGGCGTGCACGGCCGTCCATCCGAAGACCTAACGCCAACGGCAGATCGACCATACACGTGTCAAGATTACACGAACCGTCGTTACCATGCCGCCCATCGCTGAAATCAAGGAGACACAGATTATCTCCACGCTGCGTGCGGTCAATTCAAGGTCGCAAGTGGGACCCGTTCATCCAATAAGTCATCTTCGGCGTGTAGCGGCTTGAGGTCATTGATTGTCAAAGACTGATGTCATCAAAAGCTATACTAGCACCAACTACAATTCTTCGGCTCCACAGCTAAGAGTACTCACTCGAATCTTCGATTCGACTAAATACTCGGGGGATACTCCTATCAGGAGCGCTGGCCGCGCCCCCGAAAGACGAATAAAGACAAAATATTTCTTCGAGTCCTACGTCGAGTCTACGACTCCACTACGGACTCGGGGGCTACTCCCATAGGGAGGATGGATTTAAGCATCTGAATTTTTTTTGTGTCCTACGGACTCGGGGGCTACTCAACAACTGAAGAATGTTTTGAGCTAAAGTCTCCGCTTGAGTGTACGACTCGAACAGACACTCGGGGGCTACCCCCATAGGGAGCGCTGGTCGCGCACCCTATGAAATCTTCGACTACGATCTTTCGGATCAGCATGCAAAAACTTTTCGGCAACTTTGCCCCAACAGAACGCTGAATGAGCAACGATCTCTTTGGCCACCCGAAACACCCCCGCGGTGACAAACATTCGGATGTTGTGTCTGCGACACAAAGATAAGACCTACAGATATCATCCGATGGCCTGGCAACACACACGACTGCGCTCTGCTAGTAAAAATCCGTGCTAACAGGTGCGATGAAAAATCCTGACGGACGCGTTGGGTACATCAATTAAAATCACTGGAATTCCACTCCTGTAAGTCCTCCGCGGCCTGAGTCGAATTACGCCAGCATATGTTCCAGTTTCGAGTTGAGGGACTCGAACCTGAGGAAGGTCGTGTTGTTTCGTCCTAAGACAGTTAACTGACCCTGATCTGTCGGGTGAGTCAGGCACACGCATCAACAATCCCTACACACATACTATTAACACATAGTTACACCCGAAGGATTGAAGAGTCCTCAGCCGAATCAACGATTCGACTGATCACTCGGGGGCTACTGACATGGTTGTACTCTACGGGTGCGTGACCTCAGCATACCTAGTCCAGCCCAAGGAAGGCCAACGGCGGATATCGCCGCCCATGAAGATTTTCGGTGGACAAGGCCCATGATGCCTTCGGATCCTTGGAGAGCAAGACTAGCGAGATAGAAAATTCAAAGGGTAAAACCCTAGAACTTGTAACCGACCAGGTCTATGCCCGGACCGCCTAAGTCTATATAAAGGCGGAGGCACGACCTAGATCTCTCGACTCATACTTTCACGCACTTCCACGCCAGATCGAATCTGCGACCTGTAACCTTCGGTTCCTGCAGAATCAAGCGGACAAGCGTGAGTAGGGTTTTCCCGGGCCGAACCTAGGTAAACCTCGTGTCCAGTTGCTTGTCATTAACCGCTTCACGATCTTCAAGATCCCCATCTTCAAATCCCAAGTCCATAACAATGGGCATTGACGAGTCGAAACCTCGCCAATGCGCGGAAGTTTTCGCCACGGAAACAATGACGGAAAACGCCGCCAGCGGAAGCCGGCGTTGACCGACTCACGCCGCCATTAAGTTTCTATCGTGGCATCAACCGGTGACAACGGAGAGGATTTGACAAATGGGTCTCGGCGTAGCCTGGCCGGACAGACCAGTCCATAATCAACGGCGGCCCGACCTAAACGAACAGAAACGGACCGTTTGAATGACTGTTTGGGTCGGGCTAGTGGAAATGCCCGAGGCTGCCAGGTTTCGTCCGGGCTGCCGTGCACTCTTCGGTGGAATGCAAGGAGGATGATGCACCTTGCAAGTTGCAATCTCGTGCTCCAGCAAGCCTCAAGATTCCAGCCATGGCTCTTTGTTTCGAGGGAGCTTGGCGTCAATCTTGCGAATATTCCTACGGGCAAATGGCATCTAGCGGTGGCGCTACGCGGTCAGGCTTCGTTCTAGGAGGCATCTTTCTCGAGTTCTGCGCCACAGTTTCTTTATGTGGCTTCACGCACAAGCATCGCACGTAACCATGGCGGCAGTTCGCAAGTACAGTGATCTCAAGAGACAGATACTACAAAATACCATGACGCGCACGGTTGAAAATTGTGGCACTACTAGCAAGCTCTTTTCGCGACGACCCCCAGGTCATGCCTGGTGTAGATTGCGCAGTGGGGGAGTACACTAGTCACCTCCAAAAAAGCGTTACGCCTTTTTGATTGGCACGAACGGAGTCGACACGACATCACGTCGTGCTGCATACGCTCTGACTCACCGCCTGGCTGGTGGTGATCGGGCACATCTTCTGTTGCACGTCCACATCTTCCAGCCAACCCATCATCATTCGCCCGCTGGCTCCGACGATTTTCGATTGCTGACTCGGCCATGACTGGTGGCACGTGGTACAGCCAAAGGGCACACATGAATTATTACTCAAACAATACAACATTGTCACTTGCTTTTGCCATTTCTTAGTTACTAAGTACTCCGTATTACGCCAGAAACGCTGTAGTCATTCATGTCCTCAGATGACGAGGACTGATTAAGTTATATATCCCACCAAAAGAATTACATTGTTATCATAATTGTAGATCAAAATATCAGAGCACTACATCACATGCAAAACTAAATGAACGAAAGCAAGCAGTTTCTTCTTCTTCTTCTTCGTCTTCTTCTTTGACGAAAACGGGTTTGGCGCGGGCGAGAGCACCGCACACGGGCTCTCTGGCGATACCGCGCACCGGAGCGGTTTGGTCCTTCCTGTTTCGGGATGGCCCACGGTACCATTACGGTCTTTGGCCCGACCGACTGCAGAAACTGGCTCTGTAGTGCGCACGTGGCTCCACCACGGCGAAAACGACGGGAGCCATGTCCGAGAGATGTAACGGAGGTCCCACCGTCTGACACAGACGGAGGGAGGTTGTTCCAGGAACGTCACACTCAGATGTACCCCCAAACCTGTGTGCTAGCGACCAGCTAGTCTACTCGTACTGTACAAACTCGCAAAAAACAAAAAAAACCTCTGTACAAGAATGCTGTCCAAAATGTTTGCTCTACTTTTCTCTTGAAGAGATAATGAAATCATTAGATACCGCTGCTAACGTCGCGTCGATGTACCCTAAACCTGTGTGCTAGAGTCCAGCTAGTCTACTCGTAGTATGTCCCTGTACTAGTACCATCAACCAATTGGAAACACTCTGCAGGAAAGAAAACTCGCTCTACTTTTCTCTGGGAGAGATCTCAGTAAATATTGGCCCCGTTTATAAATTCGAAAGAATTTGCCGTCTATCTACCGGGAATGGTGGGCATCAAATTTACATCATTAGGCTAAAACTTCCAGGATCGTGTTACGGCCGATAATTAGCGCGCCAGCCTTTTCGCGAACAGCAAGGCAGGTGCCCCCACATGGTTAGGCACGCTAATGATAGTGGGCTAGCACTGAGCACTTCGTGCATCCTTCTTGATCTTTTCAGAAGAAAAAAGAACTTATCAAATGCCATCTTTTGGCACAAAGAAAAAGGATATAAATCGAAGTGCTATTTTTCTGTTGAGTGGTCCGTATGGAAACTTTCGGAGTGGCGGTGCATGCACGCCAGGCGGCAGCTTGTGAACAGTGTAGCCAGACGCTGGGAGGTGGGCGCACATGCGCACATCTTGTCCGCCCCAATCAAACACACGAACTTGTCTCGCAAGGCTGCCAGCCCATGAGATCTGTGTTGTTTATCCGAGACGATGCCAGGCTAATTTTTTTGGGTCAAGCTTCTCTCGGGGAGACAGCTTTCTCGAGATCCACGGCCGGTTTTGTTTATGTGTGTGTGGCTTAACAGTGAAGCATTGTATGTGATCATTGGCGTTCGTAACCAGCGATTCCTCGAGCGAGAATCTCCTCCAGGAGAAGCAGCGATGCACACTTGTCGCCAAGCTAGTGGCCGGTGAGTGGCTATAAATTTAATTGTACTAGCTGACATGAATCACAGACTTTCGGCTAAAGAATAGTTGTAAATTATAAGACCTCTCAGAGTCTCTGACTGTAGTGTTGGATGTGCAGCATTGGCTGCAAATATGATTGTTGTAGAGAGGGAGGGGGAGAACGGATTTTGTTGCACTGAAAATTTGTAATTTTTTACTTTCGAAAGTTTAAAAGGATTATAAATTTATTCAATGAATACAATGACCCCTGGATACTATTTTGAAGTTTTGGTAGAAACTGTGTTGTATTTTTAGCTACATAAAAACAAAGTTCGGGTTGTATATATAGGACTGAAAAACATATTTTTGGTAAAAAAAAGATGTCATTTTTGTATGGACAGCGCTAGGCATCCCGAAGGATAATTTCCCATGATCCCCCGGGTCCCTAGGCCGCCACGTGTGAGACGTGTCTCTAAAACAAGGTCTAATCCCGTTTTTGCTATAAACGGATCGAGTTTGCTATAATATTGTCCGCTTTTGGTACGTGTAGCAAAAAATGATTCGACCCAGGAAATAAAAAAATAGACTAGATCTCGCGGGAGACCTCGCCGGCGACCGCGTAGCAAAAAGATTATGTCGGAGACTCGTCGAAAACTTTCGCCGATAGACCACGGGGACCGTGTAGCAAAAAATTTACGCTATTGTAGCAAAAACGCAAACGTATAAAATGTCGTATTGTAGCAAATCCAACCTCGCCGGAGAATTTTGTCGGTAGACCTTATCGGACACCGTGTAGCAAAAACGTTACGCTATTATAGCAAAACCGCAAAACAGCGTTGGCAAAAAAATAAGCTAACATAGCGAAGAAACGACCTTGCGAAGACTTTCGCTGGAGGCGTTGTAGCAAAAAACTTTATGATATTATAGCAAAACCACAAAAGGTTTGTAGCAAATAAAATTTATAAATGTAGTAAAATCAACTTCGAACATACAAGATTGTACCACTTTGAGAATAGATAAAGTAGCAAAACAAATATGAGTATGTAGCTAAAAATATATACAAATATAGCAACAATAAACAACTGTTTTGATGCAAACGTTGACCACTGCTTGCAACATCGTCCTAAGCTAGCAACGTTGTCGTCCATGCATTGGCGCCGTGGGGAGAGGCGACGGAGAGACGGCCGTCAATGGCCGTGAAGAGGAGATCTTGGGAGGTTGCAGACCGAGGACGGGTTCCATGGATTTGCGCCACCATTGCCATGGCTTCACAAGAAGACGACAAGGAGGATGCTTGGCGGCAAGGTGGCGGCTCGAGGTGAAGCCCCGGCAAACCGCAGGGATCCCGACACGGCGCCGCGACACTTGCTACGTAGTTTTGGCGCGTGGGCAGCCGCAGAGGGCATGGCGGCTTGCCGCAGGTGGCGCGGGCAAGGGCGCAGTGGCAAGGCAGAATGCGCGAGATGCGTGCGCAGCACCACTGAACGAACGAATCGATCTCGCGGGGGAAAAATATCATTTCCCTTTTTTTATAGCCCTGATAGAATGTATTGCTGCAAAAAAATTTGCCATGCCTTTAGAATTTAAAATAAGAATTTTAAAAAATTGCCATGCCTTCAGAATTTAGAGTAACAAAATATGATCCACCAAGAATTTAAATATAAGAAGTGCCGGTGTGCGTACAAATAAATTATTTGACACCGACTGGCAGATCAATAACTACACAAATTGCTTGCACTGGATGACAGGGGTCTCTCTCGGAGATGTCCCTGTCGATGCATGGAAAAACCGGGCGCTGGCTCCGACGTACGGGAACCAGAAAAAAAAATATTGCAACTTGCTCTACTTTGGCGTCAATGGCACACAAGCATCCACCGTGCAGCTTGTCGGAAACCAGGGCATCAAATCTGCTCTAGCTTTGGGTTAGCTAAACTAATGCAACCGTCTTTTAGGGGACGATAATTGGAGCTCCGGCACTTTAACAAACGTAAGGGCGAAAGGCGACAAGGTTAGGCACGCTAATAATGAAGACGTAGCAAATGCATGCGCACTTCTTCGTAAATACTACTCCCTCCGTTTCAGGGCTTAAGGCCTCCTTATGCTGTTTTTCACCAAAATTACTCTAAACACGAAAGAGTTTTGTGATAAAACTAGTATCACTGGAAAGTATTTTTCAATACGAATCCAATGGTACTAATTATGTATAATATAATCAATTTTGCTTCAATTCTTTTGGCCAAACTGCTTTAAAAGCGCTAGGCCCTTTAAGCTCAAACGGAGGTAGTATCATACAGTGTGTCGTTTTCAGAAGAAAAAAAACTGAAAGAAAAGGGAAGAAGAAAAGAGTTTGATGCCTTTTCTTTTACTCACTATTCGGTGCTCCATTCGGGAATCTTTTGAAAAGTTTTGCATGCGCGCCAGGCAGGCAGCACCTTGCGTACAGTCGCCGGGACACCTGGAGGTCGGCACGACCGCAGAGATCTTGTCTGCTCAATCAGACGCATCGCATGAGCTAAGCTAATCACACATCAGCGCCCACCACAAGCCACTGGAGATCTAGGAATCTAGGATGTGTCATGTGTGTGCTGTTTAGCCGAGAGGCTGCCAGGTTTCACCCTTCGGTGGAATGCAATCTCGTACACCTCAAGATTCGAGGGACGGTTTCTTGGGCGACGTTCTCTTCTTTGTGCGAATATGCTAGGAGGCCCGAATGGCATCTCGCCCTGGCGTCACGCACGCAGGCCGCAGGCTTCGTTCTAGGAGGCAGCTTTCTCGAGTTCTGAACCCTAGTTTGTCATGTGGCTCCACACTGAGGCGTCGCAAGTACCATTACGCGCACGCTCTTTTCGCGACGACCCCAAGTCTTGCCTGGTGTAACCAATAAAGCGTTACGACGTCGACTCGACATCACGTCGTGCTGCACACGCTGTGAGTCATCGCCTGGCTGGTGGTGATCGTGCACATCTGCTGTTGTATGTCCACATCTTCCAGCCAACCAATCATTCGCACACTGGATCCAACAAAACAAAGTTTTGATCGCTCCAACAATTTTTTGGTGACTCGGCGATGACCACTGACACCGTGACACGTCGTACAGCAAAAGGGCACACAAGAATTGTTCAAACAGTACAACATTTTCACTTCCTTTTGCATCCTCGTAGAGCATCTCCATGTAGGGGTTCGTAGCATGGAAAAAAAAAATTCTATCGCATACAAACAAACAAGCCAAGATTTATCTACTAGATTGTAGCAACGAGTCGATGGAATAACTTACCCTCGAAGATTCCAAAGCGGTTAACGAGAGCAGATTCTCGTGGGTGATGTAGTCTTACACTTGCCGATCTCAAGATCGCGTAGACGATCCTTCCAACAGGTGCTGTTCGGCGCTCCCATCGCTCGCGTTCAGCTCGGCGAAGACCTTCCTCTCCCTTGTTCCAAAGAAAATGGAGGTTGTAGCACTCTCGCGATTCCTAAGAAGACAACCAAGTGGTACCTAAGTAGAGTGAGATCTCGCAGGCTTCGCCTTGCCGAGTATGGTGGAGTATGAGAGAGGCTTTAGTGGTCTAGGGATTAGACACACCAATTAGAAGGCTCTAAACCAAGGCTAGGGCAATTAGAAGCTCTAAACCAAAACGGCTCTAAACCGGAGGTGTGGCTAGGTTTAGATTTAGAGGATAGGAACTTGTGTGTCTTGAGGGCAGCCCCGCCTCCTTTATAGGTGGAGGCGTTAAGGGAGGAGTCCCTCCCAACTCGGCTTGAGGTGGGGTCACGGTTGGAGGAGGAACTCCTCCCAACTGTTTCAATCAAACCTCCTTCTCCTCTTTACCAAAACTAGCCGCTTGACTTTTCAAACTAGCCGCTTGACATTTCAAACTAGGATTTGATTAAACCCTCTATTTGGTACAATGATGACACTTAGTACATGATGCAATCATACCAACTTGATATAACACATTCATGTACCCTCCTCCCCGAGTGCCGACATTCCGAACCTTCTAGAATGTTCCCGATGAAAACACCTAATCATTCCCCAACTCAAACGGACTTTCCTTATATGAATCTTATTCTCCTGACCATTCCGGATCTCCTCGTGATATCCCGGATCCCATCCGAGACCAACAACATTCGGTCTCTTTCTCATTATTCCATAACTACTCAAACAACGTCGAATCCTTAAGTGTGTCTCCTCGGTTCTTGAATTATGCGACATGATCGAGACACTTCTCCGATCAATAACCAATAGAGGAATCTGGAAATTCATAGGGCTCCAACATATTTCTACGATTACTTTGCGATCGAATGAACCACTTACATACGATACCAATTTCCCTTTGTCTCACGATAGTTTACTTATCCGAGGTTTTGATCGTCAGATCTCGCATACCTAGTTCAACCTCGTTACCGATAAGTACTATTTTCTCGCCCTGTGGTATGTGATCCCTTGTGAGCCACATGCTTGCAAGCTAATTGGATGACATTCCACCGAGAGGGCCCAGAGTATATCTATCCGTCATATGGATGGACAAATCCCACTCTTGATCCATGTGCCTCAACACATACTTTCCGAACACTCAATGCCACCTTTATAGCCACCCAGTTACGGTGTGGTGTTTGATGTCATCAAAGCATCCTTCCGATGATGGTGATTAGCATGATCTCATGGTCGAAGGAATTAGGTTATGTAGCATCCCAGTTGTCTAACCCCTGTAATGCTACATGTCATAATAATAAAATGGGCCACTTCCAACATATATTTGTTGCATCATCATCATATCATGCTCATGTCATCATACCACCTTGCATTTGTGCATCATATAAAACCCTTTCTTGTTTGGTTCTTATCTCATGTGCATAATTAATTGTATTTGCCTCTTGATATTGTATTTGGCTCTTGATACATTGTTATATGCCCAAGTTGAGTTGGGGGCATCTCTCTTTTGACTCCACCACCTTATCTTTCACCACCTTATAATTCCACCATCCAATAATATGGGCTTGGCCTTTTATTGAGTTTTCCCTAGCCCATGTTGTTGGTTGGATCCACTCCTAATCTATTGCTTGGCCTTTGCCCACCTTTTTGGGAATGCAAGGATTAAAAGCCACAAGAAGTAATGTTGTTTTCACAATATGACCTTTGGGCTTTAATTGCCTTGCATGGGCCATGCAAGTATCCTTTTTCCTAGCTTTTGGTTTTGTTGGAATTCTAATGGATCCCTTCTTTCTTGTTTGATCTTGTGTTGGTAGTGCTAACCTCTCTCTCCTTCTCCTTTGGCTACATCAAAACCCCTTGGACCTTGCACCCACTTGTGCTATGAGCAATGCTAAACCTTAAACCACCCCCTTTTCTTTGTTCATGCTTGACCTATGTTTGGATCATGCATGAACCCAAAAACCCCATCACCAACCTTGACCCTCTCTCCTCCTCACCCTCTTTTCTTGCTTAATCTTGCTAGTGCCAGATGAAGCTTGCTTTGCCAAGTGTAGTACCATCTTCACCTCTTCTAACTCAAACCCCCCTACTAGTTAAACCCAAAACCCCATCTAGTCTACACAAAACAAAGTGCTCCCTCTCTCTCTTTTCTACCCTAAAACAATAACCTACTTTTCCATCTATTCTAAACTACAACCCCTAATCTACCTCTCCTACACATAAACCCTAAGTACCCTCTCTCCTATCTAGCTTGCCCCATGTCCCTCTCAACCTCTCCACCCTACCATGCGCCTACCCCAAAGATCCTAGCTACCCCACCCCCTCTCTCTATCTACCCCCACACGTGACCAAAGACCATGCCCTCTTCCCTAGCCCTAGAGCCTCCCTCTTCCTCTTTCTCTCTCTCTATCTACCCCTTCCTCCAACTCGACTGCACCCTGCCTACCCGCCACGGCCCAATCAAGCACTGCCCCACCGGCAGCCCAGCTCCCCACGCCCACCTGCTCACGTGGAGGGTGCACCCACGCCACCCTACCATCTACCCTCCCCACGCCACATCCCGCCTCCTCCTCGCTCCTATCCACCCAGCCTCGCCTCTCCTAGATCCCAGGACGCCCCTGCACCTCTGCTTCCCTATCTCCCTTCTTCCTCCCAGATCGCCAGCCCAAAACCCTAGATCGACAAAGACCCGGCCTTCGCCCGCCAGATCCCGAGGCGCCAACAGCAAATACGGTCGCTACCTCCTGCCCGCTGTGGAACGAGGAGCTCATTAAAACCCGGAGAACCCTGCCGCCGTGCCCACGCTGCCAGACGCTTCCGCCAGCCTCGCCAATGATCCTTCTCCGCCGCCGAATCGACCACCACCCGAGTCATGGTGAGTCCTCCTCCCTGCATAACCTCTTGCTCTTCCTCTCGTGTGAGCCGCCGTACAATCTGCCAAAGCGCCATGCTGTCGCCGTCATCATGGCAACAACAGCGCCAGCAGAGATCTGGCACATTCAGAGTACCGCCAAGACGCCACAAAGCCCTCCATTGCCACCTGCATCAAAGTTGTAGGCCAAGATGTCTTCTCCAGCTTTTGTTTTGGCGGCGACGGAGACGCTACTGGTTTCGCCAACGTCGGTAGAAAGATCCGGCCAGCTCGCCCGTCAAGCGTCGCGTTCGGCAGCGGACAGCGTCGCGTGCACGCTTTGCAACAGAACCCCAGTTTTCCGCCTCACGCCTGATCCGGCCCGCCACCCGCGTTGTCCTCGAATCTTGCGTAAAGGTTCCGGGTTTGGTTTAATCAAACCCGGCCCTCTCGCCGCCACACTGTCGCTGCTCGTTTCCGCTAGCGTCTGCGGTGCTTTTCGTTTAGCCCCCGGCTTTTGGTTCGTCAACCCATGTCCAGGCCCGTTGTCGTACGGTGGTTGTTTTGCAAATAGGTTCTGGTGTTTTTCCTTTATAAACCCGCGGTCCCCTGAGCCTCGATCCTGTCAGCGTGGGACACCCTAGCCCCACCTTGCCGACTCGAGGCTGAGTAGTTCGTAAAACGTTTGAGGTGGTTAAATTCAAATTCACAAATATTTTGCAAAATTCAAATTCAAATTCATTTTAATAACTTTATCATACTTTATCCAAACTAGACAAATGATATATGTTTTTGATTCAGAAAAATGAGAGGAATTCAAATATGCAATCTGTTTTGTGTTTTGCTCAAGTAAATTCCAGGTTTAGTGTAATTACAACAAATGCCACTGAATTTTCAATAAACCATAACTTTTGTTTTGTAAATCCAAATTTAGCAAGTAAATAGTCTAAATTGATCAGCTCGACGAGACCTTTCTGATTATGCTATCCATGACTTCAATTGCAGCATGCATCATATAAACATATGTTAAACAACAAATGTTATGGCAACAATTGTGATTCTAAAACCCAATTAAATGTTACTTTCTTGTTCTTCACACCTCACCATGCCATGCTACCTTTCTTGCCATGTAAATTGTGCATCATTCATCATGGCATGATTGCTTGCTTGACGCATCTTATTCATATGCTTGTGCTCTATATTTATGTTGGCCTTGTTTGTTTGGTTTTTCTCGGATAGACACTGAGCAGGGGTTATATCAAGAGAACCGGCACTACCCGTAACGTCCTTTGCTTCAACAGAGACACCAGGCAAGCACTACCACATGCTTGCATACATACAGTACCTATTGCCTCTATCTTATTCTTGCATCATTGAGTCGCGATTGCATAAAAATGAATCCCACGTATGCATAGCCTTTATTTTTAAACCCCACCAAGCTTGTTTCCTCCATCCCATGAGCCACTACTATAGGAGTTGTTTGAGCCATGCGAGTCGTAGAACAGCATGTGTAGGGTTTGTGAGAGTCTGGTGAATAACGAGGTACTTAAACAACTTAACCTGAGTAGTTCTGGGATAACTAAAGAAAGTGGCACCGGTGAGCAATATCTGCTATTTGGTTTTTCCTGCTCACTTGTGTCCCGTAAGACCCCGAGTACTTGATTCCTGTTCCTTGTTTTATCGCGCTATCCACATCCGGAGGTATATGGGACCCCCTGGACGAGCTTGATTCCGTCTTATTTCTTGGGGCCACAAACTAGTTTGAGGTTTTATTTACGATCTGTACTTATGCCATGCTTCTTCGCTTTATTTACGATTGTGCCAGATAGCTGCATTGTCTTGTTTAGGATCGGGACACGATTCCGGTGTCGACAAGCCCGTTTGGGGTTCCTGCTCGTTCTGACCGTCCAAAGACTTGAGGCCGTCTGAGCTTGCTTACTCCGTTCGGGATCTACTTAAGGTGGCCCTGAAATATTCTGAATCTTGTGATTGTTCACCGTGAAAGCCTCGTTGGGTTTTGATTTGGTTTTTCCGAGGTTGATCGAGTGTGTGTTGCTATTGGTGCACCGGTAAAACTTTCTCAAAGCCGTGTCATGTTATGGACGACTTGAGCACGCTTGATCATAGACAAGCATAACTAAAGTTTACTATAAATTTGACTTATAATGACTAGTAATTAGCTTCACTATAATGGAATGGCTAATTAATACTGCCAACAATTGCTTGTTTGGTTGTCGCTTGCGACAATTGTACCTGACTAGTAAGTATTGCAACTACAACGAAATGGCTGAATAAAAGTACCAACAACTGCTGGGTTTTGGGTTTATCTCACGCTCTCAGATTCGATTAGTAATTGTTGCAACCGTCACGAATGATTAACTAAAAGTGCCTTGCTTATTTTATCGTGATGATTACCTATACGACTAGTAATTACTGCAACGATAATCGAATAAATAAAGCGCCAACTGTGTGAGTTCCTCGGTTGACTTCCTCGTTTGGTCTCGAGGGGGAAACACCAGGATGGGTTTGTTTGGTGTTAGCTTCAGGTTGGATCCGAATAGGTCTTTCTCACCCCTCTCTGATATCCGCCAGTTGTATCGAGTCTCTATAGGATGTTTAGTGCATGCCGCCGCTTCGATCCACCATACCTATGTAGGCGAGGACCGCCGATTCTAGCCTCGCTGTCTTGGCCTCGATCGACGCCTTCTTTGTTTTCTGCTTTGCCCTTTGCCGGCACCCCTTTTGTTAAGCAGGTTGAGATCGACGCCGTTAGCAGGGCTACCCTTCCGGCTTGGCCTGGGCAGGGTTATGGACGCCATTGGTTATTCTTCAGGGCTCTTAGTCCCATTTGCATCTTGTCCGTAGCTGGACGCTATATCGTTTTCAAGGTGAATTGGATCTTTGAATATTATCTCTGTATTCTTGACTCTCTGAGTCGCTGCTATATATATCTGTTTTTGTGGGTCCCATCGAGGACTGTTGTGTAATGTTATTACTTCGTTTTCCACCCGCACGAAAGTGCCTGGTGGGCACCTTTGAATCGTTTCTATGCGGGTTTGAGGATGGGTTTGTTTGGTGATAGCTTCAGGTTGGATCCGGTTAGGCCATTCTTACCTCTCTCTGATAAACGCCAGTTGTATCGAGTCTCTATAGGTTGTTTAGTGCATGCTGCCGCTGCCGCTTCAGTCCACCATACCTATGTAGGCGAGGACCGCCGAATTCTAGCCTCGCTGTCTGGCCTCGATCGACGCTCCTTCTTTGTTTCTGCTTTGCCCTTTGTCGCACCCCTTTGTTAGCGTGTTCGAGATCGACGCCGTTAGCGTGGTTACCCTTCCGGCTTGGCCAGGCGAGTTATGGACGCCATTGGTTATTCTTCGTGGCTCTTAGTCCCATTTGCTTCTTGTCCGTAGCGGACTCTACCATTTTCAAGGTGATTTGGGTCTTGTATCTTATATCAGATTCTTGACTCTTGAGTCGCTTATATATATATATCTGTGGGTTCCATCGAGGACCTGTGTAATGTTATTACTTTTTCCACCCGCACGAAAGTGCTGGTGGGAACCTTTGAATCGTTCTGCGTGCAAGATATGGCACTACAAGAGGAGGCTAGTAGGCGGATGTTCGAGGAGTCCAAGAAACACAAAGAGGATGCATCAAGCTCGGCAGAATGGCAACTCCTTCTAAGCGGGCGGGTTCCTAACACCCGTGCCTCCCGGCTCCACCAAGACCTGCGAGTTTCACGCCAAGGCCATCAAACTTCACCACCGCGGCTCCTGTGGGCTACAACAACCCTTACCGAGCGCTGGCGTGAGTCCTCGCTTCTCTGCCCACGCCCACCGGTGCTCCTTCACATGTGGAGGTCTGGACATTCCCACCGGCTGCCCAATGAAGAACAAAGCTCTCCTCAACCCCCACCAAGATCTGCATCAAGCTCTCCTTCGGTTCGTGCACCGCCTCGGGCTCTCAACATCAACACTAAGCCGGGTCGCGGTTGTTCGAGCTAATCTTCAACGCCTCTCAAGCCGAGCTCGCACTGGAGTTGTCATGGGTATGCTATCGCTAACTCGGTCCTGCGAAGTTCTCTTTGATTCGTGCATCGCATTCATTTGTGTCTCACAAGTTTGCAAATGAGAATGAGTTAGTCATGATTCCTCTCCAAAAGCGGTTAATGGTTCTTTCTCCGGGCAAACATGAGGGCTGCTCACATCACTCATGGAAATCGGATCGAGATTGGTGGTTCTTCATTCTTGGCTTCTTTGATTACGGCAACTCGACATTGATGTCATCCGGCATGGATTGGTTGACAAGAAATGCATTGTGATCGACTTGAACGCCGGTGTCTCAAGATCCCGAAGGCCATCTAGTCTTTTCTCCAAGTCGACTCGAGGTCCAGCTCTATTCCTTGGGCTGCTCGAATGATGATGCTATGGAAGCTATTCGGAAGGTACCATGGTCCGTGAGTTTCCGGATGTTTTTCCTAAGAGTTGCTGTATGCCTCCGGATCGCGAGGTTGAATTCGTGATCGAGCTTGAACCTCGAACGGCTCCTATCTCCAAGAGGCCATACAAAATGGGTCCTTCGAATGGTCGAACTCAAACGACAACTTGATGAACAAGAGAAGTTGGGTTTCATTCAACACACTTCTTCTTGGGGTAGTCCAACAATCTTCGTGAAGAAGCGTGATGTAACCGATAGGCTATGTGTTGACTACCGGGCTCTAAATGCAAAACCATCAAGAACAAATATCCTCTTCCTCGGATAAATGATCTTTGATCACCGGCGAGCTGTGGTGTTCTCTAAGCTGGATTTGAGGAGTGGTTATCACCAAATCAAAATTCAAGGAGGATGTGCCCAAGACAGCTTTCACCACTCGCTATGGACTGTATGAGTACACGGTCATGTCTTTCGGCCTCACCAACGCCTTTTGCTACCTTCTCGAGGTCGATGAACTCCGCTTTCATGGAGTACTGGACAAGTTTGTGGTGGTATATCTGGATGACATTCTGTCTATTCCAAGTCCAAGGAGGAGCATGAAGAGCACCCGAGGTGTGTCTGAACAAGCTTCGTGAGAACCGCTTGTATGCCAAGTTCTCAAAGTGTGAGTTCGTTGCAAGTAACCTATCTGGGCATGTTATCTCTGCCAAGGGCATTGCAGTCAACCCGAAACCGTGAAGACTATAGTTGAATGGCTTCCTCCTGCTAATGTCAAGGAAGTGCGGAGTTTTCTTGGCTAGCTATTGCCGTCGCTTTGTGCGTAACTTCTCAAGATAGCAAAGCCTCTTCGATCTCCTCAAGAAAGGCAAGAAGTACTGTGGACACACCTTGCCAAGAAAGCTTTGAGACACTCAAAGAGAAGCTCACTTCCACGCCAGTCTTGGTTCCTCCGGATACATCCAAGCCTTTCCAGATCTTCTGCGATGCCTCTTTGCAAGGATTGGGTGCGGTCCTTATGCAAGAGAGACAGGTGGTTGCTTATGCCTCTCGTCAGTTGAAGACGCATGAGGTCAACTATCCCACACATGACCTTGAGCTAGCAGCGATGGTCTTTGCCTTGAAGTCAGGAGGCACTACTTGCTTGGTAACCGTTGTGAGATCTTCTCGGACCACAAGAGTTTGAAGTATATCTTCACTCAACCGATCTCAACCTTCGCAAAGGAGATGGATTGAAGCAATCAATGACTTCGATGTGACCATCAACTACCTCGTGCAAAGCAAATGTCATGGCGGATGCGCTTAAGCCGAAGCTTATGTCAACAACCTCATGGTGGAAGAGCGTGACCTCTCTTGTGCGAGGAATTCGTCTCAACTCGAGATTGTGGAACAAGGGCATCTCCGAACCTTCCGCTACTCCTCTCTTGGAAGAACAAATTCGCTCTCGTCGACTTGGTGATCCGCGACACTAAAAGCTCATCGCTAAGCTTGGCACCAAGTATGAATCCTTCCATGTTGATGATCAAGGCTCGCTCTTCTTTGATCCGGATGTTTGTTCCAAACTACCCGGTCCGAGAGACCAAGTTCTCAAGGAGGCACATGATTCGGTTCTTTCTATCCATCCCGCAGACAAAGATGTACATGGACTTGAAAACACAATCACCGTGGCACAGGTTGAAAAGGTATTGTGCCAAGTACGTCTCGAATGTGATGTTCCTGCAGAGTCAAGGCTCATCGAAACCATTTGGTCTTCTGCCATTGAAGCCTCCGGAATGGAAATGGGAGAAAGTTGAGATGGACTTCATCACGGGCTTTCAAGGTCGCAGAAGGCAACAATGCAATTTTGTTGTCATCGATGTGCTTTCTAAAGTGGCACACTTCTTCCATCAAAGAAACAATTTACGGACTTGATTGGTGAGCTCTACATCAACAGATTGTCTCTTTGTATGGGGTTCCACTGGAAATCAGTTCAGTGGGAGCATCTTCACCTCAAAGTTCTGGAGAGTTTCCAAAAGCTTTGGGAACGGTTGAACTTCAAAGACTGCTTACCACCCTCGGCAAGGACAAGTGGAGAGGATCAATCGATTCTCGAGGACATGCTTAGAGCTTCGTCATCTCGTTTGGCATGAAGTGGGAGGAATGCCTTCCATATGCTGAATTCTCCTACAACAACAGCTTCCGTAAGAGTCTCAAGATGGCACCATTCGAGGCTCTCTATGGACGCAAGTGCAGACTCCCATTGGTTGGTCAGTGTGAGAAAGAATCTGGTTTGGCCTCGACATAGTGACTCGGGCCGAGGAGAAGGTGCATATCATTCGGAGAACTGAAGATTGCTCGAGTCGCGGAAGAGCAACTATGACAGAAGCACAGATATGGTATATGCCCTGGTGATCTAGTCTACCTTCGTGTCACTCCCATGAGAGGAACACACCGCCCGGTATCAAAGGAAAGTTGGCTCCGAGATACATCGGTCCTTTCAAGATACGTGGTAGAAGAGGAGAAGTTGCTTATGCACTAGAGCTTAGGAAAACTCAAAGTCCATGATGTTTTCCACATCTCTCAGCTCAAGAAGTGCTTCAAAGACCCCTGCAAGACCGTGGACCATGAGCTAATCGACCTCCAAGAAGATCTCTCTTATCAAGAGCACCCCAAAATCCTCGAGACCCATGAGCGAAGGACTCAACAAGTCCATCAAATTCTGCAAGGTGCGGTGGTCACACCATTACATTGATGAAGCAACTTGGGAGCGTGAAGATGAACTCCGTGCCAACCATCCTTCTCTCTTTGTGTCTTCTTCTTCTTCCTAGAATCTCGGGGCGAGATTCCTGTTTAGTGGGGGAGAGTTGTAGCATCCCAGTTGTCTAACCCCTGTAATGCTACATGTCATAATAATAAAATGGGCTACTTCCAACATATATTTGTTGCATCATCATCATATCATGCTCATGTCATCATACCACCTTGCATTTGTGCATCATATAAAACCCTTTCTTGTTTGGTTCTTATCTCATGTGCATAATTAATTGTATTTGCCTCTTGATATTGTATTTGGCTCTTGATACATTGTTATATGCCCAAGTTGAGTTGGGGCATCTCTTTGACTCCACCACCTTATCTTTCACCACCTTATAATTCCACCATCCAATAATATGGGCTTGGCCTTTATTGAGTTTTTCCCTAGCCCATGTTGTTGGTTGGATCCACTCCTAATCTATTGCTTGGCCTTTGCCCACCTTTTTGGGAATGCAAGGATTAAAAGCCACAAGAAGTAATGTTGTTTTCACAATATGACCTTTGGGCTTTAATTGCCTTGCATGGGCCATGCAAGTATCCTTTTTCCTAGCTTTTGGTTTTGTTGGAATTCTAATGGATCCCTTCTTTCTTGTTTGATCTTGTGTTGGTAGTGCTAACCTCTCTCTCCTTCTCCTTTGGCTACATCAAAACCCCTTGGACCTTGCACCCACTTGTGCTATGAGCAATGCTAAACCTTAAACCACCCCCTTTTCTTTGTTCATGCTTGACCTATGTTTGGATCATGCATGAACCCAAAAAACCCATCACCAACCTTGACCCTCTCTCCTCCTCACCCTCTTTTCTTGCTTAATCTTGCTAGTGCCAGATGAAGCTTGCTTTGCCAAGTGTAGTACCATCTTCACCTCTTCTAACTCAAACCCCCCTACTAGTTAAACCCAAAACCCCATCTAGTCTACACAAAACAAAGTGCTCCCTCTCTCTCTTTTCTACCCTAAAACAAAAACCTACTTTTCCATCTATTCTAAACTACAACCCCTAATCTACCTCTCCCTTACACATAAACCCTAAGTACCCCTCTCTCCTATCTAGCTTGCCCCATGTCCCTCTCAACCTCTCCACCCTACCATGCGCCTACCCCAGCATCCTAGCTACCCAGCCACCCCTCTCTATCTACCCCCACACGTGACCAGACCATGCCCTCTTCCCTAGCCTAGACCCGAGCCTCCCTCTTCCTCTTTTCCTCTCTCTCTCTATCTACCCTTCCTCCAACTCGACCTGCAGCCCGGCCTACTGCCCGCTGCCCCTGGCACCACAGCCCCTGGCACCGCCGCCCAGCGCCAGCCTGCACAGCTCACGTGGGAGGTGCACCCACGCCCACCCTACCATCTACCCTCCCCACGCCACATCCGCCTCCTCTCCTCGTTCCTATCCACCTCGCCCTGCCTCTCCTAGATCCCAGACGCCCCAGACCTCTGCTTCCCTATCTCCCTTCTTCCTCCCGGATCGCCAGCCCAAAACCCTAGATCGACAAACCGCGCGCCTTCGCTCGAGGCGCGCCAACAAGACAAGTACGGTCGCCTACCTCCCTGCTCGAGTGGAACGTAGGAGCTGGCGCCGAGAACCCCTGCCGCCGTGCCCACGCTGCGGGGCGCTTCCGCCCGGCCCTCGCCAGCGATCCCCTTCTCCGCCGGCCGAATCGACCACACCGTCGAGCTGCGGGTGAGTCCCTCCTCCCCCCAGACAACCTCTTGCTCTTCCTCTCGCCGTGAGCCGCCGTAGCAATCTGCGCCTGAAGCGCCACAGCTTGGCTGCTGCGGCAATGAGAGATCTGGGCACATTCAACCGCCCATGCGCCACAGCCGCCTCACATTGTCACCTGCATCAAAGTTGTAGGCCAAGATGTCTTCTCCTTTTGTTTTGGCGGCGGCGTCGAGACGCTACTTGCCGCGTCAACGTCGGCGAAGATCCGGCCAGCTCGCCAAGGCGTCGCGTTCAGCGGCGGACAGCGTCGCGTGCGTTTGCAAAGCAGAACCCCAGTTTTCCGCCTCACGCCCAGATCCGGCCCCACCGCGGTGTCCACAGGAATCTTGCGAAGGTTCTGGGTTTGGTTTAATCAAACCCGCCCTCCGCCACACTGTCGCCTGCTCGTTCGCGGTAGCGTCGCGTGTGCTTTTCACGTTTAGCCCCCTGGCCGTTTTGGTTCGTCAACCCGCGGTCCGCAGGGCCCGTTGTCAGCGGCTGTGGTTGTTTTGCAAAAAGGTTCTGGTGTTTTTCCTTTATAAACCCGCGGTCCCCTGAGCCTCAGTCACTGTCGCGTGGGCCGCAGGACACCCCTAGCCCCACCTGTCAGCGACTCAGGGCTGAGTAGTTCGGTAGAAAACGTTTCAGAGGTGGTTAAATTCAAATTCTGTCAAATATTTTGCAAAATTCAAATTCAAATTCAGTTTTTAATAACTTTATCATACTTTATCCAAACTAGACAAATGATATATGTTTTTGATTCAGAAAAATGAGAGGAATTCAAATATGCCATCTGTTTTGTGTTTTGCTCAAGTAAATTCCAGGTTTAGTGTAATTACAACAAATGCCACTGAATTTTCAATAAACCATAACTTTTGTTTTGTAAATCCAAATTTAGCAAGTAAATAGTCTAAATTGATCAGCTCGACGAGACCTTTCTGATTATGCTATCCATGACTTCAATTGCAGCATGCATCATATAAACATATGTTAAACAACAAATGTTATGGCAACAATTGTGATTCTAAAACCCAATTAAATGTTACTTTCTTGTTCTTCACACCTCACCATGCCATGCTACCTTTCTTGCCATGTAAATTGTGCATCATTCATCATGGCATGATTGCTTGCTTGACGCATCTTATTCATATGCTTGTGCTCTATATTTATGTTGGCCTTGTTTGTTTGGTTTTTCTCGGATAGACACCGGTGGGTTATATCAAGAGAACGGAGCACTACCTGTAACCGCCCTTTGCTTCAAGAGACACCAGGCAAGCACTACCACATGCTTGCATACATACAGTACCTATTGCCTCTATCTTATTCTTGCATCATTGAGTCGCGATTGCATAAAAATGAATCCCAAGTATGCATAGCCTTTATTTTTAAACCCCCCCAAGATTGTTTCATCCATCACATGAAACACTAATATCGGAGTTGTTTGAGCCATGCGAGTCGTGAAACAACATGTGTAGGGTTTGTGAGAGTCGTGAATAACGAGGTACTTAAACAACTTAACCCAGTAGTTCTGGGATAACTAAAGAAAGTGGCACGGTGAGCAATATCTGTTTTGGTTTTTCCTGCTCACTTGTGTCCCGTAAGACCCCGAGTACTTGATTCCTGTTCCTTGTTTTATCGCTATCCACATCCGGGAGGTATGGGACCCCCACGGACCAGAGCTTGATTCCGTCTTATTTCTTGGGGCCACAAACTAGTTTGAGGTTTTATTTACGATCCGTACTTATGCCATGCTTTCTTTGCTTTATTCGATTGTGCGAGGATAGCACCTTTGTCTTGTTAGGATCGGGACACGATTCCGCTGTGTCGACAAGCCCGTTTGGGGTTCCCGATCGTTCTGACCGTCCACCCGACCTTGAGGCCGTCTCGAGCTTGCTTACTCCGTTGGGATCTACTTAAGGGTGGCCCCGAAATATTCTGAATCTTGTGATTGTTCGATCGTGAAAGCCTCGTTGGGTTTTGATTTGGTTTTCGAGGTTGATCGAGTGTGTGTTGCTATTGGTGCACCCGGCGGTAAAACTTTCAAAGCCGTGTCCGCGGTTATGGACGACTTGGAGCACAGTTTCTTGATCATAGACAAGCATAACTAAAGTACCGCTTAAATTTGACTAAGTAACTTGACTAGTAAATAGTGCAATACTCACGGAATGGTTAATAAAATTTCCAACGGCTGGGGTTGTTAAATCGCTTCCTTGTTGGTAGCGAGGAGGAGGATGGATCGGATGAGATTACCATTATAACTGTTGTACCTAATTCACGGACATCCGCCTATCATTGGTTAGGCGGATGGTTAGCGCTATCTGTAGAATTGCTAGGGTTTATATTTTGCTGCAATTCGTCACCCAGTTGTGTCCCCTTTAGAGGCATTAAGACTTCTTGAGTACCCTTAGGGTCTCACGATAAATTCTTGATTCGGATGAGCAGTACCTTCTCGGGACGGATCTTTGGGTGGAAGAAGCCGATGAAGTGGGCAACGATCGTATGGTGTAGAGATTCCGGATCGTGGATCCGTGAGACTGTAGTTGGGATGTGCTTATTTTCTCCGCATCTTATGCCTATTTGCTTCTTATCCGTACTGGATCTTGTTTTGCCTTAGCATGATACTCTTATGTGTGCTATATGAGAGTTATCCTAAATTATAGATGTATCTAGGTCATTTGAATCTTGCCGTATGGCGTTGGTATATTCCTTTCTTTCTAGATGGTGTGGCTCGATGTACTCTTGTATGGTGGCTTGACATACCCACTTGTGTCGTAGTTGATCCTTCGCTGCCGACTCACGCCCGTCTGGTCCCGTTGAGAGGTTAGCGGTTGGGACGTCTGAAAGGACTACCAGTGAGTGGCTTTTGGGGCCCCGCCGTACTATTTCAACCGCTATCTCTCATCCAGGCTTGTATCTAGGAGCGTAGTTCACCGAGGTAGTTACAGGTTACTATGTATCAGAAAGCTTATAGCAAATGAACTATATTAAATGACTTGATCTTTATGCTACGCTTAACTATAGGAGTATGTCCATCACATCATTCTCCTAATGATATGACCTTGTTGTTAATAACATCTCTATGTTCATGATCAGGAAACCATGATCATATATTAACCAACAAGCTAGTTTAACAAGAGGCTTTACTAGGGACTCTTATTTTAGTTTACAAATCACACAAGTATTAATGTTTCCGGTTAATACATTTATAGCATGGTATGTAAACATTTATCATAAGTATGAAGATATGATAATAACTACTTTATTATTGCCTCTTGGGCATATCTCCAACAGTCTCCCACTTGCACTAGAGTCAATAATCTAGTTTCAAACCTTTGTGTATTCAACACCTATGGCCTTCCGGTGTTGTATGTACACGATTGCTAGTGGTCAACTGATCTCCGGATCTGACACTTCCCGGTCGTGTGTAATTGCATGTCTTTGCGTCTCGCATCACTCATTCTCTAATGAGATGGCTTTGTATAAATTTGGTCTTTCGGTGTGACCTTTATCTCTTTGGGGTTAAAACATGTTGATAATATTGTCGTACAATATATCTTCATAGTATTATCCCGCTGTGAACTACACCTAGTTTGATAACAAACTACTTGACACAAATGCCCTCTTTTCGCTAAAATAGCAGTCATATACTTAGCCTTTTGTTGTAGTATCTGTCACAATGTCTTAACTTTGGAACTCATCCAAATCTATTATGGAACTCACTTTCCATTATATTGTGCCACCCTTAGTTTAGATTGAGATAAACTTAATTTGTACTTTGTGACAAAACTAGTATCAATGTAGTACTTTTACAATTAACTAACCATTTATTTGTCACTTCTACAAATATTATACTCTTAGTTCTTCCAAAAGATCATAAGAATATCCTTACTATTGTCCAATGATCATCTTACGAATCGTTCTGGTATATGCTCACAACATTTAGAGCATAGGACATATCTGGATTTATACATATCACAGTATGATTGATATAAATACTCTTTGTGATTTCATACATCAAGTATCAATCTATACTTGATTATTTGTTTCACTTACCCTGTTTCAATACACTTGAATATATCATCAATATTGAACTCATTCAATCCTTTCTGTGCGACAAGAACCTTTCTTGTAGTTTCTATATTGAACTCATTCAATATCTCATCTATGTACTTCTGGCACAACCATATTGGCGTCTATTGATGCCAATTATTTGGGTTTTGCCTAAGTCTTTCATCGAGATGAAATTCTTATCTTGTGTTATAAAAAGATACATCACTTCCAATCAACAATATGTCTCCTACATAATGTATTAGAAATATGTCTTAGCGCTCCCACTTAATTTCTTGCAAATGCAAGTATCTTCATCGTCTCCGACGAATTTAAACTCCTTTAACAGTTTCATCATGGTGAAGATTCCAACCCCGCAATTCTTACTTCAACCATTGAGGTTTTCATATGCTTTTAGCATCCTTTGAATTAACAAAAACCCTTCGGACCATGTTATGTACATGTCCTAGGTAACAATTCTATTAGAAGAACTTGTTTTGTTTATTCAACTACCACATAACAAAATTATATGTAGTCGTTGCTACATTAATCCGTCTAGACTAAATATCGCTAATGAAAGATCAAATCTTGTCATAGTCAACCTTTGAACATTGTTGTGAACTCTTTCCCAACATGTTGACCATTTCATAGATGTAAAACATCCATGTCTATTTCTTTATAGATCCAAACACGACTGTAAGGTCTTACACCTTTCTCGAGGGTCCTTCAAGTTTAAAACTTGATTTCTCATGTATGGAACTATCACGGATTTTATGGCTTCAAGCCATTTGACGGAGTCAAGGCTCATCATCGCTTCTTTGCATGTAGTCGGATCATTATTTTCAAATAATGATTTAACTCTCAAATCTTGGTATTCGATTGTTCATCCGACCTACTTGTTTCAATAGGAACTTGGATCTCCGTGACCACAACCTTTGAGGTACGTGAGCCATGAGCATTGTTGCCTCCTAACACTTTTGCCAAGCAACTTTGCACATATAGCTAAGGTTCTTTTAACCTTATCAAAGTTCTATTGTCCTCCCACTTAACTTTTCACGAAAAATTCCTTCTCAAAGAAACTTGACGTTCTAAGCGACAAACACTTTTGTCTCCGGTGTTTGTGGAGGAATACTTAACAGTTATACAAAGACAGGTTCATCCGACTTTGGTTGCACACAACTTTCTTATGCATAGCATACCAATGTTTAAGAAAGGACAACTTGGGTTTTATCCCAAACCATAACCTTATATGGTGTCATTTCAACGGATTATGATGGAGCTCTTTTCAGTGGAAAAATGGTAATCTCTAAAGCTTTTAATCTTTAAAATACAATGGCATTTTTATGAATTACACCTTCGATCTTACCATGTCAAACAAGGTTTAATTACATATCTCGAACGCTCCATACTCTTATGGTGTTTCGAGAAAATGCAAATCCACAGAACGATTCCTTAACTCTTAGGTATTATGCTAAACTTGTAACTCAAATATCTTCCTTTATGATCGTATCATAAACTATTTATATTCTTGTTACAATGATTTTGCACTTCATCTTGAAAATCTTTGAACTTTTAAAATATTTCACACTTCATCCTTATTAAGTAAATATTCATATATTCACTCAAATTTTCGGAGAAAGCATATGAAGTTGAAATCCATCGCTCTTGACTACACATAATGGATTTCGTACAACAATATGTACAAGTTCCAATAAGCTAGTCATTCGTTCCCTTTTGGCCTATGAACGAAATTTTAATTATCTCTAGAAAAGTTTCACGAGCGTCATTTGATCAAAAATCAAAAGACTCCAAAATTCCATCCACATGGAGTTTCTTCATGTTTTCTTTCCAATATAATTTAAACGGCGATGTCACTTCCGAAGTGATCTTTCAATCAATTTGTCTTTCGACATTTTTAGCACTAGTTTTATGGATGTGATTTCTCCAACAAGATTTGTGAATCATCCATCTTTTATGGATTACGGCAATTATTTGAACAACCCTTTTGTTCTCATAATACCTGATAAAACAAATCTTGAAGACAAGCTTCGATCAACACAATAACCCTTTATTTGTTCTCGATGAACATCATCACATATTCTTTTGCTAGTTACTTAGGCCATTGTAGTTCATGAATTGTGTTGTTTCGTATGACGATTCACACCAACAAATTCAGTATCAAATACTTGAGAACCACATTGTTTAATAAGCAAAGAATATAGCCATAACATGTATATCATCTATATACTTAAACTGAACAATTCTAGTCTTTTCTTTTCTGCCATATATTTATGAGATTCTATTTCAGTATTTCCTTTTCTGTTTGAAAGAATCTATCAACATCAATAGTGGAGTCATACATATGATACATAATCCAAAGCATGTATAATTAAATACCAATGTCTTTGGACTTGCACTTTGAAGTAGATCACAATCATCAAATGTTTGGTGTTCTTCCAAATTCCTTTCTTTAGTAATCTCTTGGTGTAGTAAATATTTTACCTACATCAAATATTCACCCTTATCATGGAATTATCCATGATCAAGCTACTTTTAGCTTATAACGGTGAATCATGAGTATAATGTTGCTCTCCAAATCCTTTTGGACGATTAGGACAACTAGTGTCTCCAACCTTTTGCAAATTCTCATCAAACATGAGAACATGTCTTTTGCCATATTATACTCTATCATGTTGCAACCAAAACTTTGTTTCAAATATCACAATATCTTCCACACATCATGGTTTCTGAAACAACTCTTTCAGATCCTAGATAACCTTGATATTAAGACAATCCTTTTGAATATCAAGAATCATGGAAACAAACATGATACTCATACACTAACTCTTGGAATTGTCACTCTTGTTTTAATACCAATTATTAAACTTCATGGAGTAACTTAACTCATCGAAAGTTTGCAATAGGACTTTTAAACTTTAGATTAACACTTCAAAACAATACGATACCAGTTCGTAAAGTAACTAACCAGAATTCTATAGTTCTATCATCTCAATTATAACTAAGCGCAAGGTGGTAAACGGATGCCAATGACTACAACAACTATGCAAATTCACTTTGATTTAGTTTATGATAAATTGAGTTCTAATTAATAATTAAATTAATCTAGGTGAACTCCCACTCAAAACAATATCCCTCACATTGTTTTAGTGATCACACGAACCAAATCCACCATATCAAAACCGATCATAACGAGAGTTGATATAGCTTCAATGGCGAACAATCAACATGTTCATCATATCTACTATATGACTCATGCTTTACCTTTCGGTGATCCGTGTTCCTGAGACCATGTCTGTACATGCTAGGCTCGTCAAGATCAAACCTTAGCTTCGTGATGAGCAATCTGGCTTGCCCACGTTGTATACACTTGCGAATCTAACACACCATCATCACGTGGTGCTTCGAAACAACAAGCTTTAGCAACGGTGCTAACTAAGGGTGAACACTTTATGACTTGAAATTCATGTGCATGAGGGATCATCTTATAATGCTACCGTCGTCTACTAAGCAATACAAGATGCATAAAGGATTAACATCACATGCAATTCATAATATGTGATATGATATGGCCTTTCTTCTTTGTGCTTACGATCTCCATCTTCAAGCACGAACATGATCTCCATCATCATCGGCATTGCATCAAGGTCAATGACGCTTCTCCATGGTTCGCCCACCGCTTCAACTATTACAACTACTTTGAATAGACACGCGGGTCTTAACATAAATTAAAGACAACCATATGGCTCCTGCCGGTTGCCAACTTACAATAAGGAACATTGCATACATCAAATATAATCACAATCATGGCCATATCACATCACTGCACACCCCTGCAAAACAAAGTTAGACGCCTCTACTTTCTTTGCATATTTTACGTGGTTTGGGGCTTTCAGTAAGTGTCGTTCTAACTTACGAACAAGAACCACAACGTTGATACTAGTATTGTTAATCACCCGTTGTAAATTGGATCTTAACTATGCTAGGAGAAACAGCACCAAGAAGCCACTTATGCAATACAAGTTGCATGTCGAGCGTGGAGCAAGTCTCATGAACGATGTCATGTAAGGTTAGCCCGGCCGCTTCATCCCAACATACCGCAAGATGCAAAGTACACAAGAAGCAATCGACAATAAAGCATCAACGCCCACAATGACCATTGTGTTCTACTGCAACAGATCTACATATAGACACAACTCGATACATCGTAGGGATTCGTAGCATGGAAAACAAAAATTCTATCGCATACAAACAAACAATCCAAGATCTATCTACTAGATTGTAGCAACGAGTCGATGGAATAACTTACCTCAAGATTCCAAAGCGTTAACGAGAGCAGATTCTCGGGTGATGTAGTCGACACTTGCCGATCTCAAGATCGCGAGACGATCCTTCCAGGCTGCGTTCAAGAGCGCAATCGGTCACATGTTCACTGACGAAGACCTTCCTATCCCTTGTTCCAAAGAAAATGGAGGTTGTAGCACTTCTCGCGATTCCAAGAAGACAACGGCGTGGTACCTAAGTAGAGGGAGATCTCGCAGGCTTCGCCTTGCCGGAGCGAGCATGGTGGAGTATGAGAGAGGCTTTAGTGGTCTAGGGATTAGACACACCAATTAGAAGGCTCTAAACCGAAGGCTAGGGCAATTAGAAGCTCTAAACCAAAACGGCTCTAAACCGGAGGCTGTGGCTAGGGTTTAGATTTAGAGGATAGGAACTTGTGTGTCTTGGAGGGGTAGCCCTGCCCCTCCCTTTATAGGTGGGAGGTGCGGCCAAGGGGAGGGGAGTCCCTCCCCAACTCGGCTTGGAGGTGGGCCGCCGGTTGGAGGAGGGAACTCCTCCCCAACTCGGTTTCAATCAAACCTCCTTCTCCTCTTTACCAAAACTAGTCGTTTGACTTTTCAAACTAGGATTTGATTAAACCCTCTATTTGGTACAGCGATGACACTTAGTACATGATGCAATCATACCAACTAGATATAACACATTCATGTACCCCTCCCCCCCGGAGTGCCGGACATTCCGGAACCTTCTAGAATGTTCCCGATGAAAACACCGGAATCATTCCCCAACTCCGAAACGGGACTTTCCTTATATGAATCTTATTCTCCGGACCATTCCGGATCTACTCGTGATATCCCGGATCCCATCCGAGACTCCGAACAACATTCGGTCTCTTTCTCATTATTCCATAACTACTCAAACAACGTCGAATCCTTAAGTGTGTCTCCTCATGCGTGAATTATGCGACATGATCGAGACACTTCTCCGATCAATAACCAATAGAGGAATCTGGAAATTCATATGGCTCCCACATATTTCTCGATTACTTTGCGATCGATCGAATGAACCACTTACACGATACCAATTTCCCTTTGTCTCACGATAGTTTACTTATCCGAGGTTTTGATCGTATCTCTCTGCATACCTAGTTCAACCTCGTTACCGATAAGTACTCTTTTCTCGCTCCCGGTATGTGATCCCTTGTGAGCTACCACATGCTTGCAAGCTAATTGGATGACATTCCACCGAGAGGGCCCAGAGTATATCTATCCGTCATATGGATGGACAAATCCCACTCTTGATCCATGTGCCTCAACACATACTTTCCGAACACTCAAGGCCACCTTTATAGCAACCCGCCACGGTGTGGTGTTTGATGTCATCAAAGCATCCTTCCGGTGATGGTGATTAGCATGATATCATGGTCGAAGGAATTAGGTTACTATGTATCAGAAAGCTTATAGCAAATGAACTATATTAAATGACTTGATCTTTATGCTACGCTTAACTATAGGAGTATGTCCATCACATCATTCTCCTAATGATATGACCTTGTTGTTAATAACATCTCTATGTTCATGATCAGGAAACCATGATCATATATTAACCAACAAGCTAGTTTAACAAGAGGCTTTACTAGGGACTCTTATTTTAGTTTACAAATCACACAAGTATTAATGTTTCCGGTTAATACAATTATAGCATGGTATGTAAACATTTATCATAAGTATGAAGATATGATAATAACTACTTTATTATTGCCTCTTGGGCATATCTCCAACACTCTACTCGATTAGGCGAACATAGGCCGAAATACAGATCAATTTTTGGTCGGACGAAACTCGATCTCGGCCTGAAAACACCGAGTTTCCCTCCTGCGTTTTCACCCGAGTTCCCGTGTTTGGCTAAATTTCAGCCGAGTTTGGCAAATTCAGGCGGATTTCATTAAAGATGGCGAATATAGGCGATTGCATCGAATTTAAACTAAAGTACTAGATAATAAACTAATAAAACGTTAAAAAGGCCGCCGCCGTCGCCTTCGTCGATGCCGTCGCCGTGTCTACATGCCGAAGTTGCGGTAGAACACCGTGTAGCCGGGATCGGCCCTGCCATCGTCCTCGCCGCCATCGTCTTCGTCGCTCGTCGGCTGGGGCGCGCGGGAGCTCCCCTGGCTGGCATCGCTGCACCTTCATGGCTGGTAAGAAGGGTCGTCGTCCTCGTCGTTGTCAAGGACAAAGAGCGGGGCGCCCTGGTAGGCGAGCGCGCGCCCGACCAACGCCTGCCTCCGGGCCACCTGCTCCTGCAGGCGGAGGACGCGTTGCCGCTCCGTATCCTCCCAGTCCATCCTGGACCATGCCAGGATGTCCGGCGAGGACGGCTGTAACATCCCAGAATTAGAGCTTAGAGATAAGCTGAACCCAGATGTGTCCATTGCATTCATGTAAAGAAAATCCGAATAATTTTCACGCTTTCGAATTAAACTTGTCAAAGTGATTGAAGCTTCTCTCAACTTGATGGAATTGAAGTAGATCATCAAGTTGACTATGATAAGTTTCAATATGACCTTTACTAAAACCTTACTATGGGTAAAGGAGATTTGATCTAAGGGTAGATCAAATGTAACAGAAGTTAAACCCTAATACAATACTTAATGAATAATATTTGATATTTAAGAGATCATATCATAGTATTCATTACCATCACTCATGAATACCAAGTTAAGAATATAACCCAAGTAACAAGAATTCAATAACTAAGTCTTAACCTATATCATTCTTATCAATTCCTACCATGATCATCATGGTATTTCTTAAACACTAATTCTTTATCACTTGTTGAGTAGGAAGGAAATCAAGTCAAGATCATTCACCGTATATCCTTTTATCCATATCAATCTTTACCATTTCTACTTAATCATATTCTAATATCTATTGTTCATCAATATTGAGTAATCAACTATTGATTCACCAATTCTTAGCCTATCAATTCTTGATCTATCAACTCTTGTCCTTATCATAGAATTCACTTAAGGCCTATAAAGAAAGAAGTAAGAAGAGGTAAATAGTAATGCTAGTCTTAGATATCATCTATAGGATGGGAGAATTTGAAGAGGATCAAATCAATATGATAATTGATGGAGTTAACTTACTCCTGAAATGATAGAAGAGGCATTTGGAATATATAATTATATGGTGATAAAGAAGATTACAAGGATGAATCCTGAAGAAAGTTACCAGGAGTAATCCTATTGGATCAAGTAGGTATAGTCAATGAATAATATCTCTTAGTCTAATAGAGATAAACAAAAGATAATTATAATACAACTGTAATGTTGTATGGATGAAAGCCTTGATTAGCCAACTAGAAACCTAAACCATAAAGGATCAAAGGATTATAATGATCACGCTTTAGTCACCAAGATTGAATTCTTATATTATGTATAAGTGACATTGGTGGATAGAACATGATTGAACCCTAGTATAGATATATTATTCTAGGTTAGCCATGGAAAGTCACCATGATATGATGTGAAATTTGAATATAAGATACTGGAGTTAAGTAAATATAAGATAGTATGATTAAGCTAAAGCTAGTGTAGCATGGAGTTATTGAAGTAGTGTTATTCCTATTAAAGGATAGTAAGATTTTGAGGAGAGTAGTTTGATATGTACATCTACTGGAGTAATGATGGTAATGAGTAAATAGGAAGTGTTGATAATTTTATTCTTGTGAAGCAAAGCTCATCATGTGAACACATGATGATGGATATGGAGTAGTATATCGAGGAAAAGAATTCTTTTAGTAGAAGACAAGAATTATGAAGTATGGAAGATAGGAATTCTTGATAAACACTAAACCTTAACTCTAGAATCAAACTTAATATCTATTTCATCTATTGGATCAATTCTCTTATTTCCATAGTGATTTATAGGAATATTTCCCTATAGCAAATCACTTAAGCACATCTTTGTCATCTCCAATTATCATAACCATATGTGCTTAGGAGTTATCTTTATCAATTATTTTCCATAAGACCTTCTAGAAAAGAACTTTCTATTTTAAAAGGGGACATCATTAAAGATCACAAACATAAATGGCAAGTGCTAGAAACCATTATACTCTAATATTATATCTATATTTTAACCACACTTAAGAAAGTAGTGAATAACTAGTTCAAGAAATCATCTATGTATATTTTTAAATAAGTAGGGTGGTTAGGATTCACCTATTAGTGGATTATGAGTAAAAGAATTTACCATTTTAAGAACCTTAATAATTAAACCATCTTATATAATGATTTTTATATAATAATAAATATGGTTATACTCTATGCATATCCTTAGCTGTATTAAACCATTACCATTACACTCATAAAGAGGAAATATAAATCATTTTATAAGTTCTCAATAAATAAATATATATATAAGTAAATCTCTAAAACATAAGTGATAAATATTGCACTCAATAAAATAGTTTCCTATTAGTTTAAAATTATAAGAAAATCAAGAAAGGTATCAACACCACTTAGTTTCCAATATTCCTGCATTATTTAATGTGCTCTATAAAAATTCTGGATATTTAAATACTTATAAAAATTCATATTTGAAAGGGTTAATGAAAACAGAAAATCAAAAGGTTTTGCTTAATAAAAACTGGAGCCACTGCAGCAGCCCAGACCGACCCATTCCTCTCCTTCCTTCACAGCCGGCCATTACCACAGACCCACTGGCCCAAGCCACCCAACTAGGCATAATACCCATTTGTCTCTCCTATCCGTCGTCTTCCTCCCAAATGACAAGCAGCTAAGCCACTGCTCGCCAAAGATCGCGATTCTCGCCCGCCTTTCTGGAGAGAGGATATAAGGACCTCGTGGTGCTCGCTTCGATCTCATCCTGCTTTTCCTTCCAAGCGACCTCCGTCTCTATTTTCTCAAACCCGAAAACCGAAGACGACAGTGCCGATGAATCGTCGTTCCGCGTCACCCGTGCCGGAGACAACGCCATGACATCTGCCTCGCCCCATCTTCCTCCTCACCAATTGAATTAAGGAGGAGCACCCAATCGACGCCAGTGACTCCATCTTTCGAGCCCGCGTCCACCGCCGTCACCATTACTGCTGCTATAGCCTTCCTCCGGCCTCGTCGAGCTTCCTATCGCAAAGAGGGTAAGCTCATGATTCGAAGAACCCTCTCTGGCCATCCACGTCCTCTATGTTGTTGTGTCTTCGAGCCGCTGCCGGTTCCGTTGTAGTCGTCGTGGGTGAAGTTTTAGGCCGCCCCAGACTCCACGTCACCGTTTTAGGTAGCCTAGCGAGAGGAGCTCCAATTCGTGCAGGATCCCATCACCGCATGTGCCGTAGCACCACCACCGTATGGTCGCCGACGTTAGTTAACCTCCACTGTGACCAAGCCAGTCAAACTGTGGGTCCTTCCCCACTTAGGTGGCTCGCTGACGTGCTCGGACCCCTTTGTCAGTTGTGGGTAGACTCTGGCCCGGTGAGAAGTGTTTCAGTACCTGTGCTGATGTCGTGGTGATGTCAGCATGATGTAATAAAAGTTTTAATAATTATAGAAATTGATTTAAATCTTGTAGATTCAATATCTTTTATTTTATAATTCATAAATATATGTTAATATATGAAAATTTTCAGAAAAATAAAACCTATAACATTAAACAATTTATTAAACATTTTTATGCCAACAATTTAAATAATTATTATTTAATAAAGATTTTACAAGTTTAATACTTTTAAAATTCATATTTTAATATTAGTAAATGTTAAAAAATATAAATAAAATAGCAAAAATCTTAGAAAAATAAGAGCAAATAATTTAAAACTATAATCATGTATTATTATTTCACATAATTAAATATTTATTATTTATTACGTGTTTATAAAATGATAAATCTTATAAAAATCATATCTTATTATTTAAAAATTCATAAAAATATATGTAATATACCAAAATGAGCACAAAAATAATAACTACATGTTAAAAATATAATATTCCACTTTTGAGGTGAATAAAAAATTAAAACACTTTAACAACTTGAATTTAAACCTATTTCCTTAGTTAATAATTCATATAAGGGTAAATAAAAAATTGCTAATATTTCTAAAATTATCCAATTGAGTCTAATAAATAGTATTATTCTTAAATATTGATAATATGAATTCAAAATGGTTCAACACATTTTAAAGACAATCTTATTGAGTTATCATTCAACCACAAATTTATAAACATACCAAAACACTATAATGAATCCATAAGTAGTAAATAATATTGTTTACTTATTCACACACCATAACCACACCCTTATAAGGAAATAAATCCTTTTTACATTTATAAAGTTAGGAAACCACTATTCAAATGGAAGTATTGCCACTCTTAAAGTATCCTTAGGGAAACATTATGAAGTGAACAAAATACATGTATCATGAGTAATACACCCTAAGTCTATTTATGTTCTTAAAAATTAACTTTAAGTCTACAAGACTTTCAATATAATGCTAAAGAATTTGTTATGTGTTTTATAGTTAAATTTGGTCTATTTTAATTAAGACCTAAAGTATCTCAAGTCCAGACTATTCGAGCAAGCATAAACAACATCACTCACATTCTATCAATCATATTCTAAAAGCTATCAGGATTGTTTGAACCTTAGTAAGGTAATATTTTCTTCAAATGTTATTCTTTTTGCCACTTCAAACAATAATTCTTATATAAGTAGTCTTTGAGTAGCATTCCACATTCGTATATATTGTTATTGTATGGTATTATAATTACATGTTGTTCCACACACACTCACAAGCCTGAATAAGAAGCACAAGTGTGAAACTTAATCTAAAAGGGCAACGAATTCTAAAGAAACCATTTCCAATATCCAAACCCTAGAATAACGTTATTCCCGGGATTCGAGTTTATCAACTTGCGTTACATTTGTAGGGTTTGCAGCATAGAAAACAAAAAAATCCTACGATGGGAACAACTATGTACCAAGATCTATCTACTAGATACAAACAACAGACGGATGTATATTGGTAGAGAACATACCCTTGAATACCGACAAAGCTTAACGAGTTAAACTCGTGGTTGATGTAGACGATCTCTTGTCGTTCTCAAGATCGAGAGGAAGTCCTAGCGCCACAAATCAGCAGCGCATCCGTGCTCGCACACACGTCCGAGGCACCGAGCAACCTCCGCTTCCTCGCTCCAGCGATGCAGCGGAAGCACAACTCTTTCTTTTCGAATAGCCACCGGGAACATGTATCTCGCTAGTCCGAGACCACGGGGGATAAATTCTAGAGGGGGGAGAGATCCTTCACGAGGAGGTGTGAGTGAGAAGAGTGGAGGGGATGCCTTTTATAGGAGAGGAGGGCAACCCCAAGGGAGTGGCCGGCGCATGGGGGCTGTCCCCTTAACCTCCCCTCATTCATGTGGGTGGACACTCCACTCACAAAATTCCTTTAAATTCTCTCCACTCAAAATTGCTATTAAATTTCCACCAAATTTAATGCAAACTCTCATTAAATAAAACTCCTTTTATTTATTCAGAATTTTTTCAATTACTTTAATGACAAACATTCACATATAACCCCTTGATAGAATTCTATTTCACATGCAAAAACACTTTCTGCAGTTTTACCCAAAAACCTGTTTCGGTATCTAGTGAAATAAATTCCTGCGCTTGTTATTCTTTTCGGCATGAAACTTTTGCTACAAATGGATGTCGGTGTCTCTTAAGTGTGTCACCCTACGGTTCGCGAATAATGCGGACATGATCGAGACCCCTCTCGGATCAATAATCATAAGCGGGATCTAGAGACCCATACTGACTCCCACACATTCAACGATGACTTTCTTGTGATCATCGGAACCTTTTACACTAGTATCTTAATCCCTTTGTTTCACGATATATTACATGTCCGAGATTCGATCATCGGTATCTCCATACCTAGTTTGGTATCGTTACTGACATGCACTCTTTTCTCGTTCTGGTGATATAACATTCTAGTGATCAAATCACTTGCTTGCAAGCTAATCAATGTGATATCACCGAGAGGGTCCAGAGTATATATCTATCCGTCATCGGGATGAACAAATTCCACTCTCGATCCATGGGCCTCAACATAACACTTTATTAGTTCTAAACCCATCTTTATAATCACCCTGTTACGGTGTGACGTTTGATGTTGTCAAGAAACTCTTCCAGTGTTAGTGATTGACATGATCTCATGGTCTAAGGATTAGGATCACTTCTTAAGTTGTTATAGCAATATAAACTCAATGACTTTGATCGTAATGCTATACTTCGGATGAATGTTCATCACACCATTACACTAATCATGTGATCCTGTTATTAACAACATCTAATGTGCATGATCAGGAAACCTTGATCATCTTGTTAATCAACGAGCTAGTTTATGAGAGAGGCATAACTAGGAACTTTCTGTTTGTTTATTAAACACACATGTATTAACGTTTCTGTATTAATACAATTATAGCATGCAAATAAACATCTATCATATACTTGGAATACACATAATAAACACTTTATTATTGCCTCTCAGGGCATATTCCCTTCAGTCTCCCACTTGCACTAGAGACAATAATCTAGTTACATAGTGATGAATCTAACACCCATGGAGTTCTGGTGTTGATCATGTTTTGCTCTAGCGAGAGTTTTAGTCAACGGATCTGCTACATTGAGATCCGTGTGTACTTTACAAATCTTTATATCTCCATCCTTGACATGCTCGTGGATGGAGTGAAACCGGAGCTTAATATGCTTGGAATTCTTGTGAGACCTTGGTTCTTTGGCACTGGCAATGGCACCATTGTTGTCACAATAGATCACCATTGGGTCCAATGCGCTAGCAACCACACCTAGTTCGGATATGAACTCCTTCATCCAAACTGCTTCCTGAGCCGCTTCCGAAGGAGCAACATATTCGGCCTCCGTTGTTGATCCCGCCACCACATGTTGTTTGGAACTCCTCCAACTAACCGCTCCGCTATTCATGAGAAATACGTATCCGGATTGAGACTTAGAGTCATCCGGATCGGTGTCAAAGCTTGCCTCAACATAAAATTTAGCGACGAGCTCTTCTTCATCTCCGTACAGAAGAAACATATCCTTAGTTCTTCGTAAGTACTTAAGGATATTCTTGACCGCTATCCAGTGTTCTAAACCTGGATCCGATTGGTACCTACTAGTCAAACTAATAGCATGTGCGACATCCGGTCTTGTACATAGAATGGCGTACATTATAGAACCTACGGATGAAGCATAGGGGACTTTGTCCATTATCTCTCTTTCTTCCGCCGTAGCCGGACTTTGAGTCTTACTCAATGTCTTGCCTTGCAACATAGGTAAGAACCCCTTCTTACTTCCGTCCATTTTAAACTTCTTTAAAATCTTATGAAGGTATGTACTTTGCGATAGCCCTATTAGGCGCCTAGATCTATCTCTATAGATCTTTATGCCTAATATGTATGACGCTTCACCTAGGTCCTTCATTGAAAATTTGCTGTTTAGATAACTTTTAACACTATTTAAAAGATCTATATCATTTCCGATCAATAATATGTCATCCACATATAGTATTAGAAATGCCACATTGCTCCCACTCACTTTCTTGTAAATACAAGCTTCTCCATAAGTTTAGACAAATCCAAACTCTTTGATCACCTCATCAAAGCGGAGATTCCAACTTCCTGATGCTTGATTCAATCCATAGATGGATCGCTGAAGTTTGCACACCTTGTTAGCATCTTAGGATCGACAAAACCCTTTGGTTGTATCATATACAACTCTTCTTCAATATTACCATTGAGAAATGCGATTTTGATATCCATCTGCCATATCTCATAATCGAAATATGCAGCAATTGCTAACATAATCCTAACTGACTTTAGCATCGCTACAGGAGAGAATGTCTCGTCGTAGTCAACTACTTAAATTTGTCGAAACCCCTTTGCGACAAGTCGAGCTTTATAGACAGTCACATTACCATCAGCATCAGTTTTCCATTTGAAAATCCCTTTTTCTCCACGGCCTTTCGGTCGTGAGCTAATTCCACCAAGTTCCAAACTTGATTTTCATACATGGATTCCATATCGGATTTCATGGATTCTAACCATTTGTTGGAATCCGGGCTCATCATCGCTTCTTCGTATGTCACAGGTTCATCAATTTCATCAACCATGAAATTCACAACAGGTTTCAGAAGCTCGAGTCTGCGTGTCCTTCTAGACCTACGAGGTTCAGTAGTACTCTCTTTCGGGGTTTTAGGATCATTATCATTAGTTCCCTCTTCAACTGGTGAAGCCAACTCCGGAATGACTTCCGGCGCTGCGCTACTCGCCATACTTTCAAGAGAAGGTTCAAAAACCTCTTCGAGTTCTACCTTTCGACTACTCACACCTTTCGCGAGAAACTCTTTCTCTAGAAAGGATCCATTCTTGGCAAAAAAAACCTTGCCCTCGGATCTGTGATAGAAGGAATACCCAATAGTTTCCTTAGGGTATCCTATGAAGACTCATTTTTCCGCTTTGGGTTCGAGTTTATCCGATTGAAGTTTCTTCACATAAACATCGCATCCCCAAACTTTAAGAAATGACAGCTTAGGTTTGTTTTCAAACCACAATTCATACGGTGTCTATTCAACGGATTTAGATGGTGCCCGATTTAAAGTGAATGCAGCAGTTTCTAGTACATAACTGCGGTGACCCAGCATACCACTGCATGTGTAGTACACTATAGTCGTTGGCATGACATTCACAGAACACCGTTCCGTAAATATCACATCCCTCAGAGTGGTACAACATAAACATTGTGGGTCCATATTACAAAAGTACACACATTATTATTATTACAATACCGGAAGTTCAATACTTCCAAAACATCCAACTTACAAACCAAAATATAAAGTGTTCAGCGGAATTTATGAAGGGTTTCGCGGCATAGTAAATCAAAATTTTCTACGGATGCGAACAGAGGGAAAGCCAAGATCTAATCTAGGAGATGCAATCAACGAGAGAGATTGGATTAGATCTTCATACCCTTGAAGGTTCGTACAACGGAACGTTCGTCGGAACGTGGGTGATGTAGTCGTACTCGCTTCTCCTCCTCGCGATCCGATCCGATCTAGCACCACAAGTGGCGGTGCCTCGTGAGATGCACACGCAAAGACTCGGCGTCTCCTCCTTCCTCGGACCAGCAAGTATGGTGGAGATAGATTGGATCTACAACACGACGGCGTGGTGTATATGGTGGAGAATTTACAGCAGGCTTCTACAAACAATCGAGAGGAGAGAGAAAGCTAGCAAGGCGTCTAGGGTTTGGAGGAGAGGTGTGGGAAGGTGCGCCCCACCCCTATTTATATAGAGGGGCGCCTCAGCCCCTCCCCAAGCCCAAAGGATAAGGAGTGGGGGCATGGACTCTCCTCTTCTAGAAACCCTATCTCTAGTTTAAATGATTTAAACTCTCTAGGATCACTGGGCCCTATGGGGCCTTGTTCCCTGGCCCAATGCGCCAGGACTCTCCCTCATAGTCCCATGCCCCTCCCGGAAGGTGGGGCCACGTTGGTACCCTTTCGAAGGTTCTAGAAGCTTCCGACAATACCGATTAACCTAACAATTAGAACTCAAAAACTGCATTGCCTTATATGAATCTTATTCTCTGAACCTCGTGATGTCCCGGATCCCATCCGAGACTCCGAACAAAAATTCATAAACCAATTATCCAATCTATCCTAGCGTCGAGACACGTTAAGTGTGTGACCCTGCGGGTTCGAGAATATGCAGACATGATCTTCTATCAATAATCAACATGAAGGGAATATGCCCTGAGAGGCAATAATAAAGTGTTTATTATGTGTATTCCAAGTATATGATAGATGTTTATTTTGCATGCTATAATTGTATTAATACGGAATCATTAATACATGTGTGTTTAATAAACAAATGAAAGTTCCTAGTTATGCCTCTCATAAACTAGCTCGTTGATTAACAAGATGATCAAGGTTTCATCATGGACATTGGATGTTGTTAATAACAGATCACAACATTAGTGTAATGATGTGATAAACATTCATCGAAGTATAGCATTACGATCAAAGTCATTGAGTTTATATTGCTATAACAACTTACAGTGATCCTAATCCTTAGACCATGAGATCATGTCAATCACTAACACCTAAGAGTTTCTTGATAACATCAAACGTCACAATCGCAGGGTGATTATAAAGATGGATTCGAACTAATAAAGTGTTATGTTGAGGCTCATGGATCGAGAGTGGAATTTGTTCATCCCGATGACGGATAGATATACTGGGCCCTCTCGGTGATATCACATTGATTAGCTTGCAAGCAAGTGATTTGATCACTAGAATGTTATATCACAGAACGAGAAAAGAGTGCATGTCGATAGCGAGATCAAACTAGTTATGGAGATACCGATGATCAAATCTCGGACATGTAATATATCGTGAAACAAAGGGATTAAGATACTAGCGTAAAAGGTTCCACGATCACAAGAAAGTCATCGTTGAATGTGTGGTCGATGGGTCTCCAGATCCCGCTCGATTGTTGATCCGAGAGGGGTCTCGATCATGTCCGCATTATTTGCGAACCGTAGGGTGACACACTTAAGAGACACCGACATCCATTTGGAGCAAAAGTTTCATGCCGAAAAGAATAACAAGCGCAGGAATTTATTTCACTAGATACCTAAACAGGTTTTCTGGTGAAATTGCATAAAGTGGTTATGCATGTGAAATAGAATTCTAGCAAGGGGTTATTTGTGAATGTTTGTCATTAAAGTAATTGACAAAATTCTGAATAAAATAAAAGAGTTTTATTTAATGAGAGTTTGCATTAAATTTGGTGGAAATTTAATGGGAATTTGAGTGGACTTTTGAGTGGAGGGAATTTAAAGGAGATTTGTGAGTGAGTGTCCACCCACATGAAGAGGGAGGGCAAGGGCAGCCCCCATGCGCCCCACCCCTTGGGGTCCCCCTCCTCCTATAAAAGGATCCCCTCCTCACTTGTCTCTTACACCTCGTGAAGGATCTCTCTCCCCTAGAATTTATCCCCATGGTCTCGGACTAGCGAGATACATGTTCCCGTGGCTATTCGGCAAGAAAGAGTTGTGCTTCCGCTGCATCGCTGGAGCGAGGAGGCGGAGGTTGCTCGGTGCCTCGAGCGTGTGTCTGCGCACCGGATGCTGCTGATTTGCGGTGCTAGGAGTTCCTCTCGATCTTGAGATCGGCAAGAGATTGTCTACATCAACCACGAGTTGAACTCGTTAAGCTTTGTCGGTCTTCAAGGGTATGTTCTCTCGGATATACATCCGCCTGCTGTTTGTATCTAGTATATAGATCTTGGTATATAGTTCACATCGTAGGAAAATTTTTGTTTCTATCTTGAACCCTACAACAAAGCCGGGTCTGCACCCATATTGACTCCACACATTCATCGATGATCATATCGGATGAACCACGATGCCAGGATTCAATCAATCCCATATATATATTCCCTTCGTCTCGCGATATTTTACTTGCGAGATTCGATCGCTTCACCGTCATACCTAGTTCAATCTCGTTAACTTAGTACTTTACTGCTCCGTAATCCGATATCACTTTGTGATTAACTCCTTAACCACATGCTTGCAACGGTGTTGATATCGACACGAAAGGGCCCAAGTATATCTCTCCGACTTGGGAGGACAAATCCCATCTCGATACATACAACCCAACAGATTTCCGATCACCGAGAGACACCTTTATGATCACCCTCTCATAGGATGACGTTTGATGACCTCAAAGCTTTCTTCCGATACTGGAGTTGTATTATCTCATGGTCTAAGGAATACAATATTTGACATAGGAAAAGCTTGCAAAGATGAACACGAAACGATCTAATTGCTTTGCTTAGTTTGGTCTGTCCATAATATCATTCTCCCAATGATATGATCTCATTATCAATTGACAACTCATGTCTATGGTTAGGAAACCTTAACCATCATTGATCAATGGGCTAGTCCTTAGAGGCGCATTAGGGACACGGTGTTGTTCACAAACCACACAAGTATTAAAGTTTCCGCTAATACAATTCTAGCATGGAATATAAACTTTATCATGAACAAGAATTATAATAATAACATCTTTATTATTGCCTCTAGGGCATAATTCCAACAGTCTCCCACTTGCACTAGAGTCAATAATCTAGTTTACATTTGGCAACAATCTCACACCCATGGCAATCGAGGTGCTGATCATGTTTTACACGTGGAAGAGGTTTAGTCAATGGATCTCGACATTCAGATCCGTATGTACTTTGCTAATCTTCAGATCTCCATCCGCTATATAATCTCGGATTATATGAAACTTATGTTGATATGCTTGGTCTTTGGATGATATCTTGGTTCCTTAGCGAGTGCTATGGCGCCGATGTTGTCACACAATATCTCCAATGGGTCCAATGCAGTTGGAACCACGCCAAGCTCGATGATGAAGTTTCGATCCAAACTCCTTCACTTGACGCTGAGCAGCCATGTATTCCGCTTCCATCAGATCCCGCGATCACGCTTTGCTTGCAGCTTCTCCAGACTCCTCCATTCAAAATATAAACGTATCCCGTGCGAGATTTGGAATCATCCTTGTCGGTGTCGAAACTAGCATCGGCGTAACCTTTACGACAAGTTGTTCATCACCCCATAGACTAAGAACATTTCTTTAGTTCTATTTAGGTACTTTAGTTTGTTCTTCACCTGTCCAAAGGTTCCACTCGATCACTTTGATATCTACTCGTCAAACTAAGAGCATTGGACACATCCGGTCTAGTACACAACATGGCATACATGATGGAACCTATGGCCGAGGCATAAGGCACTTTGCTCATAGCTTCCTATCATTTACCATAGTACAGCTCGAGCCTTGCTCAATATCTTACCCGACAACATAGGCACTGAACCTTTCTTTGCCTTATCCATTCGAACCTTTTCGAACTTTGTCTAGGTATGTACTGCTTAAAGCTATCAGCATCTTGTCTATCTCTATAGATTTTGATGCCCAATATATAAGCAGCTTCACCTAGGTCTTTCATTGAAAAACACTTGTTCAAATAACTCTTCACATCGTTAAGCATGTTGATGTCATTTCCAATAATCAATATGTCATCCACATACAGTACCAGAAACGTCACCGAGCTCCCACTCACTTTCTTGTAGATGCAAGCTTCGTAGCAATTTGGAACAAATCCAAAACTCTTGATCACTTGATCAAAACAAAGGTTCCAACTCCGAGATGCTTGCTTCAGTCCATAAATGGAACACTGAAGTTTGCATACTTTACTAGCATCCTTAGGATCGACAAAACCTTCGGGTTGCATCATATACAACTCTTCATCAATGTTGCCATTGAGGAACACAGTCTTGACATCCATCTGCCATATTTCATAATCATGAAACGCAACATTGCTAATAAAATCCGAATGGACTTAAACATCGCTACGGGAGAGAAAGTCTCATCGTAGTCAACACCTTGAACTTGTCGAAAACCTTTCGCAACAAGCCGTGCTTTATAGACGGTAACATTACCATCCGCGTCCGTTTTCTTCTTGAATATCCATTTGCACTCAACGGCCTTTCGGTCGCTAGGAGGGTCCACCAAAGTCCATACTTGGTTTTCGCTCATGGATCCCAATTCGGATTTCATGGCTTCTAGCCATTTCTCAGAGTCTGGGCTCATCATCGCTTCCTCATAGTTCGTAGGTTCACGGTCTTCTACTAACAAGACAGTCAAGACAGGGTTGCCGTACCACTCAGGAGGGGCACGCGACCTTGTCGACCTGCGAGTTCAGTAGCAGCATCGTCCGAAGCTTCATGATCCTTGTCATTATCTTCCTCTATTGTTGGTGCGGTAAGCTTTGGAACAATTTCTTTGCGCTACTCTCCAATTCAAGAGAAGGTTCAATAACCTCGTCAGCTCTACTTTCCTCCCACTCACTTCTTTCGAGAGAAACTCCTTCTCAAGAAAGGAACCGTTCTTCTGACAAACACTTTGCCTTCGGTTCGTGATAGAAGGTATACCCAATAGTTTCCTTAGGGTATCCTATGAAGACGCATTTCTCGCTTTGGGTTCGAGCTTGTCCGCATCAACTTGACGAAGCTTCAGCATCCCAAACTTTAAGAAATGACAACTTAGGTTTAGCACCAAACCACGGTTCATGACGTTGTCTCAACGGATTTAGATGGAGCCCTATTTAAAGTGAATGCAGCGGTTTCTAATGCATAACCCCAAAATGATAACGGCAAATCAAGAAGAGACATCATTGATCGGACCATATCTAATAGGGTTCGATTCCGCTCGAACACACCATTGCGCTGGTGTTCCGGTATGGAGTTGTGAAACGATTCCACTTGCTTTAAGATGCGTGAGAAAATCATAACTCAAATATTCACCTCCACGATCGGATCGTAGAAACTTAATCTTCATTACGATGGTTCTCCACTTCATTCTCAAATTCCTTGAACTTTTCAAATGTTTCAGATTTATGTTTCATTAAATAGATATACCCATATCTACTTAAGTCATCGGTAAAGTGAGGAAATAGCGATATCCACCGCGGCCAAACACTCATTGGTCCGCATACATCGGTATGTATGATTTCCAACAAGTCCGTTGCTCGCTCCATCATACCGAGAACGGGTTTTGATCATCTTGCCCATGAGGCATGGTTCGCATGTGTCAAATGATTCAAAATCAAGAGACTCAAAAAGTCCATCAGAATGGAGTTTCTTCATGCGTTTTACACCAATATGACCTAGACGACAGTGCAAAAATTAAGTAGTATTATCACTATCTACTTTGCATCTCTTAGCCTCAATGTTATGGATGTGTGTTTCATCCCTTTCGAGATTTAGAAGAAATAAACCATTCAGAGCAGGTGCATGACCATAAAAGATGTTACTCATATAAATAGAACAACCATTATTCTCCGATTTAAATGAATAACCGCCTAGCAATAAACACGATCCGAAATGATGTTCATGCTCAACGCAGTACATAATAACATTTATTAAGGTTTAAAACTAATCCCGAAGGTAAAACTAAGGAGAGCGTCTTGACGGCCATCACATCAACTCTTGATCCGCTAACCAAGATCGTCACCTCATCCTCGCAAGCCGCTCATTCCGTAGCTCTGTTTCAAGTTACAAATATTAGCAATCAACCAGTATCAAAGACCCATGCACTACAACGAGGGCTAGTAAGGAAAACATCAATAACATGTATATCAAATATACCTTTGATGGTGCCAGCCTTCTTGTCCGCTAAGTACTTGGACATATGCTTCTAGTGACCCTTGTCCTTGCAATAGAAGCACTCTGTCCGCTTAGGGCCGCACTTGAGCTTCTTCTCGGCGAGGAGCATTGCGCTTGCCGCCGCCTTCTTGAAGGGCTTCTTTACTCCTTACCTTTCTTAAAGGAGGGTTTGTTGACCATCAACACATGATTATCCTTCTTGATGTCCACCTCCAGCCTTGACTTTGAAGAGCTCGTGATCGTATCGATGGAGCCAATCTGATTATGAGTCACTACAAAACTTTTGTAGATGGGAGGAGTGATTGCAGAACTCGTCAATCTTGAGCTCCTCCGAATCGTGCATTCCGGTTGCTCAATGCTGAGTGTAGCCCGACATCTTTATGGCGTGCTCACTAACGAACTCCCTTCCTCCATCTTGCGCTTAAAGAACTTCTAGATCTCATATCTCTCGAACGGGCTGAGTCCAAACATGGTTTTAGCTCCTCGAGAATCTCGAAGGGCCCGGATACTCTTCAAAACGATTTTGAAGCTCGGTTCCATAGCAAACAACATGGTGCTCTTAATCACACCATAATCATCTTTCTTGCTGACCGATAGACTTTCTCATCAGCCAAGCTTGCAGTAGGGGGTCACCTAACGCTTTCCAAGGACATAGTCCTTTGTTCGCCGCACAAAATGATTCTTAGATTGCGAACCAATTGGTGAAGTTAGACCCATTGTTTCTAAGCTTTTCTTTCTCAAAGAAAACGTTGAAGTTGAAGTTGGACTTGGCCATGTGATCTAGTATTGGCAAGTACAATTTAGACTATGTTCATGATAAATAGTTCAACTTAATCAAATTACTAGATGAACTCCCACTAAATTCAACATCCCTCAAGTTGTTTAGTGAACATGATCCAAATTCACCACACCTAATCCGATCATCACGAGAAGAGATGTGGTTTCAATGGTGGACAACAAAGTGTCGATCATATCATTCATATGACTCATGCTTAACCTTTCGGCTCTTGTGTTCCGAGGCCATGTCTGTACTTGCTAGGCTCGTCAAGCTAGACCCAAGTATTTCAGTAAAACCGGCTTGCACCCGTTGTATGTGAGAGTCTATAGCACCCGATCATCACGTGATGCTTGGACCTGACGAACTTTCGAACGGTGCATACTAGGGAGAACAGTTTTTATCTTGATCTTTAGGTGAGGAATCATCTTATAATGCTACCGTCGCGATCTAAGCATAATAAGATACATAAAAGGGTGAACATCACATGCATAGAACTTTATGTGACATGGTATAGCCAATCTTCGCAAGAATGATCTCCATCTTGTGCGTTCGCATGATCTCCATCACTCCACCATGATTGCCTCCACCACGAATAGCAACTACAACTATTGCTAACTACTTAGCGATAAAGTAAAGCTATTACATGGCGTATAAGAAGTTGACACAGGTCATACACAATTATAAAGACAACCATATGGCTCCGGTTGTGTACTCATCGACATGCAAGTCGTGAAATATTACAAAACATGATCATCGCATACAATATACACATCACATCTTGGGCCATACCATATCACGAGAACACTCCTGCAAAACAAGTTAGACGCCTCTACTTTGTTGTTGCATGTTTTACGTGGCTTATGGGAGTAGATGCTAAGAACGATTCTTACCTACGAAAGCCACAACGGTGATATTATGGTTGCCAAACTCCGTGTTAATCCCATGACAACTATAGTGAGAGAAACCGACATCCACCACCGCATGTGTGGAACAAGCCACATGTCAAGTGCGGGCCGGTCTCATGACGACGTCGCGTAAGGTTGGCCTGGACCGCTTCAATCTCACTATCCCGTCATAAGAAGAACACAAACAAGAGGCTTGCAACAGAAAACATCAACGCCGCAACAACCATGTTATGCTCTACTCGTGAAACACATCTACGCATAGATCTAGCTCGATACCACTTTGAAGGGTTTCAAGGCATAGTAAATCAAAATTTTCTACGGATGCGAGCAGAGGGAAAGCCAAGATCTAATCTAGGAGATGCAATCAACGAGAGAGATTGGATTAGATCTTCATACCCTTGAATATTCACACGGAACGTTAGGCCGGAACGTGGGTGATGTAGTCGTACTCGCTTCTCCTCCTCGCGATCCGATCCGATCTAGCACCACAAGTGGCGGTGCCTCCGTGAGATGCACACGTGCAGCACCTAGACGTCTCCTCCTTCCTCGGACCAGCAAGTATGGTGGAGAGATAGATTGGATCTACAACACGGCGTGGTGTATATGGTGGAGAATTTGCGGCAGGGCTTAGCCTACAAAATGGGAGGAGAGAGGAAAGCTAGCAAGGCGGCTAGGGTTTGGAGGAGAGGTGTGGGGGTTGTCCCCACCCCTCTTATATAGAGAGGGCGCCCTAGCCCCCCCAAGCCCAAAGGATAAGGAGGGGGCATGGACTCTCGCTCTTCTAGAAACCCTATCTCTAGTTTAAACGATTTAAACTCTCTAGGATCGGCTGGCCCTATGGGGCCTTGTGCCCTCGGCCCAATGCGCCAGGACACTCCCTCATAGGCCCATGCCCCTCCCTAAGGTGGGGCCACGTTGGTCCCTTCGAAGGTTCTAGAAGCTTCAACAATACCGATTAACCCGAACAATTCAACTCCAAAACTGCATTGACTTATATGAATCTTATTCTCCGACCACTCCGAACCTCGTGATGTCTCGGATCCCATCCGAGACTCCAAAAACTCATAAACCAATTATCCAATCTATCCTAGCGTCGAGACAAGTTAAGTGTGTGACCTGCGGGTTCGAGAATATGCGAACATGATCTTCTATCAATAATCAACAGGGGGTGCAGGCACCCATATTGACTCACACATTCATCGATGATCATATCGGATGAACCACGATGCCGGATTCAATCAATCCCATATATATATATTCCCTTCGTCTCGCGATATTTTACTTGCCCGAGATTCGATCGTCGGCATGCCATACCTAGTTCAATCTCGTTCACGAAGTACTTTACTGCCCGTAATCCGATATCACTTTATGATTAACTCCTTAACCACATGCTTGCAAGCGGTGTTGATATCGACACGAGTGGGACCAAGTATATCTCTCCGACTTGGGAGGGACAAATCCCATCTCGATACATACAACCCAATGATACTTTCCGATCACCGAGAGACACCTTTATGATCACCCTCTCATAGGATGACGTTTGATGACCTCAAAGCTTTCTTCGATACGTGGAGTTGTATTATCTCATGGTCTAAGGAATACAATATTTGACATAGGAAAAGCTTCGCAAAGATGAACACGATGAAACGATCTAATTGCTTTGCTTAGTTTGTCATCCATCATATCATTCTCCCAATGATATGATCTCATTATCAATTGACAACTCATGTCTATGGTTAGGAAACCTTAACCATCATTGATCAATGAGCTAGTCCTTAGAGGGCATTAGGGACACGGTGTTGTTCACAAACCACACAAGTATTAAAGTTTCCGCTTAATACAATTCTAGCATGGAATATAAACTTTATCATGAACAAGAATTATAATAATAACATCTTTATTATTGCCTCTAGGGCATAATTCCAACAATTTAAAAGTAGCAACTCCGTCTAGGAGTTGAGCTCGACAACTTTTTATATAGAGTTCGTGCTGCTCGGCTCCATTGGTTACTATTAACTAGGCATACTTAGTTGGACTCGTTATCATCGACACCATAGCGGATTTCGTAATCCACTCCTTCAACTCCTCTGAATAGATCAGGTTCATCGTAGAACACATATTGTTGGCATTCGGCTGCATACATTGGCACGTCTTGGGAATCCTCAGAGTCTAATCAAGGGATCGGAGGAAAGAATGAGTAATAGCGTTACCCAACAAGTTCATTATATGCAATGTGGAAAGTTTGATGCTCTAACTACCACCTCGGATTATAAATCCTTGGCACTATGCAATTTTTGTAAATCTTTCTTCAAAGATTGATTTTATTCTAAAAAACTATGACAATGAGCCTTCACAGGTTGACAGAACTTTCATGGAGTTCTTTCCTGCCGCGTTCGTAGCTCCTTCCCGGAACAGGGAGTAACAAGTTACAGTTCTTACACTCAGCAGAGGTGTGTTACTTTACCCATGAGAGATCAACTCCTTGTTTCACAACCGGGCATACTTTCCCGTCCACAATTCCATGATGTGGGGCCCAGTAGTTGGTCGAAGCCAATCACTGCCCCCTTCGCGACCCCGCATGCCTCCTTGGTGTACACCATGCCCACATAATGAATTACGGCAATGGTTTGTACAAACCGTTAGATGCCAGAACTATCGTGGGATGATGAGGGTTCCCACCCATATGCTGCATATCCTCTACGAATTACCAATTAATATGCACGCCACGAGGATACCAGCCACGACACACATCCGCTTCACGCGAGAGGAAGAAGATACAATGACTTCTCCGTCCCATTCCAAGTCTCATGGCTAACGCGTAATATACGACACTAGAATCACTGATGTCAGGGGTTATTAAGTCCCTACTTGATCATCATTGTTGCAATTAGAACCCTAAGTTCCATTGCTCCATTATCTCATCACTTAGGATGATATCTATGATTTCTTTATTTGTGAAAATAATATTTTCTTTCTTTTATAGCATATATGATAACACACAATTTGCAAATACTTTGATAAAGACTCTTCAAAGGACATGAGCAAGTGATGAACTTGCCTGGTGATGGCAAGGTAGTGAAGTCTGATGCTTGCACTGGACCTTGATGTTCTAGTTCTACAAAAACATCATTATTGCCCGGTAAAGACAATATTTAAAGAAGCAAAATGATTATGCAATAATGTCATGCATCATTTAACTTGATATGCATTCTCCCCATTATTATAAAAAGTTATTTTTAATAATAAAGGGTTTATAAATATTAATTTTTAATATTGAATTATTTTATTTTATTTCCTTTTATTTGACTTTTATTGATTTAATAATTCTTTTAGGAAATATCAATTATACATTAAAATTGTTATTAAATATTTATTTAGTATTTTTCAAAAATACTATAATATTAATATATAATGAAAGTGATTTTTATTTATTTTTACCACCTTTCAATATTTTTTGTAAAATTCCATAAGTAGTATATGAATTACAAAATTCTTATAAAATTTTAAATATCTAAAATTTTATATTTTATTTTATTTGTATAATATGGATTATTATGAATCCAAATATATTTTATTTATCATTTTTGGACTTTTATTTTATTTTCTAGAATTTTATTGAGGTAAGGGGCATTTTGGTCTTTTCCAATTGATTAAAACATGCGTGAAAATGTTTATGGGCTAGTTTTACTTATTGGGCCCTGGTAGCCCATTTGTCCTGGACAAAAGGACCACCCCGAAGGGTTTTGGCCCAGCCCCACTTTCACCGCCTCCTTCTCCTCGAGTTCATCTCTCCTCCTCCGAACCCAAGTGGTGGCGATGTAGCCACCGTCGATTCTCGCCGCTGTCGGCCGTTCTGGTCACCACCGTGGTGCAATTGGGGGTTATCAATGACGCTCTTTCATTATATCCAATTGGATTCGAGCCTAGCGCTCCCCTGCGATGGATTGACGCCGTCCCGAACCCTAGGGTTTGGGGATTAGCATGGATTCAAGCGTTGCCGTGGTCATCGTGCGTCGAGGTGATGCTCTGTACCTCCAGGCGTGATCAGGGTCGCTTCCGTGGCGCCGTGCGGGTTGCAGCGCCCCCTCTGGGATGCTCCCCGTGCCGCCATGGTCGTTGGCCCCTTTGCTTCCTCTTCTACCCTTCAGCGAGGACCTATGGTGAGTTTGATTCCCCTCCTGTGGTGCTCTCTGTGTTTGCTGGTTCGATGCTAGACATTGGCAGTGTCCTCTATGGCTACTGTCTGATTCAGGTTAGGATGATTATCCATTTAGGGTTCATGTGATGTGATTGGTCATGTACTGGATGAATTGATTCATGTTTGGATGATCTGTACACATGCTAAATGATTATTGGTCTGAGGCTTATTGCTTAAAATGATCTATACTGTTTCTGGTGGCTTCTTAGGTGATTTTATGCATGGATTCCATCTGATTCAGATGATATTGTTGTTTGGGAAACATGCTTGGTAAAGCCAATGACTTGATAACTTTCCACTGTTTATTTGATTCATGGTCATGATTAGGATAAGATACAGCTACTGTCTTAGTGTTGTTAGCTTGAGAATTAACATGTGGTCATGATCTCAAACAGTGAAGTGTAACATAGGAATATCCTAGTTATGATTCCTTCGTTAACAGGAAAGTGATTAGTTAGTTGATTGTCTGAATCTATGATGATTTACTGTCTTTCCTGATTCATATTGAATTGTTCTTGTGACACCTGGTATGGCACACAAGTTTGATTCTAAACAATGGATTTGGTTAGTTTATGTTTACGACAATCTTGGCATTGAAAGATAAATAGAAATGCTCTTATCTGAATTCCCTAAGACCAATGATGTTGGTCTGAGGCTTAGGAATTCAGATCTTATCTAATTGGTTCATCTAGATAGTCCTGGTAGTGGTACTAGCTATTCTTTATTGGATTAAAGCTTGGAAAAATTTTTAGTGAGCTTGCTCAATATATGGATCCAAAGATTTGTTTCTAAGGTGCTACCCTTCCTTTACGGATGTGCCTAGAAATAGATCATAGGTATATGTATGATTGAGTTGTAAAATATAGTTTGACAACCAGAGCAAGGATGTTGCTCTGAGCTCTGGTTGGATCCTGGTACTTTGTTGTTTGCCATTAGAATTTCAGAAATCCCTATGATGGATTCACCTCACTTGGGTGCTTTCTGAGGGTTTGTTTTATAAAACAACACATGCTTTTCTCTGAATAATATGATTAGATTATGTGAAGGTTTTATGAAACTCACCACAGAATCTGATGATGGTGTAGTAAGTTGATGATGATCTTGATCTGGTTTTTGCTGGACTCATGTGCTTAATCTTGAGCTAACCTGCTCCTCCTAGATCCTAGGCTTGATCTTGATGTCCACCTGATCCATCCCCCTCCTTATGTCACCATCCTGGTGATGTTTGATTGATCCTTAGTTGGTGTGGTTGCTGGCTATGGTGCTTGATTTAGCTGCTGTCTACACTGGCTGTTCTTGTGTGCTGTGCAGTGGAGTGATGCACTAGTGCCTCCCACGGCTGTGCTTGTGGTTTTGTGATATTGGACTGTTCTCTGAGGTTGACAACACACCACATGCATGCTGGTGTGTGTCATGCCTGTGTGCTTGCTATGCACTTGTGGATATGTTCAGAATTTTGAACTTACTCTTACCAGGTTACTTTCACCTGGCTGGTGAATTTGCCCCTCTTGGCTGTCATTTGACTTCTGGCTTAGAATTTATGAAAGATGGATTCTTTCATATTGGTGAAACTTGCCTCTTTTTTAAAAATTTCTCAATGATGAATTTGTCAAGTGCATTTCACTGACATATCTGAGAGAAATAATACTAACACTAACCCTTTTATTTTTCTATTTAATTTTCTGTTTTGTTTTGCAGGTACAGATACGAAGGTTTAGTTTAGGTTTAGTTATAAAATAGTTATAGAATGTTCCAATGTAATTTTCTTATTCTTTGTAATTTTTCATTTTATTATCTTGTAATAAATATTATTTATTATTAATAAAGAATATTCTTATTCTATTCTGTTGTAAATTTTGAAGTTTGAAAATGGATTCAGTAAGTTTCATTCTTTGTAACTTGTGTATATATTGATAATATGAAATAAGTTTTCATATTCATAATTGTTTAAAAATTCAAATTCATTTTCAAACACATATAAAATAATTAACTCACAATTAATTCAAGATTCAAACCCTTAAGTTTAAAAATTCAAATTCATTTTCAAACACACATAATTCCTTAAAGATCGTATCAAAGTTTGTAACAATCCTCCTTTAAGACTAAACCTAATCTCAAAGTAAGAAAGAAACATTGATCACTCCAGGTTTTATTTAGCAAAACTTTTACCAACATTTTCGCAAATGAATGCATGCAACATTCCATAATTCTAAATCTACCCTTCGTTAGTTCCTAAATGCTGGGATGTTACAATAACCCCAAAATTACAACGGCAAGTCCGTCAAAGACATCATAGATCCAACCATATCCTATAAAGTACGATTACGACGTTCCGACACACCATTTCGCTGTGGTGTTCCGGCAGGCGTGAGTTGTGAAACAATTCCACACTCTTTCATGTGAGTGCTGAACTCATAACTTAGATACTCACCTCCACGACCGGACCGTAGAAATTTCATCTTTCTATTACGATGATTTTCCACTTCATTCTGAAGTTCCTTGAACTTTTCAAAGGTTTCAAACTTGTGTTTCATCAAGTATATATATCTTTATCTACTCAAATCATCCGTGTAAGTAACAAAATAACGATATCCACCTCGCACCGACACAGTCATTGGACCACATACATCAGAATGTATGATTTCCAATAAATCTGTCGCCCATTCCGTTGAACCGGAAAACGGCGTTCTAGTCATCTTTCCCGTTAGGCATGGCTCACATGTATCAAATGATTCAAAATCAAGTGATTCCAAAAGTCCATCTGAATGGAGCTTCTTCATGCGTTTAACGCCAATATGACCTAGACGGCAGTGCCACATATATGCGGTTATATCATTATTAAGTTTAATCCTTTTAGCATCAATATTATGAATATGTGTAACATTATTATCGAGATCCAATAGAAATAAACCATTCATCATCGATGTATGACCATAAAAGATTTCATTCATATAAATAGAACAACCTGTTGGAATTATGCCCTAGAGGCAATAATAAAGATGTTATTATTATAATTCTTGTTCATGATAATGTTTACCATGCTAGAATTGTATTAAGCGGGAACTTTAATACTTGTGTGGTTTGTGAACAACGTGTCCTAAATGCGCCTCTATGGACTAGCTCATTGATTAATGATGGTTAAAGTTTCCTAACCATGGACATGAGTTGTCGATTAATAATGAGATCATATCATTGGGAGAATGATATGATGGACATACCCAAACTAAGCGAAGCAATTAAATTGTGTCATCGTGTTCATCTTTGCGAAGCTTTTCTTATGTCCAATATTGTATTCCTTAGACCATGAGATAATACAACTCCCTGGTATCGGAAGAAAGCTTTGAGGTCATCAAACGTCATCCTATGAGAGGGTGATCATAAAGGTGTCTCTCAGGTGATTGGAAAGTACCTGTTGGGTTGTATGTATCGAGATGGGATTTGTCCCTCCCAAGTCGGAGAGACATACTTCGGGCCCACTTGTGTCGATATCAACACCGCTTGCAAGCATGTGGTTAAGGAGTTAATAACAAAGTGATATCGGATTACGAGCGTAAAGTACTTCGTGAGCGAGATTGAACTAGGTATGACGGTACCGACGATCAAATCTCGGGCAAGTAAAATATAGCGAGACGGAGGGAATATATATATATGGGATTGATTGAATCCTGGTATCGTGGTTCATCCGATATGATCATCGATGAATGTGTGGGAGTCAATATGGGTTTCCAGACCCCCGCTATTGATTATTGATAGAAGATCATGTATGCATGTTCTCGAACCCGAAGGGTCACACACTTAACGTGTCTCGACGCTAGGATAGATTGGATAATTGGTTTATGAGTTTTTGTTCGGAGTCTCGGATGGGATCCGGGACATCACGATAGGTTCCGGAGTGGTCTGGAGAATAAGATTCATATAAGGCAATGAAGTTTTTGGAGTTCGGAATTGTTTCGGGTTAATCGGTATTGTACCGGAAGCTTCTAGAACCTTCCGGAGGGGGACCAACGTGGCCCCACCTGCCGGGAGGGGGCATGGGCCTATGAGGGAGTGCCTGCCGCATTGGTGCAGGGCACAAGGCCCCATAGGGCCCAAATGACCAAACAAGGGGAAACCCTAATTGGAGCTTCTAGAAGGAGGAAACTTGCCCCACTCTTCCCTCCTTGGCGCCCCTAGGCTTGGGGAGGGGCTAGGTTGGAGCCACCCTCTATATAAAGAGGGCAGGCACCCCACACACACCTTCCTCAAGCCTAGCCTCCTCTCTCTCTCCTCCCGATGCGTGTGGCGGCCTGCTGCGAAACTCTCCACCACTTGCACGCCATGGCGTTGTAGATCCAATCCGTATCTCCACCATACTTGCTGGACCGAGGAAGGAGGAGGCGAGGTGCCGCGTGTGCATCTCTGGAGGCATCGCCACTTGCGGTGTTAGATCGGAGCGGATCGCGAGGAGCGCAGTGCGACTACATCACCCACGCCCGAGCGTTCACTGCATCGAATCTTCAAGGGTATGAAGATATCATCTAATCTCTCTCGTTGTTTGCATCTCCTAGATTAGATCTTGGCTTTCCCGTTCGCATCCGTAGAATTTTTTGATTTACTATGCTGCGAAACCCATCAGTGGTATCAGAGCTAGATCTATGCGTAGATGTGTTTCACGAGTAGAACGCAACATGGTTATCATTTTGGGGTTATGCATTAGAAACCGCTGCATTCACTTTAAATAGGGCACCATCTAAATCCGTTGAGACGACACCGTATGAACTGTGGTTTGGTGCTAAACCTAAGTTGTCGTTTGTTAAAGTTTGGGATCTGAAGCCTTAAGAAGTTGATGCTTACAAGCTCGAACCCAAAGCGGAGAAATGCGTCTTCATAGGATACCCTAAGGAAACTATTGGGTATACCTTCTATCGCAGAACCGAAGGCAAAGTGTTTGTCGCAAAGAACAGTTCCTTTCTGGAGAAGGAGTTCCTCTCGAAAGAAGTGAGTGGGAGGAAAGTAGAGCTAGACGAGGTTGTTGAACCTTCTCTTGAATTGGAGAGTAGCGCAGCACCTGAAATTGTTCCAGTGCCGCCTGCACCAACAATAGAGGAAGCTAATGACAAGGATCATGAAGCTTGGACGATCTTTTTCTGAGCGTCGCCGCAGTCGACAAGGTCGTGCCCTCTTGTGTGTAATGCAACCTGTCTTGTCTTGTTGGTGGAAGACGGTGAACCTACAAACTATGAGGAAGCGATGATGCCCGGACTACGAGAAATGGCTAGAAGCCATGAAATCCGAATTGGGATCCATGGCGAAAACCAAGTATGGACTTTGGTGGACCTCCTAGCGGCCGAAAGGTCGTTGAGTGCAAATGGATCTTCAAGAAGAAAACGACGCGGATGGTAATGTTACCGTCTATAAAGCACGGCTTGTCGCGAAAGGTTTTCGACAAGTTCAAGGTGTTGTGATGAGACTTTCTCTCCCGTAGCAATGTTTAAGTCCATTCGGATTTTATTAGCAATTGATGCGTTTCATGATGATGAAATATGGCAGATGGATGTCAAGACTGCGTTCCTCAATGGCAACATTGATGAAGAGTTGTATATGATGCAACCCAAGGTTTTATCGATCCTAAGGATGCCGATAAAGTGCAAACTTCACGTTCCATTTATGGACTGAAGCAAGCATCTTGGAGTTGGAACCTTCGTTTTGATCAAGTGATCAAGAGCTTTGGATTTGTTCCAAATTGCTACGAAGCTTGTATCTACAAGAAAGTGAGTGGGAGCTCGGTGACATTTCTGGTACTATATGTGGATGATGTATTGATTATTGGAAATGACATTAACATGCTTAACGATGTGAAGAGTTATTTGAACAAGTGTTTTTCAATGAAAAACCTAGGTGAAGCTGCTTATATATTGGGTATCAAAATCTATAGAGATAGACAAAGACCCATGATAGCTTTAAGCCAAAGTTCATACCTAGACAAAGTTCTGAAAAGGTTCAGAATGGATAAGGCAAAGAAAGGTTCAGTGCCTATGTTGTCAGGTAAGATATTGAGCAAGGCTCAGTGTCCAGCTACAGTAAATGATAGAGAAGCTATGAGCAAAGTGACTTATGCCTCGGCCACAGGTTCTATTATGTATGTCATGCTGTGTACTAGACCGGATGTGTCCAATGCTCTTAGTTTGACGAGCAGGTACCAAAGTAATCCAGGAGTGGAACACTGGAGAGCCGTGAAGAACATCCTAAAGTACTTAAATAGGACTAAAGAAATGTTCTTTGTCTATGGAGGTGATGAACAGCTCGTCGTAAAGGGTTACGTCGATGCTAGTTTCGACACCGACAAGGATGATTCTAAATCTTAGACAGGATACGTTTATATTTTGAATGGAGAAGCTGTGAGCTGGAGAAGCTGCAAGCAAAGCGTGTCAGCGGGATCTATGAGAAGCGGAATACATGGCTGCTGAAGCGTCAAGTGAAGGAGTTTGGATCAGAACTTGTCCATTGAGCTTGGTGGTTCCAAGTGCCTTGGACCCATTGGAGATATTGTGTGACAACATGGCGCCATAGCAGCTAAGGAACCAAGATATCATCCAAAGACCAAGCATATCAACCGCAAGTTTCATATAATTCGAGATTATATAATGATGGAGATCTGAAGATTATCAAAGTACATACGGATCTGAATGCCACGATCCATTGACTAAACCTCTTCCACGTGTAAAACATGATCGACACCTTAGTGCCATGGGTGTGAGATTGTTGCCAAATGTAAACTAGATTATTGACTCTAGTGCAAGTGGGAGATTGGAATTATGCCCTAGAGGCAATAATAAAGATGTTATTATTATAATTCTTGTTCACGATAATGTTTATATTCCATGCTAGAATTGTATTAAGGAACTTTAATACTTGTGTGGTTTGTGAACAGCCGTGTCCCTAATGCGCCTCTATGGACTAGCTCATTGATTAATGATGGTTAAGGTTTCCTAACCATGGACATGAGTTGTCGATTAATAATGAGATCATATCATTGGGAGAATGATATGATGGACGGAATCAAACTAAGCGAAGCAATTAGATCGTGTCATCGTGTTCATCTTTGAAGCTTTTCTTATGTCAAATATTGTATTCCTTAGACCATGAGATAATACAACTCCACATTATCGGAAGAAAGCTTTGAGGTCATCAAACGTCATCCTATGAGAGGGTGATCATAAAGGTGTCTCTCGGGTGATCGGAAAGTACCATTGGGTTGTATGTATCGAGATGGGATTTGTCCTCCCAAGTCGGAGAGATATACTTGCCCCTCGTTGTCGATATCAACACCTTGCAAGCATGTGGTTAATGAGTTAATCACAAAGTGATATCAGATTACGAGCAGTAAAGTACTTGCGTGAGCGAGATTGAACTAGGTATGGCGTCAGACGATCAAATCTCGGGCAAGTAAAATATCGCGAGACGAAGGGAATATATATATGGGATTGATTGAATCACGGCATCGTGGTTCATCCGATATGATCATCGATGAATGTGTAGAGTCAATATGGGTTTCCAGACTCGCTATTGATTATTGATAGAAGATCATGTGCGCATGTTCTCGAACCAAGGGTCACACATAACGTGTCTCGATGCTAGGATAGATTGGATAATTGGTTTATGAGTTTTTGTTGGTCTCGGATGGGATCGGGACATCACGAGAGGTTCGGAGTGGTCCGAGAATAAGATTCATATAAGGCAATGCAGTTTTGGAGTTGAATTGTTTGGGTTAATCGGTATTATCTGGAAGCTTCTAGAACCTTCGGAGGACCAACGTGGACCCACCTGCGGGAGGGGCATGGGCCTATGAGGGAGTGGCCTGGCATTGGGCCAGGGCAAGGCCCATAGGGGGCCAAAACCAAACAAGGGAAACCCTAATTGGAGCTTCTAGAAGGAAACTTGCCCCACTCTTCCTCCTTGGCAGGGCCTAGGTTTGGGGAGGGGCTAGGTTGGCGCCACCCTCTATATAAAGAGGGCTGGCGCACCACCCCCCACACACCTTCCTCAAGCCTAGCCGCCTGCCCTCTCTCTCTCTCCCGGTTGCGTGTGGCGAAGCCTGCTGCGAAACTCTCCACCACTTGCACCACGCCGTGCATTGTAGATCCAATCGTCTCTCCACCATACTTTGGACCGAGGAAGGAGGCGTCGAGGTGCCGCGTGTGCATCTCTCGAGGCATCGCCACTTGCGGTGTTAGATCGGAGGCGGATCGCGAGGAGGAGAAGCGAGTCGACTACATCACCCACGTTAGGCGAACGTTCCATTGTCGAATCTTCAAGGGTATGAAGATCTCATCTAATCTCTCTCGCTGTTTGCATCTCCTAGATTAGATCTTGGCTTTCCCGTTCGCATCCGTAGAAATTTTTTGATTTACTATGCTGCGAAACCCATCACAACCATTGTTCTCAGATTTAAATGAATAACCACTTCGCATCAAACACGATCCTGATACAATGTTCATGCTTAGTGCATGCACCAGATAACAATTATTCAAGTTTATTACTAATCCCGACGGCAAGTGGAGAGGTAGCGTTCCGACGGCGATCACATCAACGCTTGATCCATTGCCGACACGCATCTTGACCTCACCCCTTGCTAGCGGTCACTTGTTCCGTAGCCCCTGATTCGAGTTACAAATATTAGCAACTGAACCGGTATCAAATACCCAGGTGCTACTTCAAGCACTAGTCAAGTACACATCAATAACATGTATAACATATATACCTTTGTTTGCCTTGTCGGCCTTCTTGTCTGCCAAATACTTGGGGCAGTTGCGCTTCCAATGGCCAGCCCCCTTACAATAGTATCACTCGGTATCAGACTTAGGGCCAACTCGGGGTTTATTTTCAGGCACGACAAACGGCTTGCCGCCCTTACTTCCTTTCCATTTTCCTTTCTTGTCTTTATTGAAACCAGTGTTTTTATTGATCACCAACACTTGATGTTCCTTCTTGATCTCCACTTCTGCAGTTTTAAGCATTGAAAGAAGCTCGGGGAGAGACTTCTTCATGCCTTGCATATTATAGTTCATCACGAAGCTCTCATAGCTAGGTGGCAGAGACTGTAGAACACGCTGGATTCCTAAGTCAATGGGAATCGATATTCCCAAGGACACAGGCTTATCGGCGTAACCCGACATATTGAGTACATGCTCTCTTACGGAGCTGTGCTCTTCCATCATGCCGCTAAAGAAGTTTTCTGAAGCATTGTAGCTCTCTACAGCAGCATGTGTGTCGAAAATCATTTTCAACTCACCCATTGTATCAAATGCATTGCCGTTTTCGAAACTCTTTCGAAGTTCTGGCTCTAGCCCATACAATATGCCGCAATGAACTAAGTTGTGGTTTTCCTGACGAGTCTGGTGACATTCTTCTCCTCGTCAGGGGCATCATCAACAAGTGGGGGGCCTAGTGGCGCTTCTAGCACATATTTCTTTTGTTCAGTAGAGAGGAGAATCCTCAAATTCATGGCCCATTCGGTAAAGTTGCTACCGTTCGTTGCAAGTTTCTCTTTCTCCATGAACACATTGAAATTAAAAGCAGGTGGTGCCATCTACAACAGAATTTGTAAAGTTTAGACTAAGTTTATGATAGATTGAGTTCAACTAATCCACATTACGAATGAACTCCCACTCAAAAACGACATCCCTCGTGTCTTTTTGGTGATTACATGAACCAAATCCATTACACCAAGTCCGATCATCACGTGAGTCGGTGTAGCTTCAAAGGCGAGGATCAAATGGGCATCATATCTACTATATGACTCATGCTTAACCTTTCGGTCCGTGTTCCGAGGCCATGTCTGTACATGCTAGGCTCGCCAAGTAAGAACCTTAGTATTCGCGTGTGTAACTGTCTTACACCCGAAATATGGTTGTGGATCCAAGAACACCCTATCATCACGTGATGTCTTGGAGAGAAGAAAACATAATCGGTGCATACTAAAGGAACAACACATTCTTATCTTGATATTTAAATGAGAGATCATCTTATTATGCTAATAAAACACCAAACAAGTAATATAAGATGCTATCAAACATCACATGTTTATAAGTGAAATGATATGGTTCCCGCATATGATCTCTATCATACCTTTATGTGTAAGGCCAAGGTCTATGGAACTTACACGTTATGTGTGTTGTAAGAGTATCATCTCATATTTCTACTTACAACATCACCATATCATAACACTATCCTAGCAACAATCTAAACTAGACGCCTCTAATTTATCCATTGCAAGTTTTACGTGGCTTAGGGCTTTCGAAGATATAACCGTTCATACCTACGAACATGAACCACAACGAGGATAACCAAATTGTTGACAACTCATTGCAAAATAGATATTGACTATAGTAGGAGAGACAGACACCCGTTAGCCACTTATGCAAACTAGTTGCATGTCAAGCGTGGAATAGGTCTCATGTGCAAGGACATGTAAAGTTTGTCCGGGCCGCTTCATCCCACTATGCCACCAATATCCAAAATTACATCTAAGAAGAAACAACATGATCATCATCGCCCACATACTCATATGTGTACTACCCGTGTAAAGAATCTACGCATAGATCCGGCTCTGATACCACTGTAGGGTTCGCAACATAGAAAACAAAAAAAATCCTATGATGGGAACAACTATATATCAAGATCTATCTACTAGAGACAAACAACGGGCGGATGTATATCCGTAGAGAACATACCCTTGAAGACCGACAAAGATTAACTATTAAACTCGTGGTTGATGTAGACAATCTCTTGCCGATCTCAAGATCGAGAGGAAGTCCTAGCGCCGCAAATCAGCGCTCGTTGCACACACGTCCGAGGCACCGAGCAACTTCTGCCTCCTCACTCCAGCAATGCAGCGGAAGCACAACTCTTTCTTGCTGAATAGCCATCGAGAACATGTATCTCGCTAGTCTGAGACCATGGGGGATAAATTCTAGAGGGGGAGAGAGATCCTTCACGAGGAGGTGTGAGTGAGAAGTGAGGAGGGGGTGCCTTTTATAGGAGAGGGGGGAACCCCAAGAGGATGGACGGCGCATGGGGCTTCCCCCTTGCCCTCCCCTCATTCATGTGGGTGGACACTCCACTCACAAAATTCCTTTAAATTCCCTCCACTCAAATCCCACTCAAAATTGCTATTAAATTTCCACCAAATTTAAAGCAAACTCTCATTAAATAAAACTCCTTTTATTTATTCAGAATTTTGTCAATGACTTTAATGACAAACATTCACATATAACCCCTTGCTAGAATTCTATTTCACATGCAAAAACACTTTCTGCAATTTCACCCGAAAACCTGTTTCGGTATCTAGTGAAATAAATTCATGCGCTTGTTATTCTTTCCGGCATAATTTTTTTGCTCCAAATGGATGTCGGTGTCTCTTAAGTGTGTCACCCTACGGTTCGCGAATAATGCGGACATGATCGAGACCCCTCTCGGATCAATATTCAGAAGCGGAATTTGGAGACCCATACTAACTCCCACACATTCAATAATGACTTTCTTGTGATCGTCGGAACCTTTTACGCTAGTATCTTAATCCCTTTGTTTCACGATATATTACATTTCCGAGATTCGATCATCGGTATCTCCATACCTAGGTGGTCTCGTTACTGACATGCACTCTTTTCTCGTTCCCGTGATATAACATTCTAGTGATCAAATCACTTGCTTGCAAGCTAACCAATGTGATATCACCGAGAGGGCCCAGAGTATATCTATCCGTCATCGGGATGAACAAATTCCACTCTCGATCCATGGGCCTCAATATAACACTTTATTAGTTCTGAACCCATCTTTATAATCACCCTGTTACGGTGTGACGTTTGATGTTATCAAGAAACTCTTCCGTTGTTAGTGATTGACATGATCTCATGGTATAAGGATTAAGATCACTTCGTAAGTTTTTATAGCAATATAAACTCAATGACTTTGATTGTAATGCTATACTTCGGATGAATGTTCATCACACCATTACACTAATGTTGTGATCCCGTTATTAACAACATCCAATATCCATGATCAGGAAACCTTGATCATCTTGTTAATCATTGAGCTAGTTTATGAGAGAGGCATAACTAGGAACTTTCTGTTTGTTTATTAAACACACATGTATTAACGTTTCCGTATTAATACAACTATAGCATGCAAAATAAACATCTATCATATACTTGGAATACACATAATAAACACTTTATTATTGCCTCTTAGGGCATATTCCCTTCAACATTACTTATGCATAAAAGCATCTTGCTTCTTTAAACATTAGTCCTTACCGGCCCAATGATGCTGATTTCAGATATTGGATCTTATATTGTCTTGAAGACCGTGAGTGCATATCACAAAAGGCAAGTTTACACTTGCTCATGTCCTTTGATTATTTTCTGTAAAGTATTTTACAAATCCAGTGTTGTCATCACCTGCATTTGAAAAAGGTCAGAAAATACTATTTTCATAATAATATGATTATAGGTTATTTACATGAGGTAATACCTACTATGAAAGTTCTTGTGGTAAAGGAACATATTATCTAGGACTTAACAACCGATGTCGCCAGTGATTCTTGCGCCGTATATTACGCTTTAACCATGAGATTTGAAATGGGACGGAGAAGTCAATTGTATTCTTTTCCTCTCCTTTGGAGGCAAGATGACCTTAACGTGACGTTGTGATTCCTTATGCGGATCCAACATATGGGTGTCTAGATTATCTGTGAGTGGTTTTTAGTTGTATAGTCCATTTAATATGGCACTTGCTAGGGCATCACCGGTTCATAGAGTCTTCGGGAACTCATCAGGGTTTTAGCCTGCCTGAAAGGGGGTTTAATGGAGGTAAGCCACTCCCGAAGTATTGTGCAGACATATGGGGTCACGGAGAGGGAAGTGATTGGCTTGGATAATCTACTGGGCCCCACCTCTGAGTGTAAGGCGTAACTTGTTACTCCCTATTAGGGAAGGAGCTGAACGCAGCAATGAAAGGAACTCCATGAAAGTTCTGGTAAATCCGTGAAGGCTGACGGACATAGATTTTCAGAATAAAATCAACCTTTGAAGAAATGTTTACAAAAACTTGTATTGCCTATGACCTACGGTCTGTGGCTGTAGTTGTAGTGCATCAAACACTCATTTTTAGTGAACTTGATGAGTACGCTCGTACTCAACGTATCTTCTTAACCCTTGCTATATTCTAAAACCAATTCAGACGACGTCTACATCAATTTATACTCAAAGAAGTCTTTATCAACAGCTCAAGTCTTCAATGAAGTCAAGAAAATCAATATATACATCAACTCAAGTGAAGACAAAGTTACTTATTAGTTAGAAATATAATATCTATCCATAGAACCTATTTCTGTAGTGTATTTCAATAGCAGCAATGCCAGACCAATAGTTCAGATACTAGTCTTATTAATATGTTCATTTTTGAGTTGTTTATTTCTAATTCTTCTTTGTAAGAAGTTTATTTCTCTCTCTTTAACCTAGAATGTTCTCTAGATCTTGTGTAAAAAGTTGAGTTGTAACCTATAGTCATGTCTTGGACCTGCTGTGTTTCTGTTGTACCACTCTGAGGGATGTAATACTAGTGAACGGTGTTTCATTGGTGTTATATCAACGAGTATAGCGTACTATATCATGCAGTGGTATGCTGGGTCACCTCAATGGCTCCACCAACGGTGGCTGCGGCGCCGAGTCATGGAGCGGCGCTCACCGTGAACTGGCGCTATCCTCGGCTGTCATGCCGCTCAGTCTTCGGGCGGATAAGGCGGAGGCGTCCAGTCGGAGCCGACAACGCCGGCACACGCGGCTCGCCGATGACTATGCCGCGCGAGCATGTCCGCGGCGGTGAACGCACAAGCGATACCACCTCGCACTTGACTGGGCGCAGCCCCGGCGAAGGTCCAGTCGGCATAGGGATAGGCGTGGACCCGGAGGAGTGGGAGGCGGAGGCGGAGGTGGAGGAGGAAGAGCTCATGCTGGCCATCCTCCTCGGCAGCCAGCTCGCCGGAGGTTTCCGACCGACACAAGCACGGTGTCTTGTGGATAGCCGAGACACGACCTATTCCCGGCGTTGATGTGCTCCATCACCGACCTGAGCGTGCGGCCTGGCGCGCTCCAGAAACGGCGGTGGCCGGCCGCGTTGTTGCGCTTCGGCGGCGACTCATTCGGCGGCCCCTCGTGATGGGCGAAGCCTCGCGGTGGCGGCGAAGAACTCCTCCGGTAGAGGAGGTTGTCGGGGCTCGGCGGAGGATCATCCATGCGGAGATGAACTCACGGATATCGTGCAGCTCCTCCGGCGTTGGCGTCGGGCCGGGATAGGAATGCTTTCGCTAAGCTTCAAACCCCGCGAGTCCTCGTAAGCGGCGCCTCCGCCCACGGCAGCAAAGTCGCCGACCGAAGCCGCGTCGGCACTGCCGCCGGGTACGCTCGCCATGGCTAAGTAGGCGAGGGGAGGGGAGAGCTGTTTGTTCGCCAGAGTTTTGGGCTGGTGAGCTGTGAGATGGTGTGAGAAACTCCGGAGAGGCGCCCGACTTATAAGGGCGGCGGTAGGGCGGGAGTGTGGCGGGCGGCGGGGGAAAAGGGTAAACGGCGGGAAGTTAGTGACCCTCGGTCCGTCATGGGAGCCGAGGCGGCGGTGGTGGCGCGGCAATTCGGCGACGCGTGGCCGAAGGTACGGGCAGTTATTATCCGGCGGTCGTCGGATGGTTCCGAGGATAAGGACGACTCGGCTTCTATCGCTGACTCGGCAGGTCCACGCGCCGTTTGGTTTTGTTTCGTCGAGTTGGCTTCGTCCGGCGTTCCCAGGCGTATCCGGGAACCTGGGTTCGGTCTGAGAAGGCCGGACCAAAATTCAGCCAAATCCGGACGAAAGTAGGTCCCTGGATACGCGAAGGACGATTTTCGGCGTTTGTTATCCGAACCTAAATTCGATGTCTGGATCGGCGTCGTGGGTAGGCGAGTGAAGATGCTCTTAGATACTAGTCTGTATTACGCCAGAAAAGCTGTAGCCGTTTATGTTCTTAGTTACCGTTTCAAAATAAATAAATCATGTTATCTGTTTGCGAGGACTGATTTCATATCCGACCAAAACATTATATTGTTATTGTCATAGTTGCGGAAGAAAAATATGGGAGCGCTGCATTGCATGCAAAAATAAATGAAAGAAAACAAGTAAGTTTGTTCGATGAAATAAAACCCCATCGTTTGCACTATATTTTCAGTATTTTGTCAATTCCTTTTTTTATTTAATTGATAAGTTATTTTTTGTGAAATTTATTATTTCCTTGATGATATTCGTTGTCTTCCGACGAATCTGATGAATATTTTCTCCTATTTGTTTTTTGCATGGATCTTAGTGTTCATATCGTATAGTTTATCGGTCTCAAGAGAGAACCGCTTTCTCCGTTTCAAAATATAAGATGTTTTAGCTCTGTGAAACAAATATATCTAAACTATTTTTAGTATATAGGTCCACTCATGTTTGAAGTGAATCTAAGTACTAAAACACGTCTAGATACATTCTCTTCACAAACCTAAAACATCTTACATTTTGAAATGGAGGGAGTATGAGATATGAAGCTCTTTTTTGTTTGGTTTTTGAAATTATATAACGGTGAATTAACTCTTGAAGTGAGAGATTACAATATGGCACATGGACACTATATGCTCAAAACAAAGTCCCCAAACAAGACAAAAAATTCGAACACAAGGCCGATAAAGGAGATTGCTGATGCTCGATATAGGTTGTTTGAATCTTTATTGACCAAGTTTAGCCAACTTATTTTTTGGGGAATCACTTACTTAGTTGCAAGATTTTTAATTGTTGTTTATTTTTTATTACGTGATATAAACATCTAGTGCCTGAACTTTTTGAATCTCATTTTACTTCTTTCTCTAGAAAAAGCAAGTGTTTTGACTCTTTATGCATTGGCAGAAAAGATTGGTGTACAAAACCAAGAGAAAAATCCCATTGTCATGCTTATGTGTTTTACAGCTTACAACAATTTAGGAACGGATAAAAGATAGCACAAGACGGTGCAAAAAAAAAGATAGCACAAGAGGTAGACCTTAGCTATGTGTAGTTTTTTTTAATTCAATCTTGAGAAAATGTGCATTTAGTAACCCACAATAGAACATGTCATTTAGTAAAAACACAAAATGTGCATACCACTGCTATATGTATCCACCAGCTAATAAGACTTTTTTGGAAATTGATAATTATTTTTTTGGTTTTGAAAATCACAAGCTCAGGGGAGCTATCGAACAAAAAACGATGCATTAGCGGAAGCCACTCAGTAAATCATCCAATGACTAGTGTAAGCGCACGCTGATTTCGAGCAGATCGCTGTGCTCTATATCGATCTGCTTGAAAGATTACACGGTGTGCTATTTCAGTTCTGTATGACAGCAGATTGGCTCTTGTACAGAAGTACCACGACACGAACACCAAAGACATACTGGAGGGAAAAGAGAAAGACAGAGGGTTGCGCACACATGGGCGCACTAATCTTAAATAAACCGTGTAATTTATCTTGATTTATTGCCTCCTTCAGATCCAATCCATCCCCACTAATCTTTGTTTGACTGCGTGTTCAACCAAGGCAGGTTCTTTCCTCGACCTCTCGCTGCTCAACACGAACTCGCTGCGAGCAACAGCGGCTTTGCGAACGCAGATCATGCTCGCTCAAACATAGCTTTTCTTCTAGCGTACTCAGCTTGGAACTCTCCCCGGCCGGTTAGCTCGCGACGGGCACCTCCCTGGACTCCCGGCGCCCGCGCCCGGACGCCGTTGCCGAAGAGAACTGCTTCTGCCTCCGTGCGGCCGCCTTCGCCGCCTGCCTCGCGTCGACCCGCATCTGCTCGTCGCGGCACTCCTCGCTGCAGAAGGGGGTGTCCCCCTTGTACATGAAGATGTCGCTGTCGCGGGCAAGCTGCTTGGCGCAGAGCGCGCAGGCGTCCTGCGCTGGCATGCCGTGCTCGCCGAGTGGCTCGGCGTCGAAGAAGAAGAAGGCGCAGGTGAGAGAGGCCGCCATGGAGTATGTGACTTTCGAGCAAAGAGCAGCTATGAGCTTCGCGGTGAGCGGGTGCAGGGGGAAGGGGGAGCGACTGAGCGAGTTGGGTGAGGAAAGCGAGGGGGGAGGCTGGGCATATATGGCTGCGCAGCGACGAGACCTGGTTCGGCGCCAACGAGAGCGCGACCGACTGGTGGAGTGGTGGGTTGCCCGCCCGACTGCAGACCCACGAGGCTCCACGGAGGCGAAAACGACAGGAGCCGTGTCCGTGAGACGTGACGGAGGTCCCACCGCCTGACACAGACGGAGGGAGGTGGTTCCAGAAACGTCACACTCCATGTACCCCCAAACCTGTGTGCTAGCGACCAGCTTATTCTACTCGTACGTCTCTGTACAAACTCGAAAAAAAAAACTCTGTACAAGAATACTGTCCAAAATGTTTGCTTTACTTTTCTCTTGAAGAGATCATGAAAACCATTTGATAACGCTGCTGACATAAACAACACAACGCTTAAAAGAAAAAACCAAAATAACCAGCCATAGTTGTGTCCTCTAAGTAGATGAGTAAATATTCGCTTTGCTTATAAATTCGTAAGAATTTGCTGTCTCTCTACCAGGAATCGATGGGCGTCAAATCTGCATCATTAGCTAAGGCCCAATTCTTTTGACGGCTACTCCGAGAAGATGTCATATCCCAGCTATCTAGGCAGCCGCCGGTTTTAAAATTCTGTGAGACTTTCAAATTAGTTTACAATTATTCACTTTAAAGTCTCGTAATTTTTTTGAACGACTTCACCAGAAAACTAAGAGTAGAGCATCTTCTCGAAAAAGACACTAAAAGAACTGGACCTAAATCTAGGCTTAAACTAATGCGATCGTGTTAAGACCGATAATTAGCGCGCCAGGCTTTTAGCCAACATCCAAGACAGGTGCCCCCACATGGTTTTAGGCACGCTAATTATGCTGAGCTTGCACATAGAATCATTTTTGATCTTTTGTGAAGAAAAAAGAACTTATCAAAAGCGATCTGTTAGGAAAAAGAAAAAGGAAATAAATTAAGGTTCTATTTTTCTGCTGAGTGGTCCGTATGAAAAAATAAATCATTCACGCACGCAGCAGCTTGTGAACAGTGTAGGCACAGGCTGGGAGGTTGGCGCAGATCCTGTCCGCCCTAATCAAACGCACAAACTTGTCCCGCAACAGCGCCAGCTATGGGTGATCCGTGCGACTATCGGAATTTTTTTACTTATACGAAATCTTTTTTGGTAAGTAAAATAAAAGGAGGCAGCTCATGAGACCTGTGTTGTTTAGCCGAGACGATGCCGGGGCTCGTTTCTTTGATTAGGTCAAGCTTCTCTCGGGGAGACAGCATTCTCGAGATCCATGGCCGGTTTTGTTTAGGTCAAGCTTCAATAATCGCTGGTGAAGCACCGTATGTGATCATTGGCGACCGGCACCAGCGATTTCTCGAGCGAGAATCTCCTCCACGAGAAGTACAATGCACACTTGTCGCCAAGCTAGTGGCTGATGAGAGGCTACAAATTTACTTCTATTAGGCTGGTCATAGTGTTAGATAGATCTCAACGTGACAGAGCCCAACGGCCCGTGACGCCCCTAATCGCGTCCTAATCGGGGGGGCCCAACCTTATCCATGGTTGGTGGGCCCCTGTCGCCAGCGCGTATATAAAGAGGTAGGGACGACAGACGAGGTTCACCGCGTTTGCGACCACCCCCTACACACCCACCGATTAGGGTTCGCACTAGGCCGACGGGAAGCTCCGCCGCCACCACTCTCTACCACCCACGCCCACGCCGTCGCCACCTTTTCCCATGGCTAACGACGGCGGCTCCAGCTCCAGCACAAGCTCCGGAATTCCCTCCGGCTCGTGTTTCTCGAGTCAGGGAGCAGGTAGTTCCCCTCTCTCTCTCTGTTTCGATCTAGAAAGGCAAGGTAAAATGCTACTGATAGATCTAGACTAGTTTCCTTACAAAGTTGTGTTAACATTAGTATCAGAGCCGCAGTTACTAGATCTTTCGGTGCAAAAGGAAAAGATAAACCTAGATCTAAAGTGCGCCTGCCCTAGGGCCGCGCCGTTCCTCTCGATCTAGATGAGCATCACTGCGAGGCATCTAGACGAAGAACACACCCTCCAGGGCAAAGAGAAAAGAAAGAAAAGAAACCCAAAAGAAACCCTAGATCCCGCATGCAAAACCCTAATCCCCGGATCTATCCCCAGATTCCACCCCAGATCAAGAAAAAAAAGGAAAAAACCCCAACACACATGCGGCGCCGAGAGTGGCTTCACCATAACCGCTGACGGGCGCAAGGCCACCCATGCACCTGGCGTCAAGGAGGCAAGAAAGCAGCTGCTGCTGCTCTGCCGTTTGTAGAAAAGGGGGTGTGGGGGTGGACCGAGGGGAAGAGGAGAAGGGGTGGCCTTGAGGGAGGAGGGATCATCAGTTGATCATGCCGGACGGACAGCCACCTCGCCTCCCGATCTGCGAGAGAGAGCCACCGAGGCCTCCACCGAGCTGAAAGGACGCCATGGCCGTAAGTGTAGGGTTCGCAACATAGAAAACAAAAAATTTCCAACGATGGGAACTATGTACCAAGATCTATCTACTATATACAAACAACGGGCGGATGTATATCCGTAGAGAACATACCCTTGAAGACCGACAAAGCTTAACGAGTTCAACTCGTGGTTGATGTAGACGATCTCTTGCCGATCTCAAGATCGAGAGGAAGTCTTAGCGCCGCCAAAGCGTTAGCGCATCGTGCTCGCACATACAAGACACTGGCAACCTCCGCCTCCTCGCTCAGTGATGCGGAAGCACAACCTTTTCTTGCCGAATAGCCACCGGGAACATGTATATCGCTAGTCCGAGACCATGGGGGATAAATTCTAGAGGGGGAGAGAGATCCTTCACGAGGAGGTGTGAGAGACAAGTGAGGAGGGGGATCCTTTTATAGGAGGAGAGGGGGCACCCAAGGGGTTGGCCGCCGGCCATGGGGCTGCCCCCTCCCCTCCTTCATTCATGTGGGTGGACACTCCACTCACAAAAGTCCTTTAAATTCCCTCCACTCAAAATTCCCATTAAATTTCCACCAAATTTAATGCAAACTATCATTAAATAAAACTCTTTTATTTTATTCAGAATTTTTTCAATTACTTTAATGACAAACATTCACAAATAACCCCTTGCTAGAATTCCATTTCACGTGCATAACCACTTTGTGCAATTTCACCCGAAAACCTGTTTCGATATCTAGTGAAATAAATTCATGCGCTTGTTTATTCTTTCGGCATGAAACATTTGCTCCAACTGGATGCCAGTGTCCCTTAAGTGTGTCACCCTACGGTTCGCGAATAATACGGACATGATCGAGACCCTTCTCCGATCAATAATCGATGCGGGACACGGAGATCCATACTGACTCCCACACATTCAACGATGACTTTTCCTGTGATCGTCGGAACCTTTTACGCTAGTATCTTAATCCCTTTGTTTCACGATATATTACATGTCCGAGATTCGATCATCGGTATTTCCATACCTAGTTTGATCTCGTTACTGGCATGCACTCTTTTCTCGTTCCTGTGATATAACATTCTAGTGATCAAATCGCTTGCTTGCAAGCTAACCAATGTGATATCACCGAGAGGGCCCAGAGCATATCTATCCGTCATCGAGATGCACAAATTCCACTCTTGATCCATGATTCTCAACATAACACTTTAGTAGTTTTGAAGCCATCTTTATAATCACCCAGTTACGGAGTGACGTTTGATGTCAACAAGAAACTCTTCTGGTGTTAGTGATTGGCATGATCTCATGGTCTAAGGATTAGGACTACTTCGTAGTTTGTTTATAGCAATATAAACTCAATGACTTTGATCGTAATGCTATACTTCGGATGAATGTTCATCACACCATTACACTAATGTTGTGATCTCGTTATTAACAACATCCAATGTCTATGATCAGGAAACCATGATCATCTTGTTAATCAACGAACTAGTTTATGAGAGAGGCATAACTAAGAACTTTCTGTTTGTTTATTAAACACACATGTATTAACATTTCCGTATTAATACAATTACAACATGCAAAATAAACATCTATCATATACTTGGAATACACATAATAAACATTTTATTATTGCCTCTCAGGGCTTATTCCCTTCAGTCTCCCACTTGCACTAGAGACAATAATCTAGTTACATTGTGATGTATCTAACACCCATGGAGTTCTGGTGTAGATCATGTTTTGCTCTAGGGAGAGTTTTAGTCAACGGATCTGCTACATTGAGATCCATATGTACTTTACAAATCTTTATATCTCCATCCTTGACATGCTCGCGGATGGAGTGAAACCGGCGCTTAATATGCTTGGAATGTTTGTGAGACCTTGGTTCTTTGGCATTGGCAATGGCACCATTGTTGTCACAATAGATCACCATTGGGTCCAACGTGTTTGCAACCACACCTAGTTCGGATATGAACTCCTTTATCAAAGCGCTTCTCGAGCTCAAGAGCGACAACATATTCTCGCCTCCATTGTTGATCCATACCACAGGTTGTTTGGAGCTCCTCCAACTAATCTCCGCCATTCATGAGAAATACATATCCGGATTGAGACTTAGAGTCATTCGGATCGGTGTTAAAGCTAAGCGTCGACATAACACTTAGCGGAGCTCTTCTTCACCTCAGATACAAGAAACATATCCTTAGTTCTTGAAAGTACTTAAGGATATTCTTGACCGCTTTCGATGTTCGAACACGGATCCGATTGGTACCTACTAGTCAAACTAATAGCATGTGCCACATCCGGTCTTGTACATAGCATGGCGTACATTATAGAGCCTATGGTCAAGCATAGGGACCTTGTCCATTATCTCTCTTTCTTCCGAAGCGGACTTTGAGTCTTACTCAATGGCGTGCCTTGTGTCATAGGTAAGAACCCCTTCTTACTATTTTCCATTTTAAACTTCTTTAAAATCTTATCAAGGTATGTACTTTGCGATAGCCCTTTTAGGCGCCTAGATCTATCTCTATAGATCTTTATGCCTAATATGTATGACGCTTCACCTAGGTCCTTCATTGAAAATTTCTTTGTTTAGATAACTTTTAACACATTTAAAGATCTATATCATTTACGATCAATAATATGTCATCCACATATAATATCAGAAATGCCACATTGATCCCACTCACTTTCTTGTAAATACAAGCTTCTCCATAAGTTTGGACAAATACAAACTCTTTGATCACCTCATCAAAGCGGAGATTCCAACTTCGTGATGCTCGCTTCAATCCATAGATGGATCGCTGAATCTTGCACACCTTGTTAGCATCCTTAGGATCGACAAAACCCTTTGGTTGTATCCTATACAACTCTTCTTCAATATTACCATTGAGAAACGCGGTTTTGACTCTGCCATATCTCATAATCGAAATATGCAGCAATTGCTAACATAATCCTAACTGACTTTAGCATCGCTACGGGAGAGAATGTCTCATTGTAGTCAACTCCTTGAATTTGTCGAAACCCCTTTGCGACAAGTCGAGCTTTATAGACGGTTACATTACCATCAGCATCAGTTTTCCTTTTGAAAATCCATTTGTTCTCCACGGCCTTTCGGTCGTGAGGTAAGTCCACCAAGTTCCAAACTTGATTTTAATACATGGATTCCATCTCGGATTTCATGGCTTCTAACCATTTGTTGGAATCCGGGCTCATTATCGCTTCTTCATACATCGCAGGGTCATCATTTTCATCAACCATGAAATTCAGGACAGGATTTCCGTACAGCTCGGGAGTTGTACGCGTACTGCTTGACCTGCGAGGTTCGGTAGTACTCTCTTTCGGATTTTCATGATCATTATCATTAGTTCCCTCTTCAACAGGTGGAGCCAACTCCGGAACAACTTCCGGCGCTGCGCTACTCGCCATACTTTGAAGAGAAGGTTCAATAACCTCTTCGAGTTCTACCTTCTGACCACTCACACCTTTCGCGAGAAACTCTTTCTCTAGAAAGGATCCATTCTTGGCAACAAAAACCTTGCCCTCGGATCTGTGATGGAAGGAATACCCAATAGTTTCCTTAGGGTATCCTATGAAGACGCATTTTTCCGCTTTGGGTTCGAGTTTATCCGGTTGAAGTTTCTTCACAAAAACATCGCATCCCCAAACTTTAAGAAATGACAGCTTAGGTTTGTTTCCAAATCACAATTTAGACGGTGTCTTTTCAACGGATTTAGATGGTGCCCGATTTAAAGTGAATGCAGGAGTTTCTAGTGCATAGCCCCAAAATGACAACGGCAAGTCCGTCAGAGACATCATAGATCGAACCATATCTAATAAAGTACGATTATGAAATTCCGACACACCATTTCGCTGTGGTGTTCCGGCAGGTGTGAGTTGTGAAACAATTCCACACTCTTTCATGTGAGTGCTAAACTCGTAACTTAGATACTCACCTCCACGGTCGGACCGTAGAAATTTGATCTTTCTATTACGATGATTTTCCACTTCATTCTGAAATTCCTTGAACTTTTCAAAGGTTTCAGACTTGTGTTTCATCAAGTAGATATAACCATATCTACTCAAATCATCCGTGAAAGTAATAAAATAACGATATCCACCTCGCGCCGACACACTCATTGGACCACATACACCAGAATGTATGATTTTCAATAAATCTGTCGCCCGTTCCATTGAACCGGAAAACGACGTTCTAGTCATCTTGCCCATAAGGCATGGCTCACATGTATCAAATGATTCATAATCAAGTGATTCCAAAAGTCCATCCGAATGGAGCTTCTTCATGCGTTTAACGCCAATATGACCTAGACGGCAGTGCCACATTTATGCGGATATATCATCATTTAGTTTAATCATTTTAGCATCAACATTATGAATATGTGTAACATTATTATCGAGATATAAAATAAATAAACCATTCATCATCGGTGCATGACCATAAAAGATTTCATTCATATAAATGGAATAACCATTTTTCTCGGATTTAAATGAATAACCACTTCGCATCAAACACGATCCAGATACAATGTTCATGCTCAGTGCAGGCACCAGATAACAATTATTCAAGTTTATAACTAATCCTGACGGCAAGTGGAGAGGCAGCGTTCGACGATCACATCAACTTGATCCATTCTTGACACGCATCTTGACCTCACCCTTGCTAGCGGTCGCTTGTTCATGCACCCACGATTCGAAGTTACAAATATTAGCAACTAAACCGGTATCAAATACTCAGGTGCTACTGCGAGCACTAGTCAAGTACACATCAATAACATATATATCATATATACCTTTGTTTGCCTTGCCGGCTTTCTTGTCTGCCAAATACTTGGGGCAATTGCGCTTCCATGGCGATCCCTTACAATAGTAGCACTTTTCGGACGGACTTAGGTCCAACTCGGGGTTTCATTTAAGGCACGGCAACAGGCTTGTCGCCCTTACTTCCCTTCCGTTTTCCCTTCTTGTCTTTCTTGAAATCAGTGTTCCTATTGATCATCAACACTTGATGTTCCTTTTTTATCTCCACTTCTGCAGTTTTAAGCATTGACAGAAGCTCGGGGAGAGACTTCTTCATGCCTTGCATATTATAGTTCATCACGAAACTCTTATATCTAGGTGGCAGAGACTGCAGAACACGATGGATGCCTAAGTCAATGGGAATCGATATTCCCAAGGACACAAGCTTATCGGCGTAACCCGACATATTGAGTACATGCTCACTAACGGAGCTGTGCTCTTCCATCATGCAGCTAAAGAACTTTTCTGAAGTGTTGTAGCTCTCTACATCAGCTTGTGTGTCGAGAATCATTTTCAACTCACCCATTGTATCAAATGCATTGCCGTTTTCGAAACGCTTTCGAAGTTCCGGATCTAGCCCATACAATATGCCGCAATGAACTAAGTTGTGGTCCTCCTGACGAGTCTGATGGACATTCTTCTCCTCGTCAGGGGCATCATCTAAAGGTGGGGGCCTACGGGCTTCTAGCACATATTTCTTTTGTGCGTGAGAGGAGAATCCTCAAATTCATGGCCCATTCGGTAAAGTTTCTACCGTTCGTTGCAAGTTTCTCTTTCTCCATGAACACATTGAAATTAAAAGCAGGTGGTGCCATCTACAACAAAATTTGTAAAGTTTAGACTAAGTATATGATAGATTGAGTTCAACTAATCCATATTACGAATGAACTCCCACTCAAAAACGACATCCCTCGTGCCTTTTTGGTGATTACATGAACCAAATCCACTACACCAAGTCCGATCATCACGTGAGTCGGTGTAGCTTCAAAGGCGAGCATCAAATGGGCATCATATCTACTATATGACTCATGCTTAACCTTTCGTCGTTGTTTGAGGCCATGTCTTTACATGCTAGGCTCGCCAAGTTAGAATCTTAGTATTCGTGTGTAACTATTTTACACGAAATATGGTGGATCCAAGAACACCCGATCATCACGTGATGTCTTGGAGCGACGAAAACATAATCGGTGCATACTAAAGGAAGAACACATTCTTATCTTGATATTTAAATGAGGGATCATCTTATTATGCTAACAAAGCGCTAAACAAGCAATATAAGATGCTATCAAACATCACATGTTTATTAGTGAAATGATATGGTTCCCGCATATGATCTTTATCATGTGAACCGTGGTATGATCATTATCATACCTATATGTGTAAGTCCAAGGTTTATGGAGATTACACGTTATGTATGTTGTAAGAGTATCATCTCATACTTCTACTTACAACATTACCATATCATAACACTAGCCCAGGAACAATCTAAACTAGACGCCTCTAATTTATCCATTGCAAGTTTTACGTGGCTTAGGGATTTCGAGATAGAACCGTTCTTACCTACGAACATGAACCACAACGAGGATAACCAAATTGTTGACAACTCGTTTGCAAAATAGATATTGACTATAGTAGGAGAGACAGACACCCGCTAGCCACTTTTGCAAACTAGTTGCATGTCAAGCGTGGAATAGGTCTCATGTGGGAGGACATGTAAAGTTTGTCCGGGCCGCTTCATGTCACTATGCCACCAATATACAAAATTACAACAAAGGAGCAACAACATGATCATCATCGTCCATATACTCATAGATCCGGCTCTGATACCACTGTAGGGTTTGCAGCATAGAAAACAAAAAATTTCCTACGATGGGAACTATGTACCAAGATCTATCTACTAGATACAAACAACGGGCGGATGTATATCCGTAGAGAACATACCCTTGAAGACCGACAAAGCTTAACGAGTTCAACTCGTGGTTTATGTAGACGATCTCTTGCCGATCTCAAGATCGAGAGGAAGTCCTAGCGCCGCAAAGCAGCAGCGCATCCGTGCTCGCACACACGTACAAGACACCGGGCAACCTCCGCCTCCTCGCTACAGGTATGCAGCGGAAGCACAACCCTTTCTTGCCGAATATCCACCGAGAACATGTATCTCGCTAGTCCGAGACGATGGGGGATAAATTCTAGAGGAGGAGAGAGATCCTTCACGAGGAGGTGTGAGAGACAAGTGAGGAGGGGGGCTCCTTTTATAGGAGGAGGGGAGCACCCAAGGGGTTGGCCGCCGGCCATGGGGCTTCCCCTCCCCTCCTTCATTCATGTGGGTGGACACTCCACTCACAAAAGTCCTTTAAATTCCCTCCACTCAAAAGTCCACTCAAATTCCCATTAAATTTCCACCAATTTTAATGCAAACTCTCATTAAATAAAACTCTTTTATTTTATTCAGAATTTTGTCAATTACTTTAATGACAAACATTCAAAAATAACCCCTTGATAGAATTCCATTTCACATGCTTAACCACTTTATGCAATTTCACCCGAAAACCTGTTTCGGTATCTAGTGAAATAAATTCATGCGCTTGTTTATTCTTTTGGCATGAAACATTTGCTCCAACTGGATGCCAGTGTCCCTTAAGTGTGTCACCCTACGGTTCGCGAATAATGCGGACATGATCGAGACCCTTCTCCGATCAATAATCGAGCGGACTCGAGATCCATATTGACTCCCACACATTCAACGATGACTTTTCGTGATCGCTTAACCTTTTACGCTTGTATCTTAATCCCTTTGTTTCACGATATATTACATGTCCGAGATTCGATCATCGGTATCTCCATATCTAGTTTGATATCGTTACTGACATGCACTCTTTTCTCGTTCCCGTTATATAAAATTCTAGTGATCAAATCACTTGCTTGCAAGCTAACCAATGTGATATCACCGAGAGGGCCCAGAGCATATCTATCCGTCATTGGGATGAACAAATTCCACTCTTGATCCATGATTCTCAACATAACACTTTAGTAGCTTTGAAGCCATCTTTATAATCACCCAGTTACGGAGTGACGTTTGATGTCAACAAGAAACTCTTCCGGTGTTAGTGATTGGCATGATCTCATGGTCTAAGGATTAGGACTACTTCGTAGTTTGTTTATAGCAATATAAACTCAATGACTTTGATCGTATGCTATACTTCGGATGAATGTTCATCACACCATCACACTAATATTGTGATCTCGTTATTAACAACATCCAATGTCTATGATCAGGAAACCGTGATCATCTTGTTAATCAACGAACTAGTTTATGAGAGAGGCATAACTAAGAACTTTCTGTTTGTTTATTAAACACACATGTATTAACGTTTCCGTATTGATACAATTATAGCATGCAAAATAAACATCTATCATATACTTGGAATACACATAATAAACATTTTATTATTGCCTCTCAGGGCATACTCCATTCAAGAAAGGGGCGTGGGGAGGGCTCACTTGGCACGCTGTTGGCGGCGCTTGGCAGCTTTCGCCATCCTCCTACCGCCAGAGAGGAGCAAGGGGGGCGCGTGGTGGCAAGGGGGAGAAATGGTGCTAGGATTTCGGGGGTGGCTGTGGGGGATGCTTTTGTCCCCGCGAGGAGTGAGGGTCAGTCTGATCTAGGCGGCCCGATGGAGGGGCGCATTGGCTCATGTTGGGTCATGACCATGGAGGCGTCTACACATGCGGCGTCTAACGACGCGCGGAAGCTAGGCCCCTGTGGGCCGTCATGCCGCCACCGCTGAGCTAATGGTCTTGAGCGCGAATGTAGGTAATCGCTGGGTCACTACCGGTAATAATGACAGTTTTCTTTTAGCTGTTTTTATTGTTTGTTTTGTTTGCTTAATTTTTTAAGCAAATTTTAACCCAGTTTTCTCTAGTCATATTATTTCAATGAATTTTTGTCAAGAGAATGCATGAAAGGCAGAAATTTTCTGTAAAGTTCCAAGGTCTTATGAAAGTTATTATAATTGTTTCCGCCGCAAATAGTTGTTTTAAATTGCTTGAATGCAATAAAAGTGTGTTAATTTTTGTTATAAAAGATGTGATAAAGTAATTTAAAGTTGATTATGCTCCATCTCATTAATTGACCAACGTTATTAATAAACATGAACATGATCCCTTTCATTATGTATTAAAGGTGCATTTAATTTTATTTTTACCCAACGGTGATATAACTTTAAATGGCACTAATAATTGCATGCTTAATTTATACCAACGTTGGATTAATGCATACAGTTGTTTTGGTTAGCTCACATCTTTTATGGTTTTCAGGAGGTCTCAACCTCATGAGCTGCCTGAAGGACATCCCACTGATCAGGGGGGATAACTACTCCGAATAGAGGAAAAAGGTTGATCTGGCGTTTGTCTGTGCCGAGGTGGACTGGGTGGTTGACACTAAACAACCAGTCAAGCCTCAGACCCAAAGAGGGTGATCTTTGAGGAAAGTGCTGCATTTGAAAAGAGAAAGAGGGACCATGCTCCTTTGGAGCTGGCCTACTCAATAGACAATCAAAGTGGGTCAATGCAAACAAGAAATGATTGGCTTTTGTAAAGAACACAATTGAGAACGCAATAGTGTGCTCAATTGAAGAGTGTGCCTCACAGTGAGTACCTTGCAAAGATAAAGAGCTAGTTCTTGGCTCTTCAAAGATATGCAACCAGTTGCTTAAACAATTTGGTGATGTAAAAGTATCTGGAGGGCCACATGGCATTAGAGAGCACATCTTGAGGATGTCCAACATGGCGGCTAAGTTGAAGCCCATGGATGCGGACCTCGAGCTCAAGCCTGCTCTTCTGGTGCATCTTGTCATGGCCTCTCTTCCCCAACAGTTCGAGAACTTTGTCATCAACTATAACATGTCCCCTGAAAAGTGGATCATTGAAAAGACCATAGGGATGTGTTCTCAAGAGGAAGAAAGGCTTAAGTCCATTCATGGTGGTTCCTTGAACTACGTGAAGGACAAAAGGAAGAGGAACTTCACCAACAGTAACCATGGTGGCTCACCTTCCAAGCCTCATGGCAAGGGCCCCCAAAGACCAAAGATCAATTACAGCTTCTACCCCTGGGGACAAAGACCGGTGCCAACATTGCAAAAAGGTTGGCCACTACAAGAAGGATTGTCCAATATGGCTGAAGTCCATAATGGACAAAAACGGTAAAGATATAGTCTCTTTTGTTAATGAATCTCTGTATGAAAAGTTTTCAAAATCTACTTGGTGGATTGACTCTGGTGCAACTGTTCATGTTGTCAACTCTTCACAGGGGTTCCATTCGACAAGGATTTTGCCAAAAAGAGAAAGACTCATTGAAGTGGCGAATGGGATTGAAGCAGAAGTGGAGGCTGTTGGCGACATTCCTCTGGAGCTGGCTGATGGCTCTTCTCTTTTGCTTAAGGATGTTATTTTTGTTCCTTCCATTCATAGAAATTTAATAAGTGTGTCGTGCTTGGACAAAGACTTGTATGACTGCTATTTTGGACATGGCAAATGTGCCATTTGGTTGAAAGATACTTATGTGAGTGTTGCTACACTACATGACAAGCTTTATTTATTATCTTTGCATTAGAAAGTATTTTCTGTGTGTGATGTGAATGAACAAGTTCCCTTGTCGAACAAAGAACAAAAGAAAAGAAAGCGAACTCTTGACTCATCGAAGTTATGGCACTGCATATTAGGCCATATTTCAAGGGTAAGAATAGAAAGCCTCATTAAAAATGACATTCTTCCTCCGTTAGAGTTCTCATACATAGAACAATGCATAGATTGCATTAAAGGAAAGTATGTAAAACAAATTAAAAAGGGTGCAAACCGAAGTATAGCTACACTAGAAATAATCCACACGGATATTTGTGGAACATTTCCGGTGAAAAGTGTGGATGGTTATGATTCATTCATAACATTCACGGATGATCACTCCCGATATGGTTATATTTATCCAATTAAAGAAAGATCTGAAGCATTGGATAAATTTAAAATTTTCAAAGCTAAAGTAGAAAATCAGCATGATAAAAGAATTAAGATAGTTCGGTCCGATCGTGGGGGGGGGAGTACTATGGTCGGCATACTCCATATGGTCAAGTACCAGGACCCTTTGCAAGGTTCCTGCAGGAAAATGGAATAGTCGCACAGTATTCCATGTCGGGCGAACCTCAGCAAAACGGAGTAGCTGAAAGGTGTAACCGTACCCTTATGGATATGGTGCGCAGCATGATGAGCTATTCCATCCTCCCATTGGGATTGTGGATGGAGGCGCTTAAAACCGCCATTCACATTCTCAACAGAGTACCAAGTAAGTCGGTGCCCAAAAGACCGTATGAATTGTGGACAGGCAGAGTCCCCTCTCTGCACCACTTGAGGGTCTGGGGAGCCCAGCTGAGGCAAAAGTTTTCAATCCAGACATTGCAAAGTTAGACCCCCAAACAGTATCTTGCCACTTTATTGGCTATCCAGATAAGTCAAAAGGCTATCATTTCTACCGTCTTGATAGATGCACAAAGTTTGTAGAAACGAGACATGCAGTCTTCTTGGAGGACGAACTGATGAGGGGGAGCACGGTAGCTCGGGAAATTGATATTGAGGAGAAGAGGGTGCATGCACCTAATCCGATGACTCAGGAGCCATTTTTCTCGCTACCTGTTGTGCAACCATCTACAACCCCTGAGGTTGTGGTGCCGACACTTGTTGTGACTCCACACGTGACAACAATGGACGAAAGTTCGGAACCTGTCCATCAGGAGCCACCTGAACCCACTGTTGAGCACGAAAGGGAGTCAGAACATCCACATACTGTATATGTGTCTGAACCCGAGGCAAGAAATGAGCAAGAGTCTGATGAACTCAGAAGGTCTAAAAGAGAACGAAGACCGGCTATTTCCAAAGAAATCTACAAAGTCTACAACATAGTTCTTATGGAGGGCGATCCTACCTCATATGAAGAAGCCATAAGTAGCCCTCACTCAGCCAAGTGGGTGGAGGCAATGGAATATGAAATGAAATCAATGAGTTCCAACAATGTTTGGGACTTAGAGGAAATTCCTAAAGGAGCCAAAACAGTAGGATGCAAATGGGTCTACAAAACAAAGTATGACTCCAATGGGAATGTAGAAAAGTACAAAGCTAGACTTGTGGCAGAAGGTTTTACACAAAGAGAAGGCGTAGATTACAATGAGACTTTTTCTCCGGTCTCATGTAAGGACTCCTTCAGAATCATCATGGCACTAGTTGCACATTTTGATTTAGAGTTACATCAAATGGATGTTAAGACGACATTTCTAAATGGAGATTTAGAAGAAAATGTTTACATGAAACAACCCAAGGGTTTTTTCATGGAGGGGAAGGAACATATGGGATGCCGCCTAAATAAATCCATTTATGGGTTAAAGCAAGCCTCTAGGCAGTGGTATTTAAAGTTCAATGATACAATTAAAAGATTTGGATTTAAAGAGAATGTTGAGGACAACTTCATTTATGCAAAGTTCAAAAATGGGAAATATATTTTCCTAATTCTGTATGTGGATGACATCTTGCTTGCTAGCAGTGATGTTAGTCTACTACTAGAGACAAAGAAGTTCTTGTCATCAAATTTTGACATGAAAGACCTTGGTGAAGCTTCTTATGTTTTGGGCATAGAAATTCACCGAGATAGAAAGAATGGAGTGTTAGGACTGTCGCAAAAAGCGTATTGTAAAAATATTCTAAAGAAATACAATATGCATGCGAGTAATGCAACACCTGCTCCCATAGTCAAGGGCGACAGTTTTGGGAAATCCCAATGTCCAAAGAATCAATATGAGATCGATCAAATGAAGTCAGTACCATATGCTTCGGCTGTTGGAAGCTTATAATATGCACAAGTGTGCACTCGTCCTGACTTAGATTTTATCACCGGGGTACTCGGTAGATATCAAGAGAATCCAGGCATAGAGCACTGAAAGATGGTAAAGAAAGCTTTGCGATATGTGCAAGGCACAAAAGGCCTCAAGCTAACATATAAAAGATCTGATTCCCTAGAGATAAAAGGGTACTCAGATGCGGATTTTGCGGGAGATAAAGACGACAGAAAGTCCAGGACAGAATATGTCTTCACTCTCGTAGTAGGTGCTATTTCGTGGAGAAGCGCCAAACAGTCGATAGTTGCATCATCTACGATGTATGCAGAATTTATAGCATGTTATGAGGCCACGAGACAGGCGTTATGGTTAAAGAAATTTCTACCCGACTTGAAAGTGGTTGACTGCATCAGCAGGTCACTAAAGATATACTGTGACAACAAGCCCGCAGTATTCTATGCTCACAACAACAAGTCGAGTAATGCTACAAAGTCAATAGATATAAAGTATTATGTTGTGAAGGACAAAGTCCAGGATCTAACTATAAGACTCGAGCATATAGGGACAAAGGATATGCTTGCGGATCCGCTAACGAAAGGCTTACCACCCAATGTATACAAGGAACACATAGCCGGCATGGGTTTAATGGGAAGCCTATGATTCCTGGACTACAGAGGCTCAAAAGTAACAGGATTTGTTTCAAAATTGTAACATCCCAAAAATCATGGTTTCAAAACTCATTTCAATCATATATGCATCTCATTCATTCATTTAGGGTTTATCAAAAATCACTTAGAAACAGAAGTTGAGTCTATGATTTCATGTGGACATTTGATTCCAAGATGACCATCACACTTTGAAATTTGGAAGCTTAAATACTTGTTTGTTTGACTCCATTGTTGGAATGATTGTGTGAAACTCTACCATGATTCAAAAACTTAGAAGTGATTCAAAACCCTAATAATTACAACTATAGCAAAAATCTCTGTTCATTTTGAAAACCAAGCATAACCAAACCCTACAAAGCAACCACTTGGTTAAATAACTGCATTTGAAACCACAGAACCCCACAAAAATCCCCAAATTTGTTTGAATTCAAAAGGATTTGAAAACATATCAAAATCAATTCAGAAAATAGAAAAAGAAAAAGAAAAGGGCAAAGAAATAGAAGGCCAAGCGGCCAGATCCGCCCAAAGAACCAAATCAGCCCAAGAAGCCCACCCGGGACTTCTTTTTCTCTTCGCGACGCACGAGCACACTACCGAACCAATCGACCGCAGGACCCCACCAAAACTTGCGATATCATCGACAAGCGGGCCAACCCCACGGACAATCTGCCTCCACCAAGACGACCCATTCATTCCCCAAATCAAGCGGCGTTTTGGTCTTGATTCGCGGCATCAATTCGAGTTATTGGCTCGGATTCGCATGAGCCAGCTATAAGAAACCCTCTCCCCCTCTCTCTTTCCCCAAAACCGAACACCGAACGCCCCAGTCGCCAGATTGCTCTCGAACCCCGCTCTCCGACGATCGCTACGGCGAATTCCGTAAGTCTCGAGCCCCTTTGCCTCTCATTCACACCATCTTGTTCAGAGAACTCACGCATCTTCCGACACTCGCCGCTTGCTTTCGCATGATCCCTAGCCTTGGCAACGCCAACAATCGCCGCCACCGCCTCCTGCAAGAACTCCGGCGACCCTCTTCGTAGGTAACCACCGCCTTGCCCTCTGGTTGACACGCATAGCATCCTCGACATCGCGCATCCGACAAGGTCCATATTTTGGCCTAGCGCGACGAGGAACCACGCCAACAACGACGATCGATCAGACATTTTCGCGAACTCCGGCAAGCAATTCCAAGTAAGTTTCGAGCGCCTTGCCCTCTCTTCCACACGAGCTTGCTTGCTGCGTATTGCGAACTCCCATGCCACCGCTTGTGTTAGGGCGACACCAAACCTCGCAAGCACCACATCTGCGCAGCGACCGACGCCGTTATTCGACGAGGTCGAGCCCATCTCCGAGCACCCTTCGCGAACGAGCACCACCTCGAGCTTCAAAGACACCTTCACGGATCTGGTAAGCGCATCCTTGCATCCTAGAATGGCCTGTAACGCCGCATCATCGACCGACGCTACCGCCGTCACTGCGGCAGCCGCTTTTAGGTTAGATGAACCTTAGCCATTAGATCTGGATCCTACGCGTAGAAACACTCCACTTATCGAAGGGGTATGGACAGATCTGAGCCGCGCAACGCTATTTAAATCCAACGGCTCAGAAGGGCGATCCGTAAGGAACTGCAGACGCCAAGAAACACGACGCGTGGCAGGAATTTAGATTAAAACAGATTTTAAAACCAGAATTTGATTCAAACTTCAAATGCTTATAACTTTCAAACGACACGTTGGATTTTTGCAAACTTTATATCGTTGAGTTCAAGAAGACAAGGCCTATCGAATATACCTTTGGATTAGCATATAGTAACAGTTAAAAATAATTTTATTGTGAAACATGTTTAGGGCTATTTTAGATATAGTTTTATTCTTGTAGTTATTTTTGGGCCAAATAAAATGTAGTTGGCAATTTTGAGCCTTGTTAAGTTTCTGTGCTCATGAACATACTTGGTATAATTTTCAAAATCACCATTTAGTAAATTCTTGCATGCATGCATTCATATTATTTTGATTGTATTTATATTGTGTGTAATTGTGTGCTATTGTCTCTTGTGTAGATTTTGATAGTGATTGTGATTGTGAGGAGTGCTACTCCCACTACCAAGGCAAGTGATATTTTCATGAATTTCCTATCCTAAGTTTTATACTTGCATTAGATATTTTGCTAAGGTAAATGCATGATATTTTGCTTAGTGCAAGATGGGAAATCCTAAGTAGAGTGAAGTAGTGGAATTGCTAGGAAATTTTCCTAAGTTAAGATACCATACCTTGCTTAGCCTAGCTTATAGAAAACAAGGGTGGTGAACATCTATATGGTTTATGATAAAATATTCTAAGTCAAGAGACTTATATTTTCTTAATAAAACAACTAAGTCAAATAAACCTCCGGGTGGAATGGGATTGATTGGGTTATGTTGAGTGGTTACACAAGGCCATGGACTTGGGTTGTGTATCTCACTTGTGGTATGCCACCCAGCACAAAGGGATTTGGAGGCCAAATGTTGAGAAAGCTTACAAGGCAACCACTTGGCAATATGGGCTCGCCATGATCACATAGGTTGCTAGAACTTAGTCATTTGGACAGTTGGTGGTAGATGGGATGATAGGTTGAACGCCGTCCATTTGACTAAGGAAAGGCTCGAAAGGTCCTGCCTTGGGAAACCAAGTCCGTGGGGAAAGTGCACAACCTCTGCAGATGGAAAACCTAAGTACTTAGCCTTGTCCAAGGAAATGGACACTTGAGCATCAAGACATGGAAGCCACAAGAATCTCATCACTCCAACTTCTAAATTAAAAACTTGTGGGTGAACAAGGGTGAAGGACCTCAATATCTATTGATGGTTTCCTTGGGAATGTTTTGACAAAGAAAACTTAGCAATTTCAACTAATAAGTAAAACATGATTTTAAGCAAAGCAAGCCAAGCTACACTAGCCAAATGCATATAGAACTATAGACCACTTAAAATATACTAAGGTATCACTTGCCAATACTATTCCAAAGTATTGACCCTCCGTGGTCAGAATTGTGATGTTGCAGTGTTACTCCGATGATGAGTAGGAGTCATGAGTCTACACTCAACATGCTTGCTCGTGGCACATGAAGATGAAGACTTATGTTTATTACTTGTTTCCTTAAAACTTTGTATTAGGCCTATGGCCATGAGTTGTATAAGACTATGTTTTGTCTCCGGAATGAATGTAATAAATGACCTTTGTATCTGTGTACTTCATCTTAAACTGTGGATGCTAGCATTGATCCGTGGACTAGCATTGCAATCACAGGATCCTTTCCTTTATAAAGGAGGGTCTAACAGATGGTATCGAGCACCGTGTTGCCTCAGAGGATTATGACCCTAGGAATTGGAAAACCACTAAGGAAAAAGTTTTTCAACTACTTCTACACTTGTCTATTCTTCTCGTAAAACTTTTCTAATCTCTTTCAACTTCCTTGTAGATGAACTCCATCAACGGCCGTGAAGAAGGGACCACTCATGACCATGACCTTGGAATGTGAAACTGAGTTTCCAAATATTCTCAAGGACCTCATGGAAGCTATGGATGCACATGGTGAAGCCGTGTACAAGGGCTTTCCAGGATGGATGAAGGAGTGGAGTATTGGTGGTGCAACTACACTTGTATAAAAACAAGGAGACAACCACAAAGAAAGGGATTCTGCATGTACACCAACACTACTATGCACACCACATTCTTTGAGTCACCAGGATGCAGCTTGGAGGACTATCAAGGAACTAAGTGCTAGAGTAAAGTGCGTAATGCTCAACCTCCAAAAGGACTTAGAGAAAGAGAAAGAACTTACTCAAGAATTGGAAGACAACAACCAAGAAATAAGGGGAGATGTTATAGACTTAGTGATAGAGTCAAGGGAACAAGATTGGTGGATTGCCTCTAGGAACATTGTGTTCAATAATAGGTCCCGTGAGATTGGATCAGAATGACATTTCGTTAGTTGGACCACCACTTATCACCTTATTTTCAAAAGATATTTAAATAAGTACGGACCTTGAATGATGTAATGAATTCATGTATGCATGGCTTGTGTGACAATTATGTTTCATGGATATGTATGAATGTTGTCATGGTTTATCTTGAATTGCTTTGTTCTAACTTTTTAATCTTATAAATAGATGCCTGTTGCCATCAAGACCGCTGAGGAGTTTCGAGTTACTGCTTTGGTCCCCGACGTTGAGCTTACCACTGCTGACCTCCCTCTTCCCACCATTACGGTGTACCCACTCACCAAGTTCGAGAGGAAGGACCTCTGGGCTTCAAGGTGACCAGCCAGACGCCAGATCGAGCCACTACAGAGGCCATCGCCTTCAAGTTGATGCACGGCGATGTGGAGAGAGGCATGGAGGTAGTCATGCAGACCGATAGACGATCGTTAGGCCACCCGCATGTGAGGGTACTCACTTTCACGCCTTCGTAGACGGATGATGACGGAGAGTCCATCGACTTTGAGGACGACTCGAGGAGCGCCATGAGCCGATACGCCTTTATCTTCGTGACTTGGAGACTCTTCTCGCACGAGATACGGACAGACGAACGCCATGCTAGGCAATGACGAAGCCAGTGCAGCTTCATGAGAAGGACAAGCTTTTTGCAAAGCAGGATGAGATGATCAAGGAGATGGAGACAAAATTTGAGACCCAGGACCGCAGATTCAAGAGTCAAGAGAAACGCCCGTGATAGGAACAAGAGAATCCGGACATGACAGAGGAGTCAAGTCCAAGGACTTCGAGCTTGAGCAAGCAGCAGATGGTCATTGAGAGGCTTCGCCCGTAAGAGGGCTCTCAAGGCCAAGGTTGATTCTTTGACTACTACGATTGAGGAGAACAAGACGCGATGGAGAACGCAGGTCTTACCTTCGCCGAGGAGGAGATTGACGTTGATGAGTAGACTTGACTACTCGCTTATCTTGTTATTCATACTTGCTATTGTGGACTTATTATTGGACCATCCGACATGTGGATGGCTTGCCACTTGTGTGTGTACCTCATGAGCTTGTTATGTGTTCGTTGAACTTTTTCTTATGTTGCTTGTTATGTGTTTGCATATGTGTATTGTGCATGAAACATCTATGGGTATCTCATTCTTATCTATTTGAACAAACCACGATGCCTCCCCGTCACAAAACCCCAACCCCAACAACATCACCCCGTAAATGCAACAAATGATGAATGCGCAAACACAACTTATGCAAATGATGACAACGCTCATCCAAAACCGTAATAACAACAACAACAACAACAACAATGACCCCAACAACAACAACAATAACAACAACAACCTCCGGTTTCGATATGCTCACCAGATTTTTGCCCGAGGCCAAGCAAAGTTTTCGAACAATCGATCCCATGGCAGCCAATGACTGGTTGCGTGAACAAAGACTTGGTGATGAGGTCGACCGATGCTGAAAAAGTCGATTCGCAAAGACATCTGTTGAAGGACCAGCCACATGGTGGGATAACTTCCAAATCACCACTCCCATTGATGAAGTGACATGGGACATATTTGAGGATGGGTTTCGCACCGCCATATCTCGTCAGGATAATGAGTCCGAAAAAGAAGGAGTTTCACAACTTGAAGCAACGCCATCGCAGCAGTGGCGTAATATGTAGAAGAATTCAACAATCAAGCGCTATGCACCTGGACGAGGTTGATACCGATGCCAAGAGAAAGGAAAAGTTCTTGGAAGGCTTGAATGATGAACTGAATCTACAGCTATCAAGAGTATATGTTCCAACTTATCACTGTGTGACAAGGCTGCTATTTTGGAGAGTAAAAGGAAACAAGTCGAGAGTAGGAAGAGGAAACACCGACAAACACAGCTGGATCGCCTCACAAACGGTCCCATTATGATGATGGCAGCTCCGATCCCATAAACATGGAAGTTCAACAAGCACCATAACCACAACCGCTATGACAAACATCGTAGTCATGACAATGATAAGTACAAAACCACAAGGGTGGATATAAGAGCCACCACAAGGGAAATGGTAGTGGAGGTGGAGGTCAAGATGTCAAAAAGGACCTCACCAAAGTTGAGTGCTACAAATGCAAGAAGATGGGGCATTATGCTAATGAGTGCCCCGAAAAGAAAGTTGAAGGACCCAACAAGCCAAATCCATTTCGTAAAGGACAGGTTAACCACATCAATGTGGAGGAGGTCTATGAAGAACCCGATGCCGTGTCGGTAAGTTCAGACTCAATACAATTTCAAAGATTTGTACTCTTTGATACTGGTGCATCTCATTCATTCATATCAAAGGCATTTGTTGAAAAGAATGAAATACCAAGAGAAACCATTGGGTGTCCTATAAGAGTAAGTTCTCCGTGGGAGAAATGATAGTAAACTCAGATGTCATGACTTAGTCATAGAGTTTGGAAAACATAAGTTTCCTATGAATCTAATAATCCTGAATTCCCAAGGGTTGGATGTGATATTGGGAATGGATTGGATGGCTAAGTATGAAGGAGTATTAGATTGTGCCAATCGATCTGCTACACTCACAACCCCGAAGGAAAAAGAATAAAGTTTAAGTCAAATTTTGAATTTAAAGGAAGTAAGCTAAATTCTCTTAAGGGGGTTAGCATGGAAAGTGTATTAGTTGTGTGTGAATATCCGGATGTGTTTCCGGAAGAATTGCCAGGAATGCCACCGGATAGAGATGTGGAGTTTCGATAGATTTGGTGCCGTGATCGTGACCAATAGCTAAGAGACCGTATAAAATGTCGCTTGATGAATTAAAGGAGCTCAAGAAACAACTAGGGAACAGCATGTAAAGGGTTTATTCAACCAAGTTCTTCATCCTGGGAGCCCCAGCTTTGTTCAGAGAGAAGAAAGATAGAACCCAAAGATTGTGTATTGACTACCGCTCTCTCAACGAGGTTACAATCAAGAACAAGTATCCTTTGCCAAGAATCAATGACTTATTTGATCACTAGAAGGAGCATGTGTATTCTCAAAGATTGATCTTCTAACAAGTTATTTTCAACTCAAGATACGAGAGCAAGACATACCAAAAACAGCATTTACCACAAGGTATGGATTGTATGAGTATACGTGATGCCTTTTGGTTTAACCAACGCCCCGCCTATTTCATGAATATGATGAACAAGGTGTTCATGGAGTTCCTTGACAAGTTCGTTGTCGCTTTCATCGATGACATCTTAGTCTACTCCAAGAGCAAGGAAGAGCATGAAAGACACTTACGCTTGATACTTGAGAAACCGAGGAACATAAACTATATGCCAAATTTAGCAAGTGTGAGTTTTGGTTAGAGAAGGTTGGTTTTCTTGGTCATGTGATGACAAAAGATGGTGTGGCAATTGATCCCGCTAAGGTTTCAAAGAAGGATGATTGGGAATCACCCAAAACGTGAAAGAAGTTCGTAGTTTCCTGGCTTAGCAGGTTACTACTGAAGGTTTATTGAAAATTTCAAAAGTTGCTAAACCTATGACAGAATTGCTAAAGAAGGACAAAAGGTTTGGTCTCAAGGATGTGAAGTCACTTTCGTGAATTAAAGAAGAGACTTGTGACAAGACCAGCTCTATGTTCACCAGATTTGGAAAAGGATTTCCAAGTGTATTGTGATGCTTCTCATCAAGGCTTGGGTGTCAGATTTATGCAAGATGGTAGGTCGAGCTTATGCTTCGAGACAACTCAAAACTCATGAAGTAAACTACCCTACACATGATTTGAGTTAGCCTCAGTCCATGCACTCAAAACATGGAGACACTACCTTTGGGAAAGCGTTGTGAGGTGTTCACCGATCATAAGAGTTTGAAATATATTTTCACCCAAAAGGAAATCAACATGAGACAAAGGAGATGGTTAGAACTTATCAAGGATTACGACTTGAGTTTGCAATACCATCCCTAAAGCAAATGTAGTAGCGGATGCTCTAAGTCGTAAGACATTTTTAAATGGCCTTACAAAAGGAGAAATGCCGATGATTTGTGTAAGCAATTCAAAGAACTCAGATTGAGATTGTACCAAGGACATCTCATGTCCTTAGATGTTCAACCCACTCTATTGGACAAGATCCGGAAGTCCGTAAGTCGGATGAGGAAATTGAAAAGATTAAGGTAAACATTGGTCTAGGAAAGGCTAAAAGTTTCCATGTTGACGAACAGGTACATTATGGCACGGAAAACGATATGTGTTCCACAAGACCGAGTTGGAAAACTGATATTACAAGAAGGTCACAACTCTCCATATTCTATTCATCCGGAAACACCAAGATGTACATGGATATGAAAGAAAGATTTTGGTGGAACAATCTCAAAAGGACATAGCCGAACATATCGCTTGTGTGATGTATGTAGCAGAGTCAAAGCGAGCACCGTAAACCAAAGCAGTCTGCTTCAACCATTGCCTATTCGAATGGAAGTGGGAAAATATTGGTATGGATTTCATTACCGGATTACCAAGGACTAGATCGATACGATTCCATATGGGTAGTAGTGGATCGCCTAACCAAAGTGGCTCATTTTATACCCGTGAAGACAACTTATACAAGTGCCAAGTTAGCAAAAATTTACATGAGCAGGATTGTATGCCTTCACGGTGTGCCAAAGAGTATTGTGTCGATAGGGAACCCAACACATCTCACTTTTGGAGACAACTTCATGAATCCTTAGGAACAAGATTGGAGTTTAGTATCGCTTTCATCCTCAAACGGATGGACAAACGGAAAGAACCAACCAAATTCTTGAAGACATGTTGAGAGCTTGTGCTCTAGACTATGGAGCAAGTTGGGATGAAAGTTTGCCTACGCGAGTTCTCTTACAATAATGACCATCAATCAAGTATTGGAATGGCACCGCTTGAGTTACTCTACTGGAAGGAAGTGTACCACCCCATTGTTATGGAATGGTGTGGGAGAAAGAAGTTTATTTGGACCTGATATTATCAAGGACGCCAAGAAAAAGTTAAATTGGTTAAGGACAGTTGAAGATAGCACAATCCCGGCTGTAAAGCTACGCGATTCTAAGCGAGAGAAGTCACCTCACGGTTGGGGATAGAGCCTATCTCAGGTATCACCAATTCGTGGAGTGAAAAGATTTGGAGTCAAAGGAAAGTTGGCACCAAGATACGCCGGGCCATTCAAGATTCTAAGTCGTAGGAGAAGTTGCATGAAGTGGAATTACCGTAATCTATCGCCAGCCCATAACGTATTCCATGTGAGTCACTTAAAAGTGTCACCCGTAAATGGAAGAGTCTTCTTTAAAGGATACCATACCTTTGGAGGAAGTTCAGCTAGAAAGTGATCTCACTTATGAGGAAAAGCCCACAAAATTCTAGAGACAGAAAGAGTCACCGTGACCAAGACTATCAAATTTTGTAAAGTGCAATGGAACCATCACTCAAGAGGAAGCAACATGGGAAAGAGAAGATGATCTTCAAAGGACCACCTCACCTATTTGTTAGTTAAACCGAATCTCGAGGGAGATTCATCTTAAGGGGTTAGATTTGTAACATCCCAAAAATCATGGTTTCAAAACTCATTTCAATCATATATGCATCTCATTCATTCATTTAGGGTTTATCAAAATCACTTAGAAATGTGTTGAGTCTATGATTTCATGTGGACATTTGATTCCAAGATGACCATCACACTTTGAAATTTGGAAGCTTAAATACTTGTTTGTTTGACTCCATTGTTGGAATGATTGTGTGAAACTCTACCATGATTCAAAAACTTAGAAGTGATTCAAAACCCTAATAATTACAACTATAGCAAAAATCTCTGTTCATTTTGAAAACCAAGCATAACCAAACCCTACAAAGCAACCACTTGGTTAAATAACTGCATTTGAAACCACAGAACCCCACAAAAATCCCCAAATTTGTTTGAATTCAAAAAGGATTTGAAAACATATCAAAAATCAATTCAGAAAATAGAAAACAGAAAAAGAAAAGGGCAAAGAAATAGAAAGGCTGGCGCCAGATCTCGCCCAAAGAACCAAATCAGCCCAAGAAGCCCACCCGGGACTTTTTTCTCTCACGCACGAAAGCACACGCTGAATAACGACCGCAGGACCCCACGAAAACTTGCGATATCATCGACAAGCGGGCCAACCCCACGACACCGCTGCTCCACCCGCACGACCCATTCATTCCCCAAATCAAGCGGCGTTTCGGTCTTGATTCATGCATCAATTCGAGTTATTGGCTCGGTGATTCTCGCATGAGCCAGCTATAAGAAACCCTCTCGTCTCTCTCTTTTCCCCAAAACCCCGAACACCGAACGCCTCAGTGCCAAGATTGTTTCTCAGAACCCGCCTCCGACGATCAAGGCGAATTCGTAAGTCTCGAGCTCCCTTTGCCTCTCATTCACACCATCTTGTTCAGAGAACTCATACGCATCTTCCGACACTCGCCGTTTGCTTTCGCATGATCCCTAGCCTTGGCAACGCCAACAACTGGCCACCGCCTCTCGCAAGAACTCCGCGACCCTCTTCGTAGGTAACCACCGCCTTGCCCTCCGTTGACACGCATAGCATCCTCGACATCGGCGATCCGATGGTCCATATTTTGGCCTAGCGACGAGGAACCACGCCAACAACGACCGACATCAGGCCGACATTTCGAACTCCGCAAGCAATTCCGGTAAGTTTCGAGCGCCTTGCCCTCTCTTCCACACGAGCTTGCTTGCTCACAGCGCAGAACTCGATGCCACCGGCTTGTGTTAGGCGACACCAAACCTCGGCAAGCACCACATCTGCAAGCGACCGACGCCGCCGTTACTCCGACGAGGTCCAGAGCCCATCTCCGAGCACCCCTTCGCGAACGAGCACCACCTCGAGCTTCAGCACACCTTCACGGATCTGGTAAGCGCATCCTTGCATCCTAGAATGGCCCAGAACGCCGGCACCGCCACTGACCGACGCCGTCATTACACGGCAATTGCCGTTTTAGGTTAGATGAATCTTAGCCATTAGATCTGGATCCTACGCGTAGAAACACTCCACTTATCGAAGAGGTATGGACAGATCTGAGCCGCGCAACGCTATTTAAATCCAACGGCTCAGAAGGGCGATCCGGTGCGAACCGGTACGCGCCAGTAAAAACACGACGCGTGGCAGGAATTTAGATTAAAACAGATTTTAAAACCAGAATTTGATTCAAACTTCAAATGCTTATAACTTTCAAACGACACGTTGGATTTTTGCAAACTTTATATCGTTGAGTTCAGTAAGACAAGGCCTATCAGAATATACCTTTGGATTAGCATATAGTAACAGTTAAAAATAATTTTTATTGTGAAACATGTTTAGGGCTATTTTAGATATAGTTTTATTCTTGTAGTTATTTTTGGGCCAAATAAAATGTAGTTGGCAATTTTGAGCCTTGTTAAGTTTCTGTGCTCATGAACATACTTGGTATAATTTTCAAAAATCACCATTTAGTAAATTCTTGCATGCATGCATTCATATTATTTTTGATTGTATTTATATTGTGTGTAATTGTGTGCTATTGTCTCTTGTGTAGATTTTGATAGTGATTGTGATTGTGAGGAGTGCTACTCTCCCCACTACCAAGGCAAGTGATATTTTCATGAATTTCCTATCCTAAGTTTTATACTTGCATTAGATATTTTGCTAAGGTAAATGCATGATATTTTGCTTAGTGCAAGATGGGAAATCCTAAGTAGAGTGAAGTAGTGGAATTGCTAGGGAAATTTTCCTAAGTTAAGATACCATACCTTGCTTAGCCTAGCTTATAGAAAACAAGGGTGGTGAACATCTATATGGTTTATGATAAAATATTCTAAGTCAAGAGACTTATATTTTCTTAATAAAACAACTAAGTCAAATAAACCTCCTGGGTGGAATGGGATTGATTGGGTTATGTTGAGTGGTTACACAAGGCCATGGACTTGGGTTGTGTATCTCACTTGTGGTATGCCACCCAGCACAAAGGGATTTGGAGGCCAAATGTTGAGAAAGCTTACAGGCAACCACTTGGCAATATGGGCTCGCCATGATCACATAGGTTGCTAGAACTTAGTCATTTGGACAGTTGGTGGTAGATGGGATGATAGGTTGGAACGCGTCCATTTGACTAAGGAAAGGCTTCAAAGGTCCTGTCTTGGGAAACCAAGTCCGTGGGAAAGTGCACAACCTCTGCAGATGGAAAACCTAAGTACTTAGCCTTGTCCAAGGAAATGGACACTTGAGCATCAAGACATGGAAGCCACAAGAATCTCATCACTCCAACTTCTAAATTAAAAACTTGTGGGTGAACAAGGGTGAAGGACCTCAATATCTATTGATGGTTTCCTTGGGAATGTTTTGACAAAGAAAACTTAGCAATTTCAACTAATAAGTAAAACATGATTTTAAGCAAAGCAAGCCAAGCTACACTAGCCAAATGCATATAGAACTATAGACCACTTAAAATATACTAAGGTATCACTTGCCAATACTATTCCAAAGTATTGACCTCCGTGGTCAGAACTTGTGATGTTGCAAAGTTACTCGATGATGAGTAGGAGTCATGAGTCTACACTCAACATGCTTGCCTGTGGCACATGAAGATGAAGACTTATGTTTATTACTTGTTTCCTTAAAACTCTTGTATTAGGCCTATGGCCATGAGTTGTATAAGACTATGTTTTGTCTCTGGAATGAATGTAATAAATGACCTTTGTATCTGTGTACTTCATCTTAAACTGTGGATGCTAGCATTGATCCAGGGACTAGCATTGCAATCACAGGGATCCTTTCCTTTATAAAGGAGGGGTCTAACAAAAATAGAAAGGTATATAGTGGCTGTCTAATTCTATCGGCAATTGAGCTGAGACGATGAAACATGCTCTATGTATCGATCTGTGATGAAATGAGTAAAGTACAAAGTTAAAAGTAAAGTCGAGATCTAGGGGAAGAATGTTAGATAGATCTCAACGTGACAGAGCCCAACGGCCTGTCACGCCCCTAATCACGCCCTAATCGTGGGCACCCAACCTTATCCATGGTTGGTGGGCCCCTGTCGCCAGCGCGTATATAAAGAGGTGGGGGGAGGGGGCGGACGCACACGGTACGAGGTTCACTGTGCGCCGCAGCCCCCCACCTACACATCCACCAATTAGGGTTCGCGCTAGGCCGACGGGAAGCTCCGCCGTCACCACTCTCTACCACCCACGCCCACGCCGTCGCCACCTTTTTCCATGGCTAACGACGACGGCTCCAGCTCCGGCACAAGCTCCAGCATTCCCTCCGGCTCGTGTCAGTCGAGTCAGGGAGCAGGTAGTTCCCCCCTCTCTCTCTCTGTTTCGATCTAGAAATGCAAGGTAAAATGCTACTGATAGATCTAGACTAGTTTCTTTACAAAGTTGTGTTAACACATAGTGCATAGTAATTTAGACTAGTAACATGCATATATGACTAGTCTAAGTTACTACCTTTATAGTGAAAGTATTTTAGTGTAGTAACATAGAGTATTGTTTTATGGACTCATTTGTATAGAAAAATGTGATGTGATGGTAACATATTACTTCTATGTTAGTCTATTTATCTCTCTCTTTATTAATTGCTTGTCACATCATTATTTTAGTCTATGTGGCATCTTTGTTACTACTCATGTTACTTCCACTATAAACAGCCTTACTCCTTCTGTCCCGGTTTAAAGGACCTAATTTTTCTTGGCCCTAGGTGTTCTCTAATTGTCTATTTTATAGCGCGAAAAAGAACACGCGTGAGAAAAAGAAGAGAGTTCAGGTGTCATGCAAAGCGTTTAAATTTATTTACACATGTACATGCAAGTATTTTTGTTTTTTTCACACTTGAGTAATTATATGGATTAAATACTTTTGTATTTAAGTAAATTTTGTTTTTTACACTGGAGTAGCTGACATGAATCACAGGCTTGGCCGCAAAGATAATTGTTGTAGTCTTGTACAGTTGGGGAGTAGAGAATGGCTTTTGCCGTACCTGTGCACCTTATATTTGTAATTTTTTAGTTTTGAGATTTTAAAAATATTATAAATTTATTCAATGAATACACATGTCCCTTGGGGTACTATTTCGAAGTTTTGGTAGAAATTATGTACTATTTTGAGCTAAAGAAAAAAAAATAGAGTTGTATATATAGGACTAAAAACATATCGCACACTTTTCACCAAGCGAGTGGCCGGCGAGAGCCTACAAATTTACTTGTACTAGCTGACATGAATCATAGACTTTCGACTAAAGGATACTCCTTTCATTTTAGCTTTTTGAAACGAGTGTATTTAGACATCTTTTAATGTGTAGTTTCACTCTGAATCTAAACGAATCTAGGGCACCTCAAAGTCGCTGATCGTAGTGTTGGATGCGCAACATTGGCCGCAAAGATGATTGTTGTAGAAGGGGAGTAGAGAACGGGTTTTGCCGTACCCTTGCACCTTATATTTGTGATTATTTAGTTTTGAGATTTTAAAAAGATTATAAATTTATTCAGTGAATACACATAACCCCTGAATACTATTTTGAAGTTTCGATAGAAATTGTGTTGTATTTTTAGCTACAAAAAACAAAATCCAGGTTGTACGTCCAGGACTAAAAAACATATTTTTGGTTAAAAAAAGATGTCCTTGTATAACCCCGATAGGAATGTATCGCTCCAAATAATTTCCCATGCCTTCAAAAAGTAAATATGTACGATGAGCGTATAGTTTGTAGTCCCTCTGTCCCAAACTGAAGTGAATCTTCTGTTTAGAAATATAAGATGTTTTAGTTTTATGAAAAAGATGTATCTAGACATATTTTAGTGTATATGTTTAAATGAATCTAGACAGTAAAATATGTCTAAATACATCTACTTCGCAAACTTAAAACATCTTATATTTCCGAACGCCCTCCGTTTGGGATTACAAGTTCCGCGTGAATAACTAGGTTGCCAATTTAAACAATAAAATATAAATAGTATAGCATAAAAATTATACCATTAAAAACTTTATTTTCTAATGATATAACTTTTGTGATATATAATTTATATTTTATTAGTCTAATTAACAACCTAGATATGCGTGTAGGACCTATAATTCCGAACAGAGTAAGTATGCAGTAAAATGCTGCATAAATATAGGGAGTGCTGCTGTTCAATTTTTCCAGGGTGTACGAATAAAGTATTTGACACCAAGTGGCAGATCAATAACTACAAATTCTTTGCATTGGATGACAGGCGCCTCTCGCGGACCTACGGGAACCGGAAAAAAAATATCGCTAGTGTACTTGCTCTTGTTTCGCGTCAATGGCTCACGACCATCCGCCGTGCAACTTGTCGGAAACCAGGGATCAAATCTACTCTAACTTTGGCTTAGCTAAACTAATGCCAACATCTTAACAATGATAATTGGGGCTCCAGCACTTTAACAAACGTGGCCACAGGCGACAAGGTTAGGCACGCTAATAATGAAGACGCGGCCCGCAAAAAAATGAAGACGTAGAAAATGCATGCGCGCGTCTTTGTAAATAAATACGTTGTGTCCTTTTCATCAGAAAAACTACTAAAAGAACAAGAAAAAAACATTTAATTTTACTAGTCGGTGCTCCATTGTGGAATCTTTTCAAGGGTAGTGCATGTGTGCTGTATAGCCGAGAGGCTGCCAGGTTTCATCCGGGCTGCCGTGCACGTCTCGGTGGAATGCAATGCAAGGGGGAATGCGCCTTGCAAGCTGCAATCTCGTACGCCTGCGCGACTCAAGATTCGAGGGGGCGGTTTCTTGGGCGACGTCCTCTCCTTTGTGCGAATATGCTAGGAGGCCCGAATGGCATCTCGCCCTGCCGTCACGCAGGCCGCAGGCTTGGTTCTAGGAGGCAGCTTTCTCGAGTTCTGAACCCTAGTCTTGTAGAGTTGGGGAGTATGTGGCTTCACACTGAAGGCCACAGATCGAGTAGCACGTAGCAATGGCAGTTTGCACGTAATCTCGCGAGAAAGATGCTGCTACAGATCGAAACCGACCTCTGGGAACACTCATTTGACGGACAGAGACCGGTGCAAGCATGCTCTTTTTTGCGACCAGGTCTTGGCTGCTGTTTTTTTCTACAAACAATGTCACGATATATTACAATACTCTTTTCGTTCAGAAATAACTGATTTTCGTTTATTTTGATTCGAATGTATTTAGACGCGTTTGACTGTATAGAAACATTTGAATATAGACAAATCAAAATTAGTTATTTCTGGACGAAGAAAGTAGCATACGGTACATGATAAAGATACATGGGCTATCTATAGCTATTACAAAATAAAGTCTAAAAGAAACTAGTAAAACATTGAGGTCTTCAAACTTTTTCTTTTTCTAAGGCACCATCTTGAACTTTTCTGAAGACGGCCAAAAACTGATAGATATCAAACCACAACCTCTAAATATCAACGGGGATTCTTCCATAATTTAAATTTTAGGACAAGCGCCAAGGCCGCGTGCACGCGTACAGCCATTGGAGTACTCAATCAATATCGGCAAGAGCACAAACACCAATATTCCAGTCAAAAGTAACTGAACAGCCTGGTCGACATAGCTGGCGAACCGATATTAGGAAACACCATTGTCGAGGATGTAGCGGCCGGAAAAATATTGCGAGGGTAATCCTCGCGGCAACCATGGAAAAATTGCAAAATTGAGTCCGTGAATTAAGATCTGAAAGACCGTACCTATAGAACTATAATCTTACAACACTATATTGAGGCCAAAAAGAAGGTCTCGTCGTCGAATGAAAGACCAAAGATCACTTATTATAGACGATATCATCTTTATTGATGTAGAGACCAAAAATATGACTACCAAAATTCTAATCTAATTCTTAAAACACTAATTTTATTGAAAACTTCACTCATAGATCGGGTTCCCACCCTACCTAACGCTGGTGAGGCCAGCCGGAGGAAGCGGGACGAATCTATGGAGGAGGTGGAGGAGAGGCGGCTGCTAGGTCATGAGGCGGCAGTTGAGAGGTTGAAAGGTGTAACATCCGAGCATTTAGGACTAAACGAAGGGTAGATTTAGGATTTTGTGCATCTGCATGCATGCATCTGAAAATCCGGGTAAATTTTTTGCAAACTAAAACCACTAAAACCCTAGAGCGATCAGAATCTCTCTTACTTTGATGGATTAGAAATTAGCCATTTTAGTGAGTGCAATGAATTTTGACATGACCTTTATTGATTTAGTGGATTATTAGGGGAGAAAATTTGAATTATAAATAATACACATATAAGTATTATAAATAAAAGTATAAAGATTATTTAAGACCAACATTACAATATTCTTTTATAAATAAAAGAATAAAGAAAAGGAAAATAAATTATCAGAATGAAATAAAGAAAAATAATTCTTTATTACAATAATTTATGCAACAATGTTCGTTTATATAAAGGAATGCTTTATTACATTAATAAAAAATATTATAATGTCCTTATATTTACTCAAATAGATGATAATATTATAATAAGAACTAATAGGTACAAGTAAATATATTCCAAGGAAGATGTTACAACAATTATGAATATTACAAATTGTAAATGAAATAATAAGAAAATCCTAAAACTAATCTTCATTTCACATCTTCTAATTTTTTTATCTTGTTCTTGTAAAAGCATAATGTAAACCAAATAGAATATAAAAGAAACAGAGTTAGTGTTGATTAGTTTTGCTCTCAGTATGGCAATGAAATGCATTGCTATTTTCATCATTGATCATATTTTAATAGGGGCAAATTTCACCAAATAAGGATATCTGTTCTTATCAAAAGTTGTCTCAGTCCAACATCATTGACAGAAATATTGGGGCAAGTTTCACCATTGAGTAAATATGTTCTTATTAGTGCATCATTTACCTCAGCATTGCTTCACTGGCATTTGGGGCAAATTTCACTTGGTAGCAAAAGGAAGTATCAACACCAGGATAATGCTGCCATCTCAGCTGAAGCACATCCACAGCACCAAGTCCCCACTTGTGGAAACTTGCACCCAGTGGGGCCTAGCTGCAAGCAGCACTGTCATGCATGCAAATGATATGTTGTCCACACCACAGAGAAAGGACCAAGCATATAACAGAGCCAGCACAACCGTAGCAAAGCACCTGCTTGCTTGCTTCTTTCTTTCTCTATTCCAGAAACCATCAGAGTATGTTCACAATACACAGAACAAGCATCAGTTTTCTCTCAAGAATACATAAGAACACCCCCATATTATCCATTTTCCACACATATATTAGAGCACTGCTTGAGATTGCAAGTGACCAACAAACCACCATAAATCACAACCACTATGGTTATCTAATCTAGAAGGAGGCCATGGAGGCATCAAGGAGGAGAAGAATAAAAGGAGAAGATGGATCAAGAAAGCTCATCAAGGCCACATCGGATCCGGAGGAGCTGGATATTAAAAGGAGAGTGACCAGAGCCATAGTAGTAATAAAATATTTCATAAGCTCTCAAGACATCATCATCTGCTCACACTACAAACAACAAGGTAGATGGAAGTATATCTAGATCTTGTAGCATCAATTCTTATTTCATTTTTGCAATGACATCTTGGAGTAAGGGAAATAATAACACCTAGCAACCATATCCACCTACCCTTCAACTAGATCTATATCTAGGAGGATTGAATAGTGAGATCCTCTCAAAATTGCATGGAGATGCCAGGCAAGATTCATCACAGAGGTTTGGCCTCAGCTTTTGCATCACAGGCCAAGTAAAAAAAATCCAGCAAACCACATCTGAGATGATACCGCTGTGCACACTCCTAGGGGAGGCACCACAATGGTACACTTAATCATTTTAACCAACCAATTTAGCTTCAACCTTCTGCATCATGAGCTAAATCTCTATTTTTTTCATATCAACACCAACTACATCATTGTAGTGATTCCCAACAGCAAATCATGCTACCTGGGCTACCACTGTGCACACTCCAAGATTGAGGCACTACAAAGAAGCGTGCAGCCACAAAACTAACAACAAATCATGCACACAAGATCTACCACTGTGCACCTTCCAAGATGGAGACACCACAGTGGCATTATTATGCACAAAAGCCATTAGGGAGTATCATCACATTAACCAACCACTCGATAATTCCAGCTAAAACAGATTTATCATTTTCCTAGTACAAGAATCTAGGAATCAAAGGTATACAATCTCTTACTGACAATAAGGACATGAAATCAGATCCTTACTCAGATTCCAAGTCAATATCAAAGCCACAATCATCATTCTAGTAAATCATCAGGCAATATCCCTAAGAATCAAGCACATATCACTCCACGACCATCTTTAATAATTATAAAGTTTCAGAAACCCAATTGGTCCTGCAAGGCAGTACCAGACCAAGCCAAGTATGAATATCACAAGGTTCTAATGGATGCTCACAGCAGATCACAGTAGGTGAGATAAGCATGCAACTCAAACCATATGATCCATTGGATCATATCATTAACGGGGTGGATAGGAGTAATATCACTCCTATTCCTAGATAATTCCACAACAAGTTATAGCACCAATTCCAGCAGTACATAACTTAGGATTATGTAAGCCACACCAGTAGTGCAACCACACAGGTTAGCTAGCATGGAGCCAATAACAAACAATTCCACAAGCCAATTAGATTAAAACCAATTAATATTGGATCATCTCAACAACCAGCCAAACCTCATATAAGCATTAATTCATCATCCTATAGTCACAAACCAGTACCATCCACTATCTAATACAAACAGATAAATTTACAAGCCAAATTCAGTGAGCAAGCTATGTAGCAAAGCTACTGTAGAGTATCATGAACCAAAGTGAGGAGCCCAAATTAGGGTTCATACTCAGAGAGAGTGGGTTAGAGAAGATAACTCACCCGGGGTCCTCGCTTAAGCCGAGAAGAGGAAGCAGCACTGGCCATCAATGGCGACCACGGCGCGGCGACACGAGGGCACCGTGGTACTCAACCCGCACCAAGCCGCACCAGTGGGTGTATGTGCGTTGAAGAGGCGGTACCAGCAACCAACCATCACCAAATCACCATAACCACACCATCACTTTGCCATCATCACCATCCAGGGGTAACCAGAGCACGTCGGAGTCGAGGCCGAAACCCTAGCCACGGGAGTGCAGCGGGGACGAGCGGAAGAGGGTTCATATCACAAATCGAATTGGATGGAAGGGTGTAGCAGAGGGAAAAGCGTCAAGGACAACCGATGGTGGCGGCCAAGGAGGCCGAGCTGCCATGGTCATGTGGCGACGGCGACACACCACATCGCCAGTGTGGATGAGGAACAAGCCAATGAGGAGAAGAAGGGGTCATTTGACCGTGGTCGACTGTGTCCAGGGGTGTAGCCCAAATGGGAGGCGGGCTGGCTTAGAATTAGGTCACTAGCCCAAGAACCAAGCCAGGGTAGTAAAAGAAAAAAATTAAAGTTAAGCTAAATATTAAATAACCCAAAATACCCCTGTACACTATTTTATTTCTAGAAAAATGTATAAAAATCCTAAAAATATATTTAATACATCTAAATGCTTATCAAAATAATCTCCACCTAAAAATATCAAAATATATTTAAAAATCCTAAAATATATTTAGAATAATTCCTAAAAATAAATAAAAATCACTTTCATACACACAAAGAAATCTCTTATCTAATAAAAATACCAACTTAAAATTTTATAAATAAAACTTAAACAAATATATAAATACATTCAATAATTGAGAAATTTTATAAAAAAATCAAAATAATACTTAAATAAAATAAAATTCAATTTTAAGATTTTAAGTAAGAATACTTACTAAGATAATACTAAATATATTACTCCTAAAACATTTTAAAATTCTTAGATCATATTTCTTCAATTATTAAAATGGGATAGTTGTTTTATTAATTATTTAACATTATTTCCTAAGTAAGAAATAATCATGTTCAAAACACAATCTTTTAACTCTAAAATAGTCTAACATATAATTATAATTTAGGATACTATTTTTAAGTCTTTAAGACTAAGTTTCATTATACTTAGGAAAAACCCTAATTGTTGTTAATGCCATAAATATTATATCCCAAGCCCAATTATATCTTTATAATTAACTTTGGTCTGACATATCATAAGCTAGGTATATAATGACTCAAAATCATTTAAACCTTATCCTAAACCATAACTTTAATCTTATTAATCTTTAGAGTTGATTAACTTAACATAAATAATATTTTCTTCAAATGTTATTCTTTTTGCCACTTTCAAAAGAAACACTATACTATTTCTTTTAAACCATAACAAAAAATTAAAACATAAACCTTGTAATGATTACATGGTATCACCCAATCTTAGAATTGTATTACAATTGTACCTTATTTTCATATCTTATATGTTATCCAAAAACCCTTACAACTACACTTCTTTATAAAGTAAACTTAAAGATAATTCACATCCTAAACAAATCATCTAAATCCAACTCACATGTAATGTTGAGGAATTACTTAAGGTTTTACAAAATGCATAGCATTACTTATGCATAAAAACATATTGCTTTTTTAAATATTGTCCTTACCGGGCAATGATGGTACTTTTGTAGAACCCGAGGTCCAGGGTCAAGTCGAGACATTCGACTACAATACTTCGCTATACTTATGCATAAAAACATATTGCTTTTAGCCACTTTCTTACTTGCACGGTTTTGGATTATTGTTTACTTTTTTTCACCTGATCTATAAACATCAAACGGTAGAAGTTGTTAAAATTCATCTGATTTCTTTCTCGACGAAACGCGAGTATTTTGATTCTTGATGCATTGATAGAGAAGAGCGTCAGGTACAAGCCTAACAGAAAAATCACATTGGCATGCTTATGTGTTTTACAACTTACAACAAATTGAGCAACAGAGAAAAGGTAGCACAAGAGGTAGTCCTTAACTACATGTAGCCCTTTTTTTAACTCCAATCTTGAATCTTAAAACACACTGAAAACAAATATGTGACTGTATATGATATCTAGAATGTCTGATTAAATTTCATCGAATATAATAATAGACCGAGGCAGGGTCTGTGTGAGTGTGACATTCTTTCTTCTTAGCACCACAATTTGCATGATTTTTGTGTAACCCATAATAGAACATGTTATTTAGTAAAAAAAACACAAAATATGCACACCGTAGCTATATGTGTCCATTAGCTTGACCAGTTTTTTTTTTCAAAATTGGTAATTATTTTTTGTTTTTTAAAATCTCAAGCTCATGGGAGCTATCGAACAAAAAACGCTACGTCATTGGAAGGCACGCTCTGAATCTCTATACTTTCGTCCAATGACTAGTGTGATATGTATTTCAGTGCTCTACAGCAATTTGCTTGAAAGATTACACGGTGTGCTACTTCTGTATGAGAGCAGAGTTGGCTCTTGTACAGAAGTACCACGACGCGAACACCCAAGACATACTGGAGGGAAAAAATACAGAGGGTTGCGCACTCATGGGCGCACTAAACTTAAAACCATACTGTACGATTAATCTTGAATGGTTGCCTTCTTCAGACCCAATCCAGCTCCTCCTCTGCAGCGTGATCAATCCCCTGTTTTGCTGCGTCTTCAACCAAGGCAGGCTCTTTCCTCGACCTCTCGCTGCTCAATCAGATCCAGAACTGAGCCGCGAGCAACAGAGGCTTCGCAAACGCAGATCTTGCTCGATCGCTCAAACATAGCCTTTTCTTCTCGCGTACGTACGCAGCTTGGCACTCTCGCCGGCCGGTTAGCTCGCGACGGGCACCTCCCTGGACTCCCGGCGCCCGCGCCCGGATGCGGTTCCCGAGGAGAACTGTGGCTGCTTCCGTGCGGCCGCCTTCGCCGTCTGCCTGGCGTCGAGGTGCATCTGCTCGTCGCGGCAGTCCTCGCTGCAGAAGGGGGTGTCCCCTCTGTACATGAAGACGTCGCTGTCGCGAGCAAGCTGCTTGGTGCAGAGCGCGCACGCGTCCTGCGCTGGCATGCCGTGCTCGCCGACCGGCTCGGCGTCGAAGAAGAAGAAGCAGGCGAGAGATGCTGCCATGGAGTATGTGTATATGTGACCTTCGAGCGAGGAGCAAGCTGTGCAGGGGGAGCGAGTTGGGTGAGGAGGACAGCGAGAGGGGGGGAGGCCGGGCATATATGGCTGCACGGGGACGGACGCAGCAACGTGAGGAGAATTGGTTCGGCGCGGGCAAAGGCGAGGCGAGCCCAGCACACGGGCTCAGGCGAGATACCGTGCGCCGAGCGCCCAGCAACCTGTGTGCTACTAGCGTCCCGCTAGCTAGTCTAGCCTACCCGTACGTTGTACTAGGACCATCGACCAATTGGAAATACTCTCTGTACAAACGCTGTAGCTCTACTTTTCTCTGGGAGACATGTGAGCAAATATTCGTCCCATTTGTAAATCCGAAAGAATTTGCTGTCCCTCTCTACCATGAATCGTGGGCATCAAATCTGCATCATTAGGCAGATCTGGGCTTAAACAACTGTGATCATCTTATCTTACGGCCGATAATTAGCGCGCCAGCCTTTTCGCCAACATCCAGGACAGGTGCCCCACCATGGTTAGGCACGGTAATGATAGTGGGCTAGCACTTCGTATCATTATTCTTCATCATTTGAGAGAAGAAAAACAAATCATATTCGATTTAGGAAAATAAAATGTAAAAGAAATCGAAGTATTCTTTTTTTTTCCTATGGAGTGGTCCATATGTGAGAAGTGTGTAGCCAGCAGCTTGTGAAACAAATCATATTTTTTCAGGCAGGTGCTTTGTTGGGGCAAGCTTCGTCCGGGGAGACAGACAGCTTTCTCGAGATCCGCGGAAGGTCTTGTTTACGTGGCCGCCTTAGCAGAGAAGCAATGCATGTGATCATTGCCGCCCTGCAGCCAGGGATTCCTAGAGCGAGTTCTCTGTAGATTTCATCTCCTCCGGGAGGAAGCAGTGCACACTTGTCGCCAAGACAGTGGCCGGTCAGTCTGTGAGAAGCTTCAAATTACTTCTACTGGCCGACATGAATCTACAGTATGAGTTTCGGCTAAAGAATTGTAAATTATACCTCGCCCCAAAGTCTCTCATGGTAGTGTTGGATGCCCAACCCTGGTCGCAAAGATGATTGTTGTGGAGTGGGTGTTGAAATTACAAGTACTTCTGAGCTTGAAAAATTGTAGAATTTATTTCTTGAAGACATACGAACCCTGGATATTAGAGCATCCCCACTTGTTGGTTATTATCAGGCCAAAATCTGGATCTAAATATGGCACGACAAAACCCATTTTCGGCCTTGCAACGTCGAGTTTTCACTCGGGTTCACGGGACGTACATAGTTTGGCATAATATGAATACAGAGCATTGTTCGTCCTTGTTCAGTATAAAATTGATCATAGTTCGGCGTAAAATTAAACATACTTTGGCGTACAATAAAAATACAATATATTTCAGTCTAGTTCGGCCAGTTCATACTTGACATCTACGTTTCATAGATCCATAGATGCTCAACCAGATCATCTTACAGCTATTGATGCACTACTGGATCTCGGATCTCCTGACCTATGGCGATGAAGGCAGCCAGGTTGGAGGCACCTGGTGATGAGGCTCGGCAAGAGGTTCCTGTCTGTAGTATGGCTCGTTATGCTCGACCAAACTCATTAGGTCCTTCCTCTCATCCTTAATGATCGGGTTGTGCAAGATCACAGAACAGTTCATTACTTTTCACATCTGATATTTTGACCAGGTCATAGCAGGAAACCGGAAAACTGCAAATCTCTGTTGGAGCACACTAAATGCCCGCTCTACGTCATGCATGCAAGCTTCCTGTTCCTTGGTAAACTAAAAATGCTTGGGGAGCATTGTGTTTGAGATAGTATTCACAAATGTTGGCCATCTTGAATAGATGTCATCTGCTAGATAGTATCCTTTGTTGTAGTGGTGCCCGTTGATCTTAAAGTCCACAGGGGGAGCATGACCCTCAACAAGCTTGGAAAAGACATTTAAGGAGTTTAGAACGTTGATGTCGTTGTTCGATCCTGCCATGCCAAAGAAAGAGTGCCAGATCCAAAGATCATGTGTAGCAACTGCCTCGAGTATCACAGTGCAACCTCCTTTGTGGCCTTTGTACATTCTCTGTCATGCAAATGGACAGTTCTTCCACTGCCAATGCGTGCAGTCTATGCTTTCAAGCATCCCAGGAAATCCTCTACTTTCATTGACTGTCATGATCCGATCAGTGTCTTCGGCAGTGGGTGTTCTCAAGTACTATTTTCCAAACACTGCAATCACTGTTCTACAGAACCTGTACAAGCAATCGATGGCGATGGACTCGGCCATGCGGAGATAGTCATCGACACTGTCACTCGGCACTCCATATGCAAGCAACCTCATTGCCACTCTGCAGTTCTGTAGTGAGGAAAACCCAACCATGTCGATGCAGTCCTTCTTGCACACGAAATAGGGGTCGAATTCACGGATGGCATGCACGATCTTGAGGAAGAGCTTCCGGCTCATCCTGAATCGGCGCCGAAACACGACCTCTTCATGCAGCGGCTCGTCGGCGAAGTAGTCGGCGTACAACATGCAGTAGCCCTCCATCCTCTGCATTGCCTTGCACTTCCGATGACCCTTCGCCGAACCTCCACGCTTAGGCATCTTCGGCGGCAGCGGAGTTCTCCTTCAACTGCAATACGGCGAACATCTCCTTGTCGTCGGAGTCCATGGCCAACCCGGCAAAACGCCGAACACTGGACGGGCGAGGTAATGGGAGCTCCCAACGTCGAGCTACAAAGTTTGACGGCCAAGCGGCGGTTGGGGCGGTGACCACGACGAGCCTATCTAGAGGCATGGATACAGCTCGGCGTGGTGGAGCTTCGCCGGCGAAGTCATGGCGACAGAGGCAGTTGGGAGCTCTTCGTCGCAGTCTGGGCGAGCGTGTGTGGGAAAATGGGACTGTCTCGCCGACAGAGCTAGCCCACCGTCGTTTTTGCTTCGTCCGGCGTTCGCAGCAACCCGGGAAGGGACTCGGAAGTCTGGATCAATTGGACCAAATTCGAACGAAACCGTGATCCTGGGAACGCGACTGGAACAATTTTCTGCGTCCGGACCGAAAAATCACCCTGGGATCGGCGTTGTGGGAAGAAGAGTGGAGATGCTCTTATTCCGAAGTTACCCTAGAAGTAGAGTTTGTTTTTGAGCTACAGAAATGTAAATTTCTGGCTGTACTTTTTCTTTGTAAACATGTATGCAAGTAATTGTTTGCAGATTCTCTAGAGTCTCAAAAGTAAGTTTTTCAAAAAAATAGATATAAGGTGTGAAGCTCACTTTTTGCGAGGTGTATGAATAAATTGTTGGACACTGAATGGAAGATCAAAAAACTACTAGTACGTAGTAATTACTTGCACCGGCTGACAGGCGTTTGGCTCTTTCAGTGAAGAATGGTAGTACGACTAAAGCGCATCTCCTCCGCGAGACCCAAACGAACGACCCAAAACCAGTATCATGAAACTCATCAAGTTCAGACGACGTTGATCATGGACCATACTAGTATTATCTCGGATCCGCCTCTGACAATAAGGATCGATCGGCGCAGCTCAAGCTGGCCGTGCAAGAGCAAGTCCCAACCGCCCGAGCTCTGCACTGCAGCCCAAGGCAGTAGCATTTATCTACAGAAACATTTTAGTTCCTGCTACCGGTAGTGCTAAGCTACACACACGATTGATCTGTGTGGCTCAACTAGCTAGCTCGCCGGTCGCCACGGACAGGTGGGCCTTCGCGGACCTGCGTCTTGCTTCTTGGTTCACTCCTCAATCTCGCGCCATGGACAGGACAGCAGGGCTTCGCGAGCGCAGATCTCGCTGGCTGAAACACAGCCATTCCTCCTCACCAGGCCAGCAGGCCTACAGCTTGGCGCTCCCGCCGGTTAGCTCGCGACGGGCACCTCCCTGGACTCCCGGCGCCCGCGGCCGGACGCCGTTCCCGACGAGAACTGCTTCTGCCTCCGTGCGGCCGCCTTGTTGGCCGCCTGCCTGGCGTCGAGGCGCATCTGCTCGTCGCGGCAGTCCTCGCTGCAGAAGGGGGTGTCCCCCTTGTACATGAAGACGTCGCTGTCGCGGGCAAGGTGCTTGGCGCAGAGCGCGCACGCGTCCTGGGCGGGCATGCCGGGCTCGCCGAGTGGCTCGGCGTCGAAGAAGAAGGAGCAGGCGAGTGATGCAGCCATGGAGTACGTGTATATGTGACTTTCGAGCGAGGAGCAGAGGCGCATAGGAAGCTTCGCGGTGAGCGTGTGCAGAGGGAAGGGGGGAGCGAGTTGGGTGAGCACAGCGAGAGGGGGAGACCGGGCATATGTGGCTGCGCGGGGACGGACGCAGCATCGTGAGGAGAACTGGTTCGGCCTCGGCGCGGGCTCAGGCGATACCGCGCGCCGGAGCGGTTTGGGCATACGGTGGGTGGCCCGCCAACTGCAGAGCCTGGCCACGTACGTACGTGGCTCCACCGCGGCGAAAACGACGGGAGCCGTGTACGAGAGACGTGACGGAGGTCCCACCGCCTGACAGAGACGGAGAAAGGTCGCTCCAGAAACGTCTCTCTCGATGTACCCCCAATCCTGCGTGCTAGCGTCCAGCTAGTCTTCTCGTACGTTGATGTACTAGTCTACTTTTATCCGGGTGAGATCTGAGTAAATATTCGCCCCGTTTATAAATTCGAAAGAATTTGCTGTCCCTCTGCCGGGCATCAAATCTACTGTACATCATTAGGCAGATCCGGGATTAAACTACTGCAATCATCTTAGGGCCGATAATTAGCGCGCCAGGCTTTTCTCCAACATCCAAGACAGGTGCCCCCACATGGTTAGGCACGCTAATGATAGCGCGCTAGCACTTCGTATCATTCTTGATCTTTTTTTGAGAGAAGAAAAACAACTTATCATCTGCGATTCTGGAAAATAAAACGAAAAGAAATCGAAGTGCTCCTTTTTCTATGGAGTGGTCCATATGGGAACTTTTGGAGTTGTGGTGCATGCACGCCAGGAAGCGGCTTCTGAACAGTGTAGCCTAGCCAGACGCTGGGAGGTGGGCGGAGCACATGCGCAGATCCTGTCCACCGCCAATCAGACGCACGAACTTGTCTCCAACAGCCCCAGCTTGAGTGAAGGAGGCAGCTCATGAGATCTGAGACGATGCCAGGTTTCCGTTTCATGTAATAGTAATACTACTAATTTGTTTAGGGCAGGTGCTTTGCTGGGACAAGCTTCGTCCGGGGAGACAGCCTTCTCGAGATCCACTCCCGGTTTTGTTTATGTGCGCGGCTTAGCAGTGAAGCACCCTATGTGATCATTGGCGCCTCCAACCAGCGATTCCTTGAGCGAGAATTGTGTGGATTTTCATCTCATTCGGGCGGGAAGCAGTGCACACTTGTCGCCAAACCAGTGGCCGGTGAGTAGTGAGAGACTGCAAATTACTACTACTTGTACTAGCTGACATGAATCTCAGGCTTTTTAGGCCAAAGAATAGTTGTAAATCATAGGGCGTTTCAAATCTACTTCTTCTGTTTTAAAATGTAAGATGTCTTAACTTTGTAAATCATAGGGCGTCTCATATCTACTTTTTCTGTTTTAAAATATAAGATGTTTTAACTTTGTAAATCATAAGGCGTTTCAAATCTACTCGTTCCAAAACAACTTATCATCCAAGACAGGTGCTCCCACATGGTTAGGCACGCTAATGATGGCGAGCTAGCACTGCACACTTCGTTTCATTCTTCATCTTTTTATGAGAGAAGAAAAACAACTTGGAAGAGTCTAGATCTCAGACGCCTAAGAACTTTTTATTTCTAAATCGTTGATATCATTCTAATATTCATTTAATTCTCGCCATAACCCATTACAACTCATAAGATTTATAATAATTCTCAACAGAACCTAGTGAACTCATTAAATTCTCGCCACACCCAAACAGAACTCACCAGTAACTTTTATTTCTTGCGAATCACAGAAATCGAATCAGTAAAGAGACGATCGGACTTAAGGTTTCGACGCATGAAAACTAGCAAATCCAAAACAACTTATCATCTGCGATTTTGGAAAATAAAACGAAAAGAAATCGAAGTGCTCCTTTTTCTACGGAGTGGTCTATATGGGAACTTTTGAAGTTGTGTTGCATGCACGACAGGCAGCGGCTTCTGAACAGTGTAGCCTAGCCAGACGCTGGGAGGTGGGCGGAGCAGATGCGCAGATCCTGTCCACACCAGTCAGAGCATCTCGCGTTCGGCGTTTTTTTTTGTTTGGACGGCAACTTTCGTCCATTTAGTACCGGGAACGTCCTAAAAATATAGGACGAAAATGAAAACAATGGTGGATCAACTCTGTCGGCGGCTCTAGGCTGAACTTCCACCCGTTTCTTCTTTTCTTTCCGTCTTTTTTAGATCCCCCAAACTCCCGTCGGTTCGCCGAGCTCTCGTCCGTCATGGCGTCCAAGGGTTTCATCAAACCCCGATTCAACCTCGGCGAATCAGAGGAGAAAAAGGCGAGATAACCGAGAGCGCCGGTAAAGAGGCCAGACGGCTTGACCAACGCCGATTGGCTGGCCATTATGCAAAAGAGGAAGATCGAGTCGGACGGACGCAAGGACAAAAATACGAGAGCGAAATTGGTGAAGGCGCTCACCGATGATCAGGCGATAAGGGCGAAGCAGGTGGCGGTGTCGCGTGCGGCGAAGACACGGATCTCCAGCTCCTCATGGGCGGCGAAGACACGTCGACGATGAGCACGCCGGTCATGGCCTAATACATGGCGTGTCGCAAAGCCATCCTCCTGGAGGACAACGCCGACAGCGACGCTGAATGCCTCTGCCACCACTGCTTTGTTGAGCTCTGCTTCCACCTCCTCCAACCAGTCGGCCGGCCACGCCGCGGGTACGCCAACCCCGTCGCATCGGGGCCGAAGGAGCCTATCCACATCGACGACTGATCGCCGAGCCATTTTATCCAATTCTGTAATAATTTTGCCACTGAATTTTTTGAGCGTACTTCTGTCGAACACATTTGCTATAAGGTTATAAGTCATTTTTGGACCGTTAGGTTGCTAATTTAACCAACAAAATATAAATAATATAACATAAAAATTATATAATTAAAAACTTATATCATTAAAAACGTTGAATGTTATATTTTCTGATGGTATAACTTCTATGTTATATAAATTATATTTTATTAGTTAAATTATTAATATAAGTATACACGTAGGACATATAATCCCAAACAAAGAGAATACTTGGGAGTGTTATCACTGATTGATTTCCTATACATCAGGCTATTATTATTATTTATTAGACCAAAAACTGGTGATGATTTCTTTACCAGCTTGTCATTTCTACTAGTAACTTGCTTTGTTATTCCTCATGAATCATACTCCCTCCATTTTAAAATATAAGATATTTTAGATTTGTAAAAGAAATATATCTAAACTTGTTTTGGTGTGTAGATTCATTATAAACATGAGTGAACATACCCACTAAAAGTGGTCTAGATACAGTTGCTTCACTAAAGTTGGAAGTAGCTAGCAATTTGGAAATTAACTTTGATCCAGGGAGCATGTCCTCTCTTTATTCAAAACTGGTTCTACTTTGATTCCGTTGTTCGGATCCGCCTCTGACAAAATGAATTGATCGGCGCAGCTCAAGCTGGCCGTCGAAGAGCAACTCCCAATTCCCCGAGCTCTGCACTGCGGCTGCAGCCCAAGACAGAGCATAGATTTATAGGAGCATTTTAATTCCTACTGCCAGTACTGCACTAAGCTACACACACGATTGATCCGGGGCGGCTCAACTAGCTAGCCCCGGCGGCCGCCACGGCCTGCATCTTGCTTCTTCGACTAAGACAGCAGGTTCATCCCTCAATCTCGAGCCAAGGACAGCAGCGGCTTCGCGAGCGCAGATTTTGCTGGGCTGAAACAAAGCCTTTCCTTTCGCTCTCCCGCCAGTTAGCTCGCGACGGGCACCTCCCTTGACCCGCGCCCGGACGCCGTTCCCGACGAGAACTGCTTCTGCCTCCGCGCGGCCGCCCTGGCCGCCTGCCTGGCGCAGGCGGCGTCGAGGTGCATCTGCTCGTCGCGGCACTCCTCGCTGCAGAAGGGCGTGTCCCCCTTGTACATGAAGACGTCGCTGTCGCGGCCAAAGTGCTTGGCGCAGAGCGCGCACGCGTCCTGCGCGGGCATCCCGTGCTCGCCGAGCGGCTCGGCGTCGAAGAAGAAGGAGCAGGCGAGAGATGCCGCCATGGAGTATGCGTGTATGTCACTATCGAGCAAGGCGAGCTGAGCTGGGTTGGGTGGAAGATCGTAGAGGGGGAGCGAGGGAGCGAGCTGGGTGGGTGGAGAAAGTGGAGGGGGATGGTGGGCATATATGGTGCGTGCTGACGACGGTCACGGCGACTCGGGTGGAGAAAGCTAGAGGCGAGGGCGTGACAAGCCCGGCACACGGGCTCAGCCCATACCGTGCGCCGTACGGGGCTAAACCATGGACGACGGAGCGGCTTTGGTGTTTTCTGTTTGGGACTGGCCCCACGGGCCCGCTGCCCACGCGCGGTGGTTGGCCCGATGGCAGACGTGGCTCCACCGCGGCGAAAACGACAGGAACCATGTTGTTATGTCCGAGAGACGTGGACGGGGGTCCCGCCGCCTGACAGAGACGGAGAGAGGTCGCTCCAGAAACGTCACCCGAACCTGTGTGCTTGTAGCGCCAATAGCAATCTGCTCGTGTTACGTCGATTGGAAATATACATTTACTCGCTCTGCTTTTCTGTGCGAGGAATCTGAGTAAATATTCGTCGTTTCTTCAATAACAAACGCACGCTCAGTCGGAATCGTGGGCATCAGATCAAGTGATGTACCACCATCAGTAGGCAGATCAGTACTAGTAGTGATCTAGCACCACCATTAGGAAGAGATTCGATGGGTTTAAACTAATGAGATCGTGTTAGGGCCGATAATTAGCGCGCCAGCCTTTTGGCCAACATCCGGGACAGGTGCCCCACATTCCCACATGGTTCGGCACGCTAATGACAGTGATCTAGCACTGCGCACCTCTTTTCGTGCCACTACTTGATTCTCTATAGAAGAAAAAAGAACTGATCAAATGCAATCTTTTGGAAAAAGAAAATAAAAGAACCCGATGATGTGCTCCTTTTTTTTTCTATTGATTGAGTGGTCCGCAAGGGAAGGTTTGGGAGGTGCGGTGCATGCGCGCCAGGCAGCAGCTTGCCGATGGTGTAGCCGGACGCTGGGAGGTGTATTGTGGGCGCACATGCGCTGATCCTGTGTACCCCAATCAGACCCACGAAATTGTGACACGACAGCGCCAGCTATGGGAGATCCGTGCAGCGAGAGCCACCAGGAATTTTGTACGCGTTAATTAAATAAATCTGTGGAGAGTAGCTCATGAGAATACTTTTTGTTTAGCCCCGGAGTATGTGGTTTGTTTTACGGCCAAGTCCTTTGATCGGGCAGGCTCCGTTCCGGGAGACAGCTCTCTCAAGATCTGCGCCCGGATTTGTTTATGTACACGGTTTAACAGTGATTACTGGGCATACACTTGTTGAGCAGCTAGTGGTTGGTGAAAAACTTTGATAAATTACGCCTGCTATACTAGTAGCTGACATGGACCTCAGGCTTTCGGCGAAAGAATAGTTGCGATTGTAGGGCGCCTAAAAAAAACAATGGTGGAATCATTCGCGCTGCAGACTCGGTCACACAGATGTTGGCCAGAGAGTGGGGTAGTACGAATAAAAAGTGTGTGACACCGAGTGGCTCGTGAAAGGCTACAAAAGTTCCTGTACTAACTGACAGGCATGTAGACCTTTCGGTGTACGAGTAGAATAGTTGCAAATAAATTCGTGTTTTGGAAAGGGAGCGCCTCAAAAAACAATTACTGGAACCACTCGCTGTCAAGGCTCGGCCACGCAGGTGTTCGCCGAAGAGTGGGGGCGGGAGTACGTACGAATAAAGTGTTTTTTTTTTTCTGGGTGGGGTGGGGCCGGCCTGCGAGACGTGGTGAGTCACGGTCCGCCTCGTAGCGATCGGGCGACACATGGGCGGTTGCACGTCCACACCAGCCGGAGCCAGCCCAGACGTGACGCGACCCCTCTTGGTTTGTTTCTTTCTTTTGTTGCTTGCTTGCTTCCTTCCTTCCCGTGCTTGCTTTTCGGCGATGACTCGGCGCTGAGTGGTGTGCAGCAAATAATTGAGTGGGTTGAAGTGTTCAACGAATCTGACTGACGGTGGGGACTTGGACTGATTGGTTTCGCCCCGTTTGGCCGTTTGCCGAGTTCGCTCGGTGAAATTGTGGGTATGGTCATTTATTTCTCTGCGAGATCATGATCACGGTAATTAATTCTTCGGAGTACTAGTACATGGTTTGGCTGGTAAACGGTCCAGGTTCACTACATGGTTTGGCAGTCCAGGTTCAGTATTCTTCAGAGTTCAGAGATTAGGTAGCAATCAGCAGTTAGTTCATACGAAAAAACCATGGAAAGAGAGGATGCAGCAGTAGTTCTTTCGTTTGCATCAAGGCGGAAGTTGTGAGCCCAAGCTGTACTCCCAGAAGGAAGATAAATTGTGCCTGGTAATATTCGACCCATGTTGCAGCCTTGTGCCGATTAAGGTGAACTACAACTCTGAAAAGTACCATGCCATCGAAAGAGGTAGGTAAAACACATGGATCTGATTTCGCCCAAAATTTGGGAAATACAGGTAGAACTTTGTACGAATGCCTCGAATAATTACACAGCCACGGTGCTCTTGCACACCGGCTCTCCCACCCCATCAACCCCAAAGGATCTACTAATATAAAGCGGGGATCCTGCCCGAACATACTACGGCCAAAGTAAAAGTTTTTGCCCCGAGATGATCATGGTACGAGTAATACTTTCACATCAGGAGCAAAAACATGGCCGTCACAGAACCCCGCATCTCGAATCCACCTCATCTCGCGTCATTCTTCATCCCAAGGCAAAGCACTTGATTCATACTACTACCTACTAGCTCGGGGTGGCACAGTCACAGCTAGCTCGCCACGGACACGTTGGCCTTGGCGGACACCGGCGCCCGCGACGGCGGCGCCTCGCGCACGCCGCGCTGCGCCTTCGCCTGAGCCTGCTGCTGGTGCTTGCGCCTGGAGCTTGCCTGCTGCCTGGCGACGGCGGCGTCGTGGTCCATCTGCTCGTAGCGGCAGTCCTCGCTGCAGAAGGGGGTGTCGCCCCGGTACATGAAGATGTCGCTGTTCCGGGCCAGCGGCTTGGCGCAGAGCGCGCACGCGTCCAGCGCCGGCGCGTGGCTCCCCGCCGGCGCGCGGAGGGGCTCCGCCTCGAAGAAGAAGAAGGCGCAGGCCATCTCAGGGAGAGCTCGAGCGGATGGAGCTGTGCTGGCTTTTGCTTTGGAAGGAGAGGGTGGGTGCGGGTTCTGCTTGAGCTCGGGTTGAGGGGGAGGTGGAGGGAGCGCGCGTGATATAGAGGAGCGAGGCGAGGTAGGCGACAAGAGGGTTCGAGGGGCGTGACGTGGTGCCTGGGCGGAAAGCGGAGGGGAAAACTGTGGGCGCTTCTGGAACCCACAGGGTATGCTAGGCTATAGGCACAGTCCGGAGTGTGGGTTTTCATTATTATTACTTTATATTTTGTGTGGCCATGGCCCGCCGGGGTGGGCAGCTGGTGGTGGCGGGTCCCGGCGTGGTGAAAACGACAAGGTCGTGTTGCATCCATCTCGACGTGGCCAACAGCTGGGGGCGTGGCGATTGCTTTCACGTCTGGAGGACTCTGCAGCTTTGGGTTCTTTCATTCACGAACAAAGCGTGCTGCGGATTGGTGAGCGATGCAGTGGACTCGACTGCAGTCCAGTACTAGCACCTGCATCGTGATTCGTGACGCGTGAGTGCGTGCGTGCGTGGGTGGGGCGTGGTAGTGCTGTACTACCGCTGTTCCTTTTTACTACTACTACTACTCAGTCTCGTCGGTGGAAAGCCATTATGCTTTTGTGCCAAGAGTATTAGGGGAGTGCTTTCTCGAGAAGCGCCCGGTCGTGCCCTTGCCCGTATGAGTGCCGACGTGAGGCACAATCGATTGCTTGAATCATGGAACAGAGAGAACAACACTCGGAGCGAGATAGCGAGTATACATTAGAATTTTCTCTATTCCTTCTTCGGACTTGTTCGATGTCCTTCTCCTTGGCATAAACTGGTACTGCCAGCCCATGACAATCAGCCCACGGCCCATGAAGTCCAGGCACACATCCCTAGGTAACGGGCATGACAACATGGCCCACACTGTGCAGATCATAGCGAGGGTATTCTTGATAGCCCAATGAGGCCCGATTAGAAGCCCAGAGTATGATCCTTTTTCAATAGTATTATTTTCGTTAGTTCCAGTAATAATGAAGGATTTTCGTATTTTTTCATAAGTATAATACGCCATCAATCACGTTGTACACGACAGACACTAATCGGGTACACCATGGTCGACTAGTGCTGCACACTATGTGGCCCGTCGCGTTTAGGGAGTAATCGTCCACGATGATGACAATTAGTCCTACCGTGGACTTCTGTTGTTGTTTATGCATGGATATTTTTATAACAAATATTTTATTTTATGAAATATCTATAATTAAATTACAATATATTCTTGTATTATCATGCTAAACTTTTTTTTGGAAGGAAATCTGGATGGTATACTAGTCATGTATTCTAAAAGCTGTATTTTTTGACAAATCTAACCAGTTTGACCAACTTCAACCGCGTCTGCCCTCCGGGCGAAACTAATTTGGAATCTGACCCCTCACGTCCGTCACTTGAAACGGCGCCGACCTAACACAGGTCGGCGTTGGCACCAAACTTGCCACTGGGGTGGGCGCCTGGCTGACGTACGTACCTAGCAAACTCTATGAAAATGAACCCGAAAAATATATTTCCACATGTGCATATTTTTGTTTTGTCATATGTAAACTAAATTAGCAAACACTAAGACAAAGCTCCTATCAAATGCATGCATACACTAGCTACAATCTATTCAAACAAATATTACTTACAAAGATATCTAAATAACATATCTATGATCTTCTAGGGTTTCAACAAAAAAGAGATAAATGGGATCAAATTAGATATTCTAATAGGTGGAATCAACGGGGATTTGAGAGAGATTACCTCTAAGAAGACTTGCCATGGTCCCAATCCAAGAAATCTTGGAGTTTCAACAAGATTTGAAGATAGGGGTGAAAAATAGGAGAGAGAGAGCTTGTGGCGGCTCGGAAGAGGAAATGGGAGGGCTGGAAAAGGAAAACTGCTCGATTGGCTATAATCCTAGGGTCGGCGCCATTTGAAACTGCGCCGACATAGCGTCCACGTCAGCCAGGCTCCCGCCCTAGTGGCAAGTTCGGCGCCATCGCCGACTTAGTTAGTCGGCCGCTTGAAGTGGCGACGTGAGGTCGATTCGAATTAGTTTCGCCCAAGGGCGACAGATTGAAGTTGTCCGCTTGGACAGATTTGACAAAAATACCTAAAAGCTACCTATTTCCGAGTACGTCAATTTGGAGTTCGTCCTACATGGTGGACTTAATTTATTTTTTGAAAAACTTAAATTAAAGATTCAAAAAATTCCAAAAAAATTACCATGATGTAGATAATAATTTATAATATGCGTGTGCTAAAAATCACGTGAAAATACTTTGTATTCTCGTCTCAGAACAAAAGAGAAATTTGTAGATCTGGAAGTGAACAGTGCAATTTTAAATGGGCCTTCGTTTTTTAAATTTGTCATATTTGTCTTTTTTTACTACACCCAAAATACAAGGTAATTTGCATTGAAATTTTGCAGACTTGTATTTCGCACTGTTGGCTACACGTAGATGTATTCTTTTTGAAAATAAATAATGCTTTAAAAATAAATAAAAACATGCTTCAGTGAGGACGAGCTCCAAACTGATTTTTCGCCTATTTCCCCGCAAAAGATAATAATGCTACCTATCTAAGTTGGAAATAAGTTTTTTAATTGGTTGTTATAAAACTGACGTTGTGTAGCGCAAAAGCCACCTATTTTCGATAAGAGAACCTAACATAGTAGTTGTTAGGATAAATGAAACATACAAAAACCGACTGTTACTTCTTGCATGAATTATGATACTATAATGATTAAAAAAATGTCTGATACTAGTAAACATATTATGGGTCAAAGTTAGATAGGGACCTCACACATTTTAAAATATATTCCTACAGTCCGTTAATGTGTAAACTCATGAAAGAAGGTGCATACTTAACAAAAAAATGTTTACTCATATCTTAGTATACTCATTATTCATTTTTTACCACATGATCAACGATGAAAGGAGGAAGGGGAAATATGCTATACCAAATATATACAAGCAAAGGAGTAACCTACGGAGGTGGTAATTTGGCTCATAGGTGCAAATGCATCCTATTATATGGTCGCTATTTCAGTAACCAATGTTTTTGATAATTGATTGCATAAAATTATTGATAAGTATAGAACTTTGTATAGGATGGGAGCGTTTGCCATTATATGATCGCTATGGCTATGTAGAATGACAAGATTTTTAATAATATTGAGTCTTCTCTTCTGTAGGTTATTTATCGAGCCACGGCTATCCTCCGATCATGGACTATTCTTTAACGCATGGATTTTCGCGACTTATTTCCGAAAGGGTGTACGCGATTGGAGGACACGGCGAGGGATATTTTCTCTCGACATGGATAGCCGCGTGAATTGAGGATTGATCTTTCTTAGATTGGAGACAGTTCTTTCATAGTGTATTTTTTTTAATGTCTATCTTCCTTTTATTCTTTAGTTCGATCAGTCATGTGGCTGTGTGCATCTTAGTTATGCAGAGGCCGGGTTTAACATTAAACATTTTATATTAATAAATGCGTCCATTTCTAGAAAAATATGCAAATGCATCCATTATTAGAAAATATATTTCAAAATATCAAAAAAATTGAAAAATAATTCTACATATTCATACGAACACTTTATGTTAGTTTACAAGTTTTCAGGATGAAAGAACATTTTACATGTTGTGTATAAAAAGACAAAAAATATCATGTGAATAGTCGTATTCCTGTGACACATTTTATCTTTTTTATACACGACATAAAAAATATTCTTTCATCCGAAAACTTGTGAACCAACATAAAATGTTCTAATCTATATGCAGAATTTTTTTTGAATTTTTTGACATTACAAAATATTTTTTCTCATAATGGATGCATTTACATCTGCGAGCCGAAGTGAATATGCGGTAACCTTAGGGCTATTAGATGACATTTTCAGTTAAAATAGACTAATCGTCCATATCGTTCATACCGTAAACGGTAGGACTAATCGTCCACGACACTACGGGGCCACGTAGACAGCAACACTAGTGGTCTTTGCTGTGGACGACTAGAGCTGCGGCGTTATCGACGGCGTATTAATTCTAAAAAAAATCCTGTATTATTTCAGGATTTGAAGAAAAAATAGCGTTTTGAAAAAAATTGGAGTATGATTCCCTCCGTTCTGCAGCTTGTTCTATAGTTGTGGTCTACGAGCAGTACCAAGTTTTTCTTAGCCCCCACCGACAACCGGCCTTGTATGATCATCCTGTAGAAACCCGAAGCAAATGTGTGGAATCATCTGGCTTGCAATCAGTACATATAAATAACCAAAGCTTTGATCTAAACTTTTGTGTAAACAAACAGCACAACAATGGGTGTTTATGTGGTTTAGTGCTCTCTCTGGTATGGTCTGAACTGCAAAAAACGTTTGTCATTAGGTTGCTCTGTTAATGCATCTACTCGAGTTCTGGATGCTGTCCATATGGGAAACTTAATAACATGGCAAGAGTTATTGAGCTTGCAAACAGATTGCACTAAAGAAAGCTAGAGTGCTTGGTTCCATCTAAATTTTATTTGCTCCTGGACATGCCATGTTTCTCCGTATGTTAATCCAGACTGAACCAGGTTGTTTTTCCCTTGAAGTTTCATTAAGAAAACATGGTTCTAGTGATTACCAAGGATTTCAGTAAAACAAATCAGTGTACTTGTATTGGATCCAAATTAAAGCAAGTTGAATTTGTCTTTTTTAATTCCATTAAAATTGAATGCGCCGATTAGTGACAAATATTTTCCTTCGGACGAACTGAAAATTCGAATGACCGAAAATCGCAGAATCCAAAATAAGCAAATTTAAACCACACCTAGTGGTACCCTGAACAAAATGCTCAACGTATCTGAAAACAAGATATTTTTTCTCTAAAAGATATCTCAAACTTGAAACTGTAGTTCTTCAACTGAGATATGATCACACATTTGCTTATGTGGCTGGAGCTGTACGTCAGCAGGCGGCGGGTAGCAATGTCACGTAATGATCATTGGCAGTGGAGCAAAAAGGCTTATTTGTTTTCATTTTCTTATACATTATTCACAAATTCTGAAGTGCTTTATTATCAGAAGTCAGAACAGAGGCTTGTACAGTTATACGCATGAATCATAACTGACGGAGCACGGACATCCAGTGTTATTCACTTGTTGATTCATCATGCTAACTAAATATACGTTATATAGTCCATCAAAATGTACAGGTACAACTACATCATCTAAAACACAAAAGAATGACCATAGCAATACGGTTTTTTATGTGCTCCTAAGTTCTTTCATGTTTTGAGCAGTACTGCCTGAGTGTCTCATGATTTTGGAACTAATTTTCTTCAGTTTTCTTTTACTAATATATCTACTTTGTTTCTGGATATTCTTGACATGAGAAAGTTTGCAACAATAATTGATCTTACAATGCCATGCATGGTTCCATTTAGACCTAATATACTCTAGGAAATTGTCATGCATTTCTGTATGCAGGACTAGACCGAAAACCATGGTTCTTTTCCATCATGTTTGATAAAAAAACAATCCAAAATTTGGGTGATTTCCATGTGTACCGTTTACATTTAGTCAAAACATAATGAAACAGTGATACCTCAACTCTTGCCAAATTTAAAAGAGTTTATTTTTTGTTAAAGGGTCTTCCAAAATAGATTGATTTGAGACAAATTCAGGCAAAAAAAAATCCTTTCGGCTAAACTGAACTGAAATAGAATTACCTAAATCTGATCATAACCGAATTTAGACTTGTTGATTGAAATCAGTCTCTTTGATTCATATCTCAGTTGAAATCACTCTGTCTGATTCATCTGCGTTATTTATTATGCTAACTAAATATGTATTGTACAATCATTGAAAAGGCACAAGTATAATTACAACAAGTTGGTGTTTTCAATGCTCGTAAATTCTTTCATGTTTTGAGTAGTCTGATGGATTTGACCAACTATCTGCAGTTTCCTGTACGTAATGCATCTACACTGTTTTCCAATGTTATCCACATGCGGAAGTGGCCAACTGTAATTCAGCCTACATAGTGATGCAAGCTATATTAGATCTAAGTTACTCTTGGACATTGACATGTCCTTTAGTATGCTGAATTGGACCGAACAAGAGTTCTTTTCCATAATCTTTGATTAAAAAAGTTCAAAAGTTTGATGATTAGTGATATCTCAACTCTAGACAAATTGAAAAAGCATTTAATGCGGTAGTCAAATTTCTCAAAATCTGAAGATTTTCAGCCAAATTTAGACATAAATTGGCTAAATCTATGCAAAACCGAATTTTAGAAACCTGGACTGAACCAGGTGATATCCCAACTGAAACCAGTCTCTGACACTTCTCAAACATGCACACAAAATCAAACGCTTGCGTTGCTGGAGCTAGATTTGAACAGACATCACCTAGCAACTTTCACATAATTATATCGAGACCTAATCTACTCTAGGACATTGCCATGTCCTTTGGTGTAGCAAGGGTTCTTTTCCATAATGTTTGATTAAAAAGTCCAAAAGTTCGTCGATTTCTGCGAGTACCGATTACATGTGAAAACATACAAAAGTACAGTGATATATCAACTCTACTTCAAATTAAAAGTGTTTAATTTTTTGGTCAAATTTCCTAAAAAATCTATTGATTTCAGGCAAATTCAGACATAAATTGGCCTTTTAGCTGAAATGGAAACCAAAATTACCTAAATCTGTCCAAAATAGAATTTTAGAATCCCGGATTGAACCAGGCGATATCCCAACTGAAACCAGTCTCTGACACATATCTCAAACCTCATTATGTTTTACTGGTTAATCCTGAAACTGCAGACAAAATCGGACACTTAACAGACATTTCCTAGCAACTTTCATATAGACAGTAGAACTGATATAATGGTGCCCACTAGCATTTTTGTGCTGATAGACTCATAAAATTTCAGAATCACAGAGTATTCATCAGGAGTCAAAAAAGTGTATCCAGTCACATATCAATCATAACTGATGGACTACAGTATCCATTGTCATTCACTTCATGATAGATCAGGCTAATTGAATGTGCATTATACACGCAGTGAGAATCTGCAAATAGTATGATTCTCCATAAATTAAGCACAAAAGAATGAACATATATCAACTGAAACCAGTCTCTGACACCAGGTGAATTCCCAACTGAAACCAGTCTCATACACATATCTCAAACCTCATAATATTGTACTGGTTATATCAGACGCTTGTGTTGCTGGAGCTAGATTTGAACAGACATCCCCTAGCAACTTTCACATAACCAGTAGAGCTGATGTTACAACAGTGCCGACTAGCAAAATTTTTGTGTATACACTCATAAAATTTTCAGAATTGCAGAGTACGTATTCATCAGAAGTCAGAACAAAAGTGTATACAGTTACATATCAGTCATAACCGATGGACTGCAGCATCCACTGCCATTCACTTCCTGATACATCAGGCTAACTGAATGTGTATTACGCATGCAGTGAGAATCTGCAAATAGTATGATTCTCCATGAATTAAGCACAAAAGAATGAACATATATCAACTAAATCCCCCTAACACAGATGATCAGTAGATCGATTTAGGCGATCCGTTACCGTATCTCTGACCAAACAGCCCAAGATGAAGCAGAAGCCAGTCTTTAGACTGCCCAAACTGAAACAGGAACAAAGTTGGACGTTTGAACAGGCAGTTGGCGCTTTGCCTTACCTGGACTTCTTCCTCGGCTCCAAACGTGCAGACAGAGGGTGTTTCCGCTTAGCTATCTTACCACAAACCAGGCAACGCACCCCTGCTGGGCCGGTCTTATACCCAGCTATGCGGTAGCAGTCTGCACAGTAGCAGACATGCCTGCACGGCATGAGCATTAACGACGCCTCCACGATCCCGCAGTCAAGGCACATTACCGGGCCCCGAGGCTCCTCCTCCTCTTCTTCGTCCTCATCATCCGCATCGTCCTCGTCCTCGTCCTCGTCCTCGTCCTCTTCGCCGGGCCCTGACGACATTGCCTCGCCGTCGTCTTCGCCGCGCCCGGGCGAGATTGCCTCGTCGCCGTCTTCGCCACGCCCTGGCGGCATTCCCTCATAGTCCCCATCGCTGCGTCCTGGAGACATGTCCTCCTTCTCCTCCTCGCCGGCTGCAAGAAACGATGAAACCGAACTCCCGTTATCGAGAACCTTACGGCCAATAAGGCAATAACACAAAACTGATTCTTTCGTGGGAAACTCACCTTCATCGTTGTCCAAGGAGACGACGACATGATCGGCGTCAAATGATAGCTGGCGGCGCGATCCCGACCCACCTCCTCCAGTCGCTGCAGTTCCAACCGGCTGCAAGAAACCAAGAAATCCAGTTGTAACGCAACAATCCAAAACACGCCGGTAGCGGAGAAGACAACAGGCACGGGGATCTCACCTGACACTGCCGCGGCTGCAACGGTGACGCCTCGTCCGTGGTCGCCGGCGACGCCACGGCCATCTTGCTATCGCCATCGGCTGCAAGAAACCAAGAATCGGAACTTTTTCATCAGAATTCAAGAACCCAAGAACTCAAAGAAGTGCGTGGTATGCACCTGCAGGTAGGAGGAAGGCCTCGTTGGTCAACGTCCACTGCGGCGTCGACATGGTCGCCGCCTCAAGCTCGCTGGTGCCCCCGGCTGCAAAACAAAGAAACCGCAGTCTAAGCCAAGAACCATCGCACGGACAAGAAAGAACAGGAAGCGATCGTTTCCTCGGCGACTACGTACCTCCATCGCACGGGAAGGAGATGTGGGCGGCGCTCGGGCGGCAGAAGAAATCCAAGTACAAGGCGCCGGACGGCGACGGTCCGCCGGCAATGGACCTCCTTCTCCAGTCGTCCATCTCGCGTCCCCGCTCACGCCGCGCGCACGCCGAGGTGCGAGGAGGCCAGCGATAGAACGCCTTTGCAAGAACTGCGCGAGATCAAAGCGGGGAGCTCACGAGCAGAGCAGAGCAGAGGAAACAGAGGAGGGGAACGAAGCGAGAGGGGAAGGGCGCACGGGTGGGAGAAGATGTGATTATATGCGCTCGCTCGAGGGGAACTTGGAACCTGCAAGTGTTCGCAAGAAACAGAGACGGTGGATTTGGAAGTGGTGGGAGAGCCGTTGCGACATTTCCATTTGATTCCGATTAGACCCATTATGGCCCAATCAACATTTGCTTCACAATTCTACACGTGTTTACCCTTAGAGACGCAGCGTTCTGTCGCGGAATCGGCCCATTTGAACCGTCTCTTGTTTCCGTATCAGAAATTTAAAACTGGACTCCCTAGACAAAAAAGGAAATTTATGAGTGCAGCTTACATTTAATTTCACTATGTAAACATTCTTGCATTTGATTATATTCTTGGTTGCAACTAGCAAAGTGATTTGCGCGGGCTACAATACAAAGGTTTATCTGACAACATAAAGTACTACCTCCATCCCAAATGTTAAGACTTATATTTTTTTTGAAAAAGTCAAACTAAGAAAATTTTGACCAAACTTTTAGAAAAAACTATAATATTATATAGATACCATGTGAAAATATGTTTCATGATGTATCAAAGGTATTAATTTTATATTGTAAATATTAATATTTTTCTCTAACAATTTAGTCAAATTTTATGTAGTTTGACTTTTGAAAAAAAAGCCTAAAGTTTTGGGACGGAGGGAGTATTTAACAATTCCAGGAATCGTCGAGAATATATGTACAATACGGGCACCAAAATTATACATAAACGCAAGTAGAGAGGTGATCGGGAGCTTTCTAAAACCTATCTAGAGTTCCGTCCCTCTCGCAAGTGATATCGCCCGTCCGTTCCATCTTCGATGGTCCGAGGGTCTTGAAGACCTGTCGTTTGGTGGGAAGTTTTCATTCTTTGTATAGTCTATTTTCAGTGACTTCTTCGGATGTTGAGGTGCATTGGCGGAGCCGTGGAGGCGATCTTCGATGGGACCCCCTTTCCAAACTGCAAACAAAAATTAGATATACGTATAGTCAGCGTCTTGGCCCAGCCCAAAGTAGAGCACCAAGTTTCTCTATTCCCGTCCTCCCCAGTTCGATCCTACACAGAAACCGTCTGGCCTACGCCTCCGCGAGTCCGCCCGAGTCGTGTCCGGTGTTCATGGCGGCAGTTTACTAGAGGTTTACATTGGCCTCCATCCTAGCCCGATCGCCCCTGCCCTGTCCCCGAGTTCTTGCTCCCTCGACCCCTCCACAATTCCCTTCTCTCCCTTCTCTGCCTGGCCCGACGGCGCCCCACTCCACCAGCCGCCGCCGGCCGACCACCGGCCACCGGACACCATAGACAGGGACATCGTCTTCTCCACCGGCTAGAACCCAGTGTCTCAGGATCTCAGCTGCCCTTAAGGTAATACAATCCATTATCGGTGCCCTATTTTCTGAAATCTGATTTCTGGTTGTTTCATACGTAATTGAAATGAGTGTCATATTTCTAATTTTTGTCTATTTCTAGATCCATGTTCTTTAGTTATTTCACTAACTCTAGATGTCCATTACAACACTCGTTTGATTCCATACGAAGATATAATTGCAGATTTTAAAATAAAGAAGAACAAAATAAAGAAGAACAAGAGAGCATTTGTTTATCTAGTTTGGTCAGAAGAACAGGAGAGTAGTTGTCTTTTGGTCATTAATTAATTACTTGTCGACAATGACCAGATATATTCTAACCAGTTATATCTATTGTATTTGTGGGACAAGATACGTATATATCATTATGACATTGTCATCATAGTATTATACATGACTACATAGGTTCTACTATGACTTGCCAAAATTTTATGCTTATTTGCTGTTTTTTCATGGATTTTGCCCCCTCTTGCATTGTGTTCACGCTCCGCCACTGTTGAGGTGGAGGCTTTGTTCTAAAATCAGAATAAGGTTCTCCCTGCTTTATCCTCGCTTCGGTGGTGCACCTAACATCGACGATGGCACGTGTGATCGTTTGTCCGAAAGATTTCGAGGATCCATCTTTTCGTGTTCGTTGGTTTGTTTTCAAGCCATTCTCTTTCAATTTACTTTGTCATCATTAGCAAAGGTTGCTGCTTTGATGCATTGGTCTTTTATGACCTTAGCAAGATGATTTCTCGTTTCTCTATAATAAGCTCTACTACGACAAGTTTTGCCTAACTCTGGTGATGGTGGGGCGAGGATGGGACATGCTTTTGGCTCGAGCTATTGTCTGTAGTCCTCGCTAGGTGGTCCAATGACCTATTTATAATTTTTATCAATTTTAGATATTTTTGTACTATTATTTATGATTATTAATAGATCGGTAGAATTTCGTAAAAATATATACAATACAAATCTTCACAAGAATATTATACTACGATGTCGGACAATATGCTAGTATATTATCGCCACAATGGAACGCGGTATTTGGGGGAGTGTGAAAACACAAACTTTTGAAACATATATAATTTATTCAAAATGGTTATAATTATTTACGAAAGTTCTATTGCAAAATAAACTATGTTCTAGAAAGCTCAAATTCAAAGTATTTTTTTTCAAAATTTCACCGATCTATTAATAGTCATTAACAAATAAAAAATCTAAAAGTAATAAAGAAATATAAGTAGGTCACCAAACCACCTAGTGATGACTACAAACACTAGTGCGAGCCGAAGGCATCCTTGCCCCTTCTTCACCGGAGCCGGACAAACCTTGTCTTAGTAGCGTCGGGCTAAGGCCACAAAAAACCAACACACTAGAGCAGCAACCATTGCCAATGATAACAATCTTAGGTCGAAAGAGACTGAACTGAGAACAAACCAATGAACATAAAAACAGAATGGATCCTATGAGATCCATCGGACAAATGATTACACACGCTCTTCGTCGAGCTTCGATGTACCACAGGAGCAAGGATAGAGTGGGAATGACCTTATTCTAAATTTAGAACATAGCTGTCACCTCAACATCGTGAAGAATACACAGAAAACAGGCTCAACAAAGAACGAAAATCTCGCGTCGGTGAGAGTCCGTGGTCCGCCACACCTCTAAATCCCTAGAGCCACCAAAGGCAGGAGGACCGGCGATGTTGCCGGCGAGGGGGACGAACCATAGATGGGTTTTTGCTAGCCACAGTCGCCTCTCTCCCGGTGGCTACGTACATACTAGTTCGGTAAATTCTTGAGGGTCAAAGTAGTTATATTAGATTACATTCTATTCCATCCATCCCAAAATAAGCGACACGACTTTATTTAGATATTCATGTATTTAGACAGATTTTAGTGTCGAGATAAATGCATATTAATACAATGTTACATCACTTGTTTTGGCACAGAGGGAGTAATACAAAATAATTTTCATTAGTTTGGAAAAATGATGCAATTTTGTTATCATGGAAAACAAATTCAATACATAGATTAGAACAACTTTTTATTTAGATATTCGTACCTAATGTAATTAGATGTATGCATGGAAAGAAGAGTTGAATGAAAATCTCATTCTATTAACAGATCTTAATTATGAACGATTTTCACAAGGGTTCACATGCACCTCACGTAATCACCCTATTTGGCAAGACGAGAATATGCATCCTTCTATATCTGGCCCCGCACACCGCCTTTTGTTCCATACAACCTTAAGAGAATAATATTTGTCGGAATTCAGATAAATTTTTGGGTACCCTTGAAGATGCTCTAATAGTAGTTCTGAACTTGTTACATATATAGGGCATCAGAAATGTGGAAAAAGATCAATCAAACTGGTGCTATTCACAAAATTTGCTCATCAATGAAAATGAGACGATATTCTCAATGCAAAAACAATTTACAAATGTGTGCTAACTTGGGCATCTTGCCATAGTGCGAGGCTTTTGCTCTGCCCTTAGCTCGACTTATTATTGTTGTTTCACTATGTATTTTCCCTAGGCACTTGCTAGGGACGTGTGGCTCACACACGGCTAGCTCAACTACATCTAAAAAAAGGGATAGCTCAATTAGGTATTCTCTGTATCTAACACCATCCTTCATGTAGAACTAAAGTGTGCTGCGGATTAATGAGCGATGCAGTGGACTTGACTGCAGTCTAGTAGTAACTGCACCGTGACATGTGAGTGCGTGGGCGTGGTGGTAATGTACTACCGTTCTTTTTTTACTTCGCTTGATCTCGTCGGTGGAAAGACATAATGCCTTTGTACCAAAATCAGCGCAGTGGTTCTTTTGGGACGCGCCAGCCAAATACTTTGCTGCCGCACACACATGTCACGCTCGCCCTTTGCCAAGGCGAGGCATGATTGATCGCTTGAATTTAGTGTTGGAGATATACTAAGAGGCAATAATAAAATGATTATTATTATATCTTTATGTTTATGATAAATATTTATATCTCACGCTATAATTGTATTAAGAGTAAACATTAATACCGTGTGTTTTGTAAACATAAAATAATCCCTAGTAAGCCTCTTGTTAGATTACCTTGTTGATTAATAGATGGTCATGATTTCTTGATCATGTACATTGCATGTTATTAATAACAAGATTATATCATTAGGAGAACGATGTGATGGACACACACTCATAGTAAGCATAGCATAATATCAAGTTATTAATTTTGTTTGCTACAAGCTTTCAAATACATAGTAACCTAATCTTTCGACCATAATATCATGTTAATCACCAATACGGGATGGATGCTTTGATGACATCAAACACCACTTCGTAACTGTGTGATTATAAAGGTGGCATTGGGTATTCTGAAAGTATGCGTTGAAGCGCATGGATCAAGTGTGGGATTTGTCCATTCATATGACAGATAGATATACTCTGGGCCCTCTCAGTGGAGTGACATCCAATTGGCTTGCAAGCATGTGACTAGGTCGCAAGGGATGTCACATCATAGTACGAGTAAAGAGTACTTATTAGTAACGAGGTTGAACTAGGTATGGAGATACCGACGACCGAACCTTGAATAAATAAAGTATCGCGCGACAAGGGGAATCAGTGTCGTATGTTAACGGTTCATTCGATCATGAAGTCATTGTTGAATATGTGGGATCCATTATGGATCTCCAGGTCCTGCTATTGGTTATTGATCGGTGAGGTGTCTCGATCATGTCTACATAGTTCGTGAGCCGTAGGATGACACACTTAAGGAATCGATGTTGTTTAAGTAGATATGGAATATGAGTTAGAGACCGAATGTTGTTAGCAGTCTTAGATTGGATCCAGGACATCACGAGGAGATCCAGAATGGTCCAGAGAATAAGATTCATATAAGGAAAGTCAGTTTCTGGTGTTCGTAAATGTTTTTTGTGTTTTGACCGGAAGCTTCAAGAATGTTTTAGAGGGACACCAGTGGGCCCACCACCCCGGGAGGGGCCACTTGGGCTATGGCATGCCGCGGGGGCCTTTGGGCTAGCCGCACCAAGCCCAAGGGTCCAAACCAGACATCATATGGTTTGGGGCAAAACCCTAATATGGAAAGAGGGGAACTTGGGGGGTAAGTTTTCCCCTTTCCCCTCTTGCACCGCCGACTTGGAGGAGGTCGGCCAAGGGAAGGAACCCTGGATACACCCTCCTCTATATAAAGAGGGGAGGAGAGGGCGCACCCATACCCCCTGGAGGCGAAGCCCTGCAGGAAGTTCTCCTCCACCACCACCACACCGTCGTGCTTCTAGGATTCCAAGACGATATACTACCTCCGATGCCCGCTGTAATGTGGAGAGGAAGGTCATCACCGCCTCCGTACGTGTGACCGAGTGCGGAAGCGCTGCCCGAACGCGTCGCCGGAAGTATCGTCATCGCAATCTTGAGATCGGCAAGTGATCGACTACATCAACCACGAGATCCGATCTTGTTAAACACTTTGGATCTATGAGGGTTAGTTTTCTACAATCTCGTTGCATCGATCTCGTAGATTAGATCTTGGCTTTTTCCATAGATTGGATCTTGGTTTTATGCGTTCTTGCGGTATAATTTTTTTGTTTTTCATGCAACGAACCCTACAACGTCCACCAAATTCAGGCAACGGTTGCGTCGGCGCAGATGTGGGTGGACCGAGGGCGTGTCCTCCCCGCGCGTGCCATTGGCCCACCCGTTATCCACCATTTAGCATGGCAGTGATTCAGACACGTAGCGGCACCGATTCATACGCACCTGCGACAACGTTTCAAAGGCACGAGCGGAATCCTGACCGGCGGTAGCCTACGCCATCAATGTCGACAGGACAACACCCTGACTAACGAGACGCCGCCTGTGTTCCCGAGCCGACATTAATGGCGAAGGAGCGGAAACCTGCACATGTTCGCGGGCGAAGGAGCTACGTAACCTTGTGCCGTCAATGTCGCACTCCCCACCTCTTGCCATCGCCAGTTACAAACCTAGACCAGTGCCATGCGGTGGTGGAGGTGCGCCAGCTCTATCCCCACCTCCGGAGGATCCACGGTGCCTACCAGGCAACGACGGCGGTGGAGGAAGCTGAGCGTTTGCCTGGGCCACCAGGCCGGTGAGCTGGACAACCTCTTGATAGCCGCCGCACAAGGCATACTCTTCATGCGCGCTGGCCACAATGTCCTGCTCGGTGAAGGCGTCCTCGTCGGAGCCTCGCACCAGGGCCTCCCGATACTCCGGGGGTAGGTGCACAACAACAACTGTGATTGGGTCCACTGCCTCCACCTTGATGATGATGTCGTACTTGTCGTCACCATCATCGTCGCTGCTAAGCTCGTTGTCGGAGTGGTTGAAGGCACCATCATCGTCGAAGTCGATGGCGGGGATGTTGTAGACCTGCCACATCTGCAAGTCGCCGCGGAAGGCGCTCGCACGCTGCAATGTGTGCTCCCATTCAAGGAATTATTTTCACAAGTCCTCGCTGTGGTAGCCGCTCTCCCACCGTAGGGCCGACGGGAGGCTACATATGCGTTTGATTATCTCCTCTTCCAGCCCTTTACCCTTCTTGGGCACGGGCGGCACCGGGACCCGCTCCCAGTTGAGGTGCCATCCCATGGAGATGGAGACATCATGGTGGTTGATGCCTACTCCCTCCCTCCATCGGTGCTCGCACTCCACAACGCGGAAGTACTAGCGGTGGCGACGAGTCTCCTCCACCGGAAGCACTCGGTCCCGCACGGGATGGTAGGCTAAGTCTTATGGCCGCGACAAAGGTGGCACGACACCGTGAAGGAAGGCTGTTAGGCCACTGCGCCTGTGGATCGAGCCGGACCGGTCGCCTCGTGGCCATTCTTGGCCTTCTTGAACCATCTCGGCATCTTCATTATTGGCGGCGGCGCTGCTAGGCTTGTAACTAGCGATGGAGAGAGGTGGGGAGTGCGACATTGACGGGCGCAAGGTAAGTAGCCCCTTCGCCCGCGATCACGCGCAGGTTTCCGCTCCTTCACCATTAATGTCGGCTCGGGAACGCAGGCGGCGTCTCGTTAGTCAGGGTGTTGCCTGTCGGCATTGATGGCGTAGGCTACCGCCAGTCAAGCTTCCGCCCGCGCCTTTGAAATGGTGTCACAGGTGTGCCTGAATCGGTGCTGCTATGTGTCTGAATAAATGTCGTGCTAAGTGGTGGATAACGGGTGGGCCAATGGCACGCACGGGGAGGACACGCCCTTAGTCCACCCACGTCCGCGCCGACGCAACCGTTGCCCGAATTTGGTGGACGTTGTAGGGTTCGTTGCCTGTAAAACAAAAAAATTCTACCGCAAGAATGCATAAAACCAAGCTCCAATCTATCGAAAAGCCAAGATCTAATCTACGAGATCGGTGCAACGAGATTGTGGAGAACTAACCCTCATATATCCAAAGCATTTAACAAGATAAGATTCTCGTGGTTGATGTAGTTGATCACTTGACGATCTCAAGATCGTGTAGACGATCCTTCCGGCACCGCGTTCCGGCAGCGCTTCCATAGTCGGTCACACGTACGGTAGCCGATGAAGACCTTCCTCTCCCTTGTTCCAGCAGGTCAGCGGAGGTAATAGATCTCCTCGGAATCCCAACAACACGACGGTGTGGTGGTGGTGGTGGAGGAGGAGAGATTTCTGCAGGGCTTCACCTAAGTTGGAGCAGGGCGGTGGAGAAAAGAGAGGGGTGCGGCGGCTATGGTTAGGCGCCAAGGGCAAGAGGTGTGTGTTTGGGTGGGGGGGGGGGTGCGCCCTCACCCCTCATTATATAGGTGGGGAGTGACCTACCAAGGGTTCCCATCCGAGGCCGTGTCCCCCCCAACTTAGCCACCAAGGGGAGAGTTGGAACCTTTTGATCTCGTCTTCCCTCTTACCAAAAACTAGAGTTTGACTTTTCAAACTAGGATTTGACTATTCAACTAGGGTTTAACCCTTTTACTAGTGTTGGCCAAATTGGCTCTTTAGGGTTTGGTGCGGCTGGCCCCTAGGGCATGCCAATGTCCAAGTGACCCCCTTCTAGGGAGGTGGAACCACTAGTGGTTCCTCTAGAACATTCTAGAAGTATCTGGTTAAAACACCGAAACTTTTCTGAACCCCGAATAACCACTTTCCTTATATGAATCTTATTCTCCGGACCATTCCGGATCTCCTCGTGATGTACTGGATCCAATCCGAGACTCCGAACAACATTCGATCTCCAACTCATATTCCATATCTACTTAAACAACATCGAATCCTTAAGTATGTCTCCCTACGGTTCATGAATTATGCAGACATGACCGAGACACCTCTCTAGTCAATAACCAATAGAGGGATCTGGAAATCCAAATGGCTCCCACATATATCAACGATGACTGTGTGATCGAATGAACCATTTACATATGATACAGATTCTCTTTGTCAAGTCATACTTTACTTATCCTAGGTTCGATCATCGGCATCCCTATAACTAGTTCAACCTCGTTATCGATAAGTACTCTTCACTCAGATTATGATGTTACATCCCTTGTGACCTTTTCAAATGCTTGCAAGACAATTGGATGACACTCCAAATGAGAGGGCCTAGAGTATATCTATCTGTCATATGGATGGACAAATACCTCTCTTGATCCATGCGCTTCAATCCATACTTTCAGAATACCTAATGACACCTTTATAACCACCCAGTTACGGAAGTAGCATTTGATGTCATCAAAGCACTCATCTGGTGATGGTGATTAACATGATCTCATGGTCGAAGGATTAGGTTACTATGTATTTAAAAGCTTTGTAGCAAACAAACTTTAATGACTTGATCTTATGCTATGCTTACTATGGGTGTGTGTCCATCACATCATTTTTCTAATGATATGAACTTGTTATTAATAACATCCAATGTCCATGATCAAGAAACCATGATCATCTACTAATCAACAAGCTAGTTTAACAAGAGGCTTACTAGGGACTCTTTTATGTTTACAAAACACACAAGTATTAATGTTTCCGGTTAATACAATTATAGCATGGGATATAAACATTTATCATAAACATGAAGACATAATAATAACCACTTTATTATTGCCTCTTGGGCATATCCCCAATAGTCTCCCACCTGCACTAGAGTCAATAATCTAGTTTGAAAAACTTTGTGCATTCAACACATATGTGTTTCTGGTGTTGTATATACATGTTTGCTAGTGGTAAACATAATCTTTGGATCCGACACTTTCAGGTCCGTGTGTATTTGCATGTCTTTGTGTCTCTACGCATCACTCATTCTCTAATGATATGGCATTGTATAAATTTAGTCCTTTGGTGAGACCTTTCGTTCCTTGGGGTTTAAAACATGTCGATACAATTGCCGTACAATATATCTTCATAGTACTAGCCCGCTGTGAACTACACCTAGTTTGATAACTAACTACTTGACACAAATGCCCTCTTTTGCTACTACAATAACATTCATATACTTAACCTTTTGTTATAGTATCTGTCACAATGTATTAACTATGGAAGTCATCCAAATCCGTTATGGAATCTCCTTTCCATTACATTGTGCCACCCATAGTTTAAATTGAGGTAAACTTAATTTGTATTTTTTATGACAACACTAGTATCAATATAACACTTTACAATAAACTATCTATCTATTTGTCACCTCTACATAAATAACATATTCTTAGTTCTTCCAAAGATCATAATAATATCCTTACTATCGTCCAATGATTATCTTATGAGTCATTCTGGTATATGATCATAACATTTAGAGCATATGACATATCTGGATGTGTACATATCATAGTATGATTGATTAAAATACTCTTTGTGATTCCTTTCACCAAGTGTCAAAAACATTCAGAGCTTATCTCACTTATCAAGAGTCAATACACTTGAATCTTGATTCAATCCTTTCCGTGCGACAAGAACATTTCTTGTAGTTTCCATATTGAACTCATTCAATATCTCATCTATGTACATTTGGCACAACCATATTAGCATCTCAATCTATCCATATAGACATTGATGCCAAATATTCGGGTTTTGCCTAAGTCTTTCATCGAAATGAAATTCTCAACCTGTGTCAATAAAAGATACAACATTCCTAATCAACAATATGTCTTTCACATAACATATTAGAAATATGTCTTAGCACTCCCACTTAATTTCTTGCAAATGCAAGCATCTTCATCGTCTCCGATGAAATTAAACTCTTTTAATAGTTTCATCACGGTGAAGATTCCAACTCCGCGATGCTTACTTCAACTATTGAAGTTTGCATGCTCTTTTAGCATCCTTTGAATTAACAAAACCATTTGGATCGTGTCATGTACACGTCCTAGGTAACCATTTTATTAGAAGAACTTTGTTTTGTTTGTTCAACTACCATATAGCAAAATTATATGTAGTGGTTGCTACATTAATCCGTCTAGACTAAATATCACTATGAAATATCAAATCTTGTCATAGTCAACTCCTTGAACATTGTAATAAACTCTTTACCGACATGTCGACAATTTCATAGATGTGAAACATCCATGTCTATTTATAGATCCAAATACGACCGATAGGTCTTACACCTTTCCAGAGGGTCTTCCAAGTTCAAAGCTTGATTTATCGTGTATGGAACTATCACAGATTTTATGGCTTCAAGCCATTTAACGGAGTTAGGGCCCATAATCGCTTCCTTGCATGTAGTCGATTCATCATTGTCAAATAATAATGATTTACTCTCAAATCTTAGTATTTGATTATTTACCCGACCTACTTGGTTCAATAGTAACTTAGACCTCTGTGACCACAACCTTTGAGGTACGTGATCCATGAGCATTGTTGCTTCCTTTGGGACACTTTCTGGCACTGCGCAACTCAGCACATATAGCTAAGGTTCATTAACCTTATCAAAGTTTTATTGTCCTCCCACTTAACTTTTCAAGAAAAGTTCCTTCCAAATAAACTTGACATTCTAAATGACAAACACTTTTGTCTTCTATGTTATGGAGGAATATGAAGGGAATATGCCCTGAGAGGCAATAATAAATTGTTTATTATGTGTATTCCAAGTATATGATAGATGTTTATTTTGCATGCTATAATTGTATTAATACGGAAACGTTAATACATGTGTGTTTAATAAACAAACAGAAAGTTCCTAGTTAAGCCTCTCTCATAAACTAGCTCGTTGATTAACAAGATGATCAAGGTTTCCTGATCATGGACATTGGATGTTGTTAATAACGGGATCACAACATTAGTGTAATGATGTGATGAACATTCATCCGAAGTATAGCATTAGATCAAAGTCATTGAGTTTATATTGCTATAACAACTTACGAAGTGATCCTAATCCTTAGACCATGAGATCATGTCAATCACTAACACCGGAAGAGTTTCTTGATAACATCAAACGTCACACCGTAATGTGGTGATTATAAAGATGGGTTCGTAACTAATAAAGTGTTATGTTGAGGCTCATGGATCGAGAGTGGAATTTGTTCATCCGATGACGGATAGATATACTCTGGGCCTCTCGGTGATATCACATTGATTAGCTTGCAAGCAAGTGATTTGATCACTAGAATGTTATATCAGAACGAGAAAAGAGTGCATGTCGATCGAGATCAAACTAGGTATGGAGATACCGATGATCGAATCTCGGACATGTAATATATCGTGAGACAAAGGGATTAAGATACTAGCGTAAAGGTTAAACGATCACAAGAAAGTCATCGTTGAATGTGTGGAGTCAAGATGGGTCTCCGGATCCCGCTTCGATTATTGATCCGAGAGGGTCTCGATCATGTCCGCATTATTCACGAACCGTAGGGTGACACACTTAAGAGACACATCCAATTGGAGCAAATGTTTCATGCGAAAAGAATAAACAAGCGCGGAATTTATTTCACTAGATACCAAAAGCAGGTTTTGGTGAAATTGCATAAAGTGGTTATGCATGTGAAATAGAATTCTAGCAAGGGGTTATTTGTGAATGTTTGTCATTAAAGTAATTGACAAAATTCTGAATAAAATAAAAGAGTTTTATTTAATGAGAGATTGCATTAAATTTGGTGGAAATTTAATGGGATTTTTGAGTGGACTTTTGAGTGGAGGGAATTTGGAGGAGTTTTGTGAGTGGACTGTCCACCCACATGAAGAGGGAGGGCAAGGGCAGCCCCATGCAGCCACCCCTTGGGGTTCCCTCCTCCTATAAAAGGAGCCCTCCTCTCACTTCTCACTCACACCTCCTCGTGAAGGATCTCTCCCCTCTAGAATTTATCCCCATGGTCTCGGACTAGCGAGATACATGTTCCGTGGCTATTCGGCAAGAAAGAGTTGTGCTTCCTGCATCGCTGGGCGAGGCGGAGGTTGCTCGGTGCCTCGAGCGTGTGCGAGCACGGATGCGGATGGCGATTCTTGCGCTAGGACTTCCTCTCGATCTTGAGATCGGCAAGAGATCGTCTACATCAACCACGAGTTTGGACTCGTTAAGCTTTGTCGGTCTTCAAGGGTATGTTCTCTCGGATATACATCCGCCGTTGTTTGTATCTAGTATAAATAGATCTTGGTATATAGTTCACATCGTAGGAAAATTTTTGTTTTCTATCTGCGAACCCTACAAAGGGTATCGAGCCGGATCTATGCGTAGATACTTTACGGGTAGTACACATATGAGTATGTGGGCGATGATGATCATGTTGTTGCTCCTTTCTTGTGATTTTGGATATTGGTGGCATAGTGGGATGAAGCGGCCGGACAAACTTTACATGTCCTCGCACATGAGACCTGTTCCACGCTTGACATGCAACTAGTTTGCATAAGTGGCTAGCGGTGTCCGCTCTCCTACTATAGTCAATATCTATTTTGCAAGCGAGTTGTCAACAATTTGATTATCCTCGTTGTGGTTTATGTTCGTAGGTAAGAACGGTTCTATCTCGAAAGCCCTAAGCCACGTAAAACTTGCAATGGATAAATTAGAGGCGTCTTGTTGCTGGGCTAGTGTTATGATATGGTAGTGTTGTAAGTAGAAGTATGAGATGATACTCTTACAACACACATAGCGTAAAATCCATAGGCGTGGATTTACACATATAGGTATGATAGTGATCATACCACGATGCACATGATAGAGATCATCTGCGGGAACCATATAATTTCACTAATAAACATATGATGTTTGATTGCATCTTATATTGCTTGTTTAGCACTTTGTTAAGCATAATAAGGTGATGCCTCATTTAAATATCAAGTTAAGAATGTGTTCTTCCTTTAGTATGCGCCGATTATGTTTTCGTCGTTCCAAGACATCACGTGATGATCGGGTGTTCTTGGATCCACGACCATACTTGGTGTAAAAGCGATTACACGCAAATACTAAGGTTCTAACTTGACGAGCCTAGCATGTACATACATGGCCTCGGAACACGCATCGAAAGGTTAAGCATGAGTCATATAGTTGATATGATGCCCATTTGATGCTCGCCTTTGAAGCTATACCGACTCACGTGATGATCGGACTTGGTGTAGTGGATTTGGTTCATGTAATCACCAAAAGGACACGAGGGATGTCGCTTTTGAGTGGGAGTTCATTCGTAATATAGATTAGTTGAACTCAATCTATCATACACTTAGTCTAAACTTTACAAATTCTGTTGTAGATGACACCACCTTTTAATTTCAATGCGTTCATGGAGAAAGAAACTAGCAACGAACGGTAGCAACTTTCTTGAATGGGCCATGAATTTGAGGATTCTCCTCTCTGCACAAAAGCAATATGTGCTAGAAGCGCCGTTAGGCCCCCCACCTTTTGACGATGCCCCTGACGAGGAGAAGAATGTCTATCAGACTCGTCAGGAGGACCACAACTTAGTTCATTGCGGCATATTGTATGGGCTAGAGCCGGAACTTCGAAAGCGTTTCGAAAACGGCAATGCATTTGATACAATGGGTGAGTTGAAAATGATTTTCGACACATGCTGCTGTAGAGAGCTACAATGCTTCAGAAAAGTTCTTTAGCTGCATGATGGAAGAGCACAGCTCCGTTAGTGAGCATGTACTCAAGATGTCGGGTTACGCCGATAAGCTTGTGTCCTTGGGAATAACGATTCCCATTGACTTAGGCATCCATCGTGTTCTGCAGTCTCTGCCACCTAGCTATAAGAGCTTCGTGATGAACTATAATATGCAAGGCATGAAGAAGTCTCTCCCCGAGCTTCTGTCAATGCTTAAAACTGCAGAAGTGGAGATCAAAAGGAACATCAAGTGTTGATGATCAATAGGAACACTGGTTTCAAGAAAGACAAGAAGGGAAAACGGAAGGGAAGTAAGGGCGGCAAGCTGTTGCAGCGCTGAAAAAAACCCGAGTTGGACCTAAGTCGATTCCGAAGTGCTACTATTGTAAGGGGAGCCTTTGGGCATAATCGCCCCAAGTATCTAGCGAGACAAGAAGGCGGCAAGGCAAACAAAGGTATATATGATATACATGTTATTGATGTGTACTTGACTAGTGCTCATGAGAGCACAGGTATTTGATACCGGTTCGATTGCTAATATTTGTAACTCGAATCGAAATTTGGAACAAGCGACCGCTAGCAAGGGTGAGGTCAAGATGCGTGTCGGCAATGGATCAAACGTTGATGTAATCTCCGTCGGAACGCTGCCTCTCCACTTACCGTCGGGATTAGTCATAAACTTGAATAAATGTTATCTGGTGCCTGCACTGAGCATGAATATTGTATCTGGATCATGTTTGATGCAAAGTGGTTATTCATTTAAATCGAGAACAATGGTTGTTCCATTTATATGAATGAAATCTTTATGGTCATGCACCAATGATGAATGGTTTATTTCTGTTGGATCTCGATGATAATGTTACACATATTCATAATGTTGATGCTAAAAGGATTAAACTTAATGATGATATATCCGCATATATGTGTAATTGCCGTCTAGGTCATATTGGCATTAAGCATGAAGAAACTCCATTCGGATGGACTTTTGGAATCACTTGATTATGAATCATTTGATACATGTGAGCCATGCCTTATGGGCAAGATGACTAGAAACGCTTTTCGGTTCAATGGAGCAGGCGGCATTTATTGGAAATCATACATTCTGATGTATGTGGTCCAATGAGTGTGTCGGCGCGAGGTGGATATCGTTATTTTGTTACTTTCACGGATGATTTGAGTAGATACGGTTATATCTACTTGATGAAACACAAGTCTGAAACCTTTGAAAAGTTCAAGGAATTTCAGAATGAAGTGGAAAATCATCGTAATAGAAAGATCAAATTTCTACGGTCCGACCGTGGAGGTGAGTATCTAAGTTACGAGTTTAGCACTCACATGAAAGAGTGTGGAATTGTTTCACAACTCACACTTGCCGGAACACCACAGCGAAATGGTGTGTCGGAACGTCGTAATCGTACTTTATTAGATATGGTTCGATCTATGATGTCTCTGACGGACTTGCCGTTGTCATTTTGGGGTTATGCACTAGAAACTGCTGCATTCACTTTAAATCGGGCACCATCTAAATCCGTTGAAAAGACACCGTATGAATTGTGGTTTGGAAACAAACCTAAGTTGTCATTTCTTAAAGTTTGGGGATGCGATGTTTATGTGAAGAAACTTCAACCGGATAAACTCGAACCCAAAGCGGAAAAATGCGTCTTCATAGGATACCCTAAAGAAACTATTGGGTATTCCTTCTATCACAGATCCAAGGGCAAGGTTTTTGTTGCCAAGAATGGATCCTTTCTAGAGAAAGAGTTTCTCGCGAAAGGTGTGAGTAGTCGGAAGGTAGAACTCGAAGAGGTTGTGGAACCTTCTCTTCAAAGTATGGCGAGTAGCGCAGCGCCGGAAGTTGTTCCGGAGTTGGCTCCACCTGTTGAAGAGGGAACTAATGATAATGATCATGAAACTCCGAAAGAGAGTACTACCGAACCTCGCAGGTCAAACAGGACGCGGCAGCTCCTATCAGACGGAAATCTGTCATAAATTTCATGGTTGATGAAAACAATGACCTGCGACGTATGAAGAAGCGATGATGAGCCCGTTCCAACAAATGGTTAGAAGCCATGAAATCCGAGATGGAATCCATGTATGAAAATCAAGTTTGGAACTTGGTGGAATTACCTCACCGAAAGGCCGTGGAGAACAAATGGATTTTCAAAAGGAAAAGCGATGCTGATGGTAATGTGACCATCTATAAAGCTCGACTTGTCGGGGGTTTCGACAAATTCAAGGAGTTGACTACGATGAGACTTTCTCTCCGTAGCGATGCTAAAGTCGATTAGGATTATGTTAGCAATTCTGCATATTTCGATTATGAAATATGGCGGATGGATGTCAAAACCGCGTTTCTCAATGGTAATATAGAAGAAGAGTTGTATATGATACAACCAAAGGGTTTTGTCGATCCTAAGGATGCTAACAAGGTGTGCAAGCTTCAGCGATCCATCTATGGATTGAAGCAAGCATCACGGTTGGAATCTCCGCTTTGATGAGGTGATCAAAGAGTTTGGATTTGTCCAAACTTATGGAGAAGCTTGTATTTACAAGAAAGTGAGTGGGAGCAATGTGGCATTTCGATATTATATGTGGATGACATATTATTGATCGAAATGATATAGAACTTTTAACAAGTGTTAAAAGTTATCTAAACGACAAATTTTCAATGAAGGACCTAGGTGAAGCATCATACATATTAGGCATAAAGATCTATAGAGATAGATCTAGGCGCCTAATAGGGCTATCATAAAGTACATACCTTGATAAGATTTTAAAGAAGTTTAAAATGGACGGAAGTAAGAAGGGTTCTTACCTATGTTGTAAGGCAAGACATTGAGTAAGACTCAAAGTCCGGCTTGGCGGAAGAAAGAGAGATAATGGACAAAGTCCCTATGCTTTAGCCATAGGCTCTATAATGTCGCCATGCTATGTACAAGACCGGATGTGGCACACACTATTAGTTTGACTAGTAGGTACCAATCGGATCCGAGTTCTAACATGGATAGCGGTCAAGAATATCCTTAAGTACTTACGAAGAACTAAGGATATGTTTCTTGTATCTGGAGGTGAAGAAGAGCTCGTCGCTAAGTGTTATGTCGACGCTAGCTTTGACACCGATCCGGATGACTCTAAGTCTCAATCCGGATACGTATTTCTCATGAATGGCGGAGCGGTTAGTTGGAGGAGCTCCAAACAACCTGTGGTAGCGGGATCAACAACGGAGGCCGAATATGTTCTTTGCCGAGCGGCTCGAGCGCTTTGGATGAAGGAGTTCATATCCGAACTAGGAGTTGTGGCAAGCGTTGGACCCAATGGTGATCTATTGTGACAACAATGGTGCCATTGCCAATGCCAAAGAGCCAAGGTCTCACAAGCATTCCAAGCATATTAAGCGCGGTTTCACTCCATCCATGAGCATGTCAAGGATGGAGATATAAAGATTTAGAAGTACATACGGATCTCAATGTAGCAGATCCGTTGACTAAAACTCTCCCTAGAGCAAAACATGATCAACACCAGAACTCAATGGGTGTTAGATATATCACTATGTAACTAGATTATTGTCTCTAGTGCAAGTGGGAGGCTGAAGGGAATATGCCCTGAGAGGCAATAATAAATTGTTTATTATGTGTATTCCAAGTATATGATAGATGTTTATTTTGCATGCTATAATTGTATTAATACGGAAACGTTAATACATGTGTGTTTAATAAACAAACAGAAAGTTCCTAGTTAAGCCTCTCTCATAAACTAGCTCGTTGATTAACAAGATGATCAAGGTTTCCTGATCATGGACATTGGATGTTGTTAATAACGGGATCACAACATTAGTGTAATGATGTGATGAACATTCATCCGAAGTATAGCATTAGATCAAAGTCATTGAGTTTATATTGCTATAACAACTTACGAAGTGATCCTAATCCTTAGACCATGAGATCATGTCAATCACTAACACGGAAGAGTTTCTTGATAACATCAAACGTCACACCGTAACAGGTGATTATAAAGATGGGTTCAGAACTAATAAAGTGTTATGTTGAGGCTCATGGATCGAGAGTGGAATTTGTTCATCCCGATGACGGATAGATATACTGGGCCCTCTCGGTGATATCACATTGATTAGCTTGCAAGCAAGTGATTTGATCACTAGAATGTTATATCACAGAACGAGAAAAGAGTGCATGTCGATAGAGATCAAACTAGGTATGGAGATACCGATGATCGAATCTCGGACATGTAATATATCGTGAGACAAAGGGATTAAGATACTAGCGTAAAGGTTCCGACGATCACAAGAAAGTCATCGTTGAATGTGGGAGTCGTATGGGTCTCAGATCCGCTTCGATTATTGATCAGAGGGTCTCGATCATGTCCGCATTATTCACGAACCGTAGGGTGACACACTTAAGAGACACCGACATCCAATTGGAGCAAATGTTTCATGCCGAAAGAATAAACAAGCGCAGGAATTTATTTCACTAGAATCTGCAGGTTTTGGGTGAAATTGCATAAAGTGGTTATGCATGTGAAATAGAATTCTAGCAAGGGTTATTTGTGAATGTTTGTCATTAAAGTAATTGACAAAATTCTGAATAAAATAAAAGAGTTTTATTTAATGAGAGATTGCATTAAATTTGGTGGAAATTTAATGGGATTTTGAGTGGACTTTTGAGTGGAGGAATTTGGAGGAGTTTTGTGAGTGGAGTGTCCACCCACATGAAGAGGGAGGCAAGGGGCAGCCCCATGCACTGCCACCCCTTGGGGTTCCCCCTCCTCCTATAAAAGGAGCCCTCCTCTCACTTCTCACTCACACCTCCTCGTGAAGGATCTCTCTCCCCCTCTAGTATTTATCCCCCATGGTCTCGGACTAGCGAGATACATGTTCCTGGTGGCTATTCAACAAGAAAGAGTTGTGCTTCTGTTGCATCACTGGAGCGAGGAGGTGGAGGTTGCACAGTTCCTCGGACGTGTGTGCGAGCAACGATGCGCTTCTGATTTGCAGCGCTAGGAATTCCTCTCAATCTTGAGATCGGCAAGAGATCGTGTACATCAACCACGAGTTTGGACTCGTTAAGCTTTGTCGGTCTTCAAGGGTATGTTCTCTACGGATATACATCCGCCCGTTGTTTGTATCTAGTATAAATAGATCTTGGTATATAGTTCACATCGTAGGAAAATTTTTGTTTTCTATGCTGCGAACCCTACAGAATACCCAACGGTTATTCAAAATAACCTACAAAGACATGTTCAAAATAACCTACAAAGACATGCGCATCCGACTTTGGTTGTAAACATTTTACTTATTCCTATCATACCAATGTTTAAGAAAGGACAACTTGGGTTCTATCCCAAACCATAACTCATATGGTGTCATTTCAAAGGATCACGATGGAGCTATTTTCAGTGTAAAAACGGTAGTCTCTAAAGCTTTAATCTTTAAAATATAATGACTGTTTTATAAATGACACCTTTGATCCTACCATGTCAAACAAGGTTTCATTACATATCTCGAACACTCCATACTCCTATGGTGTTTCGAGAAATGCAAATCCATAGATTGATTCCTCAACTCTTAGGTGTTTTCCTAAACTTGTAACTCAAATATCTTCCTTTATGAGCCAATCATAAACTTTTTATATTCTTGTTACAATGATTTTCCACTTCATCTTGAAAGTCTGTGAACAAATGTTTTATACTTCTTCCTCATTAAGTAAATATACACATATATTCACTCCAATTTTTGGAGAAAGCATATGAAGTTGAAATCCATCACTCATGACTTCACATAATGGACTACATACATCAATATGTATAAACTCCAACAAGTTAATCGTTCGTTCTTCTTTGGCCTTTGAACGAAGTTTCAATTATCTCTAGGAAAGTCTCATAAGTGTCATTTGATCAAAATCAAAAGACTCCAAAATTCCATCTACATGGAGTTTCTTCATGTTTTCTTTCCAATATAATTTAACGTGGTGTCACTTCTTAAGTGATCTTTCAATCATTTGTCTTGCGACATTTTCTGTATTAGTTTTATGGATGTGATTTCTCCAACTAGACTTGTATATCATCCATCTATTATGGAATACGGAAATTATTTGAACAATCTTTTGTTCTCATAATACCTGATCAAAATAACAATTATTAAAACAAATCTTGTAGGCAAACTTTGATGTCAACGAGAAACATAACAACACTTTATTTGTTTTCGATAAACATCATCACATATTCTCTTGCTAGTTACTTAGGCTATTGTAGTTCATGAATTGTGTTGTTCTGTATGATAATTCACACCAAAAAATTGGGTATCCAATACCTAAGAACTATATTGTTTAACAAGCAAAGAATATAGCCATACCATGTATATCATCTATATACCTAAGCTGAACAATTCTAGTCTTTACTTTTTCTGCCAAATATTTCTGAAATTCTCTTTCAGCATTTCCCTTTCTTTTTTAAAAGAATCTATGAACATCAAAAGTGGTGCCATACACATGACACATAGTCCAAAGAGTGTATAGTCAAATACTAATATCTTTGGAGTTGCACTTTGAAGTAGATCACCATCATCAAATGTTTGGCGTTCTTTCGAATTTCATTCTTTAGTAATCTTTTAGTGTAGTAAAAAAATTACCTACATATTATATTCATCCTTATCATGACAATTTTCATGATCAAGCTACTATAGCTTATAACGGCGAATCGCGAGTATAATATTGCTCTCCAACACCTTTTGGAGGATTAGGACGACTAGCGTCTCCAACCTTTGCAAATTCTCATCAAACATGAGAACATAAATTTTGCCATATTATACTCTATCATGTTTCAACCAAAACATTGTTTCAGATATCGCAATATCTTCCACACATGATGGTCTCTAAAACATCTCTTTCAACTCCTAGATAACCTTGATACTAAATCAACCTTTTGAATATCAAGGATCATGGAGGCAAACATGATACTTATATACTAACACTGGAATTGTTATTCTTGATTTAATACTACTTATTAAACATCACGAGTAAATGAGTTCTTGAAAGTTTGCAATAGGACATTAAAACTTTAGATTGACACTTAAAACAAAACAATACAGGTTTGTAAATTAACTATCCAGAATTTTATAGTTCTATTATCTCAATTATAACTAAGCGTAAGGTGGTGACTGATGACCCACAAGTGTAGGGGATCGCAACAGTCTTCGCGAGTAGTATTACCCAATTTATTGATTCGACACAAGGGGAGCCAAAGAATACTTGCAAGCCTTAACAACTAAGTTTTCAATTTAGCTGCACCTAGAAATAGTTCTTGCTCACAGAAGTTTATCAGTAGAAACCATTTTTAGTAGCAACAACAATAGTGAAACAGGAGCAATAGTAACAATAACAGTAAACAGTGGGATTCGAGTGCGGTAGGCATAGGGATGGATGGACGGGCGTTGCATGGACGAGTCTAAACATGTAACTTCAAGATCTAGGGCATTGTAGATAAATAAGAATAAGCACCCATGTACTAAACAATCCTAGGCATGTGTTCCAAATATAGTTATACGTGCTCGCAATGAGAACTTGCACAACATCTTCTGTACAGCCAGCCCGTGGTAGCGGGGCCTCTAGGGAACTACTGGCAATTAAGGTGGTCCTTTTAATAGAGCACCGGAGCAAAGCATTAATACTCCGTGAACACATGTGATCCTCACACCACAACCATCCCCTCCGATTGTCCCAATTATTTTCACTGTGGGGCCTTTGGATCCGGACAATGATATGTGTACACAACTTGAAGATAAAATCACAAACAATACTATCATAATGATTCAATAATAAGTTCAGATCTAAGATAATGGCACTCGGACCCTTGTGACAAGCATTAAGCACAACAAGTTGCAACAAAGTCAAATAGCACTAATAGAGATACTAGGCACTATGCCCTAACAGATCTTATTCGATTACATGATAGAACTCATCCAATCCCTACCATACCCCAAGCCTACAACAGGGGATTACTCACTCATGGATGAGGGAAACATCGATGGTTGATGGAGATGCGTTGGTGATGATGATGGCGATGATCCTCTCCAAATTCCCCGTCCCGACAAGGTGACAGAACGGAGTTTCTGGATCCGAATCTTGGTTTCTGGTGGCGGCGGCAGAGCGGAACTCTTTCTGGAAAACTATTGACCCCCCTCGTTTTGTAGGTCGAGAGGCAACTTATAGGCGCAGAGGGAGGCAGAGGGGGTGCCTAGGGTGGCTGCACCCCCTAGGCGCGACCAGAGGTGGGCCTGCGCTTGGCAGGGGTGTGCCCCCCCAGGCCCCTTCTCCGTCTCGACTTCTGGCTCCGTGGGTCTTCCGGTGAAATATAATTTTTGGCATATTTTCCGGGATTTTTCCTGATAGTTGATTTTCTGCATAAAAACAGGACACCAAGGTAATTCTGTTAAAAATAGTGTCAGTCCGTGTTAGTTGTATCCAAATCACACAAGTTTAGAGGAGAAACAATAGCAAAAGTGTTCGAGAAAGTAGAGACGTTTTGGACGTATCAACTCCCCCAAGCTTAGCTTATTGCTTGTCCTCAAGCAATTCAGTTGAAAACTGAGTGCGATAAAATAACTTTCACGAACACATTTACTTCATATGATGTATATATTCTCAGCACAAGAGTAGATGCTTAAACCATTCATAATAAGAAGTATGCAACCAAGTCTACTCAATAATCATTGCAAGCTATGAAGAGAAACCAACTCAATAATAATAAGTAGCATGGAACATAAACATAAGCAACATTGCAGTGCTCATAGTAAGGTATGATAGAGTGGTATCTCGCTTGCCTTTGTTTGTAGTTCACAATATAAATGCTGAGGCACCTCTAAAGTTCAAGTGAATACTAGAAGTAAAGATATCAGAGATACAAGCATCAAAGTCATGACATAATTAACCAAGTTTTGGAACAAACACAAGAACGACAACTATGCTCTCAAGAAGGTGCTCATAGAATAAGTGGTGACTCAACAAGGTTGTGAAAACGGTTTTGAAAAGTCTGAAAGGCTTACTAATGCTGAAAGGAAGGTACTCATTAGCTTTGAGCTCTCATTGCCCCTATCATAGGCATCTTCACGTGGTTAAGGTGAAAGTGAGGTCCAATCTGAGTTATATGCTTGACAGACCATAAGCTGGAAGTCCAATGTCCCTTGAGTATGAGGGCTGATGGGGGAATACCAATCGGGGTATACCCACGAAGCGGATTCGCAAGCTGGATCGAGCCGACTGGAAACTAGCCCTGAGCGGGTCGACTCGCCCAATACGGCGACTGGCGCATACTGGATCCAGACGAGTGGCGCCGACTGGAGGCCCAAGACGGCGACTCCAATACAAAGCCCACCAAATACTTGTAAACCCTAAGTGGCTGCATATATAAAGCCACCAGGGGCACCCCACGGAACATCTTCTCCCACGTCATATTAGATCTAGTCTCCCCCCGCCTACGGCGGCTCCCATGTAAACCAATCTATGATCATATACTGGATTGATAGCAGGACGTAGTGATCCTCCACCGAGGGGACGTGAACCTGGGTACATCGTGTGCCAATCTCGCTCCCGGATTCTCCTACGTCGCCTTGCTCCCTCTACGTAAGCTACCCCCAGTAGCATCTGCCGTGCAATACCACGACAGTTGGCGCCCACCGTGGGGCTAGCGGTGCTTGGAGGGTGATAATCCGGGCGGGATCCCTCACCGTCGCCGGCGGCTAGATTGCATCTGGCGTCGTCGAAAAAGGTCGGCTGAATCTGGCGGCCTCCCCATGCGTCTGACTCGGAAAATTCCCGGCTATACGCTCTGATCTGTTTCTATCGATCTAATTTCTTCTCCTTCTAATTGATTATTTAGTCATCTGATTATTCTATCTAATTAACTGATACGCATCGGGTGAGAATCAATCTATGCATGCAGATCAACGACCTCAACGGCGCTCGCGTGAATAAATCACGTCTACTCGCAGGTTCTACTTCAGTATTGCCACCCGTCGATGAGCTCATCGCGAGTCATTGATCGAAAATCGATGGCTACTGGCCGCCGTTCCAGATAAAGGAAAAGGTGAATCAAGCCACGAAGATGCACCAGCAAGTTGAGCGTGGAAAAATTCATGCGGTCATGCATGAAAGAATTCTTTACTCAATCCCATCCCTTTTCTCTCTCCATAATTATTACTGTTTGATTATCTAATTTAGATATAATCTCTTGTTATATTGGCGTTACTACTTGCGAGGAGTTCTGGCATAACAAACACACGTCAAGTGTATACGGTCAGGACTAATCACATATGTTTCTCGTTTACTGTATTTTCTCAAAATAATTACTATTTGATCTAATTATTAATGTGCGTGTGTGTTTATTTGCATACGTATCACGACCCATTTGATATAATGGAGTCGTGAAGGAGCTGACTCCGTCGCTCGATTGCCGCGGGCTCATCATCGCGACCTCGCCATTACGGAATCGCCCTCACACCACTCCTCTGTCGCGGACTTGTCATACTGTGGAACTCGCCTAAACACGGACACGCTTAAACGCGGACTCGCTAGGCTCGGGGACTCACCTGTCGCGACTCGCCTGCCGCGGGATCGCCATCGCGACCTCGCCTTCGCGGCCCCGCCGTCGTCGACTTCGCCATAGCGCGACCTCCGTCCGCCGCGTCGACCCCGTGTCCGCCGCGTCGACTTCGCCATAGCGCGACCCCCGTACGCTGCGTTGACCCCGCGTCCGCCGCGTCGACTTCGCCATAGCGCGACCTCCGTCGCGCGTCGACCCGTGTCGCCGCGTCGACTTCGCCATAGCGCGACCCCGTCCGCCGTGTTGACCCGTGTCGCCGCGTCGACTTCGCCACAGCGACCTCATCGCGCGTCGACCCGTGTCGCCAGCGTCGACTTCGCCATAGTGCGATCACTGTTCGTCGTGTCAACTTTTTCCGGTTAAACGTCGTGCGACCCCGTCCGCTGTGTCGAATGCGTACGTCACGCCTACTAAGGGACCTTCATCGTCCGAGTCGCCAGAGAGGGTCGCTTGCCACGCTGCATGGACTCACCACTGCGTGTCTCTTCCCTCCGGGAAAAATCAATTCGCCTTTGTCAACCTTTGATAGAGCGACTCGCAATGGCCAAGTAGTGCGGACGAGGACTCGCAAACCGAGCCTCGGATCGTCCACGAAAAACGCTAACCGAGAGCCATCATTGGAGTCGCCTTGCTCGGACCGCCTTCGGGCCAAGACAAATGGTAGTGCTACAAACAGCACCATGTCCTCCTCAACCTTAGACGTCGACTCGCACGGCTAAATCTTGGACGAGGACTGCAAACCGAGCCTCGGATCGTCCAGAAGAACGCCAAGTCGAGAGCCATCTTTGGAGTCGCCATGCGGCCGCCCCCGGCCAAGACGAGACTCGCTAACAAAACAGCGCAATCAACATCATCGCCAGCGGACTCGCAATCATCACGGACTCGCCACACTGGGACTCTCCCTCGCGGACTCGCAATCGCCAGCGGACTCGCCACACTCGGACTCTCCCTCGCGGACTCGCAATCGCCAGCGGACTCGCCACTCGGGACTCTCCCTCGCGGACTCGCAATCGCCAGCGGACTCGCCACACTCGGGACTCTCCCTCGCGGACTCGCAATCATCGCGGACTCGCCACATTCGGGACTCTCCCTCGCGGAATCGCATCATCGCCAGCGGACTCGCCACACTGGGACTCTCCCCTCGCGGACTCGCAATCATCGCGGACTCGCCACACTCGGGGACTCTCCCCCCGCGGACTCGCCATCATCGCGGACTCGCCCTTGCGTACTCTCCACGCTCGGGGACTCGCAATCATCGCGGACTCGCCACGCTCGCGGACTCGCAATCATCGCGGACTCGCCACGCTCGGGGACTCTCCCCTCGCGGACTCGCAATCATCGTGGACTCGCCACGCTCGGGGACTCTCCCCTCGCGGACTCGCAATCATCGCGGACTCGCCACGCTCGGGGACTCACCCCTCGTGGACTTGCAATCATCGTGGACTCGCCATGCTCGGGGACTCTCCCCTCGCGGACTCGTAATCATCGCGGACTCGCCACGCTCGGGAACTATCCCCTCGCACACTCGCAATCATCGCGGACTCGCCACGCTCGGAAAGAACCACTACTATTTTCAAAATATGAGCCTCAAGTCGCCTCTACAAGCCAACTCGAGCCTCGGGGACTACTCCTAGGCATGCTGCGTGTACGCGTGGTTCTGCGACCGTGGCTCGCCCTCGTTGACTTGCTACCATGGACTCTCCACTCGCGTACTCAACGCGCTCGTCGACTTTCCACCGCGGACTCGCCCTCGCGTACTCAACACGCTCGGGGACTCGCCACCGTGGACTCGCCCTCGCGTATTCGACACGCTCGGGGACTCTCCACCGCGGACTCGCCCTCGCGTGCTCAACGCGCTCGGTGAGTCGCCACCACAGACTCGCCCTCGCGTACTCAACATGCTCGGGGACTCACCACCGCGGACTCGCCCTCGCGTATTCGACATGCTCGGGGACTCTCCACCGCTGACTCGCCCTAGCGTACTCAACGCGCTCGGGGACTCGGCATGCTACAGACAGCGCCACTCGCCGGTCGCTCGACCTCGCCACTCGCCACGCTCGGGGACTCGACACGCTCCACGTTCGGGGACTCGCCGGCACTGGCGGCTTCACCGACACCCTGCGTCTTTCGCCAATTGGCCATCACCGACTGGCTCACGCCGACCGCCTCCCGCTTTACGGTTCATTTCTCTATTCAGGAGCTCGTCACCGATTCGCCACGACCCATCGTCAAGACTCTCCGTGCCCAGCCTCAAGCCCGCGTCGAATCGACAACGCGCTCGGGGACTACTGATGGGGGAATACCAATCGGGGTATACCCACGAAGCGGATTCGCAAGCTGGATCGAGCCGACTGGAAACTAGCCCTGAGCGGGTCGACTCTCCCAATCTGGCGATTACGCATCGATCCAGATTTAGTGGCGCCGACTGGAGGCCCAAGACGGCGACTCCAATACAAAGCCCACCAAATACTTGTAAACCCTAAGTGGCTGCATATATAAAGCCACCAGGGGCACCCCCACGGAACATCTTCTCCCACGTCATATTAGATCTAGTCTTCCTCCGCCTACGGCGGCTCCCATGTAAACCAATCTATGATCATATACTGGATTGATAGCAGGACGTAGCGATCCTCCACCGAGGGGACATGAACCTGGGTACATCGTGTGCCAATCTCGCTCCCGGATTCTCCTACGTCGCCTTGCTCCCTCTACGTAAGCTACCCCCAGTAGCATCTGCCGTGCAATACCACGACAAGGGCCGCTCCGCATGCTACTTAACTTTGGTCACCTACAAGTTCTAATCATTGTACATACATGCATATCATAGAGAACCGCCAACTGGGTACCCCTTGCACATGATACAGGAGCTATCCCGTGATCAAAATGACAAGGCAAGCAGACAATGAGCATCTCAGCGATCTTTTTATTTACTATGTGCATAGCTTTGTATTGAGGATGCTTCAAAGAATGCTCATTATGGTGGTGTTGCAAGTTTCCACCATGATTAGGCATGGCTTAGGCTAGCGGCCCAGGCGTTTCTCTAACACAATATATATACTCCATGAACTCACAAGCTCCACTTTTATTTCACACCGTCGACATCCGCAAACAAAAGAGCAAAGTATCAACTGGATAAGATATCTAAAAAGTGCTGAAAGCGTTTCCCGTGGCAGCACGGTTCTGCTGACTCCTAGCATATAACTTTCATGGACATGTCATAATGGTTCAAGATTATTAAGTGCAAGGAATAAAGTGTGCCATCAAGTTCGTGAGAGCTTTACTAACTAACTTTCTCAAAACAGAAAAACATTTTATTTGGAAGAAAACAAGGCATATAGAATATGCACTGAAATAGCAAACGATGCTAATAGGTAGGTATGGTGGACACAGTTGGCAATATTGGTTTTGGGGAGTTGGAAACACAGGTAGAGCTCATACTCAGTGCAAGTGAAGGCTAGCAATAGAGAGGGAGCGACAAACGAGAGAGCAATAACTGTCATAATCATGCTTGCAACAAAATATGACTAATTATTGCATGAAAGTGATACAAGAACTCTGAGACAAAATAAATCATCGAGGCTTCTGACTATTGACTAGTCATATGCATGCATGAGCATGTGCCAAGTCGATTCACATGAAACTTTCAGAGGAGGATACCACAATATAATACCAAAATATGAATAAAACAATGCAAGAAAACATTCATATGACATGCTACAAACTATTAGCAAGCTAGAGCTAATCATAGACAAGCAAGAACTACTAAGCATCCATCAGTAACACACTCCTTACCATGAACAGACTAAGCATGCTCACAATGATGAGTATATGTACAAAAACGAAACAAATAGAGTCTGTTACCAGCCTCTTACCACTCCTCAAGTTGTCTTAATCTTCATTATTTCCCTTCACTTGTGTGACTTGAATAATAACATGAAAACCAAAATCCACTGAGGACGGATGCACCCTGCAAAGAACACACAAAACCAAATAAGAACAACAAATATTTTTGTTGTTTTCGATTTTTCAAACAAGCCAACAAAGCAAAAACAAACCAACTAAAGCAAAATATTTTTGGATTTTTTTCTTTTAAGGCAAACCAAAGCAAAGAAACAAAGAAACAAACCAAGAGAAACAACGAAAATATTTTTGGTATTTTTGTGTTTTTGAGAAAGAAGCAACAAGAACTAAAAAGAAAGCGAAACAATGATATACAAAGAACCAACCGAACGTGATATATAGATGAGTGTGATGTCGGTATACCTCCGCCAATCTTAGGCTTTTGGCCTAAGTGGGGCTCAATCCCATGGTGCCCAAGTATATGCACCTCCATAGTACGACGAGGAGGCTCCCTCGTCCTGGTACGAGCTCGAGGACTCTCCAGTGTAGTGTACAGCGGGGTCCTACGAGGGTGATTCCTCCTGAAAGTGTCCATAGAAGCTAAGAGGGTGCATCTTGTCATCCATCTCCTCCTTGGAGTGTGACAAAGGTCCCTGAGAAATACTGAACAAAGTGGTTTGGGGGAGAGGGATCTCTCTCTGTTCCTCGTCAATAAACAATATTTTATAGACCAAGTTCTCAAGGGTAGAGCCATTGGTGACAAAGTGGTGCGCCTTCATGGCAGCAAGATCAAGCCTCTAAGGAGCCAAAATTGTATCATTTGGATCAACATCAATGTCCAAGGCAGTAGCAACACACATAGCAATAACTCCCCCATAAATGGGTTCCTTAGCAGTTAAACGACGAGCAATGAGAGAACCAAGATTGTACTTGGTATCATTGTTGAGCGCAACATCTAGGAAGGCCAAATGATATATAGAAATATTTCTAGTGTTCTCCCTACCAAGAACACTAGTGGCAAGATAGTAAGTGAAGTACCTGATGGCTGGAAGCTCAATGTTTCTTATATTTCCCCGTTGAGCCCTACGGTTATCATAATTGGCTATCCCGCGGTAAAGCTCCAACAAATCAGTGGGTTAAGCTGGAATCTTCTTTGCTGACCCAGCTATACCAAGTCCCAGAGCCTCACAAAATTTCTTCAACGTCATATGGTAAGACCTGCCATAAATCTTCAAAGAAACATCTGGACTAAACATGCTATTAGTAAAGGAAGATCTCCGCAAATGTTTTAGTGAGCGTAGCATATTGCGCGCTCTCATCCTGCATAAGACTTATTAGACCAGCCCTCCGAACCAAGGTCATAAAATCATCAAAAATCCCAGCAGCCCGCAAGAAGGTTTGGTAAGGAAAAGCGGAGGGGTGTGCATCCCCCTCATCTCCCTCGTTGCCAAATCGCGGAGTGATGAGATCCTCATTGTATGAGGGCCTAGCATGGGAGGATGATCTTGAAGGCCTTGTCCTTGTAGGTGCATCACTCTCAAATATCTCTCCAAATGTGTGGTTGTCCATGACCACTCTATTCTGAAAATTTTAGATAAACATCAAACCAAGTGATTTCCAAGTTAATAAATGATGATAAACTACTATAGGAACTTGCTATAGGGCTACACATGCATGAAAATGAAATCTCTATGCATAGAACAAGCATGCAAGCTCACACAACCTGCCACCTATAGTAGCAAAATACTCAAGATACAATCTACCAATCACAAATCTAATTGGACAAGTGGAGGAGGCACATACCAAGGAGCATTCCCTCCAAAAATTAGCAGCAATGATGGGCTGAGCAAGGAGATCGAAAATCACGAGCAAGAACAGCAAGAACTAGAGCTTGAGCAAGTTTTTCGGTGTTTTTCAGGAGAGAGAAAGAAGATGGTGTTGTGACCTTGGATCAATAAAAATCCTAAGTCCATGTGATTTACATGCTAGTACCTAGATCAATAGCTAGCACTCACATTCGATGAATATCATGTAAAACACATAGTCATTATTACACGAAGAATCCAGAGTATAAAATTATTACAAATTTTCTTAGCATTAAGCTAGCTCAAAATAACAGCGGAAATATAAAGCAGCTTGAGTCCATCAACGCCCGAGGCTTGTTGAGTGTAGACTCGCGATCCCTATGCACCTTTCAATCTTCGGATTCTGCACATAAGACGTGCAGCCAACAAGTTGGGTCAATACTTTTAATGTATTGGCAAATTACACCAAGGAAAGAAAAAGACTAACTCTACATGCAAGGCTAGTTTAGGCTGTGGAGTTTATTTGATCAAAGCTAATTTTCTTAAGTATGGAAAAGGAGAGAGAATTTCCCTACTTTGTAAACATTTTCTTAAGTAATATGTAGTCGAATGGCACACGAGGATATTACTCATCAAGTGTCCAAACAACCTAACACTTGGATATTACTCACCAAGTTCCCAAAACCCTCCCAATAGCGATATGACTCACGCCTTGGTTTTTTAGAAAACTTTAAGATTTGAAAGAGAGATAGAGGAAGATCCTTTAGAGGCTCCATCCTTCAGATGCTCAATGTTGTTCTATTTCCGTGAACATGGCTGATCGATCAGATTGCAATACTCTCGACAGTTTGTGCACTTTACCCACAATCCACAATCAAGTCCTTTTACAGACAAGACCATGACGAGGCTTTCCCTTAGTAGCCCCTCTACCTTATGGATCCAACCGTGCAAAGAACCTTCAAATGTTGGCACCCAGGTGAGGTTTCCCACTAAGTACTAGGCCAAGATAGAGCCCATATGTATTGTGGTTGCACTGGAAGCTTCTGAATTCTGAAACATGGCAGACTTCTTTGATTCCTGGGCGGCCGTCCTCCACCAAAATCTCACACATTGACCCGACAACCATTTCGCCTAGAAGAAAACTTAGTTTTTATTTTGAAGTGGATTTGAGATGGAAAATATCGCTCAAGAGAGCCTTTATACTTAGAAGAATTCCTTGTCTTTCGAACCCCCCAACGGTACTTTATATATATAGCATAGCAAGGACTTAGCAAAAACAGGGGGACCTATTAGGAGGGGGAAAATCCTAAGTATAGATCTACTCATGGTAGACTACAAAATCATCGCACTTGCAAAATAATTCTAAGAAAATTCTACTAGAACATCCTACACATGCATACTACATAATTTGAAAATCATATGCATAGAATCAAAACTGGGACAAAATTATGAACAAGTGGTGTAACTTGCCTTGATCCGAGCAGCACTCTACACAATAGTACTTCTCAGCGCACTCCGAACAATCTAACGAAACATCAACATAGATCTAATCACAACTTGCACAAAATAATGCCACATAAATAATATGCATGCATGCAACATGGTAATATGCAAGATTGTGTTCTAATTTGACCAAGGTATCCTTCTTGGGTTGCTAATGTGTTGGGTATGTTGTTAGTATTAATTTCCTACATATTTTAATCAATTTGGATATTTATTTTAATTTGTAGGCTCATATGGAGATCCAACCATCTAATCAACCCCAAAACATATCTAAAGATCCTAAGCAAGATTTTATAATTTTAGTCATTAGGCATTGTAAAAACAAAGCCAACGCAACAAGAATCGACTAAAACGGAGTTCTAATTATTTTTCTATGAATTAAATACTCCAAACTAGAGATTAAATCCTACACAGAAAATACTACTACAAACTCGCAAAATTAATACAGATCATGTGTTATACACAATTTTGTGAATTCAACGGTATAACAAACGCAATTTTTGGCCAAGCGGTTGAATTTCTATGAATTTCGCAAGATTTAGATATAATCTGCCAATTCAAAACTAACCCTAACGGATTCGCGACAAGTGGTAGCTCTTGGTTGGCCCTGGGTAGGTGACGCGGTGCTGACGCTGCGCTATGACGCGAGCGTGCCACGTGGAACCTCGCGATTCATCGGTACCCCTTCGATTTAAAGGCCCTAATCTACGTCGTTCATCCAAGATCTAAGGGCTGAGAGAGGAGGACGAGCTCACCTTCCTTCCTGGCGGCGGGTGGCGCAGCGGTAGACGGCGACGACGTTTCGTTGTCCTCGGGGAAGATGAAGTTGGCATGTATGATTGTCTCCTCCTCGCGGTGTCGACTGTAGCCTTGGATAGGGTCCTCTCCTCCTCGAGTGGTGGTGGCGATGACTTTCCTCCCGCGGCTCCGGCGAGAAATCGGTGGCGACACGCTGCGGTAGACATCGAACAAAAAGGATGAGCCGAAGCTGTCGAGCGTGAGGATCATGGTAGAGAAGAAAATAAGGAGAGGGGGAGCTTCTGTTGTCGATTACGCCAACATACCGAAGGTCAACGGCGGCTCGATCTAGCGAGATTGGAGACGAGGGGCTAGGTTTTTTTTGCAGGCTTGGAAACAAAGGAGGGGGTCACAGCGGTGGTATTTATTAGCTGGATGGGTGAGTCTGGTTGGATATGGATATGGGGTGGCGAGGTCGTTCCGTGGCCGACGGGGACTCGGTGGTTCCGATTTCGTCAGGAGGGAGGGATGACAGGTGGGGCCAAAGCGGTCGGAGTAAGTGCCAGGCAATGGCCCGATTAGTTAAGCGACACACTGTATTTGCGTCTTTTGTGACCCAGCTAGGTTAGGCTTTTAGTTTTTTTATTCTTTTTAGTAATTTCTATTTTACCAAAACTTTAATAACTTTTGCATAACAAGTCCAAAACTAGGGAAACCAATTTATAAATTTTTGTATTAATAAGGTGGTCATCATAGAACCAGAAAATATTATTTTTACAAAGCTTTAGGAAGGCCAAGCAAGGTAAACCCCTTCTTGTCCATATAGAGGAGTTTTTATTAGGGTTTTGTTAGGGTTTGGTGGTAGGGTTTTTGATGCAACTTTAACTTGTAGGATGCAATGATGCATGCTTCTAGTAACACCTTAATATAAAAACTAGGATGTTACAGATGGCTGTGAGGGGGCACCTTGAAGGGGGCCAGGTGGGACAGACCCCCCTAGGCGCCACCCACAGGTAGGCCGCGCCTACCATGGGCGTGGTCGCCTAGGGTGGCCCCCTGGGTCACTTTAGGTTTATCTCTACCCCTTTTTTCGAGGAAAAATTTATTTGAATTTTTTGGGAAACTTTATTTTTGGCCAATTTTCAGGGTATGCAAATTGATTTTCTCGCAGAAACAGTTTTTTCATAAGAAGCAAAAGCAAACCAAAAGCCAAACTACAGGATCTCTAAGACAAACTAACAAGCAAACAACTAACAAAACCAAAGCTAGCAAAAGAAAGGCAAAGACTACGAAGGAGAAAAGTAAAAGAAATCAAGTATAACCATAGTGAAAACATTATTTTGTTCATTAAAATCCTTTTGTTAACAAGGTTGATCAAGTCTTGTTACCAAAACAATCTTATATGAAACAAAACTTTGCATTCCACAAGGTGATTATGTTACCTCATACTTGATAGCAATGGTCCCAATCATAATAGTTTCAAAATTTTCTTGTGGAATGGGACAATATATTTCTGCAACCTTGATGCTCTCAATATTTTCAATGAAATTCAGGCAATAACTCTTAACAACCTTCTTGGGGAAATAAACAGTATGCTCTTTGTCATCAATATTGAATGTTACTTTTCCTTGATTACAATTAATGACAGCACCTGCAGTATTAAGGGTATGTTTGGGACAGCTCCACTTCACCAAACCAGAGGTGAAGCAGCCGAAGCTGCCCCAAACGGACAAACTCCACCTGGCAGCCGGAGTGAAGCCAGGGCGTCCGCTAGTTCATTTTACCGAAGCAACGGGGGAGGTGCTTCGCCTGCTTCGCTCCTCCTCCCACGTCTGACTAATGTCCACATACCCCTAAAATCGAGTTATAATTACCCACCGATTCCACTAGAGTGCCCCCAAACCTAAGCCCCTACCGAACAGTTTTCCTCAGAAATTTCACTTCGATTCCTCTTGGGATGGAGATGGGGCGAGTAGTGCACACCGCCGCCACCACCGTCACCGGCCTGATTGCCCTGTAGAGAAGCTCTGGCGGCCCTCCCTGTCTCCCACGACGTGCGCCCATCTCCCCTCCCTCCCTGTCTGCGCTCCCTTCCCCTTGCTGTCCCTCTCGTCCGTGTCATGTACCCCGCTGACGGAAGGAACTCCTAGGACGTTGCGGAAAGAAACACCGCCGTTGACCGCCTAGATCCGTGGCAGTTGTCCAATAGGAGTTCTGCGACATCTCGTTCCCGTTAAATCTTGCAGCTTGCTTGTAGCCTACAGGCACAACCTGCTTGTGGCCTGGCTAATTGCCCGCAGACCTTCATTTGCGGAAACAAATCTTGACAGTACGGTTTTTGGTGAACCCTTTTCAAATTAGGAGTATGATGACTATTGATTTTTGGTGAACTCGCTTATGGCGTCTTCTGTGTAGAGAATGCAATTTGTTTCCGTCAAATATAAATTAGCGACCATATGCTGATTGGATGATAATGCATGTGTTGAAATTAGCTATCCTCATTCACTTGTACAAACTTCAGGTGTAGAAAACATTCTATGTTTTTGTGCAAAGCGAAAGAAAAAATCAATACAAAAATCGGCTCAATTCTTGTAGGTGAGACAGCTGAAGAATCAAGATGCTGTAGTACGGAGTGGCAGGAAAAAAATAGGCTACAAAATTAAGAAGGCAGTCTAGTCAATTCACAACAAACTCTCTCTTATCTGAATCTGAAGCTACAAAATGAGCCAAACACCTTTTTGCTACTCTAGAGCTAGTCCGTGGAGTGGAGCGGAGCGGAGCTCTCCCAAACACACCCTAAGAAAAGGTCACCCAAGAATAATAGACATATTATCATCTTCAGGCATTTAAAGAACAACAAAATCAGTCAAAACCAAATAATTATGAGCCACTTGAACAGGAACATCCTCACATATACCAACAGGAATAGTAGTTGACTTATCAGCCATTTGCAAAGATATATCAGTTGGTATCAACTTTTCTAGTTGGAGTCTCATGTAGAGAAAAAAAGGCATAACACTAACTCCAGCTCCCAAATCACATAAAGCATTTCTAACATAATTATTCTTAATAGAGCAAGGAATAGTTGGTATACCTGGATCACCAAGTTTCTTTGGAACCTTACCATTGAAGGAGTAAGTAGCAAGCAAAGTAGAAATATCCTCATTAGGAATCTTCCTTTTATTAGAGACAATATCCTTCATATACTTTGAATAAGGAGGCAACTTAATAGCATCGGTCAAAGGAATCTGCAAAAATAAAGGTTTCATCCACTCACAAAACTTGCTGTAGTGTTCTTCCTCCTTTGACTTGTGTTTCTTACCTGGAAAAGGCATAGGTTTCTGCACCCAAGGTTCTCATTATTTACCATGTTTATTAGCAATACAATCTTGCTTAGTGTACCTAGTGTTTTTAGTGTGCTTCTCAGGTTCTTCCTCAACTTCCTCTTTATCAGGAGCATCATTATTACCACTCTCAGTTTCAGCATCAGAGACAAATATACTATTAGGATCTACAGCAGGTTCAAGTGGTTCCTCTACTACCTTATGTTTCTTTTTCTTTCTCTTACGAGGACTACCACTATCAACTTGTTGAGAATCCTGATAAACTCTTTTGGGGTGTCCTTCATGATATAAAGGATCTTGAGTAGTTGTACCACTCCTAGTTATAATTCCATAAGCATGTTTATCTCCCGAGGAATTAACTAGCATATCATTTTGTACCTTAGCAAGTTGATCAAGTTGGGTTTGAACCATTTGAAAGTGTTTTCAAAGCATTTTAATATTATTAGAAGTTCTTCCCACAATATCTTTCAACTCATTGATATCTCTAGAGTTTTCCAATAAATCATTCTAAACTTGTTTATTAAAATTACCTTGTTTAACAATAAAAATGTCAAGTTCCTCTAAGCATTGACCAGGAGGCTTACCATAAGGAATATCACCTTCATAAAAGTGTTGGAGAGAGTGTACCTCAATAGTAGATGAGTGGGGAATTGGCTTACATAATTCTTCTATAGGAGGTAGATTCTTCACATCTTTAGCTCTAATACCTTTCTGCTTTAGACATTTCTTAGCTTCTTTCATCACTTCATCATTTAATGCAATAACTTCCCTCTTCTTTGGTGTTGGTGTTGGAACTGGTTCAAGCACAACTGGTTCAGGAGTAATAGGCTCAGGGGTATTTAGCTCAGTTGAAGTCCAATCATCATAATTCTTGCTTATCTTAGCCATTAATTCTTCAGCATCTGTAGGAGTCCTTTTCCTGAAAAAACAATCAGCAAAGCTATCTAGGTATGTACTAGAATCATCAGTTAGTCTATTATAGTAAATATCAAGAAGCTCATTCTTAGGCAATGGACATCCAGGATGTGCATGAATCAAGGCACAGAACCTTGTCCATGACTCAGGCAATTTCTCTTCTTCTCCCTATTTAAAATCAAAAAGTCTCTGCAAAGCAGCATGTCTAGCACTGGGAGGAAAATATTTCTGGAAGAAAGAAGCAATCAAGGAATCAGGGCTATCAATGGAACCAGGAGGTAATCTATTAAACCAAGCCCTAGCTTCTCCTTTTGTGAAAAAGGGAAGATCTTAGTAACAAAATACTTGTGCATCTTAAAATCATCAGAGAATAAAGCACTCATAGTAGAAAGCTCATTCATATGAGCCACAACACTCTCATTTTCAGTCACACAAAAAGGTTCTTTCTCAACAATGTCCAAATAGGATAAATCAAGAGAGAAATCATAATCTTTATATTTAATATCTATGGGAGAGGTGACAAACTTAGGATCAGAGGATAGTTTATGCATAATGGTGCGTCTAACAAGGAGACTCTTAATAGCACTAGTACCATGTGTGTTTCGGCACTCTTCAACAAATTCATCAGTGAACTCAATGTAACCATCATTAATATCATAACTCTCTCTAGACTCAGGTGAGCTAACAGGTGTAACAGTGTCTTCACTAGGAGTTTTGGTATTTCCTAGACTAGACATAGTAGCATCTAGAAAAGTACCTAATGAACCACTCGCATCAAGCACAATAGAAGTAACATCATGAGCATCAAAAGCATTTTCAGATTCAGCAATAGTAGCAGTGTGTGTAGCATGAGTATGTGGTGGTGGTGTGACAAGCTTACTTATAACAGACGGTGAATCAAGAGCAATAGAGGTGTTTAGGACTGTACCTCTTCTTGTAGTGGATGGTAAAATAGGGAACTTTCCATCATGAGACTTACCCATGATGAAAGGAGTAGCAGTGAACAATAATAGATCCAAGTGAACTTACAAATAAAGATATGCTCCTCGGCAACGGTGCCAGAAAATAGTCTTGATGACCCACAAGTGTAGGGGATCGCAACAGTCTTCGCGGGTAGTGATGTATACGCACTTCTATTCTTGTAGAAAGCTGTTGGCCCTCCAAGTGCAGAGGTTTGTAGAACAGTAGCAGGTTTCCCTTAAGTGGATTACCCAAGGTTTATCAAACTTAGGGAGGAAGTGGTCAAAGGTATTCCCTCTCAAGCAATCCTGCAATCAAGATACAAGAAGTCTCTTGTGTCCCCAACAAAGCCAATATAGGTGAACTAGTTTGGCAAAGAGATAGTAAAATACAAGTGGTAACAGCGCTAGAAAAGAGCTTCTGGCTTGTTGTTGACATGGGGTAACGGTGCCAGAAAAGAGCTGATGGCGTGGAGGAACAGACTAAAGGCAAACTGAAGGAAGCAAGCAAACAAGCAACAGGTCTAGATGCAAACGATGTTTCAATGTTTAGAAACAAGGCCTAGGGATCATACTTTCACTAGTGAACACTCTCTCATATGAATATATTCTCTTCATGATACTACCCTAACTAATCTCCGGTTGGACACTCTAATCATTGGTAGGGCTATAACAACACTCGTCAAAGTCCGCCTTCCCCAATCTAGATAACCCCACACTGTCACCTTGAGCACTAGATGGTTCCAACAAACACCACAATTTCATAGAGACAACCAACTCAAAATATAACTTATAACAAATATTCAATCTACCCAAAATGCCACACACGGTGTGCACGATGTCACTTTCACACACGTGGGGAAAAGCATAGATCTATTAAAGCACAAAGAGTATTTATGTAGACTCAAAACTAAGTGCCACCCTGGCGTGCACGCTGTCACTTTCACACACATGGGGAGAGAAGAGATCTATTGAAGCACTTGAGTAGCAAAATAGATCTACTTGATTACAAAGCTCATGACCACAACAAGATCATGCATAGAGAGGGAGAGATGAACACATAGCTATCGGTAAAGCCCTTAGCCTCGAGGAAGAACTACTCCCTCCTCGTCATGGGAATCAACAATGGTGATGGAGATGGTGGTGGAGATCGATGGAGATGGCTCCGGGGGAACTTTCCCGTCCCGGCAGGGTGCCAAAACAGAGACTTTCTGTCCCGCGAATCTCCCTTTCGGTGGCGGCGGCGCGATAGAGGTTTTCGTGGATTTCTTTTGGATTGCCTAGGGTTTTTGGGCCGGAGGCTTCTTATAGGCGCAGGAATCAAGGTCGGTGGGGGTCCAGGGGGGCCACACCCCCTCCAGGCGCCTCCAGGGATTGCCCGCATCTAGGAGGGTGCGGCCACCCTGTGGCCCCCCTCCGGATCTGCTTCGTGGTTCCGTGTTGCTCCGGGAAAAATAATAACTTTGGATTTTGTCCCGTCCAATTCCGAGAATATTGATTTTCTGCCTTTCTGGAACCAAAAACAAAAGAAAACAGGCAACTGGCACTATGGCATCTTGTTAATAGGTTAGTTCCAGAAAAGATATAAAAACACCTCAAAGTGTAGACAAAGCAAAGTAAAGTAGATACAAAACAAGCATGGAGCATCAAAAGTTATAGATACGTTCCCGACGTATCAAGCATCCCCAAGCTTAACTCCTTATCGTCCTCGAGTAGGTAAGTGATAAAAAGAATAATTTTTGAGGTGACATGCACCCTCACAATAAAGATCAAACCATTTACAAGCATTGAAAGCTGTGATCAAAGAACTCTAAACATGTGCATGAAAGATGGAGTTCTAATTATAGGACATAGTAACTATGCAAGCAACATGTCAAGCTACAAACAACGATCATGAATAATATGCATTGAAAAACGTTTGTTTGTTTCTCATATAAAAACATGGCATAGTGGCAATCATCTTGTCCCTCATAGAGTAGCAAATAGATGCATATGACACCTTCAAAGTTCAAAAGGGTGACTAGAAACAAGTAGCACAAGAACAAGTAATATCACAATATGCATCAATCAATAAGTTTTGGGACACTGCACACAGAATGGCAACTATGTTCTCTTAATGGTGCCTAAAGGTAGAGGGTGGAGACTCAAATAATGGTGGAAGAAATACCTTTTTTAAAGGGAGCAGGGATTTAAAGTTTCAAAAATAGCTTCCAAAAATTATGGTACTAGTTAGCTTTCAGCCCTCATTTCCCCTATCATAAGCATCTTGAAGTGATTATGGTTAAAGTGAACAAAGATGGAGTATATGCTTGACGAAGTATAAGTTGGCAATCTCAAGTCCCTTGAATACGAGGGCCACACCTCATGTTACTCAACTTCAATCGCCTCTAAGTTCTTGTCATTGTAAGTATTTGCATATCATACAGAACCACCAACGAGGTACCCCTTTCACATGATACAGGAGCTATCCCATAACCAAAATGACAAGGCAAGCAGACAATGAGAATCGCAACAATCTTCTTATTTACCATGGGAATATGGTGCTTTTTTCTCTCTTCTCTCTTTTCTCAACGTGTCTCTTTTTTATAAGAAGAATGCTTCATAGATGTCACTATGGTGATGCTGCAAGTTTCCACCATGATTAGGCATGGCTTAGGCTAGCGGCCCAGGCGTTTCTCTAACACAAAATACAAACTCCATGGACTTACAAGTTCCCTCTTTATTTCACACCGGTGACATCCATAGACAAAAGAGCATGATATCAACTGAGTACAAAGTACAAGTGCCATGTTGAAAACGTTCCCCATGACAGCATGGTTCTGCTAATTCCAACGTATAAGTGCAAGCATATACAACATAGAAGACATAATGATTCAAGTATATTAAGGTCAAAGAATATAAAGTGTGACATCAAGTTTGTGAGGGCTTTAATCACTAAGTTTTCACATAACAAAATAGTTTTTAATTGGAAGATAGCTGAAAACAAGAATCATGGTGTAACACACCATGCATAGGAGTATATGGTGGACACTTTGGAATAACTTGGTTTCTTGGGAGTGGAAGCATGAGTAGAGCTTACTCATACAAGTGGAGGCTAGCAAAAGACTAGGAGCAACCAACTAAGAGATCAATAATGGCCATAATCATGCAGTGCAACAAAGCATTACTAATTAAAGCAAAGAGTGGTAGTACAAGTCAAGGACTAAATGATCATAGAGGCTATGGTGACTTGTCATAGTCATAACATGGTGTGAGCATGTGCCAAGTCAACCCAAGCAAAGCATCAAAGGAGAATACCACAATACTATGATTTTGCATGCTAAAACAACGCATAATTTCTTCAAGGCACACTAAGCAATCCCAATCGTTTGAAACAAGACATGCTACATCAATAATCACTAAGAATAAGGTCAAAACAACACCTAGCATGTCATGCTGAAGTCTAAGTCACAGTCAATGCAAGCTTCTTTTTGTACCACTTAAGCATGAAGCTTTCTACTCTTTTCCAACACCAATCAACTTATTTGAAACAACTCAGAAAGATAATAATCAATAAAGATCAGTGAGCTTATCTCACAAATCCACAAATAAGAACTAAAAAGTTCTAAGCTAAAAGCACAAGAAAACTAAGGCTGAACGCAGTGCTAGCAAAAGTGAACACTCAGAAAACAATAAAAGTGAAAACTAGAGTGTTCTAGGCAATGGAAACAGAGTGTGTCTCACTCCAAAAGAGTGTGTTGTGATCAACCAACTTACTCAAGCAAACTAAGCAAAAAAAAAACAAAAACGAAAACTAAGACGCTCCAAGAACAACACAATAGTGCATGAAACAATAAAAACGAAGTGTCTAGAAAGACCTGAGATTTTTATTGATGAAGAAGGGGATGCCTTGGGAATCCCCAAGATTTGACGCTTGTACCTATTGGATATTTCTTGGGGTGACATCGGGGTGGCATCCCCAAGCTTGAGCTTTTTTCCATTCTTCATCTCATTACATCATTCTCTCTCTACACCTGAATTTTTTTCCTTCATACAAAACTTCACACAATCTTCATTAGCAACATTAGTGCATTCAAAAGATATTAGACCTCTGGCAAAGATTTGTAACAACAAGATTTTTCACTAAAAACACAAGCTACAGTAGTAACTCCTTAAAAAAGCTCAATTCCCCAAAAGAGAACTCAAAAAGGAATCAATAAGAAGCAAATGCAAATAATGGCAGAAATCTGTCAAAACAGACCTACAAGTAGGTACCAATTTTTTGAAGACCTTATGTTGCTCAAATAAAAAAGTGTTAAACTAACAAAAGTTATCTAACATACTGGGGGATTTATTAGTAAATTTTCAGCTCAATACGACTTATAGAGACTCCTCACGAATTTTTTATGGTGGAGGACAAAAATCTGTTTCGGGACAGCAACTCCCTAAATCTTACTTCCCTCTCATTAGAGGTCATTCTTGGCACAAAAAAACAAACAAAAAGGATAAGGAGATGTCATTACAGAAGTAATAACTTCCAAGACTCAAGAAAACTTTTGGGTTATCTCCCAACAAGTACTTTTCCTTAACGCCTTTAAGTTAGGCATGATAGTTTGAGAAGATGCTCACATAGGAAACATGAATTGATTTAAAAGAGAGCATCAAGAAGCAAATTCAAAACACATTTAAGTCTAACCCACTTCCTATGCATAGGAATCTTGTAAAGAAACAATATTGCTATTAGCATTAGCAATAATGGTGTCCAAAGAATTCATACTAATAACATTGCTATTAGCATGAAAATAAAGTTCCATAGGTTTTTTTAATTTTCTCTTCAAACACTTCATGTCCTAACTCAAGATAGATACTATAAAGCTCTCTCATTTTGTTGTTGTTTTCCATTAAGCCTAACTAGTGAAAACAAGAAACAAAAATACAAAATTGTAGAATCTAAAGGAAATAACTTCGAGCACTCACACCATAGGATGTGAGTACCTTTTACGTTACCTCCCCGGCAACGGCGCCATAAAAGAGCTTGATGTATATGCACTTCTATTCTTGTAGACAGTTGTTGGGCCTCCAAGTGCAGAGGTTTGTAGAACAGCAGCAAGTTTCCCTTAAGTGGATTACCCAAGGTTTATCGAACTCAGGGAGGAAGTGGTCAAAGGTATTCCCTCTCAAGCAATCCTGCAATCAAGATACAAGAAGTCTCTTGTGTCCCCAACACACCCAATATAGGTGCACTGGTTCGGCGAAGAGATAATAATACAAGTGGTAAAAGTGCCAGAAAAGAGCTTCTGGCTTGTTGTTGACGTGGGGTAACGGTGCGAGAAAAGAGCTGATGGCATGGAGGAACATACTAAAGGCAAACTGAAGGAAGCAAGCAAACATGCAACATATCTAGATGCAAACGGTGTTTCAATGTTTAGAAACAAGTCCTAGGGATCATACTTTCACTGGTGAACATTCTCTCATATAAATATATTCTCTTCATGATACTACTCTAACTACTCTCCTGTTGGACACTCTAATCATTGGTAGATCTATAACATCACTTCTCAAAGTCTGCCTTCCCCAATCTAGATAACCCCACACTGTCACCTTGAGCACTAGATGGTTCCAACAAACACCACAATTTCATAGAGACAACCAACTCAAAATATAACTCATAACAAATATTCAATCTAGCCAAAATGCCACACACGGTATGCACGCTGTCACTTTCACACACGTGGGAAAAAACATAGATCTATTAAAGCACAAAGAGTATTTATGTAGACTCAAACCTAAGTGCCACCATGGCATGCACGCTGTCACTTTCACACACATGGGGAGAGCAGAGATTTATTGAAGCACTTGAGTAGCATGGTAGATCTACTTGATTACAAAGCTCATGACCACAACAAGATCATGCATAGAGAGAGATGAACACATAGCTACTGGTAGAGCCCTTAGCATCGAGGAAGAACTACTCCCTCCTCATCATGGGAATCAGCAACGGTGATGGAGATGGAGGTGGAGATCGATGGAGATGGCTCTGGGGGCACTTCCCCGTCCCGGCAGGGTGCCGGAACAGAGACTTTCTGTCCCCTGAATCTCCCTTTTGGTGGCGGCGGCGCTACAGAGGTTTTCGCAGATTTCTTCTGGATTGCCTAGGGTTTTTGGGTCGGAGGCTTCTTATAGGCGCATGAATCAAGGTCGGTGGGGGTCCAGGGGGCCCACACCCCCTCCAGGCGCCTCCAGGGCTTGCTCGCGCTTAGGGGGTGCGGCCACCCTATGGCCCCCCTCCGACTCTGCTTCGTGGTTCCGTGTTGCTCCAGGAAAAATAATAACTTTGGCTTTTGTCCCATCCAATTCCGAGAATATCGATTTTCTGCCTTTCTGGAAACAAAAACAGAAGAAAACATGCAACTGGCACTGTGGCATCTTGCTAATAGGTTAGTTCCAGAAAATATATAAAAACACCTCAAAGTGTAGACAAAGCAAAGCAAAGTAGATACAAAACAAGCATGGATCATAAAATATATAGATACGTTTCCGACGTATCAGGTAGTATTACCCAATTTATTGATTCGACACAAGGAGAGCCAAATAATACTTGCAAGCCTTAACAACTGAGTTGTCAATTCAGCTGCACCTGGAAATAGTTCTTGCTCATAGAAGTTTATCAGTAGCAACAGTAACAGTGAAACAGGAGCAATAGTAACAGTAACAGTAAAAAGTGGGATTCGAGTGCGGTAGGCATAGGGATGGATGGACGGGCGTTGCATGGACGAGTCTATACATGTAACTTCAAGATATAGGGCATTGCAGATAAATAAGAATAAGCACCCAAGTACTAAACAATCCTAGGCATGTGTTCCAAATATAGTCATACGTGCTCGCAATGAGAACTTGCACAACATCTTCTATCGAGCCAGCCCGTGGCAGCAGGGCCTCCAGGGAACTACTGACAATTAAGGTTCTCCTTTTAATAGAGCACCGGAGCAAAATATTAACACTCCGTGAACACATGCGATCTTCACACCACAGCAATCCCCTACGGTTGTCCCAATTATTGTCATTTTGGGGCCTTTGGATCCGGACAATGATATGTGTACACAACTTGCAGATAAGATCACAAACAATACTACCATAATGATTCAATAATAAGTTCAGATTTGAGATCATGGCACTCGGGCCCTAGTGACAAACATTAAGCACAACAAGTTGCAACAAAGTCAAATAACACTAATAGAGATACTAGGCACTATGCCCTAACAAATCTTATTCGATTACATGATAGAACTCATCCAATCCCTACCATCCCCAAGCCTACAGCGGGGGATTACTCACTCATGGATGAGAGAAACATCGGTGGTTGATGGAGATGCTTTGGTGATGACGATGGGGATGATCCTCTCCAAATTCCTCGTCCCGGTAGGGTGCCAGAACGGAGTTTCTGGATCCGAATCTTGGTTTCTGGTGGCGGCGGCGGAGCGGAACTCTTTCTAGAAAACTATCGACCCCCTCGTTTTGTAGGTCGAGAGGCAACTTATAGGCGCAGAGTGAGGCAGAGGGGGTGCCTAGGGTGGCTGCACCCCCTAGGCGCGACCAGAGGTGGGCCTGCGCCTGGCAGGGGTGTGGCCCCCCCAGGCCCCTTCTCCGTCTCGACTTCTGGCTCCGTGGGTCTTCCGGTGAAATATAATTTTCGGCATATTTTCCGGAATTTTTCCTGATAGTTGATTTTCTGCATAAAAACAAGACACCAAGGTAATTCTGCTGAAAACAGTGTCAGTCCGTGTTAGTTGTATCCAATCACACAAGTTTAGAGGAGAAACAATAGCAAAAGTGTTCGAGAAAGTAGATACGTTTTGGGCGTATCAGTGAAAGGATTCCAATGACTACAACAATTATGCAAATTCACTTTGATTTAATTTATGATAAATAGTGTTCAACTTTTAATCATATTACTTATTTGAACTTCCACTCAAAACAACATCCCTCGAGTCGTTTTGGTGATTTCACGAACCAAATCCACTATGAGATGTAGTTTCAAAGGCGAACAATCAACATGTTCATCATATCATCCATATGACTTGCTTTACCTTTCGGTATTCTATATTCCGAGACCATGTATATACATGCTAGGCTCGTCAAAGTTAACCTTAGTATCCATATGTGAAAATCTGGCTTGCACCCATTGTATGCACACGTAGAATCTATCACACCCGATCATCACTTGATGCTTTGAAACGACGAGTCTTAGCAATGGTGCCTAATAAGGACGAACAATTTATTACTTGATATTTAGTAAGAGGGATCATCTTATAATGCTACCGTCACGATCTAAACAATATAAGATGCATAAAAAGTATTAACATCAATGCAATTCATAATATGTGATATGACATGTCCTTTCTTCTTGTGCCTTTGATCTCCATCTCCAAAGCACGAACATGATCTCCATCATCACCAGCATGGCGTCAAGGTAAATGGCGCCGCTTCATGGTTGTCCATCACCAACAAAAACTATTACAACTACTTGGAATAAAGCTATTACATGATGAATAGACATGAAGGTCTTAACGAATTAAAAGACAACCATCAGGCTCCTACCGGTTTCCATATTACAATAAGGATCATTGCATACATCAAATATAATCACAATCACATCATGTCCATATCACATCACATCACATGCCATGCAAAAACAAGTTAGACGCCTCTAATTTTCTTTGCATGTTTTACGTGCCTTGGGGGCTTTCGAATAAAAACCATTCTTACCTATGAACAAGAACCATAACGCCGATACAAGTGTTGTCAAGTGCCCATTGTAAATTGAATCTTAACTATGGTGGGAAAGACAAACACCCACAAAGCCACTTGTGCAATACAAGTTGCACGTTGAGCGTGGAGCAAGTCTCATGTGCGACGACATGTAAGGTTAGCTCGGGCCGCTTCATCCTACCATCCCGCAAGATGCAAAGTACACGAAAAGCAAGCGACAACAAAAGCATCAACGCCCATAAAACCATTTTGTTCTACTTGTGCAACAGATCTACACATAGATATGGATCTGATACCATTGTAGGGTTTGTTGCATGTAAAACAAAAAAAATTCTACCACAAGAACACATAAAACCAAAATCCAATCTATGGAAAAGCCAAGATCTAATCTACGAGATCGGTGCAACGATATTATGGAGAACTAACCCTTGTGATCCAAAGCATTTATCGAGATCATATTCATGTGGTTGATGTAGTCGATCACTTGACGATCTCAAGATCATATAGACGATCCTTCCGGCGTCGCGTTTCGGCAGCGCTTTCGCAATATGTAACACATACGGTAGTCGATGAAGACCTTCCTCTCCATTGTTCCAGCAGGGAAGCAGAGGTAGTAGATCTCCTCGTAATCCCAACAACACGACGGTGTGGTGGTGGTGGTGGTGGAGGAGGAGAGATTTCTGCAGGGCTTCAGCTAAGCCGGAGCAGGGCGGTGGAGAAGAGATAGGGGTGCGTCGGCTAGGGTTAGGCGTCAAGGACAAGAGGTGTGTGTGTGGGGTGTGTGTGAGTGCGCCCCACCCCTCATTATATAGGTGGGGGCGGCCGACCAAGGGTTCCTAGACCAGGCCGTGTACCCCCCCCCCCAACTCGGCCACCAAGGGGAGAGTTGGAACCTTTTCCATCTAGTCTTCCCACTTACCAAAAACTAGAGTTTGACTTTTCAAACTAGGATTTGACTAAAACTAGGGTTTGACACTTTTACTAGTGTTGGCCGAATTGTATCTTTAGGGTTTGGTGCGACTGGCCCCTAGGGCATGCCACTGTCCAAGTGACCCCTTCCGGGGTGGTGGAAACACTGGTGGTTCCTCTAGAACGTTCTAGAAGTATCCGGTCAAAACACCAAAACTTTTCTGAACCCTCGGAAATCGTTTTCCTTATATGAATCTTATTCTCCGGACCATTTCGGATATCCTCGTGATGTCCTAGATCCAATCCGAGACTCCGAACAACATTCGGTCTCCAAATCATATTCAATATCTACTTAAATAACATCGAATCCTTAAGTGTGTCTCCCTACGGTTCGCGAATTATGCAGACATGATCGAGACATCTCTCCGGTCAATAACCAATAGAGGGATCTAGAAATCCATATGGCTCCCACATATTTCAACGATGACTTTGTGATCGAATGAACCATTTACATACGATACCGATTCCCTTTGTCGCGCGATACTTTACTTATCCGAGGTTCAATCATCGGTATCTCTATACCTAGTTCAACCTCGTTACCCATTAGTACTATTTACTCGTACTGTGATATGACATCCCTTGTGACCTTGTAACATGCTTGTAAGCCAATTAGATGACACTCCACCGAGAGGGCCAAGAGTATATCTATCTGTCATATGGATGGACAAATCTCTCTCTTGATCCATGCGCTTCAATCCATACTTTCAGAATACCTAATGCCACCTCTATAAACATCCAGTTACGAAAGTGGTGTTTGATGTTATCAAAGCACTCATCCGGTGATGGTGATTAGCATCATCTCATGGTCGAAGAATTAGGTTACTATGTATTTAAAAGCTTTGTAGCAAACGGACTTTAATGACTTGATATTATGCTATGCTAACTGTGGTTGTGTGTCTATCACATCATTCTTCTAATGATATGAACTTGTTATTAATAACATCCAATGTCCATGATCAGGAAACCATGATCATCTATTAATCAACAAGCTAGTTTAACAAGATCCTTACTAGGGAATCTTTTATGTTCACAACACACACAAGTATTATTGTTTCCGGTTAATACAGTTATAGCATGGGATGTAAAAATTTATCATAAACATAAAGATATGATAATAACCACTTTATTATTGACTCTTGGGCATATCTCGAACAAACGCGTCAGTCCGATTGGTCATGCCGATGAGAGGCCGCGCACGTCCCGCACGTCCGTGCTCAGACGGGTTGGGTCGTTCCAGTGGAGATACCGCCGGGTAGTAGAATTTAGAGAGAATTCCTTACTTCATACTTGTTACATGCCCTTCTCCTCTTTGCATGTTTCCCTTTTGTTACCATAAGCCGATACTTCCAGCCCATGAACATCAGCCCATGGCCCATGAAACCTAGGCCCTACTGGGCATGACAACACATGCCCACACTGTGCATATCATCGAGAGCGTATTCTTGGTGGCCCAGTGAAGGACCAATTAGAAGCCCGAGTATAATGTTTTTTAACATAGTTTTTTGCTAATTTTAGAAATAATAAATGATTTACATTTTTCCAAAAGTAATATGCCATCATTCACGCTGTACAAGACAGGTACTAATCGGCTATGACTAGTGTTGCACCCTACTTGGCCCGTCGTGTCTAGGAACTAATCATCTATGATGATTACACCTATCGTTTATGGCATGGACGATTAGTCCTATCTTGAACTTTCATTGTTATTTTATGCATGAATATCTTTTATGAAATTATCATGCTAAATTTTTTTGGAAGGAAATAAGGATGGCATACCAGTCATATATTCTAAAAGCAACCTATTTCCCCGCAAAAGAAAATAATGCTAGCTATCAAAACCGAAAAATAAGTTTTTAACTTGTGTTATAAAAATGACATTGTGTAGCGCGAAAGCCGCCTACTTACGATAAAATAACCTAGTGTGGTAGCTGTTAGGATAAATGAAACATAGAGACATGGCTCTTGGATGTTGTTATGGACATACATGTATTCTTGTATTTCAAATTTTGTCAGTTATATCTTGCATGAATTATGATACTAATGATACAAAAAAAGTATGATACCATTAAACATATTATGGGTAAATTTAGAAAGGGACCTCACACATTTTAGAATATATTCTTACAGTTCGTTACTGTGTAAACTCATGAAAGAAGGGACCAAAATTTGTTTACTGATATCTAATATCTTAGTATACTTGTTATTCAATATTTTTCCTCAAATGGTAAAGGATGGATTTTTACCACATGATCAACGATGAAAGGAGAAAGGGGAAATATGCTATACCAAAGATATACAAGCAAAAGAGTAACCTTAGGGCTATTAGATAATATTTTCAGTCAAAATAGACTACGGGCCACGTAGACGCCACGTAGACTGCAACACTAGTCGTCTTTGCCGTAGACAACTAGAGTTACGGCGTATTATTTCTGTAAAAATAAAAATTATGTATTATTTTAGGAATTAAAAAAAATAAATACAATTCCCTCTGTTCTGCAGCTTGTTCTCTAGATTTGGTCTACGAGCAGTACCAAGTTTTTTCTTAGCCCTTAGCCGAAACCCGGCCTTGTATGATCAGCCTGTAGAAACCCGAAGCAAATGTGTGGAATCATTTGGGTTGCAATCAGTACATATAAATAACCTAGGCTGCGATCTAAATTTTTGTGTGGTTCAGTAGGTGTTTATGTGGTTCAGTGCTCTCTCTGTTATGGTCTGAACTGCAAAAAACATTTGTCATGAGGTTGCTCTGTTAATGCATCTACTCGATTTCTGGATGCTGTCCATATGGGAAACTTCATAACATGGCAAGAATTATTGAGCTTGCAAACAGACTGCACTAAAGAAAGCTAGCTTGCTTGGTTCCATATGGGAAACTTCATAACATGCCATGTTTCTCCGTATGCTAATCCAGGCAGAACCAGGTTGTTTTTGCCTTGAAATTTCATTAAGAAAACGTGATTCTAGTGATTTCCAAGGGTTTCAGTAAAATAAATCAGTATACTTGTAGTGGAGCCAAAGTAAAGCAAGTTGAATTTGACTTGTTTAGTTTCCTTAAGAATGAACGCATTGATTTCTGACAAATATTTTCCTTCCGCCGAACTGAAAATTCAAATGACCGAAAATAGCAGAATCCAAAATAAGAAAATTTAAACTGCGCCTAGTGGTGCCCTGAACAAAATGCTCAACATATCTGAAAACAATATTCTTTTCTCTTAGAAAGATATCTCATATTGAAATTATAGTTCTTCAACAGAGATGAGATCACACAATTGCTTATGTGGCTGGAGCTGAACTTACGTGATCAGCAGCCAGCGGGTAGCAACGTCGCGTAATCATCATTGGAAGTGGAGCAAAAAATACTTATTTATTTACTAACGTTCATTTTATTATACATTCTTCACAAATTCAATATTGCTTGATATGATCAGAAGTCAGAACAGAGGCTTATAAAGTTACACGCATGAATCCTAACTGACGGAGCACAATATCCAGTGTCATTCACTTGTTGATTCATCATGCTAACTAAATATGTGTTATACAGTCCATGAAAAAGTACATGTATAATTATATCATCTATAACAAAAAAAATGACCATAGCAATACTGGTGTCTTATGTGCTCCTAAGTTCTTTCATGTTTTGAGTAGTACCGCCTGAATTTCTGATGATTTTGAAACTAATTATCTTTAGTTTTCTTTTACTAATGTATCTACTCTGTTTCTGGATCTTTTCAACATGAGGAAGCAACAGTAATTGATCTTAGATTGTGCATGGTTCCATTTAGACCTAATATACTCTAGGAATTTGCCATGCCTTTCTGTATGCAGGACTAGACCGAAAAGCACGGTTCTTTTACATCATGTTTGATAAAAAACAATCCAAAACTTAGGTGATATCCATGAGTACCGTTTACATTTAGTCAAAACATAATGAAACAGTGATACCTCAACTCTTGTCAAATTCAAAAGGAGTTTATCTTTTGTTAAAGGGTCTTCCAAAATAGATGATCTAAGAAAAATTCAGGCAAAAAAGTCTGCCCTTTTGGCTAAACTGAACTGAAACAGAATTACCTAAATCTGATCATAACCGAACTTAGACTGCTTGATTGAAACCAATCTATATGATTCATATCTCAGTTGAAATCAGTCTGTCTGATTCATCTGCATTATTTATCATGGTAACTAAATATGTATTGTACAATCATTGAAAAGGCGCAAGTATAATTACAGCAATGTTGGTGTTTTAAATGCTCCTAAATTCTTTTAGTTTTGAGTAGTAGTACTACATGAGTGTCTGATGGATTTGACCAGTTATATTCAGTTTTCTATACTTAATGCATATACCTTGTTTATCGATGTTATCCACATGCGGAAGGGGGCAACTGTAACTGAGCTTACATAGTTATGGGAGCTATATCCTTTAGTATGCTGAATTGGACCGAACAAGGGTTCTTTTCCATAATCTTTGTTTAAAAATTCCAAAAGTTCAATGATCAGTGATATCTCAACTCTAGAAAAATTGAAAGAGCATTTAATTTGTTAGCCTAATTTCTCAAAATCTGATGATTTACAGGCAAATTCAGTCCTAGATTACCTAAATCTGTCCAAAATTGAATTTTAGAATCCCGGACTAAACCAGGTGATATCCCAACTGAAACCAGTCTCTGAAACATCTCAAACATGTTGTACTGATTAATCCTAAAACTGCAACTTTCACATCTCAAACAAAATCAGACGCTTAACAGACATTTCCTAGCAACTTTCACATAGTCAGTAGAACTGATATAGCAGTGCCAACTAGCATTTTAATGCTGATAGACTCATAAAATTTCAGAATTGCATAGTATTCATCAGGAGTCAAAAAAAGTGTATCCAATTACATATCAATCATAACCGATGGACTGCAGCATCCACTGTCATTCACTTCTTGATACATCAGGCTAGCTGAATGTGCATTACACACGCAGTGAGAATCTGCAAATAGTATGATTCTCCATGAACTAAGCACACAAGAATGAACGTACATCAACTAAATCCCTCTAACACAAATGATTAGGAGATCGATTAATGCGATCCGTTACCGCATCTCTGACCAAACACCCCAAGATGAAGCAGAAGCCAGTCTTTAGGCTGCCCAAACTGAAGCAGGAACAAAGTTGGCGCTTTGCCTTACCTGGACTTCTTCTTACAGAGGGTGTGCCCGCTCAGCTATCTGACCACAAACCGGGCAAGGCTTCCCTGCTGGGCCGTTGATCCACCCAGCTTTGCGGTAGCAGACTGCACAGTAGCAGACATGCCGGCACGGCACGAGCATCAACGACGCCACCAGGATCCCGCAGTCAAGGCACATTACCGGGCCCTGAGGCTCCTCCTCTTCTTCCTCCTCATCACCCGCGTCGTCCTCATCCTCGTCATCCTCTTCTTCCTCCTCATCGTCCGCACCGTCCTCATCCTCGTCATCCTCTTCTTCCTCCTCATCGTCCGCACCGTCCTCATCCTCGTCATCCTCTTCTTCCTCCTCATCGTCCGCACCGTCCTCATCCTCGTCATCCTCTTCGTCCAAAACTTCGTCGCACAATAGCGACACATCCTTCTTCTCGTCATCCTCTTCTTCCTCCTCATCGTCCGCGTCGTCCTCATCCTCGTCATCCTCTTCTTCCTCCTCATCGTCCGCACCGTCCTCATCCTCGTCATCCTCTTCGTCCAAAACTTCGTCGCACAATAGCGACACTTCCATCTTCTTCTCCTCGCCGGCTGCAAGAAACGATGAAACCAAACTCGTCATCGAGAACCTTACGGCCAATAAGGCAATAACAGAAAACTGATTCTTTTCTGGGAAACTCACCTTCATCGTAGTCCAAGAAGACGGCGACATGATCGTCGTCAAATGATAGCTGGCGGCGCGAGTCCGACCCACCTCCTCCAGTCGCCGCCGTTCCAACCGGCTGCAAGAAACCAAGAAATCCAGTTGTGACGACGCAACAATCCAAAACGCGGCGGTAGCAGAGTAGACGACACGCACGGGGAGCTCACCTGACGCTGCCGCGGCTGCAACGGGGACGCCTCGTTCGTGGTCGCCGGCGACGCCACGGCCATCTTGCTATCGCCATCGGCTGCAAGAAACCAAGAATCGTCCGTGAACGCGTTGGCCAACGTCCACTCCGGCGTCGACCTGATCGCCGCCTCAATCTCGCTGGTGCCTCCGGCTGCAAATCAAAGAAACAGCAGTCTAAGCCAAGAACCATCGCACGGACAAGAAAGAACAGGACACGATCGTTTCCTCGGCACCTACGTACCTCCATGGCACGGGAAGGGGATGCGGGCAGCGCTCGGGCGGTAGAAGAAATCCAAGTGCAAGGCGCCGGACGACGACGGTCCGCCGGCAATGGACCTCCTTCTCCAGTCGGCCATCTCGCGTCCCCGCTCACGCCGCGCGCACGCCGAGGTGCGAGGAGGCCAGCAATAGAACGCCTTTGCAAGAACTGCGCGAGATCAAGGCGGGGAGCTCAAGAGCAGAGCAGAACAGAGGAAACAGAGGAGAGGGAGGAAGCCTGGAGAACGAAGCGAGAGGGGAAGGGCGCACGGGTGGTAGAAGATGTGATTATATGCGCTCGCTCGAGGGGAACTTGGAACCTGCAAGTGTTCGCAAGAAGCAGAGACGGTGGATTTGGAAGTGGTGGGAGAGCCGTTGCGACATTTTCATTTGATTCTGATTAGGCCCATTATGGCCCAATCAACATTTGCTTCACAATTTGAAACTGGACTCCCTGGACAAAAAAAAGAAGGAAATTTGTAAGTGCAGCTTACATTTAATTTCACTACTCCCTCCTCCGGTCCATATTAATTGACTCAAATTTGTCTAGATTTAAATGAATCTAAACACTATTTAATATATAGGTTTATTCAAATTTTGACAAACCAAAATTAATTAATATGGATCGGAGGAAGAATATTTATGCATTTGATTATATTCTTGGTTGCAGCTAGCAAAGTGATTTGCGCGGGCTACAATACAAAGTTTTATCTGACAACATAAAGTACTACCTTCGTCCCAAATGTTAAGACTTATATTTTTTTGAAAAAGTCAAACTAAGAAAAGTTTGACCAAACTTTTAGAAAAAACTATAATATTATATAGATACCATGTGAAAATATGTTTCGTGATGTATCAAAGGTATTAATTTTATATTGTAATATTAATATTTTTCTCTAACAATTTAGTTAAACTTCATGTAGTTTGACTTTTAAAAAAAAGCCTAAAGTTTTGGGACAGAGGGAGTATTTAACAATTCAAGTAATCGTCGAGAATATATGTACAATACGGGCACCAAACTCATACATAACCGCCAGTAGAGAGGTGATCGGGAGCTTTCTAAAACCTATCTAGAGTTGCGTCCCTCTCGCCACTGATATCACCCGTCCGTTCCATCTTCGATGGTCCGAGGGTCTTGAAGACCTGTCATTGGTGGGAAATTTTCATTCTTTGTGTAGTCTATTTTCAGTGACTTCTTCGGGATGTTGAGGCGGAGGCTTTGTCCTAAAATCAGAATAAGGTTCTTCCTGCTTTATCCTCGCTTCGGTGGTGCACCTAGCATCGACGATGGCGCGTGGGATCGTTTGTCCGAAAGATTTTCAGGGATCCATCTTTTTCGTGTTCGTTGGTTTGTTTTCAAGTCATTCTCTTTCAATTTACTTTGCCATCATTAGCGAAGGTTGCTGCTTTGATGCATTGGTCTTTTATGACCTTAGCAAGATAATTTCTCGTTTCTCTACAATAAGCTCCACTACGACAAGTTTTGCCTAACTCTGGTGATGGTGGGGCGAGGATGGGACACGCTTTTGGCTCGAGCTATTGTCTATAGACCTCGCTAGGTGGTCCAATGACCTATTGATAATTTTTATTAATTTTAGATATTTTTGTACTATCATTGATGATTATTAATAGATCGGTAGAATTTCGTAAAAATATATACAAATACAAATCTTCACAAGAAGATTATACTATGATGTCGGACAATATGCTAGTATATTATCGCCACAATGGAACACGGTATTTGGGGGAGTGTGAAAACACAAACTTTTGAAACATATATAATTTATTCAAAATGGTTATAATTATTTACGAAAGTTCTGTTGCAAAATAAACTATGTTCTAGAAAGCTCAAATTCAAAGTATTTTTTTTTCAAAATTTCACCGATCTATTAATAGTCATTAACACATAAAAATCTAAAAGTAATAAAGAAATATAAGTAGGTCACCAGACCACCTAGTGATGACTACAGACATTAGTGCGAGCAGAAGGTCTCCTTACTCCTGCTTCACCGGAGCCGGACAAACCTTGTCTTAGTAGCGTTGGGCTAAGGCCACAAAAAACCAACGCACTAGAGCAACAATCATTGCCAATGATAACAATCTTAGGTCGAAAGTGACTAAACTGAGAACAAACCAATGAACATGAAAACAGAATGGATCCTAGGAGATCCAGCGGACAAATGATTACACGCGCTCTTCATCGAGCTTCGATGTACCACAGGAGCAAGGATAGAGCGGGAAAGACCTTATTCTGAATTTAGAACATAGTTGTCACCTCAACATCGTGAAGAATACACCGAAAACAGGCTCAACAAAGAACGAAAATCTCGTGCCGGTGAGAGTCCGTCGTCCGCCACACCTCTAAATCCCTAGAGCCACCAAAGGCAGGGAGGACCGGTGATGTTGCCGGCGAGGGGGACGAACCATAGATGGGTTTTTGCTAGCCACAGTCGCCTCTCTCCTGGCGGCTACGTACATACTAGTTCGGTAACTTCTTGAGGGTCAAAGTAGTTATATTAGATTACATTCTATTCCATCCGTCCCAAAATAAGCGACACGACTTTATTTAGATATTCATGTATTTAGACAGATTTTAGTATTGAGATAAATGCATATTAATACAATGTTACGTCACTTATTTTGGTACAGAGGGAGTAATACAAAATAATTTTCATTAGTTTGGAAAAATGATGCAATTTTGTTATCATGGAAAACAAATTCAATACATATATTAGAACAACGTTTTATTTAGATATTCGTACCTAATGTAATTAGATGTATGCATGGAAAGAAGAGTTGAATGAAAAATCTCATTCTATTAATGGATCTTAATTATGAACGATTTTCACAAGGGTTCACATGCACCTCATGGAATCACCCTATTTGGCAAGACGAGAATGTGCATCCTTCTAGATATGGCCCCGCACACCTCCTTTTGTTCCATACAACCTTAAGAGAATAACATTTGTTGGAATTCAGATAAATTTTTGGGTACCCTTGAAGATGCTCTAATAGTAGTACTGAACTTCTGTTACATGTATAGGGCATCAGAAATGTGGGAAAAAGATCAATCAAACTGGTGCTATTCACAAAATTTGCTCATCAATGAAAATGAGACGATATTCTCAATGCAAAAACAATTTACAAATGTGTGCTAACTTTGGCATCTTGCCATAGTGCGAGGCTTTTGCTCTGGCCTTAGCTCGACTTATTATTGTTGTTTCACTATGTATTTCCCTAGGCACTTGCTAGGGCCGTGTGGCTCACACACAGCTAGCTCAACTACATCTAAAAAAGGGATGGCTCAATTAGGTATTCTCTGTATCTGACACCATCCTTCATGTAGAACTAAAGTGTGCTGCGGATTAATGAGCGATGCAGTGGACTTGCCTGCAGTCTAGTAGTAACTGCACCGTGACATGTGAGTGCGTGGGCGTGGTGGTAATGTACTGCCGTTCTTTTTTTACTTCGCTTGATCTCGTCGGTGGAAAGCCATAATGCCTTTGTGCCAAAATCAGCGCAGTGATTCTTTTGAGACGCGCCAGCCAAATACTTTGCTGCCACACACACATGTCACGCTCGCCCTTTGCCAAGGCGAAGCATGATTGATCGCTTGAATTTAGTGTTGGAGATATACCTAAGAGGCAATAATAAAATGATTATTATTATATCTTTATGTTTATGATAAATATTTACATCTCACGCTATAATTGTAGTAAGAGTAAACATTAATACATGTGTGTTTTTGTAAACATAAAATAATCTCTAGTAAGCCTCTTGTTAAATTAGCTTGTTGATTAATAGATGATCATGATTTTCTGATCATGGACATTGCATGTTATTAATAACAAGATTATATCAGTAGGAGAACGATGTGATGGACACACACTCATAGTAATCATAGCATAAGATCAAGTTATTAATTTTGTTTGCTACAAGCTTTCAAATACATAGTAACCTAATCTTTCGACCATAAGATCATGTTAATCACCAATACCGGATGGATGCTTTGATGACATCAAACACCACTTCGTAACTGGGTGATTATAAAGGTGGCATTGGGTATTCTGAAAGTATGCGTTGAAGCGTATGGATCAAGAGTGGGATTTGTCCATTCATATGACAGATAGATATAGCTTGGGCCCTCTCGGTGGAGTGACATCCAATTGGCTTGCAAGCATGTGACTAGTTCGCAAGGGATGTCACATCATAGTACGAGTAAAGATTACTTATTAGTAACGAGGTTGAACTAGGTATGGAGATACCGACGACCGAACCTTGGATAAATAAAGTATCGCGCGGCAAGGGGAACCGGTGTCTTATGTTAATGGTTCATTCGATCATGAAGTCATCGCTGAATATGTGGGATCCATTATGGATCTCTAGGTCCTGCTATTGGTTATTGATCGGTTAGGTGTCTCGATCATGTCTACATAGTTCGTGAGCCGTAGGGTGACACACTTACGGAATCGATGTTGTTTAAGTATATATGGAATATGAGTTGGAGACCGAATTTTGTTAGGAGTCTCAGATTGGATCCAGGACATCACGAGGAGATCCGGAATGGTCCAGAGAATAAGATTCATATAAGGACAGTCATTTTCCGGGGTTCGGAAATGTTTTTGGTGTTTTCACCGGAAGCTTCAAGAATGTTTTAGAGGGGACACCAGTGGGACCACCACCCCAGGAGGGGCCACTTGGGCTATGGCATGCCGCGGGGGCCTTTGGGCTAGCCGCACCAAGCCCAAGGGTCCAAACCAGTCACCATATGGTTTGGGGCAAAACCATAATATGGAAAGAGGGGAACTTGGGGGGTAAGTTTCCCCCTCTTTCCCCTCTTGCGCCGCCGACTTGGAGGAGGAGTCAGCCAAGGGGTAGGAACCCTGGATACAACCTCCTCTATATAAAGAGGGGAGAAGAGGGCGCACCCCTACCCCCTTGACTCAACCCTAGCCGCCACCCTCCTTCCTCCTCGATCGACTGCTCTGGCTTAGGCGAAGCCCTGCAGGAAGTTCTCCTCCTCCACCACCACCACACTGTCGTGCTTCTAGGATTCCAAGATGATATACTACCTCCGCTGCCCGCTGGAATGTGGAGAGGAAGGTCATCACCGCCTCCGTACGTGTGACCGAGTGCGGAAGCGCTGCCGGAACTCGGCGCCAGAAGGATCGTCATCGCAATCTTGAGATCGGCAAGTGATCGACTACATCAACCACGAGATCCGATCTTGTTAAACACTTTGGATCTACGAGGGTTAGTTTTCTACAATCTCGTTGCATCGATCTAGTAGATTAGATCTTGGCTTTTCCATAGATTGGATCTTGGTTTTATGCGATCTTGCGGTATAATTTTTTTGGTTTTTCGTTGCCTTAAAACAAAAAAATTCTACCGCAAGAATGCATAAAACCAAGCTCCAATCTATCGAAAAGCCAAGATCTAATCTACGAGATCAGTGCAATGAGATTGTGGAGAACTAACCCTCATATATCCAAAGCATTTAACGAGATCCGATTCTCATGGTTGATGTAGTTGATCACTTGCTGATCTCAAGATCGTGTAGACGATTCTTTCGGCACCGCGTTCCGGCAGCGCTTCCGCAGTCGGTCACACATATTGTAGCTGATGAAGACCTTCCTCTCCCTTGTTCCAGCATGTCAGCGGAGGTAATAGATCTCCTCGGAATCCCAACGGCACGACGGTGTGGTGGTGGTGGAGGAGGAGAGATTTCTGCAGGGCTTCACCTAAGCCGGAGCAGGGCGGTGGAGAAAAGAGAGGGGTGCGGCGGCTATGGTTAGGCGCCAAGGGCAAGAGGTGTGTGTGTGGGAGGGTGCGCCCTCACCCCTCATTATATAGGTGGAGGGCGACCGGCCAAGGGTTCCCAGCCCAGTCCGTGTCCCTCCCCCCAAATTAGCCACCAAGGGGAGAGTTGGAACCCTTTTCATCTCGTCTTTCCTCTTACCAAAAACTAGAGTTTGACTTTTCAAACTAGGATTTGACTATTCAAACTAGGGTTTAACCCTTTTACTAGTGTTGTCCAAATTGGCTCTTTAGGGTTTGGTGTAGCTGTCCCCTAGGGCATGCCAATGTCCAAGTGACCCCCTTCTGGGGTGGTGGAACCACTAGTGGTTCCTCTAGAACATTCTAGAAGTATCTGGTTAAAACACCGAAACTTTTCTGAACCCCGAATAACCACTTTCCTTATATGAATCTTATTCTCCGGACCATTCCGGATCTCCTCGTGATTTCCTGGATCCAATTCGAGACTTCGAACAACATTCGGTCTCCAACTCATATTCCATATCTACTTAAATAACATCGAATCCTTAAGTATGTCTCCCTACGGTTCATGAATTATGCAGACATGACCGAGACACCTCTCAGGTCAATAACCAATAGAGGGATCTGGAAATCCAAATGGCTCCCACATATATCAATGATGACTATGTGATTGAATGAACCATTTACATATGATATCGATTCTCTTTGTCAAGTGATACTTTATTTATCCTAGGTTCGATCATCGGCATCTCTATAACTAGTCCAACCTCGTTATCGATAAGTACTCTTCACTCATACTGTGATGTGACATCCCTTGTGACCTTTTCAAATGCTTGCAAGACAATTGGATGACACTCCAGCGAGAGGGCCTAGAGTATATCTATCTGTCATATGGATGGAAAAATATCACTCTTGATCCATGCGCTTCAATCCATACTTTCAGAATACCTAATGACACCTTTATAACCACCCAGTTACGGAAGTGGCATTTGATGTCATCAAAGCACTCGTCCGGTGATGGTGATTAACATGATCTCATGGTCGAAGGACTAGGTTACTATGTATTTAAAAGATTTGTAGCAAACGAACTTTAATGACTTGATCTTATGCTATGCTTACTATGGGTGTGTGTCCATCACATCATTTTTATAATGATATGACCTTGTTATTAATAACATCCAATGTCCATGATCAAGAAACCATGATCATCTACTAATCAACAAGCTAGTTTAACAAGAGGCTTACTAGGGACTCTTTTATGTTTACAAAACACACAAGTATTAATATTTCCGGTTAATACAATTATAGCATGGGATATAAACATTTATAATAAACATGAAGATATAATAATAACCACTTTATTATTGCCTCTTGGGCATATCCCCAATAATCTCCCACTTGCACTAGAGTCAATAATCTAGTTTGAAAAACTTTGTGCATTCAACACATATGGCTTTCTGGTGTTGTATATACATGTTTGCTAGTGGTAAACATAATCTTCGGATCCGACACTTTCAGGCCCGTGTGTATTTGCATGTCTTTGTGTCTCTACGCACTAATGAGATGGCATTGTATAGATTTAGTCCTTTGGTGAGACCTTTCGTTCCTTGGGGTTTAAAACATGTCGATACAATTGTCGTACAATATATATTCATAGTACTAGCCCGTTGTGAACCACACCTAGTTTGATAACTAACTACTTGACACAAATGCCCTCTTTTGCTGCTACAATAACATTCATATACTTAACCTTTTGTTATAGTATCTGTCACAATGTATTAACTATGGAAGTCATCCAAATCTGTTATGGAATCTCCTTTCCATTACATTGTGCCACCCATAGTTTAAATTGAGGTAAACTTATTTTGTATTTTTATGACAATACTAGTATCAATATAACACTTTACAATAAACTATCTATCTATTTGTCACCTCTACATAAATAAGATATTCTTAGTTCTTCCAAAGATCATAAGAATATCCTTACTATCGTCCAATGATCATCTTATGAGTCATTCTGGTATATGCTCATAACATTTAGAGCATATGACATATCTGGATGTGTACATATCACAGTATGATTGATCAAAATACTCTTTGTGATTTCTTTCACCAAGTGTCAAAAACACTCGGAGCTTATCTCACTTACCAATAGTCAATACACTTGAATCTTGATTCAATCCTTTCCGTGCGACAAGAACCTTTCTTGTAGTTTCCATATTGAACTCATTCAATATCTCATCTATGTACATTTGGCACAACCATATTAGCATCTCAATCTATCCATATAGACATTGATGCCAAATATTCGGGTTTTGCCTAAGTCTTTCATCAAAATGAAATTCTCAACCTGTGTCAATAAAAGATACAACATTCCTAATCAACAATATGTCTTTCACATAACATATTAGAAATATGTCTTGGCGCTACCACTTAATTTCTTGCAAATGCAAGCATCTTCATCGTCTCCGATGAAATTAAACTCTTTTAATAGTTTCATCACGGTGAAGATTCCAACTTCGTGATGCTTACTTCAACTATTGAAGTTTGCATGCTCTTTTAGCATCCTTTGAATTAACAAAACCATTTGGATCGTGTCATGTACACGTCCTAGGTAACCATTTTATTAGAAGAACTTTGTTTTGTTTGTTCAACTACCATATACCAAAATTATATGTAGTAGTTGCTACATTAATCCGTCTAGACTAACTATCACTATGAAATATCAAATCTTGTCATAGTCAAATCCTTGAACATTGTAATAAACTCTTTACCGACATGTCGACAATTTCATAGGTGTGAAACATCCATGTCTATTTATAGATCCAAATACGATCGATAGGTCTTACACCTTTCCAGAGGGTCTTCCAAGTTCAAAGCTTGATTTATCGTGTATGGAACTATCATAAATATTATGGCTTCAAGCCATTTTACGGAGTTAGGGCCCATAATCGCTTCCTTGCATGTAGTCGATTCATCATTGTCAAACAATAATGATTTACTCTCAAATCTTAGTATTTGATTATTTACCCGACCTACTTGGTTCAATAGGAACTTAGACCTCTGTGACCACAACCTTTGAGGTACGTGAGCCATAAGCATTGTTGTTGCCTTCAGGACACTTTCTGGCACTGCGCAACTCAGCACATATAGCTAAGATTCATTAACCTTATCAAAGTTCTATTGTCCTCCCACTTAACTTTTCACGAAAATTTCCTTCCAAATAAACTTGACGTTCTAAGTGACAAACACTTTTGTCTTCTGTGTTATGGAGGAATACCCAACGATTATTCAAAATAACCTACAAAGACATGTTCAAAATAACCTACAAAGACATGCGCATCCGACTTTGGTTGTAAACATTTTACTTATGCCTATCATACCAATGTTTAAGAAAGGACAACTTGGGTTCTATCCCAAACCATAACTCATATGGTGTAATTTCAAAGGATCACGATGGAGCTATTTTCAGTGTAAAAGAGGTAGTCTCTAAAGCTATAATATTTAAAATATAATGACAGTTTTATAAATGACACCTTTGATCCTACCATGTCAAACAAGGTTTCATTACATATCTCGAACACTCCATACTACTATGGTGTTTCGAGAAATGCAAATCCATAGAATGATTCCTCAACTCTTCGGTGTTTTCCTGAACTTGTAACTCAAATATCTTCCTTTATGATCCAATCATAAACTTTTTATTTTCTTGTTACAATGATTTTCCTCTTCATCTTGAAAGTCTTTGAACATTTTCAAATGTTTTATACTTCTTCCTCATTAAGTAAATATACACATATATTCACTCCAATTTTCGGAGAAAGCATATGAAGTTGAAATCCATCACTCGTGTCTTCACATAATGGACTACATACATCAATATGTATAAACTCCAACAAGTTAATCGTTCGTTCTTCTTTGGCCTTTGAACGAAGTTTCAATTATCTCTAGGAAAGTCTCATAAGTGTCTTTTGATCAAAATCAAAAGACTCCAAAATTCCGTCAACATGGAGTTTCTTCATGTTTTCTTTCCAATATAATTTAAACGTGGTGTCACTTCTTAAGTGATATTTCAATCATTTGTCTTGCGAATTTTTTTGTATTAGTTTTATGGATGTGATTTCTCCAACTAGACTTGTATATCATCCATCTATTATGGAATACGGAAATTATTTGAACAATCTTTTGTTCTCATAATACCTGATCAAAATAACAATTATTAAAACAAATCTTGTAGGAAAACTTTGATGTCAACAAGAAACAGAACAACACTTTATTTGTTTTCGATAAACATCATCACATATTATCTTGCTAGTTACTTAGGCCATTGTAGTTCATGAATTGTGTTGTTCTGTATGATAATTCACACCAACAAATTCGGTATCCAATACCTAAGAACCATATTGTTTAACAAGCAAAGAATACAACCATACCATGTATATCATCTATATACTTAAGTTGACCAATTCTAGTCTTTTTTTTCTGCCAAATATATTTTTGAAATTCTCTTTCAGCATTTCCCTTTCTTTTTTAAAAGAATCTATCAACATCAAAAGTGGTGCCATACACATGACACATAGTGCAAAGAGTGTATAGTCAAATACTAATATCTTTGGACTTGCACTTTGAAGTAGATCACCATCATCAAATGTTTGGCGTTCTTTCGAATTTCATTCTTTAGTAATCTTTTAGTGTAGTAAAAAATTTACCTACATATTATATTCATCCTTATCATGACAATTTTCATGATCAAGCTACTATAACTTATAACGGCGAATCGCGAGTATAATGTTGCTCTCCAACACCTTTTGGAGGATTAGGATGACTAGCGTCTCCAACCTTTGCAAATTCTCATCAAACATGAGAACATAATTTTTGCCATATTATACTCTATCATGTTTCAACCAAAACATTGTTTCAGATATCGCAATATCTTCCACACATGAGGTCTCTAAAACATCTCTTTCAGCTCCTAGATAACCTTGATACTAAATCAACCTTTTGAATATCAAGGATCATGGAGGCAAACATGATACTTATATACTAACACTGGAATTGTTATTCTTGATTTAATACTAATTATTAAACATCATGGAGTAAACAGAGTTCGCTGAAAGTTTGCAATAGTACTTTAAAACTTTAGATTGACAAAACAATACCAGTTTGTAAATTAACTATCTAGAATTTTATAGTTCTATTATCTCAATTATAACTAAGTGTAAGGTGGTGACTGATGACCCACAAGTGTAGGGGATCGCAACAGTCTTCGCGGGTAGTATTACCCAATTTATTGATTCGATACAAGGGGAGCCAAAGAATACTTGCAAGCCTTAACAACTGAGTTGTCAATTCAGCTGCACCTAGAAATAGTTCTTGCTCACAGAAGTTTGTCAGTAGCAACAGTTTGTAGTAGCAACAAAGGTGAAACAGAGCAATAATGCTGATAAGAACAGTGGGATTCGTGTGCTGTAGGCATAGGGATGGATGGACGGGCGTTGCATGGACGAGTCTAAACATGTAACTTCAAGATCTAGGGCATTGCAGATAAATAAGAATAAGCACCCAAGTACTAAACAATCCTAGGCATGTGTTCCAAATATAGTCATACGTGCTCGCAATGAGAACTTGCACAACATCTTCTGTCCAGCCAGCCCGTGGTAGCGGGGCCTCTAGGGAACTACTGGCAATTAAGGTGCTCCTTTTAATAGAGCACCGAACCAAAGCATTAATACTCCATGAACACATGTGATCCTCACACCACAGCCATCCCCTCCGATTGTCCCAATTATTGTCACTTTGGGGCCTTTGGATTCGGACAATGATATGTGTACACAACTTGCAGATAAGATCACAAACAATACTATCATAATGATTCAATAATAAGTTCAGATCTGAGATAATGGCACTCGGGCCCTAGCGACAACATTAAGCACAACAAGTTGCAACAAAGTCAAATAGGACTAATAGAGATACTAGGCACTATGCCCTAACAGATCTTATTCGATTACATGCTATAACTCATTCAATCCCTACCATCCCCAAGCCTACAGTAGGGTATTACTCACTCATGGATGAGGGAAACATCGGTGGTTGATGGAGATTCGTTGGTGATGGCGATGATCCTCTCCAAATTCCCCGTCCCGACAGGGTGCCAGAACGGAGTTTTTGGATCCGAATCTTGGTTTCTGGTGGCGGCGGCGGAGCGGAAATCTTTCTGGAAAACTATCGAACCCCCCCCTCGGTTTTTAGGTCGAGAGGAAACTTATAGGCACAGGGGGGAGGCCGAGGGGGTGCCTAGGGTGGCTGCACCCCCTAGGCGTGGCCAGAGGTGGGCCCGCGCCTGGCAGGGGTGTGGGCCCCCAGGCCCCTTCTCCGTCTCGTCTTCTGGCTCCGTGGGTCTTCTGGTGAAATATATTTTTAGACATATTTTCCGGGATTTTTCCTAATAGTTGATTTTCTGCACAAAAACAAGACACCAAGGTAATTCTGCTGAAAACAGCGTCAGTGTGTATTAGTTGTATCCAAATCACACAAGTTTAGAGGAGAAACAATAGCAAAAGTGTTCGAAAAAGTAGATACATTTTGGACGTATCAACTCCCCCAAGCTTAGCTTATTGCTTGTCCTCAAGCAATTCAGTTGAAAACTGAGTGCGATAAAAGAACTTTCACAAACACATTTACTTCATATGATGTATATATTCTCAGCACAGGAGTAGATGCTTAAAACATTCATAATAAGAAGTATGCAACCAAGTCCACTCAATAATCATTGCAAGCTATGACGAGAAACCAACTCAATAATAATAAGTAGCATGGAACATAAACATAAGCAACATTGCAATGCTCATAGTAAGGTATGATAGAGTGGTATCTTGCTTGCCTTTGTTTATAGAGCACAATATAAATGCTGAGGCACCTCTGAAGTTCAAGTGAAGACTAGAAGTAAAGATATCAGAGATACAAGCATCAAAGTCATGACATAATTAACCAAGTTTTGTAACAAACACAAGAACGACAACTATGCTCTCAACAAGGTGCTTATAGAATAAGTGGTGACTCAACAAGGTTGTGAAAACGTTTTTGAAAAGTTTGAAAGGCTTCCTAATGCTGAAAGGAAGGTACTCATTAGCTTTGAGATCTCATTGCCCCTATCATAGGCATCTTCATGTGGTTAAGGTGAAAGTGAGGTCCAATCTGAGTTATATGCTTGACAGACCATAAACTGAAAATCCAATTTCCCTTGAGTACGAGGGCCGCTCCGCATGCTACTCAACTTTGGTCACCTGCAAGTTCTTGTCATTGTAAATACATGCATATCATAGAGAACCGCCAACTGGGTACCCCTTGCACATGATACAGGAGCTATCCCGCGATCAAAATGACAAGGCAAGCAGACAATGAGCATCTCAGCGATCTTTTATTTACTATGTGCATAGATTTTTATTGAGGGTGCTTCACAAAATGCTTATTATGGTGGTGTTGCAAGTTTCCACCATGATTAGGCATGGCTTAGGCTAGCGGCATAGGCGTTTCTCTAACACAATATATATACTCCATGAACTCACAAGCTCCCCTTTTATTTCACACCGTCGACATCCGCAAACAAAAGAGCAAAGTATCAACTAGATAAGATATCCAAAAAGTGTTGAAAGCGTTTCCCGTGGCAGCACGGTTCTTCTGACTCCCAACATATAATTTGCAAGCATATAACTTTCATGGACATGTCATAATGGTTCAAGATTATTAAGTGCAAGGAATAAACTGTGCCATCAAGTTTGTGAGAGCTTTACTAACTAAGTTTCTCAAAACAGACAAACATTTTATTTGGAAGAAAACAAGGCATATAGAATATGCACTGAAATAGCAAACGATGCTAATAGGTAGGTATGGTGGACACAGTTGGCAATATTGGTTTTGGGGAGTTGGAAACACAGGTAGATCTCATACTCAGTGCAAGTGAAGGCTAGCAATAGAGAGGGAGCGACAAACGAGAGAGCAATAACTGACATAATCATGCTTGCAACAAAACAGGACTAATTATGGCATGAAAGTGATACAAGAACTCTGAGACAAAATAAATCATCGAGGCTTACTGACTATTGACTAGTCATATGCATGCGTGAGCATGTGCCAAGTCGATTCACATGAAACTTCCAGAGGAGGATACCACAATATCATACCAAAATATGAATAAAACAATGCAAGAAAACATTCATATGACATGCTACAAACTATTAGCAAGCTGGAGCTAATCATAGACAAGAAAGAACTACTAAGAATCCATCAGTAACACACTCCTTACCATGAATAGACTAAGCATGCTCACAATGATGAGTATATGTACAAAAACGAAACAAATAGAGTTCGTTACCAGCCTCTTACCACTCCTCGAGTTATCTTAATCTTCATTATTGCCCTTCACTTGTGTGACTTGAATAATAACATGAAAACCAAAATCCACTGAAGACGGCTGAACCCTGCAAAGAAATCACAAAACCAAAGAAGAACAACAAATATTTTTGGTGTTTTCAATTTTTCAAACAAGCCAACAAAGCAAAAGCAAACCAAGCAAAGCAAAATATTTTTGGATTTTTTTCTTTTAAGGCAAACCAAAGCAAAGAAATAAAGAAACAAACCAAGAGAAACAATGAAAATATTTTTAGTATTTTTGTGTTTTTGAGAAAGAAGCAACAAGAACCAAAAAGAAAGCGAAACGATGGATATACAAAGAACCAACCGAACATGATATATAGATGAGTGTGATGTCGGTATACCTCCCCCAAGCTTAGGCTTTTGGCATAAGTGGGGATCAATCCCATGGTGCCCAAGTAGATGCACCTCCATAGTACGACGAGGAGGCTCCCTCGTCCTGGTACGAGCTCGAGGACTCTCCAGTGTAGTGTACAGCGGGGTCATACGAGAGTGCTTCCTCATGAAAGTGTCCATAGAAGCTAAGAGGGTGCATCTTGTCATCCATCTCCTCCTTGGAGTGTGACAAAGGTCCCTGATAAATACTGAACAAAGTGGTTTGGGGGAGAGGGATCTCTCTCTCTTCCCCGTCAATAAACAACATTTTATAGACCAAGTTCTCAAGGGTAGAGCCATTGGTGACAAAGTGGTGCGCCTTCATGGCAGCAAGATCAAGCCTCTGAGGAGCCAAAATTGTATCATTTGGATCAACAACAATGTCCAAGGCAGTAACAACACACATAGCAATAACTCCCCCATAAATGGGTTCCTTAGCAGTTAAACGACGAGCAATGAGAGAACCAAGATTGTACTTGGTATCATTGTTGAGCACAACAGCTAGGAAGGCCAAATGATAGCTAGAAATATTTATAGTATTCTCACTACCAAGAACACTATTGGCAAGATAGTAAGTGAAGTACCTGATGGCTGGAAGCTCAATGTTTCTTATATTTCCCGGTTGAGCCCTACGGTTATCATCATTGGTTATCCAGCGGTAAAGCTCCAACAAATCAGCGGGTTAAGCTGGAATCTTCTTTGCTGACCCAGCTGTACCAAGTCCCAGAGCCTCACAAAATTTCTTCAACGTCATATGGTAAGACCTACCATAAATCTTGAAAGAAACATCTGGACTAAACATGCTATTAGTAAAGGAGAAGCTCTCCGCAAATGTTTTAGTAAGCGTAGCATATTGCGCGCTCTCATCCTGCATAAGACTTGTTAGACCAGCCCTCCGAACCAAGGTCATAAATTCATCAAAAATCCTAGCAGCCCGCAAGAAGGTTTGGCAAGGAAAAGCGGAGGGGTGCGCATCCCCCTCATCTCCCTCGTCGCCAAAACGCGGAGTGATGAGATCCTCATTGTATGAGGGCCTAGCATGGGAGGATGATCTTGAAGGCCTTGTCCTTCTAGGTGCATCACTCTCAAATATCTCTCCAAATGTGTGGTTGTCCATGACCACTCTCTTCTGAAAATTTTAGACAAACATCAAACCAAGTGATTTCCAAGTTGATAAATGATGAGAAATTACTATAGGAACTTGCTAGAGGGATACACATGCATCAAAATGAAATCTCTAAGCATAGAACAAGCATGCAAGCTCACACAACCTGTCACCTATAGCAGCAAAGTACTCAAGATACAATCTACCAATCACAAATCTAATTGGACAAGTGGAGGAGGCACATACCAAGGAGCAATCCCTCCAAAAATCAGCAGCAAAGATGGGCTGAGCAAGGAGATCTAAAATCACGAGCAAGAGCAGCAAGAACTAGAGCTTGAGCAAGTTTTCCGGTGTTTTTCGGGAGAGAGAAAGAAGATGGTGTTGTGACCTTGGATCAATAAAAATCCTAAGTCCATGTGATTTACATGCTAGTCCCTGGATCAATAGCTAGCACTCACAGTCGATGAATATCATGTAAAACACATAGTCATTATTACACGAAGAATCCAGAGTATAAAATTATTACAAATTTTCTTAGCATTAAGCTAGCTCAAAATAACAGTGGAAACATAAAGCAGCTTGAGTCCATCAACGCCCCAGGCTTGTTGAGTGTAGACTCGCGATCCCTACGCACCTTTAAATCTTTGGATTCTGCACACAAGACGTGCAGCCAACAAGTTGGGTCAATACTTTGAATGTATTGGCAAATTACACCAAGGAAAAAAAAGACTAACTCTACATGCAAGGCTAGTTTAGGCTGTGGAGTTTATTTGATCAAAGCTAATTTTCTTAAGTATGGAAAAGGAGAGAGAATTTCCCTACTTTGTAAACATTTGCTTAAGTAATATATAGTCGAATGGCACACGAGGATATTACTCACCAAGTGTCCAAACAACCTAACACTTGGATATTACTCACCAAGTTCCCAAAACCCTCCCAATAGCGATATGACTCACGCCTTTGTTTTTTAGAAAACTTTAAGATTTGAAAGACAGAGAGGAAGATCCTTCAGATGCTCAATGTTGTTCTATTTCCGTGAACACGGCTGATCGATAAGATTGCAATACTCTCGACAGTTTGTGCACTTTACCCACAATCCACGATCAAGTCCTTTTACAGACAAGACCATGGCGAGGCTTTCCCTTAGTAGCCCCTCTACCTTCTGGATCCAACCGTGCCAAGAACCTCCAAATGTTGGTACCCAGGTGGAGGTTTCCCACTAAGTACTAGGCCCAGACAGAGCTCATATGTATTATGGTTGCACTGGAAGCTTCTGAATTCTGAAACATGGCAGACTTCTTTGATTCCTGGGCGGCCGTCCTCCACCAAAATCTCACACGTTGACCCAACAACCATTCCACCTAGAAGAAAACTTAGTTTTTATTTGAAGTGGATTTGAGAAGGAAAATATAGCTCAAGAGAGCCTTTATACTTAGAAGAATTCCTTGTCTTTCGAACCCCCCAATGGTACTTTATATATATAGCATAACAAGGACTTAGCAAAAACAGTGGGACCTATTAGGAGGGGGAAAATCCTAAGTATAGAGCTACTCATGGTATACTACAAAATCATCGCACTTGCAAAATAATTCTAAGAAAATTTTACTAGAACATCCTACACATGCATACTACAGAATTTGAAAATCATATGCATAAAATAAAAACTGGGACAAAATTATGAACAAGTGGTGTAACTTGCCTTGATCCGAGCACCACTCTACAGAATAGTACTCCTCAGCGCACTCCGAACAATCTAATGAAACACAAACATAGATTTAATCACAACTTGCACAAAATAATGCCACAGAAATAATATGCATGCATGCATGCAACATGGTAATATGCAAGATTGTGTTCTAATTTGACCAAGGTATCCTTCTTGGGTTGCTAATGTGTTGGTTATGTTGTTAGTATTAATTTCCTACATATTTTAATCAATTTGGATATTTATTTTAATTTGTAGGCTCATATGGAGATCCAACCATCTAATCATCCCCGAAACAGATCTAAAGATCTTAAGCAAGATTTTATAATTTTAGTCACTAGGCATTGTAAAAACAAAGCCAACACAACAAGAATCAACTAAAACGGAGTTCTAATTATTTTTCTATGAATTAAATACTCTAAACTAGAGATTAAATCCTACACAGAAAATACTACTGCAAACTCACAAAATTAATACAGATCTGTGTTCTACACAATTTTGTGAATCCAATAGTATAACAAACGCAATTTTTGGCCAAGCGGTTGAATTTCTATGAATTTCGCAAGATTTAGATATAATCTGCCAATTCAAAACTAACCCTAACATATTCGCGACAAGTGGCAGCTCCTGGTTGGCCTTGGCTAGGTGACGCGATGCTGACGTTGCGCGCTGACGCGAGCGTGCCACGCGGCACCACGCGATTCATCGGTACCCCTTCGATTTAAAGGTCCTAATCTACGTCATTCATCCAAGATCTAAGGGCTGCGAGAGGAGGACGAGCTCACCTTCCTTCCTGGCGGTGGGTGGCGCAGCGGTGGACAGCGACGGCGTTTCGGTGTCCTCGGGGAAGATGAAATAGGCACATATGATTGTCTCCTCCTCGCGGTCTCGACCATAGCCTTGGATAGGGTCCTCTCCTCCTCGAGCGGTGGTGGCGATGAGTTCCCTCCCGCGGCTCCGGCGAGAAATCGGTGGCGACACGCTGCGGTAGACATCGAACAAAAAGGATGAGCCGAAGCTGTCGAGCGTGAGGATCATGGTAGAGAAGAAAATAAGGAGAGGGGGAGCTTCTGTTGTCGATTACGCCAACATACCAAAGGTCAACGGCGACTCGATCTAGCGAGATTGGAGACGAGGGGCTAGGGTTTTTTGCAGCTTGAAACAAAGGAGGGTCATGGCGGTATTTATTAGCTGGCTGGGGGAGTCCGGTTGGATATGGAGATGGGGTGGCGAGGTCGTTCCGTGGCCGACGGGGACTCGGTGGTTCCGATTTCGTCGGGGGGAGGGATGACAGGTGGGGTCGGGCGGTCAGTGGGAGATGGCGCCTGCGGGCTGGCGCTGGTGCTGGCGGGCTGGCACTAGCGGCCCAGTTAGTTAGGCGACGCGCGCGCTGGCGGCTGCGTGCTGCGGCCCAGCTAGGTTAGGCTTTTAGTTTTTTTATTCTTTTTAGTAATTTCTGTTGTACCAAAACTTCAATAACTTTTGCATAACAAGTACAAAACTAGTGAAACCAATTTATAAATTTTTGTATTAATAAGGTGGTCATCATAGAACCAGAAAATATTATTTTTACAAAGCTTTAGGAAGGCCAAGCAAGGTAAACCCCTTCTTGTCCATATAGAGGAGTTTTTATTAGGGTTTTGTTAGGGTTTGGTGGTAGGGTTTTTGATGCAACTTTAACTTGTAGGATGCAATGATGCAAGGATGATGCATGCTTCTAGTAACACCTTAATAAAAAAACTAGGATGTTACAGATGGCTGTGAGGGGGCACCTTGAAGGGGGCTAGGTGGGCCAGACCCCCTAGGCGCCACCCATAGGTAGGTTGTGCCTACCATGGGCGTGGTGGCCTAGGGTGGCCCCCTAGATCACTTTAGGTTTCTCTCTACCCCTTTTTTTGAGGAAAAAATTATTTTGAATTTTTTGGGATTTTTCGGGAAACTTTATTTTTGGCCAATTTTCAGGGTATGAAAATTGATTTTCTCGCAGAAACAGTTTTTTCAGAAGAAGCAAAAGCAAACCAAAAGCCAAACTACAGGAGCTCTAAGACAAACTAACAAGCAAACAACTAACAAAACCAAAGCTAGCAAAAGAAAGGCAAAGACTAGGAAGGAGAAAAGTAAAAGAAAGCAAGTATAACCATACTGAAAACATTATTTTGTTCATTAAAATCCTTTTGTTAACAAGGTTGATCAAGTATTGTTACCAAAACAATCTTATATGAAACAAAAATTTGCATTCCACAAGGTGATTATGTTACCTCATACTTGATAGCAATGGTCCCAATCATAATAGTTTCAAAATTTCTTGTGGAATGGGACAATATATTTCTCCAACCTTGATGCTCTCAATATTTTCAATGAAATTCAGGCAATAGGTCTTAACAACCTTCTTGGGGAAATAAACAATATGCTCTTTGTCATCTATATTGAATGTTACTTTTCCTTGATTACAATTAATGACAGCACCTGCAGTATTAAGAAAAGGTCTCCCAATAATAATAGACATATTATCATCTTCAGGCATTTCAAGCACAACAAAATCAGTCAAAACCAAACAATTATGAGCCACTTGAACAGGAACATTCTCACATATACCAACAGGAATAGTAGTTGACTTATCAGTCATTTGCAAAGATATATCAGTTGGTATCAACTTTTCTAGTTGGAGTCTCTTGTAGAGAGAAAAAGTCATAACACTAACTCCAGCTCCCAAATCACATAAAGCAGTGTTGGAGATATGCCCAAGAGGCAATAATAAAGTAGGTTATTATCATATCTTCATACTTATGATAAATGTTTACATACCATGCTATAATTGTATTAACAGGAAACATTAATACTTGTGTGATTTGTAAACATAAAAGAGTCCCTAGTAAAGCCTCTTGTTAAACTAGCTTGTTGGTTAATATATGATCATGGTTTCCTGATCATGAACATAGAGATGTTATTAACAACAGGGTCATATCATTAGGAGAATGATGTGATGGACATACTCCTATAGTTAAGCGTAGCATAAAGATCAAATCATTTCAATAGTTCAATTGCTATATGCTTTCTGATACATAGTAACCTAATTCCTTCGACCATGAGATCATGCATATCACCTTTTCCGGATGGATGCTTTGATGTCATCAAACACCACACCGTAAAGGGGTGGCTATAAAAGTGGCATTGAGTGTTCAGAAAGTATTGGTTGAAACACATGGATCAAGAGTGGGATTTGTCCATCCATATGACGGATAGATATACTCTGGGCCCTCTCGGTGGAATGTCATCCAATTGGCTTGCAAGCATGTGGCTCACAAGGGATCACATATCACGGAACGAGAAAATAGTACTTATCGATGCGAGGTTGAACTAGGTATGCGAGATACCAGCGATCAAAACCTCGGATAAGTAAACTATCGTGAGACAAAGGGAAATTGGTATCGTATGTAAGTGGTTCATTCGATCACAGAGTAATCGTAGAAATATGAGGGAGCCATATGAATTTCCAGATTCCTCTATTGGTTATTGTTCGGAGAAGTGTCTCGATCATGTCCGCATAATTCACGAACCGTAGGGAGACACACTTAAGGATTCGACGTTGTTTGAGTAGTTATGGTATTATGAGAAAGAGACCGAATGTTGTTCGGAGTCTCGGATGGGTTCCGGGATATCACGAGGTGATCCGGAATGGTCCGGAGAATAAGATTCATATAAGGAAAGTCCCGTTTCGGAGTTCGGGAATGATTCCGGTGTTTTCATCGGGAATGTTCTAGAAGGTTCTGGAATGTCCGGCACTCCGGAGGGGAAGGGGTACATGAATGTGTCATTGCATTGGAATGATTGCATCATGTACTAAGTGTTCTCGCTGTTCCAAATATAGGATTATATTGAATCCCAAACTGAAAATTCAAAAGGCCAGTTTGAAAGTCAAACGGCTAAAACAGGAAACTGTGGGAAACAAGCAAGAGGAGGTTGAAACCGACTTGGGGGAGGAGTCCCTCCTCTCCAAGCCGGCGCACCACCTAGGACGAGTTGGGGAGGGACTCCCCTACCTCCCCTTGGCCGCCGGCCCTCCTCCACCTATAAGAGGAGGGGCAGGGCCTCCTCCTCTAGACACACAAGTTCCTAGCCTCTAAATCTAAACGTTAGCCCTAGACTCCGGTTTAGAGCCGCTTTGGTTTAGAGCTTCTAATTGCACTAGCCTTCGGATTAGAGCCTTCTAATTGGTGTGTCTAAACCCTAGACCACTAATAGCTCTTTCATACTCCACCATACTCGCTCCGGCTTAAGGCGAAGCCTGGGATCTCCCTCTACTTCCGGTACCACGCCGTTGTCTTTGTCGGAATCGCGAGGAGAGTGCTACAACCTCATTGCCTGCTGGAACAAGGAGAGGAAGGTCTTCGTCGAAATCTTGAACGTGTGACCGATCAAGGGAGCGCTGCGACGCATGGCCGGAAGGATCGTCTACGCGATCTTGAGATCGGAAGTGTACGACTACATCACCCACGAGAATCTGCTCTCGTTAACCGCTTTGGAATCTTCGAGGGTAAGTTATTCCATCGACTCGTTGCTACAATCTATTAGATATATCTTGGCTTGTTTGTTTGTATGCGATAGAATTTTTTGTTTTCCATGATAAGAACCCCTACAGTGGTATCAGAGCCGTGTCTATATGTAGATCTGTTGCACGAGTAGAACACAATGGTCATTGTGGGCATTGATGCTTTTATTGTCGATTGCTTCTTGTGTACTTTGCATCTTGCGGTATGTTGGGATGAAGCGGTCCGGGCTAACCTTACATGACATCGTTCATGAGACTTGCTCCACACTTGACATGCAACTTGTATTGCATAAGTGGCTTTATGGTGCTGTTTCTCCTAGCATAGTTAAGATCCAATTTACAACGGGTGATTAACAATACTAGTATCAATGTTGTGGTTCTTGTTCGTAAGTTAGAACGACACTTATTGAAAGCCCCAAACCACGTAAAACATGCAAAGAAAATTAGAGACGTCTAACTTTGTTTTGCAGGGGTGTGCTGTGATGTGATATGGCCATGATTGTGATTATATTTGATGTATGCAATGTTCCTTATTGTAAGTTGGCAACCGGCAGGAGCCATATGGTTGTCTTTAAATTCTGTTAAGACCCGCGTGTCTATTCAAAGTAGTTGTAATAGTTGAAGCTGGCGGACGACAACCATGGAGCAGCGTCATTGACCTTGATGCAATGTCGGTGATGATGGAGATCATGTTCGTGCTAGAAGATGGAGATCGGAAGCACAAAGAAGAAAGGCCATATCATATCACATATTATGAATTGCATGTGATGTTAATCCTTTATGCATCTTGTATTGCTTAGTAGACGGCGGTAGCATTATAAGATGATCCCTCATGCACATGAATTTCAAGTCATAAAGTGTTCACCCTTAGTTAGCACCGTTGCTAAAGCTTGTTGTTTCGAAGCACCACGTGATGATCGGGTGTGTTAGATTCTACAAGTGTATACAACGTGAGCAAGCCAGATTTGCTCATGAAGAAACTAAGGTTTGATCTTGACGAGCCTAGCATGTACAGACATGGCCTCAGGAACACGGATTACCGAAAGGTAGAGCATGAGTCATATAGTAGATATGATGAACATGTTGATTGTTCGCCATTGAAGCTATATCAACTCTCGTGATGATCGGTTTTGATGTGGTGGATTTGGTTCGTGTGATCACTAAAACAATGTGAGGGATATTGTTTTGAGTGGGAGTTCACCTAGATTAATTTAATTATTAATTAGAACTCAATTTATCATAAACTAAATCAAAGTGAATTTGCATAGTTGTTGTAGTCATTGGCATCCGTTTACCACCTTGCGCTTAGTTATAATTGAGATGATAGAACTATAGAATTCTGGTTAGTTACTTTACGAACTGGTATCGTATTGTTTTGAAGTGTTAATCTAAAGCTTAAAGTCCTATTGCAAACTTTTAGTAAGTTCCGGTTACTCCATGAAGTTTAATAATTAGTATTAAATCAAGAGTAACAATTCCAAGTGTTAGTATATAAGTATCATGTTTGTCTCCATGATTCTTGATATTCAAAGGATTCTCTTAATATCAAGGTTATCTAGGATCTGAAAGAGTTGTTTCAGAAACCATGGTGTGTGGAAGATATTGTGATATCTGAAACGAAGTTTTGGTTGCAACATGATAGAGTATAATATGGCAAAGTTCATGTTCTCATATTTTGATGAGAATTTGCAAAAGGTTGGAGACACTTGTTGTTCTAATCCTCCAAAAGGTTTTGGATAGCAACATTATACTCATAATTCATCGTTATAAGCTAAAAGTAGCTTGATCATGGACGATTCCATGATAAGGGTGAATATTTGATGTAGGTAAAATGTTTACTACACCAAGAGATTACTAAAGAAAGGAATTTGAAAGAACACCAAACATTTGATGATGCTGATCTACTTCAAAGTGCAAGTCCAAAGACATTGGTATTTAACTATACACGCTTTGGACTATATGTCATCTGTATGACGCCACTATTGATGTTGATAGATTCTTTCAAACAGAAAAGGAAATATTGAAAGAAAATCTCATAAATATATGGCAGAAAGGAAAAAGACTAGAATTGTTCAGTTTAAGTATATAGATGATATACATGTTATGGCTATATTCTTTGCTTATTAAACAATGTGGTTCTTAAGTATTTAATACTGAATTTGTTGGTATGAATCGTCATACGAAACAACAGAATTCATGAACTACAGTGGCCTAAGTAATTAGCAAAAGAATATGTGATGATGTCCATCGAAAACAAATAAAGGGTTATTGTGTTGCTCGTTAAACATCAAAGCTTGCCTTCAAGATTTGTTTTATCAGGTATTATGAGAACAAAAGGGTTGTTCAAATAATTGCCGTAATCTATAAAAGATGGATGATTCACAAATCTCGTTGGAGAAATCACATCCATAAAACTTGTGCTAAAAATGTTGAAAGACAAATTGATTGAAAGATCACTTAGGAAGTGACATCGCCGTTTAAATTATATTGGAAAGAAAACGTGAAGAAACTCCATGTGGATGGAATTTTAGAGTCTTTTTGATTTTGATCAAATGACGCTTGTGAAACTTTCCTAGAGATAATTAAAACTTCGTTCATAGGCCAAAAAGGAACGAATGGCTAGCTTATTGGAACTTGTACATATTGTTGTACGAAGTCCATTATGTGTAGTGAAGAGCGATGGATTTCAACTTCATATGCTTTCTCCAAAAATTTGAGTGAATATATGAATATTTACTTAATATGGATGAAGTATGAAACATTTGAAAAGTTCAAAGATTTTCAAGATGAAGTGCAAAATCATTGTAACAAGAATATAAATAGTTTATGATAAGATCATAAAGGAAGATATTTGAGTTACAAGTTTAGCATAATACCTAAGATTTAAGGAATCGTTCCGTGGATTTGCATTTTCCCGAAACACCATAAGAGTATGGAGCGTTCGAGATATATAATTAAACCTTGTTTGACATGGTAAGATCGAAGGTGTAATTCATAAAACTGTCATTATATTTTAAAGATTAAAAGCTTTAGTGATTACCGTTTTTCCACTGAAAAGAGCTCCATCATAATCCGTTGAAATGACACCATATAAAGTTATGGTTTGGGATAAAACCCAAGTTGTCCTTTCTTAAACATTGGTATGCTATGCATAAGAAAGATGTTTGCAACCAAAGTCGGATGAACCTGTCTTTGTATGTTATTTCGAATAACTGTTAAGTAATCCTCCATAACATCAGAGATAAAAGTGTTTGTCACTTAAAACGTCAAGTTTCTTTGAGAAGGAATTTTTCGTGAAAAGTTAAGTGGGAGGACAATAGAACTTTGATAAGGTTAAAAGAACCTTAGCTATATGTGCAGAGTTGCGCAGCGCCGAAAAGTGTTCCGGAGGCAGCAACAATGCTCATGGCTCACGTACCTCAAAGGTTGTGGTCACGGAGATCCAAGTTCCTATTGAAACAAGTAGGTCGGATGAACAATCAAATATCAAGATTTGAGGGTTGAATCATTATTTGAGAATAATGAACCGACTACATGCAAAGAAGCAATGATGGGCCCTGACTCCGTCAAATGGCTTGAAGCCATAAAATTCGTGATAGTTGCATACATGAGAAATCAAGTTTTGAACTTGAAGGACCCTCGAGAAAGGTGTAAGACCTTACAGTTGTGTCTGGATCTATAAAGAAATAGACATGGATGTTTCACATCTATAATCGACATATTGGGAAAGAGTTTACAACAATGTTCAAAGGTTGACTATGATAAGATTTGATCTGTCATAGTGATATTTAGTCTAGACGGATTAATGTAGCAACCACTACATATAATTTGATATATGGTAGTTGAATAAACAAAACAAGTTCTTCTAATAGAATCGTTACCTAGGACATGTGCATAACACGGTCCATAGGGTTTTGTTAATTCAAAGGATGCTAAAAGCATATGCAAACTTCAATGGTTGAAGTGAGCATCGCGGAGTTGGAATCTTCACTATGATGAAATTGTTAAAAGAGTTTTAATTCATCAGAGACAATGAAGATGCTTGCGTTTGCAAGAAATTAAGTGGGAGCGCTAAGACATGTTTCTAATACATTATGTGGAAGACATATTGTTGATTGGAAATAATGTATCTTTTATTAACACATATTAAGAATTTCATCTCGATGAAAGACTTAGGCAAAACCCAAATATTTGGCATCAATAGATGCTAATATGGTTGTGCCAGAAGTACATAGACGATATATTGAATGAGTTCAATATAGAAACTACAAGAAAGGTTCTTGTCGCACAGAAAGGATTGAATGAGTTCAATATTGATGATATATTCAAGTGTATTGACATTTGGTAAGTGAAACAAAGATTCAAGTATAGATTGATACTTGATGTATGAAATCACAAAGAATATTTATATCAATCATACTGTGATATGTACAAATCCAGATATGTCCTATGCTCTAAATGTTATGAGCATATACCAGAATAATTCATAAGATGATCATTGGACAATAGTAAGGATATTCTTATGATCTTTTGGAAGAACTAAGAGTATATTATTTGTATAAGTGACAAATAGATGGTTAGTTCATTGTAAAAGTACTACATTGATACTAGTTTTGTCACAAAATACAAATTAAGTTTATCTCAAGCTAAACTAAGGGTGGCACAATTTAATGGAAAGTGAGTTCCATAATGGATTTGGATGAGTTCCAAAGTTAAGACATTGTGATAGATACTACAACAAAAGGCTAAGTATATGACTGCTATTATAGCAGCTAAAGAGGGCATTTGTGTCAAGTAGTTTGTTATCAAACTAGGTGTAGTTCACAGCGGGATAATACTATGAAGATATATTGTACGACAATATTATCAACATGTTTTAACCCCGAAGAACTAAAGGTCACACCAAAGGACCAAATTTGTATGAAGCTATCTCATTGGAGAATGAGTGATGCATAGAGACGCAAAGACATGCAATTACACACGGACCTGGAAGTGTCAGATCCGGAGATCAGTTGACCACTAGCAATCGTGTACATACAACACCATAAAGCCATAGGTGTTGAATACACAAAGGTTTGAAACTAGATTATTGACTCTAGTGCAAGTGGGAGACTGTTGGAGATATGCCCAAGGGGCAATAATAAAGTAGGTTATTATCATATCTTCATACTTATGATAAATGTTTACATACCATGCTATAATTGTATTAACAGGAAACATTAATACTTGTGTGATTTGTAAACATAAAAGAGTCCCTAGTAAAGCCTCTTGTTAAACTAGCTTGTTGGTTAATATATGATCATGGTTTCCTGATCATGAACATAGAGATGTTATTAACAACAGGGTCATATCATTAGGAGAATGATGTGATGGACATACTCCTATAGTTAAGCGTAGCATAAAGATCAAGTCATTTCAATAGTTCAATTGCTATATGCTTTCTGATACATAGTAACCTAATTCCTTCGACCATGAGATCATGCATATCACCTTTTCCGGATGGATGCTTTGATGTCATCAAACACCACACCGTAACAGGGTGGCTATAAAAGTGGCATTGAGTGTTCAGAAAGTTTTGGTTGAAACACATGGATCAAGAGTGGGATTTGTCCATCCATATGACGGATAGATATACTCTGGGCCCTCTCAGTGGAATGTCATCCAATTGGCTTGAAAGCATGTGACTAGCTCACAAGGGATCACATATCACGGGAACGAGAAAAGAGTACTTATCAGTAACGAGGTTGAACTAGGTATGCAGAGATACCGACGATCATAACCTCGGATAAGTAAACTATCGTGAGACAAAGGGAAATTGGTATCGTATGTAAGTGGTTCATTCGATCGCAAAGTAATCGTAGAAATATGTGGGAGCCATATGAATTTCCAGATTCCTCTATTGGTTATTGTTCGGAGAAGTGTCTCGATCATGTCCGCATAATTCACGAACCGTAGGGAGACACACTTAAGGATTCGACGTTGTTTGAGTAGTTATGGTATTATGAGAAAGAGAACGAATGTTGTTCGGAGTCTCGGATGGGATCCGGGATATCACGAGGTGATCCGGAATGGTCCGGAGAATAAAATTCATATAAGGAAAGTCCCGTTTCGGAGTTCGGGAATGATTCCGGTGTTTTCATCGGGAATGTTCTAGAAGGTTCCGGAATGTCCGGCACTCCGGAGGGGAAGGGGTACATGAATGTGTCATTGCATTGGAATGATTGCATCATGTACTAAGTGTTCTCGCTGTTCCAAATATAGGATTATATTGAATCCTGTAACTACCTCGGTGAATTACGCTCCTAGCTACAAGCCTGGATGAACGGTAGTGGTTGAAATAGTACGGTGGGGCCCCAAAAGCCACTCACGGGTAGACCTTTCGGCCGTCCCAACCACTTCCAATTCATCGGGACCTGTCTCGGCGTGTCGGCGTGCGAAGGGATCAAATACATACACAAATGAGTATGTATGCAAGCCACCATACAAGAGTACATCAGAGCCATACCATCTAGAAAGAAATAAAATATAGCAACGCCATACGGCAAGATTCAAATGACCTAGATAGATCTAATATTTTAGGATACTTCCTCATACAACACACATCGAGTATCATGCGGGCGGCAAACAAGTCCGAGTACGGATAAGAAGCAAATCGGCATAAGATGCCATAGAAATAAGCACATCCCAACCACGTATCTCACGGACCCCGTTCCGGAATCTCTACACCGAGCGATCGTTGCCCACATCATCGCCTCTTCCACCCAGATCCGTCCTGCGAGGTACCATTCATCGAACCAATAATTTATCGTGTGAGACCCTAAATTTTCGCAAGACTTAATGCCTCTAAAGGGGACACAACGGGTGACGAATTGCAGCAAAAGATAAACCATAGCAGTTCTACAGATAAACGCTAACCATCCGCCTATCCAAAGATAGACGGATGTCCGTGAATTAAGGACAACAGTTATGACAGTAATTTCATCAGATCCATCCTCCTCGCTACCAACGAGGCGGACGAACACCCCATCCGTTGGAAATTTTATTAACCATTCCATGAGAGTTGCACTATTTACTAGACAAATTACTTAGTCGATTAAAGCGGTACTTTAGTTATGCTTGTCTATGATCGAGTGCTCCAAGTCGTCCATAACGCGGACACGGCTTTGAGAAAGTTTTACCGGCGGGTGCACCAATAGCAACACACGCCGATCAACCTCGGAAAAACCAAATCAAAACCCAACGAGGCTTTCACGACAAAGCAATCACAGATTCAGAATTATTTCGGGGCCACCCCATTGAGTAGACCCATAGCGAAGTTAGCCGACTTGAGACGGACTCAAGGTTTGCGTCAATGGTCAGAACGATCGGGAACCCGAAAGTGTGGCTGGGCTTGTCGATACCGAAAACATTCCGCTTACCTAAACAAGATGTGCTCCTCGCTGTCGTAATAAACAGTAGCATGGCATAAGTACAGGATAGTAAATAAAACCTCAAACTAGTTTGTGGCCCCAAGAAATAAGACGGAATCAAGCTCTGGCTCAGGGGGGTCCCATATACCTCCCGGATGTGGATAGCGCGAGAAATCAAGGAACAGGCTTCAAGTACTCGGGGTCTTACGGGACACAAGTGAGCAGGAAGAACCAAGTAGCAGATGTTGCTCACCGGTGCCACTTTCATTAGTTATCCCATTACTACTCAGGTTAAGTTGTTTAGGTACCTCGTTATCCAACAGACTCTCACATACCCTACACATGCTGTTCTACGACTCGCATGGCTCAAACAACTCCTGTAGTAATGGCTCATAGGATGGAGGAACAAGCTTGGTGGGGTTTAAAAGTAAAGGCTATGCATACTTGGGATTCAATTTAATGCAATCGCGACTCAATGATGCAAGAATAAGATAGAGCAATAGGTACTGTATGTATGCAAGCATGTGGAAGTGCTTGCCTGGCAACTCAGTTGAAGCGAGAGACGGATCTGGGTAGTGCTCCTGGTTCTCTTGATATATCCCACCTTTCGGCGTCTATTCGAAAGAAGAACCAAACAAGCAAGGGCCAACATAAATAAAGTGCACAAGCATAGGAATAAAATGCGACAAGCAAACAATCATGCCATGATGAATGATGCACAAGTTGCATGGAAATAAGTAGCATGGCATGGGTGAGGTGTGAAAGACAAGAATAACATTTTAATGGGGGTTTTGGATCACATTTGTTGCCATATTAGTTGCTGTACACTATATTTTTATATGATGCATGCTGCAATTGAAGTCATGGATAGCATAAACGGAAAGGTCTCGTCGAGCTGATCATTTTAGACATATCATTTGTTAAATTTGAAATTATAAAGCTAAAGTTATTAATTATTTAAGTTCTAGTGGCATTTGTGGTAATTTAATTCAACTTGGAATTTTAAATGTGCAAAAGGCAATTTAAATGGCATATTTGAAATCCTTACATTTTTCTGATTCAAAAACATATATCATTTGCATTATTTGGATTTATAATTGAAAAGTTATTTAAAATCTGATTTGAATTTGATTTTGAATTAATTGAATTAGATTTGAAATAAACAGACAAGGCAGAAACTTTTTACACCCATCTACAGCTAGCTCCAGCCCGACAGATGGGCAGGCGGCAGAGGCCTGTGGCCAAAAAACTTCGCCGCGGCTAGCTAGCCTAGGAGATGACAGTGGGGCGGTGGCATGAGCCCTACGCCAATGAGTGGACGCCTTGGCGGCCACGCCTTGTGAGGAGGACCGCGGGTTGCTAGATCGAAACATCGGGAACCTTTTTGCAAAACTGCACAAAGACAGACGTGTGGGGCCGAGGGAGTGCGGGTTGACGCAGACAAAACGTGGGGGGGTATGTGCACGCGACCGCAGCGCCTGTTCCTCTTCTGCATCTCGGCAGCGGTCGATGCGCGACAGACGCAGCCTTGGCGCGGAGGATCGATCTCTCGACACAGGGCTGGCGGCGGCTGCCGGTGGATTGGGCTAGGTGACGGAGAGGTGGGCGCGGCCTAGCTAGGGCTTCGCGGCCTTCTGGCAGGCGGACGGCCGGCGCCTGAGCATGCACGACGAAACGTCCGGCGAATCTAGGGCGGCACGGAGAGGCGGACCGTGTCAGGGAGGTAAAGGGGCTCACCGCGAGGCTGTCGGTGGCGGTGGTTCGGCTCGAGGCGCAGGCGATCGACGAGGACGCAGACAGACGTCCGACTAGGGTTTCGCGTCGGCCTCACGCTGGTACCGACGCTCGGGTGCTCCTCCTTCTCGGGTCCGTGTACAGGGTGACACAGACGTCCTCGGGGTCTTCCTCGACACCCGCAGCACCACGCCCGCCTCCTGGATCGATGACGCCGACAGGGAGCCGATGGTGTGGCCGGCGTCGGGGTAGATGAGGGTGGAGGGGGAGGAGGAAGGGTAGGGAGGCTTCGGGATGGATCTGGGGAGAGGCCAGAGGGGTGCGGGTGGATAAGAACAAGGAGGTGAGGTGGGGGCTTGCGTGGGGGAGGGGCAGGTCGGCTCGGACACCTTTTGCACCCCTTCTTCACGTGATCGCCATGGGGGCCAGGTGGGTGAGGAGACCAGTGGGTAGGCGAGGCCAGGGCGGCAGGCAGGTGCGGTGTGGGGCTGCTGAGTGGGCCAGGGAGGGAAAAAGAGGGAGAGGGGGGCGGCTCGGGCTAGGGTTTGGATTAGGAGGGGTGGCCTCGGTTGTTTGGGGTGGTAGCTAGGGCATGGTGAACAAGTGGCCAGCTAGGGCTAGGTTTGCTCGGCTAGAGGGGAGAGGAAGAGGGGGCATTATGGGTTTTGTTTAGAATAGGTGTGGCTTAGGGTTTTTAGCTAGGATGGTTATGGGGCATGGGGTAGGTGTTAGAGAGGACTAGGATAGATGATTAGAGAGATAGGTGGATTAGGTTTTCTTTGAATCATGCATGCTCCAATTAAAGACCAAACAAGATCAAAAAGAAAAGAGGTAGGGAGAAGGATGGGGGTTTAGGCTTATGCTCACCACATGATCACATGTGTATGCAAGCATGGGGAAGGACTAAAAGGAGAGGCTTATGGTCTTGAGTTGATCAAGTATGATCCACTCAAGCTCACAAGAACAAGACAAGAAAGAGAGAGGGAAAAAAGGTGGTAGGGTTTTGGCAATGACCAAACAAGACCAAGCCTAAGGGGTAGATGAGTTGATCCATGGTAAAATCCAAATAAAAACAAATATCAAGCTAAGGGGCACTTGCATGGGCCATGCATAGTTAATTGGTACCATATTTATCTTTGTGAAAACAAGATTATTTACATGGCATTTCTTATGCATTCCAAAGTGTGGAATAAGGCCCAAGCAAAAGAAATTAGATAGAATTCCAAGTGGAGTATGAGGAGATGATCACATTGGATTATATTTGGGACTTGCTAGTGTGTATATGCCACTAGATATTTAATAAGCCCACAAAATATCCCCACATGATGATAACCCCACAAACACACATATGGAAGCTAGGGAGAAAGGGTCCCACTCACAAGGCATGCAAAGGTGGCCATGTGGCTCTCATGCATCAATAATGTGAAAACAGAATGATGCCAAGATGAGAACATGTGGAAAAGAAATGGATCCATCCCAACCCACATGAGCTAGAAGTAAACCCATAAATGCCAAGCTCATATTTAGTTGGATGGTGGAATTATAAGGTGGTGAAAGAAAGGTGGTGGAGTTAATAAGAGATATGCCCCCAAATCAACTTGGCCATTTAGCAATATATCAAGATCCAAATGCAATATCAAGAGGCAACTACAATTAATAATGCACATGAGATAAGAACCAAACAAGAAGGGGTTTTATATGATGCTCAAATGCAAGGTGACATGATGACATGAGCATGACATGATGATGATGCAACAATTATATGTTGGAAGTGGCCCTTTTATTACTAGAACAAGTAGCATTACAGGTGTTAGACAACTGGGATGCTACAACTCTCCCCCACTAAACAGGAATCTCGCCCCGAGATTCTAGGAAGAAGAAGAAGACACAAAGAGGGTAGGATAGTTAACACGGAGTTCATCTTCACGCTCCCATGTGGCTTCATCAACAGAATGGTGTGACCACTGCACCTTGCAGAACTTGATGGACTTGTTGCGAGTCCTTCTTTCTGCGGTCTCAAGGATTTTGGTGGGGTGTTCTTGATAAGACAGGTCTTCTTGGAGATCGATTAGCTCATGATCCACGGTCCTACCGGGATCTTTGAAGCACTTCTTGAGCTGAGAGATGTGGAAAACATCATGGACTTTGAGTTTTTCCGGAGCTCAGGCATAAGCAACTTCTCCTCTTCTACCACGAATCTTGAAAGGACCGATGTATCTAGGAGCCAACTTTCCTTTGATACCGAAGCGATGTGTTCCTCTCATGGGAGTGACACGAAGGTAGACGAGATCACCAGGGGCATATACCATATCCGTGTGTTTCCTGTCATAGTTGCTCTTTTGACGACTTTGAGCAATCTTCAGGTTCTCAAGAATGATATGAACCTTCTCCTGCACGAGTTACAATGTCGGGGCCAAACCAGATTCTTTCTCCTCACCGACCAACCAATCGGAGTTCGCACTTGCGACCATAGAGAGCCTCGAATGGTGCCATCTTGAGACTCTTCGAAGCTGTTGTTGTAGGAGAATTCGCATAAGGAAGACATTCCTCCCACTTCATGCCAAAGAGATGGCAAGCAAGCATATCCTCCGTAATCGATTGATCCTTTCCACTTGTCCTTGCGACTGAGGGTGGTAAGCAGTGCTGAAGTTCAACTTTGTTCCCAAAGCATTTTGGAAACTCTCCCAGAACTTTGAAGTGAAGATGCTCCCACGGTCCGAACTGATTTCTAGCGGAACCCCATACAGAGAGACAATTCTGTTGATATAGAGCTCAGCCAACTGAATTCCAGATATTGTTTCTTTGACTGGGAAGGAATGAGCCACTTTAGAAAGCCTGTCGATGACAACAAAAATTGCATTGTTGCCCTTCTGCGACCTTGGAAAACCAGTGATGAAGTCCATCTCTACTTTCTCCCATTTCCATTCTGGAGGTTTCAATGGTTGTAGAAGACCGAATGGTTTCTGATGGACAGCCTTCACTCTGCGGCAGACATCACATTCTGAGACATACTTGGCACAATACCGTTTCAAACCAGGCCACCAATATTGTGTTTTCAAGTCCATGTACATCTTTGTGCTGCCAGGATGGATAGAAAGAACCGAATCATGCGCCTCCTTTAGAACTTGCTCTCTCAGACCCGGGTAGTTTGGAACAAACATCCGGTGTTCAAAGAAAAGCGTGCCTTGATCATCCACGTGGAAGGATTCATACTTCGGAAGCTCAAGTTTAGAAATGAGCTTTTTGGTGTGCGGATCACCCAGCTGACGAGAGCGAATCTTTTCTTCCAAGAGAGGAGTAGCCAGAAGGTTCAGGAGATGCCCTTGTTCCACAATTTCGAGGTTGAGTGACGGAATTCCTCGCACAAGAGGGTTGTTGCTCTTCCATCATGAGGTTGTTGACATAAGCTTTCTGGCTAAGCGCATCTGCCATAACATTGGCTTTGCGGAGTGTAGTTGATGGTCACATCAAAGTCATTGATTGCTTCAATCCATCTCCTCTGCCGCCAAGGTTGAGATCAGGAGTGAAGATATACTTCAAACTCTTGTGGTCGGAAAAGATCTCTAGCGGTTACCAAGCAAGTAGTGCCTCCATACCTTCAAAGCAAAGACAACTGCTGCGAGCTCAAGGTCATGTGTGGGATAGTTGATCTCATGCGTCTTCAACTGACGAGAGGCATAAGCAACCACCTGTTTCTCTTGCATAAGGACCGCACCCAATCCTTGCAAAGAGGCATCGCAGAATATCTGGAAAGGCTTAGATGTATCCAGAGGAACCAAGACTGGTGTGGAAGTGAGCTTCTCTTTGAGTGTCTCAAAACTTGCTTGACACGCAGGAGTCCACAGGTATTTCTTGCCTTTCTTGAGGAGATCGGTAAGAGGCTTCGCTATCTTCGAGAAGTTCTACGAGCAGGCGGCAATAACTAGCCAAACCGAGGAAACTCCGCACTTCTTTGACATTAACAGGAGGAAGCCATTCAACAATTGTCTTCACGGTTTCCGGGTTGACTGCAATGCCCTTGGCAGATATAACATGACCAAGATAGGTTACTTCAGGCAGCCAAAACTCACACTTTGAGAACTTTGCATACAAGCGGTTCTCACGAAGCTTGTTTAGGACACACCGCAGATGTTCTTCATGCTCCTCCTTGGACTTAGAATAGACCAGAATGTCATCCAGATAGACCACGACAAACTTATCAAGGTACTCCATGAAAACAGAGTTCATAAGCCTCGAGAAGGTAGCAGGTGCGTTGGTGAGCCCGAAAGACATGACTGTGTACTCATACAGGCCATAGCGGGTGGTGAAAGCTGTTTTTGGCACATCTTCCTTACGAATCTTGATTTGGTGATAACCACTTCTCAAGTCCAGCTTAGAGAACACCACAGCTCCAGCTAGCTGATCAAAAAGATCATTAATCCGCGGAAGGGGATATTTGTTCTTGATGGTTTTAGCATTGAGAGCCCGGTAGTCCACACATAGTCTATCGGTTCTGTCACGCTTCTTCACAAAGATTGTTGGGCTACCCGTGAAGAATCTTGTGTTGAATGAAACCCAACTTCTCTTGTTCATCAAGTTTTCGTTTGAGTTCAGCCAACTCAGAAGGACCCATTTTATAAGGCCGCTTGGAGATAGGAGCCGTTCCAGGTTCAAGCTCAATCACAAACTCAACCTCACGATCCGGAGGCATACCTGGCAACTCTTCAGGAAAGACATCTGGGAACTCACAGACCACCGGTACACTCTGAATAGCTTCCATAGCATCATCATTCAGAGCTGCCAAAGAGAAGAGCTGGACAGCAGGAGTCAGACTTGGAGAAAAAACTATATGGCCTTCAGGAATCTTCAGGGAAACTGAGCGTTCATCACAATCAATCACAGCTGCATTTGCTGTCAACCAATCCATGCCCAAGATGACATCAATGTCAGAATTGCCCAGAACAATTAAAGATGCCGAGAATGAAGAGCCACCAATCTCAACTTGATTGCCATGACTGATCTTAGATGCTATCATATTTGCTCCAGGTGAAAGAACCATTAACTGCTTAAGGATAGGATCCATTGCTAACTCATTCTCATTTGCAAACTTGTGAGACACAAAGAATGCGATGCACCATAATCAAACAAAACTCGTGCAGGGACTGAGTTAACAGAAAGCATACCCATCACAACTCCAGGTGCATGCTCAGCTTGAGCGGCGTTGACACAGTTGGCACGAGCAACAGTAGACTCGGGCTTGGTGTTGATGTTGAGAGCCCGAGGTGGTGGTGCACGAACCTAAGGAGAGCTTGCTGCAGATCTTGGCGGGAGTGGAGGGAGAGCTTTGTTCTTCATCGGACAGTTCCAGTGGGGATGTCCAGGATCTCCACACGTGAAGCAGGCACCAGGTGGACGTGGAGCAGAGTAGCCAGGGACTCCGCCAGGCGCTCCAGGGTAGTGGTTGTTGTAGCCCCTGGGAGCCGCAGTGGTGAAGTTTGGTGGCCTTGACGTGAAACTTGCAGGTCTTGGTGGAGCCGGGAGCGACGGTGGGGTGTTAGGAACCCAGACACGCCGCTTAGAAGGAGCTGCCATAACTAAAGAGCTTGACGCATCCCTGTTGTGTTTCTTGGACTCCTCAAACACTTGCCTGCTTGCCTCCTCTTGCAGGGCTGTGTGCTGTAGTTCCAGGAAAGTTGCCGGCCTTGCATGTGTGATTGCATACTTGATGGACGCATTGAGCCCTTGCCTGAACCTCTTCTGCTTCTTCTTGTCATCAGATACCTCATCACCACCATAACGAGAGAGATTCATGAAGTTCCTGATATAGGTGTTGACGTTATCATTTCCTTGCTTCAGGTTGAGAAAAGCCTCCTTCATCTTTTCCATTACAATCTCGTAAACTGCTCCTTGAGCCTCCGGTGAACCTCTCCCAAGTTGGCTGGAAACCAGTCAGCTTGCCTTCAAGTAATTTTTCCACCAGAGCTGCATCTCCCTTCGAAGGTGAGTAGCACACTTGACCCACTCTGCTCGAACATCGCGGTCTCGAGCAACCTTGACATCTCACGCAGCCAATCATCCGCGTCCGTAGGTCGGTCGAAACATCAAACCGACGAGGGTTGAATTTGAGGAAGCTCTTGATGTCTCCTCGCTTGGGAGGTGGAGGAAGTGGAGCAAACTCGTTCCTCGACACTCTCCTCAAAGCTGGTTACGCTGCATTGCTGCCAGAGCATTAGCGATGTTTGACAGCGCGGAGCCGAGCTCAGGTGGTATGTCCTCATCAGTACGGCGTGGTGGAGCCATCCTGTCATTGATATAAAACTCAAGTCAGTACTATAATGGAAGATGATAATAATCCAAAATAGTACCAAGATGGAATTAACCAAGATTAAAGGGTACAATTTACTGAGATGATATTAAAAATATCAACAAAGTCCAAAGCACCTAGAAGATATTAAGCATATCGCACACGACTGAAAAGGAGTGTGGTACACAAATATATCAAAGAAAATTTTTCCACAAATTTCGGCATTAAAATACCAATAGATGCGCAAAATTACTTAACGAATCAAGATTAGTGACTCTACCGATTCAATATACAAAAGCGAATGATAAAAGTAGTGGTATGGTCGCGACTCCATCCCGCACTCAAATCATTACTCCGCACATGAACAAGTGGAACACATATCCTAACCCCTTCTTCTCACGACGAAACCTAAAGATTGGTAACTACGGAAACGAACACCCCAAACAAGATAGCGTCGGATACAAAGAGGAAGATAGATTGCGTCGGTTTGCATGAGCCTATCAGTATGGAATGTACCAACAGTTGATAACCAAAGGCAGATAAGATAACAACTTGGATGCAACAGATAGACAAGGGATTACACACACACACACACACACACAACCTATGGTACTACGGAAACCCAGAACACGTGAATCCTAGTTTGAACTTTGAGAAGAGGATTGAAAACGTTGCACTTCCTTACCAGAAAAGGGTGGGTGGGTGGGTAAGAAGAAAAGTGGAAGCAGTCCTACTCTCGCGTTTTGTTTTTCCCTAGTATACATAACTACCAAAATATTTGCTAGACTGACAACGACCGTTTGGCTGAGACCCTGAAGGTCGGGATGGCTCTGATACCAATTGTAACTACCTCGGTGAATTACGCTCCTAGCTACAAGCCTGGATGAGCGGTAGTGGTTGAAATAGTACGGTGGGGCCCCAAAAGCCACTCACGGGTAGACCTTTCGGCCGTCCCAACCACTTCCAATTCATCGGGACCATGCAGGCGTGTCGGCGGCGAAGGGATCAAATACATACACAAATGAGTATGTATGCAAGCCACCATACAAGAGTATATCAGAGCCATACCATCTAGAAAGAAAGAAAATATAGCAACGCCATACGGCAAGATTCAAATGACCTAGATAGATCTAATATTTTAGGATACTTCCTCATACAACACACATCAGAGTATCATGCGGAAGCGGCAAACAAGTCCGAGTACGGATAAGAAGCAAATCGGCATAAGATGCCATAGAAATAAGCACATCCCAACCAGATCTCACGGATCCCGTTCCGGAATCTCTACACCGAGCGATCGTTGCCCACATCATTAGCCTCTTCCACCCAAGATGTCATCCTGCGAGGGTACTGCTCATCTGAACCAATAATTTATCGTGTGAGACCCTAAATTTTCAGCAAGACTTAATGCCTCTAAAGGGGACACAACCTGGGGTGACGCAATTGCAGCGAAAGATAAACCCTAGCAGTTCTACAGATAAACGCTAACCATCCGCCTAACCAAAGATAGACAGATGTCCGTGAATTAAGGACAACAGTTATAACAGTAATTTCATCAGATCCATCCTCCTCCTCGCTTACCAACGAGGAAGCGGACGAACACCCCCATCCGTTGGAAATTTTATTAACCATTCCATGAGAGTTGCACTATTTACTAGACAAATTACTTAGTCAGATTAAAGCGGTACTTTAGTTATGCTTGTCTATGATCGAGAAACTGTGCTCCAAGTCGTCCATAACCGCGGACACGGCTTTCAGAAAGTTTTACCCGGCCGGGGTGCACCAATAGCAACACACGCTCGATCAACCTCGGAAAAACCAAATCAAAACCCAACGAGGCTTGCACGACAAAGCAATCACAGGATTCAGAATTATTTCAGGGGGCCACCCCATTGAGTAGACCATAGCGAAGTTAGCCGACTTGAGACGGACTCAAGGTTTGCGTCAATGGTAAACGATCGGGAACCCGAAAGTGTGGTTGGGCTTGTCGATCACGAAACATTCCGCTTACCTAAACAATGCAGTGTGTTCTCGCAATCGTAATAATAAACAGTAGCATGGCATACGTACAGGATAGTAAATAAAACCTCAAACTAGTTTGTGGCCCCAAGAAATAAGACGGAATCAAGCTCTGGCTCAGGGGGGTCCCATATACCTCCCGGATGTGGATAGCGTGAGAAATCAAGGAACAGGCTTCAAGTACTCGGGGTCTTACGGGACACAAGTGAGCAGGAAGAACCAAATAGCAGATGTTGCTCACCGGTGCCACTTTCATTAGTTATCCCATTACTACTCAGGTTAAGTTGTTTAGGTACCTCGTTATCCAACAGACTCTCACATACCCTACACATGCTGTTCTACGACTCGCATGGCTCAAACAACTCCTGTATTAATGGCTCATGGGATGGAGGAACAAGCTTGGTGGGGTTTAAAAGTAAAGGCTATGCATACTTGGGATTCAATTTAATGCAATCGCGACTCAATGATGCAAGAATAAGATAGAGGCAATAGGTACTGTATGTATGCAAGCATGTGGAAGTGCTTGCCTGGCAACTCAGTTGAAGCGAGAGACGGATCTGGGTAGTGCTCCTGGTTCTCTTGATATATCCCCTGCTCAGCGTCTATTCGAAAGAAGAACCAAACAAGCAAGGGCCAACATAAATAAAGTGCACAAGCATAGGAATAAAATGCGACAAGCAAACAATCATGCCATGATGAATGATGCACAAGTTGCATGGCAATAAGTAGCATAGCATGGGTGAGGTGTGAAAGACAAGAATAACATTTCAATGGGGGTTTTGGATCACATTTGTTGCCATATTAGTTGCTGTACACTATATTTTTATATGATGCATGCTGCAATTGAAGTCATGGATAGCATAAACGGAAAGGTCTCGTCGAGCTGATCATTTTAGACATATCATTTGTTAAATTTGAAATTATAAAACTAAAGTTATTAATTATTTAAGTTCTAGTGGCATTTGTGGTAATTTAATTCAACTTGGAATTTTAAATGTGCAAAAGGCAATTTAAATGGCATATTTGAAATCCTTACATTTTTCTGATTCAAAAACATATATCATTTGCATTATTTGGATTTATAATTGAAAAGTTATTTAAAATCTGATTTGAATTTGATTTTGAATTAATTGAATTAGATTTGAAATAAACAGACAAGGCAGAAACTTTTTACACCCATCTACAGCTAGCTCCAGCCGCAGACAGATGGGCCAGGCGACAGAGGCCCACGCGCGCAGCCAAAACTTCTGCCACCGCGGCTCACAGCTAGCCAGAGACAGTGGGGGCGTGGGCTATGAGCCCACGCCCGGCCAGTGGACGCCAGGCGCCACTGTGGCGTGAGGAGGACAGGTTGCTAGATCGAAACATCGGGAACCTTTTTGCAAAACTGCACAAAGACAGACGTGTGGGGCCGAGGGAGTGCGGGTTGACGCAGACAAAACGTGGGGGGGTATGTGCAAAACGACCACGCGCGCACTGTTCCTCTTCTCTGCATCTCTGACGAGCGGTCGTCTGCTGACAGAGCCTTGCGTGGCCGGGATCGATCTCTCGACACAGGGCTCATGTGAAGCGGCTACCGCTGCGGTGGCTTGGGCTAGGTGACGGAGAGGTGGGCGCGGCCTAGCTAGGGCTTCTGCGGCCTTCTGAGCCGAGGCGGGCCGGCGCGGCAGCGGCGTGGCGATGAAACGTCCGGCGAATCTAGGGTGGCACGGCGAGGCGGACCGTGTCAGGGAGGGAAAGGGGCTCACCGCGAGGCTGTCGGTGGCGATGGTTCGGCTCGAGGCGCAGGCGATCGACGAGGACGCAGACAGACGTCCGGCTAGGGTTTCGCGTCGGCCTCACGCTGGTACCGGCGCTCGGGTGCTCCTCCTTCTCGGGTCCGTGTACAGGGTGACGCAGACGTCCTCGGGGGCTTCCTCGACACCCGCAGCACCACGCCCGCCTCCTGGATCGATGACGCCGAGAGGGAGCCGACGGTGTGGCCGGCGTCGGGGTAGATGAGGGTGGAGGGGGAGGAGGAAGGGTAGGGAGGCTTCGGGATGGATCTGGTGAGAGGCCAGAGGGGTGCAGGTGGATAAGAACAAGGAGGTGAGGTGGGGGCTTGCGTGGGGGAGGGGCAGGTCGGCTCGGACACCTTTTGCACCCCTTCTTCACGTGATCGCCATGGGGGCCAGGGGGTCGCGCGGCAGGGCTGAGGGAGACTTCCAGGTGGGGTAGGCGAGGCCAGGGCGACAGGCAGGTGCGGTGTGGGGCTGCTGAGTGGGCCAGGGAGGGAAAAAGAGGGAGAGGGGGCCGGCTCGGGCTAGGGTTTGGATTAGGAGGGGTGGCCTCGGTTGTTTGGGGTGGTAGCTAGGGCATGGTGAACAAGTGGCCAGCTAGGGCTAGGTTTGCTCGGCTAGAGGGGAGAGGAAGAGGGGGCATTATGGGTTTTGTTTAGAATAGGTGTGGCTTAGGGTTTTTAGCTAGGATGGTTATGGGGCATGGGGTAGGTGTTAGAGAGGACTAGGATAGATGATTAGAGAGATAGGTGGATTAGGTTTTCTTTGAATCATGCATGCTCCAATTAAAGACCAAACAAGATCAAAAAGAAAAGAGGTAGGGAGAAGGATGGGGGTTTAGGCTTATGCTCACCACATGATCACATGTGTATGCAAGCATGGGGAAGGACTAAAAGGAGAGGCTTATGGTCTTGAGTTGATCAAGTATGATCCACTCAAGCTCACAAGAACAAGACAAGAAAGAGAGAGGGAAAAAAGGTGGTAGGGTTTTGGCAATGACCAAACAAGACCAAGCCTAAGGGGTATATGAGTTGATCCATGGTAAAATCCAAATAAAAACAAATGTCAAGCTAAGGGGCACTTGCATGCGCCATGCATAGTTAATTGGTACCATATTTATCTTTGTGAAAACAAGATTATTTACATGGCATTTCTTATGCATTCCAAAGTGTGGAATAAGGCCCAAGCAAAAGAAATTAGATAGAATTCCAAGTGGAGTATGAGGAGATGATCACATTGGATTATATTTGGGACTTGCTAGTGTGTATATGCCACTAGATATTTAATAAGCCCACAAAATATCCCCACATGATGATAACCCCACAAACACACATATGGAAGCTAGGGAGAAAGGGTCCCACTCACAAGGCATGCAAAGGTGGCCATGTGGCTCTCATGCATCAATAATGTGAAAACAGAATGATGCCAAGATGAGAATATGTGGAAAAGAAATGGATCCATCCCAACCCACATGAGCTAGAAGTAAACCCATAAATGCCAAGCTCATATTTAGTTGGATGGTGGAATTATAAGGTGGTGAAAGAAAGGTGGTGGAGTTAATAAGAGATATGCCCCCAAATCAACTTGGGCATTTAGCAATATATCAAGATCCAAATGCAATATCAAGAGGCAACTACAATTAATAATGCACATGAGATAAGAACCAAACAAGAAGGGGTTTTATATGATGCTCAAATGCAAGGTGACATGATGACATGAGCATGACATGATGATGACGCAACAATTATATGTTGGAAGTGGCCCTTTTATTACTAGAACAAGTAGCATTACAGGTGTTAGACAACTGGGATGCTACAAATCCCAAACTGAAAATTCAAACGGCCAGTTTGAAAGTCAAACGGCTAAACCAGGAAACTGTGGGAAACAAGCAAGAGGAGGTTGAAACTCCCCTCCCTCCCCTTGGCCGCCGGCCCTCCTCCACCTATAAGAGGAGGGGCAGGGCCTCCTCCTCTAGACACACAAGTTCCTAGCCTCTAAATCTAAACTTTAGCCCTAGACTCCGGTTTAGAGCCGCTTTGGTTTAGAGCTTCTAATTGCACTAGCCTTCGGATTAGAGCCTTCTTATTGGTGTGTCTAAACCCTAGACCACTAATAGCTCTCTCATACTCCACCATACTCGCTCCGTCTTAAGGCGAAGCCCTGCGGGATCTCCCCTCTACTTCCGGCACCACGCCGTTGTGCTTCCGGAATCGCGAGGAGAGTGCTACAACCTCTGCTGCCTGCTGGAACAAGGGAGAGGAAGGTCTTCGTCGAGTACCGAACGTGTGACTGACTGCGGGAGCACTGTCGGAACGCAGCGCCGGAAGGATCGTCTACGTGATCTTGAGATCGGAAGTGTACGACTACATCACCCACGAGAATCTGCTCTCGTTAACCGCTTTGGAATCTTCGAGGGTAAGTTATTCCATCGACTCGTTGCTACAATCTAGTAGATAGATCTTGGCTTGTTTGTTTGTATGAGATAGAAATTTTTTGTTTTCCATGCTACGAACCCCTACAAGCAGTTCTAACATAATTATTCTTAATAGAGCAAGGAATAGTTGGTATACCTGGATCACCAAGTTTCTTTGGAACCTTACCATTGAAGGAGTAATTAGCAAGCAAAGTAGAAATCTCCTCATTAGGAATCTTCCTTTTATTAGAGACAATATCCTTCATATACTTTGAATAAGGAGGCAACTTAATAGCATCAGTCAAAGGAATCTGCAAAAATAAAGGTTTCATCCACTCACAAAACTTGTTGTAGTGTTCTTCCTCCTTTGACTTGTGTTTCTTACCTGGAAAAGGCATAGGTTTCTGCACCCAAGGTTCCCTTTCTTTACCATGTTTATTAGCAATAAAATCTTCCTTAGTGTACCTAGTGTTTTTAGTGTGCTTCTCAGGTTCTTCCTCAACTTCCTCTTTATCAGGAGCATCATTATTATTACCACTCCCGGTTTCAGCATCAGAGACAGATATACTATTAGGATCTACAGCAGGTTCAAGTGGTTCCTCTACTACCTTATGTTTCTTTTTCTTTCTCTTACGAGGACTACCACTATCAACTTGTTGATAATCCTGCTCAACTCTTTTGGGTTGTCCTTCAGGATATAAAGGATCTTGAGTAGTTGTACCACTCCTAGTTCTAATTCCATAAGCATGTTTATCTCCTGAGGAATTAACTAGCATATCATTTTGTACCTTAGCAAGTTGATCAAGTTGGGTTTGAACCATTTGAAAGTGTTTGCAAAGCATTTTAATATCATTAGAAGTTCTTCCCACAATATCTTTCAACTCATTGATAGCTCTAGAGTTTTCCAATAAATGATTCTGAACTTGTTTATTAAAATTACCTTGTTTAACAATAAAAATGTCAAGTTCCTCTAAGCATTGATCAGGAGGCTTACCATAAGGAATATCACCTTCATCAAAGTGGTGGAGAGAGTGTACCTCAATAGTAGATGAGTGGGGAATTGGCTTACATAATTCTTCTATAGGAGGTAGATTCTTCACATCTTTAGCTCTAATACCTTTCTGCTTTAGACATTTCTTAGCTTCTTTCATCACTTCATCATTTAATGCAATAACTCCCCTCTTCTTTGGTGTTGGTGTTGGAACTGGTTTAGGCACAACTGGTTCAGGAGTAATAGGCTCAGGTGTATTTAGCTCAGTTGAAGTCCAATCATCATAATTCTTGCTTACCATAGCCATTAATTCTTCAGCATCTGTAGGAGTCCTTTTCCTGAAAACACAATCAACAAAGCTATCTAGGTATGTACTAGAATCATCAGTTAGTCCATTATAATAAATATCAAGAAGCTCATTCTTAGGCAATGGACATCCAGGATGTGCATGAATCAAGGCACAGAACCTTGTCCATGACTCAGGCAATTTCTCTTCTTCTCCCTATTTAAAATCAAAAAGTCTCTGCAAAGCAGCATGTCTAGCACTGGGAGAAAAATATTTATGGAAGAAAGAAGCAATCAAGCAATCAGGGCTATCAATGGAACCAGGAGGTAATCTATTAAACCAAGCCCTAGCTTCTACTTTTAGTGAAAAAGGGAATATCTTAGTAACAAAATACTTGTGCATCTTAAAATCATCAGAGAATAAAGCACTCATAGTAGAAAGCTCATTCATATGAGCCACAACACTCTCATTTTCAGTCCCACAAAAAGGTTCTTTCTCAACAATGTCCAAATAGGATAAATCAAGAGAGAAATAGTAATGTTTATATTTAATATCTATGGGAGAGGTGACAAACTTAGGATCAGAGGACAGTTTATGCATAATGGTGCGTCTAACAAGGATACTCTTAATAGCACTAGTAACATGTGTGTTTCGGCACTCTTCAACAAATTCATCAGTGAACTCAATGTAACCATCATTAATATCATAACTCTCTCTAGACTCAGGTGAGCTAACAGGTGTAACAGTGTCTTCACTAGGAGTTTTGGTATTTCCTAGACTAGCCATAGTAGCATCTAGAAAAGGACCTAATGAACCACTCGCATCAAGCACAGTAGAAGTAACATCATGAGCATCAAAAGCAGTTTCAGATTCAGCAATAGTAGCAGTGTGTGTAGCATGAGTATGTGGTGGTGGTGTGACAAGTTACTTATAACAAACGGTGAATCAAGAGCAATAGAGGTGTTTAGGACTGTACCTCTTCTTGTAGTGGATGGTAAAATAGGGAACTTTCCATCATGAGACTTACCCATGATGAAAGGAGTAGCAGTGAACAATAATAGATCCAAGTGAACTTACAAATAAAGCTATGCTCCTCGGCAACGGCGCCAGAAAATAGTCTTGATGACCCACAAGTGTAGGGGATCGCAACAGTCTTCGCGGGTAGTGATATCTACGCACTTCTGTTCTTGTAGACAGTTTTTGGGCCTCCAAGTGCAGAGGTTTGTAGAACAGTAGCAATTTTCCATTAAGTGGATTACCCAAGGTTTATCGAACTCAGGGAGGAAGTGGTCAAAGGTATTCCCTCTCAAGCAATCATGCAATCAAGATACAATAAGTCTCTTGTGTCCCCAACAAACCCAATATAGGTGCACTAGTTCGGCGAAGAGATAGTAACATACAAGTGGTAACGGTGCTAGAAAAGAGCTTCTGGCTTGTTGTTGACATGGGGTAACGGTGCCAAGAAAGAGCTGATGGCGTGGAGGAACAAACTAAAGGCAAACCGAAGGAAGCAAATAAACATGCAATAGATCTAGATGCAAACGGTGTTTCAATGTTTAGAAACAAGGCCTAGGGATCATACTTTCACTAGTGAACACTCTCTCATATAAATATATTCTCTTCATGATACTACCCTAACTAATCTCTGGTTGGACACTCTAATCATTGGTAGGGCTATAACAGCACTCCTCAAAGTCCGCCTTCCCCAATCTAGATAACCCCACACTGTCACCTTGAGCACTAGATGGTTCCAACAAACACCACAATTTCATAGAGACAACCAACTCAAAATATAACTTATAACAAATATTCATTCTACCCAAAATGCCACACACGGTATGCACGCTGTCACTTTCACACACGTGGGGAAAAGCATAGATCTATTAAAGCACAAAGAGTATTTATGTAGACTCAAACCTAAGTGCCACCATGGCGTGCACGCTGTCACTTTCACACACATGGGGAGAGCAGAGATCTATTGAAGCACTTGAGTTGCAAGGTAGATCTACTTGATTACAAAGCTCATGACCACAACAAGATCATGCATAGAGAGGGAGAGATGAACACATAGCTATCAGTAAAGCCCTTAGCCTCGAGGAAGAACTACTCCCTCCTCATCATGGGAATCAACAACGGTGATGGAGATGGTGGTGGAGATCGATGGAGATGGCTCCGGGGCCACTTTCCCATCCCGGCAGGGTGCCAAAACAGAGACTTTCTGTCCCTCGAATCTCCCTTTCGGTGGCGGCGACGCTATAGAGGTTTTCGTGGATTTCTTCTGGATTGCCTAGGGTTTTTGGGACGGAGGATTCTTATAGGCGCAGGAATCAAGGTCGGTGGGGGTCCAGGGGGCCCACACCCCCTCCAGGGAGTGTCCGCGCCTAGGGGGTGCGGCCACCCTGTGGCCCCCCTCCGGCTCTGCTTCATGGTTCCGTGTTGCTCCGGCAAAAATAATAACTTTGGCTTTTGTCCCGTCCAATTCCGAGAATATTGATTTTCTTCCTTTCTGGAACCAAAAACAGAAGAAAACAGGCAACTGGCACTGTGGCATCTTGTTAATAGGTTAGTTCCAAAAAAGATATAAAAACACCTCAAAGTGTAGACAAAGCAAAGCAAAGTAGATACAAAACAAACATGGAGCATCAAAAATTATAGATACGTTCCCGTCGTATAAAGCATCCCCAAGCTTAACTCCTGCTCGTCCTCGAGTTGGTAAGTGATAAAAAGAATAATTTTTTAGGTGACATGCACCCTCACAATAAAGATCAAACCATTTGCAAGCATTGAAAGCTGTGATCAAAGAACTCTAAACATGTGCATGAAAGATGGAGTTCTAACAATAGGAAATAGTAACTATGCAAGCAACATGTCAAGCTACAAACAAAGATCATGAATAATATGCATTGAAAAACGTTTTTTTTGTTTCTCATATAAAAACATGGCATAGTGGCAATCAGCTTGTCCCTCATAGAGTAGCAAATAGATGCATATGACACCTTCAAAGTTCAAAAGGGTGACTATAAACAAGTAGAACAAGAACAAGTAATATCACAATATGCATCAATCAATAAGTTTTGGGACACTGCACATAGAATGGCAACTATGTTCTCTTAATGGTGCCTAAAGGTAGAGGGTGGAGACTCAAATAATGGTGGAAGAAAGACCTTTTTTAAAGGGAGTAGGGATTTCAAGTTTCAAAAAGAGCTTCCAAAAATTATGGTACTTGTTAGCTTTCAGCCCTCATTGCCCCTATCATAAGCATCTTGAAGTGATTAAGGTTAAAGTGAACAAAGATGGAGTATATGCTTGACGAAGTATAAGTTGGCAATCTCAAGTCCCTTGAATATGAGGGCCACACCTCATGCTACTCAACTTCAGTCACCTCTAAGTTCTTGTCATTGTAAGTATTTGCATATCATACAGAACCACCAACAAGGTACCCCTTTCACATGGTACAGGAGCTATCCCTGTCGTGGTATTGCACGGCAGATGCTACTGGGGGTAGCTTACGTAGAGGGAGCAAGGCGATGTAGGAGAATCCGGGAGCGAGATTGGCACACGATGTACCCAGGTTCACGTCCCCTCGGTGGAGGATCGCTACGTCCTGCTGTCAATCCAGTATGTGATCATAGATTGGTTTACATGAGAGCCGCCATAGGCAGAGGGAGACTAGATCTAATGAGAGATGTGGGAGAACATATCCCGTGGGGGTGCCCCTGGTGGCTTTATATATGCAGCCACCTAGGGTTTACAAGTGCACTAATGGGCTTTGTATTGGAGTCGCCGTCTTGGGCCTCCAGTCGGCGCCGCTTGTCCGGGTCCAGCATGCGCCAGTCGCCGTATTGGGCGAGTCGACCCGCTCTGGGCTTGGCTTCAGTCGGCTCGATCCAGCTGGCGAATCCGCTTCGTGGGTATACCCCGATTGGTATTCCCCCATCAGTAGTCCCCGAGCGCGTTGTTGATTCGACGCGGGCTTGAGGCAGGGCGCGGAGAGTCTTGACGATGGGTCGTGGTGAATCGGCGACGAGCTCCTGAACAGAGAAAAGAACAGTGAAGCGGGAGGCGGTTGGCATAAGCCAGTCGGTGATGGACAGTTGGTGTAAGACGCAGGGAGTCGGTGAAGCCGCCAGTTGCACGTGTATCCGAGCGCTTGCCGAGTCCCCGAGCGGGGCGAGTGGCAAGGTCGAGCGACCGGCGAGTGCCGAATCCTAGAGCGTGGCGAGTGGCGAGGTCGGGCAACCGGCGAGTGGCGTTATGCAGCGCGAGTTCCCGGAAGCGTTGAGTACGCGGCGGCGAGTTCCCGAGCGTGTTGAGTACGCGAGGGAGAGTCCGCAGGGGCGAGTCGACGAGCTTGTCGAGTACGCGAGGGCGAGTCCGCGGTGGAGAGTCCCCGAGCATGGAGAGTCCACGGTGGCGAGTCGACGAGGGAAAGCTGCGTTCGCGGAACCACGCGTACACGCAGCATGCCTAGGAGTAGTCCCTGAGGCTCGAGTTGGCTCGTAGAGGCGACTTGAGGCTCATATTTTGAAAATAGTAGCGGTTGTTGCCGAGCGTGGCGAGTGGCGAGGTCGAGCGACCGGCGGACGCCGAGTCCCAGCGCCGCAGTGGCGAGTCCAGCGACCGGCGGGCGCGGAGTCCCCGAGCGCGGCGAGTCCGCGAGGGGAGAGCCCCCGAGCGTGGCAAGTCCGCGAGGGGAGAGTCCCCGAGCATGGCGAGTGGCGAGGTCGGCGACGTGAGACGCCGAGTCCTCGAAAGCCGGAGTGGCAGAATCAGCGGCGTGGCGCCCGAGTCCTTGGCGAAGTCTGCGAGGGGAGAGTCCCCGAGCGTGGCGAGTCCGCGATGATTGCGAGTCCGCGATTATGTTGATTGCGCTGATTTGTTAGCGAGTCTCTCGTCTTGGCCCGGGGGGGGGGGGTCAGTCGCATGGCGACTCTAAAGATGGCTCTCGACTTGGCGTTCTTCATGGACGATCCGAGGCTCGGTTTGCGAGTCCTCGTCCGCAGTACTTGGCCGTGCGAGTCACGCTATCTAAGGTTGAGGAGGACATGGTGCTGTTTGTGTAGCACTACCATTTGTCTTGGCCCGGAAGGCCAGTCGAGCAAGGCGACTCCAATGATGTCTCTCGGTTAGCGTTTTTCGTGGACGAACCGAGGCTCGGTTTGCGAGTCCACGTCCACACTACTTGGCCATTGCGAGTCGCTCTTTCAAAGGTTGACAAAGGAGAATAGATTTTTCCCGGGGAAAGAGACGCCCAATGGTGAGTCCATGCAGCGTGGCAAGAGACCCTCTCTGGCGACTCGGACGATGAAGGTCCCTTAGCAGGCGCGGCGTACGCATTTGTCGTGGAGGACAGAGGTCGCGCTATGGCGAAGTCGATGCGGCGGACACGGGGTCGACGCGGCGGACGGAGGTCGCGCTATGGCGAAGTCGACGCGGCAGACACGCGGTCGACGCGGCGGACGAAGGTCGCGCTATGGCGAAGTCGACGCGGCGGACGGAGGTCGCGCTATGGTGAAGTCGACGCGGCGGACACGGGGTCGACGCGGCGGACGAAGGTCGCGCTATGGCGAAGTCGACGCAGCGGACACCGGGTCGACGCGGCGGACGGAGGTCGCGCTATGGCGAAATCGGCCAGCGGACACCGGTCGACGCGGCGGACGGAGGTCGCGCTATGCGAAGTCGGCCGGCGGACACACGGGTCGACGCGCGGTGGACGGAGGTCGCGCTATGGCAAAGTCGACGCGGAGGACACGGGTAGACGCGGGGACGGAGGTCGCGCTATGGCGAAGTCGACGCGGCGGACACGGGTCGACGCGGGCGACGGTCGCTATGGCGAAGTCGGCCAGCGGACACGGGTCGACGCGGGCGGAGGTCGCGCTATGGCGAAGTCGACCTTGGCGGACACGGGTCGACGCGGCGACGGAGGTCGCGCTATGGCGAAGTCGGCCGGGCGACACGGGTCGACGCGGCGAAGGTCGCGCTATGGCGAAGTCGACGCGGACGGAGGTCGCTTCTGGCGATGTCGACCTGGCGGACACCGGTCGACGCGGCGGACGGAGGTCGCGCTATCAGCGAAGTCGCTGGCGGACACGGGTCGCAGCGGACGGAGGTCGCGCTATGGCGAAGTCGACCTGGCGGACACGGGTCGACGGCGGACGAAAAGCGCTATGGCGAAAGTCGACGCCGGACACGGTCGACGCGGCGGACGGAGGTCGCGCTATGGCGGAAGTCGACAGGCGACGGAGGTCGCTATGGAAGCGGACGCGCGGACACGGGTCGACGCGGACGGAGGTCGCGCTAGGAAAAGTCGACGCGGCGGACACGGGTCGACGCGCGGCGAAAGGTCGCGCTATGGCGAAGTCGACGCCGGACACGGGTCGACGCGCGACGGAGGTCGTGCTATGGCGAAGTCGGCAGCGGACACCGGGTCGACGCGCGGACGGAGGTCGCGCTATAAGCGATCGACGCGGTGGACACGGGTCGGCGCGGCGACGGAGGTCGCGCTATAAGCGACGGCGGAGGAGGTAGGTCGCTATGGCGAAGTCGGCCTTGGCGGACACGGGTCGACGGCGGACGGAGGTCGCGGCGCGAAATCGGCCACGCGGACACGAGGTCGACGCGGCGGACGGAGGTCGCGCTATGGCGAAGTCGATGCGGCGGACACGTGGTCAACGCGGTGGACGGAGGTTGCGCTAGGGCGATGTCAACGACGGCGGGGCCGCGAGGGCGAGGTCACAACGGCGATCCCGCGGCAGGCAAGTCCGCGAGGGCGAGGTCGCGATGGCGAGGCCGCGATGGCGTGGTCGCGGCGGGCGAGTCGCCGATCGTGGCGTGTCCACAGCGGTCCGGTGTGGCGTCTAATCATAAAGAGTTGATGTGGCGAAGTCATCACAGTGGACGATGAAGTTGGCCGGTTTTTATCGGAGTCGGCACGGCGGCTTCATCACTGTGGACAGAGGCGATTGCCTCTCCTCTCTGTTTCGATGACTTGGACTCATTAATCTGCACACTAAAGATAGCATGGATCGGAGAAAATATTTGTACACTGAAATTCGCGAAGAAGACAAATAATTATAAATATAACACCTGATACGCGGCGTAGAAATTAATCTTCGAGGCCAATACAATCTGGAGGACATCAGTGTAGTTGAGCTGCGTACGTGTCCAGAGACAGCCCCGAGGATGAATTGGCGGCTCAGAAACAGCGGGCCAGGACCGCCTGACCCCGACGGTTCTCCACCTCGTCTCGTTGAACAATTCATATTGCAGTGCGTATATTGCAAAGAATCGTGCAAAGGATTAGATTCAAATAAATACCAAGTTGTAGTGTAATCAATAGTAATCAACAAACGACAGAAAAGAGATCGGATAAAGGATATCCATTAATCGCGACCACATGAAATCGAGCTCGGTGCATGTATGTCCTTGCGATTAAGTAGAAAAGAGGTCTGATCTGACCTGACCTGACCTGCTGCTTGACCATTGCGTGTGATGCACGAACGCGGACCCGTAATCCAGACCAAGGTCTACTGATTTGTTTGCGCGAGCGCCGTCGAGGTCGGATGATTTCTGCATACATAGATTGATTCTCCCAATAATACGTATCAGTCGATTAATTAGATAGAATAATGAATTGAATAAATAATCAATTAGAAGGAGAAGAGATTAGATCAAACAGAAACACATTAGACGTATAGCCTGGAATTTTTCGAGTCGGACGCATGCAGCCGTATCTAGCCGATCGGCCTTTTTCAAACGGCGCGCCAGATGCAATCTAGCCGCCGGTGACGGATCCCGCCCGGATTATCACCCTCCAAGCACCGCTTGCCCCACGGTGGGCGCCACTGTCGTGGTATTGCACGGCAGATGCTACTGGGGTAGCTTACGTAGAGGGAGCAAGGCGGTGTAGGAGAATCCGGAAGCGAGATTGACACACGATGTACCCAGGTTCACGTCCCCTCGGTGGAGGATCGCTACGTCCTGCTGTCAATCCAGTATGTGATCATAGATTGGTTTACATGAGAGCCGCCGTAGGCAGAGGGAGACTAGATCTAATGAGCGATGTGGGAGAACATATCCCGTGGGGGTGCCCCTGGTGGCTTTATATATGCAGCCACCTAGGGTTTACAAGTGCACTAATGGGCTTTGTATTGGAGTCGCCGTCTTGGGCCTCTAGTCGGCGCCGCTTGTCCGTATTGGGCGAGTCGACCCGCTCTGGGCTTGGCTTCAGTCGGCTCGATCCAGCTGGCGAATCCGCTTCGTGGGAATACCCCGATTGTTATTCCCCCATCAATCCCATAACCAAAATGACAAGGCAAGCATACAATGGGCATCTCAACAATCTTCTTATTTACCATGGGAATATGGTGCTTTTTTCTCTCTTCCCTCTTTTCTCAATGTGTCTCTTTCTTATAAGAAGAATGCTTCATAGATGTCACTATGGTGATGCTGCAAGTTTCCACCATGATTAGGCATGGATTAGGCTAGCGGCCCAGGCATTTCTCTAACACAAAATACAAACTCCATGGACTTACAAGTTCTCTCTTTATTTCACACAGGTGACATCCATAGACAAAAGAGCATGATATCAACTGAGTACAAAGTACAAGTGCAATGTTGAAAACGTTCCCCATGACAGCATGGTTCTGCTAATTCCAACGTATAAGTGCAAGCATATACAACATAGCATACATAATGGTTCAAGTATATTAGGGTCAAAGAATATAAAGTGTGCATCAAGTTCGTGGGGGCTTTAATCACTAAGTTTTCACATAACAAAATAGTTTTTAATTGGAAGATAGCTGAAAACAAGAATCATGGTGTAACACACCATGCATAGGAGTTTATGGTGGACACTTTGGAATAACTTGGTTTCTTGGGAGTGGAAGAATGAGTAGAGCTTACTCATACAAGTGGAGGCTACCAAAGACTGTGAGCAACCAACTAAGAGAGCAATAATGGCCATAATCATGCAGTGCAACAAAGCATTACTAATCAAAGCAAAGAGTGGTACTACAAGTCAAGGACTAAATGATCATAGAGGCTATGGTGACTTGTCATAGTCATAACATGGTGTGAGCATGTGCCAAGTCAACCCAAGCAAAGCATCAAAGGAGAATACCACAATACTATGCTTTTGCATGCTAAAACAACGCATAATTTCTTCAAGGCACACTAAGCAATCCCAATTGTTTGGAACAAGACATGCTACAACAATAATCACTAAGTTTAAGGTCAAAACAACACCTAGCATGTCATGCTAAAGTCTAAGTCACAGTCAATGCAAGCTTCTTTTTGTACCACTTAAGCATGAAGCTTTCAACTCTTTTCCAACACCAATCAACTTACTTGAAACAACTCACAAAGATAATAATCAATAAAGATCAGTGAGCTTGTCTCACAAATCCACAAATAAGAACTAAAAAGTTCTAAGCTGAAAGCACAAGAAAACTAAGGCTGAACGCAGTGCTAGCAAAAGTGAACACTCACAAAACAATAAAAGTGAAAACTAGAGTGTTCTAGGCAATGGAAACAGAGTGTTCTCTCTCCAAAAGAGTGTGTTGTGATCAAACAACTTACTCAAGAAAACTAAGCAAAAAAAACCAAAAACGAAAACTAAGACGCTCCAAGAACAACACAACAGTGCATGAAACAATAAAAACGAAGTGTCTAGAAAGACCTGCGATTTTTATTGATGAAGAAGGGGATGCCTTGGGCATCCCCAAGCTTTGACTCTTGTACCTCTTGGATATTTCTTGGGGTGACATCGGGGTGGCATCCCCAAGCTTGAGCTTTTTTCCATTCTTCATCTCATTACACCATTCTCTCTCTACACCTGAAATTTTTTCCTTCATACAAAACTTCACACAATCTTCATTAGCAACATTAGTGCATTCAAAAGATATTAGACGTCTGGCAAAGCTTTATAACAGAAATACTTTTCACTAAAAAAACAAGCTACAGTAGTAACTCCTTCAAAAATCTCAATTCCCCAAAATAGAACTCAAAAAGGAATCAATAAGAACCAAATGCAAATAATGGCAGAAATCTGTCAAAACAGATCTGCAGGTAGGAACCTATTTTTTCGAAGACCTTATGTTGCTCAAATAAAAAAGTGTTGAACTAATGAAAGTTATCTAACATACTGAGGGATTTATTCATAAATTTTCATCTCAATACGACTTACAAAGACTCCTCACGAATTTTTATGGTGGAGGACAGAAATCTGTTTCGGGACAGCAACTCCCCAAATCTTACTTCCCTCTCATTAGAGGTCATTCTTGGCACAAAAAACAAACAAAAAGGATAAGGAGATGTCATTACAGAAGTAATAACTTTCAAGACTCAAGAAAACTCTTGGGTTATCTCCCAACAAGTACTTTTCTTTAACGCCTTCAAGTTAGGCATGATAGTTTGAGAAGATGCTCACATAGGAAATATGAATTGATTTAAAAGAGAGCATCAAGAAGAAAATTCAAAACACATTTAAGTCTAACCCACTTGCTATGCATAGGAATATTGTAAAGAAACAAGTTATGGAAGCACAAAGCAACAAGCATATGAAAACAAAACGAGTGCAACTTCAAAAATTTCAACATAAAGAGAGAAAACTTAATATTTTTGAGATGCATAAGACCATGTTTCCCTCTCTCATAATAACTTTCAGTAGAAACATGAACAAAATTAACAATATAACTATCACAAGAAACATTCTTATCATGGGCCACATGCATAAAATGATTATTACTCTCCACATAAGAATAGCCATTCTTATTAATTGTAGTGGGAGAAAATTCAACAAAATTAGCTATCATTATTATTCTCATCACCATAATCATCAAATATAGTAGGCATATTGTAATCAAAATTAACTTCCTCCTCAATAGTAGGTGGGCTGAAAATATCATACTCATCATTGTAATCATCATATATAGGAGGTTTGGTATCATCATAAGCAATAGAATAACTATCTTCCAAAGCTGGGGAACTAAAAAGATCATTTTCATAAAAAGTATCTTCCCCAAGCTTAGACGTTTCCATAGCATTAGCAATAATGGTGTCCAAAGAATTCATACTAATAACATTGCTATTAGCATGAAAATAAAGTTCCATAGGTTTTTTAATTTTCTCTTCAAACACTTCATGTCCTAACTCAAGATAGATACTATAAAGCTCTCTAATTTTGTTGTTGTTTTCCATTAAGCCTAACTAGTGAAAACAAGAAACAAAAAGACAAAATTGTAAAATCTAAAGGAAATAACTTTGAGCACTCACACCAGAGGATGTGAGTATCTTTTACCTTACCTCCGCGGCAACGGCGCCAGAAAAGAGCTTGATGTCTACGCACTTCTATTCTTGTAGACAGTTGTTGGGCCTCCAAGTGACGAGGTTTAATCTCGTCAATGCCCATTGTTATGGACTTGGGTTTTGGAGAAGATGGGGATGCTGGAGATCGCGAAACGGTTAGCAAAAAAGCAACACAGGGACACGAGGTTTACCCAGGTTCAGGCCCCCGGAGGGAAAACCTTACTCCTGCTTGTCTGCTCTGATTATGGTGGAACCGAAGGTTCTGAAGTGCTTATGCAATCTGTCTGGCGTGGAGGTATCTTGGTGGTATGCGAGATATTGTAAGAGAGCCTCCTCGTCGTGCCCTCCTGGCCTTTATATACAGGTAGGCAGGTCCCAGGCACAGATTGAGTCGGTTACAGGTTTTAGGGTTTACCCCTTTGAATTTTCTATCTACTCTAGTCTTGCTTTCCAAGGATCCGAAGGCGTCATGGGCCCTGGCCACCCGAAAGTCTTCATGGGCCGGCGTATATTTGTCATGGGCCTTCCTTGGGCTGGACCAGGTATGCTAAGGTCGTGTACCCATAGGGTACAACCATGTCAGTAGCCCCCGAGTGTTCAGTCGAATCGTAGATTCGGCTGAGGAATCCTCATTCTTTCGGGTGCGGCTATCTCTGACTGCTTGAGAAATTATTTGAGTGTGTAGGGATTATTGATGCGTGTGCCTGACTCTCCCGACCTACCTTGACTCGAATCCGGAACAGATGCTGGCGTAATTCGACTCAGGCCGCGGAGTACTTACAGGAGTGGAATTCCAGTAAATTTAAATGATGTACCCAACGCTTCCGTCGGGATTTTCATCGCGCCTACTGGCATGGGTTTCCACTAGCAGAGCGCAGTCGTGTGCGTTGCCAGGCCATCAGATGATATTTGTAGGTCTTATCTTTGTGTTGCGGACACAACACCCGAATTTTTATCGCCGCAGAGGCGTTTCGGGTGGCCAAGGAGGATGCTTATCACTTAGTGTTAATCGGGGCAAAGTTGCGAAAAAGTTTTTGTATTCTGATCCGAAAGATCGCAGTCGAAGAATTCATAGGGTGCGCGGTCAGCGCTTCCTATGGGAGTATCCCCCGAGTGTCTGTTCGAGTCGTAGACTCGAGCAGAGACTTTAACTTAGCCGTTGTTTGACTCCAGGTCCGTAGGACACAAATTTTTCAGATGCTTGAATCCATCCTCCCTATGGGAGTAGCCCCCGAGTCCGTATTGGAGTCGCAGACTCGACGTAGGACTCGAAGAATAGCTTTGCAGTGTGATATTTTGATTATGCTTCGGGTGCGCGGCCAACGCTCCTGATAGGAGTAGCCCCCGAGTAATTAATCGAATCGTAGATTCGAGTGAGTACTCTTAGCTGTGTAGCCGAAGAATTGTAACCGTTGCTAGTATAGCTTTTGATGACATCAGTGCTGACGATCGGTGACTACACGCGTCTACGGTGCCAGAGGTGACTTGACTGGACGAACATGGGTCCCACCTTATGACCTTGAGTTGACTGGTCACGCGCGACGTGGAGATAATTACGGCATCGCCTCGATTTCCACGCGTAGTGGACGGCGTGTGAGCGACGGTTCGCTGTCGTGCTTACACGTGGATGGCCTGATCTTGCTGTTGGCTCTAGGTCCTCCCGATGGACGGTCATCGTGCGTCGTCTTCGTCCTTATAATCATTGGGGAAAAGTTAATTTGTTTTCACCGCAGAGGTTTGTAGAACAGCAGCAAGTTTCCCTTAAGTGGATTATCCAAGGTTTATCTAACTCAGGGAGAAAGTGGTCAAAGGTATTCCCTCTCAAGCAATCCTGCAATCAAGATACAACAAGTCTCTTGTGTCCCCAACACACCCAATATAGGTGCACTAGTTCGGCGAAGAGATAATAAAATACAAGTGGTAACGGTGCCAGAAAAGAGCTTCTGGCTTTTTGTTGACGTGGGGTAACAGTGCCAGAAAAGAGCTGATGGCATGGAAGAACAGACTAAAGGCAAACTGAAGGAAGCAAGCAAACATGCAACAGATCTAGATGCAAACGGTGTTTCAATGTTTAGAAACAAGTCCTAGGGATCATACTTTCACTAGTGAACACTCTCTCATATAAATATATTCTCTTCATGATACTACCCTAACTACTCTCCGGTTGGACACTCTAATCATTAGTAGGGCTATAACAACACTCCTCAAAGTCCGCCTTTCCCAATCTAGATAACCCCACACTGTCACCTTGAGCACTAGATGGTTCCAACAAACACCACAATTTCATAGAGACAACCAACTCAAAATATAACTCATAACAAATATTCAATCTAGCCAAAATGCAACACAAGGTATGCACGCTGTCACTTTCACACACGTGGGGTAAAACATAGATCTATTAAAGCACAAAGAGTATTTATGTAGACTCAAACCTAAGTGGCACCATGGCATGCACGCTATCACTTTCACACACATGGGGAGAGCAGAGATCTATTGAAGCACTTGAGTGGAAAGGTAGATCTACTTGATTACAAAGCTCATGACCACAACAAGATCATGCATAGATAGAGAGATGAACACATAGCTACCGGTAGAGCCCTGAGCCTCGAGGAAGAACTACTCCCTCCTCATCATGGGAATCAGCAACGGTGATGGAGATGGTGGTGGAGATCGATGGAGATGGCTCTGGGGGCACTTCCCCGCCCCGGCAGGGTGCCGAAACAGAGACTTTTTGTCCCCCGAATCTCCCTTTCGGTGGCGGCGGCGCTACAGAGGTTTTTGTGGATTTCTTCTGGATTGCCTAGGGTTTTTGGGTCAGAGGCTTCTTATAGGCGCGGGAATCAAGGTCAGTGGGGGTCCAGGGGGCCCACACCCCCTCTAGGCACCTCCAGGGCTTGCCCGCGCTTAGGGGGTGCAGCCACCCTGTGGCCCCCCTCCGGCTCTGCTTCGTGGTTCCGTGTTGCTCTCGGAAAATAATAACTTTGGCTTTTGTCCCGTCCAATTCCGAGAATATCGATTTTCTGCCTTTCTGGAACCAAAAACAGAAGAAAACATGCAACTGGCACTGTGGCATCTTGCTAATAGGTTAGTTCCAGAAAAGATATAAAAACACCTCAAAGTGTAGACAAAGCAAAGCAAAGTAGATACAAAACAAGCATGGAGCATAAAAAATTATAGATACGTTTCCGACGTATCAGGTAGTATTACCCAATTTATTGATTCGACACAAGGGGAGCCAAAGAATATTTGCAAGCCTTAAAAACTGAGTTGTCAATTCAGCTGCACCTAGAAATATTTCTTGCTCACAGAAGTTTATTAGTAGCAATAGTTTGTAGTAGCAACAACAACAGTGAAACAGGAGCAATAGTAACAGTAAAAGTAAACAGTGGGATTCGGGTGCGGTAGGCATAGGGATGGATGGACGGGCGTTGCATGGACGAGTCTAAACATGTAACTTCAAGATCTAGGGCATTGCAGATAAATAAGAATAAGCACCCAAGTACTAAACAATCATAGGCATGTGTTCCAAATATAGTCATACGTGCTCGCAATGAGAACTTGCACAACATCTTCTATCCAGCCAGCCCGTGACAGCGGGGCCTTTAGAAAACTACCGGAAATTAAGGTTCTCCTTTTAATAGAGCACCGGAGCAAAACATTAACACTCCGTGAACACATGCGATCTTCACACCACAGCAATCCCTATGGTTGTCCCAATTATTGTCATTTTGGAGCCTTTGGATCCGGACAATGATATGTGTACACAACTTGTAGATAAGATCACAAACAATACTATCATAATAATTCAATAATAAGTTCAGATCTAAGATCATGGCACTCGGGCCCTAGTGACAAACATTAAGCACAACAAGTTGCAACAAAGTCAAATAGCACTAATAGAGATACTAGGCACTATGCCCTAACAGATCTTATTCGATTACATGATAGAACTCATCCAATCCCTACCATCCCCAAGCCTACAACGGGGGATTACTCACTCATGGATGAGGGAAACATCGGTGGTTGATGGGGATGCGTTGGTGATGACGATGGGGATGATCCTCTCCAAATTCCTCGTCCCGGCAAGGTGCCAGAACGGAGTTTCTGGATCCGAATCTTGGTTTTTGGTGGCGGCAGCGGAGCAGAACTCTTTCTGGAAAACTATCGACCCCCCTCGTTTTTAGGTCGAGAGGCAACTTATAGGCGCAGAGGGAGGCAGAGGGGGTGCCTAGGGTGGCTGCACCCCTAGGCGCGACCAGAGATGGGCCTGCGCCTGGCAGGGGTGTGCCCCCCCAGGCCCCTTCTCCGTCTCGACTTCTGGCTCCGTGGGTCTTCCGGTGAAATATAATTTTTGGCATATTTTTCGGGATTTTTCCAGATAGTTGATTTTCTGCATAAAAACAAGACACCAAGGTAATTCTGCTGAAAACAGTGTCAGTCCGTGTTAGTTGTATCCAAATCACACAAGTTTAGAGGAGAAACAATAGGAAAAGTGTTCGAGAAAGTAGATACGTTTTGGACGTATCAGTGAAAGGATGCCAATGACTACAACAATTATGCAAATTCACTTTGATTTAATTTATGATAAATAGTGTTCAACTTTTAATCATATTACTTATTTGAACTTCCACTCAAAACAACATCCCTCGAGTCGTTTTGGTGATTTCACGAACCAAATCCACTATGAGATGTAGTTTCAAAGGCGAACAATCAACATGTTCATCATAGCATCCATATGACTCTTGATTTACCTTTCGGTATTATATATTCCGAGACCATGTATGTACATGCTAGGCTCGTCAAAGTTAACCTTAGTATCCATATGTGAAAATCTGGCTTGCACCCATTGTATGCACACGTAGAATCTATCACACCCGATCATCACTTGATGCTTCGAAACGACGAGTCTTAGAAATGGTTCCTAATAAGGACGAACAATTTATTACTTGATATTTAGTAAGAGGGATCATCTTATAATGCTATCGTCACGATATAAGCAATACAAGATGCATAAAAAGGATTAACATCACGTGCAATTCATAATATGTGATATGACATGTCCTTTCTTCTTGTGCCTTTCATATCCATCTCCAAAACACGAACATGATCTCCATCATCACCAGCATGGCGTCAAGGTCAATGACGCCGCTTCATGGTTGTCCATCACCAACAAAAACTATTACAACTACTTGGAATAAAGCTATTACATGATGAATAGACACGAAGGTCTTAACGAATTTAAAGACAACCATCAGGCTCCTGCCGGTTTCCATATTACAATAAGGATCATTGCATACATCAAATATAATCACAATCACATCATGGCCATATCACATCACATCACATGCCCTACAAAACAAGTTAGACGCCTCTAATTTTCTTTGCATGTTTTACGTGCCTTGGGGGCTTTCGAATAAAAACCATTCTTACCTACGAACAAGAACCATAACGCTGATACAAGTGTTGTCAAGTGCCCATTGTAAATTGAATCTTAACTATGGTGGGAAAGACAAACACCCGAAAAGCCACTTGTGCAATACAAGTTGCACGTTGAGCGTGGAGCAAGTCTCATGTGCGACGACATGTAAGGTTAGCCCGGGCCGCTTCATCCCACCATCCCGCAAGATGCAAAGTACACAAAAAGCAAGCGACAACAAAAGCATAAACGCCTATAAAACCATTTTGTTCTACTCGTGCAACAGATCTACACATAGATATGGTTCTAATACCATTGTAGGGTTTGTTTCATGTAAAACAAAAAAAATCTACCACAAGAACGCATAAAACCAAGATCCAATCTATGGAAAAGCCAAGATCTAATCTACGAGATCGGTGCAACGATATTGTGGAGAACTAACCCTTGTGATCAAAAGCATTTAACGAGATCATATTCATGTGGTTGATGTATTCGATCACTTGACGATCTCAAGATCATATAGACGATCCTTTCGGCGTCGTGTTCGGCAGCGCTTCCGCAGTCTGTAACACATACGATAATCGATGAAGACCTTCCTCTCCATTGTTCCAGTAGGGAAGCAGAGGTAGTAGATCTCCTCGTAATCCCAACAACACGATAGTGTGGTGGTGGTGGTGGAGGAGGAGAGATTTCTGTAGGGCTTCACCTAAGCCGGAGCAGGGCGGTGGAGAAGAGAGAGTGGTGCGGCGGCTAGGGTTAGGCGCCAAGGACAAGAGGTGTGTGTGTGTGGGGTGTGTGTGAGTGCGCCCCCACCCCTCATTATATAGGTGGGGGCGGCCGACCAAGGGTTAGCAGACCAGGCCGTGTACCCCCCCCCCCCCAACTCGACCACCAAGGGGAGAGTTGGAACCTTTTCCATCTAGTCTTCCCACTTACCAAAAACTAGAGTTTGACTTTTCAAACTAGGATTTGACTATTCAAACTAGGGTTTGACCCTTTTACTAGTGTTGGCCGAATTGTCTCTTTAGGGTTTGGTGCGACTGGCCCCTAGGGCATGCCACTGTCCAAGTGACCCCTTCCGGGGTGGTGGAAACACTGGTGGTTCCTCTAGAACATTCTAGAAGTATCCGGTCAAAACACCGAAACTTTTCTGAACACCGGGAAATCATTTTCCTTATATGAATCTTATTCTCTGGACCATTCCGGATCTCCTCGTGATGTCCTAGATCCAATCCGAGACTCCGAACAACATTCGGTATCCAAATCATATTCAATATGTACTTAAATAACATCGAATCCTTAAGTGTGTCTCCCTACGGTTCACGAATTATGCATACATGATCGAGATATCTCTCCGGTCAATAACCAACAGAGGGATCTGGAAATCCATATGGCTCCCACATATTTCAACGATGACTTTGTGATCGAATGAACCATTTACATATGATACCGATTCCCTTTGTCGCGTGATACTTTACTTATCTGAGGTTCTATCATCGGTATCTCTATACCTAGTTCAACCTCGTTACCTATTAGTACTATTTACTCGTACTGTGATATGACATCCCTTGTGACCTTGTCACATGCTTGTAAGCCAATTAGATGACACTCCACCGAGAGGGCCAAGAGTATATCTATCTGTCATATGGATGGAAAAATCTCACTCTTGATCCATGCGCTTCAATCCATACTTTCAGAATACCTAATGCCACCTTTATAACCACCCAGTTACGAAAGTGGCGTTTGATGTTATCAAAGCACTCATCCGGTGACGGTGATTAACATGATCTCATGGTCGAAGAATTAGGTTACTATGTATTTAAAATCTTTGTAGCAAACGGACTTTAATGACTTGATCTTATGCTATGCTAACTATGGGTGTGTGTCTATCACATCATTCTCCTAATGATATGAACTTGTTATTAATAATATCCAATGTCCATGATCAGAAAACCATGATCATCTATTAATCAACAATCTAGTTTAACAAGAGCCTTACTAGGGAATCTTTTATGTTCACAAAACACACAAGTATTATTGTTTCTGGTTAATACAATTATAGCATGGGATGTAAACATTTATCATAAACATAAAGATATGATAAAAACCACTTTATTATTGCCTCTTGGGCATATCTCCAACAGACGGGTCGGTCCGATTGGTCATGCCGATGAGAGGCCGCGCACGTCCCGCACGTCCGTGCTCGGACGTGTTGGGTCGTTCTAGTGGAGATACCGCCGTGTAGTAGAATTTAGAGAGAATTCCTTACTTCATACTTGTTACATGCCCTTCTCCTCTTTGCATGTTTCCCTTTTGTTACCATAAGCCGATACTTCTAGCCCATGAACATCAGCCCATGGCCCATGACGCCTAGGCCCTACCGGGCATGATAACACATGCCCACACTGTGCATATCATCGAGAGCGTATTCTTGGTGGCCAAGTGAAGGCCCAATTAGAAGCCTGAGTATGATGTTTTTTAAAATAGTTATTTGCTAATTTTAGAAATAATAAATGATTTACATTTTTCCAAAAGTAATATGCCATCATTCACGCTGTAGAAGACAGGTACTAATCGGCTACGACTAGTGTTGCACCCTACTTGGCCCGTCTGTGTCTAGGAACTAATCATCTATGATGATTACACCTATCGTTTACGGCATGGACGATTAGTCCTATCGTGAACTTTCATTGTTATTTTATGTATGAATATCTTTTAGAAAATTATTTTATGAAATATTTATTATAATTGCAATTATTCTTAAATTATCATGCTAAATTTTTTTTGGAAGGAAATAAGGATGGCATACCAGTCATATATTCTAAAAGCAGCCTATTTCCCCGCAAAATAAAATAATGCTAGCTATCAAAACCGGAAAATAAGTTTTTAACTTGTGTTATAAAAATGACATTGTGTAGTGCGAAAGCCGCCTACTTACGATAAAATAACCTAGTGTGGTAGTTGTTAGGATAAATGAAACATAGAGATATGGCTCTTGGATGTTGTTATGGACATACATGTATTCTTGTATTTCAAATTTTGTCAGTTATTTCTTGCATGAATTATGATACTAATGATACAAAAAAAGTATGATACCATTAAACATATTATGGGTAAATTTAGAAAGGGACCTCACGCATTTTAGAATATATTCTTACAGTTCGTTACTGTGTAAACTCATGAAAGAAGGTGCGTAGTTACCAAAATTTGTTTACTCATATCTAATATCTTAGTATACTTGTTATTCAATTTTTTTTCCTCAAATGGTAAAGGATGGAATTTTACCACATGATCAACAATGAAAGGAGAAAAGGGAAATATGCTATACCAAAGATATACAAGCAAAAGAGTAACCTTAGGGCTATTAGATAATATTTTCAGTCAAAATAGACTACGGGCCACGTAGACGCCATGTAGACTGCAACACTAGTCGTCTTTGCCGTAGACAACTAGAGTTACGGCGTAAACGACGGCGTATTATTTCTGAAAAATAAAAATTATGTATTATTTTAGGAATTAAAGAAAAAATAACAATTTTTAGAAAATTGGAGTACGATTCCCTCTGTTCTGCAGCTTGTTCTCTAGATTTGGTCTACGAGCAGTGCCAAGTTTCTCTTAGCCCTTAGCCGAAACCCGGCCTTGTATGATCAGCCTATAGAAACCCGAAGCAAATGTGTGGAATCATCTGGGTTGCAATCAGTACATATAAATAACCTAGTCTGCGATCTAAATTTTTGTGTGGTTCAGTAGGTGTTTATGTGGTTCAGCGCTCTCTCTGTTATGGTCTGAACTGCAAAAAACATTTGTCATGAGGTTGCTCTGTTAATGCATCTACTCGATTTCTGGATGCTGTCCATATGGGAAACTTCATAACATGGCAAGAATTATTGAGCTTGCAAACAGACTGCACTAAAGAAAGCTAGCTTGCTTGGTTCCATCTAAATTGCATTTGCTCCTGGACATGCCATGTTTCTCCGTATGCTAATCCAGGCAGAACCAGGTTGTTTTTGCCTTGAAATTTCATTAAGAAAACATGATTCTAGTGATTTCCAAGGGTTTCAGTAAAACAAATCAGTATACTTGTAGTGGAGCCAAAGTAAAGCAAGTTGAATTTGACTTGTTTAGTTTTCTTAAGAATGAACGCATTGATTTCTGACAAATATTTTCCTTCCGCCGAACTGAAAATTCAAATGACTGAAAATAGCAGAATCCAAAATAAGAAAATTTAAACTGCGCCTAGTGGTGCCCTGAACAAAATGTTCAACATATCTGAAAACAATATTCTTTTCTCTTAAAAATATATCTCATATTGAAATTGTAGTTCTTCAACAGAGATGAGATCACACAATTGCTTATGTGGCTGGAGCTGAACTTACGTGATCAGCAGCCGGCGGGTAGCAACGTCGTGTAATCATCATTGGAAGTGGAGCAAAAAATGCTTATTGATTTACTAACATTTCATTTTATTATATATTCTTCACAAATTCAGTATTGCTTGATATGATCAGAAGTCAGAACAGAGGCTTATTAAGTTACACGCATGAATCCTAACTGACGGAGCACAACATCCAGTGTCATTCACTTGCTGATTCATCATGCTAACTAAATATGTGTGTTATACAGTCCATGAAAAAGTACATGTATAATTATATCATCTATAACAAAAAACAATGACCATAGCAATACTGGTGTCTGATGTGCTCCTAAGTTCTTTCATGTTTTGAGTAGTACCGCCTGAATTTCTGATGATTTTGAAACTAATTATCTTTAGTTTTCTTTTACTAATGTATCTATTCTGTTTCTGGATCTTTTCAACATGAGGAAGTTAGCAACAGTAATTGATCTTAGATTGTGCATGGTTCCATTTAGACCTAATATACTCTAGGAATTTGCCACGCCTTTCTGTATGCAGGACTAGACTGAAAAGCACGGTTCTTTTACATCATGTTTGATAAAAAACAATCCAATACTTAGTGATTTCCACGAGTACCGTTTACATTTAGTCAAAACATAATGAAACAGTGATACCTCAACTCTCGTCAAATTCAAATGGAGTTTATGTTTTGTTAAAGGGTCTTCCAAAATAGATGATCTGAGAGAAATTCATGCAAAAAAGTCTGCCCTTTTGGCTAAACTGAACTGAAACAGAATTACCTAAATCTGATCATAACCGAACTTAGACTGCTTGATTGAAACCAATCTATATGATTCATATCTCAGTTGAAATCAGTCTGTCGGATTCATCTGCATTATTTATCATGGTAACTAAATATGTATTGTACAATCATTGAAAAGGCGCAAGTATAATTACAGCAATGTCGGTGTTTTAAATGCTCCTAAATTCTTTCAATTTTGAGTAGTAGTACTACATGAGTGTCTAATGGATTTGACCAGTTATCTTCAGTTTTCTATACTTAATGCATATACCCTGTTTATCGATGTTATCCACATGCTATGAGAGCTATATCCTTTAGTTAAAAATTCCAAAAGTTTAATGATCAGTGATATCTCAACTCTAGAAAAATTGAAAGAGCATTTAATTTGTTAGCCTAATTTCTCAAAATCTGATGATTTACAGGCAAATTCAAACCTAAATTACCTAAATCTGTCCAAAATCAAATTTTAGAATCCCGGACTGAACCAGGTGATATCCCAACTGAAACCAGTCTCTGAAACATCTCAAACATGTTGTACTGGTTAATCCTGAAACTGCAACTTTCACATCTCAAACAAAATCAGACGCTTAACAGACATTTCCTAGCAACTTTCACATAGCCAACTAGCATTTTTTTGCTGATAGACTCATAAAATTTCAGAATTGCAGAGTATTCATCAGGAGTCAAAAAAAAGTGTATCCAATTACATATCAATCATAACCGATGGACTGCAGCATCCACTGTCATTCACTTCTTGATACATCAGGCTAGCTGAATGTGCATTACTCACGCCGTGAGAATCTGCAAATAGTATGATTCTCCATGAACTAAGCCCACAAGAATGAACATACATCAACCAAATCCCTCTAACACAAATGATTAGGAGATCGATTAATGAGATCCGTTACCGTATCTCCGACCAAACAGCCCAAGATGAAGCAGAAGCCAGTCTTTAGGCTGCCCAAACTGAAACAGGAACAGAGTTGGCGCTTTGCCTTACCTGGACTTCTTCTTACAGAGGGTGTGCCCGCTCAGCTATCTGACCACAAACCGGGCAAGGCACCCCAGCTGGGCCGTTGATCCACCCAGCTTTGCGGTAGCAGACTGCGCAGTAGCAGACATGCCAGCACGGCACGAGCATCAACGACGCCACCACGACCCCGCAGTCACGGCACATTACCGGGCCCTGAGGCTCCTCCTCTTCTTCCTCCTCATCGTCCGCGTCGTCCTCATCCTCGTCATCCTCTTCTTCCTCCTCATCGTCCGCACCGTCCTCATCCTCGTCATCCTCTTCGTCCAAAACTTCGTCGCACAATAGCGACACTTCCATCTTCTTCTCCTCGCCGGCTGGAAGAAACGATGAAACCAAACTCGTCATCGAGAACCTTACGGCCAATAAGGCAATAACAGAAAACTGATTCTTTTCTGGGAAACTCACCTTCATCGTAGTCCAAGAAGACGACGACATGATCGTCGTCAAATGATAGCTGGCGGCGCGAGCCCGACCCACCTCCTCCAGTCGCCGCCGTTCCAACCGGCTGCAAGAAACCAAGAAATCCAGTTGTGACGACGCAACAATCCAAAACGCGGCGGTAGCGGAGTAGACGACACGCACGGGGAGCTCACCTGACGCTGCCGCGGCTGCAACGGGGACGCCTCGTTCGTGGTCGCCGGCGACGCCACGGCCATCTTGCTATCGCCATCGGCTGCAAGAAACCAAGAATCGTCCGTGAACGCGTTGGCCAACGTCCACTCCGGCGTCGACCTGATCGCCGCCTCAATCTCGCTGGTGCCTCCGGCTGCAAATCAAAGAAACAGCAGTCTAAGCCAAGAACCATCGCACGGACAAGAAAGAACAGGACACGATCGTTTCCTCGGCACCTACGTACCTCCATGGCACGGGAAGGGGATGCGGGCAGCGCTCGGGCGGTAGAAGAAATCCAAGTGCAAGGCGCCGGACGGCGACGGTCCGCCGGCAATGGACCTCCTTCTCCAGTCGGCCATCTCGCGTCCCCGCTCACGCCGCGCGCACGCCGCGGTGCGAGGAGGCCAGCAATAGAACGCCTTTGCAAGAACTGCGCGAGATCAAGGCGGGGAGCTCAAGAGCAGAGCAGAACAGAGGAAACAGAGGAGGGGGAGGAAGCCTGGAGAACGAAGCGAGAGGGGAAGGGCGCACGGGTGGGAGATGTGATTATATGCGCTCGCTCGAGGGGAACTTGGAACCTGCAAGTGTTCGCAAGAAGCAGAGACGGTGGATTTGGAAGTGGTGGGAGAGCCGTTGCGACATTTCCATTTGATTCTGATTAGGCCCATTATGGCCCAATCAACATTTGCTTCACAATTTGAAACTGGACTCCCTGGACAAAAAAAAGAAGGAAATTTGTAAGTGCAGCTTACATTTAATTTCACTATTCCCTCCGGTCCATATTAATTGACTCAAATTTGTCTAGATTTAAATGAATCTAAACACTATTTAGTATATAGGTTTATTTAAATTTTGACAAACCAAAGTTAATTAATATGGATCGGAGGGAGAATATTTATGCATTTGATTATATTCTTGGTTGCAGCTAGCAAAGTGATTTGCGCGGGCTACAATACAAAGTTTTATCTGACAACATAAAGTACTACCTTCGTCCCAAATGTTAAGACTTATATTTTTTTGAAAAAGTCAAACTAAGAAAAGTTTGATCAAACTTTTAGAAAATACTATAATATTATATAGATATCATGTGAAAATATGTTTCGTGATGTATCAAAGGTATTAATTTTATATTGTAAATATTAATATTTTTCTCTAACAATTTAGTTAAACTTTATATAGTTTGACTTTTGAAAAAAAAGCCTAAAGTTTTGGGACAGAGGGAGTATTTAACAATTCAAGTAATCGTCGAGAATATATGTACAATACGGGCACCAAACTCATACATAACCGCCAGTAGAGAGGTGATCGGGAGCTTTCTAAAACCTATCTAGAGTTGCGTTCCTCTCGCCACTGATATCACCCGTCCGTTCCATCTTCGATGGTCCGAGGGTCTTGAAGACCTGTCATTGGTGGGAAGTTTTTATTCTTTGTGTAGTCTATTTTCAGTGACTTCTTCGGGATGTTGAGGCGGAGGCTTTGTCCTAAAATCAGAATAAGGTTCTTCCTGCTTTATCCTCGCTTCGGTGGTGCACCTAGCATCGACGATGTCGCGTGGGATCGTTTGTCCGAAAGATTTTCAGGGATCCATCTTTTTCGTGTTCGTTGGTTTGTTTTCAAGTCATTCTCTTTCAATTTACTTTGCCATCATTAGCGAAGGTTCCTGCTTTGATGCATTGGTCTTTTATGACCTTAGCAAGATGATTTCTCGTTTCTCTACAATAAGCTCCACTACGACAAGTTTTGCCTAACTCTGGTGATGGTGGGGCGAGGATGGGACACGCTTTTGGCTCGAGCTATTGTCTATAGACCTCGCTAGGTGGTCCAATGACCTATTTATAATTTTTATTAATTTTAGATATTTTTGTACTATCATTGATGATTATTAATAGATCGGTAGAATTTCGTAAAAATATATACAATACAAATCTTCACAAGAAGATTATACTATGATGTCGGACAATATGCTAGTATATTATCGCCACAATGGAACACGGTATTTGGGGGAGTGTGAAAACACAAACTTTTGAAACATATATAATTTATTCAAAATGGTTATAATTATTTACGAAAGTTCTGTTGCAAAATAAACTATGTTCTAGAAAGCTCAAATTCAAAGTATTTTTTTTTTTCAAAATTTCACCGATCTATTAATAGTCATTAACACATAAAAATCTAAAAGTAATAAATAAATATAAGTAGGTCACCAGACCACCTAGTGATGACTACAAACATTAGTGCGAGCAGAAGGTCTCCTTGCTCCTGCTTCACCGGAGCCGGACAAACCTTGTCTTAGTAGCGTCGGGCTAAGGCCACAAAAAACCAACGCACTAGAGCAACAATCATTGCCAATGATAAAAATCTTAGGTCGAAAGTGACTAAACTGAGAACAAACCAATGAACATGAAAACAGAATGGATCCTAGGAGATCCAGCGGACAAATGATTACACGCGCTCTTCATCGAGCTTCGATGTACCACGGGAGCAAGGATAGAGCGGGAAGGACCTTATTCTGAATTTAGAACATAGTTCTCACCTCAACATCGTGAAGAATACACCGAAAAAAGGCTCAACAAAGAACGAAAATCTCGCGCCGGTGAGAGTCCGTGGTCCGCCACACCTCTAAATCCCTAGAGCCACCAAAGGCAGGGAGGACCGGTGATGTTGCCAGCGAGGGGGACGAACCATAGATGGGTTTTTGCTAGCCACAGTCGCCTCTCTCCTGGCGGCTACGTACATACTGGTTCAGTAACTTCTTGAGGGTCAAAGTAGTTATATTAGATTACATTCTATTCCATCCGTCCCAAAATAAGCGACACGACTTTATTTAGATATTCATGTATTTAGACAGATTTTAGTATTGAGATAAATGCATATTAATACAATGTTACGTCACTTATTTTGGTACATAGGGAGTAATACAAAATAATTTTCATTAGTTTGGAAAAATGATGCAAATTTGTTATCATGGAAAACAAATTCAATACATAGATTAGAACAACGTTTTATTTAGATATTCGTACCTAATGTAATTAGATGTATGCATGGAAAGAAGAGTTGAATGAAAAATCTCATTCTATTAATGGATCTTAATTATGAACAATTTTCACAAGGGTTCACATGCACCTCACGGAATCACCCTATTTGGCAAGACGAGAATGTGCATCCTTCTAGATATGGCCCCGCACACCTCCTTTTGTTCCATACAACCTTAAGAGAATAACATTTGTTGGAATTCAGATAAATTTTTGGATACCCTTGAAGATGCTCTAATAGTAGTTCTGAACTTCTGTTACATGTATAGGGCATCAGAAATGTGGGAAAACGATCAATCAAACTGGTGCTATTCACAAAATTTTCTCATCAATGAAAATGAGACGATATTCTCAATGCAAAAACAATTTACAAATGTGTGCTAACTTTGGCATCTTGCCATAGTGCGAGGTTTTTGCTCTGGCCTTAGCTCGACTTATTATTGTTGTTTCACTATGTATTTTCCCTAGGCACTTGCTAGGGCCGTGTGGCTCACACACAGCTAGCTCAACTACATCTAAAAAAAGGGATGGCTCAATTAGGTATTCTCTGTATCTGACACCATCCTTCATGTAGAACTAAAGTGTGCTGCGGATTAATGAGCGATGCAGTGGACTTGACTGCAGTCTAGTAGTAACTGCACCGTGACATGTGAGTGCGTGGGCGTGGTGGTAATGTATTGCCGTTCTTTTTTTACTTCGCTTGATCTCATCGGTGGAAAGCCATAATGCCTTTGTGCCAAAATCAGCGCAGTGGTTCTTTTGAGACGCGCCAGCCAAATACTTTGCTGCCACACACACATGTCACGCTCGCCCTTTGCCAAGGCGAGGCATGATTGATCGCTTGAATTTAGTGTTGGAGATATACCTAAGAGGCAATAATAAAATGATTATTATTATATCTTTATGTTTATGATAAATATTTACATCTCACGCTATAATTGTAGTAAGAGTAAACATTAATACATGTGTGTTTTTGTAAACATAAAATAATCCCTCGTAAGCCTCTTATTAAATTAGCTTGTTGATTAATAGATGATCATGATTTTCTGATCATGGACATTGCATGTTATTAATAACAAGATTATATCAGTAGGAGAACGATGTGATGGACACACACTCATAGTAATCATAGCATAAGATCAAGTTATTAATTTCGTTTGCTACAAGCTTTCAAATACATAGTAACCTAATCTTTCGACCATAAGATCATGTTAATCACCAATACCGGATGGATGCTTTGATGACATCAAACACCACTTCGTAACTGGGTGATTATAAAGGTGGCATTGGGTATTCTAAAAGTATGCGTTGAAGCGTATGGATCAAGAGTGGGATTTGTCCATTCATATGACAGATAGATATAGCCTGAGCCCTCTCGGTGGAGTGGCATCCAATTGGCTTGCAAGCATGTGACTAGTTCGCAAGGGATGTCACATCATAGTACGAGTAAAGATTACTTATTAGTAACGAGGTTGAACTAGGTATGGAGATACCGACGACCGAACCTTGGATAAATAAAGTATCACGCGGCAAGGGGAATCGGTGTCTTATGTTAATGGTTCATTCGATCATGAAGTCATCGCTGAATATGTGGGATCCATTATGGATCTCTAGGTCCTGCTATTGGTTATTGATCGGTTAGGTATCTCGATCATGTCTACATAGTTCGTGAGCCGTAGGGTGACACACTTACGGAATCGATGTTGTTTAAGTAGATATGGAATATGAGTTGGAGACCGAATGTTGTTAGGAGTCTCAGATTGGATCCAGGACATCACGAGGAGATCCGGAATGGTCTAGAGAATAAGATTCATATAAGGAAAGTCATTTTCCGCGGTTCGGAAATGTTTTTGGTGTTTTCACCGGAAGCTTCAAGAATGTTTTAGAGGGGACACCAGTGGGACCACCACCCCAGGAGGGGCCACTTGGGCTATGGCATGCCGCGGGGGCCTTTGGGCTAGCCGCACCAAGCCCAAGGGTCCAAACCAGTCACCATATGGTTTGGGGCAAAACCCTAATATGGAAAGAGGGGAACTTGGGGGGTAAGTTTCCCCCTCTTTCCTCTCTTGCGCCGCCGACTTGGAGGAGGAGTCAGCCAAGGGGTAGGAACCCTGGATACACCCTCCTCTATATAAAGAGGGGAGGAGAGGGCGCACCCCTACCCCCTTGACTCAACCCTAGCCGCCACCCTCCTCCCTCCTCGATCGACTGCTCTGGCTTAGGTGAAGCCCTGCAGGAAGTTCTCCTCCTCCACCACCACCACACTGTCGTGCTTCTAGGATTCCAAGATGATATACTACCTCCACTGCCCGCTGGAATGTGGAGAGGAAGGTCATCACCGCCTCCGTACGTGTGACCGAGTGCGGAAGCGTTGCCGAAACTCGGCGCCAGAAGGATCGTCATCGCAATCTTGAGATCGGCAAGTGATCGACTACATCAACCACGAGATCCGATCTTGTTAAACACTTTGGATCTACGAGGGTTAGTTTTCTACAATCTCGTTGCATCGATCTAGTAGATTAGATCTTGGCTTTTCCATAGATTGGATCTTGGTTTTATGCGATCTTGCGGTATAATTTTTTTGTTTTTTCGTTGCCTTAAAACAAAAAAATTCTACCGCAAGAATGCATAAAACCAAGCTCCAATCTATCGAAAAGCCAAGATCTAATCTACGAGATCAGTGCAATGAGATTGTGGAGAACTAACCCTCATATATCCAAAGCATTTAACGAGATCTGATTCTCATGGTTGATGTAGTTGATCACTTGCTGATCTCAAGATCGTGTAGACGATCCTTTCGCACTGCTGCTCCCGCGCTTCGCCACACATATTGTAGCTGATGAAGACCTTCCTCTCCCTTGTTCCAGCATGTCAGCGGAGGTAATAGATCTCCTCGGAATCCCATCGACACGACGGTGTGGTGGTGGTGGTGGAGGAGAGATTTCTGCAGGGCTTCACCTAAGACGGAGCAGGGCGGTGGAGAAAAGAGAGGGGTACGACGGCTATGGTTAGTGTAGGGGTTCGTAGCATGGAAAACAAAAATTTTCTATCGCATACAAACAAACAATCCAAGATCTATCTAATAGATTGTAGAAACGAGTCGTTTGGAATAACTTACCCTCGAAGATTCCAAAGTGGTTAACGAGAGCAGATTCTCGTGGGTGATGTAGTCGTACACTTCCGATCTCAAGATCGTGTAGACGATCCTTCCGGCGCCACGTTCCGGCAGCGCTCATGATCGGTCACACACGTCGGTACTCGATGAAGACCTTCCTCTCCTTGTTCCAAAGAAGCCGGAGGTTGTAGCACGCTGCTCGCGATTCCGGCAGCACAACGTCGTGGTACCGGAAGTAGAGTGGAAATCCCGCAGGGCTTCGCCTTAAGCCGGTGCGAGTATGGTGGAGCTTATGAGAGAGGCTATTAGTGGTCTAGTAATTAGACACACCAATTAGAAGGCTCTAAACCAATTAGAAGGCTCTAAACCATGAGGCTAAAGCAATTAGAAGCTCTAAACCAAAACGGCTCTAAACCGGAGGTAGAAGATAGGAACTTGTATGTTTCTAGGAGGAGCCTGCCCTCCTTTTATGGGAGGGTCTTGGCCAGGAGGAGGAGTCCCTCCAACTCGGCCTAGGGCGGCCACCGAGGAGTCCAACTCCTCCTCCAGGTTGGTTCCAACTCCTCTTGCTTGTTTCCCACAGTTTCTTGTTTTGGCAGTTTGACTTTCAAACTGGACATTTGACTTTTCTGTTTTAGGATTCAATTTAACCCTTTATTTGGGACAGCAAGAACACTTAGTACATGATGCAATCATTCCATTAAGTAATGACACATTCATGTACCCCTTCCCCCCGGAGTGCCGGACAATCCGAAACCTTCTAGAACATTCCCGATGAAAACACCAGAATCATTTCCGAACTCCGAAACGGGACTTTCCTTATATGAATCTTATTCTCCGGACCATTCCGGATCACCTCGTGATATCCCGGATCCCATCCGAGACTCGAACAACATTCGGTCTCTTTCATAATACCATAACTACTCAAACAACGTCAATCCTTAAGTGTGTCTCCCTACGGTTCGTGAATTATGCGGACATGATCGAGACACTTCTCCGAACAATAACCAATAGAGGAATCTGGAAATTCATATGGCTCCCACATATTTCTACGATTACTTTGCGATCGAATGAACCACTTACATACGATACCAATTTCCCTTTGTCTCACGATATGTTACTTATCCGAGGTTATGATCGTCGGTATCTCTGCATACCTAGTTCAACCTCGTTACTGATAAGTACTCTTTTCTCGTTCCCGTGATATGTGATCCCTTGTGACCAAGTCACATGCTTGCAAGCTAATTGTATGACATTCCACCGAGGGCCCAGAGTATATCTATCCGTCATGTGGATGGACAAATCCCACTCTTGATCCATGTGTTTCAACCAATACTTTCCGAACACTTAATGCCACCTTTATAGCCACCCAGTTACGGTGTGGTGTTTGATGTCATCAAAGCATCCATCCCAAAGGTGATATGCATGATCTCATGGTCAAGGAATTAGGTTACTATGTATCGAAAGCATATAGCAATTGAACTATTGAAATGACTTGATCTTTATGCTACGCTTATCTATAGGAGTATGTCCACCATATCATTCTCCTAACGATATGACCCTGTTGTTAATAACATCTCTATGTTCATGACCAGGAAACCATGATCATATATTAACCAACAAGCTAGTTTAACAAGAGGCTTTACTAGGGACTCTTATTTTAGTTTACAAATCACACAAGTATTAATGTTTCCGGTTAATACAATTATAGCATGGTATGTAAACATTTATCATAAGTATGAAGATATGTTAATAACTCACTTTATTATTGCCTCTTGGGCATATCTCCAACAGTCTCCCACTTGCACTAGAGTCAATAATCTAGTTTTAAACCTTTGTGTATATAACACCTATGGCTTTCCGGTGTTGTATGTACACGATTGCTAGTGGTCAACTGATCTCCGGATCTGACACTTCCGTGTCCGTGTAATTGCATGTCTTTGCGTCTCTACGCATCACTCATTCTCTAATGAGATGGCTTTGTATAAATTTGGTCTTTCGGTGTGACCTTTAGTTCTTTGAGGTTAAAACATGTTGATAATATTGTCGCACAATATATCTTCATAGTATTATCCCTCTGTGAACTACACCTAGTTTGATAACAAACTACTTGACACAAATGCCCACTTTTGCTGCTAAAATAGCAGTTATATACTTGGCCTTTTGTTGTAGTATCTGTCACAATGTCTTAACTTTGGAACTCATCCAAATCCATTATGGAACTCACCTTCCATTATATTGTGCCACCCTTAGTTTAGATTGAGATAAACTTAATTTGTACTTTGTGACAAAACTAGTATCAATGTAGTACTTTTACAATGAACTAACCATCTATTTGTCACTTTTACAAATATTATACTCTTAGTTCTTCCAAAAGATCATAAGAATATCCTTACTATTGTCCAATGATCATCTTACGAATCATTCTGGTATATGCTCACAACATTTAGAGCATAGGACATATCTGGATTTGTACATATCACAGTATGATTGATATAAATACTCTTTGTGATTTTATACATCAAGTATCAATCTATACTTGATTATTTGTTTCACTTTACCAAATGTCAATACACTTGAATATATCATCAACATTGAATTTATTCAATCCTTTCTGTGCGACAAGAACCTCTTGTAGTTTCTATATTGAACTCATTCAATATCTTGTCTATGTACTTCTGGCACAACCATATTAGCGTCTATTGATGCCAAATATTTAGGTTTTGCCTAAGTCTTTCATCGGGATGAAATTCTTAATATGTGTTAATAAAAGATACATTATTTCCAATCAACAATATGTCTTCCACATAATGTATTAGAAACATGTCTTAAGCGCTCCCACTTAATTTCTTGCAAATGCAAGCATCTTCATTGTCTCTAATGAACTTTTAAACTCCTTTAACAGTTTCATCATAGTGAAGATTCCAACTCCATGATGCTCACTTTAACCATTGAAGTTTGCATATGCTTTTAGCATCCTTTGAATTAACAAAACCCTATGGACCTTGTTATGCACATGTCCTAGGTAACGATTCTATTAGAAGAACTTGTTTTGTTTATTCAACTACCATATAACAAATTATATGTAGTGGTTGCTACATTAATCCGTCTAGACTAAATATCACTATGACAGATCAAATCTTGTCATAGTCAACCTTGAACATTGTTGTGAACTCTTTCCCAACATGTCGACTATTTCATAGATGTGAAACATCCATGTCTATTTCTTTATAGATCCAGACACAACTATAAGGTCTTACACCTTTCTCGAGGGTCCTTCAAGTTCAAAACTTGATTTTCTCGTGTATGGAACTATCACGGATTTTATGGCTTCAAGCCATTTTACGAGTCGTGGCCCATCATCGCTTCTTTGCATGTAGTCGGTTCATTATTCTCAAATAATGATTCAACCCTCAAATCTTGGTATTTGATTGTTTATCCGACCTACTTGTTTCAATAGGAATTTGGATCTCCGTGACCACAACCTTTGAGGTACGTGAGCCATGAGCTTTGTTGCTGCCTCCGGAACACTTTTCGGTGCTGCGCAACTCTGCACATATAGCTAAGGTTCTTTTAACCTTATCAAAATTCTATTGTCCTCCCACTTAACTTTTCACGAAAAATTCCTTCTCAAAGAAACTTGACGTTTTAAGTGACAAACACTTTTGTCTCTGGTGTTATGGAGGAATACTTAACAGTTATTCGAAATAACATACAAAGACAGGTTTATCCGACTTTGGTTGCACACATCTTTCTTATGCATAGCATACCAATGTTTAAGAAAGGACAACTTGGGTTTTAACCCAAATCATAACTTTATATGGTGTCATTTCAACGGATTATGATGGAGCTCTTTTCAGTGGAAAAACGGTAATCTCTAAAGCTTTTAATCTTTAAAATATAATGGCAGTTTTATAAATTATACCTTTGATCTTACCATGTCAAACAAGGTTTAATTACATATCTCGAACGCTCCATACTCTTATGGTGTTTCGGGAAATGCAAATCCATGGAACGATTCCTTAAATCTTAGGTATTATGCTAAACTCTGTAACTCAAATATTATCATAAACTGTTTATATTTTTGTTACAATGATTTTGCACTTCATCTTGAAAGTCTTTGAACTTTTCAAATGTTTCATACTTCATCCTTTATTAAGTAAATATTCATATATTCACTCAAATTTTCGGAGAAAGCATATGAAGTTGAAATCCATCGCTCTTGACTACACATAATGGACTTCGTACAACAATATGTACAAATTCCAATAAGCTAGTCTTTCATTCCCTTTTGGCCTATGAACGAAGTTTTAATTATCTCTAGGAAAGTTTCACAAGTGTCATTTGATCAAAATCAAATAGACTCCAAAATTCCATCCATATGAAGTTTCTTCATGTTTTCTTTCCAATATAATTTAAACGGCGATGTCACTTCCTAAGTGATCTTTCAATCAATTTGTCTTTCGACATTTTTAGCACTAGTTTTATGGATGTGATTCCTCCAACGAGATTTGTGAATCATCCATCTTTTATGGATTACGACAATTATTTGAACAACCCTTTTGTTCTCATAATACCTAATAAAACAAATCTTTGAAGGCAAGCTTTTGATGTTTAACGAGCAACACAATAACCCTTTATTTTGTTCTCGATGAACATCATCACATATTCTTTTGCTAGTTACTTAGGCCATTGTAGTTCATGAATTGTGTTGTTTCGTATGACGATTCACACCAACAAATTCAGTATCAAATACTTAAGAACCACATTGTTTAACAAGCAAAGAATATAGCCATAACATGTATATCATCTATATACTTAAACTGAACAATTCTAGTCTTTTCTTTTCTGCCATATATTTATGAGATTCTCTTTCAGTATTTCCTTTTCTGTTTGAAAGAATCTATCAACATCAATAGTGGAGTCATACATATGACACATAGTCCAAAGCGTGTATAGTTAAATACCAATGTCTTTGGACTTGCACTTTGAAGTAGATCACCATCATCAAATGTTTGGTTTTCTTTCAAATTCCTTTCTTTAGTAATCTCTTGGTGTAGTAAACATTTTACCTACATCAAATATTCACCCTTATCATGGATTTATCCATGATCAAGTTACTTTTAGCTTGTAACGGTGAATCACGAGTATAATGTTGCTCTCCAAAACCTTTTGGAGGATTAGGACAACTAGTGTCTACAACCCTTTGCAAATTCTCATCAAAATATGAGAACATGAACTTTTGCCATATTATACTCTATCATGTTGCAACCAAAACTTCGTTTCAGATATCACAATATCTTTCACACATCATGGTTTCTGAAACAACTCTTTCAGATCCTAGATAACCTTGATATTAAGACAATCCTTTGAATATCAAGAATCATGGAGACAAACATGATACTCATATACTAACACTTTGGAATTGTCACTCTTGATTTAATACCAATTATTAAACTTCATGGAGTAACCGGAACTTACTGAAAGTTTGCAATAGGACTTTTAAACTTTAGATTAACACTTCAAAACAATACGATACCAGTTCGTAAAGTAACTAACCAGAATTCTATAGTTCTATCATCTCAATTATAACTAAGCGCAAGGCGGTAAACGGATGCCAATGACTACAACAACTATGCAAATTCACTTTGATTTAGTTTATGATAAATTGAGTTCTAATTAATAATTAAATTAGTCTAGGTGAACTCCCACTCAAAACAATATCCCTCACATTGTTTTAGTGATCACACGAACCAAATCCACCACATCAAAACCGATCATCACGAGAGTTGATATAGCTTCAATGGCGAACAATCGACATGTTCATCATATCTACTATATGACTCATGCTCTACCTTTCGGTCATCCGTGTTCCTGAGGCCATGTCTGTACATGCTAGGCTCGTCAAGATCAAACCTTAGTTTCTGTATGAGCAAATCTGGCTTGCTCACGTTGTATACACTTGCAGAATCTAGCACACCCGATCATCACGTGGTGTTTCGAAACAACAAGCTTTAGCAACGGTGCTAACTAAGGGTGAACACTTTATGATTTGAAATTCATGTGCATGAGGGATCATCTTATAATGCTACCGTCGTCTACTAAGCAATACAAGATGCATAAAGGATTAACATCACATGCAATTCATAATATGTGATATGATATGGCCTTTTCTTCTTTGTGCTTCCGATCTCCATCTTCTAGCACGAACATGATCTCTATCATCATCGGCATTGCATCAAGGTCAATGACGCATCTCCATGGTTGTCGTCCACCGGCTTCAACTATTACAACTACTTTGAATAGACACGCGGGTCTTAACATAATTTAAAGACAACCATATGGCTCCTGCCGGTTGCCAACTTACAATAAGGAACATTGCATACATCAAATATAATCACAATCATGGCCATATCACATCATCAGACACCCCGCAAAACAAAGTTAGACGCCTCTACTTTCTTTGCATATTTTACGTGGTTTGGGGCTTTCAATAAGTGTCGTTCTAACTTACGAACAAGAACCACAACATTGATACTATCATTGTTGATCACCCGTTGTAAATTGGATCTTAACTATGCTAGGAGAAACATGCACCCGCAAAGCCACTTATGCAATACAAGTTACATGTCAAGCGTGGAGCAAGTCTCATGAACGATGTCATGTAAGGTAAGCCCGGGCCGCTTCATCCCAACATACCGCAAGATGCAAAGTACACAAGAAGCAATCGACAATAAAAGCATCAACGCCCACAATGACCATTGTGTTCTACTCGTGCAACAGATCTACATATAGACACGGCTCTGATACCACTGTAGGGGTTCGTAGCATGGAAAACAAAAAATTTCTATCGCATACAAACAAACAAGCCAAGATCTATCTACTAGATTGTAGCAACGAGTCGTTTGGAATAACTTACCCTCGAAGATTCCAAAGTGGTTAACGAGAGCAGATTCTCGTGGGTGATGTAGTCGTACACTTCCGATCTCAAGATCGCGTAGACGATCCTTCCGGCCACGTTCCTGCAGCGCCCCTTGATCGGTCACACGTTCGTACTGACGAAGACCTTCCTCTCCTTGTTCCAAAGAAAATGGAGGTTGTAGCACTCTCTCGCGATTCCGGCAAAGACAACGTGGTACCTAAGTAGAGGGAAATCCCGCAGGGCTTCGCCTTAAGCCGGTGCGAGTATGGTGGAGCTTATGAGAGAGGCTATTAGTGGTCTAGTAATTAGACACAACAATTAGAAGGCTCTAAACCAATTAGAAGGCTCTAAACCGCAGGCTAAAGCAATTAGAAGCTCTAAACCAAAACGGCTCTAAACCGGAGGTAGAAGATAGGAACTTGTATGTTTCTAGGAGGAGCCATGCCCCTCCTTTTATGGGAGGGGGGTCTTGGCGCGCCAGGGGAGGGAGGGAGTCCCTCCCCAACTCGGCCTAGGGCGGCGGCTGGAGGAGTCCAACTCCTCCTCCGGGTTGGTTCCAACTCCTCTTGCTTGTTTCCCACATTTTCTTGTTTTGGCGGTTTGACTTTCAAACCGACATTTGACTTTTCTGTTTTAGGATTCAATTTAATCCTTTATTTGGGACAGCAAGAACACTTAGTACATGATGCAATCATTCCATTAAGTAATGACACATTCATGTACCCCTTCCCCCCCGGAGTGCCGGACAATCCGGAACCTTCTAGAACATTCCCGATGAAAACACCAGAATCATTCCCGAACTCCGAAACGGGACTTTCCTTATATGAATCTTATTCTCCGGACCATTCCGGATCACCTCGTGATATCTTGGATCCCATCCGAGACTCCGAACAACATTCGGTCTCTTTCTCATAATACCATAACTACTCAAACAACGTCGAATCCTTAAGTGTGTCTCCCTACGGTTCGTGAATTATGCGGACATGATCGAGACACTTCTCCGAACAATAACCAATAGAGGAATCTGGAAATTCATATGGCTCCCACATATTTCTACGATTACTTTGCGATCGAATGAACCACTTACATACGATACCAATTTCCCTTTGTCTCACGATATGTTACTTATCCGAGGTTATGATCGTCGGTATCTCTGCATACCTAGTTCAACCTCGCTTTCGATAAGTACTCTTTCTCGTTCGTGATATGTGATCCCTTGTGACCAAGTCACATGCTTGCAAGCTAATTGGATGACATTCCACCGAGAGGGCCCAGAGTATATCTATCCGTCATGTGGATGGACAAATCCCACTCTTGATCCATGTGTTTCAACCAATACTTTCGGAACACTTAATGCCACCTTTATAGCCACCCGCCACGGTGTGGTGTTTGATGTCATCAAAGCATCCATCCGGTAAAGGTGATATGCATGATCTCATGGTCGAAGGAATTAGGTTACTATGTATCAGAAAGCATATAGCAATTGAACTATTGAAATGACTTGATCTTTATGCTACACTTATCTATAGGAGTATGTCCACCATATCATTCTCCTAACGATATGACCCTGTTGTTAATAACATCTCTATGTTCATGACCAGGAAACCATGATCATATATTAACCAACAAGCTAGTTTAACAAGAGGCTTTACTAGGGACTCTTATTTTAGTTTACAAATCACACAAGTATTAATGTTTCCGGTTAATACAATTATAGCATGGTATGTAAACATTTATCATAAGTATGAAGATATGTTAATAACTCACTTTATTATTGCCTCTTGGGCATATCTCCAACAGTTAGGCGCCAAGGGCAAGAGGTGTGTGTGTGGGAGGGTGCGCCCTCACCCCTCATTATATAGGTGGAGGGCGACCGGCCAAGGGTTCCCAGCCCAGTCCGTGTCCCTCCCCCCAACTTAGCCACCAAGGGGAGAGTTGGAACCGTTTTCATCTCGTCTTCCCTCTTACCAAAAACTAGAGTTTGAATTTTCAAACTAGGATTTGACTATTCAAACTAGGGTTTAACCCTTTAACTAGTGTTGGCCAAATTGGCTCTTTAGGGTTTGGTGCAGCTGTCCCCTAGGGCATGCCAATGTCCAAGTGACCCCCTTCTGGGGTGGTGGAACCACTAGTGGTTCCTCTAGAACATTCTAGAAGTATCTGGTAAAACACCGAAACTTTTCTGAACCCCGAATAACCACTTTCCTTATATGAATCTTATTCTCCGGACCATTCCGGATCTCCTCGTGATTTCTTGGATCCAATTCGAGACTCCGAACAACATTCGGTCTCCAACTCATATTCCATATCTACTTAAACAACATCGAATCCTTAAGTATGTCTCCCTACGGTTCATGAATAATGCAGACATGACCGAGACACCTCTCTGGTCAATAACCAATAGAGGGATCTGGAAATCCAAATGGCTCCCACATATATCAATGATGACTATGTGATTGAATGAACCATTTACATATGATACCGATTCTCTTTGTCAAGTGATACTTTACTTATCCTAGGTTCGATCATCGGCATCTCTATAACTAGTTCAACCTCGTTATCGATAAGTACTCTTCACTCATACTATGATGTGACATCCCTTGTGACCTTTTCAAATGCTTGCAAGACAATTGGATGACACTCCAGCGAGAGGGCCTAGAGTATATCTATCTGTCATATGGATGGAAAAATACCACTCTTGATCCATGCGCTTCAATCCATACTTTCAGAATACCTAATGACACCTTTATAACCACCCAGTTACGGAAGTGGTATTTGATGTCATCAAAGCACTCGTCCGGTGATGGTGATTAACATGATCTCATGGTCGAAGGATTAGGTTACTATGTATTTAAAAGCTTTGTAGCAAACGAACTTTAATGACTTGATCTTATGCTATGCTTACTATGGGTGTGTGTCCATCACATCATTTTTCTAATGATATGACCTTGTTATTAATAACATCCAATGTCCATGATCAAGAAACCATGATCATCTACTAATCAACAAGCTAGTTTAACAAGAGGCTTACTAGGGACTCTTTTATGTTTACAAAACACACAAGTATTAATGTTTCCGGTTAATACAATTATAGCATGGGATATAAACATTTATCATAAACATGAAGATATAATAATAACCACTTTATTATTGCCTCTTGGGCATATCCCCAATAATCTCCCACTTGCACTAGAGTCAATAATCTAGTTTGAAAAACTTTGTGCATTCAACACATATGGCTTTCTGGTGTTGTATATACATGTTTGCTAGTGGTAAACATAATCTTCGGATCCGACACTTTCAGGTCCGTGTGTATTTGCATGTCTTTGTGTCTCTACGCACTAATGAGATGGCATTGTATAAATTTAGTCCTTTGGTGAGACCTTTCGTTCCTTGGGGTTTAAAACATGTCAATACAATTGTCGTACAATATATATTCATAGTACTAGCCCGTTGTGAACCACACCTAGTTTGATAACTAACTACTTGACACAAATGCCCTCTTTTGCTGCTACAATAACATTCATATACTTAACCTTTTGTTATAGTATCTGTCATAATGTATTAACTATGGAAGTCATCCAAATCTGTTATGGAATCTCCTTTCCATTACATTGTGCCACTATGAAATATCAAATCTTTTCATAGTCAACTCCTTGAACATTGTAATAAACTCTTTACCGACATGTCGACAATTTCATAGGTGTGAAACATCCATGTCTATTTATAGATCCAAATACGACCGATAGGTCTTACACCTTTCCAGAGGGTCTTCCAAGTTCAAAGCTTGATTTATCGTGTATGGAACTATCATAAATATTATGGCTTCAAGCCATTTGACGGAGTTAGGGCCCATAACCGCTTCCTTTCATGTAGTCGATTCATCATTGTCAAACAATAATGATTTACTCTCAAATCTTAGTATTTGATTATTTACCCGACGTACTTGGTTCAATAGGAACTTAGACCTCTGTGACCACAACCTTTGAGGTACGTGAGCCATAAGCATTGTTGTTGCCTTCAGGACACTTTCTGGCACTGCGCAACTCAGCACATATAGCTAAGATTCATTAAACTTATCAAAGTTCTATTGTCCTCCCACTTAACTTTTCACGAAAAGTTCCTTCCAAATAAACTTGACGTTCTAAGTGACAAACACTTTTGTCTTCTGTGTTATGGAGGAATACCCAACGATTATTCAAAATAACCTACAAAGACATGTTCAAAATAACCTACAAAGACATGCGCATCCGACTTTGGTTGTAAACATTTTACTTATGCCTATCATACCAATGTTTAAGAAAGGACAACTTGGGTTCTATCCCAAACCATAACTCATATGGTGTAATTTCAAAGGATCACGATGGATCTATTTTCAGTGTAAAAGAGGTAGTCTCTAAAGTTTTAATATTTAAAATATAATGACAGTTTTATAAATGACACCTTTGATCCTACCATGTCAAACAAGGTTTCATTACATATCTCGAACACTCCATACTCCTATGGTGTTACGAGAAATGCAAATCCATAGAATGATTCCTCAACTCTTAGGTGTTTTCCTAAACTTGTAACTCAAATATCTTCCTTTATGATCCAATCATAAACTTTTTATTTTATTGTTACAATGATTTTCCACTTCATCTTGAAAGTCTTTAAACATTTTCAAATGTTTTATACTTCTTCCTCATTAAGTAAATATACACATATATTCACTCCAATTTTCAGAGAAAGCATATGAAGTTGAAATCCATCACTCGTGTCTTCACATAATGGACTACATACATCAATATGTATAAACTCCAACAAGTTAATCGTTCGTTCTTCTTTGGCCTTTGAATGAAGTTTCAATTATCTCTAGGAAAGTCTCATAAGTGTCATTTGATCAAAATCAAAAGACTCCAAAATTCCATCAACATGGAGTTTCTTCATGTTTTCTTTCCAATATAATTTAAATGTGGTGTCACTTCTTAAGTGATCTTTCAATCATTTGTCTTGCGACATTTTTTGTATTAGTTTTATGGATGTGATTTCTCCAACTAGACTTGTATATCATCCATCTATTATGGAATACGGAAATTATTTGAACAATCTTTTGTTCTCATAATACCTGATCAAAATAACAATTATTAAAACAAATCTTGTAGGCAAACTTTGATGTCAACGAGAAACACAACAACACTTTATTTGTTTTCGATAAACATCATCACATATTATCTTGCTAGTTACTTAGGCCATTGTAGTTCATGAATTGTATTGTTCTGTATGATAATTCACACCAACAAATTCAGTATCCAATACCTAAGAACCATATTGTTTAACAAGCAAAGAATACAACCATACCATGTATATCATCTATATACTTAAGCTGAACAATTCTAGTCTTTTCTTTTTCTGCCAAATATATTTTTGAAATTCTCTTTCAGCATTTCCCTTTCTTTTTTAAAAGAATCTATCAACATCAAAAGTGGTGCCATACACATGACACATAGTCCAAAGAGTGTATAGTCAAATACTAATATCTTTGGACTTGCACTTTGAAGTATATCACCATCATCAAATGTTTGGCGTTCTTTCGAATTTCATTCTTTAGTAATCTTTTAGTGTAGTAAAAAATTCACCTACATATTATATTCATCCTTATCATGACAATTTTCATGATCAAGCTACTATAACTTATAACGGCGAATCGCGAGTATAATGTTGCTCTCCAACACCTTTTGGAGGATTAGGACGACTAGCGTCTCCAACCTTTGCAAATTCTCATCAAACATGAGAACATAAATTTTTCCATATTATACTCTATCATGTTTCAACCAAAACATTGTTTCAGATATCGCAATATCTTCCACACATGAGGTCTCTGAAACATCTCTTTCAGCTCCTAGATAACCTTGATACTAAATCAACCTTTTGAATATCAAGGATCATGGAGGCAAACATGATACTTATATACTAACACTGGAATTGTTATTCTTGATTTAATACTAATTATTAAACATCACGGAGTAAACAGAGTTTGCTAAAAGTTTGCAATAGGACTTTAAAACTTTAGATTGACACTTAAAACAAAACAATACCAGTTTGTAAATTAACTATCTAGAATTTTATAGTTCTATTATATCAATTATAACTAAGTGTAAGGTGGTGACTGATGACCCACAAGTGTAGGGGATCGCAACAGTCTTCGTGGGTAGTATTACCCAATTTATTGATTCAATACAAGGGGAGCCAAAGAATACTTGCAAGCCTTAACAACTGAGTTGTCAATTCAGCTGCACCTAGAAATAGTTCTTGCTCACAGAAGTTTGTCAGTAGCAACAGTTTGTAGTAGCAACAGCAACAGTGAAACAGGAGCAATAGTAACAGTAACAGTAAACAGTGGGATTCGTGTGCTGTAGGCATAGGGATGGATGGACGGGCGTTGCATGGACGAGTCTAAACATGTAACTTCAAGATCTAGGGCATTGCACATAAATAAGAATAAGCACCCAAGTACTAAACAATCCTAGGCATGTGTTCCAAATATAGTCATACATGCTCGCAATGAGAACTTGCACAACATCTTATGTCCAGCCAGCCCGTGGTAGCGGGGCCTCTAGGGAACTACTGGCAATTAAGGTGCTCCTTTTAATAGAGCACCGAACCAAAGCATTAATACTCCATGAACACATGTGATCCTCACACCACAGCCATCCCCTCCGATTGTCCCAATTATTGTCACTTTGGGGCCTTTGGATTCGGACAATGATATGTGTACACAACTTGCAGATAAGATCACAAACAATACTATCATAATGATTCAATAATAAGTTCAGATCTGAGATAATGGCACTCGGGCCCTAGCGACAACATTAAGCACAACAAGTTGCAACAAAGTCAAATAGCACTAATAGAGATACTAGGCACTATGCCCTAACAGATCTTATTCGATTACATGCTATAACTCATTCAATCCCTACCATCCCCAAGCCTACACTAGGGGATTACTCACTCATGGATGAGGGAAACATCGGTGGTTGATGGAGATGCGTTGGTGATGGCGATGATCCTCTCCAAATTCCCCGTCCCGACAAGGTGCAGAATGGAGTTTTTGGATCCGAATCTTGGTTTCTGGTGGCGGCGGCGGAGCGGAAATCTTTCTGGAAAACTATCGAACCCCCCTCGGTTTTTAGGTCGAGAGGAAACTTATAGGCACATGGGGGAGGCCGAGGGGGTGCCTGGGATGGCTGCACCCTGTAACACCCTCAGAATCGGACCTATGCAAGTTTTAGCGAAACTCGCCAAACCCGCATAGAAACGATTCAAAGGTGCCCACCAGGCACTTTCGTGCGGGTGGAAAACGAAGTAATAACATTACACAACAGTCCTCGATGGGACCCACAGAACAGATATATACAGCAGCGACTCAAAGAGTCAAGAATACAGATATACGATACAAAGATCCAAATCACCTGTAAAACGATACAGCGTCCGACTACGGACAAGATGCAAATGGGGCTAAGAGCCCTGAAGAATAACCAATGGCGTCCATAACCCTGCCCAGGCCAAGCCGGAAGGGTAACCCCGCTAACGACGTCGATCGCAAAACCTGCTTAAACAAAAGGGGTGCCGAAAGGGCAAAGGAAAAGAGGAGCGTCGATCGAGGCCGATGCAGCGAGGCTAGAATTGCGGTCCTCGCCTACATAGGTATGGTGGATCGCGGCAATGCAAGATGCACTAAACAGCCTATAGAGACTCGATACAACTGGCGGTTATCAGAGAGGGATAAGAATGACCTATCCGGATCCAACCTGAAACTAACACCAAACAAACCCATCCTGGTGTTTCCCCCTCGATACCAAACGAGGAAGTCAACCGAGGAACTCACACAGTTGGCATTTTTATTTATTCAGTTATCGTTGCAGCAATTACTAGTCAAGTATAGATAGTCATTCTGTTAAAATAAGCAGTGGGCACTTTTAGTTAACCATTCCGTGATAGTTGCAACACTTACTAGTCAGATACAAATAGCATGAAATGACCCAAAAACCCAGCAGTTGTTGGTACTTTTATTAAGCCATTCCATTGTAGTTGCAATACTTACTAGTCAGATACAATTGTCGCAAGCGACAAGCCAAACAAGCAATAGTGGGTAGTTTTAGTTAGCCATTCCATTATAGTGAAGCTGATTACTAGTCATTATAAAGTCAAATTTATAGCAGTAAACTTTAGTTATGCTTGTCTATGGTCGAGATACTGTGCTCCAAGTCGTCCATATCCGTGGACACGGCTTTCAGAAAGTTTTACCCGGCCGGGGTGCACCAATAGCAACACACGCTCGATCAACCTCGGAAAAACCAAATCAAAACCCAACGAGGCTTTCACGACTGAACAATCACAGGATTCAGAAATATTTCAGGGGGCCACCCCATTGAGTAGACCAAGAACGGCTAGCCGACTCGAGACGGACTCAAGGTTTGCGTCGGTGGTGTAAACTCGGGAACCCGAAAGTGTGGCTGGGCTTGTCGACATCGAAAACACTTACCTAAATAAAGATAAAGTGTGCTCCTCGCACAATTGTAAATACATAAGTAGCATGGCATAAGTACATGATCGTAAATAAAACCTCAAACTAGTTTGTGGCCCCAAGAAATAAGACTGAATCAAGCTCTGGCTCAGGGGGGTCCCATATACCTCCCGGATGTGGATAGCGCGATAAATCAAGGAACAGGTATCAAGTACTCGGGGTTCTACGGGACACAAGTGGGCGTTCGGAAACCAAAATTATCTATCACCCACCGATGCCTCTGCTTACTTCAATTTTAGTTGTTAAACAGGAATTAAAGTGAACGATAAGTAAAACTATGATCAACTCCAACATCAACATGCGGCAATACTCCAACAACTGTGGTTCTTGACAACACGCAACAACACTTGAGCAAGCGACTACGACGCGCAAGTCCAACCATCTACCAAACAACAGGTAATAGGATGTTTCCAAGGCAATATAGGGATGCACGGTATCTCACAGGTACGGAAACTAAAGCATCGCAACACAGATAGCAATAGATCAACAGGAGGGAATAAAGACTATGAAAGTAAGATAGGTAGAAAGGGGGAGATGCTCGCCTGAAAACATTGTCGAAGGGTACATCCGAAGATCGGGGCGAAGCTCACATCAACTCAACGGCCTTATCCGCGAAGAACCAAAACACTAGAATAAACACCGGATGCAATATTTAATACAACGGCAGAAGATCGGCATGATGCATGTATGATGCATGGCATGGCAAAGGTGCGATGCAATTAGGTCATATTAAGCGGAACCGGGGTCCCGACAATTAATATATGGTTCAAGTTATTTAACTACCCTGCAATTTAGATGTTGTTTAACAAGGCAAGAATAGATCACCGGTTCGCTACACAAATTTAAATGAGGCCAATATAAGGCTAGTTTGCCCGCATATGGGCCCCATATTTAATTATTAGGTGAATCGGCATAAGGCCCCCAAACAAATGATATGCATGCGAGAGGACAATTTAATGTGCAACAATTTATGTTTAGCATTTATAAAAATAGGGGTTCGGATAAGGGTCACACATTGGGGTCTCGACGGTCTTGGGGTTCCGGGGTTCGGGGTCGGTCTCAGGGTTTGGATCTGGGGTTCGGGGCCTCGGGGTCTTGGGGTTCGCGTCCGTGTGACGGTCTTGTTGTTCCGTGAAGGAGGACTTGGTTCGGTGTCGGGGGCACCTCGGACTCGCCCTGGTCGGTGTCGAACTTGTCGGTTTCTCGTGTCGGTTCGGTCTTGGCATTCGGGGTGAAGTTCTTGACGTTCCTTGTCTTGTCGAAGTCCCTGTTTCTCTACGGCGAAGAACTTAGCGTCAACGGGGTCCGAGAAGGAGATCTTGACGCGGCACCGGGTATGGGATCGGCCTTCGGGTTCGGGGGTCTCGGCGTCCGAGGGTAGATCTTGGCGTACCATGTCGGAAGCCTTGGCGTTTCGCGGCGTAGATCTTGGGGGTTTCGGGATTCCACGGGTTCGACAATCGGACTCCGGGAACGGGTCTTGGTGTTCGACGGGATTCGGGCGCGCCGGGATCGATCTTCGGATTGAGACGAACTTGGGGTCCGTGTAGGAGATCTTGTTGAATCTCTTCCTCATCCGCCGGAAGGTCTTGGTTTGCGGCAGCACATGAACACCATCTCGTCGACTTCGTAGCCGCATTGGTATATGCCGAGATAAACCACACCACTTCACTAGCATCACCAAAACGACACTCGCGATGGAGCAGCCCGGTGTACTACTGCACTTAGGGAAAAACAAACAGCACACGGATTGGAACCGGACTAGAAGAACAGGAGGCTTCAGCGACAACCAAAGCAGAGGGCGTGCGGCCGGAGGAGGAAAGACGAGGGCGGCTCCGGGAAGCGGGGAAACCGGCGGCAGGCTCTGCGCACGAGGCCGAGAAGGCCGGCGAGCGAGGTACTGAGAGGGGGCCGGCGGCGAACGGCGGGGACGACGCCTGCAGGTCGGAGGTGGGCGTTGGCGCTGCAGACGGAGGAAGGCGGGGAGAAGGGCGTTGATGGCAGGCCGGAAAGGAGGCCACGGCGAAAGGCAGAGGGAAAGGGGAGCAGGGTGCGGGAGGAGGCGAGGCGGTCCCAGGGCGACGCGGTCGAGCTGGGCCGGAGGGAGGGAGAGACGCGCGAGGAGACGGGGCGGAGGGCTCGCTGGCGGGAGGGCGCCCTGCGGGCGCCGGCTAGGGCGCGACAGCGGAGGGCACCGGCCGAGCTTGGGCGGGTTCACTGGGAGGTTCTCAAGGGCGGAGGATGGCCCGGGCGGGCACTAAGGGAGGCGACGGGCGCTAGGGGTGGGGGCCGGGTCACTGAGGCCCTCCATGGAGGTGGGGTGACGGCACCATGAGGAGCTCGAGGCGGAGCGGGCAGCGGAGGCGAGCGGGAGAGGGGAGGCCAAGCGGTGGCCGAGAGGGGCTCATGGAGGAGCCAGGTGGGCCGAGGAAGGCGGCTGGGGAGGACCGAGGAGGCGCCAGGGGAGCGAGGAGGAGCCAGCCAAGGGCGCAGTGGTGGCGTGAGGCGGAGGCGCAGGCTGTGGGGAGTGGGGTCGGGCCGAGAGGGCCAGGCGTGGCAGCAAGGGCAGTGTGTGGGTGGCTGGTGTGTGTTGTGTTGGAGTGGGTTGAGGAGTTGTGTGGCTGTGTCTTTGGTGGGGGTGGGTTAGTTTAGGTGGCAGTGAGTGGGTGGGGCTTTGGGAGAGGTGAGGTGTCACGAGGGATTGGGTGGGGTGATGTGGAGGGTGAGGTAGAATAGGTTGGGTAGTTCTAGGATTAAAGGGTGGACCGATTTTGAACCGGGTGGTCGCTCGGTCGGATCGACCGTTCGGCCCACTTAAATAATTTAATAACTTTATTTATTTCAACCGGCTTTTTGCAACCTATGACAAAACAAAATATTTCAAGACCGGTTTGCGTTTGAACAGAGGCGGGGCGTTTTTAGAAAACACAAAATAGGTTTTTCTGCAAATAGTTTTATGCAAGCAAATGCAATATGATGTCGATGCTCAAATGCAATGCGGCATGATGACATGAGCATGCGTTCATGATGATGCAATGCACAAAACAACGCGATTTTCTAGTAGTGGTTTTATGATGCCACACACCCCTAGCCATGGCTGAGGTGGGCCCGCTACCGAAGGGTGGGCCCCAGTGCCCCTTCTCCGCCTCGCCTTCTCGCCCGGGTCTTCTGGTGAAATATATTTTTAGACATATTTTCCGGGATTTTTCCTAATAGTTGATTTTCTGCACAAAAACAAGACACCAAGGTAATTACTCGAAAACAACGTCTACCAGATTAGTTGTATCCAAATCACACAAGTTTAGAGGAGAAACAATAGCAAAAGTGTTCGAAAAAGTAGATACATTTTGGACGTATCAACTCCCCCAAGCTTAGCTTATTGCTTGTCCTCAAGCAATTCAGTTGAAAACTGAGTGCGATAAAAGAACTTTCACGAACACATTTACTTCATATGATGTATATATTCTCAGCACAGGAGTAGATGCTTAAACCATTCATAATAAGTAGTATGCAACCAAGTATACTCAATAATCATTGCAAGCTATGACGAGAAACCAACTCAATAATAATAAGTAGCATGGAACATAAACATAAGCAACATTGCAATGCTCATAGTAAGGTATGATAGAGTGGTATCTTGCTTGCCTTTGTTTATAGAGCATAATATAAATGCCGAGGCACCTCTGAAGTTCAAGTGAAGACTAGAAGTAAAGATATCAGAGATACAAGCATCAAAGTCATGACATAATTAACCAAGTTTTGTAACAAACACAAGAACGACAACTATGCTCTCAAGAAGGTGCTTATAGAATAAGTGGTGACTCAACAAGGTTGTGAAAACATTTTTGAAAAGTTTGAAAGGCTTCCTAATGCTGAAAGGAAGGTACTCATTAGCTTTGAGATCTCATTGCCCCTATCATAGGCATCTTCATGTGGTTAAGGTGAAAGTGAGGTCCAATCTGAGTTATATGCTTGACAGACCATAAACTGGAAATCCAATTTCCCTTGAGTACGAGGGCCGCTCCGCATGCTACTCAACTTTGGTCACCTGCAAGTTCTTGTCATTGTAAATACATGCATATCATAGAGAACCGCCAACTGGGTACCCCTTGCACATGATACAAGAGCTATCCCGCGATCAAAATGACAAGGCAAGCAGACAATGAGCATCTCAGCGATCTTTTATTTACTATGTGCATAGATTTTTATTGAGGATGCTTCACAGAATGCTTATTATGGTGGTGTTGCAAGTTTCCACCATGATTAGGCATGGCTTAGGCTAGCGGCCTAGGATTTTCTCTAACACAATATATATACTCCATGAACTCACAAGCTCCCCTTTTATTTCACACCGTCGACATCCGCAAACAAAAGAGCAAAGTATCAACTAGATAAGATATCCAAAAAGTGTTGAAAGCGTTTCCCGTGGCAGCACGGTTCTGCTGACTCCCAAAATATAATTTGCAAGCATATAACTTTCATGGACATGTCATAATGGTTCAAGATTATTAAGTGCAAGGAATAAAGTGTGCCATCAAGTTTGTGAGATCTTTACTAACTAAGTTTCTCAAAACAGACAAACATTTTATTTGGAAGAAAACAAGGCATATACAATATGCACTGAAATAGCAAACGATTCTAATAGGTAGGTATGGTGGACACAGTTGGCAATATTGGTTTTGGGGAGTTGGAAACACAGGTAGAGCTCATACTCAGTGCAAGTGAAGGCTAGCAATAGAGAGGGAGCGACAAACGAGAGAGAAATAACTGACATAATCATGCTTGCAACAAAACAGGACTAATTATGGCATGAAAGTGATACAAGAACTCTGAGACAAAATAAATCATCGAGGCTTACTGACTATTGACTAGTCATATGCATGCGTGAGCATGTGCCAAGTCGATTCACATGAAACTTCCAGAGGAGGATACCACAATATCATACCAAAATATGAATAAAACAATGCAAGAAAACATTCATATGGCATGCTACAAACTATTAGCAAGCTGGAGCTAATCATAGACAAGAAATAACTACTAAGAATCCATCAGTAACACACTCCTTACCATGAATAGACTAAGCATGCTCACAATGATGAGTATATGTACAAAAACGAAACAAATAGAGTTCGTTACCAGCCTCTTACCACTCCTCGAGTTATCTTAATCTTCATTATTGCCCTTCACTTGTGTGACTTGAATAATAACATGAAAACCAAAATCCACTGAGGACGGTTGAACCCTACAAAGAACTCACAAAACCAAAGAAGAACAACAAATATTTTTGGTGTTCTCAATTTTTCAAACAAGCCAACAAAGCAAAAACAAGGAAAGCAAAAACAAACCAAGTAAAGCAAAATCTTTTTGGATTTTTTTCTTTTAAGGCAAACCAAAGCAAAGAAATAAAGAAACAAACCAAGAGAAACAATGAAAATATTTTTAGTAATTTTGTGTTTTTGAGAAAGAAGCAACAAAAACCAAAAAGAAAGCGAAACGATGGATATACAAAGAACCAACCGAACATGATATATAGATGAGTGTGATGTCGGTATACCTCCCCCAAGCTTAGGCTTTTGGCCTAAGTGGGGATCAATCCCATGGTGCCCAAGTATATGCACCTCCATAGTAAGACGAGGAGGCTCCCTCGTCCTGGTACGAGCTCGAGGACTCTCCGGTGTAGTGTACAGCGGGGTCATACGAGAGTGCTTCCTCATGAAAGTGTCCATAGAAGCTAAGAGGGTGCATCTTGTCATCCATCTCCTCCTTGGAGTGTGACAAAGGTCCCTGAGAAATACTGAACAAAGTGGTTTGGGGGAGAGGGATCTCTCTCTCTTCCCCGTCAATAAACAACATTTTATATACCAAGTTCTCAAGGGTAGAGCCATTGGTGACAAAGTGGTGCGCCTTCATGGCAGCAAGATCAAGCCTTTGAGGAGCCAAAATTGTATCATTTGGATCAACAGCAATGTCCAAGGCAGTAACAACACACATAGCAATAACTCCCCCATAAATGGGTTCCTTAGCAGTTAAACGACGAGCAATGAGAGAACCAAGATTGTACTTGGTATCATTGTTGAGCGCAGCAGCTAGGAAGGCCAAATGATAGCTAGAAACATTTCTAGTATTCTCACTACCAAGAACACTATTGGCAAGATAGTAAGTGAAGTACCTGATGGCTGGAAGCTCAATGTTTCTTATATTTCCCGGTTGAGCCCTACGGTTATCATCATTGGTTATCCCGCGGTAAAGCTCCAACAAATCAGCAGGTTAAGCTGGAATATTCTTTGCTGATCCAGCTGTACCAAGTCCCAGAGCCTCACAAAATTTCTTCAACGTCATATGGTAAGACCTACCATAAATCTTGAAAGAAACATCTGGACTAAACATGCTATTAGTAAAGGAGAAGCTCTCCGCAAATGTTTTAGTGAGTGTAGCATATTGCGCGCTCTCATCCTGCATAAGACTTGTTAGACCAGCCCTCCGAACCAAGGTCATAAATTCATCAAAAATCCTAGCAGCCCGCAAGAAGGTTTGGCAAGGAAAAGCGGAGGGGTGCGCATCCCCCTCATCTCCCTCGTCGCCAAAACACGGAGTGATGATATCCTCATTGTATGAGGGCCTAGCATGGGAGGATGATCTTGAAGGCCTTGTCCTTCTAGGTGCATCACTCTCAAATATCTCTCCAAATGTGTGGTTGTCCATGACCACTCTATTCTGAAAATTTTAGACAAACATCAAACCAAGTGATTTCCAAGTTGATAAATAATGAGAAATTACTATAGGAACTTGCTAGAGGGATACACATGCATCAAAATGAAATCTCTAAGCATAGAACAAGCATGCAAGCTCACACAACCTGTCACCTATAGCAGCAAAGTACTCAAGATACAATCTACCAATCACAAATCTAATTGGACAAGTGGAGGAGCCACATACCAAGGAGCAATCCCTACAAAAATCAGCAGCAAAGATGGGCTGAGCAAGGAGATCTAAAATCACGAGCAAGAGCAGCAAGAACTAGAGATTGAGCAAGTTTTCCGGTGTTTTTCGGGAGAGAGAAAGAAGATGGTGTTGTGACCTTGGATCAATAAAAATCCTAAGTCCATGTGATTTACATGCTAGTCCCTGGATCAATAGCTAGCACTCATAGTCGATGAATATCATGTAAAACACATAGTCATTATTACACGAAGAATCCAGAGTATAAAATTATTACAAATTTTCTTAGCATTAAGCTAGCTCAAAATAACAGTGGAAACATAAAGCAGCTTGAGTCCATCAACTCCCCAGGCTTGTTGAGTGTAGACTCGCGATCCCTACGCACCTTTCAATCTTTGGATTCTGCACATAAGACGTGCAACCAACAAGTTGGGTCAATACTTTGAATGTATTGGCAAATTACACCAAGGAAAAAAAGACTAACTCTACATGCAAGGCTAGTTTAGGGTGTGGAGTTTATTTGATCAAAGCTAATTTTCTTAAGTATGGAAAAGGAGAGAGAATTTCCCTACTTTGTAAACATTTGCTTAAGTAATATATAGTCGAATGGCACACGAGGATATTACTCACCAAGTGTCCAAACAACCTAACACTTGGATATTACTCACCAAGTTCCCAAAACCCTCCCAATAGCGATATGACTCACGCCTTTGTTTTTTAGAAAACTTTAAGATTTGAAAGACAGAGAGGAAGATCCTTCAGAGGCTCTATCCTTCAGATGCTCAATGTTGTTCTATTTCCGTGAACACGGCTGATCGATAAGATTGCAATACTCTTGACAGTTTGTGCACTTTACCCACAATCCACGATCAAGTCCTTTTACAGACAAGACCATGACGAGGCTTTCCCTTAGTAGCCCCTCTACCTTCTGGATCCAACCGTGCCAAGAACCTCCAAATGTTGGTACCCAGGTGGAGGTTTCCCACTAAGTACTAGGCCAAGACAGAGCTCATATGTATTGTGGTTGCACTGGAAGCTTATGAATTCTGAAACATGGCAGACTTCTTTGATTCCTGGGCGGCCGTCCTCCACCAAAATCTCACACGTTGACCCAACAACCATTCCGCCTAGAAGAAAACTTAGTTTTTATTTTGAAGTGGATTTGAGAAGGAAAATATCGCTCAAGAGAGCCTTTATACTTAGAAGAATTCCTTGTCTTTCGAACCCCCCAATGGTACTTTATATATATAGCATAACAAGGACTTAGCAAAAACAGGGGGGCCTATTAGGAGGGGGGAAATCCTAAGTATAGAGCTACTCATGGTATACTACAAAATCATCGCACTTGCAAAATAATTCTAAGAAAATTTTACTAGAACATCCTACAATGCATACTACAGAATTTGAAAATCATATGCATAAAATAAAAACTGGGACAAAATTATGAACAAGTGGTGTAACTTGCCTTGATCCGAGCACCACTCTACACAATAGTACTCCTCAGCGCACTCCGAACAATCTAATGAAAGACAAACATAGATTTAATCACAACTTGCACAAAATAATGCCACAGAAATAATATGCATGCATGCATGCAACATGGTAATATGCAAGATTGTCTTATAATTTGACCAAGGTATCCTTCTTGGGTTGCTAATGTGTTGGTTATGTTGTTAGTATTAATTTCCTACATATTTTAATCAATTTGGATATTTATTTTAATTTGTAGGCTCATATGGAGATCCAACCATCTAATCATCCCCGAAACAAATCTAAAGATCCTAAGCAAGATTTTATAATTTTAGTCATTAGGCATTGTAAAAACAAAGCCAACACAACAAGAATCAACTAAAACGGAGTTCTAATTATTTTTCTATGAATTAAATACTCCAAACTAGAGATTAAATCCTACATAGAAAATACTACTGCAAACTCACAAAATTAATACAGCTGTGTTCTACACAATTTTGTGAATCCAACAGTATAACAAACGCAATTTTTGGCCAAGCGGTTGAATTTCTATGAATTTCGCAATATTTAGATATAATCTGCCAATTCAAAATTAACCCTAACGGATTCGCGACAAGTGGCAGCTCTTGGTTGGCCCTGGCTAGGTGACGCGATGCTGACGCTGCACGCTGACGCAAGCGTGCCACGCGGCACCACGCGATTCATCGGTACCCCTTCGATTTAAAGGCCCTAATCTACGTCATTCATCCAAGATCTGAGGGCTGAGAGAGGAGGACGAGCTCACCTTCCTTCCTGGCGGCGGGTGGCGCAGCGGTGGACGGCGACGGTGTTTCGGTGTCCTCGGGGAAGATGAAATAGGCACATATGATTGTCTCCTCCTCGCGGTCTCGACCATAGCCTTGGATAGGGTCCTCTCCTCCTCAAGCGGTGGTGGCGATGAGTTCCCTCCCGCGGCTCCGGCGAGAAATCGGTGGTGACACGCTGCGGTAGACATCGAACAAAAAGGATGAGCCGAAGCTGTCGAGCGTGAGGATCATGGTAGAGAAGAAAATAAGGAGAGGGGGATCTTCTATTGTCGATTACGCCAACATACCGAAGGTCAACGGCGGCTCGATCTAGCGAGATTGGAGACGAGGGGCTAGGGTTTTTTTGCATGCTTGGAAACAAAGGAGGGGGTCGCGGCAGCGGTATTTATTAGCTGGCTGGGGGAGTTCGGTTGGATATGGAGATGGGGTGGCGAGGTCGTTCCGTGGCCGACGGGGACTCGGTGGTTCCGATTTCGTCGGGGGGATGACAGTGGGCTCAAGGCGGTGGGAGATGGCGCCTGCCAAGGCTGGTGTCAAGTGGCTGGCACTAGCGGCCCAGTTAGTTAGGCGACACAATGGCGTCTTCATGCCCAGCTAGGTTAGGCTTTTAGTTTTTTTATTCTTTTTAGTAATCTCTCTTGTACCAAAACTTCAATAACTTTTGCATAACAAGTCCAAAACTAGTGAAACCAATTTATAAATTTTTGTATTAATAAGGTGGTCATCATAGAACCAGAAAATATTATTTTTACAAAGCTTTAGGAAGGCCAAGCAAGGTAAACCCCTTCTTGTCCATATAGAGGAGTTTTTATTAGGATTTTGTTAGGGTTTGGTGGTAGGGTTTTTGATGCAACTTTAACTTGTAGGATGCAATGATTCAAGGATGATGCATGCTTCTAGTAACACCTTAATAAAAAAACTAGGATGTTACAGATGGCTGTGAGGGGGCACCTTGAAGGGGGCTAGGTGGGCCAGACCCTCTAGGTGCCACCCACAGGTAGGTCGTGCCTACCATGGGCGTGGTGGCCTAGGGTGGCCCCCTAGGTCACTTTAGGTTTCTCTCTACCCCTTTTTTTGAGGAAAAAATTATTTTGAATTTTTTTGGATTTTTCGGGAAACATTATTTTTGGCCAATTTTCAGGGTATGAAAATTGATTTTCTCGCAGAAACAGTTTTTTCAGAAGAAGCAAAAGCAAACCAAAAGCCAAACTACAGGAGCTAACAAAACCAAAGATAGCAAAAGAAAGGCAAAGACTAGGAAGGAGAAAAGTAAAAGAAAGCAAGTATAACCATAGTGAAAACATTATTTTGTTCATTAAAATCCTTTTGTTAACAAGGTTGATCAAGTATTGTTACCAAAACAATCTTATATGAAACAAAAATTTGCATTCCACAAGGTGATTATGTTACCTCATACTTGATAACAATGGTCCCAATCATAATAGTTTCAAAATTTTCTTGTGGAATGGGACAATATATTTCTCCAACCTTGATGCTCTCAATATTTTCAATGAAATTCAGGCAATAGGTCTTAACAACCTTCTTGGGGAAATAAACAATATGCTCTTTGTCATCAATATTGAATGTTACTTTTCCTTGATTACAATTAATGACAGCACCTGCAGTATTAAGAAAAGGTCTCCCAATAATAATAGACATATTATCATCTTCAGGCATTTCAAGCACAACAAAATCAGTCAAAACCAAACAATTATGATCCACTTGAACAGGAACATCCTCACATATACCAACAGGAATAGTAGTTGACTTATCAGTCATTTGAAAAGATATATCATTTGGTATCAACTTTTCTAGTTGGAGTCTCTTGTAGAGAGAAAAAGTCATAACACTAACTCCAGCTCCCAAATCACATAAAGCAGTTCTAACATAATTATTCTTAATAGAGCAAGGAATAGTTGGTATACCTGGATCACCAAGTTTCTTTGGAACCTTACCATTGAAGGAGTAATTAGCAAGCAAAGTAGAAATCTCCTCATTAGGAATCTTCCTTTTATTAGAGACAATATCCTTCATATACTTTGAATAAGGAGGCAACTTAATATCATCAGTCAAAGGAATCTGCAAAAATAAAGGTTTCATCCACTCACAAAACTTGTTGTAGTGTTCTTCCTCCTTTGACTTGTGTTTCTTACCTGGAAAAGGCATAGGTTTCTGCACCCAAGGTTCCATTTCTTTACCATGTTTATTAGCAATAAAATCTTCCTTAGTGTACCTAGTTTTTTAGTGTGCTTCTCAGGTTCTTCCTCAACTTCCTCTTTATCAGGAGCATCATTATTATTACCACTCTCAGTTTCAGCATCAGAGACAGATATACTATTAGGATCTACAGCAGGTTCAAGTGGTTCCTCTACTACCTTATGTTTCTTTTTCTTTCTCTTACGAGGACTACCACTATCAACTTGTTGAGAATCCTGCTCAACTCTTTTGGGGTGTCCTTCAGGATATAAAGGATCTTGAGTAGTTGTACCACTCCTAGTTCTAATTCCATAAGCATGTTTATCTCCTGAGGAATTAACTAGCATATCCTGATGTACCTTAGCAAGTTGATCAAGTTGGGTTTGAACCATTTGAAAGTGTTTGCAAAGCATTTTAATATCATTAGAAGTTCTTCCCACAATATCTTTCAACTCATTGATAGCTCTAGAGTTTTCCAATAAATGATTCTGAACTTGTTTATTAAAATTACCTTGTTTAACAATAAAAATGTCAAGTTCCTCTAAGCATTGATCAGGAGGCTTACCATAAGGAATATCACCTTCATCAAAGTGGTGGAGAGAGTGTACCTCAATAGTAGATGAGTGGGGAATTGGCTTACATAATTCTTCTATAGGAGGTAGATTCTTCACATCTTCAGCTCTAATACCTTTCTGCTTTAGACATTTCTTAGCTTCTTTCATCACTTCATCATTTAATGCAATAACTCCCCTCTTCTTTGGTGTTGGTGTTGGAACTGGTTTAGGCACAAATGGTTCAGGAGTAATAGGCTCTGGTGTATTTAGCTCAGTTGAAGTCCAATCATCATAATTCTTGCTTACCATAGCCATTAATTCTTCAGCATCTGTAGGAGTCCTTTTCTTGAAAACACAATCAACAAAGCTATCTAGGTATGTACTAGAATCATCAGTTAGTCCATTATAATAAATATCAAGAAGCTCATTCTTAGGCAATGGACATCCAGGATGTGCATGAATCAAGGCATAGAACCTTGTCCATGACTCAGGCAATTTCTCTTCTTCTCCCTATTTAAAATCAAAAAGTCTCTACAAAGCAGCATGTCTAGCACTGGGAGAAAAATATTTATGGAAGAAAGAAGCAATCAAGCAATCAGGGCTATCAATGGAACCAGGAGGTAATCTATTAAACCAAGCCCTAGCTTCTCCTTTTAGTGAAAAAGGGAAGATCTTAGTAACAAAATACTTGTGCATCTTAAAATCATCAGAGAATAAAGCACTCATAGTAGAAAGCTCATTCATATGAGCCACAACACTCTCATTTTCAGTCCCACAAAAAGGTTCTTTCTCAACAATGTCCAAATAGGATAAATCAAGAGAGAAATCATAATCTTTATATTTAATATCTATGGGAGAGGTGACAAACTTAGGATCAGAGGACAATTTATGCATAATGGTGCGTCTAACAAGGAGACTCTTAATAGCACTAGTACCATGTGTGTTTCGGCACTCTTCAACAAATTCATCAGTGAACTCAATGTAACCATCATTAATATCATAACTCTCTCTAGACTCAGGTGAGCTAACAGGTGTAACAGTGTCTTCACTAGGAGTTTTGGTATTTCCTAGACTAGCCATAGTAGCATCTAGAAAAGGACCTAATGAACCACTCGCATCAAGCACAGTAGAAGTAACATCATGAGCATCAAAAGCAGTTTCAGATTCAGCAATAGTAGCAGTGTGTGTAGCATGAGTATGTGGTGGTGGTGTGACAAGTTACTTATAACAGACGGTGAATCAAGAGCAATAGAGGTGTTTAGGACTGTACCTCTTCTTGTAGTGGATGGTAAAATAGGGAACTTTCCATCATGAGACTTACCCATGATGAAAGGAGTAGCAGTGAACAATAATAGATCCAAGTGAACTTACAAATAAAGCTATGCTCCTCGGCAACGGCGCCAGAAAATAGTCTTGATGACCCCCAAGTGTAGGGGATCACAACAGTCTTCGCAGGTAGTGATATCTACGCACTTCTGTTCTTGTAGACAGTTTTTGGGCCTCCAAGTGCAGAGGTTTGTAGAACAGTAGCAAGTTTCCATTAAGTGGATTACCCAAGGTTTATCGAACTCAGGGAGGAAGTGGTCAAAGGTATTCCCTCTCAAGCAATCATGCAATCAAGATACAATAAGTCTCTTGTGTCCCCAACAAACCCAATATAGGTGCACTAGTTCGGCGAAGAGATAGTAACATACAAGTGGTAACGGTGCTAGAAAAGAGCTTCTGGCTTGTTGTTGACATGGGGTAACGGTGCCAAGAAAGAGCTGATGGCGTGGAGGAACAAACTAAAGGCAAACCTAAGGAAGAAAATAAACATGTAGTAGATCTAGATGCAAACGGTGTTTCAATGTTTAGAAACAAGGCCAAGGGATCATACTTTCACTAGTGAACACTCTCTCATATAAATATATTCTCTTCATGATACTACCCTAACTAATCTCCGGTTGGACACTCTAATCATTGGTAGGGCTATAACAGCACTCCTCAAAGTACGCCTTCCCCAATCTAGATAACCCCACACTGTCACCTTGAGCACTAGATGGTTCCAACAAACACCACAATTTCATAGAGACAACCAACTCAAAATATAACTTATAACAAATATTCATTCTACCCAAAATGCCACACACGGTATGCACGCTGTCACTTTCACACACGTGGGGAAAAGCATAGATCTATTAAAGCACAAAGAGTATTTATGTAGACTCAAACCTCAGTGCCACCATGGCGTGCACGCTGTCACTTTCACACACATGGGGAGAGCAGAGATCTATTGAAGCACTTGAGTATCAAGGTAGATCTACTTGATTACAAAGCTCATGACCACAACAAGATCATGCATAGAGAGGGAGAGATGAACACATAGCTATCGGTAAAGCCCTTAGCCTCGAGGAAGAACTACTCCCTCCTCATCATGGGAATCAACAACGGTGATGGAGATGGTGGTGGAGATCGATGGAGATGGCTCCGGGGGCACTTTCCCGTCCCGGCAGGGTGCCAAAACAGAGACTTTCTATCCCTCGAATCTCCCTTTCGGTGGCGGCGACGCTATAGAGGTTTTCGTGGATTTCTTCTGGATTGCCTAGGGTTTTTGGGCCGGAGGCTTCTTATAGGTGCAGGAATCAAGGTCGGTGGGGGTCCAGGGGGCCCACACCCCCTCCAGGGAGTGCCCGCGCCTAGGGGGTGCGGCCACCCTGTGGCCTCCCTCTGGCTCTGCTTCATGGTTCCGTGTTGCTCCGGCAAAAATAATAACTTTGGCTTTTGTCCCGTCCAATTCCGAGAATATTGATTTTCTTCCTTTCTGGAACCAAAAACAGAAGAAACCAGGCAACTGGCACTGTGGCATCTTGTTAATAGGTTAGTTCCAGAAAAGATATAAAAACACCTCAAAGTGTAGACAAAGCAAAGCAAAGTAGATACAAAACAAACATGGAGCATCAAAAATTATAGATACGTTCCCGTCGTATAAAGCATCCCCAAGCTTAACTCCTGCTCGTCCTCGAGTTGGTAAGTGATAAAAAGAATAATTTTTGAGGTGACATGCACCCTCACAATAAAGATCAAACCATTTGCAAGCATTGAAAGCTGTGATCAAAGAACTCTAAACATGTGCATGAAAGATGGAGTTCTAACAATAGGAAATAGTAACTATGCAAGCAACATGTCAAGCTACAAACAAAGATCATGAATAATATGCATTGAAAAACGTTTGTTTGTTTCTCATATAAAAACATGGCATAGTGGCAATCAGCTTGTCCCTCATAGAGTAGCAAATAGATGCATAGGACACCTTCAAAGTTCAAAAGGGTGACTAGAAACAAGTAGCACAAGAACAAGTAATATCACAATATGCATCAATCAATAAGTTTGGGGACACTGCACATCGAATGGAAACTATGTTCTCTTAATGGTGCCTAAAGGTAGAGGGTGGAGACTCAAATAATGGTGGAAGAAAGACCTTTTTTAAAGGGAGAAGGGATTTCAAGTTTCAAAAAGAGCTTCTAAAAATTATGGTACTTGTTAGCTTTCAGCCCTCATTGCCCCTATCATAAGCATCTTGAAGTGATTAAGGTTAAAGTGAACAAAGATGGAGTATATGCTTGACGAAGTATAAGTTGGCAATCTCAAGTCCCTTGAATATGAGGGCCACACCTCATGCTACTCAACTTCAGTCACCTCTAAGTTCTTGTCATTGTAAGTATTTGCATATCATACAGAACCACCAACAAGGTACCCCTTTCACATGGTACAGGAGCTATCCCTGTCGTGGTATTGCACGGCAGATGCTACTGGGGGTAGCTTACGTAGAGGGAGCAAGGCGATGTAGGAGAATCCGGGAGCGAGATTGGCACACGATGTACCCAGGTTCACGTCCCCTCGGTAGAGTATCGCTACGTCCTGCTGTCAATCCAGTATGTGATCATAGATTGGTTTACATGAGAGCCGCCGTAGGCAGAGGGAGACTAGATCTAATGAGAGATGTGGGAGAACATATCCCGTGGGGGTGCCCCTGGTGGCTTTATATATGCAGCCACCTAGGGTTTACAAGTGCACTAATGGGCTTTGTATTGGAGTCGCCTTTGCCTCTCCAAGGCGCCGCTTGTCCGGGTCCAGCGTCGCCAGCCAGATAATAGTCGACCGCCTGGCTTGGCTTCAGTCGGCTCGATCCAGCTGGCGAATCCGCTTCGTGGGTATACCCCGATTGGTATTCCCCCATCAGTAGTCCCCGAGCGCGTTGTTGATTCGACGCGGGCTTGAGGCAGGGCGCGGAGAGTCTTGACGATGGGTCATGGTGAATCGGCGACGAGCTCCTGAACAGAGAAAAGAACAGTGAAGCAGGAGGCGGTTGGCATAAGCCAGTCGGTGATGGACAGTTGGTGTAAGACGCAGGGAGTCGGTGAAGCCGCCAGTTGCACGTGTATCCGAGCGCGGAACTTGCCGAGTCCCCGAGCGGGGCGAGTGGCAAGGTCGAGCGACCGGCGAGTGCCGAATCCTAGAGCGTGGTGAGTGGCGAGGTCGGGCAACCGGTGAGTGGCGCTGTCTGTAGCGCGCCGAGTTCCCGAGCGCGTTGAGTACGCGAAGGCGAGTCCGCGGCGGCGAGTTCCCGAGCGTGTTGAGTACGCGAGGGAGAGTCCGCAGGGGCGAGTCGACGAGCTTGTCGAGTACGCGAGGACGAGTCCGCGGTGGAGAGTCCCCGAGCATGGAGAGTCCATGGTGGAGAGTCGACGAGGGCAAGCTGCATTCGCGGAACCACGCGTACACGCAGCATGCCTAGGAGTAGTCCCCGAGGCTCGAGTTGGCTCGTAGAGGCGACTTGAGGCTCATATTTTGAAAATAGTAGTGGTTGTTGCCGAGCGTGGCGAGTGGCGAGGTCGAGCGACCGGCGGACGCCGAGTCCCCGAGCGCGGCGAGTGGCCAGGTCCAGCGACCGGCGGGTGCCGAGTCCCCGAGCGCGGCGAGTCCGCAAGGGGAGAGTCCCCGAGCGTGGCGAGTCCGCGAGGGGAGAGACCCCGAGCGTGGCGAGTCCGCGATGATTGCGAGTCTGCGAGGGGAGAGTCCCCGAGCGTGGCGAGTCCGCGAGGGGAGAGTCCCCGAGCGTGGCGAGTCATCGATGATTGCGAGTCCGCGAGGGGAGAGTCCCCGAGCGTGGCGAGTCATCGATGATTGCGAGTCCGCGAGGGGAGAGTCCCCGAGTGTGGCATCCCGCAAAACCACTACTAGAAAATCGCGTTGAATTTGTGCATTGCATCGTCATCATCCTGCATTGTTTGCCCAAAACTATATTCGCAAAGCCCGTTTTATTTTTCTAAAACGCCCCTGTCTTTTATTCAAACGCCAAAAGCCGGGACTCCGGAATATTTTTGTTTGACCAACTATGTTTGCAAACGCTGCATTTAAAACTAAATAAAATATTAAATTAATTTTTAGCGGGGCAGTCGAACGGGCCGTTTTAGCCCGAACGACCGCCCCAGGAAAACATAAAACGGTCCACCTACCTGCCCCTCTAATTCCTAAGTCTACCCAGTTTCCTACCCACCCCTTGCAGCCACATCACCCTAGCCTATCACTGCTTGCCACCTCATCCCCCAGGCCACGTGGCCAGCCAGCCCCTCACCCAACCCCCTTCTCTCTCTCCTTCCAGCCCCACAGCAGCCCCTGCAAGCCACACACGCACGCACTAAACACCACGCCAGCCACCACCCACTCGACCCTGACCCGTGGACCACCCCTGGCCCACGCGGGTCCCACCCCGCAGCACCCCACGCGCCCCGCCTCCCCTGTTCATCTCCCTCGCACGGCTCCCCACCCCGCCTGCTTCTCCGCCCGCCTCCCCACCCGCCTCCTCGACCATCACATGGCCGCCACTCCTCCCACGCCACTGCCACGCCAAGATCCCACCTCGACGCGTCCCACGCCCGTCCCTCTCCCACTGTTCCTCTTCCTCGCTGCCTCCCAACCCCGCCCAACCGCTTCCCGGCTCGGCGCCGGGCAAGACTGGCCCGCCACCGCTGCCTCCTCTCCTCCTCTCCGGGCCACTCGCCCACCGCCCAGCCTCGACCCGCCACCATCTCCGCCACGACCTCTCGCCGCCCTTCACCGCCACCCGACAACCGCCGCCTGGCCCGCCTGCAGGTAGCCTCCGACCCGCCGCCACAGCGCCTCAACCTGCGTCCTCCTCCCGTCCGTGGCAGCGCCGCCCGCTCGGTTTCGCCTCGCCTGGCCTCCTCCGACGCCCCTTCGCCGAGGCCAGACTGTCGACCCATCCTCGACGCCTCGTGCCTCATCGCTGGTCGCCTCGACCTCGCTGCTTGAGCCCGCACGTCGGTGTCCTGTCGTCGGTATGCGGTGGCTGCCCAGCTGAAGACAAAGACCAAGTATCCTAGTGTTGGTTTCATGCTTGCGCTGTTAGAAATCTCAGAGCGACTCGTGTTGTTGGCATGTGTGTGTGTTGCTGAAGAATCTCGAACCTGGTGTTCGACGACACTAACGCCGAGGCCTCCACCTCGGGTCCACAAGATCTGCCCACGGAGTCGAAGACCGCAGAACGCCAAGCTCTCCGCGGGACCGAAGACCGATCTCGCCGGGCCGGATCCGAAGACCGAACCCGCACGCCAAGGTCTCCTTCTCGGACGCCCCAAGGACTCAGAGGAACCCTCGGACGCCAAGATCGAACCCTGGAGTGTCAAGTTCTTCGACCCGCCGGCCACCGATGCGACAAGTACTCCGCCCAGACACCAAGTTACGCACCGGATGCAGATTCGACCGACTGCGTCCGGCAAGATCCCCGCAACAACAGGAACGACACCGACCAGGGCGGGTCCGCTGCGCCCCGATGGCGAACCAAGGCCTTCTCCCCGGAACTCAAGATCTGCCCCGTTATTCGAGAATGTTTCCGCCGAGACCGACCCGTCGAACCCTGGACCCCGAGGCCGACCGAACCGGACCCCAAGTTCGCCGAATCCTAATGTGTGACCCCTTATCCTCGAACCCTATTTTATAACATAACAACTTGATACATGTTTAATTGTCATCTTGCATGCATATCATGTGGTTTGGGGGCCTTATGCCGATTCACCGTATAATTAAATATGGGGCCCATATGCGGCCAAATCTAGTCTCATATCGGCCTCATTTAAAACTTGTGTAGCGAACCGGTATCTTATCTTGCCTTGTTATAACAACATGTAAATTGCGGGGTAGCTAAACAACTTGAATCGTTTAATAATTGTCGGGACCCCGGTTCCGCTTAATATGACCTAATTGCATTGCACCTTTGCCATGTCATACATCATACATGCATCATGCCGATCTTCTGCCGTGTATTAAATATTGCACCCGGTGTTTCTTCTAGTGTTTTGCTTCTTCGCGGATAAGGCCGTTGAGTTGATGTGAGCTTCGCCCCGATCTTCGGATGAACCTTTCGACAATGTTGTCAGGCGAGCATCTCCCTCTTTCTACCTATCTTACTTTTATAGTCTTTATTTCCCTCCTGTTGATCTATTGCTATCTGTGTCGCGATGCTTTAGTTTCCGTACCTGTGAAATACCGTGCAGCCCTATATTGCCTTGGACACACCCTATTACCTGTTGTTTGGTAGATAGTTGGACTTGCGCGTCGTAGTTGCTTGCTCAAGTGTTGATGTGTGTCGTCATATGCCACAGTTGCTGATGTATTGCCGTATGTTGATGTTGGAGATGATCCTAGTTTTACTTATTGTTCACTTTACTTTCTGTTTAACAACTAAAATTGAAATAAGCAGAGGCATCGGTGGGTGATAGATAATATTTGGTTTCGAGCCCACTTGTGTCCGTGAAGACCCAGTACTTGATACTGTTCCTTGATTTTGCGCGCTATCCACATCCGGAGGTATATGGGACCCCCACGAGCGAGCTTGATTCAGTCTTATTTCTTGGGGCCACAACTAGTTTGAGGTTTTATTTACGATCTGCCTTATGCCATGCTTTCATCGCTTTATTTACGATTGTGCGAGGGCACCTGTCTCGTTTAGGTATTGTGACCCGCTTACGTAGCGACAAGCCCAGCCACTTTCGGGTTCCCGATCGTTTACCGGCCCCACAAACCTTGAGGCCGTCTCGGAGTCACTTAGCGTTGCGGAATCTACTTAAGGGTGGCCCCTGAAATATTCTGAATCTGTGATTGTTCGATCGTGAAAGCCTCGTTGGGTTTTGATTTGGTTTTCGAGGTTGATCGGCGTGTGTTGCTATTGGTGCACCCGGCGGGTTAAAACTTTCGAAAGCCGTGTCGCGGATATGGACGACTTGGAGCACAAGATCTCGATCATAGACAAGCATAACTAAAGTTTCTCGTTATAAATTTGACTTATAATGACTAGTAATCAGCTTCACTATAACGGAATGGCTAATAATACTGCCACAATTGCTTGTTTGGTTGTATGCGACAATTGTACCTGACTAGTAAGTATTGCAACTACAACGAAATGGCTGAATAAAAGTACCAACAACTGCTGGGTTTTGGGTTTATATCATGCTATCTGTACCTGATTAGTAAATTGCTGCAACTACAACGGAATGGTTAATTAAAAGTGCCCACTACTTACTTTATCAGGACGATTATCTATACCTGACTAGTAATTGCTGCAACGATAACCTAATAAGTAAAACTGCCAACTGTGTGAGTTCCTCGGTTGACTTCCTCGACGGTATCGAGGGGGAAATGCCAGGATGGGTTTGTTTGATGGTAGTATCAGGTTGGTTCCGGATAGGTCCTTCTCACCCCTCTCTGATTGACGCCAGTGTATCGAGTCTCTATAGGTTGTTTAGTGCATGCTGCCGCTTGATCCACCATACCCATGTGGCGAGGACCGCGAATTCTAGCCTCGCTGTAATCGCCTCGATCTTCCTTCTTTTTCCTTTGCCCTTTCGCACCTTTTGTTTAGCAGGTTTTGAGATCGACGCCGTTAGGTTACCCTTCGGCTTGGCCTGGAGGGTTATGGACGCCATTGGTTATTCTTCGTGGCTCTTAGCCCCATTTGCATCTTGTCCGTAGTCGGGCCTATCGCTTTCAAGGTGATTTGGATCTTTGTATATTATACTGTATTCTTGACTCTTTGAGTCATATATATATCTCTGCTCGTGGATCCCATCGAGGACTGTTGTGTAATGTTATTACCGCTTTCCACCACGAAAGTGCTGGTGGCACCTTTGAATCGTTTCTATGCGGGTTTGGTGAATTTTGCCCAAACTTGCATAGGTCCGATTCGAGGGTGTTGAGTGGTATCGTCGAGCTCAGATACCCACAAGTCCAGCCTGTAGGATAACCTAGCTAACGGCCGAAGTAGAGTGTCACAACTATTTTTGAAAATCCGTTGGATAGTTCTGATTAGGTCTGATTTTACTCCTTACCCCTCTGCTATTCCCCTCTTATCTCGACGTGTTTTGAATCCGCTCTCTTCTCTCTTCGAGTCCAGGATTTCTCGTGGTTGGGTTTTCCGTCGTACCTTCAGGGTTTCTCTTTCTCCCTTTTTGTAACGGAGGTGCTACGATCATCAATCTGCAACTTGTTTCTTGTAGCTTCATCCGATCTTTTGCTCTTGAGATCTTAATCCATGTGTGTTCCCTGCTGGATATCAGTGTCGATGAAAAACATATGAGAAGGACGAGCTTTGGTGAAGTTGGAGTCGACCTTGAGCACGTGTTGTTCATGCCAATGGAACCATCGCGAAACCTAATCAGTGTGTCTTTCATACGATTTCTGCTGGCAGCATTCCTTTGTTCCGAACACCGCCTAAGAAGGTCTTCGCCTAAATCTCGAGTTGAGTTGCTGATTCTCCTACCCATGTATAGAGTTGATAGTTGGTTCCGGATGGATGATCACCCTACCGCTCTTCTTGTCGCTCAGATATCGAACGGTGGATCAATGTAACTTTCCCTCTTCTAATGGAAGTTAGAGGTGGCCTTATCGTTTGATACCTCTACCTTCGTCCTTTGTTCTCGGTGCTCTCGTCGATCAGGATCAACGACCCTTTGTTGGTGGTGTCGCCGTTTTCAAGATGGCGGATGAACTCTTGTTAGTGGTGTCGCGAGGATCTACACAAAGCGAGAAGACGCAGATCGCCGACCTTCCTTCCGGTACCATGAGGCGGATCTCGAGGGCGAGATCCATTGTTAGTGGTGTCGAATTGTGGCATCCCATAAAACCACTACTAGAAAATCGCGTTGAATTTGTGCATTGCATCATCATCCTGCATTGTTTGCCCAAAACTATATTCAAAGCCCGTTTATTTTCTAAACGCCTTTTATTCAAACGCCAAAAGCGGGACTCGAATATTTTGTTTGACCAACTATGTTTGCAAACGCTGCATTTAAAACTAAATAAAATATTAAATTAATTTTTAGCGGGCAGGCGTTTAGCCGACGACCGCCTCAGAAAACATAAACGGTCCACCCACCGCCTCTAATTCCTAAGTTCACCTTCCTACCCACCCCTTGCAGCCACATCACCCTAGCCTATCACCGCCACCTCATCCCCTTCTCTCCCCTCCTCTCACATGCTGCCACGCACTCACCCAACCCCCTTCTCTCTCTCCTCCCAGCCCCACAGCAGCCCCTGCAAGCCACACACGCACGCACTAAACACCACGCCAGCCACCACCCACTGACCACCCGTGGACCACCTCGCCCACGCTGGTCCCCTCCACCACCGCCCGCCTCCCTGCTCATCTCCTCGCACGGCTCCCCACCCGCCCGTTCTCGCCTCGCTGCCGCTCCCACCGCCATGGCGACCACTCATGGCGCTCGCCTGCTACCTCCCACGCCAGCCACGCCAAGATCCCACCCAAGACGCGCCCGGTCCCTCTCCCATGTCCTCTTCCTCGCTGCTCTCCCAACCCCGCCAACCGCCTTCCCCGCTGGCGCGCCGCCACTGCCTCTCCTCTCCTCTCGGCCACCTGGCCCACCGCCCAGCCCGACCCCGCCACCATCTCCGCCGACCTCTCGCCGCCCTTCTCACCGCCACCCGACACCGCCGTCTCGCCTCCCGTCGCCTGCAGCCCTCCGCCACCACTGGCGCCTCAACCTGCGTCCTCCTGCCGCCGCTCGGTTTTGTCGCCCGGCCCGTCTCGCCTCGCCGGCCCTCCTCCGCCTTCGCCGAGGCCAGATCGCGTCGACCCCATCCTCGACGCCCTCAGGTGCCTCATCGCCGTCGCGTCTCGACCTCGTCGTTTGAGCCCACGCCGGTGTCCCGTCGTCATGCGGTGGCTGCCAAGACAAAGACCAAGTATCCTAGTGTTGGTTTCATGCTTGCGTTAGAAATCTCGAGCGACTCGTGTTGTTGGCATGTGTGTGTGTTGCTGAAGAATCTCGAACCTGGTGTTCGACGACACGGAACGCTGAGGCCTCCACCTCGGGTCCACAAGATCTGCCCCACGGAGCCGAAGACCGCAGAACGCCAAGCTCTCCCGCAGGACCCCGAAGACCGAATCTCGCCGGGCCCGGATCCCGAAGACCGAACCCGCACGCCAAGGTCTCCTTCTCGGGCCCCAAGGACTCGGAGGAACCTCGGACGCCAAGATCGAACTCTGGTGTCAAGTTCTTCGACCGACGGCCACCGATGCGACAAGTACTCCGCCGGACACCAAGTTCTGCACCCGGATGCAGATTCGACTCGGCAAGATCCCGCAACACGAACGACACCGACCAGGGCGGGTCCGGCTGCCGATGGCGAACCAAGGCCTTCTCCCGAACTCAAGATCTGCCGTTATTCGAGAATGTTTCACGAGATCGACCCGTCGAACCTCGGACCCGAGGCCGACCGAACCCGGACCCCAAGATCGCGAATCCTAATGTGTGACCCTTATCCTCGAACCCTATTTTATAACATAACAACTTGATACATGTTTAATTGTCATCTTGCATGCATATCATGTGGTTTGGGGGCCTTATGCCGATTCACCGTATAATTAAATATGGGGCCCATATGCGCCAAATCTAGTCTCATATCGGCCTCATTTAAAACTTGTGTAGCGAACCGGTATCTTATCTTGCCTTGTTATAACAACATGTAAATTGCGGGGTAGCTAAACAACTTGAATCGTTTAATAATTGTCGGGACCCCGGTTCCGCTTAATATGACCTAATTGCATTGCACCTTTGCCATGTCATACATCATACATGCATCATGCCGATCTTCTGCCGTGTATTAAATATTGCACCCGGTGTTTCTTCTAGTGTTTTGCTTCTTCGCGGATAAGGCCGTTGAGTTGATGTGAGCTTACCGATCTTGGATGAACCTTTCGACAATGTTGTCGCGAGCATCTCCTCTTTCTACCTATCTTACTTTTATAGTCTTTATTTCCCTCCTGTTGATCTATTGCTATACGTGTCGCGATGCTTTAGTTTCCGTACTGAAATACCGCAGCCCTATATTGCCTTGGACACACCCTATTACCGTTGTTTGGTAGATAGTTGGACTTGCGTCGTAGTTGCTTGCTCAAGTGTTGATGTGTGTCATATGCCACGATTCTTGATGTATTGCCGTATGTTGATGTTGGAGATGATCCTAGTTTTACTTATTGTTCACTTTACTTTACGCTTAACAACTAAAATTGAAATAAGCGGAGGCATCGGTGGGTGATAGATAATATTTGGTTTCGAACGCCCACTTGTGTCCCGTAAGACCCGTACTTGATACTGTTCCTTGATTTTGCGCTATCCACATCGGGAGGTATATGGGACCCCCGAGCCAGCTTGATTCAGTCTTATTTCTTGGGGCCACAACTAGTTTGAGGTTTTATTTACGATCTGTACTTATGCCATGCTTTTCGCTTTATTTACGATTGCGAGGGCACACTGTCTGTTTAGGTATTGTGACCCGCTTACGTGGTAGCAAGCCCAGCCACACTTCGGGTTCCCAGCCCCACAAACCTTGAGGCCGTCTCGAGTCATAGCCGTTCGGAATCTACTTAAGGGTGGCCCCTGAAATATTCTCAATCCTGTGATTGTTCACCGTGAAAGCCTCGTTGGGTTTTGATTTGGTTTTCCGAGGTTGATCGGCGTGTGTTGCTATTGGTGCACCCGGCGGGTAAAACTTTCTGAAAGCCGTGTCGCGGATATGGACGACTTGGAGCATGATCTCGATCATAGACAAGCATAACTAAAGTTCTTGTTATAAATTTGACTTATAATGACTAGTAATCAGCTTCACTATAACGGAATGGCTAATAATACTGCCTACAATTGCTTGTTTGGTTGTCGCCATGACAATTGTACTGACTAGTAAGTATTGCAACTACAACGAAATGGCTGAATAAAAGTACCAACAACTGGGTTTTGGGTTTATATCATGCTATCTGTACCTGATTAGTAAATTGCTGCAACTACAACGGAATGGTTAATTAAAAGTGCCCACTACTTACTTTATCAGGACGATTATCTATACCTGACTAGTAATTGCTGCAACGATAACCTAATAAGTAAAGCGCCAACCGTGAGTTCCTCGGTTGACTTCCTCGACGGTATCGAGGGGAAATGCCAGATGGGTTTGTTTGATGGTATCAGTTGGTTCCGGATAGGTCCTTCTCACCCTCTCCGATTGACGCCTTGATATCGAGTCTCTATAGGTTGTTTAGTGCATCGCCGCTTGATCCACCATACCCATGTAGGCGAGGACGCGAATTCTAGCCTCGCTGTCTTGGCCTCGCATCGACGCTCCTTCTTTTTCCTTTGCCCTTTGTCGGCACCCCTTTTGTTTAAGCAGTTTTGAGATCGACGTTAGCGTGGTTACCCTTCCGGCTTGGCCTGGGGGTTATGGACGCCATTGGTTATTCTTCGTGGCTCTTAGCCCCATTTGCATCTTGTCCGTAGTGGACGCCTATCGCTTTCAAGGTGATTTGGATCTTTGTATTATACTGTATTCTTGACTCTTTGAGTCGTTATATATCTGATCCCATCGAGGACTGTTGTGTAATGTTATTACTTCGTTTTCCACCCGCACGAAAGTGCCTGGTGGGCACCTTTGAATCGTTTCTATGCGGGTTTGGTGAATTTTGCCCAAACTTGCATAGGTCCGATTCTGAGGGTGTTACACCGAGCGTGGCGAGTCCACGAGGGGAGAGTCCCCGAGCATGGCGAGTGGCGAGGTCGAGCGACCGGCGGACGCCGAGTCCCCGAGCGCGGCGAGTGGCCAGGTCCAGCGACCGGCGGGCGCCGAGTCCCCGAGCGCGGCGAGTCTGCGAGGGGAGAGTCCCCGAGCGTGGCGAGTCCACGATGATTGCGAGTCCGCGAGGGGAGAGTCCCCGAACGTGGCGAGTCCGCGATGATTGCGAGTCCGCGATGATGTTGTTTGCGCTGATTTGTTAGCGAGTCTCTCGTCTTGGTCCGTGGGGGTCACAGATGGCGACTCCAAAGATGGCTCTCGACTTGGCGTTCTTCGCGGACGATCCGAGGCTCGGTTTGCGAGTCCTCGTCCGCAGTACTTGGCCGTGCGAGTCGCGCTATCTAAGGTTGAGGAGGAAATGGTGATGTTTGTGTAGCACTGCCATTTGTCTTGGCCCGGAAGGCCAGTCGAGCAAGGCGACTCCAATTATGGCTCTCGGTTAGCGTTTTTGTGGACGAACCGAGGCTCGGTTTGCGAGTCCTCGTCCGCACTACTTGGCCATTGCGAGTCGCTCTTTCAAAGGTTGACAAATGAGAATAGATTTTTACCGGGGGAAGAGACGCCCAGTGGTGAGTCCATGTAGCGTGGCAAGAGACCCTCTCTGGCGACTCGGACGATGAAGGTCCCTTAGCAGGCACGGCGTACGCATTTTTCGCGGAGGACAGAGGTCGCGCTATGGCGAAGTCGATGCAGCGGACACGGGGTCGACGCGGCGGACGGAGGTCGCGCTATGGCGAAGTCAACGCGGCAGAAACGGGGTCGACGCGGCGGACGAAGGTCGCGCTATGGCGAAGTCGACGCGGCGGACGGAGGTCGCGCTATGGCGAAGTCGATGCGGCGGACACGGGGTCGACGCGGCGGACGAAGGTCGCGCTATGGAGAAGTCGACGCGGCGGACACCGGGTCGACGCGGCGGACGGAGGTCGCGCTTATGGCGAAGTCGACGGGCGACGGATGTCGCGCTATGGCGAAGTCGACGCGCGGACACGGGTCGACAAGCGGGCGGAGGTCGCGCTATGGCGAAGTCGACGCGTGGACACGGGTCGACGCGGGCGGACGGTCGCGCTATGGCGAAGTCGACGCGGCGGACACGGGTCGACGCGGCGGAGGTCGCGCTATGGCGAAGTCGACGCCATGGACACGGGTCGACGGCGGGCGAATGTTGCGCTATGGCAAAGTCGACGCGGACACGGGTCGACGCAGCGACGAAGGTCGCTATGGCGAAGTCGACGGCGGACACGGTCGGCGCGGACGGAGGTCGCTATGGCGAAGTCGACGCAGACACGGGTCGACGCGGCGGAGGTCGCGCTATGGCGAAGTCGACGCGGACACGGGTCGGCAGCGGACGGTCGCGCTATGGCGAAAGTCGACGCGGACACCGGGTTGACACGGCGGACGGAGGTCGCGCTTATGGCGAGTAGACGCGGACACGGGTCGACGCGGGCGGACGGTTGTCGCTATGGCGAAGTCGACGGCGGACACCGGTCGACGCGGACGGAGGTCGCTATATGGCGAAATCGGACGGGTCGACGGGTCGCGGCGGACGGAGGTCGCTATTGGCGAAGTCGACGCTGGCGGACACGGGTCGACGCGGCGGAGGTCGCGCTATGGCGAAATCGGCCGGCGGACACGGGTCGACGGCGGCTATAAGCGAGGTCGATATGGCGGACACGGGTCGACGCGGCGGACGGAGGTCGCGCTATGGCGAAGTCGACGCGCGGACACGGGTCGACGCGGCGACGGTCGTCGCTATGAATAAGTCTCTGGCGGACACGAGGTCGACAAGGCGGACGGAGGTCGCTATGGCGAAATCGGCCGGCGGACACGTGGTCGACGCGGCGGACGGAGGTTGCGCTAGGACGATGTCAACGACGGCGGGGCCGCGAGGGCGAGGTCACAACGGCGATCCCGCGGCAGGCAAGTCCGCGAGGGCGAGGTCGCGATGGCGAGGCCGCGATGGCGTGGTCGCGGCGGGCGAGTCGCCGATCGTGGCGTGTCCACAGCGGTCCGGTGTGGCGTCTAATCAGAAAGAGTTGATGTGGCGAAGTCATCACAGTGGACGATGAAGTTGGCCGGTTTTTATCGGAGTCGGCACGGCGGCTTCATCACTGTGGACAGAGGCGATTGCCTCTCCTATCTATTTCGATGACTTGGACTGATTAATCTGCTCACTAAAGATAGCATGGATCGGAGAAAATATTTGTAGACTGAAATTCGCGAAGAAGACAAATAATTAGAAATATAACACCTGATACGCGGCGTAGAAATTAATCTTCGAGGCCAATACAATCTGGAGGACGTCAGTGTAGTTGAGCTGCGTACGTGTCCAGAGACAGCCCCGAAGATGAATTGGCGGCCCAGAAACAGCGGGCCAGGACCGCCTGACCCCGATGGTTCTCCACCTCGTCTCGTTAAACAATTCATGTTGCAGTGCGTATATTGCAAAGAATCGTGCAAAGGATTAGATTCAAATAAATACCGAGCTGTAGTGTAATCAATAGTAATCAACAAACGACAGAGAAGACATCGGATAAAGGAAATCCATTAATCATGACCACATGAAATCGAGCCTGGTGCATGTACGTCCTTGCGATTAAGTAGAAAAGAGGTCTGATCTGACCTGACCTGCTGCTTGACCATTGCGTGTGATGCACGAACGTGGACCCGTAATCTAGACCAAGGTCTACTGATTTGTTTGCGCGAGCGCCGTCGAGGTCGGATGATTTCTGCTTGATTTCTGCTTACATAGATTGGTTCTCTCAATAATACGTATCAGTCGTTAATTAGATAGAATAATGAATTGAATAAATAATCAATTAGAAGGAGAAGAGATTAGATCAAACAGAAACACATTAGACGTATAGCCTGGAATTTTTCGAGTCGGACGCATGGGGCGGCAGCCGTATCTAGCCGATCGGCCTTTTTCAAACGGCACGCCAGACGCAATCTATCCGCCGGTGACGGTGCGGGATTCCGCCCGGATTATCACCCTCCAAGCACCGCTTGCCCCACGGTGGGCGCCAACTGTCGTGGTATTGCACGGCAGATGCTACTGGGGGTAGCTTACGTAGAGGGAGCAAGGCGATGTAGGAGAATCCGGGAGCGAGATTGGCACACGATGTACCCAGGTTCACATCCCCTCGGTGGAGGATCGCTATGTCCTGCTGTCAATCCAGTATGTGATCATAGATTGGTTTACATGAGAGCCGTCGTAGGCAGAGGCAAACTAGATCTAATGAGAGATGTGGGAGAACATATCCCGTGGGGGTGCCCCTGGTGGCTTTATATATGCAGCCACCTAGGGTTTACAAGTGCACTAATGGGCTTTGTATTGGAGTCGCCGTCTTGGGCCTCCAGTCGGCGCCGCTTGTCCGGGTCCAGCGTGCGCCAGTCGCCGTATTGGGCGAGTCGACCCCTCTGGGCTTGGCTTCAGTCGGCTCGATCCAGCTGGCGAATCCGCTTCGTGGGTATACCCCGATTGGTATTCCCCCATCAATCCCATAACTAAAATGACAAGGTAAGCATACAACGAGCATCTCAACAATCTTCTTATTTACCATGGGAATATGGTACTTTTTTCTCTCTTCCCTCTTTTCTCAATGTGTCTCTTTCTTATAAGAAGAATGCTTCATAGATGTCACTATGGTGATGCTGCAAGTTTCTACCATGATTAGGCATGGATTAGGCTAGCGGCCTAGGCATTTCTCTAACACAAAATACAAACTCCATGGACTTACAAGTTCCCTCTTTATTTCACACAGGTGACATCCATAGACAAAAGAGCATGATATCAACTGAGTACAAAGTACAAGTGCCATGTTGAAAACGTTCCCCATGACATCATGGTTCTGCTAATTCCAACGTATAAGTGCAAGCATATACAACATAGAATACATAATGGTTCAAGTATATTAGGGTCAAAGAATATAAAGTGTGCCATCAAGTTCGTGGGGGCTTTAATCACTAAGTTTTCACATAACAAAATAGTTTTTAATTGGAAGATAGCTGAAAACAAGAATCATGGTGTAACACACCATGCATAGGAGTTTATGGTGGACACTTTGGAATAACTTGGTTTCTTGGGAGTGGAAGAATGAGTAGAGCTTACTCATATAAGTGGAGGCTAGCAAAAGACTGTGAGCAACCAACTAAGAGAGTAATAATGGCCATAATCATGCAGTGCAACAAAGCATTACTAATCAAAGCAAAGAGTGGTACTACAAGTCAAGGACTAAATGATCATATATGCTATGGTGACTTGTCATAGTCATAACATGGTGTGAGCATGTGCCAAGTCAACCCAAGCAAAGCATCAAAGGAGAATACCACAATACTATGCTTTTGCATGCTAAAACAACGGATAATTTCTTAAAGGCACACTAAGCAATCCCAATTGTTTGGAACAAGACATGCTACAACAATAATCACTAAGTTTAAGGTCAAACAACACCTAGCATGTCATGCCAAAGTCTAAGTCACAGTCAATGCAAGCTTATTTTTGTACCACTTAAGCATGAAGCTTTCAACTCTTTTCCAACACCAATCAACTTATTTGAAACAACGCACAAAGATAATAATCAATAAAGATTAGTGAGATTGTCTCACAAATCCACAAATAAGAACTAAAAAGTTCTAAGCTGAAAGCATAAGAAAACTAAGGCTGAACGCAGTGCTAGCAAAAGTGAACACTCACAAAACAACAAAAGTGAAAACTAGAGTGTTCTAGGCAATGGAAACAGAGTGTTCTCTCTCCAAAAGAGTGTGTTGTGATCAACCAACTTACTCAAGAAAACTAAGCAAAAAAAACCAAAAACGAAAACTAAGACGCTCCAAGAACAACACAACAGTGCATGAAACAATAAAAACGAAGTGTCTAGAAAGACCTGCGATTTTTATTTATGAAGAAGGGGATGCCTTGGGCATCCCCAAGCTTTGACGCTTGTACCTATTGGATATTTCTTGGGGTGACATCGGGGTGGCATCCCCAAGCTTGAGCTTTTTTCCATTCTTCATCTCATTACACCATTCTCTCTCTACACCTGAAATTTTTTCCTTCATACAAAACTTCACACAATCTTCATTAGCAACATTAGTGCATTCAAAAGATATTAGATGTCTGGCAAAGCTTTATAACAGAAATACTTTTCACTAAAAACACAAGCTACAGTAGTAACTCCTTCAAAAATCTCAATTCCCCAAAATAGAACTCAAAAAGGAATCAATAAGAAGCAAATGCAAATAATGGCAGAAATCTGTCAAAACAGACCTACAGGTAGGAACCTATTTTTTCGAAGACCTTATGTTGCTCAAATAAAAAAGTGTTGAACTAATGAAAGTTATCTAACATACTGAGGGATTTATTCATAAATTTTCATCTCAATACGACTTACAAAGACTCCTCACGAATTTTTATGGTGGAGGACAGAAATCTGTTTCGGGACAGCAACTCCCCAAATCTTACTTCCCTCTCATTAGAGGTCATTCTTGGCACAAAAAACAAACAAAAAGGATAAGGAGATGTCATTAGAGAAGTAATAACTTTCAAGACTCAAGAAAACTCTTGGGTTATCTCCCAACAAGTACTTTTCTTTAACGCCTTCAAGTTAGGCATATAGTTTGAGAAGATGCTCACATAGGAAATATGAATTGATTTAAAAGAGAGCATCAAGAAGCAAATTCAAAACACATTTAAGTCTAACCCACTTGCTATGCATAGGAATATTGTAAAGAAACAAGTTATGGAAGCACAAAGCAACAAGCATAGGAAAACAAAACAAGTGCAACTTCAAAAATTTCAACATAAAGAGAGAAAACTTAATATTTTTGAGATGCATAAGACCATGTTTCCCTCTCTCATAATAACTTTCAGTAGCAACATGAACAAAATTAACAATATAACTATCACAAGAAACATTCTTATCATGGGCCACATGCATAAAATGATTATTACTCTCCACATAAGAATAGCCATTCTTATTAATTGTAGTGGGAGAAAATTCAACAAAATTAGCTATCATTATTATTCTCATCACCATAATCATCAAATATAGGAGGCATATTGTAATCAAAGTTAACTTCCTCCTCAATAGTAGGTGGACTGAAAATATCATACTCATCATTGTAATCATCTTATATAGGAGGTTTGGTATCATCATAAGCAATAGAATAGCTATCTTCCAAAGCTGGGGAACTAAAAAGATCATTTTCATAAAAAGTAGCTTCCCCAAGCTTAGACGTTTCCATAGCATTAGCAATAATGGTGTCCAAAGAATTCATACTAATAACATTGCTATTAGCATGAAAATAAAGTTCCATAGGTTTTTTAATTTTCTCTACAAACACTTCATGTCCTAACTCAAGATAGATACTATAAAGCTCTCTAATTTTGTTGTTGTTTTCCATTAAGACTAACTAGTGAAAACAAGAAACAAAAAGACAAAATTTCAAAATCTAAAGGAAATAACTTTGAGCACTCACACCAGAGGATGTGAGTATCTTTTACCTTACCTCCCCGGCAACGGCGCCAGAAAAGAGCTTGATGTCTACGCACTTCTATTCTTGGAGACAGTTGTTGGGCCTCCAAGTGACGAGGTTTAATCTCGTCAATGCCCATTGTTATGGACTTGGGTTTTGGAGAAGATGAGGATGCTGGAGATCGCGAAACGGTTAGCAAAAAAGCAACACAGGGACACGAGATTTACCCAGGTTCAGGCCCCCGGAGGGAAAACCTTACTCCTGCTTGTCTGCTCTGATTATGGTGGAACCGAAGGTTACAGGGGTGCGCAGATGCAATCTGGCGTGGAGGTGTGTATGCGGTGGTATGCGAGATATTGTAAGAGAGCCTCCTCGTCGTGCCCTCCTGGCCTTTATATACAGGTAGGCAGGTCCCAGGCACAGATCGAGTCGGTTACAGGTTTTAGGGTTTACCCCTTTGAATTTTCTATCTACTCTAGTCTTGCTTTCCAAGGATCCGAAGGCGTCATGGGCCCTGGCCACCCGAAAGTCTTCATGGGCCGGCGTATATTTGTCATGGGCCTTCCTTGGGCTGGACCAGGTATGCTAAGGTCGTGTACCCGTAGGGTACAACCATGTCAGTAGCCTCGAGTGTTCAAATAATCAGATTCTACCGAGGAATCCTCATTCTTCTAAAAGCGGCTATCTCTGACTGATTGAGAAATGATTTGAGTGTGTAGGGATTATTGATGCGTGTGTCTGACTCTCCCGACGGATCAGGGTCAGTTAACTGTCATAGGACAAAACAACACGATCTTCTTCAGATTCGAGTCCCTTGACTCGAATCTGGAACAGATGCTGGCGTAATTCGACTCAGGCCGCGGAGTACTTACAGGAGTGCAATTCCAGTAAATTTAAATGATGTACCCAACGCGTCCGTCGGGATTTTCATCGCGCCTACTGGCATGGGTTTCCACTAGCAGAGCGCAGTCGTGTGCGTTGCCAGGCCATCAGATGATATTTGTAGGTCTTATATTTGTGTCGCGGACACAACACCCGAATTTTTATCGCCGCAGAGGCGTTTCGGGTGGCCAAGGAGGATGCTTCTCACTTAGTGTTAATCGGGGCAAAGTTGCCAAAAAGTTTTTGCATTCTGATCCGAAAGATCGCAGTCGAAGAATTCATAGGGTGCGCGGTCAGCGCTCCCTATGGGAGTAGCCCCCGAGTGTCTGTTCGAGTCGTAGACTCGAGCAGAGACTTTAACTTAGCCGTTGTTTGACTCCAGGTCCGTAGGACACAAATTTTTCGGATGCTTGAATCCATCCTCCCTATGGGAGTAGCCCCCGAGTCCGTATTGGAGTCGTAGACTCGACGTAGGACTCGAAGAATAGCTTTGCAGTGTGATATTTTGATTATGCTTCGGGTGCGCGGCCAGCGCTAATGATAGGAGTAGCCCCCGATTAATTAATCAAATCGTAGATTCGAGTGAGTACTCTTAGCTGTGTAGCCGAAGAATTGTAACCGTTGCTAGTATAGCTTTTGATGACATCAGTGCTGACGATCGGTGACTTCACGCGTCTGCGGTGCCAGAGGTGACTTGACTGGACGAACATGGGTCCCACCTTCTGACCTTGAGTTGACTGGTCACGCGCGACGTGGAGATAATTACGGCGTCGCCTCGATTTCCACGCGTAGTGGACGGCGTGTGAGCGACGGTTCGCTGCTGTGCTTACACGTGGATGGCCAGATCTTGCTGTTGGCTCTAGGTCTTCCCGATGGACGGTCATCGTGCGTCGTCTTCGTCCTTATAATCATTGGGGAAAAGTTAATTTGTTTTCACCGCAGAGGTTTGTAGAACAGCAACAAGTTTCCCTTAAGTGGATTATCCAAGGTTTATCTAACTCAGGGAGGAAGTGGTCAAAGGTATTCCCTCTCAAGCAATCCTGCAATCAAGATACAACAAGTCTCTTGTGTCCCCAACACACCCAATATAGGTGCACTAGTTCGGCGAAGAGATAATAAAATACAAGTGGTAACGGTGCCAGAAAAGAGCTTCTGGCTTGTTGTTGACGTGGGGTAACAGTGCCAGAAAAGAGCTGATGGCATGGAGGAACAGACTAAAGTCAAACTGAAGGAAGCAAGCAAACATGCAACAGATCTAGATGCAAACGGTGTTTCAATGTTTAGAAACAAGTCCTAGGGATCATACTTTCACTAGTGAACACTCTCTCATATAAATATATTCTCTTCATAATACTACCCTAACTACTCTCCGGTTGGACACTCTAATCATTAGTAGGGCTATAACAACACTCCTCAAAGTCCGCCTTCCCCAATATAGATAACCCCACACTGTCACCTTGATCACTAGATGGTTCCAACAAACACCACAATTTCATAGAGACAACCAACTCAAAATATAACTCATAACAAATATTCAATCTAGCCAAAATGCAACACAAGGTATGCACGCTGTCACTTTCACACACGTGGGGTAAAACATAGATCTATTAAAGCACAAAGAGTATTTATGTAGACTCAAACCTAAGTGCCACCATGGCATGCACGCTATCACTTTCACACACATGGGGAGAGCAGAGATCTATTGAAGCACTTGAGTGGAAAGGTAGATCTACTTGATTACAAAGCTCATGACCACAACAAGATCATGCATAGATAGAGAGATGAACACATAGCTATCCGTAGAGCCCTGAGCCTCGAGGAAGAACTACTCCCTCCTCATCATGGGAATCAACAACGGTGATGGAGATGGTGGTGGATATCGATGGAGATGGCTCTGGGGGCAATTCCCCGCCCCGGCAGGGTGCCGAAACAGAGACTTTTTGTCCCCCGAATCTCCCTTTCGGTGGCGGCGGCGCTACAGAGGTTTTCATGGATTTCTTCTGGATTGCCTAGGGTTTTTGGGTCAGAGGCTTCTTATAGGCGCGGGAATCAAGGTCAGTGGGGGTCCAGGGGGCCCACACCCCCTCTAGGCACCTCCAGGGCTTGCCCGCGCTTAGGGGGGTGCAGCCACCCTGTGCCCCCCTCCGGCTCTGCTTCGTGGTTCCGTGTTGCTCTCGGAAAATAATAACTTTGGCTTTTGTCCCGTCCAATTCCGAGAATATCGATTTTACGCTTTTCTTCGAACCAAAATGTAAGAAAACATGCAACTGGCACTGTGGCATCTTGCTAATAGGTTAGTTCCAGAAAAGATATAAAAACACCTCAAAGTGTAGACAAAGCAAAGCAAAGTAGATACAAAACAAGCATGGAGCATAAAAAATTATAGATACGTTTCCGACGTATCAGGTAGTATTACCCAATTTATTGATTCGACACAAGGGGAGCCAAAGAATACTTGCAAGCCTTAAAAACTGAGTTGTCAATTCAGCTGCACCTAGAAATAGTTCTTGCTCACAGAAGTTTATCAGTAGCAATAGTTTGTAGTAGCAACAACAAAGGAAACAGAGCAATAATGTAAAAGTAAAGTAAGGATTCAAAAGGTAGGCATAGGGATGGATGGACGGGCGTTGCATGGACGAGTCTAAACATGTAACTTCAAGATCTAGGGCATTGCAGATAAATAAGAATAAGCACCCAAGTACTAAACAATCATAGGCATGTGTTCCAAATATAGTCATACGTGCTCGCAATGAGAACTTGCACAACATCTTCTATCCAGCCAGCCCGTGATAGCGGGGCCTTTAGGAAACTACCGGCATTTAAGGTTCTCCTTTTAATAGAGCACCGGAGCAAAACATTAACACTCTGTGAACACATGCGATCTTCACACCACAGCAATCCCTATGGTTGTCCCAATTATTGTCATTTTGGGGCCTTTGGATCCGGACAATGATATGTGTACACAACTTGCAGATAAGATCACAAACAATACTATCATAATAATTCAATAATAAGTTCATATCTAAGATCATGGCACTCGGGCCCTAGTGACAAACATTAAGCACAACAAGTTGCAACAAAGTCAAATAGCACTAATAGAGATACTAGGCGCTATGCCCTAACAGATCTTATTCGATTACATGATAGAACTCATCCAATCCCTACCATCCCCAAGCCTACAGCGGCGGATTACTCACTCATGGATGAGGGAAACATCGGTGGTTGATGGAGATGCGTTGGTGATGACGATGGGGATGATCCTCTCCAAATTCCTCGTCCCGGCAAGGTGCCAGAATGGAGTTTCTGGATCCGAATCTTGGTTTTTGGTGGCGGCGGCGGAGCAGAACTATTTCTGGAAAACTATCGACCCCCCTCGTTTTTTAGGTCGAGAGGCAACTTATAGGTGCAGAGGGAGGCAGAGGGGGTGCCTAGGGTGGCTGCACCCCTAGGCGCGACCAGAGATGGGCCTGCGCCTGGCAGGGGTGTGCCCCCCCAGGCCCCTTCTCCGTCTCGACTTCTGGCTCCGTGGGTCTTCCGGTGAAATATAATTTTTGGCATATTTTCCGGGATTTTTCCAGATAGTTGATTTTCTGCATAAAAACAAGACACCAAGGTAATTTTGTTGAAAACAGTGTCAGTCCGTGTTAGTTGTATACAAATCACACAAGTTTAGAGGAGAAACAATAGGAAAAGTGTTCGAAAAAGTAGATACGTTTTGGACGTATCAGTGAAAGGATGCCAATGACTACAACAATTATGCAAATTCACTTTGATTTAATTTATGATAAATAGTGTTCAACTTTTAATCATATTACTTATTTGAACTTCCACTCAAAACAACATCCCTCGAGTCGTTTTGGTGATTTCACGAACCAAATCCACTATGAGATGTAGTTTCAAAGGCGAACAATCAACATGTTCATCATATCATCCATATGACTCTTGATTTACCTTTCGGTATTATATATTACGAGACCATGTATGTACATGCTAGGCTCGTCAAAGTTAACCTTAGTATCCACATGTGAAAATCTGGCTTGCACCCATTGTATGCACACGTAGAATCTATCACACCCGATCATCACTTGATGCTTCGAAACGACGAGTCTTAGAAATGGTTCCTAATAAGGACGAACAATTTATTACTTGATATTTAGTAAGAGGGGTCATCTTATAATGCTATCGTCACGATCTAAGCAATACAAGATGCATAAAAAGGATTAACATCACGTGCAATTCATAATATGTGATATGACATGTCCTTTCTTCTTGTGCCTTTCATATCCATCTCCAAAGCACGAACATGATCTCCATCATCACCAGCATGGCGTCAAGGTCAATGACGCCGCTTCATGGTTGTCCATCACCAACAAAAACTATTACAACTACTTGGAATAAAGCTATTACATGATGAATAGACACGAAGGTCTTAACGAATTTAAAGACAACCATCAGGCTCCTGCTGGTTTCCATATTACAATAAGGATCATTGCATACATCAAATATAATCACAATCACATCATGGCCATATCACATCACATCACATGCCCTGCAAAAACAAGTTAGACGCCTCTAATTTTCTTTGCATGTTTTACGTGCCTTGGGGGCTTTCGAATAAAAACCATTCTTACCTACGAACAAGAACCATAACGCCGATACAAGTGTTGTCAAGTGCCCATTGTAAATTGAATATTAACTATGGTGGGAAAGACAAACACCCGAAAAGCCACTTGTGCAATACAAGTTGCACGTTGAGCGTGGAGCAAGTCTCATGTGCGACGACATGTAAGGTTAGCCCGGGCCGCTTCATCCCACCATCCCGCAAGATGCAAAGTACACAAAAAGCAAGCGACAACAAAAGCATAAACGCCTATAAAACCATTTTGTTCTACTCGTGCAACAGATCTACACATAGATAAGGTTCTAATACCATTGTAGGGTTTGTTGCATGTAAAACAAAAAAAATCTACCACAAGAACGCATAAAACCAAGATCCAATCTATGGAAAAGCCAAGATCTAATCTACGAGATCGGTGCAACGATATTGTGGAGAACTAACCCTTGTGATCCAAAGCATTTAACGAGATCATATTCATGTGGTTGATGTATTCGATCACTTGATGATCTCAAGATCATGTAGACGATCCTTTCGGCGTCGTGTTTCGGCAGCGCTTTCGCAGTCTATAACACATACGATAGTCAATGAAGACCTTCCTGTCCAATATTCTAGTAGGGAAGCAGAGGTAGTAGATCTCCTCGTAATCCCAACAACACGATAGTGTGGTGGTGGTGGTGGAGGAGGAGAGATTTCTGTAGGGCTTCACCTAAGCCGGAGCAGGGCGGTGGAGAAGAGAGAGTGGTGCGGAGGCTAGGGTTAGGCGCCAAGGACAAGAGGTGTGTGTGTGTGTGGGGTGTGTCAGTGCGCCCCCACCCCTCATTATATAGTTGGGGGCGGCCGACCAAGGGTTACCAGACCAGGCCGTGTACCCCCCCAACTCGACCACCAAGGGGAGAGTTGGAACCTTATCCATCTAGTCTTCCCACTTACCAAAAACTAGAGTTTGACTTTTCAAACTAGGATTTGACTATTCAAACTAGGGTTTGACACTTTTACTAGTGTTGGCCGAATTGTCTCTTTAGGGTTTGGTGCGACTGTCCCCTAGGGCATGCCACTGTCCAAGTGACCCCTTCCGGGGTGGTGGAAACACTGGTGGTTCCTCTAGAACATTCTAGAAGTATCCGGTCAAAACACCGAAACTTTTCTGAACACCGGGAAATCATTTTCCTTATATGAATCTTATTCTCCGGACCATTCCGGATCTCCTCGTGATGTCCTAGATCCAATCCGAGACTCCGAACAACATTCGGTCTCCAAATCATATTCAATATCTACTTAAATAACATCGAATCCTTAAGTGTGTCTCCCTACGGTTCGCGAATTATGCAGACATGATCGAGATATCTCTCCGGTCAATAACCAACAGAGTGATCTGGAAATCCATATGGCTCCCACATATTTCAACGATTACTTTGTGATCGAATGAACCATTTCCATATGATACCGATTCCCTTTGTCGCGTGATACTTTATGTAGGGTTCGCAGCATAGAAAATAAAAATTTTCCTACGATGTGAACTATATACCAAGATCTATCTACTAGATACAAACAACGGGCGGATGTATATCCGTAGAGAACATACCCTTGAAGACCGACAAAGCTTAACGAGTTCAACTCGTGGTTGATGTAGACGATCTCTTCCCGATCTCAAGATCGAGAGGAAGTCCTAGCGCCGCAAATTAGCAGCGCATCCGTGCTCGCACACACGTTCGAGGCACCGAGCAACCTCCGCCTCCTCCAAATGATGCAGCGGAAGCACAACTCTTTCTTGCCGAATAGCCACCGGAACATGTATCTCTCTAGTCCGAGACCATGGGGATAAATTCTAGAGGGGAGAGAGATCCTTCAGTGTGTGAGACAAGTGAGGAGGGGCTCCTTTATAGGAGGAGGGGGAACCCCAAGGGGTGGCAGTGCATGGGGCTGCCCCTTGCCCTCCCTCTTCATGTGGGTGGACACTCCACTCACAAATATCCTTTAAATTCCTCCACTCAAAAGTCCACTCAAATTCCCATTAAATTTCCACCAAATTTAATGTAAACTCTCATTAAATAAAACTCTTTATTTTATTCAGAATTTTGTCAATTACTTTAATGACAAACATTCACAATAACCCCTTGCTAGAATTCTATTTCACATGCATAACCACTTTATGCAATTTCACCCAAAAACCTGTTTCGGTATCTAGTGAAATAAATTCGCGCTTGTTCATTCTTTCGGCATGAAACATTTGCTCCAATTGGATGTCGGTGTCTCTTAAGTGTGTCACCCTACGGTTCGTGAATAATGCGGACATGATCGAGACCCTCTTGGATCAATAATCGAGCGGGATCTGGAGACCCATATCGACTCCACACATTCAACGATGACTTTCTTGTGATCGCGGAACCTTTACGCTAGTATATTAATCCCTTTGTTTCACGATATATTACATGTCCGAGATTCGATCATCGGTATCTCCATACCTAGTTTGATCTCAATCGACATGCACTCTTTTCTCGTTCGTGATATAACATTCTAGTGATCAAATCACTTGCTTGCAAGCTAATCAATGTGATATCACCGAGAGGGCCCAGAGTATATCTATCCGTCATCGGGATGAACAAATTCCACTCTCGATCCATGAGCCTCAACATAACACTTTATTAGTTCGAATCCATCTTTATAATCACCTGTTACGGTGTGACGTTTGATGTTATCAAGAAACTCTTCCGTGGTAGTGATTGACATGATCTCATGGTATAAGGATTAGGATCACTTCGAAAGTTGTTATAGCAATATAAACTCAATGACTTTGATCGTAATGCTATACTTCGGATGAATGTTCATCACACCATTACACTAATGTTGTGATCCCGTTATTAACAACATCCAATGTCCATGATCAGGAAACCTTGATCATCTTGTTAATCAACGAGCTAGTTTATGAGAGAGGCATAACTAGGAACTTTCTGTTTGTTTATTAAACACACATGTATTAATGTTTCCGTATTAGTACAATTATAGCATGCAAAATAAACATCTATCATATACTTGGAATACACATAATAAACACTTTATTATTGCCTCTCAGGGCATATTCCCTTCAGTCTCCCACTTGCACTAGAGACAATAATCTAGTTACATAGTGATAAATCTAACACCCATTGAGTTCTGGTGTTGGTCATGTTTTGCTCTAGGGAGAGTTTTAGTCAACGGATCTGCTACATTGAGATCCATATGTACTTTACAAATCTTTATATCTCCATCCTTGACATGCTCGCGGATGGAGTGAAACCGGCGCTTAATATGCTTGGAATGCTTGTGAGACCTTGGCTCTTTGGCATTGGCAATGGCACCATTGTCACAATAGATCACCATTGGGTCCAACGCTTGCCACAACTCCTAGTTCGGATATGAACTCCTTCATCCAAATCGCTTCGAGCCGCTCAAGCAAAGAACATATTCGCCTCCGTTGTTGATCCCGCTACCATAGGTTGTTTGGAGCTCCTCCAACTAACCGCCCGCCATTCATGAGAAATACGTATCCGAATTGAGACTTAGAGTCATCCGGATCGATGTCAAAGCTAGCGTCGACATAACACTTAGCGACGAGCTCTTCTTCACCTCAGATACAAGAAACATATCCTTAGTTCTTCGTAAGTACTTAAGGATATTCTTGACCGCTATCCAGGTTCTCAACTGGATCCGATTGGTACCTACTAGTCAAACTAATAGCATGTGCCACATCCGTCTTGTACATAGCATGGCGTACATTATAGAGCCTATGGTCAAGCATAGGGACTTTGTCCATTATCTCTCTTTCTTCCACTGAAGCCGGACTTTGAGTCTTACTCAATGTCTTGCCTTGCAACATAGGTAAGAACCCTTCTTACTTCCATCCATTTTAAACTTCTTTAAAATCTTATCAAGGTATGTACTTTATGATAGCCCTATTAGGCGCCTAGATCTATCTCTATAGATCTTTATGCCTAATATGTATGACGCTCACCTAGGTCCTTCATTGAAAATTTGTTGTTTAGATAACTTTTAACACTGTTTAAAGATCTATATCATTTCATCAATAATATGTCATCCACATATAATATCGAAATGCCACATTGCTCCCACTCACTTTCTTGTAAATACAAGCTTCTCCATAAGTTTGGACAAATCCAAACTCTTTGATCACCTCATCAAAGCGGAGATTCCAACTTCGTGATGCTTGCTTCAATCCATAGATGGATCGCTGAAGCTTGCACACCTTGTTAGCATCCTTAGGATCGACAAAACCCTTTGGTTGTATCATATACAACTCTTCTTCAATATTACCATTGAGAAACGCGTTTTGACATCCATTTGCCATATCTCATAATCGAAATATGCAGCAATTGCTAACATAATCCTAATCGACTTTAGCATCGCTACGGAGAGAAAGTCTCATCGTAGTCAACTCCTTGAATTTGTCGAAACCCTTTGCGACAAGTCGAGCTTTATAGACGGTCACATTACCATCAAAGACGTTTTCCTTTTGAAAATCCATTTGTTCTCCACGGCCTTTCGTCGTGAGGTAATTCCACCAAGTTCCAAACTTGATTTTCATACATGGATTCCATCTCGATTTCATGGCTTCTAACCATTTGCTGGAATCCGGGCTCATCATCGCTTCTTCATACGTCGCAGGTCATCATTTTCATCAACCATGAAATTCATGACAGATTTCCGTCGTGAGTCGTGCAGCGTCTGTTTGACTCGCGAGGTTCTAGAGTACTCTTTCGAGTTTCATGATCATTATCATTAGTTCCTCTTCAACAGGTGGAGCCAACTCGGAACAACTTCCGGCGCGCTACTCGCCATACTTTGAAGAGAAGGTTCCACAACCTCTTCGAGTTCTACCTTCCGACTACTCACACCTTTCGCGAAACTCTTTCTCTAGAAAGGATCCATTCTTGGCAACAAAAACCTTGCCTCGGATTCGTGATAGAAGGAATACCCAATAGTTTCTTTAGGGTATCCTATGAAGACGCATTTTTGCTTTGGGTTCGAGTTTATCCGGTTGAAGTTTCTTCACATAAACATCGCATCCCCAAACTTTAAGAAATGACAGCTTAGGTTTGTTTCCAAACCACAATTCATACGGTGTCTTTTCAACGGATTTAGATGGTGCCCGATTTAAAGTGAATGCAGCAGTTTCTAGTGCATAACCCCAAAATGATAACGGCAAGTCCGTCAGAGACATCATAGATCGAACCATATCTAATAAAGTACGATTATGACGTTCCGACACACCATTTCGCTGTGGTGTTCCGGCAGGTGTGAGTTGTGAAACAATTCCACACTCTTTCATGTGAGTGCTAAACTTGTAACTTAGATACTCACCTCCACGGTCGGACCGTAGAAATTTGATCTTTCTATTACGATGATTTTCCACTTCATTCTGAAATTCCTTGAACTTTTCAAAGGTTTCATACTTGTGTTTCATCAAGTAGATATAACCGTATCTACTCAAATCATCCGTGAAAGTAACAAAATAACGATATCCACCTCGCGCCGACACACTCATTGGACCACATACATCAGAATGTATGATTTCCAATAAATCTGTCGCCCGTTCCATTGAACCGGAAAACGGCGTTCTAGTCATCTTGCCCATAAGGCATGGCTCACATGTATCAAATGATTCATAATCAAGTGATTCCAAAAGTCCATCCGAATGGAGCTTCTTCATGCGTTTAACGCCAATATGACCTAGACGGCAGTGCCACATATATGCGGATATATCATCATTAAGTTTAATCCTTTTAGCATCAACATTATGAATATGTGTAACATTATCATCGAGATCTAATAGAAATAAACCATTCATCATCGGTGCATGACCATAAAAGATTTCATTCATATAAATGGAACAACCATTATTCTCGGATTTAAATGAATAACCACTTCGCATCAAACACGATCCAGATACAATGTTCATGCTCGCAGTGCACCGATAACATTTATTCAAGTTTATAACTAATCCCGACGGCAAGTGGAGAGGCGTTCGACGGCGATCACATCAACGCTGATCCATTGCCGACACGCATCTTGACCTCACCCTTGCTAGCGGTCGCTTGTTCCGCAGACCACGATTCGAGTTACAAATATTAGCAACCAATCGGTATCAAATACCAGTGCTCATGAGCACTAGTCAAGTACACATCAATAACATGTATATCATATATACCTTTGTTTGCCTTGCCGGCCTTCTTGTCCGCCAGATACTTGGGAAGTTGCGCCCAAAGGGCGACCCCTTACAATAGTAGCACTTTCGAATCGACTTAGGTCCAACTCGGGTTTTTTTCAGCGGCAATAGGCTTGCCGCCTTACTTCCCTTCCGCTTCCCTTCTTGTCTTTCTTGAAACCAGTGTTCCTATTGATCATCAACACTTGATGTTCCTTTTTGATCTCCACTTCTGCAGTTTTAAGCATTGACAGAAGCTCGGGGAGAGACTTCTTCATGCCTTGCATATTATAGTTCATCACGAAACTCTTATAGCTAGGTGGCAGAGACTGCAGAACACGATGGATGCCTAAGTCAATGGGAACCGATATTCCCAAGGACACAAGCTTATCGGCGTAACCCTACATCTTGAGTACATGCTCACTAACGGAGCTGTGCTCTTCCATCATGCAGCTAAAGAACTTTTCTGAAGCGTTGTAGCTCTCTACAGTAGCATGTGTGTCGAAAATCATTTTCAACTCACCCATTGTACCAAATGCATTGCCGTTTTCAAAACGCTTTCGAAGTTCCGGCTCTAGCCCATACAATATGCCGCAATGAACTAAGTTGTGGTCCTCCTGACGAGTCTGATAGACATTCTTCTCCTCGTCAGGGGCATCATCTAAAGGTGGGGGGCCTAACGGCGCTTCTAGCACATATTTCTTTTGTGCAGCAGAGAGGAGAATCCTCAAATTCATGGCCCATTCGGTAAAGTTGCTACCATTCGTTGCTAGTTTCTCTTTCTCCATGAACACATTGAAATTAAAAGCAGGTGGTGCCATCTACAACAGAATTTGTAAAGTTTAGACTAAGTGTATGATAGATTGAGTTCAACTAATCTATATTACGAATGAACTCCCACTCAAAACGACATCCCTCGTGCCTTTTTGGTGATTACATGAACCAAATCCACTACACCAAGTCCGATCATCACGTGAGTCGGATAGCTTCAAAGGCGAGCATCAAATGGGCATCATATCAACTATATGACTCATGCTTAACCTTTCGTCCGTGTTCCGAGGCCATGTCTGTACATGCTAGGCTCGCCAAGTTAGAACCTTAGTATTCGCGTGTAATCGCTTTTACACCGAAATATGGTCGGATCCAAGAACACCCGATCATCACGTGATGTCTTGGAGCGACGAAAACATAATCGGTGCATACTAAAGGAAGAACACATTATTATCTTGATATTTAAATGAGGGATCATATTATTATGCTAACAAAGCGCTAAACAAGCAATATAAGATGCTATCAAACATCATATGTTTATTAGTGAAATGATATGGTTCCCGCAGATGATCTCTATCATGTGCATCGTGGTATGATCACTATCATACCTATATGTGTAAATCCAAGGTCTATGGATTTTACACGCTATGTGTGTTGTAAGAGTATCATCTCATACTTCTACTTACAACACTACCATATCATAACACTAGCCCAGCAATAATCTAAACTAGACGCCTCTAATTTATCCATTGCAAGTTTTACGTGGCTTAGGGCTTTCGATATAGAACCGTTCTTACCTACGAACATGAACCACAACGAGGATAATCAAATTGTTGACAACTCGCTTGCAAAATAGATATTGACTATAGTAGGAGAGATGACACCTTAGCCACTTATGCAAACTAGTTGCATGTCAAGCGTGGAACAGGTCTCATGTGCGAGGACATGTAAAGTTTGTCCGGGCCGCTTCATCCCACTATGCCACCAATATCCAAAATTACAAAAAAGGAGCAACAACATGATCATCATCGCCCACATACTCATATGTGTACTACCCGTGTAAAGTATCTACGCATAGATCCGGCTCTGATACCACTGTAGGGTTCGCAGCATAGAAAATAAAAATTTTCCTATGATGTGAACTATATACCAAGATCTATCTACTAGATACAAACAACGTGCGGTTGTATATCCGTAGAGAACATACCCTTGAAGATCGACAAAGCTTAACGAGTTCAACTCGTGGTTGATGTAGACGATCTCTTCCCGATCTCAAGATCGAGAGGAAGTCCTAGCGCCGCAAATTAGCAGTGCATCCGTGCTCGCACACACGTTCGAGGCACCGAGCAACCTCCGCCTCGCCTCCAGCGATGCAGGAAGCACAACTCTTTCTTGCCGAATAGCCACTGGGAACATGTATCTCGCTAGTCCGAGACCATGGGGATAAATTCTAGAGGGGAGAGAGATCCTTCACGAGGAGGTGTGAGACAAGTGAGGAGGGGCTCCTTTTATAGGAGGAGGGGGAACCCCAAAGGGGTGGCTGCATGGGGCTGCCCCTTGCCCTCCCCTCTTCATGTGGGTGGACACTCCACTCACAAATATCCTTTAAATTCCCTCCACTCAAAAGTCCACTCAAATTCCCATTAAATTTCCACCAAATTTAATGTAAACTCTCATTAAATAAAACTCTTTTATTTTATTCAGAATTTTGTCAATTACTTTAATGACAAACATTCACAAATAACCCCTTGCTAGAATTCTATTTCACATGCATAACCACTTTATGCAATTTCACCAAAAACTGTTTGGTATCTAGTGAAATAAATTCTGCGCTTGTTCATTCTTTCGCATGAAACATTTGCTCCAATTGGATGTCGGTGTCTCTTAAGTGTGTCACCCTACGGTTCGTAAATAATGCGGACATGATCGAGACCCTCTCGGATCAATAATCGAAGCGGATCCGAGACCCATACTGACTCCCACACATTCAACGATGACTTTCTTGTGATCGTCAGAACCTTTTACGCTAGTATATTAATCCCTTTGTTTCACGATATATTACATGTCCGAGATTCGATCATCGGTATCTCCATACCTAGTTTGATCTCGTTACCGACATGCACTCTTTTCTCGTTCATGTGATATAACATTCTAGTGATCAAATCACTTGCTTGCAAGCTAATCAATGTGATATCACCGAGAGGGCCCAGAGTATATCTATCCGTCATCGGGATGAACAAATTCCACTCTCGATCCATGAGCCTCAACATAACACTTTATTAGTTCTGAATCCATCTTTATAATCACCCTGTTACGGTGTGACGTTTGATGTTATCAAGAAACTCTTCCGGTGTTAGTGATTGACATGATCTCATGGTATAAGGATTAGGATCACTTCGAAAGTTGTTATAGCAATATAAACTCAATGACTTTGATCGTAATGCTATACTTCGGATGAATGTTCATCACACCATTACACTAATGTTGTGATCCCGTTATTAACAACATCCAATGTCCATGATCAGGAAACCTTGATCATCTTGTTAATCAACGAGCTAGTTTATGAGAGAGGCATAACTAGGAACTTTCTGTTTGTTTATTAAACACACATGTATTAACCTAGTGTTATAAAAATGACATTGTATAGCGCGAAAGCCACCTACTTACGATAAAATAACCTAGTGTGGTAGTTGTTAGGATAAATGAAACATAGAGATATGGCTCTTGGATGTTGTTATGGACATACATGTATTCTTGTATTTCAAATTTTGTCAGTTATTTCTTGCATGAATTATGATACTAATGATACAAAAAAAGTATGATACCATTAAACATATTATGGGTAAATTTAGAAAGGGACCTCACACATTTTAGAATATATTCTTACAGTTCGTTACTGTGTAAACTCATGAAAGAAGGTGCATAGTTACCAAAATTTGTTTACTCATATCTAATATCTTAGTATACTTGTTATTCAATTTTTTTTCCTCAAATGGTAAAGGATGGAATTTTACCACATGATCAACAATGAAAGGAGAAAGGGAAAATATGCTATTCCAAAGATATACAAGCAAAAGAGTAACCTTAGGGCTATTAGATAATATTTTCAGTCAAAATAGACTACGGGCCAGGTAGACGCCACGTAGACTGCAACACTAGTCGTCTTTGCCGTAGACAACTAGAGTTACAGCGTAAACGACGGCGTATTATTTCTGAAAAATAAAAATTATGTATTATTTTAGGAATTAAAGAAAAAATAACAATTTTTAGAAAATTGGAGTACGATTCCCTCTGTTCTGCAGCTTGTTCTCTAGATTTGGTCTACGAGCAGTACCAAGTTTCTCTTAGCCCTTAGCCGAAACCCGGCCTTGTATGATCAGCCTGTAGAAACCCGAAGCAAATGTGTGGAATCATCTGGGTTGCAATCAGTACATATAAATAACCTAGGCTGCGATCTAAATTTTTGTGTGGTTCAGTAGGTGTTTATGTGGTTCAGCGCTCTCTCTGTTATGGTCTGAACTGCAAAAAACATTTGTCATGAGGTTGCTCTGTTAATGCATCTACTCGATTTCTGGATGCTGTCCATATGGGAAACTTCATAACATGGCAAGAATTATTGAGCTTGCAAACAGACTGCACTAAAGAAAGCTAGCTTGCTTGGTTCCATCTAAATTGCATTTGCTCCTGGACATGCCATGTTTCTCCGTATGCTAATCCAGGCAGAACCAGGTTGTTTTTGCCTTGAAATTTCATTAAGAAAACATGATTCTAGTGATTTCCAAGGGTTTCAGTAAAACAAATCAGTATACTTGTAGTGGAGCCAAAGTAAAGCAAGTTGAATTTGACTTGTTTAGTTTTCTTAAGAATGAACGCATTGATTTCTGACAAATATTTTCCTTCCGCCGAACTGAAAATTCAAATGACTGAAAATAGCAGAATCCAAAATAAGAAAATTTAAACTGCGCCTAGTGGTGCCCTGAACAAAATGTTCAACATATCTGAAAACAATATTCTTTTCTCTTAAAAATATATCTCATATTGAAATTGTAGTTCTTCAACAGAGATGAGATCACACAATTGCTTATGTGGCTGGAGCTGAACTTACGTGATCAGCAGCCGGCGGGTAGCAACGTCGTGTAATCATCATTGGAAGTGGAGCAAAAAATGCTTATTGATTTACTAACATTTCATTTTATTATATATTCTTCACAAATTCAGTATTGCTTGATATGATCAGAAGTCAGAACAGAGGCTTATTAAGTTACACGCATGAATCCTAACTGACGGAGCACAACATCCAGTGTCATTCACTTGCTGATTCATCATGCTAACTAAATATGTGTGTTATACAGTCCATGAAAAAGTACATGTATAATTATATCATCTATAACAAAAAACAATGACCATAGCAATACTGGTGTCTGATGTGCTCCTAAGTTCTTTCATGTTTTGAGTAGTACCGCCTGAATTTCTGATGATTTTGAAACTAATTATCTTTAGTTTTCTTTTACTAATGTATCTATTCTGTTTCTGGATCTTTTCAACATGAGGAAGTTAGCAACAGTAATTGATCTTAGATTGTGCATGGTTCCATTTAGACCTAATATACTCTAGGAATTTGCCACGCCTTTCTGTATGCAGGACTAGACTGAAAAGCACGGTTCTTTTACATCATGTTTGATAAAAAACAATCCAATACTTAGTGATTTCCACGAGTACCGTTTACATTTAGTCAAAACATAATGAAACAGTGATACCTCAACTCTCGTCAAATTCAAATGGAGTTTATGTTTTGTTAAAGGGTCTTCCAAAATAGATGATCTGAGAGAAATTCATGCAAAAAAGTCTGCCCTTTTGGCTAAACTGAACTGAAACAGAATTACCTAAATCTGATCATAACCGAACTTAGACTGCTTGATTGAAACCAATCTATATGATTCATATCTCAGTTGAAATCAGTCTGTCGGATTCATCTGCATTATTTATCATGGTAACTAAATATGTATTGTACAATCATTGAAAAGGCGCAAGTATAATTACAGCAATGTCGGTGTTTTAAATGCTCCTAAATTCTTTCAATTTTGAGTAGTAGTACTACATGAGTGTCTAATGGATTTGACCAGTTATCTTCAGTTTTCTATACTTAATGCATATACCCTGTTTATCGATGTTATCCACATGCTATGAGAGCTATATCCTTTAGTTAAAAATTCCAAAAGTTTAATGATCAGTGATATCTCAACTCTAGAAAAATTGAAAGAGCATTTAATTTGTTAGCCTAATTTCTCAAAATCTGATGATTTACAGGCAAATTCAAACCTAAATTACCTAAATCTGTCCAAAATCAAATTTTAGAATCCCGGACTGAACCAGGTGATATCCCAACTGAAACCAGTCTCTGAAACATCTCAAACATGTTGTACTGGTTAATCCTGAAACTGCAACTTTCACATCTCAAACAAAATCAGACGCTTAACAGACATTTCCTAGCAACTTTCACATAGCCAACTAGCATTTTTTTGCTGATAGACTCATAAAATTTCAGAATTGCAGAGTATTCATCAGGAGTCAAAAAAGTGTATCCAATTACATATCAATCATAACCGATGGACTGCAGCATCCACTGTCATTCACTTCTTGATACATCAGGCTAGCTGAATGTGCATTACTCACGCCGTGAGAATCTGCAAATAGTATGATTCTCCATGAACTAAGCCCACAAGAATGAACATACATCAACCAAATCCTCTAACACAAATGATTAGGAGATCGATTAATGAGATCCGTTACCGTATCTCCGACCAAACAGCCCAAGATGAAGCAGAAGCCAGTCTTTAGGCTGCCCAAACTGAAACAGGAACAGAGTTGGCGCTTTGCCTTACCTGGACTTCTTCTTACAGAGGGTGTGCCGCTCAGCTATCTGACCACAAACCGGGCAAGGCACCCCAGCTGGGCCGTTGATCCACCCAGCTTTGCGGTAGCAGACTGCGCAGTAGCAGACATGCCAGCACGGCACGAGCATCAACGACGCCACCACGACCCCGCAGTCACGGCACATTACCGGGCCCTGAGGCTCCTCCTCTTCTTCCTCCTCATCGTCCGCGTCGTCCTCATCCTCGTCATCCTCTTCTTCCTCCTCATCGTCCGCACCGTCCTCATCCTCGTCATCCTCTTCGTCCAAAACTTCGTCGCACAATAGCGACACTTCCATCTTCTTCTCCTCGCCGGCTGGAAGAAACGATGAAACCAAACTCGTCATCGAGAACCTTACGGCCAATAAGGCAATAACAGAAAACTGATTCTTTTCTGGGAAACTCACCTTCATCGTAGTCCAAGAAGACGACGACATGATCGTCGTCAAATGATAGCTGGCGGCGCGAGCCCGACCCACCTCCTCCAGTCGTCGCCGTTCCAACCGGCTGCAAGAAACCAAGAAATCCAGTTGTGACGACGCAACAATCCAAAACGCGGCGGTAGCAGAGTAGAAGACACGCACGGGGAGCTCACCTGACGCTGCCGCGGCTGCAACGGGGACGCCTCGTTCGTGGTCGCCGGCGACGCCACGGCCATCTTGCTATCGCCATCGGCTGCAAGAAACCAAGAATCGTCCGTGAACGCGTTGGCCAACGTCCACTCCGGCGTCGACCTGATCGCCGCCTCAATCTCGCTGGTGCCTCCGGCTGCAAATCAAAGAAACAGCAGTCTAAGCCAAGAACCATCGCACGGACAAGAAAGAACTGGACACGATCGTTTCCTCGGCACCTACGTACCTCCATGGCACGGGAAGGGGATGCGGGCAGCGCTCGGGCGGTAGAAGAAATCCAAGTGCAAGGCGCCGGACGGCGACGGTCCGCCGGCAATGGACCTCCTTCTCCAGTCGGCCATCTCGCGTCCCCGCTCACGCCGCGCGCACGCCGAGGTACGAGGAGGCCAGCAATAGAACGCCTTTGCAAGAACTGCGCGAGATCAAGGCGGGGAGCTCAAGAGCAGAGCAGAAGAGAGGAAACAGAGGAGGGGGAGGAAGCCTGGAGAACGAAGCGAGAGGGGAAGGGCGCACGGGTGGGAGAAGATGTGATTATATGCTGGCACTGCGCTCGCAACCTTCAAGTCCTTTTGGGGGCGAGGGGAACCTGGAACCTGCAAGTGTTCGCAAGAAACAGAGACGGTGGATTTGGAAGTGGTGGGAGAGCCGTTGAGACATTTACATTTGATTCCGATTAGGCCCATTTTGGCCCAATCAACATTTGCTTCACAATTCTACACGTGTCTACCCTTAGAGACGCAGCGTTCTGTCGCGAAACCGGCCCATTTGAACCATCTCTTGTTTCGTACCAGAAATTTAAAACTGGACTTCCTAGACAAAAAAAGGAAATTTGTAAGTGGAGCTTACTTTTAATTTCACTATGAAAATATGCTTTGCATTTGATTATATTCTTTGTGTAGAATAATATTTGTCTCATGATTGATAGATTGTTTGGAGATTATAAGGGGTATATATGAGGGGGCCGGCAGCCACCCTTATTTGTATTACAAGCAAAACTCTAAAACAAAACGTATCCGACTCATATGCTAACATCCCCCGCAGTGTTAACATGGGGTTCACCAACATTGAGACTGAAACGAATGTCAGTAAACGATGATATAGGGAGTCCCTTGGTGAAGATGTCTGCAAATTGTACAATAGTAGGAACATGAAGAACTCGAACTTGTCCAAGGGCCACCTTCTCCCGAACAAAATGTATGTCAATCTCGATATGCTTGGTCCGTCGGTGCTGCACAGGATTACTAGACATGTAAACAGCGGAAATGTTATCACAATAAACCACAGTAGCCTGCTGGACAGAACGACAAAGATCCAAGAGAAGCTGGCGCAACCAAACCGTTTTGGCGACAACATGTGCCACTACACAGTACTCGGCCTCTGCAGACGAACGCGAAACTATAACATGTCGTTTAGTAGACCATGAAAACAAGTTGTTACCAAGAAAAACACAGTATCCAGATGTGGATCGACGAGTATCCGGGCAACTAGTCCAGTCAGCATCGGAATATGCTGTCAAAGTGCGTGGAGAAGATGAATAAATGTGCAGACCATGATCTAAAGTACCTTTGAGATAGCGGAGGACACATTTAACATGATTATAATGGGGAACTCGAGGATCATGCATGTAGAGACAGGCTTGTTGGACAATAAAAGAAATTTCTGGGCGAGTAAGAGTAAGATATTGTAAAGCACCAATTATACTACGATAAAGAGTGACATCGGGAAAAACCTCACTAGAAGAGGAGAGCTTGGTTATAGTGTCTACAGGGGTTTTATAAGGTTGACAGTCAAGCATGCCTAATTTAGTGAGAAGATCTAGAATATATTGTCGTTGAGAAAGAAATAAACCATGAGAATCACGAGTGACAGCTATTCCTAAGAAGTGATGTAGAAGAACAAGGTCAGTCATAGAAAACTCAGATCGTAATAAGGAGATGATGTGATCAAGAAATTGTTGAGAAGAGGCTATTAAAACTATATCATCGACATATAAAAGAAGATAGGCAGTTTGAGAGTTGTTATGATAAACAAAAAGAGATGAATCGGGGGGGAAGGATGAAAACCAATAGTGAGAATAAAGGTAGAAAAACGTTAAAACCAAGCCCGAGGAGCTTATTTAAGACCATATAGATATTTTTTAAGAAGGCAAACGAGATTTGCATTAGTGGAGTCTTCGAATCCTAAAGTTTGCTGGCAGTAAACAGTTTCATTTAGTGATCCATGTAAGAAACAATTTTTAACATCAAGTTGATGGATAGGCCAAGAAGAAGTAACAGCAAGACTAAGGACTACACGAATTGTGCTAGATTTAACTATAGGAGAGAAGGTTTAATTGTAATCAAGACCATGTTGTTGGGAGAAGCCACGACAGACTCAACGAGCTTTATAGCGAGAGAGAAAACCATTGGAGTGAAAATTTTGATGAAAAACCCATTTACCAGAAACAACATTTGCACCAGGAGGCCGAGGGACGAGTTGCCAATTTTGATTATCTATAAGATCTTGAATCATCACGCATTGCAGAAGTCTAGTGGGGATCAAGAAGAGCTGATTTATAAGATTTGGGGATGGGAAATGTAGATGGAGTAACATTAATATTTAATTTTTGAGTTGGTAATTTAAAACCTGATTTTGCATGAGTGCACATTACATGTTCATTAGTAGGTTTAGTTATGGGAGCGACATGGGCGGGAGGTTGGAGAGGAGAGTTTAAAGCATTGCCCGGCGCAGTGGATGATTCGGGCATAGGAGAGGGAGGCGCGATAGAGAAGTCTGCCGCGATAGCGCTTTTAGCCGATTCTGCTGTCGCGGTATTATCGCATGCTGCCGCGACAGGATTTGGGGCAGTTTAGCGGCAGGGCTCGGGGTAGGGTTTGATGGGGTTGGGTTTGGTACAATATAGAGAGGGTTTAGGGTGGGTCGGCGAGGTGAGGAGACATGGTAGATGTGTCGGTCTCGGACGGCATGTGGCGTTGAGAAAAGGGGAAAACGGTTTTAACAAAAGTGACATGACGAGAGATATGAATGCGTCCAGGGAGAAGATCAAGACAACGAAAACTTTTTGCGTTCATCGGAGTAACCAAGAAACACGCAGGAGATAGATCGGGGGCTAGTTTACTTGGTGATGTGGCATACATGTAGAAAGCAAAGACAACCAAAAACACGAATCTCGGAGTAATCGGGATGACATCTAAAAAGAGAAAAATAGGTAGTGTGATGAGGATTCGATTTAGTTGGTCGGATGTTTAGAAGATATGTGGCAGTGTGTAGGGCCTCAGCCTAATATCTGGGAGGCATAAATGAATGAATTAAAAGTGTGTGAATTATATCATTGAGTGTTCGTAGAGCTTGTTCGGCCTTGCCGTTTTGGAGAGAGGTATAGGGGCAGGAAAAACGTAGGAGGATGCCATGACTAAGGAAGAAATTTTTGTTTCCATTATTATCAAATTCTTTACCATTATCACATTGAATAAATTTTATAGGTAAAAAGAAGTGAGTAGCTACGTAACGTTGGAAATTTAGAAATATTGTGTGGACATCAGATTTGTTGTACATGGGAAAGGTCCAAATAAAGTGTGTAAAATTATCAAGAATAACAAGATAGTATTTAAGACCAGAAAAACTTTCATGTCGAGAAGTCCATAAATCAAAATGTATTAATTCAAAGGGAAAAGTGCTAGAAGATTGGAAGGTACTAAAGGGAAGACGGACATGTTTGCCTAATTGACATGACTCACAAACCGAAATATCATGGTAATCTTTGTTACATAAAATTGAGAATTCACGAAGAAGATTGGATAGTGTGGCAGCTTGAGGATGTCCTAATCGTTGATGCCATAGATCCACCGAAGCAACCATGAAGGAGGGCTGAGCGGTGGTGGGTGCGCCATTGATAGAGTATAGGTCTCCGGAACTATTGAAGTGTGTGATCTCCGCCTTGGTCATGTAATCCTTCACAGACAAGCCAAAACAGTCAAACTCGACGGAGACAAGATTATCACGTGTAAATCGGCGGCCTGAGATTAAGTTTTTAATTAGGGCGAGGGCAACAAGAACATCTCGAAGGAGGAGTGCTTTTGTGGTAGATGGAAGATGGGTTTGTCCAACACAATGGATAGGAATTAGAGAACCATATCCAAGAGTAATAGAGGAAAAAGGTGAAGAAGTGAACGATGACAGCATATTACACGAATTAGACATGTGACTAGATTCACCAGAATAAAAAATTCAATCCATACCTGAGTTTCCTTGAGCAGCGAAGTTCTTCATGGCCTGGAGAAAAGCGGCTTGGTCCCAGCTTGGCGTTGTTGCAGGGAATAAGGTTGGTGCAGATCGCGGCGCTGGGGCGAGCGGTGGCGGCGGAAGCTGGTACATCAGATAGTGGCCGCCTGTTGAGGTGTTGTAGTTCATTGGCGATGGTGCGCTGTAGGAGTAGTAGGACGGTGCAGCGACATAAGCCTGCGATGGAGGGCGCAGACCAAGTGGTCCAGGGGAGCCGGTGTGCGGGCGCATGCCCGACATCCAAGAGACGGTGTAGGCAGGTGGAGCGCCGATCAGAGAGGGAGCTGCCCAGGGCATGGGCCAGGCCTACACGAGGCCTATCCAAGGGTCATGTGGGGGCGGTAAATCGACGATGCTAGAGGTGCAGGAGCCGGTGGTGGAGCCATAGCTGGTGGTGCACCGCTTGAGGGAGCCGGAGCCGATGGTGCGGATGGCTGTGGAGGTCGATAGATCAGCCTTGTGCCTTGGTAGTTGGGGCTGGGGCGCCATCCTAGGGGTGGTTGCACCAATGGTGGAGGAGGAAGCGGCGGTGGAGCTGGAGCGGGCGGACGTTGGACGGCCGCGAAGAATTGGGGGCGAGCCTCCTTGTTGGTGATGGCGCGATCTGCCCATTGAAGCATGAAGCATACCTCAGCGAAGGAGGGTCGCGGATGCATCATGGGGATGAAGGAGGCTTGCTTCTCAAAATGTTCACCGAGCCCAACAAGAAGAACATTGATGAGTTGGCGGCAGTCGATGGGGTCGCCGAGTTCGCAGAGCTCGTCGGCGAGAGCCTTGAGCCACTGACAATAAACCCCCACTTGGGAGTCGCCTTGGACGGTGTTGCGGAGCTCGGTGTGGAGGGTGTTGACACGAGCGTCGACGTTGTCTTGAAACAGTTGAAGGAGGGCCGCCTAGAGCGTGGCGGCGTTGGAGGCGTCACGGAAGACAAGGTTGAAGATCTCGGTGGACACCCGTTGGTAGATCCTTTGGATGATGGCGAGGTCGTCCTTTAACCAGCGAGAATCCGAGGGCTGGGGAACGGAGTTGGCATCGACGTGGCCGAGGATATTGCAGCGTCCTAGATGAACTTCAAAGAGGTGGCGCCAATGGTAGTAGTTGTGCTTGGGAAGATCAAAAGTAACAGAAATAAAGGGACTAACATCTTGAATTGTATCAGCATATTTGATGGTGAGTGGGGTAGAGGAGACTAGGGTTTTGGTAGAGGTAGGGGTGGAGGATTGCGCCGTGGCAGCAGCGATCTTGGAGGCGGCAAGTTGGGCGTGCCACTCAAAATAGCCGAGCGGCGACGGCGGTGGTGGGATAGGCGACGACATGCCTGATGAGCTCAGATCACTGTAGAGCTTCGTTGGGAAAACCCAAGAGGAAGGTGTGATGAGCACAACAATAATTTTTCCCTCAGTTATGTAATCAAGGTTATCGAACCAGTAGGAGGAAAGAAACAACTCCAAGGTGTTACTAGCAACTTGGAATCCTGCACAACACAAACTCAATACTTTGCCCCAACTTACAGTGAGGTTGTCAATCTCACTGGTTTGCTGAAAACAAAGGATTAAACGTATAGTGTGGAAAATAATGGTAGCTTGCAGAAAGTAAACAGTAACAATAGATAATGTATCAATGGTAAATATTGGACCGGGGTCCACAGTTCACTAGAGGTGTTCTCCTTAAGAAAGATAACATAACATGCTGGGTGAACAAATTACAGCAGGGCACTTCACAGGACAGAGCAAGGCATAACAATGCAAATACTATACATTCATGATTCCAATCATATTCGATTGGGCATTACAACAATATATATAGACCTCCATCCAACTGCATCTATGACTAGTAATCCACCTTCAGGTTATCATCCGAACCCCCTCTAGTATTAAGTTGCAAGCAACAGATAACTGCATTAAGAAATGTGTATAAAGTAAACAATACAATTGTTCCATGAACAAAAGATTGTTGTTTTCTCCCTAGTAGCAACATCACATCTATAACCTTAGATATTCCTGTCACTTCCCTAGATTTAATAGAAGCATGAACCCACTATCGAGCATAAATACTCCCTCTTGTATTCACTAGCATCTACTTGGCCAAGATAACTACTAGAAACAGAGAGCATGCAAGATCTCAAACAACTCATACATGATAGAATCAATACTCAATAAGACATGATAGAATTAGTAATCAATCTGACATAACAATCTCAATATCCATCGGATCCCTGGAAACACAACATGTATGATTACAAATAGATGATATTGATCATGAACGTAGCTCACAAGATCTAAACATGGTAGCACAAAGGAGGAGAAACAACCATCTAGCTACTTTATGGACCCATAGTCCAAGAGTGAACTACTCACGCATCATACCGGAGGCTAGCATGGTGATGAAGAAGGCCTCCGGGATGATCTCTTCCCTCCGGCGGGGTGCCAGGAAGAGCTTCAGATCCCCCCACGATCTAGGGACGATGGTGGCGGAGGCTACGGATTGTTTAGTGGAGATGTGATCGGGTCCTTATGGTTTTGGCATCGGGGGGGGGGGGGGGGGTTTTACGCGAAGAGGCGAGGTAGGAGGACGTCCGGGGGCCCACACCCTGCCCTGGAGCGGCCTAGGGTGGGCCCGTACCTGGGGGTGTGGCCGCCCTCTAGCGCCCCTCCGTCTCTCCTCTGGACTTCGTGTTCTCCTCGGTGAAATATTGACTTTGGCTTTTATCCCGTAAATTTCCGAGAATATTTCTTTACTAGCTTTTCTGAAACCAAAAACAGAAGAAAACAGGCAACTGGCACTGTGGCATCTTGTTAATAGGTTAGTACAAGAAAACATATAAAAACACCTCAAAGTGTAGACAAAGCAAAGCAAAGTAGATACTAAACAAGAATGGAACATCAAAAATTATAGATACGTTTCCGATGTATCAAGCATCCCCAAGCTTAACTCCTGCTCGTCCTCGAGTAGGTAAGTGATAAAAAGAATAATTTTTTAGGTAACATGTTGTTGGAGATATGCCCTAGAGGCAATAATAAATGTAGTTATTATTATATCTTTGTGTTTATGATAAATGTTTACATTCATGCTATAATAGTATTAACAAGGAAACATTAATACTTGTGTGATTTGTAAACTTAATTTGAAGTCCCTAGTATAGCCTCTATACTTCACTAGCTTGTTGGTTGATTAATGATTGTGGTTTCCATATCATGAACATTGAGATGTTATCAACAACAAGATCATATCGTTAGGAGAATGATATGGTGGACATACTCCTATAGATAAGCGTAGCATAAAGATCAAGTCATTTCAATAGTTTAATTGCTATATGCTTTCTGATACATAGTAACCTAATTCCTTCGACCATGAGATCATGCATATCACCTTTACCGGATGGATGCTTTGATGACATCAAACACCACACCGTGGCTGGGTGGCTATAAAGGTGGCATTGAGTGTTGGAAAGTATTGGTTGAAACACATGGATCAAGAGTGGGGATTTGTCCATCCATATGACGGATAGATATACTGGGCCCTCTCGGTGGAATGTCATCCAATTAGCTTGCAAGCATGTGACTGGGTCACAAGGGATCACATATCACGGACGAGAAAAGAGTACTTATCGGTACGAGGTTGAACTAGGTATGCGGATACCGACGATCATAACCTCGGATAAGTAAACTATCGTGAGACAAAGGGAAATTGGTATCGTATGTAAATGGTTCATTCGATCGCAAAGTAATCGTAGAAATATGCGGAGCCATATGAATTTCAGATTCCTCTATTGGTTATTGTTGAGAAGTGTCTCGATCATGTCCGCATAATTCACGAACCGTAGGAGACACACTTAAGGATTCGACGTTGTTTGAGTAGTTATGGTATTATGAGAAAGAGACCGAATGTTGTTCGAGTCTCGGATGGGATCCGGATATCACGAGGTGATCCGGAATGGTCCGGAGAATAAGATTCATATAAGGAAAGTCCGTCTCGGAGTTCGGGAATGATTCCGTGTTTTCATCGAATGTTCTAGAAGGTTCGGAATGTCCCAAGACTCGGGAAGGGGTACATGAATGTGTCATTACATATTGGAATGATTGCATCATTTACTAAGTGTTCTTGCTGTTCCAAATAAAGGATTAAATTGAATCCTAAACTGAAAAGTCAAATGGCCGCTTTGAAAGTCAAACGGCTAAAACAGAAACCGTGGGAAACAAGCAAGAGGAGGTTGAAACCGACTTGGGAGGAGTTCCTCCTCTCCAAGCTTGCGCCACCCAAGGCCGACTTGGGAGGGACTCCTTCCTTGGCCGCCCCTCCCACCTATAAAAGGAGGGCAGGGCCTCCTCTAGACACACAAGTTCCTATCCTCTAATCTAAATCCTAGCCCTAGACTCCGTTTAGAGCCGCTTTGGTTTAGAGCTTCTAATTGCACTAGCCTTCGATTAGAGCCTTCTAATTGGTGTGTCTAAACCCAAGACCACTAATAGCTCTCTCATACTCCACCATACTCGCCCGCTTAAGGCGAAACCTCGGGATCTCCCTCTACTTTGGTACCACGCCAGTTGCCGGAATCGCGAGGAGAGTACTACAACCTCCGCTGCCTGTTGGAACAAGGGAGAGGAAGGTCTTCGTCGAGTATCGAACGTGTGACCGATCATGGAAGCGCCGAACGCAGCGCCTAAGGATCGCTCACACGATCTTGAGATCGGGAAGAGTACGACTACATCACCCACGAGAATCCGCTCTCGTTAAACACTTTGGAATCTTCGAGGGTAAGTTATTCCATCGACTCGTTGCTACAATCTAGTAGATAGATCTTGGCTTGTTTGTTTGTATGCGATAGAAATTTTTTGTTTTCCATGCTACGAAACCCTACACATGCACCATCAAAATCAAGATCAAACCATTTGCAAGCATTGAAAGCTAGGATCAAAGAACTCTAAACATGAGCATGAAAGATGGAGTTCTATCAGTAAGACAAACTAACTATGCATGCAACATGAAAGGTTACAAACAAAGATCATCAATAACATGCATTGAAAAACGTTTGTTTGTTTCACATACAGAAAACATGGCATAGTGGCATTCAGCTTGTCCCTCATGGAGTAGCAAATAGATGCATAGGACACCTTCAAAGTTCATCAGAGTGACTAGATACAAATAGCACAAGAACAAGTAATATCAACAATATGCATCAATCACTAAGTTTTGGGTCAATGCACACAGAACTAAGAATGGCAACTATGCTCTCTTAATTGGTGCCTAAAGGTAGAAGGGCGAGACTCAATATAATGGTGGAAGAAAGCCCTTCATAAGGGAAGCAGGGATTTCAAGTTTCATAAAGAGATTCCAAAAATTATGGTACTTGTTAGCTTTCAGCCCTCATTGCCTCTATCATAAGCATCTTGAAGTGATTAAGGTTAAAGTGAACAAACTATAGAGTATATGCTTGATAAAGTATAAGTTGGCAATCTCATGTCCCTTGAATACGAGGGCAGCTCCTCATGCTACTCAAGTTTAGTTACTTGCAAGTTATTGTCATAGTAAGTACATGTGTATCATAGAGAACCGCCAACGGGGTACCCCATGCACATGATACAGGAGCTATCCCATAATTCAAATGACAAGGCAAGCAAACAATTAGCATCTTAGCATTCTTCTTTTTTACCATGGGAATATGGTGCTTTTTTCTCTCTTTCCACTTTTCTCATATTTTTTTCTCAATCTCTTTTTTTCATAAGAGGAATGCTTCATAGATTTCACTATAGTGATGCTGCAAGTTTCCACCATGATTAGGCATGGCTTAGGCTATCGGCCCAGGCGTTTCTCTAACACACATGCATAACTCCATGGACTCACAAGCTCCCCTTTCATTTCACACCGATGACATCCATTGATAATATCAACTGTGTACAAAGTACAAGTGCAATGTTGAAAGCGTTCCCCATGACAACATGGTTATGCTAATTCGAACGTATAAGTGCAAGCATATACAACATAGATGACACAATGGTTCGAGTTTATTAGGGGCAAGAAAAGTAAAGTGTTGCCATCAAGTTTGTGAGAGCTTTAATCACTAAGTTTTCACATAAAAAATACTTTTTAATTGGAAGATAGATGAAAACAAGAATATACTTGGAATGGTGTAACACACCATGCATAGGAATTTATAGTGGACACTTTGGAATAACTTGGTTTCTTGGGAGTTGGATGCATGAGTAGAACTTACTCATACAAGTGGAGGCTAGAAAAGACTGGGAGCGACCAACTAAAAGAGCAATAATGGCCATAATCATGCAGAGCGACAAAACATGACTAATCAAAGCATAAAGTGGTTCTACAAGTCAAGGATTAGATTATCATAGAGGCTATGGTGACTTTTTCATAGTCATAACATGGTGTGAGCATGTTCCAAGTCAACCCAAACAAAGCATCAAAGGAGAATACCACAATACTATGCTTTTGTATGCTAAAACAGCGCATGATTCCTTCAAGACACACTAAGCAATCTCAATTGTTTGGAACAAGTCATGCTACAGCAATAATCGCTAAGCATAAGGTCAAAACAACACCTAGCATGACATGATAAAGTCTAAGTCACAGTCAAAGAAAACTCCTCTTGTACTATTCAAGCAAGAACTTTCTACTCTCCAACACCAATCAACTTATTTGAAAAAACACAGCGAGAGAGGGTCCAAACTAATTTATTCAAGCAAACTAAGCAAACCAAAACGAAAACTAAGACGCTCCAAGAACAACACAACAGTGCATGAAACAATAAAAACGAAGTGTCTAGAAAGACCTGAGCTTTTTATTGACGAAGGAGGGGATGCCTTGGGCATCCCCAAGCTTTGACGCTTTTACCTCTTGAATATTTCTTAGGGTGAAACGGGGTGGCATCCCCAAGCTTGAGCTTATGACCATTCTTCATCTCATTATATCATTCTCTCTCTACACCTGAAAATTTTCCTTCATACAAAACTTCACACAATCTTCATTAGCAACATTAGTGTATTCAAAAGATAATAGACCCTTGGGTTTAGCTTTAGAACAGAAAAACTTTCACTAAAAACACAAGTCTCAAAAAGCTCAATTTCCCAAAAATAACCCAAAAAGGAATCAATAAGAAGCAAATGGAAATAATTGCAGAAATCTGTCAAAACAGACCAGCAGTTGGAAAACAATTTTTTCGAAGACCTTCTGTTTCTTAAATCAAAAAGTGTTGAACTAAAGAAAGTTATCTAACATACTGGGGGATTTATTCAGAAAATATCAACTGAATCCGACTTACAAATATTCTTCACGAATTTTTACGGTGGAGCACAAAAATCTGTTTCGGGATAGGAACTCCCCAAATCTTACTTCCCTCTCATTAGAGGTCATTCTTGGCACAAAAAGCAAACAAAATGGATAAGGAGAGGTCATTACTGAAGTAATAACTTCCAAGACAGAATAAAACTCTTGGGTTATCTCCCAACATGTACTTTTCTTTAACGCCTTTAAGTTGGAACTTCTTTGGCGCATGTGGACATATGCGCCACAGAAGTTGGAACTTCTGTGGCGCATTTTTCCTATATGCGCCATAGAAGTGTGAAGACTTTTGTGGCGCATGGTCAGAACCATACGCCACAGAAGGTCTGTCTATCTATAGCTAGTTTCCTAGGAGTGCCTCTGGTATGAAGCGTGAGTAGTTCCACCTTGGACTACGGGTCCATGTAGTAGCTAGATGGTTGTATCTCCTCCTTGTGCTTTCATGTATAGATCTTGTGAGCTCCGTTCATGATCAAGATCTAATCTATTTGTAATCATGCATGTTGTTTTTGTGGGGATCCGATGGATATTGAGATTACTATGTCAGATTGATTAATGGTTTTCTCTATTTGATTCTATCATGTCTGTGTTATTTGTGATCTTGCATGCTCTCTATTGTTAGTAGCTATCTTGGCCAAGTAGTTGCTAGTGACTCTAAGAGGGGTATTTATGCTCGATAGAGGGTTAATGCCTCTAGTTTTCAAGGGAAGTGACAGAAATATCTTCGATGGTAGATGTGTTGTTGCCACTAGGGAGAAAACAACGGTCTCTTGTTCATGGAACAAGTGGATTGTTTACCTTACACATATTGCTTAAAGTAGTTGTCTGTTGCTTGCAACTTAATACTGGAGGGGGTTCAGATGATAACCTGAAGGTGGACTTCTAGTCATAGATGCAGTTGGATGGCGGTCTATGTATATTGTTGTATTGCCCACTCGAATATCATAGGATCTTTTTGTCTAGTATTGCATTTTTATGCCTTGCTCAGTTCCTGTCAATTGCCCTGCTGTAATTTGTTTACCCTTCATGCCATGTTGTTTATCTAAGGAGAGCGCCTCTAGTGAACTATGGACCCCGGTCCAATCTTTACCATCGATACATCTTCCACTGTTATTGTTTACTTGCTGCAAACCATCATTACCTTCCACACCATACAGTTAATCCTTTGTTATAGCAAACCAGTGAGATTGACAACTGATACGCCCAATTTGCACCACCATTATATATCATAATTTACCTCTATTCATTGATATTTGTCTTATTATGAGGTATTACTTATGGCTTTTCATCTGTTTATGCATGTTGGATGAATCTTGGAGGATGGACTGCCAGAGTCTAGATTCTGATGGAAAAGAAGGTGTTTCAGTGCAATTTCGTGAAGATCAGAAAAATATGGAAACATATTATTTTACCTAAGGACGAAGGAAGCCAGAAGGAGGAGCGAAGGGGGACCACAGGGGGCCCACAAACCCCTAGGCGCGGGCCCACCTAAGGCCACGCCTAGGGAAGGTGTGGCCCACCTGCCCGGCCTCCGACTCCCCCCTCTTCGCTTATAACTTCCCTTCGGAACCCTAAGCCTCGAGGGGCAACCACAGATAGATTTCCGCCGCCTATGGGGGCGGAAAACACCAAGAGAGAAAGATCTCTCCGGCAGACAGATTTCTGCCGAGGGAATTCCTTCCCGGAGAGGGGAGACCATCGCCATCAACACCATCATCAAGCTAGGCTTCATCAGGATCATCATCATCATCATCCACACCATCATATCCACCAGCACCATCATCACCACTCCGTCTCACTATAACAATTGTGTTGGATATTGCTTAGTTCAATGGGGGAAACTTTCCCGGTGTTAATTACTATTGTAGTTGATGCTTGTGAGTGGAACCATTGGATTATTGTTTATGTTCAGATTGTTATCCATTACCATATCATCTTTGATCTTGAACCATATGATGTCTTGTGAGTAGTTCGTTGTGTTCTTGAGGACATGGGAGAAGTCATGTTGTTAGTAGTGAATCTGTGATGAGTTATTATTCAATGGTTTAGTATTTAAGTTGTGGTGCTATTCTTCTAGTGGTGTCATGTGAACGTCGACTACATGACACTTCAACATTTATGGGCCTAGGGGGGATGCATTATGTATTTGCCTACTAATCACGGGGTTGCCAGAGTGACAGAAACCTGAACCCCCGTTAGGACACCTTTGCACAAGGGAGTGTAGGATCTCAGAGTTTAAGTCTGTGGTTAGATTTATAACTTAATTACTTTCCTGTAGTTACAGATGTTTGCAGGGGGTTTAATCACAAGTATGTATTAGTCCTAGGAAGGGCGGTATGTTAGCACAAGTTCACCCACACAACACTTACAAACACCAAAGAAGAGTACTCAACTATTTGCACCGAAAGCACTTGACAGAATTCCCATGTGTCCTCGAGAACGTTTGGTCCTTATAAGTATTTCCACCGGCTTGTCCTTTGCTAAGAAAGGATTGGGCCACTTGTCTCGCTTGTTCGTTACATTACTTGCTCTTTGTTTTGTTGCCTTATAAAAAAACCACTAAAAATCCGTTTGCTAAGTATTCACAGGGATTTCCTGCTCCATACCACTGTTCAACACATTCTGCTCCTCGTTGGGATCGACACTCCTGTTTATCGAAAATACTACGATACACCCCCTATACTTGTGGGTCATCAAGACTATTTTCTGGCGCCGTTGCCGGGGAGTGAAGCGCTATTGAAGAGTGGAACTGGTAAGGGAAACTTTTACTGTGAGTATTGATTTTGTTACTGCTTGTTAATTTGTTTCCAATATGGATAACCCAGTTGGTTTTCTGTTTGGGAAAACTACTACCACTGCTAGGGTAGTATATGAACCACCACCTGTTAAGATAGATCCTTTTAATATACCTACAAGTGTTGTTGACCATGTTATTGATAATTATTATTTTGGATATGGAACTGTCCATCCTGGTGATCACTTGCTTTTTATCCATGAATTATGCGGGTTGTTTAAGTGTGCAGGTATCACAACTGAACATGTGAAGAATAAGTTACTCTCCATATCCTTGAAAGGGAGAGCTGAAGAATGGTATAAGCTGCTGAAGAATGGACAATCCATGGAATGGGAGGAGATGTCATCTCTCTTTTACTCTAAATTTTATCCTCCCAATGAAATTCATAAAGATAGAAATCTTATATATAACTTTTGGCCTCTTGATGGAGAAAGTACAACTCAAGCTTGGGGGAGATTGAAGTTACTAATGCTTAAATGTCCTATTCATGAACTCCCTAACAATATTATTCTCAATAACTTTTATGCTAGGCTTTCTCTTCATGATAAAGATTTACTAGATGCTTATTGTGCTGGATCATTCACAGTATGAAGGAAGAAGCTAAATGGGATCTTTTAGACCGTATTCAAGAGAACACTGAAGCTTGGGAGAATGACAAAGGAAGAAAGTCAGGTATAAACTATGATTATGAATGCATTAAATCTTTTATGGGTACTGATAGCTTCCGTGATATTAGTAATGAGTTTGGTCTTGATTCCCAAAGTATTGCCAACTGTTTTAAAGCATTTGGCTCTTACATAGAAATTCCTAAGAAGAAGTAGAATAAGTACCATGCTACTTATAAAGATGTTGTTAATCATGTTCCTGTTAGAAGTACTCAAGTTTGTACTACTAATCATATTGTGTCTGAGCCTCATGTTGAGAAAATGCCTTTCCCAGCTAAGGTAAAGGAGTATTCTATGATTATTAGTGCAAATAACAAAGGTATAATGAAAACTGTGGAGCCTGGTAAGCAATTGAGTGATGAACCTGTGGTAGCTATTGTGAAAGACACTGTCACTAAAAATATAGAGCATGAGCATATTGTCTTCTGTGAAGACGCTTCTAATATTATCTCTCATCCTAGTAAGGCTAGAAAAGCTAGTGTTCCTGTGCTTTCTGTTAAAATTGGTGATCATTGCTACTATGGTTTATGTGATATTGTTGCTAGTTCTAGTGCTATTCCTTATGAGATTTACAGGGAAATTATGCATGAGATTGGTCCTTGTGAGCTTGAGGACATTGTTGTGGTTATTAACCTTGATAATAAGGAAACCATTTGCCTCATTGGCATTGTAAGAGATGTGGAGGTTCTCTGCGGTAAGATTAAATATCCTGCTGATTTTCTAGTGCTTAATTCAGTAGCTAGCAAAACTTGTCCTATCATTTTTGGTAGACCTTTCTTGAATACTTGTGGAGCTATTATTGATTGTAAGAAGGAAAAAGTTTTAACTAAGTTTGATGGATATTCTTATGAGTTTAACTTTTCCAAATTTGTTAAAGCTCTATGTGAGCATCTTTGAAAGTTTCAAGCCTAACTTAAAGGCATTAAAGAAAAGTACTTGTTGGGAGATAACCCAAGAGTTTTGTCGACTCTTGGAAGTTATTACCTCAGTAATAACCTCTCCTTATCCTTTTTGTTTTGGTTTTTGTGTCAAGTTCAACTACTTTTGTGAAGTAGAGGAGTTGTGAAAAGTTGTTGTCCTGGGATAGATTTTTGTGCTATATTGTAAAAATTCATGAGGTAGTGCAGTACTTCGGATTGAGCTGCATTTTTCTGCGCTTGTTCTCCAGGTTGTTAACCAACTTTCATTAGTTCTGTACTTTTTGATTTGTGCAACATAAGGTCTTCTAAAAAATCAATCTTTACATGTTGGTCTGTTTTGACAGATTTCTGCCGTCATTTGCATTTTCCTCTTATAGAAGCTTTTGTTTTGATGGGTTTTCGGTTGAAGTGTGATCTTAAAGGTTACTGTTTTTGCTTACACTAATGTTTTCATTGAGTTTGTGCAAAGGTTTTGTATGAAGGAAATTCTCAGGAGAAAGAGAAAAGGAATCTGCAGAGTTCGTCTTTGAATAGGTAAAAGTGGTGAAAACAGAAGGTTCGTGAAACTCAAATCTTTTTATATTTTTTATGTTTTTAATACATAAGGGAAGTTACGAGACGAAACTGAAGAGGAAACGGAGCCCGGGGTGCACAAACCCACCCTGTGCACGGCCCCACTGCCGCCTAAGGGGTGTCCTCCCGAACTTCGTCTCGCCTGCTCGCTTCAAAACCTTCCTTATGCATTGAAACTTTGTAATATATAATCCCCCGAATTCCCCGAGGTTCGTGCATCATGTTCTCATCGTGTTTTCGTTTCGATCTGTTTATGTCAGGAAATCTTCTCAAGTTCAGAGCGCCATGGCTTCCATCGATGACAAAGGAAAGAAGCCCGAAGAAGAAGAACCTCAAGTCCCAAAGGAGGAGGAGATTCCGGTAGGGTATGAAGGTGACATGGAGGAGGACAAGCAACCGGACACTCCCGCTATCGTCGTAAGCATTGGTTTGGTGGAACGACCTACCAAGCTTAAGAGGACATCACGTATGTCTACAGGAGGGAAACCTCCATGTCTCTTCTACAATCCACAGTCATCTTCTCCACGTAACAAGAGACCCTTCCATACACTTATACATGAATATCAATATCAACATGTGCCCAAAGGGAACTTGCCTTCGGTTTGGGATATGCGTTGTTCTAACAATGCAGAGAAGGATCATGCTAAGGATGAAGCGTGGGGAAAGAATAAGAAGAACTGGGATTCTCAGACTTACTTGATCATGGGCTGCATTGAGCATAATTCGGAGTTAATTCATACTCTAACCTAAGATATGGAGGACTCGAGGAAACTTATTGAAGAACTTATCAAGAGAACACCACCACCACCAAAGGAGTAATTCATCATCAGGTTTGGCATCCCCTTGGCTTGTTCCAAGCTTGGGGGAGTGTCGCGGTATCACCACCATTATCTTTTACCTTTTACCTTTTTAGTGGATTCATATATGTGGTAGATAAGTTATCTTATAGTTTGGTTTGCATGTGGAAGTATCTCTCCTTTAGTTGATTATCTATGTATCCCTCGGTGTGAATGCCTTTATTGAATATTAATGAGAAGTCTCATCTTTTACTTTTTGCACTTCTTATTTTAGTTTGCAATGTCTATTATATGGTGGATCTTGTTGATCAGTATTGGCACCACTTTGGGAGCATCAAGTGGATCTAAATTGGTTTTGGCAAACCGAGTTCTGGTCAGTAGCAACAATTTTTGAGGTTTGAAAGAAAAAGAGAAAGAAAAAGAGAAAGAAAAAAGGCTTACAGGTATTTGGTATCATTTGTTTTCTTCCTTGTTGGCTCATAAGTTTAGTATAATTTATTTAAGATCTTTTGTGTGTTCAAGGAAGATTGCATGTTTGGCTTTATTACTTGTATGTTTGCTTGTTTCTTTCAACTCTCTTGCTTGCTACCCAGCCTTGCTAGCCAAAAACCTGTTTTGAGAAGGCATACTTCTCATGTTTCCAAACTCCTTTGAACCAAACTTTTGCCACTTGTGTCCACCATATCTACCTAGTAACACTTTTGCTATTCCAAGCAAATTCTCAAGCTTCATATACCTTCCAAATTAAAAAGTATTTTGTTATGTGAAAACTAGTTAGTAAAGCTCTCACGAACTTGATGGCACACTTTATTTTCTTGCACCTAATAAACTTGAACCATTGTGGACATCGAAGTTGTATATGCTTGCATCTATACGTTGGGATTAGCAGAACCGTGCTGTCACGGGTAATGTTTTCAACATAGCACTTGTACTCTGTACATCGTTGATATCGTGCTCTTTTGTCTATGGATGTCAACGGTGTGAAATGAGAGGGGAACTTGTGAGTCCATGGAGTTTGTACTTTGTGTTAGAGAAACGCCTGAGCCGCTAGCCTAAGCCATGCCTAATCATGGTGGAAACTTGCAGCACCACCATAGTGAGCATTCTGTGAAGCATCCTCAATAAAAAACTATACACATAGTAAATAAAAAGATTGCTGAGATGCTTACTGTCTACTTGCCTTGTCATTTTGGTTATGGGAAAGCTCCTGTACCATGTGCAAGGGGTACCCCGTTGGCGGTTCTCAATGATATGAAAGTACTTACAATGACAAGAACTTGCCTGGGCCCAAAATTTTAGTATCATGAGGAGTGGCCTTCATATTCAAGGGACATGAGATTTCCAACTTATATTTCGTCAAGCATATACTCCATCTTTGTTCACTTTAACCTTAACCATATCAATATGCTTATGATAGGGGCAATGAGGGCTCAAATATAGTAAGTACCATAATCTTTTGGAAGCTCTTTATGACTTGTAATCCCTGCTTCCCTCTATGAAGGGACCTTTCTTCCACTTCCAAGTTGAGTCAGTAAACCTATTTCCTCTCTATCTCAAGCAAGCATTTGAGTTGTTGTGTTTCAAGCATTCATATGATGATTTATTCAATCATGTTCTTTATCTTCCTTGTTTGCACAAAACTCTCATCTATTGAGTATTACTTTGAAAGCCTTCACTTGTGAAAAACCTTTTTGAGCAAAGAGTGCTCCTGTTTTGAGACTCCTACAAAAAGCTTGTTGTGAAACTGTTTGCCAGGTGTTCTTTGACCAAGAACAAGTTTGCCAATTCCAATTATGATTTATCTTTATGCATCTCTATTGTGACTGATGTGCTTGGTTGCAAGCTAAGCTATATAATGGTGAGTTGCTTTCTTCTATGAGTTGTGCAATTGTAAGTGTGATGCTTCTTGTTCGTATTCTTTTATCGACACTTCACTCCATAAACCCGTGGACATGTTTACTGAGCTCAGTATTCGCTTGGGGACAAGCGAAGTCTAAGCTTGGGGGAGTTGATACGCCCAATTTGCATCACCATTCTATATCATAATTTACCTCTATCCATTGATATTTGTCTTATTATGAGGTATTACTTATGGCTTTTCATCTGTTTATGCATGTTGGATGAATCTTGGAGGATGGACTCACGAGTCTGATTCGATGGAATAGAAGGCATTTGATTGCAATTTCGCGAAGATCGAAAAATACCGAAAAATATGGAAACATATTATTTTTTACGAGGACGAAGGAAGATGTATGAGGAGGGGGCTGTGGGGCCCACACCACCTAGGCGCGGGCCCCACCTACCTGTCACTAGGGCAGGTGTGGCCCACCGCCTGCCGACTCCTCTCCCTCCTTATAACTTAACTTCTCTCGAACTCTAAGCCTCGAGGGGCGACCACAGATAGATTTCTGCCGCCTCTGGGGGGCGGAAAACACCAAGAGAGAAAGATGTCTCTAGCAGACATATTTATTCCGGGGGAATTCCTTCCCGGAGAGGGGAGACCGTCGCCATCAACACCATCATAAAGCTAGGCTTCATCAGGATCAGCATCATCATCCACACCATCATCTCCACTAGCACCATCATCACCACTCCGTCTCGCTGTAACAATTGTGTTGGATATTGCTTAGTTCATTGGGGGAAACATTCCCGGTGTTAATTACTATTGTAGTTAATGCTTGTGAGTGGAACCATTGGATTGTTGTTTATGTTCAGATTGTTATCCATTACCATATCATCTTTGATCTTGATCCATATGATGTCTTGTGAGTAGTTCGTTGTGTTCTTGAGGACATGGGAGAAGTCATGTTGTTAGTAGTGAATCTGTGATGAGTTATTATTCAATGGTTTAGTATTTAAGTTGTGGTGCTATTCTTCTAGTGGTGTCATGTGAACATCAACTACATGACACTTGACCATTTATGGGCCTAGGGGGATGCATTGTGTATTTGGCTACTAATCGCGGGGTTGTCGGAGTAACAGAAACCTGAACCCCCATTAGGACACCTTTGCACAAGGGAGTGTAGGATCTCAGAGTTTAAGGTTGTGGTTAGATTTATATCTTAATTACTTTCCTATAATTACGGATGTTTTCATGGGGTTTAATCACAAGTATGTATTAGTCCTAGGAAGGGCGGTATGTTAGCACAGGTTCACCCACACAACACTTACAAACACCAAAGAAGAGTACTCAGCTATTTGAAGCGAAAGCACTTGACAGAATTCCCATGTGTCCTCGAGAATGTTTGGTCCTTATAAGTATTGCCACCGGCTTGTACTTTGCTAAGAAAGGATTGGTCCACTTGCTCCGTTTTTTCGTGACTTCTGTTACTTGCTCTTTGTTTTGTTGCCTTATCAGAAAACCACTAAAAATCCGTTTACTAAGTATTCACTGGGATTTCCTCCTCCATACCACTGTTCAACACCTTCTGCTCCTCATTGGGATCGACACTCCTATTTATCGAAAATACTACGATACACCCCCTATACTTGTGGGTCATCAACAACCTCACTTATTCATTGGGGCAAAGTCTTGAGTTTGTGTTGTGCAGGTGTCCACGTTGCTTGCAACACCTTTGAGTCGTTTCCTTCCTCCTACTGGTTCGATAACCTTGGTTTCTTACTGAGGGAAACTGCTGTTGTGCTCATCATACCTTGCTCTAGGGGTCTTCCAACAAAGCGCCCACGTCGACACCGTGAGCATCATCAAGCTTTTTCTGGCGCCGTTGCTAGGGAGGCTAAGGACGTCTTCACAAGGGGAGTCCTCCTCAACCTTTATATTTACTTTGTTTTTAGTTTTCTTAGTTTCTTTTTCTTGGTTTTGTTTTCCTCTTTTTATCAAAAACTCCAAAAAAATAGTTTAGTTTGGTTAGCTTTCTATATTCAAAAACACAAAAAAAATTAGTTCCTACTCTAGTTGCCACCTTGCTCTAGCTCACCATGTTGTTCCCCAAGTTCACCCTGAAGGATATTGCAATAGGTAGTGGCTCCATAATTGGGAAACATAATATTGAAGAATTCTTTAATCATGTTAGCAAGCATGAGGATATTGAGGATAGATCTATAGCAGAACTTGATCCTAATTATGAAATTGCTGCAGGTTCTTTAGTTCATATGCTGGAGGCTAGGTTTGTTAGCCTTAACCCCATGATACAATTTTTTTTCCTAAAACTAAAAGAAGAAAAGAATGCTAAAAAGAGAGAATTTATCCTTGAAACTTTACTAAAAGAGTTCCATGATGTTGCAAAGGAAGCCAAAAAGGTCTTTGAGCGTTTCAATATGCTAGGCTCATGTGTAGATTTTGTGGGTACTTCATATAGAACCAAACTTAGAGAAGAATTGAAGATACCCATACCATTTAAGCTTGTTGGAATGCATGGAGCCTTTGAAAAGAATTTTGATTGGATTGCTCCTGAAAATCTTTTTGATAAAATTAGTAAACCAAAGAGAAATGAGAAGAGATCCTACAAAACTCATTTGTATGAGATACCTTTCATAGTTGAAGACGTTGCAAGTATTGATCTAAATTCTTCATTTGAAAATTCTTGATTTTCTTGCTTCTTGTGCCTAACTTAAAGACGTTAAAGAAAAGTACTTGTTGGGAGATAACCCAAGAGTTTCCTTGAGTCTTGAAAGTTATTACTTCAGTAATGAACTCTCCTTATCCTTCTTATTTGCTTTTTGTGCCAAGAATGACCCATAAGGAGAGGGAAGTAAGATTTGGGGAGTTGCTGTCCCGAAACAGATTTTGGTCCTCCACCATAAAAATTCGTGAGCCTATCTAAGTCGAATTGAGCTGAAAATTTATGCATAAATCCCCCAGTATGTTAGCTAACTTTCGTTAGTTCAACACTTTTTGATTTGTGCAACAGAAGGTCTTCAAAAAATAGGTTTCTACCTACTGGTCTGTTTTGACAGATTTCTGCCACTATTTGCATTTGCTTCTTACCGATTTATCTTTGAGTTCTCTTTTGGGGAATTGAGATTTTTGAAGGAGTTTCTACAGTAGCTTGTGTTTTTAGTTAAAAGTTTTGCTGTTCCAAAGCTAAGCCTAAAGGTCTATTATCGATTTTTGAAGGAGTTTCTACAGTAGCTTGTGTTTTTAGTTAAAAGTTTTGCTGTTCCAAAGCTAAGCCTAAAGGTCTATTATCTTTTGAATACACTAATGTTGCTAATAAAGATTGCGTGAAGTTTTGTATGAAGGAAAAATTTCAGGTGTAGAGAGAGAATGATGTAATAAGATGAAGAATGGACAAAAGCTCAAGCTTGGGGATGCCACCCTGGTGTCACCCCAAGTAATATCCAAGAGGTGCAAGCATCAAAGCTTGGGGATGCCCAAGGCATCCCCTTCTTCATCAATAAAAAGTTCAGGTCTGTCTAGACACTTCGTTTTTATTGTTTCATGCACTATTGTGTTGTTCTTGGAGCATCTTAGTTTTCGTTTGCTTTGCTTAGTTTGTTTAGTTTGCTTGAATAAAGTAGTTTGGACCCCCGTTATCGCTGTGTTGTTTCAAATAAGTCGATTGGTGTTGGAAAGGAGAAGAAAGTTCTTGCTTAGAAGTGCAAGATGAGCTTGCATTGACTGTGACTTAGACTTCAGCATGTCATGCTAGGTGTTGTTTTGACCTTATGCTTAGTGATTATTGTTGTATCATGACTTGTTCCAAACAATTGGGATTGCTTAGTGTGCCTTGAAAGAATCATGCGCTGTTTTAGCATACAAAAGCATAGTATTGTGGTATTTTCCTTTAATACTTTGTTTGGGTTGACTTGGCACATGATCACACCATTTTATGACTATGAACAAGTCACCATAGCCTCTATGATCATTTATTCCTTGACTTGTAGTACCACTCTATGCTTTGATTAGTAATGTTTTGTTGCTATGCATGATTATGGCCATTATTGCTCTCTTAGTTGGTTGCTCCCAGTCTTTTGCTAGCCTCCACTTGTATGAGTAAGCTCTACTCATGCTTCCAACTCCAAAGAAACCAAGTTATTCCAAAGTGTCCACTATAAATTCCTATGCATGATGTGTTACACCATTCCAAGTATATTCTTGTTTTCATCTATCTTCCAATTAAAAAGTATTTTGTTATGTGAAAACTTAGTGATTAAAGCCCTCATGAACTTGATGGCACACTTTATATTCCTTGCCCCTAATAAACTTGAACCATTGTGTCGTCTATGTTGTATATGCTTGCACTTATACGTTGGAATTAGCAGAACCATGTTGTCATGGGGAACGTTTTCAACATTGCACTTGTACTTTGTACATAGTTGATATCATGCTCTTTTGTCTATGGATGTCACCGGTGTGAAATAAAGAGGGATCTTGTAAGTCCATGGAGTTATGTATTTTGTGTTAGAGAAACGCCTAGGCCGCTAGCCTAAGCCATGCCTAATCATGGTGGAAACTTGCAGCATCACCATAATGAGCTATCTGTGCAGCATCCTCAGTAAAAATCTATGCAAATAGTAAATAAAAAGATCGTTGAGATGCTCATTGTCTGCTTGCCTTGTCATTTTGGTTATGGGATAGCTCATGTTCCATGTGCAAGGGGTACCCCGTTGGCGGTTCTCTATGATACGCATGTACTTACTATGACAAGAACTTACAGGTGACTGAAGTTGAGTAGCATGAGGTGTGTCCCTCGTATTCAAGGGACATGAGATTGCCAACATATACTCTGTCAAGCATATACTCCATAGTTTGCTCACTTTAACCTTAATCACTTCAAGATGCTTATGATAGGGGCAATGAGGGTTGAAAGCTAACAAGTACCATAATTTTTGGAAGCTCTTTTTGAAACTTGAAATCCCTGCTTCCTTTATGAAGGGCCTTTCTTCCACTATTATGTTGAGTCTCCACCTTCTACCTTTAGGCACCATTAAGACAACATAGTTGCCATTCTTAGTTCTATGTTAAGTGTCCCAAAACTTATTGATTGATGCATATTGTGATATTGCTTGTTCTTGTGCTATTTGTATCGAGTCACTCTTATGAACTTTGAAGGTGTCCTATGCATCTATTTGCTACTCTATGAGGGACAAGCTGATTGCCACTATGCCATGTTTTCTGTATGTGAAACAAACAAACGTTTTTCAATGCATGTTATTCATGATCTTTGTTTGTAGCCTTTCATGTTGCATGCATAGTTACTTTGTCTTACTGTTATAACTCCATCTTTCATGCACATGTTCAGAGTTCTTTGATCCCATCTTTCAATGCTTGCAAATGGTTTGATCTTGGTTTTGATGGTGCATGTCACCTTAAATATTATTCTTTTATCACTTACCTACTCGAGGACGACCAGGAGTTAAGCCTGGGAATGCTTGATACGTTGGAAATGTATCTATAATTTTTGATGTTCCATGCTTGTTTAGTATCTACTTTGCTTTGCTTTGTCTACACTTTGAGGTGTTTTTATATGTTTTCTGGTACTAACCTATTAACAAGTTGCCACAGTGCCAGTTTCCTATTTTCTTCTGTTTTTGGTTCCAGAAAGGCAGAAAATCAATATTCTCGGAATTGGACAGGACAAAAGCCAAAGTCAATATTTTACCGTGGGCAACATGAAGCCAAAGTACGAAACGGAGGAGGCTTGCTAGGGGGCCACACCCCCTGGCGGAGCACCCTAGGGTTGTCCACGCCTGGGAGGTTGCAGCCACCCTGGTGGCCCCCTGTCTCGCCTCTTTGCCTATAATGTCCCCCCGATGCCAAAATCCTAAGGACCCGGTCAATATTCCACGAAACCGTCTGTAGCCGCTGCCACCATCATACCTAGATGGGGGGATCTGAAGTTCTTCCCGGCACCCTGTCGGAGGGGAGATCATCCCGGAGGCCTTCTTCTCCGGTATGAAGCATGAGTAGTTCCACCTTGGACTACGGGTCCATGTGTTGGAGATATGCCCTAGAGGCAATAATAAAAGTGGTTATTATTATACCTTTGCGTTTATGATAAATGTTTACATTCATGCTATAACAGTATTGAACCGGAAACATTAATACTTGTGTGATTTGTAAACTAAATAAGAGTCCCTAGTAAAGCCTCTTTGTAATACTAGCTTGTTGGTTAATAGATGATCGTGGTTTCCCGATCATGAACATTGATATGTTGTTAACAACAAGATCATATCAGTAGGATAATGGTATGATGGACAGTAGCATTAAGATCAAGTCATTTCAATAGTTCATTTGCTATAAGCTTTCTGATACATAGTAACCTAATTCCTTCGACCATGAGATAATGCTAATCACCGGAAGGATGCTTTTATGACATCAAACACCACACCGTAACTGGGTGGCTATAAAGGTGGCATTGAGTGTTCGGAAAGTATGTGTTGAGGCACATGGATAAAGAGTGGGATTTGTCCATCCATATGGATATATTATGGGCCCTCTCGGTGGAATGTCATCCAATTGGCTTGCAAGCATGTGACTGGCTCACAAGGGATCACATATCACGGGAACGAGAAAAGAGTATTTATCGGTAACGAGGTTGAACTAGGTATGCAGAGATACCGACGATCAAAACCTTGGATAAGTAAACTATCATAAGACAAAGGGAAATTGGTATTGTATGTAAGTGGTTCATTCGATCGCAAAGTAATCGTAGAAATATGTGGGAGCCATATGAATTTCCAGATTCCTCTATTGGTTATTGATCGGAGAAGTGTCTCGGTCATGTCCGCATAATTCACGAACCGTAGGGAGACACACTTAAGGATTCAATGTTGTTTAGTATATATGGAATGTTAGTAGGGATACCGAATGTTGTTCGGAGTCTCAGATGGGATCCGGGATATCATGAGGAGATCCGTAATGGTCCGGAGAATAAGATTCATATAAGGAAAGTCCGATTCCGGAGTTCGGGAAAGATTCCGATGTTTTCATCAGAGAGGTTCTAGAAGGGTCTGTAAGGTTCACCGGACCGGAAGGGGAATGGACCATGAATGTTTCATGGATAAGTGGAATATTGTATCATATTCTAGGTCACTTGGTTTGGGCATTTGCAAGAGAGAATTAAAGTTCTAAATTGAAAGTCAAACGGGAAGTTTGAAAAGTCAAACTAGAACGATGGTTTCCTAGTGGAAGAAGGAAAGAGTCCTTCTCTCAATCCAACTTGGGTTTGGGTTTGGATTAAAACCCACCCCTCTCAAGGCTGCCCCTCTCTCATAAATAGAGGGGGAGGGCTGCCCCAAACACCAAGCCCTATCCCTCCCACACCTACGTCGCCGCCGCCGCTCCGCTCGTCGCCGCCTTGCGTCACCTCCGGCCCGTCGTCGTCGCCCTAGCCGCCGCCGACACCTCCTCCTCTTCCCGGTCTTCTAAACCCTAGATCACCGGGAAACCCTAGATCCACCATAACTCGCACCGGCTTAGGAGAAGCCCTGCGGGATCTTCCCTCTACTTTCTACACCACACCATCATGCTGCCGGAATCGCAAGGGGAGAACTACAACATCCGTTGCCTGCTAGAACAAGGAAGAGGAAGGTCTTCATCGAGTAACGAACGTGTGAACGACTGCGGAAGCGCTGCCGGAACGCGGCGCCGGAAGGATCGTCTACGCGATTTTGAGATCGGCAAGTGTACGACTACATCACCCATGAGAATCTGCTCTCGTTAACCGCTTTGGAATCTTCGAGGGTGAGTGCTTCTATCGACTCGTTGCTACAATCTAGTAGGCAGATCTTGGCTTGTTTGTGTGCATGCGGTAGAATTTTTTTGTTTTCCATTCTACGAACCCCTACACCATGTAGTAGCTAGATCCCCGCAAACACAACATGCATGATTACAAATAGATTAGATCTTGATCATGAACGGAGTTCACAAGATCTAGAGTTCTAGACATGAAAGTACAAAGGAGGAGATACAACCATCTAGCTACTACATGGACCCGTAGTCCAAGGTGGAACTACTCGCACTTCATACCGGAGGCTGGCATGATGAAGAAGAAGGCCTCCGGGATGATCTCCCCTCCAGTAGGGTGCCGGGAAGAGCTTTAGATCCCCCGATCTAGGGACGATGGTGGCAGCGGCTACAGACGGTTTCGTGGAATATTGGTCGGGTGTTTAGGGTTTAGGCATCGGGGGCTTATTATAGGTGAAGAGGTGAGGCAGGAGGGCGGCCAGGGGGCCCACACCCTGCCCAACCACGGCCCAGGGTGGGCCCGTGCCTGGGGTGCGGCCTCCCTGTGGCTCCCCTCCGTCTCTCATCTGGACTCCGTGTTCTCCTAGGTGAAAGATTGAATTTGGCTTTTGTCCCGTCCAATTTCGAGAATATTTCCTTACTAGCTTTTCTGGAACCAAAAATAGAAGAAAACAGGCAACTGGCACTGTTGCATCTTGTTAATAGGTTAGTATCAGAAAACATATAAAAACACCTGAAAGTGTAGACAAAGCAAAGCAAAGTGTATACTAAACAAGCATGGAACATCAAAAATTATAGATACATTTATGCGTATCAGCATGCAAGATCTCAAACAACACAGACATGATAGAATCAATACTCAATAAGAGATGATAGAATCAGTAATCAATCTCACATATCAATCTCAATATCCATTGGATCCCCACAAACACAACATATATGATTACAAATAGATGATATTGATCATGAACGAAGCTCACAAGATCTAAACATGGTAGCACAAAGGAGGAGAAACAACTATATAGATACTGTATGGACCCATAGTACAAGATTGAACTACTCACGCATCATACAGGAGGCTGGCATGGCGATTAAGAAGGCCTCCGGGATGATCTCTCCCCTCCGGCAGGGTGCCGGGAAGAGCTTCAAATCCCCCCGATCTAGGGACGATGGTGGCGGCGGCTACATACTGTTTCGTGGAGATGTGATCGGGTCCTTAGGGTTTTGGCATCGGGGGGTTTATAGGCGAAGAGGCAAGGCAGGAGGGCGACCAGGGGGCCCACACCCTGCCCTGGCGTGGCCTAGGGTGGGCCCGCGCCTGGGTGTGTGTGGCTGCCCTCTAGTGCCCCTCCGTCTCTCCTCTGGACTCCGTGTTCTCCTCGGTGAAATATTGACTTTGGTTTTTGTCGTGTCCAATTCCGAGAATGTTTCTTTACTAGCTTTTATGAAACCAAAAACAGCAAAAAACAGGCAACTGGCACTGTGGAATCTTGTTAATAGGTTAGTCCCTGAAAATGTATAAAAAATATCTCAAAGTGTAGACAAAGCAAAGCAAGGTTGATACTAAACAATCATACAACATTAAAAAATATAGATACGTTTATGACGTATCAATGCCCTAGATCGGTTTTAGTCTGATACCATGTAGAATAATATTTGTGTCATGATTGATAGATTGTTTGGAGATTACAAGGGGTATATATGAGGGGGCTGGGGGAAACCTTACTTGGATTGCAAGCAAAACTCTAAAACAAAACGTATCTGACTCATATTCTAACACTTTGATTGCGATTAGCAAAGTTATTTGCGGCGGGCTAGGATATAAAGGTTTATCTGACAACATTTAAAAGTATTTAACAATTCATGGAATCATCAAGAATATATGTATAAAGTGAATCTTAACAAAATGATAATACTATACGACGTCAGCCATTATGCACTTATATTATCGCCACAATGGAACATGGTATTTGTGGGAGAACTGAAAACCCAAACTTATGAGCTGAGATATATAATTTATGAATAAAGGTTAGAATTATTTACAATACTTTTTCACGTGATGTCCTCAAGGTCGCGAATCTCCTCACAAGTCACCCAGGTCCTTGCATGATAACCCTGGTGCCACTAATGGAAGGATCCCAGAGGTTTCACACTCATGTGGTGTACGATGTGACTTTTGATTCCCTAATTCCTTCCGAAAGTGTGGAAGTAGATCTCTGGCTTAGAATCCCTGCAACGTTTCTTCATGTTGTAGAGAAGTCTCCCTTTGCGCACAACCCTGACTTTGGGGCCGTAGTTGAGAGAGACAAAGAGAGAGGGGGGGGATTCTCCAAGAAAAATGCCTTAGAGAAAATCGCAATTTATTGGTGCGTTTATTCCCACCCGTATACCCCTATTTATATAGGGGAAAAGGAAAGACACCCTTCCCTGAAGTCCCGGGGTGGGACTAATAGTCAAAAGGAAACGAGAGGAGGGAGCTGCCGCAGGCTGGGCTGCATGTGGCGGTTGGGTGGGCCACCCACGTCGGCCCAGCTCCTGCGGCCTATAGTGCGCGAGGCAGGTGCGGTCAGGTTAGGCCAGGTGGGCCTTGCCCCCATGGCCCGCCAAGCCCTCGTCGTCGCTCGCCTTTGCCCGGACGTCCGCCAGCGCTTGCCCGCCCTCACGGGCTGGCCTTTTGGCGCCCGTGATGCGCACCGCGCGCGCCCGTGTGGGCTTCCTAGCAGCAACCCGCCAGGCGGTGGCTAGCTGCCACCCTCCCACGCGGAACCTGCTATCACCCACCTGCTGCTTTGGCCAGCCGGGCCCACTAGCGATTGCGGATTGCTTTCCGGGGTGGCTTCCCTTCTGGGTTGTTTCCCTTCAAGGATTCGGCTTAGTAGAGGAAGTTGATCCATAGTAATATTTAAAATGTTCATTTAATATATTAATTCATAATTAATATATAAATGCATATTATAAATCCTTGTTAATCTGAAAACTCCTTTTCGGCTTTTCCTTTCTTCTGAACCACTTCGAATCCTCGTCGGAAGTTTTCCAGCATTCTCTTTTCGGAACAATTCTGAAGTTATCTCTTTCATACTTTGTCAATTCCTTTCCACGGAAGGATCTACAAATATCATCGTACCCTTAAGTGTGTTACCCCTACGGTTTGGAAACATCACAGACATGATCGAGACTTCCCTTGAACCAATGATCATTAGGAGGACTGGGATGCCCATATGAGCCATGTGCATTCCACGAGACTATTGTCGTTCGAATCTTAAATGTTGAGTCTAATTCCCTTTGTTTCTTCGATACATGATTTGTCTGATATTTGATCATCGGTATCCATTGTTCAATCTCGTTTCCGACAAATGCAGTTTTACCCATCTAGTGATATTCCACCCTCATGACCTAGTCACATGTTGCGCAACATTTGTGGATGCAATCTCACTAAGTGGGCCTAGTGTATCTTCCTATCACGTAGGCGAACAAATCCATATCTCGATGCATAGGCCTCAGCTATTTCTATAAAATACCTAACATACACATTTATGGCCACCAAGTTATAGATATCACGTTTGGTACAGTCCAAGTAGCCTCGGGAGATAGTCATTAGCATGCTCTCACGGTCTAAGGAGAAGGATAATACGCTTCTAATATTACAACGATGAACATGTGACTTGTCGTGCTGCATACATATATTTAGGGTAATGCCAACCACATCATTCGCCAATGATGTGACTCTGCTGCTAGTCGGCATAAATGCACCATGATCAGGAAACCTTGATCATCAGCTGCCCAAAATAACTAGAGGCTACTAGGGACTCTAGTTGTTTTATATCACAAGTGTATAAATGTTTCTGCTTGATACAATTATAGCATGATACAAAACTATTATGAACTAATGAGATATGATAATAAACACCCTTTATTATTTTCCCCAAGGGCATATATCCTTTAGTGTCTACATCCTCGGGCTCTAAAAAGCTTCTTTCTTTTCCCTAGGCCCCTCACCATCCATTAGGTTCACGATACAAGAGGGACCAAGAAGCATCATTAAAATAAAATGGAATAGCATTTAAAATAATAAAAGATTCTACACAATCATCATTAAAAGAAAATGGAACATCCTTTTTTAAAGATTAGTTAGAGGTTTTGATATATTAGAAAAGTATTTAATAAACCTTCTATAGAAATCACCATGACCAAGAAAACTTCTTATACCTTTAGTGTGAAGGGTTTCGCGGCATAGTAAATCAAAATTTTCTACAGAGCGAACAGAGGGAAAGCCAAGATCTAATCTAGGAGATGCAAACAACGCGAGAGATTGGATTAGATCTTTATACCCTTGAAGATTCGCACAATGAACGTTTTAACGTGGGTGATGTAGTCGATCGCTTCTCCTCCTCGCGATCCGATCCGATCTAGCACCACAAGTGGCGGTGCCTCCGTGAGATGCACACGCAGCACCTCGACGCCTCCTTCCTGACCAGCGAGTATGGTGGAGAGATAGATTGGATCTACAACACGACGGCGTGGTGTATATGGTGGAGAATTTCACTGCAGGCTTCGCCACAAACAATCGGGAGGAGAGAGGAAGGTAGCAAGGTCGCTAGGGCTTGGAGGAAGGTGTGTGTAGGGGAGGCGCACCACCCTCTATATATAGAGGGCGGCCAGCCCTTGCCCTCCTCCCAGCCTATCTCTAGTTTAAACAATTTAAACTCTCCTTCTAGAAATCCTATCTCTAGTTTAAACGATTTAAACTCTCCTCTTCTAGAAATTCTATCCCGATTTAAACGAGTCAAATCTCTCTAGAATCTGGGCCCTATGGGGCCTTGTGCCCCGCCCAATGCGGCCAGGACACTCACTCATAGGCCCATGCCCCTCCCGGAAGGTGGGGCCATGTTGGTCCCTTCCGAAGGTTCTAGAAGCTTCCGACAATACCGATTAACCCGAACAATTCCGAACTCCAAAACTGCACCGCCTTATATGAATCTTATTCTCCTGACCATTCCGAACCTCTCGTGATATCCCGGATACCATCCGAGACTCGTAACAAAAATTCATAAACCAATTATCCGATCTATCCTAGCGTCAAGACACGTTATGTGTGACCTCTGGTTCGAGAATATGCGCACATGATCTTCTATCAATAATCAACAGGGTCTGGGCACCCATATTGACTCCCACACATTCATCGATGATCATATCGGATGAACCACGATGCGGATTCAATCAATCCCATATATATATTCCCTTCCTCGCGATATTTTACTTGCTCGAGATTCGATCGTCGGTATCGTCATACCTAGTTCAATCTCGCTCACGCAAGTACTTTACTCGTTCCTAATCCGATATCACTTTGTGATTAACTCCTTAACCACATGCTTGCAAGCGGTGTTGATATCGATTCACGAGTGGGCCCAAGTATATCTCTCCGACTTGGGAGGGACAAATTCCATCTCGATGCATACAACCCAATGATACTTTCCGATCACCGAGAGACACCTTTATGATCACCCTCTCATAGGATGACGTTTGATGACCTCAAAGCTTTCTTCCGATACCGTGAGTTGCATTATCTCATGGTCTAAGGAATACATTATTTGACATAGGAAAAGCTTCGCAAAGACGAACACGATGACACGATCTAATTGCTCGCTTTGTTTGGTCTATCCACCATATCATTCTCCCAATGATATGATCTCATTATCAATTGACAACTCATGTCTATGGTTAGGAAACCATAACCATCATTGATCAATGAGCTAGTCCATAGAGGCGCATTAGGGACACGGTGTTGTTTACAAACCACACAAGTATTAAAGTTTCCGCTAATACAATTCTAGCATGGAATATAAACTTTATCATGAACAAGAATTATAATAATAACATATTTATTATTGCCTCTAGGGCATAATTCCAACAGTCTCCCACTTGCACTAGAGTCAATAATCTAGTTTACATTTGGCAACAATCTCACACCCATGGCAATCGAGGTGTTGATCATGTTTTACACGGAAGAGGTTTAGTCGGTGGATCTGCGACATTCAGATCCGTATGTACTTTGCTAATCTTCGATCTCCATCTCGCTATATAATCCCGGATTATATGAAACTTTGCGGTTGATATGCTTGGTCTTTGGATGATATCTTGGTTCCTTAGCGAGTGTTATGGCGCCAGTGTTGTCACACAATATCTCCAAGGGTCCAATGCACTTGGAACCACGCCAAGCTCGATGATGAAGTTTCGATCCAAACTCCTTCACTTGACGCTTGCAGCAGCCATGTATTCCGCTTCATCAGAGATACCGCGATCACGCTTTGCTTGCGACTTCTCCACTCACAGCTCCTCCATTCAAAATATACACGTATCCCGTCGAGATTTAGAATCATCCTTGTCGGTGTCGAAACTAGCGTCGACGTAACCTTTACGACAAGTCGTTCATCACCCCATAGACTAAGAACATTTCTTTAGTCCTATTTAGGTACTTTAGGATGTTCTTCACGCTGTCCAAAGTGTTCCACTCTGGATCACTTTGATATCTCGTCAAACTAAGAGCATTGGACACATCCGGTCTAGTACACAGATGGCATACATGATGGAACCTATGGCCGAGGCATAAGGCACTTTGCTCATAGCTTCCCTATCATTTACCGTAGGACACTAAGCCTTGCTCAATATCTTACCCGACAACATAGGCACAACCTTTCTTTGCCTTATCCATTCTCGAACCTTTTCGTAACTTTGTCTAGGTATGTACTCGCTTAAAGCTATCAGGCGTCTTTGTCTATCTCTATAGATCTTGATGCCCAATATATAAGCAGCTTCACCTAGGTCTTTCATTGAAAAACACTTGTTCAAATAACTCTTCACATTGTTAAGCATGTTGATGTCATTTCCGATAATCAATATGTCATCCACATACAGTACCAGAAACGTCACCGAGCTCCCACTCACTTTCTTGTAGAGGCAAGCTTCGTAACAATTTGGAACAAATCCAAAGCTCTTGATCACTTGATCAAAACGAAGGTTCCAACTCCGAGATGCTTGCTTCAGTCCATAAATGGAACGCTGAAGTTTGCATACTTTACTAGCATCCTTAGGATCGACAAAACCTTCGGGTTGCATCATATACAACTCTTCATCAATGTTCCCATTGAGGAAAGCAGTCTTGACATCCATCTGCCATATTTCATAATCATGAAACGCAGCAATTGCTAATAAAATCCGAATGGACTTAAACATCGCTACGGGAGAGAAAGTCTCATCGTAGTCAACACCTTGAACTTGTCGAAAACCTTTTCCGCAAGCCGTGCTTTATAGACGGTAACATTACCATCCGCTCCGCTTTCTTCTTGAAAATCCATTTGCACTCAACGGCCTTTCGGTCGCTAGGAGGGTCCACCAAAGTCCATACTTGGTTTTCGCTCATGGATCCCAATGGATTTCATGGCTTCCAGCCATTTCTCGTAGTCCGGCTCATCATCGCTTCCTCTTAGTTCGTAGGTTCACCGCCTTCTACCAACAAGACAGTCAAGACAGGTTGTCGTACCACTCGTGAGGGGCACGCGACCTTGTCGACCGCGACGCTCAAAGAGCAAGATCGTCAAGCTTCATGATCCATGTCATTAGCTTCCTCTATTGTTGGTGCAGCGGCACCTTGAACAATTTCAGGTGTTGTGCTACTCTCAATTCAAGAGAAGGTTCAATAACCTCGTCTAGCTCTACTTTCCTCCCACTCACTTCTTTCGAGAGAAACTCCTTCTCAAGAAAGTAACCGCTTTCATAAACACTTTGCCTTCGGTTCTGCGGATAGAAGGTATACCCAATAGTTTCCTTAGGGTATCCTATGAAGACGCATTTCTCCGCTTTGGGTTCGAGCTTGTCCGCATCAACTTCTTGACGTAAGCTTCAGATCCCCAAACTTTAAGAAACGACAACTTAAGTTTAGCACCAAACCACAGTTCATACGGTGTCGTCTCAACGGATTTAGATGGAGCCCTATTTAAAGTGAATGCAGTTTCTAATGCATAACCCCAAAATGATAACGGCAAATCAAGAAGAGACATCATTGATCGGACCATATCTAATAGGGTTCGATTCCGGCTCGAACACACCATTGCGCTGTGGTGTTCCGTGGCGTGAGTTGTGAAACGATTCCACTTGCTTTAAGATGCGTGAGAAAATCATAACTCAAATATTCACCTCCATCGGATCGCATAAACTTAATCTTCTCATACGATGGTTCTCCACTTCATTCGAAATTCCTTGAACTTGTCAAATGTTTCAGATTTATGTTTCATTAAATAGATATACCCATATCTACTTAAGTCATCGGTAAAAGTGAGGAAATAGCGATATCCACCTCGGCGTCAAACACTCATCGGTCCGCATACATCGGTATGTATGATTTCCAACAAGTCCGTTGCTCGCTCCATCATACCGAGAACGGGTTTTGATCATCTTGCCCATGAGGCATGGTTCGCATGTGTCAAATGATTCAAAATCAAGAGACTCCAAAGTCCATCGAATGGAGTTTCTTCATGCGCTTTACTCAATATGACCTAGACGACAAAGGCCACAAATAAGTAGTATTATCACTATCTACTTTGCATCTCTTAGCCTCAATGTTATGGATGTGTGTTTCATCCCTTTCGAGATTTAGAAGAAATAAACCATTCACAAGAGGTGCATGACCATAAAATATGTTACTCATATAAATAGAAAAACCATTATTCTCCGATTTAAATGAATAACCGTTTTGCAATAAACACGATCCGAAATGATGTTCATGCTCAACGCAGTACATAATAACATTTATTAAGGTTTAAAACTAATCCCAAGGTAAAAATAAGGAGAGCATGCCGACGGCCATCACATCAACTCTTGATCCGCTAACGCCATCGTCACCTCATCCCTCGCAGTCCGCCGCTATTCCGTAGCTCTGCTTTGAGTTACAAATATTAGCAACCGAACCGATCAAATACCGTGCACTACAATGAGGGCTAGTAAGGAAAACATCAATAACATGTATATCAAATATACCTTTGATGGTGCCACCTTCTTGTCCGCTAAGTACTGGACAATATGCCCAAAGGACCATTGTCCTTGCAATAGAAGCACCTGGTCCGCTTAGGACCAGACTTGAGCTTCTTCTCAGCAGGAGCATTGCGCTTGCCGCCTTCTTGAAGGGCTTCTTTGCTCCTTACCTTTCTTAAAGGAGGGCTTGTTGACCATCAACACATGATTATCCTTCTTGATGTCCACTTCAGCCTTCAGACTTTGCGAAGAGCTCGGTGATCGTATCGATGGAACCAATCTAATTATGAGTCACTACTAAACTTTTGTAGCCGGAGGAGTGATTGCAGACCTGTCAATCTTGAGCTCCTCCGAATCGTGCATTCCAGCTTGCTCAAAGCGTTGAGTGTAGCCCGACATCTTTATGGCGTGCTCACTAACGGAACTCCCTTCCTCCATCTTGCGCTTAAAGAACTTCGTAGATCTCATATCTCTCGGGACGGGCTTGAGTCTCAAACATGGTTTCGGCTCACCTCGAGAATCTCAAAGGGCCCGGATAGGTTTCAAAACGATTTTGAAGCTCGGTTCCATAGCAAACAACATGGTGCTCTTAATCACACCATAATCATCTTTGCCGATCGATAGACTTTTCTCATCACCAGCTTGCAGGGGGGGTCACCTAACGCTTTTCCAAGGACATAGTCCTTTGTCCGCCAGATGTAATGATTCTTAGATTGCGGAACCAATTGGTGAAGTTAGACCCATTGTTTCTAAGCTTTTCCTTCTCAAAGAAAAACGTTGAAGTTGAAGTTGGACTTGGCCATGTGATCTACAGTATTGGCAAGTACAATTTAGACTATGTTCATGATAAATAGTTCAACTTAATCAAATTACTAGATGAACTCCCACTAAATTCAACATCCCTCAAGTTGTTTAGTGAACACGATCCAAATTCACCACATCTAATCCGATCATCACGAGAAGAGATGTGGTTTCAATGGTGGACAACAAAGTGTCGATCATATCACTCATATGACTCATGCTTAACCTTTCGGTTCTTGTGTTCCGAGGCCATGTATGTACATGCTAGGCTCGTCAAGTTAGACCCAAGTATTTCCGGTGCAGTAAAACTGGCTTGCACCCGTTGTATGTGAGCGAGAGTCTATAGCACCCGATCATCACGTGATGCTTGGACACGATTTAACTTTCGCAACGGTGCATACTTGGGGAGAACACAGTTTTTATCTTGATCTTTAAGTGAGGAATCATCTTATAATGCTACCGTCGCGATCTAAGCATAATAAGATACATAAAAGGATAAACATCACATGCATATAACTTTATGTGACATGGTATAGCCAATCTTCGCGAATGATCTCCATCTTGTGCGTCCGAGATGATCTCCATCACTCCACCATGATTGCCTCCACCACGAATAGCAACTACAACTATTGCTAACTACGTAGCGATAAAGTAAAGCTATTACATGGCGTATAAGAAGTTGACTCACAGGTCATACACAATTATAAATACAACCATATTCTCGCCGGTTGTGTACTCATCGACATGCAAGTCGTGAAACATTACAAAACATGATCATCGCATACAATATACACATCACATCTTGGGCCATACCACATCACGTAAAACACTCCCGCAAAACAAGTTAGACGCCTCTACTTTGTTGTTGCATGTTTTACGTGGCTTATGGGAGTAGATGCTAAGAACGATTCTTACCTACGGAAAGCCACAACGGTGATATTATGGTTGCCAAACTCCGTGTTAATCCCATGACAACTATAGTGAGAGAAACCGACATCCACCAAATGCATGTGTGGTACAAGCCACACGTCAAGTGCGGAGCCGGTCTCGCGAACGACGCCGTGTAAGGTTGGCTGGACCGCTTCAATCTCACTATCCCGGCCATAAGAAGAACACAAACAAGAGGCTTGCAACAGAAAACATCAACGCCCGCAACAACCGTGTTATGTTTCTACTCGTGAAACACATCTACGCATAGATCTAGCTCGATACCATCAAGGGTTTCGGCATAGTAAATCAAAATTTTCTACTGAGCGAACAGAGGGAAAGCCAAGATCTAATCTAGGAGATGCAAACAACGAGAGATTGGATTAGATCTTCATACCCTTGAAGATTCAAGACAGCGAACGCTCGGAACGTGGGTGATGTAGTCGCTCGCTTCTCCTCCTCGCGATCCGATCCGATCTAGAACCACAAGTGGCGGTGCCTCCGTGAGATGCACACGCAAAGACCTCGACGTCTCCTCCTTCCTCGGACCAGCGAGTATGGTGGAGAGATAGATTGGATCTACAACACGGCGTGGTGTATATGGTGGAGAATTTACTGCAGGCTTCGCCACAAACAATGGGAGGGAGAGGAAGGTAGCAAGGCTGCTAAGGCTTGGAGGAAGGTGTGTAGGGAGGGGCGACCACCCCTCTATATATAGAGGGGGGGCGGCCAGACCTTGCCCCTCCTCCAAGCCTATCTCTAGTTTAAACAATTTAAACTCTCCCTTCTAGAAATCCTATCTCTAGTTTAAACGATTTAAACTCTACCTCTTCTAGAAATTCTATCCCGAGATTTAAACGAGTCAAATCTCTCTAGAATCGGCTGGGCCCTATGGGGCCTTGTGCCCCTGGCCCAATGCGGCCAGGACACTCACTCATAGGCCCATGCCTCCTCCCGGAAGGTGGGGCCACGTTGGTCCCCTTCCGGAAGGTTCTAGAAGCTTCCGGTACAATACCGATTAACCCGGAACAATTCCGAACTCCAAAAACTGCACTGCCTTATATGAATCTTATTCTCCTGACCATTCCGAACCTCTCGTGATATCCCGGATCCCATCCAAGACTCAACAAAATTCATAAACCAATTATCCAATCTATCCTAGCGCCAAGACACGTTATGTGTGACCTCATGGTTCGAGAATATGCGTATATGATCTTCTATCAATAATCAACAATGGGTCCGCACCCATATTGACTCCACACATTCATCGATGATCATATCGGATGAACCACGATGCCGTGATTCAATCAATCCCATATATATATTCCCTTTGTCTCGCGATATTTTACTTGCTCGAGATTCGATCATCGGATCGCCATACCTAGTTCAATCTCGCTCACGAAGTACTTTACTCGTTCCGTAATCCGATATCACTTTGTGATTAACTCCTTAACCACATGCTTGCAAGCGGTGTTGATATCGATTACCGAGTGGGCCCGAAGTATATCTCTCCGACTTGGGAGGGACAAATTCCATCTCGATACATACAACCCAACAGATACTTTCCGATCACCTGAGAGACACCTTTATGATCACCCTCTCATAGGATGACGTTTGATGACCTCAAAGCTTTCTTCCGATACCAGGGAGTTGCATTATCTCATGGTCTAAGGAATACAATATTTGACATAGGAAAAGCTTCGCAAAGACGAACACGATTACACGATCTAATTGCTCTGCTTTGTTTGGGTCTATCCACCATATCATTCTCCCAATGATATGATCTCATTATCAATTGACAACTCATGTCTATGGTTAGGAAACCTTAACCATCATTGATCAATGAGCTAGTCCATAGAGGCGTACTAGGGACACGGTGTTGTTTACAAACCACACAAGTATTAAAGTTTCCGCTTAATACAATTCTAGCATGGAATATAAACTTTATCATGAACAAGAATTATAATAATAACATCTTTATTATTGCCTCTAGGGCATAATTCCAACATAGTGTCCTTGGGATATGACAACTTCTCTATTTCTTCTATTTTGGCACAATCCATTTTAATTCCTCTTACTCAAACACGGTGTCCAAGAACTACACTGTCACATCCCAAGATTTTCCAAATCTTGTAATGTGAAAATAAATTAATAAAATAAAACTTTGTTGATTTTCAGAACCAGAAGAAACTTTTTGAATTCAATTGGAACTTCAAACCCATTTGAATTAAAATAAACCTCAAGAGATTTAAAAAGATAAACATTTAATAAAAGGAAAATAAAAACATTTGGAAATACTATTTTGAAACAATTAAATGAAAAGATTTGTTTTCAAATGAAATAGAAGTTTTATAATTAAAGATTATTTAATAAAGGCCAATTTAAACCTTGACCAAACTTTGGGAATTAAAAACATTTAGTTTGAATAGAAATAACAAAGGTTTATTTAAAATAAAATAATAAGGAATTAATATCAAAATTTATTATGAAAGGTTTTACTACTTTAATTAAAACATCAAGACTTATTAAATTGTTTAAAATAGGTTTTCCAAGTATTTTATATTCTCTAATAAAACCTACTAAAGTGTTTTGGCTTTAATTTAGATTTCAAAATAAAAGTTTTAATAAAACAAATCCTATTGGATTTAATAATGAAAGTCTATTATAATAATTAATAAAAGGTTATTTTGTTTTAAAACAAATTTCCAAATATTATATATTTCCCAAATTAAACCTACTAATTTGATTTTATAAATATTTAGGTTTCAAATAAAGATTTTAATAATAAAATCAAACTCTAATTGATTTAATAACTAAGACCCATTTTATTTAATTATTAATGGTCCCTAAAGTAAAAGGATTATATTACTTTAAACAAGTTTTCAAAATATTCATTATAAAACCTCTTGATTGGGTTTTGAAAATATTTGAACTTTAAATGAAGTTTTATTAATTAAAACAAACCCTATTTTTAAATAACTAATGGTCCATTTATTTAATTAATAAATGGGACCTAAAAGATTTAAAATAATATTTTATTTTAGAATATGAATTAAGATGATAAATGAAACCAAAACTCATTACAATGGTTTGAATTATTTGAATGATTGTCTTGTTATTTGAGTTGTGAAATGAAATTCAAATCAGTAAATAAAATGGAAAAGGAAAATGTTAAAAAAAAAGAAACAACAGCAGCCCAACTACCCCAAATTAAAACAAGCCCACCAACCCCATTGAAAGAATTCGCTTCCAAAAAAACAACACCAACCTAACCCTAAGAAATGACAAGTGGACCATCCATCGTTTCCTTCTTCCTCGCGGACCCATACCGTTTTAAATCGGCACCCTCCTCTGCACACTCACCATACACCGGCGCATCCATCGTCGGCAGCGACAACCTCCAAGCACCGCGCCTTTCTCCGACGGTAATCCTCCTCTTATCTTGCATCCTCGACCATACGCCCTAATCGCCTCCGCTTGTCTTAGGGTCGCGCCTCGATCGCTGAGACATACCCTTGATTAGTCTGTGTTCTTCCCTCCAGATACATCCCAAACACTGTAAAAGCTCCGGCGCGCCAAATAAGCTCGGCGAGCAATTCCTGGCGCCTTCATCCACCGGTGGCAAGTTGAGCATCCTCGCTGAGACCCTCTCCTCCTTCCTCGTTTCAGTTTTCTAGCGCGCGCGTAAGCCAGCTTTCATGTCTCGCCGGCCCAACATTTACTTGATGCGATTCGATATTAGCCGTTAGATCAAGATCCTATGCACGCGATAGATCACTAAACTGAACCGCACGCTTGATCTGCACCGCACTTAAATCCTTCGGTCCACACCACGCGATCCAACCGAATCACATACCAATCACATGTTGAGTTAAAACAGATTTTGAATCAGATTTATTTGCAAACTTTGAACCTTTGTAACTTTTGAACCACACGTCCAAATTTGACAAATTTTATATCAAAAGATTCAGGAGAACAAGACCTAACCAACCCTACCCTTAGTTTTGAAAATAGTATCTGATTGCTTGTTTGAATTTGCAGATTCTTTTGTGTACTAACATTAGAAAAATCATTTAAAATGAATTTTGAGATCAAACCTTTGCCAATTGGTTTATTGTGACCCTGGAACCAACCCATAGTATTAAAAATGATTTTGGTGAAATTTAAAGTTGAATTATTTAACTTAGCCATTTTCTAGCCAAATAAACTCATTGATTTCATTATGGAAAGGTTTAAAGGAAGAAAACTTTGAGTAGATGGTTTGGACCAAACCAAAACACCAAGTTTTGCAATAGCAACTCATTTGGTGAACCCTATGGGCTAATGCCTTAGTAAAAATATTTCTACACCACATAAAAATAACACTTTGTTTTGAAAATGGTTTTTAAAGTGAAATCTTTTGCAAATGACTTGGCCACTTTAGGAGATGACCATTAGATGTACCCAAATGACTATGACCCACTAGGAACCACTTTTTCAAACAAAACAAAACTTGGCATGCTTGCATGCATATCTTTGACTTTGTTATTTATGTGTGTTGTTTTGCTTGATTGGTAGATTGAGTTTGTGCCTTGCTTGATTGATTTGTAGTGACTTGAAGTGTGTGATTGCTGCAAAAATCAAGAAGTGAACCTACACTCTACCAAAAAGGCAAGTGATGCTACATACTTTCTATCCTATTACTTTCACTATGCACTAGTGATTTTGTTAAGTAAAACTTGCATGGATTTTGCTAAAGTATAGATCTTGCTATAGGAAAACTTTGTAGATGAATCCTTAGTAGGATTTTCCTAAGTTAAGTATCCTATTACTACCAAGCTTAGCCTAGCTAATAGAAAACATGGGTGGAAAATATATTCACACTATGGAAAATATTCTAAGTCTGAAGACTTATGTTTTTGTTTAATAAAACAACTAAGTTAATAAATCACCTGGGTGGAATGGAAGGATTGGGTTATGTTGAGTGGTTCACAATGCCATGGACTTGGATTGTGTATCTCACTTGTGGAATGCCACCCAGGAAACAAAGGGATTTGAGATGTCAAGTGTTGAGAAGCTTCAAGTGCAACCACTTGGCAATATGGGCTCTGCCATGATCATATAGGTTGCAAGAACTTAGCCAAATGGACAGGTGGTAGTGTTTTGATAGGTTGAACGTCCATTTTGGTCTAAGGGAAGCTTTAAAGATTTTGTCTTGGGAAACCAAGTCTTGTGGGTAAAGTGCACCACCTGCAGAGTGTAAAACCTAAGTACTTAGCCATGTCCCAAGGACAATTTGAGCATCAAGACATGGAAGCAATCAAGAATCTCATCATTCCAATTTCTAAATAAAAACTTGTGGGTGAACAAGGGATTGTGTGTATTCTTCAATCTTTGATGGAAAGATGGCTTGAGACAAGGATCTTGAAATCTTAGATTGAAGAAAATTGTTTTGCCAAGCAAATCTTCAGTCTTTGATTGGTAGATGCCCTGAGTGGATCTCCAGTTTGATTAGTAGATGTCTTGGAAAGTTTTTGCCAAACAAAACTTAGTATTTACAAAATGATAAGAAAAATCTATTTTGAGCAATGCAAGCCTCAACTCCACTTAGCCAAATGCATATAGATGATAGACTCCACCATACTACTAAGAGTAGCACTTGCCAATACAATTCAAAAGTATTGACCCTTTGTGGCTGTAACTTGTATGTTGCAGGTTTGATTGTTTTAAGTGAAGATTGATTGTTTAGGATTACAAAGTCTACAACCAACATCTGCCTGTGGCATTTTGAAGATGATGGACTCATACCTATTGCTATTCCAATATAATGTAATAGCCTAATGAGCTAAGTTTGATGTAATAAAATTATGTTATTCCTGGTTATAAAGTTATAATATGACCTTTGTTTCTTGATATTACATCTTGGATGCTAGCTATTGATCCGAGGACTAGCATTGTAAACACAGGAGGACTCTACCTTATCGGTTGGGACTCTAACAGATGGTATCGAGCATTGTGTTGCCTGTAGGATTTGTAAACCCTAGGATTGGACAAAACCCTTAGAAAAATAGGAGTGATATTTTGTTCCAAAAACTTATTTACAAAAAACAATCTTGTAAACTCTTTCCTCAACCATTTTGGTTTCAACTCTACATCTCTTCTATTTTCAAACTTGATGGAAAAACCTACCCATGGCCAAAGACTACATCATGGGCAAAGACTTCTTCAACCTCATCAACTCTAATGACTTCAACATCTTCAGCATATTCACCAAGGAATTCCAACTTGGAAACTACTAAGGACCACAAGTTAGACAAGGAATTCTTACTCAAGATTTAGAGACTGAGGGAATGCAAAATAAGAAAGAGCCATCAATAACTTTGAAGTATTGTGACCAAGAGCTTTTCCCAAGGAAACCATGACCTCCTACAAGAAGAATCATGAAGGAAGGAAAGATCACAAGTGAACCATATAGATGGACCACCATATTTTAGCTAAGTCAAAACACACCAACTTATGTGGTGTAAAAAAAAAAAATATTTTGTTGCCCAAGTATATGCTTGAACTTTGTTTGAGTGAAATGTTTGGTTTATGATTGCATGCACATTGCTTGTGTGAATTGTGATATGTGTGATTAGAAATATCTCATTAGAAATATCTTGCCTATTCTAATCTCCCTTCAAACCCAAACAGATGACTACCCCAAAGGATTCCAAGGTTGATGACACCAACACCAACCAAGGAGAACTCATAGCAACCCAACATCAATTGAATCAATTGACAGCTCCTAGCCAACAATAGTAATGAAGATCCAGCATTACAAAGGTTTTAGAGGTCCCAATTGATGCTTAAGGTGACTAATCAAATGATTAGCATGGAAGAAAACTTACCTAGAAGAGAGTATGATAGCAAGGATGAAAAGAATGTCGTTCTAGATGGAGCCCAGCTTGCATTATTTGTGGAGACAAGGATCATACTTCCAAGGAGCATGAAGGACAATGCCCCAATTGTGATGAAGACCATCCTGAGAATGCCCTACCTCTCAAGCTACTTGCTATCTTTGTGAAGGAAGTGATCATACTCCTGCCTATGTCCTATTTATGCCATGGTAGAACAAAGGAAACAAGAAGGATCCAAGTCTACCAAAGGAAAGGACCACTACTACTTCCAAGCAAGACAACCCAATTCAAAGGATCAAGGAAAATCAAGAAGCCCAAGCAAGACATGAGCACAGTACAATGTCGTAAATGTAATGAAATGGGACACTACTCCAAAGGATGCCCGAAACATAAAGAATAAAGGAATTGACCAAGTGTGGTGTAACAACTGCAATGAACCAGGTCACTTTGTAGCAACTTGCCCAAAGGAACAACGCAAAGAACTCAAGGACATTAATTGTTTCAATCAAGAGAATCCGGGACACTATGCAAGGATGAAGAACAAGTTGAACAAGCCTATGGAGAAGCTCAATCTTGGTCCATGAGTCAAGCATAGGAATAAAGCAAAAGTTTAACATAGAGAAATTCCAGGACCCAAGAAGGCCAATATGTAATTTGTTTGAAAATTTTAAGGGTGGTAGTACCCTAGTTGTTTGAACTTGCTTGTAACCTCCTCCCAAATCTCGGGACGAGATTTATTTTAAGGTGGTAACTGTCACATCCCAAGATTTTCCAAATCTTGTAATGTGAAAATAAATTAATAAAATAAAACTTTGTTGATTTTAAGAAACTTTTGAATTCAATTGGAACTTCAAACCCATTTGAATTAAAATAAACCTCAAGAGATTTAAAAGATAAACATTTAATAAAAGGAAAATAAAAACATTTGGAAATACTATTTTGAAACAATTAAATGAAAAGATTTGTTTTCAAATGAAATAGAAGTTTTATAAATAAAGATTATTTAATAAAGGCCAATCTAAACCTTGACCAAACTTTGGGAATTAAAACATTTAGTTTGAATAGAAATAACAAAGGTTTATTTAAAATAAAATAATAAGGAATTAATATCAAAATTTATTATGAAAGGTTTTACTTTAATTAAAACATCAAGACTTATTAAATTGTTTAAAATAGGTTTTCCAAGTATTTTATATTCTCTAATAAAACCTACTAAAGTGTTTTGGCTTTAATTTAGATTTCAAAATAAAAGTTTTAATAAAACAAATCCTATTGGATTTAATAATGAAAGTCTATTATAATAATTAATAAAAGGTTATTTTGTTTTAAAACAAATTTCCAAATATTATATATTTCCCAAATTAAACCTACTAATTTGATTTTATAAATATTTAGGTTTCAAATAAAGATTTTAATAATAAAATCAAACTCTAATTGATTTAATAACTAAGACCCATTTTATTTAATTATTAATGGTCCCTAAAGTAAAAGGATTATATTACTTTAAAACAAGTTTTCAAAATATTCATTATAAAACCTACGATTGGGTTTTGAAAATATTTGAACTTTAAATGAAGTTTTTATTAATTAAAACAAACCCTATTTTATTAATAACTAATGGTCCATTTATTTAATTAATAAATGGGACCTAAAAGATTTAAAATAATATTTTATTTTAGAATATGAATTAAGATGATAAAAAAACTCATTACAATGGTTTGAATTATTTGAATGATTGTCTTGTTATTTGAGTTGTGAAATGAAATTCAAATCAAAATAAAATGGAAAAGGAAAATGTTCAGACAAAAAAAAAAAAAAACAACTACTGGCCAACAAGCCCACCAACCAAAGATCGCTTCCTAACCCGACAGAAATGACAAGTGGACCCTCCGCCTCCTTTTCTCACCCCACCATCCATCCTTCTTCCTCGCGACGACCACGCCTCCCTCCGCCACCTTAATTCCCCTGCGACCATACCGCTTTAAATCGGCACCTCTCCTCTCGCTTCCCTCATTCCTCCCAGACCGCCCCAGGCTACTCTAATTGTCTCTTGCACTGCCGCTCCCACGAGCCCTCTCGCAAATTCCGCCACGAGCACACGGGCACACTCACCATACACCGGCGCATCCATACGTGTCCGATCACTTTCATGCTGTGGTTACCACCCCATAGTGTCAAGAACGACAACCTCCAAGACCGCCTTTCTCCGACGAGCTCCTCCGTAATCCCGACCGCCTCCTCTTATCTTGCATACGCACGTCATCCCTCACCATACGCCTAATCGCATTCTCCGCTTGTCTTAGGGCGCCTATCCCCGTCCACGATCACCCGCAACTCCGGTGAGCTCGACGCCGACTCCTCGATCAATGAGACATACCCTTGATTAGTCTGTTCTAACACTGCAACCCTCCCCGTCGACGAGTAAAAGCTATAAGCTCCGAGCAATTCCCAGAAACCGTGGCCTTCATCCACCGGTGGCAAGTTGAGCATCCTCCCTCGTTACAACGAACGATGAGACCCTCCTCCTTCCTCGTTTCCGCCAGCTTCGATCGATTCGATATTAGCCGTTAGATCAAGATCCTATGCACGATAGATCACTAAACCGAACGATGCGTTTGATCCACTCCCACTTAAATCTGCGGTCCACACCACGCGATCCAACCGCAATCACAGTTGAGTTAAAACAGATTTTGAATCGATTTATTTGCAAACTTTGAACCTTTGTAACTTTTGAACCACACGTCCAAATTTGACAAATTTTATATCAAAAGATTCAGGAGAACAAGACCTAACCAACCCTACCCTTAGTTTTGAAAATAGTATCTGATTGCTTGTTTGAATTTGCAGATTCTTTTGTGTACTTGCTAACATTAGAAAAATCATTTAAAAATGAATTTTGAGATCAAACCTTTGCCAATTGGTTTATTGTGACCCTACTGACCCTAGGAACCAACCCATAGTATTAAAAATGATTTTGGTGAAATTTAAAGTTGAATTATTTAACTTAGCCATTTTCTAGCCAAATAAACTCATTGATTTCATTATGGAAAGGTTTAAAGGAAGAAAACTTTGAGTAGATGGTTTGGACCAAACCTACTGACCCAAAAACACCAAGTTTTGCAATAGCAACTCATTTGGTGAACCCTATGGGCTAATGCCTTAGTAAAAATATTTCTACACCACATAAAAATAACACTTTGTTTTGAAAATGGTTTTTAAAGTGAAATCTTTTGCAAATGACTTGGCCACTTTAGGAGATGACCATTAGATGTACCCAAATGACTATGACCCACTAGGAACCACTTTTTCAAACAAAACAAAACTTGGCATGCTTGCATGCATATCTTTGACTTTGTTATTTATGTGTGTTGTTTTGCTTGATTGGTAGATTGAGTTTGTGCCTTGCTTGATTGATTTGTAGTGACTTGAAGTGTGTGATTGCTGCAAAAATCAAGAAGTGAACCTACACTCTACCAAAAAGGCAAGTGATGCTACATACTTTCTATCCTATTACTTTCACTATGCACTAGTGATTTTGTTAAGTAAAACTTGCATGGATTTTGCTAAAGTATAGATCTTGCTATAGGAAAACTTTGTAGATGAATCCTTAGTAGGATTTTCCTAAGTTAAGTATCCTATTACTACCAAGCTTAGCCTAGCTAATAGAAAACATGGGTGGAAAATATATTCACACTATGGAAAATATTCTAAGTCTGAAGACTTATGTTTTGTTTAATAAAACAACTAAGTTAATAAATCACCGGGTGGAATGGAAGGATTGGGTTATGTTGAGTGGTTCACAATGCCATGGACTTGGATTGTGTATCTCACTTGTGGAATGCCACCCAGAAACAAAGGATTTGAGATGTCAAGTGTTGAGAAGCTTCAAGTGCAACCACTTGGCAATATGGGCTCGCCATGATCATATAGGTTGCAAGAACTTAGCCAAATGGAGGTGGTAGTTTTGATAGGTTGGAACGTCCATTTTGGTCTAAGGGAAGGCTTCAAAGATTTTGTCTTGGGAAACCAAGTCTTGTGGGTAAAGTGCACCACCTCTGCAGAGTGTAAACCTAAGTACTTAGCCATGTCCCTGGTAAAGGACAATTTGAGCATCAAGACATGGAAGCAATCAAGAATCTCATCATTCCAATTTCTAAATAAAACTTGTGGGTGAACAAGGATTGTGTGTATTCTTCAATCTTTGATGGAAAGATGGCTTGAGACAAGGATCTTGAAATCTTAGATTGAAGAAAATTGTTTTGCCAAGCAAATCTTTGATTGGTAGATGCCCGAGTGGATCTCCGCCTTTGATTAGTAGATGTCTTGGAAAGTTTTGCCAAACAAAACTTAGTATTTACAAAATGATAAGAAAAATCTATTTTGAGCAATGCAAGCCTCAACTCCACTTAGCCAAATGCATATAGATGATAGACTCCACCATACTACTAAGAGTATCACTTGCCAATACAATTCAAATGTATTGACCCTTTGTAACTTGTATGTTGCAGGTTTGATTGTTTTAAGTGAAGATTGATTGTTTAGGATTACAAAGTCTACAACCAACATCTGCCTGTGGCATTTTGAAGATGATGGACTCATACCTATTGTTATTCCGCTGCAATATAATGTAATAGCCTAATGAGCTAAGTTTGATGTAATAAAATTATGTTATTCCTGGTTATAAAGTTATAATATGACCTTTGTTTCTTGATATTACATCTTACTGTGGATGCTAGCTATTGATCCAGGGACTAGCATTGTAAAACACAGGAGGACTCTACCTTATCAGGTTGGGACTCTAACATACACCTTTTGTAGCCATGAAGTGACACTTATCCTAGTTTAATACCAAGTGTTAGTGCTCACACCATTGCAGAAATTTATTAAGGTTGAACAAGCAATTATCAAAAGAGTTTTATTTTTGTTGAAAAAGGCCTAAAATAGGTGCATCCATATATCTATGAAAATATACCCGTAATGATTTGTCCTAAGGCAGTTTTAATGTGCAAACAAAGTATTCACTAATAAACAAAAGTCCAACCATTGCTTAAGGTTCCAGGGTTCCTGATCAAGAACCCCCTAATGCAACTCAAAGTCTCAGGACACGATTTCTGTTATTCGTCCCTTCCTACTCTCTTCATTATGCTATGGTGCAGCCCTATGAGCCCATAAAGGTGAAGTAAAATCCAGTCAACATTCACATATTACCATCATAGTACCACATAAAAGATTAAAACTTGACCAAACACTCATTGCATACTATATAGAAATCATAGCCAATTCATCCTATGCCCCCAAGAACATGGGGAACTACTCACTGGTGAAACATGGCGCGGATTAGTGGCATATGAATTACAACACAATATGAAAGTATAACATCACCATAAAATAATGACAAGTTGCCAAGTACAAGAATGCACACAACACTTAAACAACATTTTAGGGTTTAATCTACCACAAACTATGAGGGGTATGAAGTTGATCTAGAGATGGAGATGGTGCTGATAGTGGTGTTGAAGATGGTGTTGTAGACTGATATCCCACAAGTATAGGGGATCGTGTGTAGCCTTTTCGATAAGTAAAAGCGTCAAACCCAACGAGGAGCTAAAGGTAGGATAAATATTCTCTCAAGTTCTATCAACCACTGATACAACTCTACGTACACTAAACGTTTGCATTATCTAGGAAATAAAACTAGAGCAACAAAACGAGTACTAGAGAAAGCTTTGCAAGATAATAAATAACAAGAAAGTAAAGCTAGTTGTTGCAGCAATAAAATACACTAAACTAACAGAACCATGAGTGTGGAATAGTGGTGATAATTGTGGTGGCTTTGTCCAAGTTTAATTGGCGAATAAATCAAGTTCATTGTCTTCGATGCAATTTTCTATGTGAGAGAGGCTAAATATACACGCGCTTCACTACTTGGAATTACATGTACTATATGATTGGATTGTTAGCAAACATCCGTAACTACTAACAAAGCATTAAGGTTTCCCCAACCATAGTCTTAAGTTAATGGTCCTCTTACTCCCATACGTGCAACATTCTGGTTCGTGTCCTTAGGTTTATGTCACTCTGGCAGAAATTCCCCCTTCCTCTTACACATAATACAAACAACTATGATGTTTAATCCATGCGCACACAAATATAATGGACACCAAAGGACTATACAATATCAAGATACAACTCTAATGAACCAAAGACGTTCAACCATTCAATCTAAGAACAAAGAAACTACACAAACATGACATAGATCATAGGATTATAACTTATAGCATCAAACACCAGGTTTACATAGGATGGTACAGAGGAGTGTGGAGGATGAACCACTGCATACTAGGAGGATTAGGTGATGGAGATGGCGATGAAGATGGTGAAGAGGGCGGCGGAGGCGCCGGCGGTGGCGTGGTGGACTCCTTCCCTGCCACCGGTATCATGGGGGAGCACCGCCCCTTAGCCCCCTTACTTCATGGCTTCTTGGGAGCCCTCCCCCGTGGATATGAGATCCATGGGGTAGGCAAAAACATGGCTTTGGTGACTACAAATTCGTGGGTGGAGGTCCTCCCACGAATTAGTTTTCCTCCCTTTATATAGCTTCTTGGATTCCCGTGTCGCGAAATTGCCTACAACTTTGTTGTTGAATAGTTTTCCATTTGACGACGTTTTTGATCCGAAATGTGATCATCTTCAAAAAGAGTTCTAAGACAGATTTCTGGAAAATCCCAATTTGACTCCAACAAGGGTTCCACTTCTATTCTTTATAATTCCTACACATCAAAGTGTAAAACAAGAACATTGTGCACTTTTGCAACTATTAGTAGGTTAGTCCAAATAACTCATGAACTTTATATAAAAAGAAGTGTCAAAGCATAATAATAGCATAAAACCATCAAAAATTATAGATACGTTATGGATGTATCAACATTCCCAAGCTTAGTTCTTGCTCGTCCTCGAGTAGGTAAACGATAAAAACAATATAATTTTTAAGGTGACATGCACCATCATAATCTTGATCAAACCATTTGCAAAGCATGCATAGCTGGGATCAAAGTACTCTAAACATGAGCATGAAAGATATAGTTCTAACAATAAGACATAGCAACCAAGTTGCAACATGAAAAAGTTACAAACAAAGATTATGAATAACAATGCATTGAAAAATGTTTGTTTGTTTCACATAAAGAAAACATAATAAGAGTGATATTCATCTTGTCCCCTCATGGTATAGCAAATCATAAATGCATATGACACATTCAAAGTTCATAAGGGTGACTAGATATAAATAGTTCAAGAACAAGCAATATCAACCTTATGAATCAATCAACAAGTTTTGGGACAATGCACATAGAACTAAGAATGACAACTATGCTCTCTTAATTGGTGCCTAAGGATAGAAGGTGGAGACTTAATATAATAGTGAAAGAAAGGCACTTCAAATGGAAGTAGGGATTTCAAGTTTCATAAAGAGCTTCCAAAAATTATGGTACTTGTTAGCTTTCAGCTCTCATTGCGCCTATCATAAGCATCTTGAAGTGATTAAGGTTAAAGTGAACAAACATGGAGTATATGCTTGACAAAGTATAAGTTGGCAATCTCATGTCCCTTGAGTATGAAGGCCTCTCCTCATGCTACTCAACTTTATTCACCGGTAAGTTCTTCTCATAGTAAGTACATGTGTATCATAGATAACCTCCAACGGGGTACCGCTTTCCCAATGATACAGGAGTTATCCCATATCAAAATGACAAGGCAAGAAGACAGTGATCATCTCAGCAATCTTCTTATTTACCATGGGAAAATGGTGCTTTTTCTCTCTTTCCTCTTTTCTCATATTTTTTCTTTTTCTCAATCTCTATATCTTTTTATAAGAAGAATGTTTCATAGATTGCTCACTATGGTGATGCTGCAAGTTTCCACCATGATTAGGCATGGCTTAGGCTAGCGGCCCAGACGTTTCTCTAACACACATACATAACTCCATGGACTTACAAGCTCCCCTTTAATTTCACACTGACGACATCCATAAACAAAAGAGCATGATATCAACTGAGTAGATATTTACAGGTGTTGAAAGCGTTCTCCGTGACAGCACGGTTCTGCTAATCCCAACTTATAAATGCAAGCATATACAACATAGATGACACAATGGTTCAAGTTTATTAGGGGCAAGAAAAATAAAGTGTGCCATCAATTTTTTGAGAGCTTTAATCACTAATTTTCACATAACAAAATGACTTTTTAATTGGAAGATAGATAAAACAAGAATATACTTGGAATGGTGTAACACACCATGGATAGGATTTATAGTGGACACTTTGGAATAACTTGGTTTCTTGGGAGTTGGATGCATAAGTAGAGCTTACTCAATACAAGTGAAGGCTAGCAAAAGACTGGGAGCGACCAACTAAGAGAGCAATAATGGCCATATCATGCAGAGCGACAAAACATTACTAATCAAAGCATAAAGTGGTACCACAAGTCAAAAACTAAATGATCATAGAGGCTATGGTGACTGGTTCATAGATATAACATGGTGTGAGCATGTGCCAAGTCAACCCAACAAAGCATCAAAGGATAATACCACAATATTATGCTTTTGTATGCTAAAAAAACGCATGATTCTTTCAAGGCACATTAAGCAATCCAATTGTTTGGAACAAGTCATGTTACAACAATAACCACTAAGCATAGGGTCAAAACAACATCGAACATGACATGATAAGGTCTAGGCCACAGTCAAAACAAACTCCTTTTGTACCACTTATAAGCATGAAGCTTCCTACTCTTTTCCAACCCAATCACCTTATTTGAAACAACACAGCGAAAACGGGGGTCCAACCACTTTTCAAGCAAACTAAGCAAACAAAAACCAAAAACGAAAACTAAGACGCTCCAAGAACAACACAACATTGCATGAAACAATAAAAACGAAGTGTCTAGAAAGACCTGAGATTTTTATTGATGAAGAAGGGAATGCCTTGGACATCCCCATGCTTTGACGCTTGTACCTCTTGAATATTTCTTGGGGTGGCACGGGGTGGCATCCCCAAGCTTGAGCTTTTGTCCACTCTTCATCTCATTACATCATTCTTTCCTTACACCTAAAATTTTTCCTTCATACAAAACTTCACACAATATTCATTAGCAAGATTAGTGCATTCAAAAGATAATAGACCTTTTGGTTTAGTTTCAAAATAGCAAAACTTTCACTAAAGACACAAGATACTATAGAAATTCCCAAAAACAACCCAACAAGGAATCAATAAGAAGCAAATGCAAATAATGGTAGAAATCTGTCAAAACAGACCAGCCGGTAGAAACCAATTTTTTCGAAGAACTTATATTGCTCAAATCAAAAAGTGTTGAACTAACGAAAGTTATCCAACAACCCGGGTAATTCATTCAGAAAATTACATATCAATCCGACTTACAGATATTTTTCAATATTTTACAGTGGAGCACAAAAATCTGTTTTGGGACAATAACTCCCCAAATCTTACTTCCCTCTCATTAGAGGTTATTCTTGGCACAAAAAAATAAAAAGAATAAGGAGAGGTTATTATAGAAGTAATAACTTCCAAGACTCGAGAAAACTATTGGGTTATCTCCCAAAAAGTACTTTTCTTTAACGCCTTTAAGTTAGGCACAAGAAGCAAGATTCAAGTATTTTCAAATAAAGAAGCATTAAGAGAAACTTTTGTTTTAATAGGAGAGGAAAAGGTATTATATACCTTTCTTGAATGGGAATTGATATTTAGTGGCACCTTCCTTCAGTTGAAAACCTTACATGGGAAGATTTGTTTTGGTTTGATAGGCATGAACACAAATGTTGAAGGTCGACCCCCACTTAACCATTACTCATCTTTCCAATCACTTTCCTTTTTAAAAACGTTTTTAGGTAACAAGTACAAATAATTTTTTTGTAATTCGCAATCCCTATCCATACTAATATAGAGACCAACTTAAAACTGAATGTAAAAACTACTTAGAGATAAAGCAAACAAGTGCACACAAGAATATTCACCCACACGCTATTGCTCTCAGCAACGGGCCTTTAAAAGGTCTTGATATCCCACAAGTATAGGGGATCGTGTGTAGCCTTTTTGATAAGTAAGAGTGTCGAACCCAACGAGGAGCTAAAGGTAGGATAAATATTCTCTCAACTTCTATCAACCACTGATATAACTCTACGCACACTAAACGTTTGCATTATCTAGGAAATAAAACTAGAGCAACAAAACGAGTACTAGAGAAATCTTTCCAAGATAATAAATAATAAGAAAGTAAAGCTAATTGCTGCAGCAATAAAATACATTAAACTAACAGAACCATGAGTGTGGAATAGTGGTGATAATTGTGGTGGCTTTATCCAAGTTTAATTGGCGAATAAATCGGGTTCATTGTCTTCGATGCAATTTTCTATGTGAGAGAGGCTAAATATACATGCGCTTTACTACTTGGAATTACATGTATTATATGATTGGATTGTTAGCAAACATCCGTAACTACTAACAAAGCATTAAGGTTTCTCCAACCATAGCCTTAAGTTAATGGTCCTTTTACTCCCATATGTGCAACGTTCTGATTCGTGTCCTTATGTTTCTGTCACTCCGGCAGAACTTCCTCCTTCCTCTTACACATACTACAAACCCTATGATGTTTAATCCATGCGTGCACAAATATAATGGACACCAAAGGACTGTACCATATCAATATACAACTCTAGTGAACCAAAGACATTTAACCATTCAATCTAAGAACAAAGAAACTACACAAACATGACATAGATCATAGGATTATAACTTATATCATCAAACATCATGTTTACATAGGATGGTACAGAGGTGTGTGGAGGATGAACCACTGCATACTACGAGGATTAGGTGATGAAGATGGCGGTGAAGATGGTGAATAGGGTGGCGGCGGCGCCGGCGGCGGCGGCGTGGGGGACTCCTTCCCCGCCACCGGTATCGTGGGGGAGCACCGCCCCTTAGCCCCTTCCTTCATGGATTATTGAGAGCCCTCTCGTCCCCATGGAGATGAGATCCACGGGGAGGCAAAAACATGGCTTTGGTGGCTGCAAATTCGTGGGTGGAGGTCCTCCCACGAATTAGTTTTCCTCCCTTTATATAGCTTCTCGGATTCCCGATACCCCATCTTGGGCTGCAGTAAATCGGGCCTAGAGGGCCCGTACGGACTGGGAATCAGCTAAATTTTATATCCAGAACGGTTGTCGCGAAATTTTATACAACTTTGTAGTTGAAGATTTTTCTGTTTGACGGCGTCTTCGAACCGAAACGTAACCATCTTTAAAAAGAGTTCTAAGACAGATTTCTGGAAAATCCCAATTTGACTCCAACAAGGGTTCCACTTGTATTCTTGATAATTCCTACACATCAAAGTGTAAAACAAGAAAATTATGCACTTTTGCAACTATTATCATGTTAATCCAAATAACTCATGAACTTTATATAAAAAGAAGTGCCAAAGCATAATAATAGCATAAAATCATCAAAAATTATAGATACGTTATGGACGTAACATAGACACCCCTACGCCAAGGAGGATTTGGTGAAGACGATGGTGGCAATTTCCCTTCGGCGGCAGCGGGACAATATGATCTGCCCTCTCCCGGGGTGGAAGAATACTCGCCTTCACCTTAGAAAATATGGTGTAGGATTTTCTCGTGAGACGGAAGTGTATGTAAAAAGGGAGAGTTGGGAGATGCTCGAGGTACAAATGGGCCAAAGCTATCTTTGATTTGTGATATGCAGGAAATCACACTTTTATTGAGAAATCTGGAGTCATAAATGAAGATTTTGAGAAAGTTTTGACAACCAAGTAATCCTGGAGTTAATCCAGGCGCCAGACATTGTGACGACCACTAGTACGGGTGGGGCCTGCCCATACAGGATGGCGATGGCTTTGTCTCATCAAACCCTACAACTTTCGTGAAGGCGCCTATATATTTTGAGGTTCCAGCCATTGTGCAGAGGGCCGCCATTTTCAGATTGCATCACAACACCACCAAAGGAGATCCACACCATATCATCCCTTTCATCCCCATCCTCTCCATTAGCCATAGCCATTATTTTATACTTGAGATATCCTTGTGATTTGGTGACCATTGTAAGAATTCAATCTAAGTATTTTGCACAATGTTTTATATCCTTGATCTTATTGTTATGAGTGAGTATTCCTCACGGGTTGCGGGTTGGGGAGAAACCTCACAGCTATTATGTGCATCTAATCTATAGGAGAATTGTGTATTGGTTTGAAAGAGGGATTTATATCTATTGTTTCTTTGTCTCTTGCCTCGATCTTTGGACTTGTAGGTACCCAAGACCCCCGAGATCGTTCAAGGCTTGAAGTGAGATACTTGACTAGCAGCGATCTCATAGGAAACCCAGTGACAAAAAGGGTTGTATGGTATTCGATTAGCGACCTATTCGGGATCACAACAATATCACCACTTATTGTTTTGATGTGTGTTTTACACTTAATAATTGTTTGTATCCCGGTGCTTTGTGGTGCACACGGTTGGATCAAAAGACTATTGCTTTGTCGGTGGCCTCTCAGGGGCTCTAGTATACTAGGATGTGTTACCCACAAACGATTATCTCTATTAGAACCCTACATATGACTATGCTTATTTTTATATTTTATCCCATATGATGTGCAACTGCATGTCGATATTCAACCCTGGCCTATCTACATCCATTGATTCAATCACAATATAAAGTAAACTAGATTGGTCCAATAAACAAAGGTAAAACAAAAAAACAAAGTCTAGTAGACGTGTCCTTATTTTCATTCCTATGAGTGTTGTTTCTCAAGGTTCGATTAAACCTAGGTCTACTAGGAAAACAGCTACTATACTGCATCCGTAATCTGGATCGAAGGTATCAACCATTTTTCCGGCGCTGTTGTCGGGGAATCAATTCGTTATCCCGGTGAGGTCACTAGAGACCTTGTTTTTAGATTTAATTTTTGTTTGTAGTTTATTTATTGTTATTAGTATACTTTCTTGTAATCTATTTGAAAACCAAAAAATAGTTAGTTGTTTATTTGTTTATCTTACTTTAAAAATACCGAAAATAAAAGAGTGATGGCTCCAAAGAAACATGGGGAGTATGCTTCTCCACTGATGATTTTATTCATGCACCTATTACTCAGCCCGCCGTTGATGCGGAAACATATGAGATAAAGCCTAACCTTTTGAGTTTGGTTCAGCAGAACCAATTTGGAGGCTCATCTTCTAAAGATTCGGGTTTGCACCTAAATACATTTACTAAAATTTATGACATGGTGCGTATTAAGTATGTTGATCCAAATGTTTTTAAATTAGGATTGTTTCCTTCCTCTCTTAGAGGAACGGCTAAGGAATGGTTGCTAGCTCTACCTAAGGGCACTATCTCATCTTGGGAGGAATCTACTAATCATTTTATGACTAAATTTCCCCACCAGCTAAAAACTATGCAACTAAGATCCAATATGACAAGTTTTATACAAGAAGACCGCAAGCCGCTAGCGCTTGCATGGGAAAGGATGAAAGAAGCCGTAATGAACTGTCCTAGTCATGGGATGGAAGAGTAGATTATATTACATTTATTTTATAATGGCCTTAACCCAATGTCTAAGTCTATGCTAGATACTACAGCAGGAGGAACAATCACGGGAAAGCAGGTGAGTGTTGCAAATAAATTACTTGATGATATGCAAAACAACCATGCTCAATGAAATGTGAAAAGAACCTCAAAAGGGTGAATTAAATCATCGAGGTAAACAATGAAGAGCTTACTACAAAGGTCGATGGGTTACTTAATATAGTAAAGGGTAAGGAAGATACCCAATTTAATGCTATCACTGGCAATGTCAATGATGTTAATTTTATAGCTCGTAGTCATTATAAACATGCATCGAAAAATCAAAACTTTGCTTCTAATGTTCAAAAACATTATTCTAATCCTGCAGGAGCTCCTTATAATAACTATGATAATCATAATAGAGCATATCATGGCAATCTCTCGTTTGAATATACTATTAGAAATTTTATGCAAGCTCAAAACAAGCAAAATAATATGCTTATTAAAATCACGGAGAACCATGAGACTAGTATTGGTAAATTATCTAATTAAGCCATTTTAATTAGAAATGATGTGCACGCTCTACAGGAAAGGACAAAGACCATGGAGGCTCAATTGGGCAAGGTATCCAAGAGCCAAGCCCGAGCCAAATCCGGTGGAAGACCTCAAGATGATAAGGGTTAAAAATAATAAAGACAAGACTGAAGAGCTAGATTATAGCAACGCACCAACACCTGAATATACTATGGAAGATCTATTAAAGATGATCACCGCGAAGAATCCCGATATTGAAAAAGGTAATGATGCTACCTATAAACAATTCATTCAACAAGTAGTATATAAAGTTAGAGAGTTAGAAATAGAGTATAAAAGACTAGCTGATAAAATATTTGAGCCCTCTATTAAAATTAAGGTTGGGGTTAATGAGATATCTGCACTTTGTGATCTTGGTGCAAGCGTATCAACGATTTCCAAGAGCTTATTTGATAAATTAAACTTGGGTCCATTTACAACTACTGAAATGAGACTCCATCTAGCTGATTAAACCTATAAACAAGTTGTTGGGATTGAAGAGAATATATTTTTGGAAATTAAAAGCAGTCCCACACTTATTGATCTTATTATAGTGGACATGCACGAAGATCCCATAGCACCTATAATTCTAGGTAGGCCATTCCTAATAACTATTAAAGCTTTAATTAATTTGCGTCAATGGAATGTGAGAATAGGACTACCATCTAGAGATCCTTTTATAGTCCACTTCCCTAGGAAGAAGAAGGTGAAGCCTAATAGTGTTGATGATGGTATAATCATGCTGAAAGCTAATTACTTTGTAGTGGGCGTTTCACTCACGAAACCTAAATGATCACCATCTAGGTCAAGATAATTAACCTTAACTAGAAGCGCTTCATGGAAGGCAACCCATGTGAAATAAAAGTTTTTATTCTTGTGTTAGTTTTGTTTAGTTTATTTTTGTTTTTAATAAAGAGTGTTTAAGAATACCTATGGCGAGAGGAGAACAAATTAAGGTAATCCTTGATTTTGTATTTTGGTAACACATGGCCTTAAGGTATTGCTGATTTTTACAAAGCCTATCTGTTGTTATTTTGCCTTTTGCTAAGATGTGTAAAGGCGCGCGAAGCTACTAATAAAATTCCTCAAGTTTTTGTAGCTTTCAGACCACATAACGACCACCGATACGGTGGGAGTGACCGTACCGCGCGACCGTACTGCATTACAACATTGAAAAATACAAATATCAATTTTTGCCGCAGGATACAGTAGTCATAATGACCATTGGTATGGTCGGAGCAGTAGTACCATCCACCCGTACTATATCCTCGTGAAAACATCAAATTTGAAGCAAAGTTACTGGCCACGTAACGACCAGTAGTACGGGCGCGTGCGAAAGTACCAAGCACCCGTACCGAGTGCATCGCTAGAGGGAAACATCGACCCCACGGTTTGTCACTCGGTACAGGTGGGCTTCGGCTGTACCACCCGACCGTACCACGTACTCGGCTGCCATATGACCCCAGGAAGAGGTAACCTAAAATTCCCAAAATACTATTCTCTTTCGTCTACCTCCAAACTCCAAACTACCTCCATTGGATATTCAGTTCTACTTGTTCTTTCATCGATTCCTCGCACCCAATCGATCTAAGTTATGTTTATCCTCCTATTCCCAACTTATTTACATCCAAACCTTGCTCAATCTTTCACCATTATCAATCTAGACTTAGGTCTTGTTCTTGAGCTAATCTTGATGTTGAGCATGTTTAGTTAATTTTTAGAGGAGATTCTTTTGTAACTGATATAGAGGATCTTATATGCTATGTCTCTGTTGGATCAAATTTTTTATTATCTTTATTTCTTATTTTTGTTATTAGATGAACACGATGAGTCATACACATGTGATGGCTATGGAACCATATGCATCTCCCATTGATACGCTAACCCCCAAGTCACTTGGTATCGAGTTTACCGAGCAGTTTCAGTTGAACCTTTTCAACCGTCTCAAGCTCCGAGAAATCAAGTCCACCAAGTGGGTGTGTCCCTTTACCCTAAACCTATCCGAGCTGATTTCAATTTGCTATGCAACAATGTTGGTTTGTATGATTTTGTCTTTCAGGATTGTGCCACGTAACGCTGCTTGACGCTTGAGTTCCTCACCACTATGATGCAATTAGTGACATCTCACTACTGTCCCGAGGAGCAAATTCCTTGAGTTGATCGCATTAACTTACCCCTTATGAACTGTGAGTACTCCTTGACACCCAGCCAATGGGCTCATTCCTTTGGGTTTTCCAACAATACCACCGACATACACTCCACCACTTTTGTTTTGAATCCTACACCCTTGGATTAATTTAATAGAATGAGATTGTGTGGAAACACAACCAAGGGAAATCAAATTATGCATCATGTTATTCGTTAATTATTTTATGTTATTGATAACACCGTGCAGACACGTGATGAGTTTACTAGAGTCAATGAGGAGGACATGATGATCCTCGCTAAAGCTACAATTCCTAACTATAACTTGATGCCAAATTCGGGCGCACTTCTTTTGTTTTATCTTCATCATCAGGGACTTGAATTTCGTGGTCCCATATGCAGAGGAGGAGTAAAAACCATGATTGCATGGGCACTCCAAGTCAACCTAGGTAGCATCCCATCGTTTTCTGGAAATCGCCATCTTGGTTTTTCTACCCTTAGAGCTTGTGGTATGATTTTTAAAATCAATGGTAGATATTTCTTCGATATACCTGGAGCAGATCACTTGATCTTTGCTCCTTTTCCTAGTGGTCGCTTCTCTATCGAGGAGGACATTTGCGTTATGACGTGCAGGTTGAGGCAAGTCTACCACAGCAAGAAGTACCCGTGGATGAAGAAGAAGAAGATGAAGGAGTGGAACAAGAAGGGCCCGAACAATATGTGCATCCACCAAACTTATACACCACCTATGATGATATCTATGCTCTCGAAGAAAATATCCAAAACATGAACAACCTCTCCATCAACCTTTGAGATGTTACTGCCAACCTCGCCACTTAGTTCCATGATTGGAGCAGCCATTGGAACGTGGGCAGCTATCCACCACCTCGATGAGCAACAAAAGGGCTTGCAAAAGCCTAATCTTGGGGATGTGTCCCTCGACAATTTTATTTGTGTAATAATGAGGTTGTACTCCATCTCCTTGTGAGCTTTGAAACACTCATGTTTGTTTGTTCCAACACTTTGCTTTTTCTTTCTTTTTTTAGTTTGCTTTTGTTTTTTGTTTACTTTAGTTTTTGTTTTTTTTTTGTTTTCTTAGTGACTTGCTTGGTCGCAAATTCTTTTCTATTCTTTAATCCCTACCCTCAAAAATATAAAAATATTTTCCCTTCTCCTTTTTTGTTGAAGTGGATATTGTACCTTGCCTCTTTTCTTCAATTTTATTATGAGAGTGACTTTTCTTGAGTTTTGAAGGAACACATCCCTATAAGGAAGAGGATTATTAAGTCACTCATGAGAGGTATGTCCTATGTCTCCCACTTTTTGAAGTTTGAATTGTTTATCTTAGTTAGTGGATTTGTTAAGATGCTATGCTAGTGGGAATAATTCAAAATAGTTAGAGTAAAGCTTATTATTTGTATGAATGATTAGTTGGGGAAGTTTTTGCTCTAGTTCTTGTAGCTAACCGAGTCTTGCATTGAAAATAATTTTGCCAAACAAGTACAACAAGAAAAGTCTGAAATTTATATGACTTGTTTGATGAGTGATTGTCTTGAGAGTTTACCTTTGAAGATACTTAACTCCATAGACGTTTTGATAGACTTGACAACATTCTTGAACGGAGTTGTTTGATTGAAATGAAGTCTAGTGGCAATTTTGATTGTATCCCAAAGCTAACATTGTGGATCAAACCGTGATACTGTTTAAAAAGTTCTATGTTTCCCATGCACACCTTTGGATGCTAGCTTTTGAACGATCTATGGTATAACCACGGAATTTGGCTATGAGTTGATGACATGGGTGGCATAATTTTCACCGTATGGGCAAAATTATTCGTACTCTCGAAGGTTGTGCAAACCATTGTTTTAAAGCATCACTCAATGATCCTTGTTGATAAATATCCTTGCAAGAAAGAAGAAAAAAAAGATAAAGAGAAAAAGAAAAGATAAAATATGATGATCCACATAACAAGTCTTTGGCATGATCTCGTTACTACTTTATGAATTTTCTTGAGAAGTAATGATTGGAATAATAGTGTTTTTAATAGTCTTGATTTACCGATATGGGTGTCAATAAGACACTTCACTTTATGCTACTTAGGACATGAACTCTCTTACTCAATATTGTTATAATAAACATCCTAGTGTTTCTTGGCAAGCTGAGAGTTAACTAGAGGAATTGGATTGATTGTTACGCTTCTAGTTATTTATACTTATATTAAACTCTACTTTGATTGTCTTGAGTTATCGAAGCTTGTATAGTGTTCTTAGCATATCTCTAACTTTGATGAGCTTTTCAATATGGAAGAAGTTATGGATGCATATGGCTACCGACCGTAAGTTAATTCATATTCTCGTTTTTTCAAGTTTAAATGTTGAATTCCTTATAGTTCTTTTGTTTCTTATTGCTCGAGGGCGGTCAAGGTTTGAGCTTTGGGGATGTTGATGGCTCCAAAAAGCGCCATCTTTCTCCGTGTTTAAACATTGTTTTTCGTCAAACAATTGATATCAATCTCTCTTGATTTGCCACCAATTAATAATTATTGCAAAAACTCTCTTAGATTTGTGATGTGCAGGAAATCACAATTTTATTGCTAAATCTGGAGTCATAAATGAAGATTTTGAGGAAGTTTTGAGGACCAAGTAATACTGGAGTTAATCCCAGGCGCCAGACGCTGTGACAACCACTAGTACGGGCATGGCCCGCCTGTACAGGATGGCGACGGTTTCGTCTCGTTACACCCCACAACTTTCGTGAAGGCGCCTATATATTTTGAGGTCCCAGCCGCCGTGCAGAGGGCCGCCATTCCTAGATTGCATCACAACACCTCCAAAGGATATCCACACCATAGTTCATCCCTTCCATCCCCCATCCTCTCCATTATCCATAGAAATTACTCTATACTTGAGATATCCTTGTGATTCAGCAACCATTGTAAGAATATTTGATTTCAGTCTAAGTATTTTGCACAATGTTTTCTATCCTTGATCTTATTGTTATGAGTGAGTAGTCCTCACGAGCAGCGGGTTGGTAGAAACCTCGTAGCGATTATGTGCATTCTAATCTATGGGAGAATTGTGTATTGGTTTGTAAGAGGGATTTGTATCATTTGTTTCTTTGTATCTTGCCTCGATCTTTGGACTTGTAGGTACCCAAGACCACTGAGATCGATCAAGGCTTGATGTGAGATACTTGGCTAGCGGCAATCTCATAGGAAACTCAGTGAAAGGAAGGGATGAATGTTCTTCGCTTAGCGACCCATTCGGGATCACAACAACATTACCACTTAATGCTTTGATCCGTGTTTTATACTTAATAATGGTTTGTAGCCCGGTGCTTTGCAGTGCACTCAGTTGGATCAAAAGACTATTTCTATGCATGTGGCTGATGGTGGCTCAGTTGATTGTTGAGCTTCGTTGGGAGTCCCCAAGAGGAAGGTGTGATGAGCACAGCATCAAGTTTCCCTCAGTAAGAAACCAAGGTTATCGAACTAGTAGGAGGAAGGAAACGACTCAAAGGTGTTTCTAGCAACTTGGAAACCTGCACAACACAAACTCAAGACTTTGCCCCAACGAACAATGAGGTTATTAATCTCACCGGTTTGCTGAAAACAAAGGATTAACTATATGGTGTGGAAGGTAATAGTGGTTTGCAGAAAGTAAATAGTAACAGTGGAAGATGTATCAATGGTAAAGATTGGACCGGGGTCCGTAGTTCACTAGAGGTGTTCTCCTTAATATAAACAAAACATGGCATGCCGGGTAAACAAATTATAGCAGGGAAATTGACAGGACTGAGCAAGGCATAACAATGCAATACTAGACATTCATGATTCTATGAGATTTGATTGGGCAATACAAAAAGATACATAGACCGCCATCTAACTGCATCTATAACTAGTAATCCACCTTTAGGTTATCATCCAAACCCCTTCCAATATTAAGTTACAAGCAACAGATAACTGCTTTAAGCAAAGTGTGTAAGGTAAACAATCCACTTGTTCCATGAACAAGAGACTGTTGTTTTCCCCCTAGTAGCAACATCACATTTACAACCTTAGAGATTCTTGTCACTTCCCTTAGATTAAATAGAGGCATGAACCCACTATCGAGCATAAATACTCCCTCTTGGAGTTAGTAGCATCTACTCAGCCAAGATAGCTACTAGAAACAGAGAGCATGCAAGATCATAAACAACACAGACATGATAGAATCAATAAGACAAAACCATTAATCAATATGACATTGTAATCTCAATATCCATCAGATACCCGCAAACACAACATGCATGATTACAAATAGATGATCTTGATCATGAACGGAGCTCAAAAATCTAAACATGGTAGCACAAAGGAGGAGATACAACCATCTAGCTACTACATGGACCCGTAGTCCAAGGTGGAACTACTCACGCATCATACCAGAGGCTGGCATGGTGATGAAGAAGGCCTCTGGGATGATCTCCCCTCCGTCAGGGTGGCGGGAAGAGCTTCAGATCTCCCTCGATCTAGGGATGATGGTGGCGGTGGCTACAAACTGTTTCGTGGAAGATTGATCGGGTCCTTAGGGTTTTGGTATTGGGGGCTTCTTATAGGCGAAGAAGCGAGGCAGGCCCCCCACCCCCCCAGGCGCGGCTGGGCCAAGCCCGCATGGCCAGGGGGGTGGCCCCCTGGTGGCTCTCCTCTGTCTCGTATTCTGGCTCTGTGTTCCCCACGGTAAAATATTGACTTTGGCTTTTGTCCCATCCAATTCCGAGAATATTGATTTTCTGTCTTTTTGGAACCAAAAACAGAAGAAAGTAGGCAACTGGCACTGTGGCACCTTGTTAATAGGTTAGTCCAGAAAAACATATAAAAACACCTCAAAGTTTAGACAAAGCAATGCAAAGTAGATACTAAACAAGCATGGAGCATCAAAAATTATAGATACATTTACGACGAATCAAGCATCCCCAAGCTAAACTCTTGCTCGTCCTAGAGTAGGTAAGTCATAAAAATAATAATTTTTGAGGTGACATGCACCATCAAAATCAAGATCAAACCATTTGCAAGCATTAAAAGTTGGGATCAAAGAACTCTAAACATGAGCATGAAAGAAGAAGTTCTAACAGTAAGACAAAGTAACTATGCATGAAACATGAAAGGTTACAAACAAAGATTCATGAATAACATGCATTGAAAAACGTTTGTTTGTTTCACATATAGAAAACATAGCATAGTGGCATTCACCTTGCCCCTCATGGAATAGCAAATAGATGCATAAGACACCTTCAAAGTTCATAAGAGTGACTAGATACAAATAGTTCAAAACAAGCAATATCAACAATATGAATCAATCAATAAGTTTTGGGACAACGAACATATAACTAAGAATGGAAACTTTGCTATCTTAATTGGTGCCTAAGGATAGAAGGTGGAGACTCAATATAATGGTGGAAGAAAGGCCCTTCATAAAGAGAAGCAGGGATTTCAAGTCTCAAGAAGAGCTTCCAAAAATTATTTTACTTGTTAGCTTCTAGCCATCATTTCCCCTATCATAAGCATCTTGAAGTGATTAAGGTTAAAGTGAACAAATTATGGAGTATATGCTTGACAAAGTATAAGTTGGCAATCTCATGTCCCTTTAATATCAGGGCGCTCCTCATGCTACTCAAGTTTAGTTACTTGCAAGGTCTTGTCATAGTAAGTACATGTGTATCATAGAGAACCGCCAACGGGGTACCCCTTGCACATGATACAAGATCTATCCCATAATTAAAATGAAAAGACAATCAGACAATGAGCATCTCAGCAATCTTCTTATTTACCATGGGAAAAAGGTGCTTTTTATCTATTTCCTCTTTTCTCATTTTTTTCCTTTTCTCAATCTCTTTTTCTATCTCTTTTTTATAATAAGAATGCTTCATAGATTGCTCACTATGGTGATGCTACAAGTTTCTACCATGATTAGGCATGGCTTAGGCTAGCGGCCTAGGCGTTTCTCTAACACACATACATAACTCTGTGGACTTACAAGCTCCCCTTTCATTTCACACCGATGACATCCATAAACAAAAGAGCACGATATCAACTGTGTACAATGTATAAGTGCAATGTTGAAAGCATTCCCCATGACAGCATGGTTCTGCTAATTCCAACGTATAAGTGCAAGCATATACAACATAGATGACACAATGGTTAAAGTTTATTAGGAGCAAGAAAAATAAAGTGTGCCATCAAGTTCATGAGAGCTTTAATCACTAAGATTTCACATAACAAAATATTTTTTAATTGGAAGATAGATGAAAACAAGAATATACTTGGAATGGTGTAACACACCATGCATAGGAATTTATAGTGGACACTTTGGAATAACTAGGTTTTTTGGGAGTTGTATGCATGAGTAGAGCTTACTCATACAAGTGGAGGCTAGCAAAAGACTGGGAGCGACCAACTAAGAGAGCAATAATGTCCATAATCATGCAGAGTGACAAAACATAACTAATCAAAGCATAAAGTGGTAGTACAAGTCAAGGACTAAATGATCATAGAGGCTATGGTGACTGGTTCATAGTCATAACATGGTGTGAGCATGTGCCAAGTCAACCCAAACAAAGCATTAAAGGAGAATACCACAACACTATGCTTTTGTATGCTAAAACAACCCATGATTCCTTCAAGGCACATTAAGCAATCCTAATTGTTTGGAACAAGTCATGCTACAGCAATAATCACTAATCATAAGGTCAAAAAAACATCTAGCATGACATGATAAAGTCTAAGTCACAGTCAAAGCAAGCTCCTTCTAGCACTATTTAAGCAAGAACTTTCTACTCCTCTCCAACACCAATCAACTTATTTGAAACAACACAGTGAGATCAGGGGTCCAAACTACTTTATTAAAGAAAACTAAGCAAACAAAAACCAAAACAAAAACTAAGACGCTCCAAGAACAACAGAACAGTGCATGAAACAATAAAAACGAAGTGTCTAGAAAGACCTAAGATTTTTATTGATGAAGAAGGGGATTCGTTGGGCATCCCCAAGCTTTGACGCTTATACCTCTTGAATATTTCTTGGGGTGACATGGGGTGTCATCCCCAAGCTTGATCTTTTATCCATTCTTCATCTCATTACATCATTCTTACTCTACACCTGCAAATTTTCCTTCATACAAAACTTCACACAATCTTCATTAGCAACATTAGTGCATTCAAAGCATAATAGACCTTTTGTAACTACCTCGGTGAATTACGCTCCTAGATACAAGCCTGGATGAGCGGAAATGGTTGAAATAGTACGGTGGGGCCCAAAAGCCACTCACGGGTAGACCTTTCGGACGTCCCAACCATTTCCAGTCATCGGGACAAGTACAAGCGGCGAATCGGCAATCGGCAGCGAAGGATCAACTACATACACAAATGAGTATGTATGCAAGCCACCATACAATAGTACATCAGAGCCATTCCATCTAAAAAGAAAGGAAATATAGCAACGCCATACGGCAAGATTCAAATGACCTAGATAGATATAATAGTTTAGGATATTTCCTCATACATCACACATCAGAGTATCAGGCGGAAGCGGCAAACAAGGTCCGAGTACGGATAAGAAGCAAATCGGGATAAGATGCCCGTAAATAAGCACATCCAGATCCGACAGATCCCCATTCCGGAATCTCTACACCGAGCGATCGTTGCCCATCATCACCTCCTCCACCCAAAGATCCGCCCTGCGAGTGTACTGTTCATCGAACCAATAATTTATCGTGAGACCCTAAGGGTACTCAGCAAGTCTTTATGCCTCTAAAGGGGACACAACCTGGGGTGACGCAATTGCAGCGAAAGATAAACCCTAACAGTTCTATAGATAATCGCTAACCATCCGCCTAACCAAAGATAGACAGATGTCCGTGAATTAATGATAACGGTTATAATAGTAATATCCACAGATCCATCCTCCTCCTCGCTTACCAACGAGGAAGCGGACGAACAACCCCCATCCGTTGGCAGTTTTATTAACCATTCCATGAGTGTTGCACTATTTACTAGTCAATTACTTAGTCAAATTAAAAGCGGTACTTTAGTTATGCTTGTCTATGATCGGCTAACCTGCTCCAAGTCGTCCATAACCGCGGACACGGCTTTCAGAAAGTTTTACCCTGCAGGGGTGCACAAATAGCAACACACACTCGATCAACCTCGGAAAAACCAAATCAAAACCCAACGAGGCCTTCACGACAAAGCAATCACAGGATTCAGAATTATTTCAGGGGGCCACCCCATTAAGCTACCCGCAACGAAGTTAGTTGACTCCGAGACGGACTCAAGGTTTGCGTCAATGGCTGTAAACGACTGGGAACCCAAAAATGTGACTGGTCTTGTCGATACCGCGAAAACACTCCGCTTACCTAAACAGTACAGTGTGCTCCTCGCACAATCTTAAATAAAGCAGTAAACATGGCATAAGTACGGGATAGTAAATAAAACCTCAAACTAGTTTGTGGCCCCAAGAAATAAGACTGAATCAAGCTCTGGCTCAGGGGGGTCCCATAAGCCTCCCGGATGTGGATAGCGCGAATAAATCAAGGAACAGGAATCAAGTACTCGGGGTCCTACGGGACACAAGTGAGCAGGAAAAACCAAATAGCAGATATTGCCCACCGGTGCCACTTTCATTAGTTATCCCATTACTACTCAGATTAAGTTGTTTAGGTACCTCGTTATCCATCAGACTCTCACATACCCTACACATGTTGTTCTACGACTCGCATGGCTCAAACAACTCCTGTAGTAAAGGCTCATGGGATGGAGGAACAAGCTTGGTGGGGTTTAAAAGTAAAGGCTATGCAATACTTGGGATTCAGTTTAATGCAATCGTGACTCAGTGATGCAAGAATAAGATAGAGGAAATAGGTAATGTATGTATGCAAGCATGTGATAGTGCTTGCCTGGCAGCTCAGTTGAAGCGAGAGACGGATCTGGGTAGTGCTCCTGGTTCTCTTGATATATCCCCTGCTCAGTGTCTATTCGAAGAAGAACCAAACAAACAAGGGCCAACATAAATAAAGTGCACAAGCATAGGAATAAAATGCATCAAGCAAACAATCATGCGATGATGAATGATGCACAAGTTGCATGGCAATAATGTAGCATGGCATGGGTGAGGTGTAGATTACAAGAAATAACATTTTTATTGAGTTTTGGTCACATTTTATTGTCATATTAGTTGCTGTATACTATATATTTATATGATGCATGCTGCAATTGAAGTCATGGATAGCATAAATAGAAAGGTCTCGTCGAGCTGATCATTTTAGACATATCATTTGTTAAATTTGGAGTTATAAAACAAAAGTTATTAATTAATTAAGGTGAGGGGCATTTTGTTGTAATTTAATTCAACTTGAAATTTAAAGTGTTCAAATAATATTTTGAATGGCATATTTGAATTCCTCACATTTTTCTAATTCAAAAACATATTTTATTTGTATTATTTGGAATTATGAATTTAAATTTATTTTATAGTCAAAATTATTAAATAGGGTCAAAGTCAAAGGTTGACTAATTAAATTAATTCTGAAATTATTTGATTAAAGATTTGAATTAACATTCAAAAATAAAACATCTTTCATATTAAGTTTGAATTCAAAATCTAAACCATTTGAAAGTTATGATTTAATTCATATCTAAACAGATTAAAAACATTTGAATTTGAATTCAGAAAAGGTTCTGGACTTTTGTCACCCAGCCAGATTCTACACACAGCCACTGACCAGGTGGGCCAGGTGCTGACTGGGCTGAGGCGAGAGGGGGACACGTGGGCCGGTTTGGGGGACCGCGGGTTGAGAAGCCGAAAACCCAGGGGCTAAGCTGCAAAGGTACAGGTTGTCATGTCGAATCAACCGATCTGAAGTTTGATTGAATTCGGCCAGAGTTCGAACAAAGATGGCGACTAAACGGTGCGGAATTTGGAAACGCCCAAAAAACTAAAGTTGTAGAGGAAACCAAGGCCTACAACTTTGCTGTTCAAGGTTCTCCGGATGAGGTCTGGAACGACGGGCATCTGACGATGAATAAAGGTACTAGGAGGCGCGCGAGACTGACGGACGGACAGAAAAATAAAAGCAGCAAAGCAGTGACATCGTTCGAACTTCGGTGAACCATGGCGAAGAATCCTTCGGGAATTTGAACATGCCACCAGGATCAAAGTTGGGGAGGGAATCAGGGTCTACAATAGTTGTTCATGGGTTTTCTTACAAGGAGGGCCAGGTACCCCGGAAGAACACGATTTACAGAGGTGCCCGAAAAGTTTCTGCTGAAACTGTCGGGGACAGAGAAACTTCCTGAGGTTGCAGCGTACGTGCAGTCATCGTTCGGGAGGAAGAAACGCAGCGGTGGTGACGCCAATAAAGCGATGGAGTGAGGCGGGGAGATGGGGAAAAGAGAGGGGGTCCTTACCTCGCTCGATTCCCGTGGAAAACAGGAAAGGGGATGGCCGAAGGCGACATCGGCGGCAACAACAATGGTGGCTCGCCTCGGAGAACAGGAGCGACAGCGGGAAGTAGCCCCCCTGCGGCTACGGCTCCTTTTTGGCGAGTTGATGCTTCGCAAACGAGATGAAGCCGGCGGCACCACGGCTCCCTTCGGCATGCTTATTCCACTGGCAACAGAGAGACGGGGGTACAGAGCTGGTCTCGGTTGGCTTGCAGAGAGCGGAAGAAGAAGCAGCGGCGCTTCCAGGGAAAGAGGGAGGAAGATAAGGTCACACGACGCCTTGGGGAGGATAAGAAGAGGGGCAGGTGGTGGTGGAGTGTGACGAGGACAACGGCGGACGGACGGAGACCTGCTCCGTTTGGAGATCGACAGAGAGGCATAGCGGAGAAGAAGCAGGCAGGGCGGCACGTGTTCTCTGACCCCAAGCGGTATGGCGGAAGGAGGCACACCGGCCGGCCGGTAAGAGGTTAGGCTCGGGCAGAGGAGATAGTCATATGGCTGGGCCTAAGGTGGGTCACTGTGTTTGGTTCCCCCTTTTTATTTCTTTTGTTTATTAATTATTTGTTTGTTCTTTTTATTCTATTACAATTTTCAAACAGCTTATAAATTCAAATTCCTTTGAATTTTTTCTGAGTTTTGAATAGGGAGCTTGACTAAGAGGAGAGGCAAGGGGCAAAAGAGATGGAGGAGAAGGAGATGCCCACATACATGGTTTAAGAATTGTGCCAATTGGGGCATTTTACAAGAATATGAAGATATGGGGGTTTTGCAAATTAGATGAAATCATTTGTAAAATTAGGGAACCTTCACATGGATCCAAGGCTTGTAGAAAACAAAACAGAGGGAACGAGATGAGGTGGTTCTTGCATGGCCCATGCAAATAATAAATTCCATGTATTCATATTGTGAAAACAACATAAAATCACATGGCATTATTCCATGCATTCCCAAGAGGTGGAATAAGGCCAAGCAAAAAGGGACTAGCATTGGATCCACCCAACCCACATGAGCTAGGTAAACTCAAATAAATGCCAGCTCATATTAATTGGATGGTGGAATTATAAGGTGGTGAAGAAAAGGTGGTGGAGTTGAATAAAAGATATGCCCCCAACTCAACTTAGGCATTTAACAATATATCAAGAACCAAATACAATATCAAGATGCAAATACAATTTATAATGCATATGGGAGAAGAACCAACACAAACAGGGTTTTGTATGATGCTCAAATGCAAGGTGGCATGATGACATGAGCATGATATGATGATGATGCAACAATTATATGTAGGAAGTGGCCATTTATTACTAGATCCAGTAGCATTACAATTGTTAGACAAATGGGATGCTACAACTCTCCCCCACTAAACAGGAATCTCGCCCCGAGATTCTAGGAAGAAGAAGAAGACACAAAGAGAGTAGGATAGTTGGCACGGAGTTCATCTTCACGCTCCCAAGTGGCTTCATCAACAGAATGGTGCGACCACTGCACCTTGCAGAACTTGATGGACTTGTTGCGAGTCCTTCTTTCTGCGGTCTCAAGGATTTTTGTGGGGTGTTCTTGATAAGACAGGTCTTCCTGGAGATCGATTAGCTCATGATCCACGGTCCTGCCGGGATCTTTGAAGCACTTCTTGAGTTGTGAGATGTGGAAAACATCATGAACCTTGAGTTTTTCCGGAAGCTCAAGAGCATAAGCAACTTCTCCTCTTCTACCACGAATTTTGAATGGACCGATGTATCTAGGAGCCAGATTTCCTTTGATACCAAAGCGGTGTGTGCCTCTCATGGGAGTGACACGAAGGTAAACGAGATCACCAGGAGCAAACACCATGTCCGTGTGCTTCCTGTCATAATTGCTCTTCCGACGACTTTGAGCAATCTTCAGGTTCTCAAGAATGATATGCACCTTCTCCTCCGCTTGAGTTACAATGTCAGGGCCAAACCAAATCCTTTCTCCTGCACCTGACCAACCAATCGGAGTTCTGCATTTACGGCCATAGAGAGCCTCAAATGGTGCCATCTTCAGACTTTTCTGGAAGCTGTTGTTGTAAGAGAATTCAGCATAAGGAAGACATTCTTCCCACTTCATGCCAAAAGAGATGACGCAAGCACGAAGCATATCCTCCAGAATCTGATTGATCCTTTCAACTTGTCCTTGTGACTGAGGGTGGTAAGCTGTGCTAAAGTTCAACTTTGTTCCCAAAGCATTTTGGAAACTTTCCCAGAACTTGGAAGTGAAGATGCTCCCACGGTCTGAACTGATCTCAAGCGGAACCCCATACAGAGAGACAATTCTGTTGATATAGAGCTCAGCCAACTGAATTCCAGAAATTGTTTCTTTGACGGGGAAGAAGTGAGCCACTTTAGAAAGCATGTCGATGACAACAAAGATTGCATTGTTGCCCTTCTGCGACCTAGGAAAACCAGTGATGAAATCCATCTCTACTTTTTCCCATTTCCATTCCGGGGGTTTCAATGGCTGTAGAAGACCGAACGGTTTCTGATGGACAACTTTCACTCTGCGGCAGACATCACACTCCGAGACATACTTGGCACAATATTGTTTCAAACCAGGCCACCAATATTGTGTTTTCAAGTCCATGTACATCTTTGTGCTATGGATAGAAAGAACAGAATCGTGCGCCTCCTTGAGAACTTGCTCTCTCAAACCCGGGTAGTTTGGCACAAACATCCGGTGTTCAAAGAAAAGCGTGCCTTGATCATCGACGTGGAAGGACTCATACTTCGGAAGCTGAAGTTTGGAGATGATCTTTTTGGTGTGCGGATCACCAAGCTGACGAGAGCGAATCTTTTCTTCCAAGAGAGGAGTAGCCAGAAGGTTCAGGAGATGCCCTTGTTCCACAATTTCCAGGTTGAGCTGACGGAATTCCTCGCACAAGAGAGGCTGTTGTTCTTCCATCATGAGGTTGTTGACATAAGCTTTGCGGCTGAGAGCATCGGCCATGACATTAGCTTTGCCCGGAGTGTAGTTGATGGTCAAATCAAAATCATTGATTGCTTCAATCCATCTCCTCTGCCGAAGGTTGAGATCAGGCTGAGTGAAGATATACTTCAAACTCTTGTGGTCAGAAAAGATCTCACAACGGTTGCCAAGCAAGTAGTGCCTCCATAGATTCAAAGCAAAGACAACTGCTGCGAGCTCGAGGTCATGTGTGGGATAGTTGATCTCATGCGTCTTCAACTGTCGAGAGGCATAAGCAACCACTTGCTTTTCTTGCATAAGGACCGCACCCAATCCTTGCAAAGGCGCCAGAATATCTGGAAAGGCTTAGATGTATCCGGAGGAACCAAGACTGGTGTGGAAGTGAGCTTCTCTTTGAGTGTCTCAAAGCTTGCTTGACATGCAGGAGTCCAAAGGTATTTCTTGCCTTTCTTGAGGAGATCGGTAAGAGGCTTCGCTATCTTCGAAAAGTTATGAACGAAGCGACGGCAATAACTAGCCAAACCAAGGAAACTCCGCACTTCTTTGATATTAACAGGAGGAAGCCATTCAACAATTGTCTTCACAGTTTCCGGGTTGACTGCAATGCCCTTGGCAGAGATGACGTGACCAAGATAGGTTACTTGAGGCAGCCAAAACTCACACTTTGAGAACTTTGCATACAAGCGGTGCTCACGAAGCTTGTTTAGGACACACCGAAGGTGTTCTTCATGCTCTTCCTTTGACTTTGAATAGACTAGGATGTCATCCAGATAGACCACAACGAACTTATCAAGGTACTCCATGAAAACCGAGTTCATAAGCCTCGAGAAGGTAGCAGGTGCGTTTGTGAGACCGAAAGACATGACCGTGTACTCATACAGTCCATAGCGAGTGGTGAAAGCTGTTTTAGGCACATCTTCCTTGCGAATCTTGATTTGGTGATAACCACTTCTCAAATCAAGCTTAGAGAACACCATGACCAGCTAGGCGATCAAAGAGATCATTAATCCGGAAGGGGATATTTGTTCTTGATGGTTTTAGCATTGAGAGCCCGATAGTCAACACAAAGTCTATCACCGCCACGCTTCTTCACAAAGATTGTTGGGCTACCCCAAGAAGAAGTCTTGTGTTGAATGAAACCCAACTTCTCTTGTTCATCGAGTTGTCGTTTGAGTTCACCAACTCAGCAGACCCATTTTATAAGGCCGCTTGGAGATAGGAGCCGCTCCAGTTCAAGCTCAATTACAAACTCAACCTCACGATCCGGAGGCATACCCGCAACTCTTCAGAAAAACATCCGGGAACTCACAGACCACGCAGCTCAATAGCTTCCATAGCATCATCATTCGAGCCAAAGAGAAAAGCTGGAAAGCGGAGTCAAACTTGGAGAAAAGACTATATGGCCTTCGTGAATCTTCAGAGAAACCGAGGCTCAAAGACAATCAATCACAGCTGCATTTGTCAACCAATCCATGCCCAAGATGACATCAATGTCGAATTGCCTGCAACAATTAAGGATGCCGAGAACGAAGAGCCACCAATCTCAATTTGATTGCCATGGCTGATTTTAGCAGCTGCCATTGTTGCTCCAGGAGAAAAAACCATTAACCGCTTAAGAAGAGGATCCATTGCTAACTCATTCTCATTTGCAAACTTGTGAGAAACAAATGAATGCGATGCACCAGAATCAAACAAAACTCGTGCAGGGACTGAGTTAACGGAAAGCATACCCATCACAACTCGTGTGCATGCTCGCTTGAGCGGCGTTGACACGCTTGGCACGAGCAATGAGAGACCCGGCTTGGTGTTGATGTTGAGAGCCCGAGGTGGTGGTGCACGAACCAAAGGAGAGCTTGCCGCAGATCTTGGAGGGTGGAGGAAGAGCTTTGTTTTCAGCAGACCAGTTCAGATGTCCAGGATCTCCACACGTGAAATAAGCACCAGGTGGACGTGGAGCAACGTAGCCAGGGACTCCGCCAGGCGCTCCAGGGTAGTGGTGGTTGTAGCCCCTGGGAGCAGCAGTGATGAAGTTTGGTGGCCTTGACGCGTAGCTTGCGGTGTCTTAGGGAGCGGAGCGGTGGGGTGTTAGGAACCCAGACACGCCGCTTAGAAGGAGCTGACATAGCTGAAGAGCTTGGTGCATCACGGTTATGTTTCTTGGACTCCTCGAACACTTGCCTACTTGCTTCCTCTTGCAGATCTGTGTGCTGAAGTTCCAGGAAAGATGCCGGCCTTGCATGTGTGATTGCATATTTAATCGATGCGTTGAGCCCTTGCCTGAACCTCTTTTGCTTCTTCTTGTCATCAGATATCTCATCACCACCATAACGAGAAAGATTCATGAAGTTCCTGATGTAGGTGTTGACATTATCATTTCCCTGCTTAAGGTTGAGAAAAGCTTCCTTCATCCTCTCCATGACAATTTCTGACAGATACTGCTCTTTGAACGCTCCAGTGAACCGTTCCCATGTAGGCTGAAAACCAGCACAGTTTGCCTTCAGGTAATTCTCCCACCAGAGAGCTGCATCCCCCTTCAGAAGGTGAGTAGCACACTTTACCCACTCTTGCTCAGGAACATCAGCAGTCTCGAGTAGCCTTGACATCTCACGCAACCAATCATCCGCATCCAGTGGTCGATCAGAAACATCAAATTGGCGAGGGTTGAATTTCAGGAAGCTTTTGATGTCTCCTCGCTTGGGAGGTGGAGGCAGCGGAGCAAACTCATTCCTCCGAACACTTTCCTCAAAGCGCTGTTGGTTCTGCATTGCTGCCAAGGCATTGGCGATGTTTGACAGCGGATCCCGCCTGTGGTATGTCCTCATCAGAACGGCGTGGTGGAGCCATCATGTGATTGATATCAAACACAAGTCAGTACTATAATGGAGAATAATAATAATCCAAAATAGTACCAAGATGGAATTAACCAAGATTAAAGGATACAAATTACTAAGATGATATTAAAATATCACCAAAGTTCAAAGCACCTAGAAGATATTAAGCATATCGGACACGACTGAAAAGGATTGTGGTACACAAATATATCAAAGAAAATTTTTTCCACAAATTTCGGCATTAAAATACCAATAGATGCGCAAAATTACTTAACGAATCAAGATTATCGACTCTACCAATTCAATATACAAAAGCGAATGATAAAATTAGTGGTATGGTCGCGACTCCATCCCGCACTCAAATCATTACTCCGCACATGAATAAGTGGAACACATATCCTAACCCCTTCTTCTCACGTTGAACCTAAAGATTGGTAACTACGGAAACAAACACCCCAAACAAGATAACGTCGGATAACAAAGGGTAAGACATATCGCGTCGGTTTGCAAAAGCCTGTCGGTATGGAATGTACCCACAGTTGATAACCAAAGGCTGATTAGATAACAACTTGGATGCAACAGATAGACAAGGAATTACACACACACACACACAACCTATGGTACTACGGAAACCCAGAACACGTGAATCCTAGTTTGAATTTTAAGAAGAGGATTGAAAACGTTACACTTCCTTACCAGAAAGGGTGGGTGGGTGGTTAAGAAGAAAAGTGGAAGCAGTCCTACTCTCACGTTTTGTTTTTCCCTAGTATACATAACTACCAAAAATATTTGCTAGACTGACAACAACCGTTTGGCTGAGACCCTGAAGGGCGGGATGGCTCTGATACCAATTGTAACTACCTCGGTGAATTACGCTCCTAGATACAAGCCTGGATGAGCGGAAATGGTTGAAATAGTACGGTGGGGCCCAAAAGCCACTCACGGGTAGACCTTTCGGCCGTCCCAACCATTTCCAGTCATCGGGACAAGTACGGGCGGCGTAATCGGCAAAGTAAGGGATCAACTACATACACAAATGAGTATGTATGCAAGCCACCATACAATAGTACATCAGAGCCATTCCATCTAAAAAGAAAGGAAATATAGCAACGCCATACGGCAAGATTCAAATGACCTAGATATATATAATAGTTTAGGATATTTCCTCATACATCACACATCATAGTATCAGGCGGAAGCGGAAAACAAGGTCCGAGTACGGATAAGAAGAAAATCGGCATAAGATGCCCAGAAATAAGCACATCCCGCCCACAGATCTGACGGATCCCCGTTCCCGGAATCTCTACACCGAACGATCGTTGCCCACATCATCAGCCTCCTCCACCCAAAGATCCGTCTCCTGAGTGTACGCTCATCCGAACCAATAATTTATCGTGTGAGACCCTAAGGGTACTCGGCAAGTCTTTATGCCTCTAAAGGGACACAACTGGGTGACGAATTGCAGCGAAAGATAAACCCTAACAGTTCTATAGATATCGCTAACCATCCGCCTAACCAAAGATAGACGGATGTCCGTGAATTAATGACAACAGTTATAACGAATATGCACAGATCCATCCTCCTCGCTACCAACGAGGAAGCCATTTAACAACCCCCATCCGTTGGCAGTTTTATTAACCATTCCATGAGTGTTGCAATATTTACTAGTCAATTACTTAGTCAAATTAAAAGCGGTACTTTAGTTATGCTTGTCTATGATCGAGAAACTGTGCTCCAAGTCGTCCATAACCGCGGACACGGCTTTCAGAAAGTTTTACCCTACAGGGGTGCACAAATAGCGTTTAGGGTTTAGGGTTTAGGGTTTAGGGTTTAGGGTTTAGCGGCAACAGCAATGGTGGCTCGCCTCGGAGAACAGGAGCGACAGCGGTAAGTAGCCCCCCTGCGGCTACGGCTCCTTTTTGGCGAGTTGATGCTTCGCAAACGATATGAAGCCGGCGGCACCATGGCTCCCTTCGGCTTGCTTCTTCCACTGGAAACAGAGAGACGGGGGGTACAGAGCTGGTCTCGGTTGGCTTGCAGAGAGCGGAAGAAGAAGCAGCGGCGCTTCCAGGGAAAGAGGGAGGAAGATAAGGTCACACGACGCCTTGGGGAGGATAAGAAGAGGGGCAGGTGGTGGTGGAGTGTGACGAGGACAACGGCGGACGGACGGAGACCTGCTCCGTTTGGAGATCGACAGAGAGAGGCGCAAGCGGAGAAGAAGCACAGGGGCGACGGTGCCGTGTTCTCTGACCCGAAGCGGTATGGCCGGAAGGAGGCACACTGGGCCGGCCCAGAAGAGGTTAGGCTCGGGCCAGGAGGGAGATAGCTGTCACGGCTGGGCCTAAGGTGGGCTGCTGCCAGGTTTGGTTCCCCCTTTTTATTTCTTTTGTTTATTAATTATTTGTTTGTTCTTTTTATTCTATTACAATTTTCAAACCAGCTTATAAATTCAAATTCCTTTGAATTTTTTTCTGAGTTTTGAATAGGGAGCTTGACTAAGAGGAGAGGCAAGGGGAAAAAGAGATGGAGGAGAAGGAGATGCCCACATACATGGTTTAAGAATTGTGCCAATTGGGACATTTTACAAGAATATGAATATATGGGGGTTTTGCAAATTAGATGAAATCATTTGTAAAATTAGGGAACCTTCACATGGATCCAAGGCTTGTAGAAAACAAAACAGAGGGAAAGATATGAGGTGGTTCTTGCATGGCCCATGCAAATAATAAATGCCATGTATTCATATTGTGAAAACAACATAAAATCACATGGCATTATTCCATGCATTCCCAAGAGGTGGAATAAGGCCAAGCAAAAAGGGACTAGCATTGGATCCACCCAACCCACATGAGCTAGGTAAACTCAAATAAATGCCAGCTCATATTAATTGGATGGTGGAATTATAAGGTGGTGAAGAAAAGGTGGTGGAGTTTAATAAAAGATATGCCCCCAACTCAACTTGGGCATTTAACAATATATCAAGAACCAAATACAATATCAAGATGCAAATACAATTTATAATGCATATGGGAGAAGAACCAACACAAACAGGGTTTTGTATGATGCTCAAATTCAAGGTGGCATGATGACATGAGCATGATATGATGATGATGCAACAATTATATGTAGGAAGTGGCCATTTATTACTAGATCCAGTAGCATTACAGTTGTTAGACAAATGGGATGCTACACCTTTGGGGCTTAGTTTTAGAACATCAAAACTTTAACTAAAACCACAAGCTATTGTAGCAATTCCCTCAAAAATCTCAGTTTCCCAAAAAGAACCCAAAAAGAAATCAATAAGAAGCAAATGCAAATAATGGCAGAAATCTGTCAAAACAGACCAGCAGCTAGAAACCGATTTTTTCAAAGTCCTTTTGTTGCTCAAATCAAAAAGTGTTGAACTAACGAAAGTTAGCTAACAACCTGGGGATTTATTCATAAAATTAAAGCTCAATCTGACTTATAGAGATTTTACACGAATTTTTACACTAGAGCGCAAAAATCTGTTTTAGGACAGCAACTCCCCAAATCTTACTTCCCTCTCATTAGAGGTTATTCTTCGCACAAAAATCTAATAAAAAGGATATGGCGATGTTATTACAAAGGTAATAACTTCCAAGACTCAAGAAAACTTTTGGGTTATCTCCCAATAAGTACTTTTCTTTAACGCCTTTAAGTTAGGCACAAGAAGCAAGAATCAAGTATTTTCAAATGAAGAAGCATTAACATCAAACCTTGATTTCAAGGCAGGAGCAAAAATAAACTTTTATATCCTCATAGGGAAGTGTTCAATACCTTTCTTGAATGGAAATTGATATTTAATGGTGCCTTCTTGCATATCAATGATGGCACCAACAGTTCTAAGAAAAGGTCTTCCCAAAGTAATAGGACAAGAAGCATTGTATTCAACATCCAAAACATAGAAATCAACAGGGACATAAGAATTATTAAGCATAATAAGAACATCATTAACACTTCCCATGAGTTTCTTTTTAGCATTTTCATTAAGTGGGACATCCAAATAAGAATCTTCCAAAGGTGGCAAATCAAGCATTTCATAAATCTTTCTAGGCATAATAGAGAGACTAGAACCAAGGTCACATGAAGCTTTGAGATCAAAGTCATTCACTTGAATATTAATGATGGGTTCCCAACTATCTTCTACTTTCCTAGGAATAGAGGCTTTGTGTTTCAACTTTTCTTCCTTAATTTTAATAAGAGCACCAGTAATGTGTTTGGTCAAAGCTACATTCATATCACTAGCATCAAGACTTCTAGCATGCTTTTGTAGGAACATAGTCACTTCAAAAATATTGCAACCATCAAGATCAAAATCAAACTTAGCATCACTGGTAGTAGACTCATTGGGTTTAGGCATTGTGGTAGGAGGAATAGGGACTTCTTGTGGTTCAGTGGCATCCATATTGGTGGTGGTGATAGTGCACACACTATTGTTTCTAGCAATTTTAGCTTCTCTTTCCCACTTAGAATGTAGTTGGGCTAACATTCTAACATTTTCATCAATAGTAACTTGTATGACATGAGTAGAAGCAAAGGTACTTTCCAAAGTTTCAGGTTTAGCAGCCATTTTATTAATCAAATAGGATTGTGCTTCAGACAAAGAGGAAATATTTTTTTCAACATTCAAAAGCTTTTCCTCCACAATCTTGTTGAAAGTGGTTTGTTTACTAATAAAATCTTTGAGCATGACTTCAAGTTCAGAGGGAGCACTTCTAGTATTGTTGTAGGATTTTCCATAGGTGTTGCCATTATTAGGAGGATAAGGCCTATAATTGTTGTTACTACCAAAATTATTCCTATAGGCATTATTGTTGAAATTGTTGTTTCTAATGAATTTCACATCAACTTGATCTTCTTGAGCAACCAAAGAGGCTAAGGGAACATTATTTGGATCAATATGAGCTTTTCCATTAAGAAGCATAGCCATGATAACATCAATCTTATCACTCAAAGAGGTTTCTTCAACATAATTTACCTTCTTACCATGTGGAGCTCTCTGAGTGTGCCATTCAGAATAATTAACCATCATATTATCAAGGAGCTTTGTTTAAGCACCCAAGGTAATGGTCATAAAGGTATATCTAGCAGCTGAATCCAACAGGTTTCTTGAAGAGAAGTTCAAACCTGGATAAAAAGTTTGGATAATCATCCAAGCAGTAAGTCCATGAGTGGGACAATTCTTAACCAAAGATTTCATTCTTTCCCAAGATTGAGCAACATGTTCATTATCAAGTTGTTAAAATTTAATTATTTCACTTCTCATAGATATAATCTTGGCAGGAGGATAGTATTTTCCAATAAAAGCATCTTTGCACTTAATCCAAGAATCAATACTATTTCTAGGTAAGGATAGAAACCATTCTTTAGCTTTTCCTCTCGAGAAAGGAAACAACTTGATCTTAATAATATCTCCATCTACATCCTTATATTTTTGCATCTCACAAAGTTCAATAAAGTTATTGAGGTGGGCAGCAACATCATCAGAACTAGCACCAGAAAATTGCTCTCTCATCACAAGATTCAACAAAGCAGACTTAATTTCATAAAATGTAGCATCAGGAGCAGGTGGAGCAATAGGTGTACTTAGGAAATCATTGTTTTGTTTGTGCTAATGAAGTCACACAACTTGGTGTTCTCACCATAGTTCATTTTGGCAAAAGTGGGGCAAGCCAACAACAGCAGCAACTAGAGCGGGAACTAATTTTTTTGTGTTTTTTATAAGAGAAAGCAAACCAAACGAAACTATATTTTTGGAGTTTTTAATAAAAAGAGGCAAACAAAAAATCAAAATAAACTAAGAAAAACAAAAACAAAGTAAAGTGAAAGGTTGTGAAGGACTCCCCTTGTGAAGACGTCCTTAGCCTCCCCGACAACGGCACCAGAAAATCTTTCTGGCTTGTTGTTGACGTGTGAGCTTATTCTTCTTTAATTCCGTGGCAAAGGCGCCAGAAAATCTTTGATGGTGGCTCAGTTGATTGTTGGGATTCGTTGGGAGTCCCGAAGAGGAAGGTGTGATGAGCACAGAAGCAAGTTTTCCCTTAGTAAGAAACCAAGGTTATCGAACTAGTAGGAGGAAGGAAACGACTCAAAGGTGTTACTAGCAACTTGGAAACCTGCACAACAAAAACTCAAGACTTTGCCCCAACGAACAGTGAGGTTGTCAATCTCACCGGTTTGCTGAAAACAAAGGATTAACTGTATGGTGTGGAAGGTAATAGTGGTTTGCAGAAAGTAAATAGTAACAGTGGAAGATGTATCAATGGTAAAGATTGGACCGGGGTCCATAGTTCACTAGAGGTGTTCTCCTTAAGATAAAAAAACATGGCATGCTGGGTAAACAAATTACAACAGGGCTATTGACAAGACTGAGCAAGGCATAACAATGCAATACTAGACATTCATGATCCTATGAGATTTGATTGGGCAATACAACAAGATACATAGACCGCCATCCAACTGCATCTATGACTAGTAATCCACCTTTGGGTTATCATCTGAACCCCTTCCAGTATTAAGTTGCATGCAATAGATAACTGCTTTAAGCAAAGTGTGTAAGGTAAACAATCCACTTGTTCCATGAACAAGAGACCGTTGTTTCCCCCTAGTAGCAACGACACATCTACAACCTTAGATATTTTTGTCACTTACCTTAGATTAAATAGAGGCATGAACCCACTATCGAGCATAAATACTCCCTCTTGGAGTCACTAGCATCTACTCGGCCAAGATAGCTACTAGAAACGGAGAGCATGCAAGATCACAAACAACACAGACATGATAGAATAAATAAAACAAAACCATTAATCAATCTGACATAGTAATCTCAATATCCATCGGATCCCCTAAAACACAACATGCATGATTACAAATAAATGGTCTTGATCATGAACAAAGCTTACAAGATCTAAACATGGTAGCACAAAGGAGGAGATACAACCATCTAGCTACTACGTGGACCTGTAGTCCAAGGTGGAAATACTCACGCATCATACCGAAGGCTGGCATGGTGATGAAGAAGGCCTCCGGGATGATCTCCCGTCCAGCAGGGTGCCAGGAAGAGCTTCATATCCCCCTGATCTAGGGACGATGGTGGCGGCGGCTACAGACTGTTTCGTGGAAGATTGATCGGGTCCTTAGGGTTTTGGTATCGGGGGCTTCTTATAGGCGAAGAGGCGAGGCAGGGCACCAGGCGGGCACTTCCCAGTGCGCTAGGCCCAGGCTGTGGGGTTTGGCCCCTGGTGGATCTCCTTCGTCTCGTATTCTGGCTCCGTGTTCCCGACGGTAAAATATTTACTTTGGCTTTTGTCCCGTCCAATTCCGAAAATATTGATTTTCTGCCTTTTCTGGAACCAAAAACAGAAGAAAACAGGCAACTGGCACCGTGGCATCTTGTTAATAGGTTAGTCCAGAAAATATATAAAAACACCTCAAAGTGTAGATAAAGCAAAGCAAAGTAGATACTAAACAAGCATGGAGCATCAAAAATTATAGATACGTTTACGACGTATCAGTGGACTCTTAGGGGCTCTAGTATATTAAGATGTGTTGCCCACAAAAGATTATCTCTATTGAAACCTTACACATGACTATGCTTATTATTATCCTTTATCTCATATGATGTGCAACTGTAGATGGATCTTCAACCCTGGCCTATCTCCATCCATTGATTCAACCACAATATAAAGTAAACTAGATTGGTCCGGTAAACAAAGGTAAAAGGAAAAAACAAAGTCCTGTAGAAGTGTCCTTATTTTCATTCCTATTAGCGTTGTTTTCCAAGGTTCGATTAGACCTAGGTCTATTAGGGACAAAGCTATTATACTGCATCTGTAATCCGGATCGAAGGTATCAACCTTCCAGAAACTAAATATCAAAACAAGGTACTTTATAGGAAAGTCCTATAAATCATCTAATAATGTATAAATAATGAAAGATCTATGAAAATAACAATGTAAACTAGTCATATGTGTTGCTATTATGATGATACAAAATACACCTATCAAATGGAAAGAACACAAGTATTCAAATCCTTCATTCCAAAAATTCCACCAAACCTACAAAAGTTGTGGAGGAATAAAAGGAGAAGAACACAACATGATAACACCAAAATTTTCCAAGCTCTAGATCCCAAGTTTCCCTTCACTAATAAGAGATATTGATTGGTCAAAATGTAGATCCAGGTCTCCTCTCTCTTTTCCCTGAAAGTTAATACAATAATCATAGGAGAAACAAAGATATAGTATTAAAGAGAAACAATGGAGGGGAGAGAAACAAAGCCCATAGATTCCACTTGGGGAAGAAGAGCTAGATTTTATAGGCCTCCTTAAAAAAACTAGATGTTCTAGATCACTAACACTAGAGACTTCGGACTGTGGACACCGGAGACTCTGGTCCGGGGAGATCGGAAACTCCCCAAGACCGGAGTCTCCAACCTAGGTAACTCTAGTACAAACCTCCAGTCAAACTATAGACTAACTACTATGAATATCACCACACGATGCAACTCGGATTTTTCAGGCTGGAGTTTTTATGTGTTTAGGTCGGAGTCTCCGGCCTAAACACACTAGAATCTCTAGACTAGAAAATTGTTGAAACAGCTGAAACCAGAAGTGCAATATCTTGAGCATGCAACTCTGAATAATATGAAACCCATCAAGGGAGAAAATACCAAGTAGAGATAGGTGTAAAACCTACCTAAGTGAAGAACCGGTACAAACTCCAACTTAAAAAACTCATAAGATTTTTATTTGAATTTCGTCTTTGATGAACTTGAGCTTGTTATGAAGAGAACCACAATCTCTAAATCCACACACGGGAAGAATACAAATACCAACCAAGAACATGATTCCAAGGATGCAAAGGTTTGAGATCTCAACGAATGATGCAATTATGATACTCACTTCAAGAGCCCCCTAATAGTATGACTGTTGATCCTATAACCTGGGCTCTCAACTAACATTATGGGACCAGTAAAATATAAAACCTATCAAGATCATACCTTTATCCTTCGCATTCCACTTTATCTAGATGATGGCAACCTTGTCCTCCTCATGATGAAACACCCATATTGGTTGTACTTGGTTGATGAAGACTCGCAAATTTCTACCCCATAATCCACAATGGGAGAGCCTCTCTTAGGCACATCTTCACATGTCCAGTATCCCCAAAGACAAGCTTCAAGCATATGATCCTTCGAGATGTTAATATTGAATTTGCACTTTTCTTGATCAACATTCTAACTTATCTTCTCTCACCATTATGATGTCTTGAAGTTAACCATGAATGCTACACAATTTTACTCCCAAAGACATGCTTCTGATAGGCTCAACTCTCACATAATCATTCTTTGGATAGCCTTATGAATATCATTTTGGTCATCACTTGATCTTCTTTGCTCTCTTTTTCTTTTTACCTTTAAATTATCATATGGTCTATGAGCCTTTCATATGACAAAACCTTCAGATGTAAGTTAATGCAAACACTAGTCCCTAGTGGTTGCCTTTAATTACCAAAACCACGCATGGCGGCGTTGTGGCGGCGGAGGGCCTGCCTCGCCTAAAATAAGGCCCAGCTGCGGCGGCTCTTGGCGCTGTGGGTTGTTCCCCCTCCTCGACCGGCATGGTGGCGGGGGAGGTTTGGGGGGCTGCAGCTGGCAGCGCTTTGGTCGCCGCTTTGTTGCGCCTTCTCTTCCATGCGGTTGCTTGCCCGTTCTCCCTCCTCTGGCCAGCCGTGGCGGCGAGGGGTGGCTGGGATTCTGCGGGGCGTTGATCGTGGGTGGGGAAGGCGTCGGATTATGTCTCCTAAGACTGTCACGCGGCGGCAAGAGGCCGCGATGGGCGAATCACGGCGTGCTTCGGAGGTCGAAGGCGCCGGGGGTGCAACTCCAAGCGGATCCGCTGGATAAGCGTGTTTTGGCTGCTCGGGCTAGCTTGGTTGTCTGCTGCCTTGCCCTGTTTCTCTTGGCCAGCCGTGGCGGCGGGGGAGAGGACGGTGGTGGCAGCGAGCGGCAGGCGTGGCTCAGGTGCCCTGGGGAGATTCGGTCCTTCCCCTTTCGGCAGAATTTTCCTTACTGCTTCGACCTACTTTTCCCATCTTCACCCACCCGTGGCAGGAGTGTTGTGCTGGAGCGCGGGTCGGCCGTCATCGACGGAGCTTGCAAGTACTCTTGCGTCGGGGTTGGCCGGAGCTTGGAAGCGACATCGACGAGCATCATATCTGCGGCTGTGTGCCGTGAGTCAAGGCCTATGAGCTCTGGCACCTTTTCAACCTCCATCGGAGGCATTATCGGGTCAGCGACCGCGTTCAGCGTCGGCACTGAAGCAAGTGGTTCCGTTGCCGCGGCGGTGCTCGACGGCGGTACAACTGACCTTTGGCTCGGCAGCGGAGATAGGGAGGGACCTGATTGCATCTCAAATCTTTCAGCGGGGTCTTCTCCATATAAAAGGGGGACCTAAGTGTTTTTTCCCAATCTTATGGGGTCTTTTGTAATAATGTACACCTCCTTTGTTTGTGTCTAATAAAAATGCTTCCAGGCCCTTCGGGGCTCTCCGTTAAAAAAAAAGAGAAACACATGCACTTTTAATATCGTACTCAACAAGTTTAGATAGTATGATATAAAGTGTTTAGAATGATCTTGCCTACAATTGTGTCCGCATGTGAAATCTTGATAGAAGTTTTTATAGTTTTTTTTTTCAAAATCAAGTTTTACTACTTTTAGGTTGTTCGACATGATTTTGTACCAAATAATATTTCAAACATACTGCATTTTTTTATTTTTTTAAATACAGGTAAACACGCTGGCTACTTCCATGTGGGGCCGGAGCCATACGGCCTTATGTAATTGATGGACTCCAAAGAGTAAATTTGCTAAGGCGCCATATATATGAGCCTGGCTAGCTGGCGCAGGGATTCTCCGCGGATGCGGCGGACAGATCGTACGCAAATACCAAAGATAAAGAGATAATTAAGCTATGTTTAAACGACCTCAGTTCAACCGGAATATCACGCTTCGGTCTGGGGCAGGGCCCATATGCAGCCATGCAATTAGGTACGTACAATGGTGGTTTTCTTTTCTTGTGCACGCAGAGCCAAGAAGATCAGAGGAAGAGATAAGAAGACGCCGCGTTCTATCTCTATCTGGTCCAATAAAATCGGTAACGGTTGAACGGCCGAGGCGACCCGCGACCCTAGGCTCCGCCTATATATACTACGCACAACCCAGCAGCAGCGAGGGGCGATCTGAAGAAAAAAAAAGAGCAGGACGGAGACGGGACGTAGAGCTCGCGCTGGAGGAAGCACAGCTCTCGCTTAGCACTTGCCATCCGCTTATCCACCAGCACCATACACGCAGGCGCCCCACACCACCAAAATTCCATCTGCAAATTTCCACACACGAGCTAGCATCCCAGTCAAAAGCACCATACACACACACGCACTGATCAGTGAAGCCATATGGAGGTGAAGCTGATGATTTCTGACGGTGAGCATATGGATTGACTCTCTCTCTCTCTTTTTATCTCTCTCTAGCATGCATGCACACATGCGTTTCGCCGGAGAAGGTTCCGCCATCGGGCGGAAGAGACACGCGATGGACAGGGCCGCGGTGGGCAGCCCGTCACAGCCCTTCATCTCTACGATCCACTCCGAAGGTGACGGTGGTGAGGCTGCCGGAGTCCAGCCCGGCGCCACTTCCATCTACGCACACTACGTTGCCCAAGATGACGGCATCGAGCGCGCGGCTGCCGGCGTGCAGCCCGGCGCCATCTCCGGCGCCACCAATGTCGTGGGAATGACCACGGCAGATGCTGCAATCGGCAGCGAGTAGTAGAATGAGGGGCAAGGGCGGCCAGCCATCTGCGGTGCGAGATGAGGGCAAAGACACAGGGATTTACCCAGGTTCGGCCCCCCGGAGGGTAAAGACCTACTCCTGCTAGATTGTATTATGGAGGTGATTACAATGGGTGAACTCGGCGACTAGGCGACGAGTTGCTTGGGTGTATTAGGGAACGTGTCTCTACTCACCCCTTAGGGAGGTTTATATAGGCTCACCTCCCCTAGGGTTTACATATCTCAACCGATTCGGTTACAACTTTGGTAATCGCTTAACCTAGACCGATCGGGCCTATCCACCGCTCGGGCCTTCTACTTTCCTACCGGTATCTTGGGCTTTGATCCACTCGCCGCTCTGCAGCCCACTGCCAGCCTTTGGGCGCCGGAACGCCCCGCCGAGTATACCCCAGAGGCGATCCCCATCAAGAGTCCCCGAGGCCGCTGATTAGGCGTGGGTGGCTGCTGGCAGTCGGAGTATACGGCTTCAGGTTGGCATCCAGTCGAATCGTCGGCGGGCTCCTGCATAAAGGAAAAAATCCGGCGAACCAAGTCGCGTCTTGGGCGAGTCGAGCCAACGGGACACGGTCTCGGTGAGTGACTTAGTGAGCCGAGTGGCTGGAGGTGGACCGTCGGGCGTGGTCAAACTAGCCGTTAAGGTAACTCAACGGTAACTTTTGGCGTAATCATCGCGCGGTAACGGCCTCCTAATTTGGCGGGCAACTCCCGCTATATAAGAGGAATGGTAGGCTATCGTAAAGCCAACCGCCCACCATTCCTTCCGAAAAGCACATCTTTCTTCCTTTGATTCCGCGATCCAATCGACCCGCAATCCTCCGACCTCCAAACAAATCCTCGCCATGGCCCTTCCACCGAACCTTGGGGCAGATCCAAGTGCACCAGGCGCACTGGCCTCCTTCGAGGAGGCCGGAATCCTGGGTCGGGCTGGCGTATCCTCGCAGCGGAGAAACGACCCCAAACCCGCGAGAGAGAGAGTTCGTTTCACCACCACCGAGCGGGGTTAGGGTTTCCACATCTTTGTTCTTCCGGCGTTCGCGCCTACTACGGATCCAGCCCTCGATCTGGGTCCCATAGCATCGAGCAGCTCGCCATCTTCGTATGCTCATGAGTGCTACTTGGGCTGCCGCCCTACTTTCCCTTGTGGCAAGATCTGCTCCACGGACGGATCACCATGGCGAGGCGGGCGTCAATGCTAGCCGCGGCGGCTTAACCTTCCAACTCAAATCCAAAGCTTCCTTCTTCGACCGATGCCGCCAAAGCAGCGAGCGATCGAAAAGTCATGGTTCTATGTGACCGAGGCGACTCGAGGACGAGGCGGCGATCCCGCGATACTCGCCAATCGCTCCGAGCCACGCCATCTCCAGTCGTCAAGCTCCCGACGACCAGCGGATGGTCGCCGATAAATGCTCCAAACCATCCGTGGTCCGAAGAAGAAGGGGCTCAGACGGTAAACTTGTACAATTGTTGGCTTGGGCGGCTCGCCCGCCGCCTAACGCGACCATTACATGTACCAAGACACGGGCCGGGAGACTCAACGAAAGCCTGCCGACGAGTGGAAGCCGGAGGACTACCTCAAAGATCAAGAAGATCACCCAAGCGACATACGGATGCGCAGGGGGGTCCTCCCTACACCGCCAAGCGTCCGGCCCGGACAGTAATCCTTTTATCCGTTCGCAATCGCGCAGTGCAACGCGGTAATTCTAACTCTGTTTCGTTTTTAACGCAGCTGTTCCAAGTGGTGGAAGGGTGGCTACCACCCGCCGACGACGAGAGCCCCGGGCCATCCGCCCAGGATACAAGCGAATCGCCACCCGCCAAGGGCATCGAGGACGACGAGGACGAGTCCAAGAGGAGATTTCCACCGTCCGAAGACCCGGCAACGCTGCCACAATCGAGGCGAGCAGGAGCCTCGAGCGTCATGACGATGACGACGAACTCCCAGAGACCACCTCGCGCCGTCAGGCCACTCCTTCGAAGAAGAAGAAGAAGAAGGAAAAGGAGGCGAGGGCCCCCCTGAGGAGGATAGCGGTTGCCGAAGACGGCCTCACCGCCACACTCACCGAAAGCGATTCGATGCTCGCAGCTCGCCGGTGACGGCACGCCCGCGACAACCGCTGGATGCGCCATCCATGGAGGTGCCGCTAGCCTCAATGCCTCCGCCTTCGCCGGGTCTCCGGCTAGGGAAGGCTCGGCTGCGCGACCTCGCCGCAAGGAGGTCCCAGCGTGGCGGTCTCGCCGCAAGGAGGCTCCGCCGCGGCAGCTCCACCATGAGGAGGCCTCCGCCGGCGCCCCGAGGCGCCAACCGCTACCTCAACGCCAAAGAAGCCGTCAGATCTCGGGCCCCGACGCCCTGAACTGGGCTTAGTCAGCCGATTGGGCCCGAGCTGAAAACCGCCGCCTTCGTACAGGCTGCTTTCATTCCATCGCCAAGTGAGCGATTCGCCTTCTACTTCCTTTTAGTACTTGATTGTCTTTATTGATTTGATTCGATGCGTGGACCGAGTGAAAAAGATGGGTCACCCGACCGCGGGCTAAGGTACCTCCGCCTAGCGAGGAAGACCCTTCCGCAAGAGGAAAGGTGACGAGGTCGCCGCCTCGGAAGGCAGCAAGAAGGCCAAGGGCGACGACATCGCCGCCGTCTCGACGACGCTGGCGGCCGCTACCGGACCCGCAGTGAAGCAACCGCTTCACGAGGAGGGCGCTTCGTTTCAGACCGGAGGAAGCGACTTCCTTTGGGGCAGGCGCCTCGATTGCTACCTTCCCCCGCTTAGTGACCAAGGCGGCCACGGCGAGTGGGGCTGCGGCCCCGAACCTCGCTCCAGGGACCGCCGACGCTGAAACCGACCAACGTCGCGGGCACACGCCGGCGCTGCTTGCGTCTGTGGACGCGGTACAACTTCACGGCATGCTTGGTGCGGCCATCCAGGTACCTCCAGTCCCCGAGGATCAGGTCGGTGCTTTGCAGCGGCTTGATTCTTATATTTTCTTGTTTTGTACTTTTGAATCCAGTCCCCGAGTGCGTATGCGCTAAATTTTAGCGGGTATGCACTGAGGAATTTTCGTGGTCGCCAGTCCCCGAGTGCGCACATGCTAAATTTTAGCGTGTGGGCACTGGGTAATTTTCGTGGTCGCCAGTCCCCGAGTGCGCACTCGCTAAATTTTAGCGGGTGGGCACTGAGTAATTTTCATGTGTGCTGACTTTGAAGATGTACAGGGTCTGCAGCTGGAGTCGGCGGAGCGATTGCGCAACAGGCGAGAAGGAGCTGGCCACTATCCAAGAAGTAAACAAGGAGCTTCAGTTGTTGTCACAGCGGAGGTGGCTCGCCAGAGCTTGTCCTCGGTGAACTGGTGGCGGCGTTCGCTAGGCACCGCCGAGCGGATCGCCGACTCGAGCGCGAATCGGAGGCAAAAGAAGAAGCAAGCTCGGCGAACGGGTGAGCTAAGGCCGCCATTGCAGCCGCGGAGGAAGACCGGAAGGTGTCGGAAGCCCGCATTGTTGGACTTCAGGACGATCATACGCCGCTCAGAAGCTTCATCACGGGACTCGCCCGCCCATTGCTTGGTGAGTGCGTCTTCCCCGTCTTTCGGTTGTATTGTTTGTGGTTTCCATGGTACTCATACTTGTCTCCTTATCGCAGGTCGTGTTATTGGCTGCCAAGAAGAAGCGGACTCTCTTGACGCGAGGGAATGCGTAAGCATGCTCGCCGACCGGGCGACGCTGTCGGCGACGTGCATCCGCGCCACCTTCAAGAGAGATGTCGCCCACGGAGGTTATTCCCAGGACCTCGCTGAGGTGTGGGAGTACTTGGAGAAGGCGCCCGCGTCGTAGAGTTCATGACGCTCGGCGCTTCGGGAGCGCCGACAGCCTTGAGCCTTGACTCGCCACTTCGAGGACTTCGATCTCGACGATGTGACGAGTGGGTATCCTTCGTCGACCGCGGTGGATCTGTCCGAGGTTCTCAAGCTGCAGAACGTGCCGCCGCAGCATCGGAGCGCTCGGGCGATGGGCGACCTCCTTCCCTACCAGAAATCGTCGCGCTAAACGACCCGAGCCGCCGATCGTGACTTCAAGGTTGAGCAACCTTTCCGCCGGCGATGGCGGGTGAGCTGACGACGTATCCGTCGCTAAACCCGTACACCGCGTTCATCCGTAGGGCGCCGGATGCTTTGGGCCGTCGAAGCCGGCGCAGAATAGGGTAGTTTGCCTAGATGTGTTAGCAGCTCGCCAAGCGGGCATATTTTGTAATGTAAGACAATGCGATATGCGATTGAATGGAACGTTGTGTTCATTTTGCTATTTGTTTGTGTGTTTTGATTGATTTTGATGAGTCCCCGAGCGTCCGCCTTTTGTGGGGTTCACCTCATATATGATGTTTTGTTGTTATCATGTGTGTTGTTAGTTTAGTCGACTCCGAAGCTCGGAGAGCCAGCCGCAAGGCGACTCCCTTTGAGTGCTCAGATTTTACCGCTTTTCCGACGCGAACGGGGCCGGGTGGCCGAGTCCCGAGCGTGGTACTTGGTAGTTCAAGGCGCGACCGAGGGTGGTTGAGGACTGAGCGCTGGTGTGAGCGTCACTCCCGCCTGGCCCGGTGGGTCGGCCGTGCGAGTCCTAGGCATGCTCTCTTTGGCGCTTTCCCGACCGATCGCGAGGAACTGGTATTCAGCCCCGAGCGTGGTACTTAGCCGCTCGAGTCGCTACGCCGAGGATGCGGAGGACCAAGGTCGCTGTGGGAAGCGAGATGCTTGTCTTGGTTCAGAAACCAGTCGAGCTAGGCGACTCCAATGGGGCTTGATTGGCGTTTTGTGGACGATGCAAGACCTGAAATGACTCGGTTATTACATCGCACTACTTAGCTGCGGGTCGCTGTACCAAGGGTTGACTTCTGTATTTTAGCATGACGCTGTTTATTACGAAAAGTAGTGGCACAAGGCACGGAGAGTAGACGAATTTGCAAGAACTGCTTTTTATTCATAGCGACCGGAGAGTACATATGTGGGGTTCTAGGAATAGAACTTCCGGAGGAGATTTACATTCCATGGCCGCTGACGCCGAGTTCGCCGCCCCCGCGACGCCGATGAGGTAGTAGGCGCCGCTGTTAGCACGCTACCGATGGCGAACGGGCCTTCCCACGGAGGAGAGCTTGTGCATGCCCTTATTGTCCCGGATGAGGCGAACACCGTGTCGCCTTCCCGGAAGGTGCGGGTTTTCACCCATCGGCTGTGGTAGCGGTGGAGCCCTTGCTGATAAATGGCGGTACGCGATCGAGCGAGGTCGCAGGCTTCGCCGAGTTGGTCGAGCCCATCTTGGCGGGCCAGCTGCTTGCCCTCAGATAGTGGACGACCCGCCGAAGTCGTGTTCGAGGTCGGTGGGCATGACTGCCTGGCACCGAGACCATGAAGAAGGAGTGAATCCTGTCGACCTGCTGACCGAGGTGCGGATTCCCGATGACGGAGGGAGCTTCGACCCAAAGATCCAGCGCGCGCCGAGTGGTACTTGGAGTCGCGCTTCAGCCGTGGAGGATGCTTTGGTTGGCTCTGCCGCCGGCCATTGATTCGGTGATCGACGCGAGGTCGAGCCGGATGTGGTGCTCTTCGCAAAATTCGCCATTGCTCCTTGGCGGTTTGTGCCGTTGTCCGTGATGATGCTGTTGGGGAACCCGTAGCGGTATATGAGCTCGCGAGGAACTTAGTGGCGGTCTTCCGTCGCATTTCGGACTGGCTTGGCCTCTACCCACTTCGTGAATTTGTCGACGGTGACCAGCAGTGGGTATAACCGAGGGGCCTTCTTGAAGGGGCCTACCATGTCCATGCCCCACACGGAATGGCCAGTGATGGGGATTGTTTTGAGCGCCGAACTTGAACGTGCGTCTGTTGGCGATTGCACCCGCGATCGCTGGACGATATCGACAGCGGCGTGCGGGCCAAGAGAAGCCGTGTCGCATAGCCTTGGCGACCAGGAGCGCAGCGTGGTGGCCGCAATGCCGAGTGGATGTCGTAAGATTTTGCGTCCTTCAGCCGGTTGGACGCAACGTTGGAACACGCCGGTGACGCTGCGCTTGTGTAGTTCGCCGTCGATGATGGTGTAGGACTTACATTGGCGAGCGATCATTCGAGCGCTTGTCTCGTCTGCGAGCAGGTTGCCGGTCTCCAGGTAGGCGATGTAGGGCTTGGTCCAGCCGTTCGCTCTTGATGAGTGCGACCAAGGCTGCCTCTGGTTGGAGAGGGACTGGCGTCGATCTCCCTGGAGAGACCGATGGTTTGAGATTGTGTCGAGGAACGCTGGCGGGTGGTGCGAGTCGAGCCGACCCGATGCGAGAGAGGCGCCGCCTCGCTTTTTCCGCCGTCGATCCACTCGACGTAGCCGTGAAGTGGCCGCCCAACTTATCCACCTCTTGGCGATACGCCGCCATGGTAGGGGAGACGATCGCAGTGCCGCGACTTGTCCCGAACGAGGTCGGAGTCTCCGTAGCATCAAGGCGATTGACGCCATCTCCTTTTGGCGGCTCGTGATGTCGTGGAGTAGGGCCTCGATTCGCCATGTTGTTGGTGCAGGCGTGAATTCGAGGCGGAGGATGTAGCGGAGCTTGTTGCCTTTGGTGAAGTCAGACTATCTCGCTACCGCACCGTCCGCGTTCTTGGACCCGTCTGTGCAGGTTCCAGAATGGAGGTACGGCGCTTTGCCGGGCTCCTTCCCCGGGCGATGAAGTCTGCCAGCTCGACTTAATCGCCTTTCGTGCTCAGATTTAATGTTGTGGACGCCGATCTCGACGGCCCACTTGGCGACCCGCCTCGCCGCGATTGCGGATGATGTCTTGTAGTGGTGCCGAGGAGACGACCGTGATCGGGTGCTCTCGAAGTAGTGCGCAGCGCCACGAGCTCAAGACCGCGTGATACTAGCTTCTCGGTATCATGGGTATTGGCGCGCGACTGTGAGGACCTCGCTGATGTAGTACACCGCCGCCGGACCGGCGCCTTTCCTTCCTCCGTCGCTCGACAACCATTACGGCATCGACGACGCTACGGACGCGACGTAAACCAGCATGGGCTCTTTGTCGTGGTGCGGCGAGTAGTGGTGCGACGAGTAGCACCTTTTTGAGGTCGCGAGCGCGTCGTCGCCTCCTTGTCCCATCGAAGGTGGGATTCTGCGCATCAGCGGTATAGGGGCATCGCTTTTCGCCAGACGGGGATGAAGCGATCGAGAGCCGCTACATGCCCGCCAGCTTCGACGCCGCGCAGCACTCGGGTTTGCCGAGCCGCGATCGTGTCGATCTTCTGGGTTTGCCTTGATCCTCGCTTGGAGGCGACGCACCTAGTAGTTGCCCGCGGTACGCAAGGTGCACTTGCGGGTTGAGCTTTATCTTGTACCTCCGCAGATTGGCGAAGGTCTCGCTAGGTCGGCGAGTAGGTCGCCTTGGCGAAGCGGATTTCACCACCACATCCGATGTAGACGTGATGTTGCCAATTTGGCTCGTGATGCATTCTTGCATGCACCGGTAGGTTGCCCGCGTCTTGAGGCAAGGTCATGGCGGTGTAGCGAATGTTCAATGGCGTGATGAACGCCGCCTTCTCCTCATCCTCGACAGCCATTTTGATCTGGTTGTACCCGGAGTAGGCGCCGAGGAAACACAGCGACCAACCAGCGTTGAATCGATTATCCGATCGATCCGCTGGAGGACAAACTGCTTCCTTTGGGCGCTGTTCAGGTTTGTGTAGTCGATACACATTCTCCGTGTCCCGCTTTTTCTCGACCAGACTGGGTTTGCCAGCCACTTGAGTATTTGATTGGCGGATGAAGCCGCAGCAGGCGCCGCACTTCCTCGATTGCTCGACGGCGTTCTTCATTGAAGGGTCAGAGCGACGCTTGACGGGTCGCACTTTGGGGTCGGCGTTAGTTTGTGCTCAGCGAGCTCCCTAGGGACACCGTGCATGTCGGAGGGTTTCCATGCGAAGATGTCCCTATTCTCAAGGAACTCGATGAGCGCGCTTCCTACGCCGGGCTCATGCCTGTCCCGATCGCCACCGTCTGGCCGGGTCGCCTGGGACCAGCTCGACGGCGGGTAAAGTCGCCGTGGCCTCAAAGGTTGAGGTGTTTGTGCCTTGAGTTGGGCTTCTTGAGTATTGTGGGTCGCTATTGTTGACCCGCGCAGATTTGGCGAGCTCGTCGGCATGATTAGCTTCCGCCGTGACGACGGGCGTCGCGAAGTTCGGCTCCTTTGGCCTCGCATTCGCGGCCATGTCGGGTCGCCGTTAATGGTGATGACGCCGCACGCCCGGAGCTTCATCGCGTTATGTAGCAGGGGCGCCGCCATGAATTTGGCGAACGCGCGCCTGTGACGCAATGTTAAGGGTCGAAGGGCACCACGAAGACGATCCGCTGCGGAAGTTTGCCGAGTACCGAAGGTGACGGGTAGCATGACTTTGCCGATCGGGTACGCCTTCCGACCGGGACGATGCGTGGAACGTGGTGTGGGTTGTCTCGATCATCGATCGGGAGCCGCAACCGCCAAGGTGTCGAGGTAGAGGATGTTGATGGAGCTGCCGCCCATCGCTGTCTTGGGGAGCCGAGTCGCCAACCTTGGGCTTGACCACCAAGGCGACTCGCCCCGGTACTGGCGCGTGGCGAGTGGTCTTGCGCTCCGTGTGATGGGCTGTTCCACCGCTTGAGGAACTGGGGACGCTGTTTGGGCCACCGCGTTGACGGCGACGGCGGACGATGACCTTCTTCTCGCGCGTGTTGAAGCCTATGAAGGTGTGGAGCGAGCCTACTTTGTAATTTTCCGCCATTTGGCGGGTCGTTGTCGGTGTCCTCCCGCTGTCGTGCCTTCTCGATTTCGAGGGTGTGGCAGGCGGTGGTGTGCGCTATGGCTTTCCTTCCCCGCCGTGGAACGCATGGTTGGTTAAGGAGTGCCGCGATCGAACCTTGGCTTGTTTTGTAATTGCCGCCGCGCCGCTGTTCTCCGTCACGGGTAGCTCTTGGGCTCGCGCAGCGTGCCCAGCGTTGCACAAGTCGACTCGCCTGCGCGGCGCTGCTCGTGAGGCGGTGCCGTAGAGCGTCGGTTCGGCGTCCGCCGTTGCCGCCTGCGGCGGCGTTCTCCGACTCGCCGTCGATTTCTTGGTTGGGGTCCTCTTCGCGCACTGCTTGGAGATCTCGAGGAGGTCGGGATGTTGTCGAAGCGTGCGGCGTGTCGCTGAGCTTGGCGACTAGAGGCTCGTGGCGACACGAGGTCTTGAAGCAATGGATCGCGGTGTCCGGGTGGATGCCGACCACGTTGTACCGAGCTCTTGCCACCGTTGGACCCGCTTGGGTCGACTCGCTGGGTCCCCGGACGATCGCCTGTGTCCTCGATGGTGGTGGCGCTGTGTAGGAGCACTCAAGTGCTCGAAAGGTGTCTCGCATTTCTCCCTGTGAGTCGACATCGTCCCGGGAGCGTGTTGATCCATTGCCGCACGCCCTTCCATCATCGGGGAGGTAACGGGCGTAGTAGATCGGTGTGACCCGCGATCCCCATTGCCATGAGGTATGTGTCAAGCCGCATCGCGGGTCGACGAGGAGTCGATTTTCTATCTCCTTTGGCGCCTTGAAGTTTGGCGGGTACTTTTCGGATCATTGGTCCAAGCACTTAGGCCCTAGTCGATCGAAAGATCCCATGGGCTCGCCATCGTGGCGATTAGTTAGGTGTGCCGCAGTCGCCGGGTCTGGCGGCGCGCCAGTTTTGGTTGTTGATGATGTGAGTGCGGGCGCCGATGGGTTCTCCGTTGGCGGCGGCGAAATTGGTCGCCCGGGATCGCAGGGAGAGTGCCGTCATGGTCGGCGTTGAGCTGCAGTGGCTCGTGGCGGCAATTGAGGGTGTTTGCCGCCGGGCGGCCGCTGAGGCCGCCTCGCCCGAGGAGCGCGTATACTCGCCGCGAGTCGGCGCCCGCTTTGCTGCTCCACGGCTTTTGGCGCAGGGCCTTGACGCATCGGATCTATAAGGCGCGCCGCCGTGGCCGTGATGCTATCGGCCGCTGCTCGCCTGCCACGAGGTTGTCCATCGGGTGGAGAACAGTGGAGGACGCGCTCGCCTCCCGTGAGGAGACGACTATCCGCGCTGGTCTTCGGGAGGTGCGGTTGCGGTGGGGCACCCATCGCCGCGATCTGGCGGGGCCAAGCGCTTCCCGGTGGCGCGTTCGCAGATCGCGCCGCTATCGCGAGCCGGTCGCTCATCGCCGGTTCGTGGCGCGCCGAACGGTGGGTTCAGCGTGACCTGATCCGCCGCTGGTGGTAGCGTGATACCTCGCCGTCACTTGCTCGAGGCGAAATTTTTCGCGCCGCCTGCTCATGCGATCGCTTCCGCCAATTTCAGGCGGAGTTCTCGACCTCCGCTGCCGTGGCGTTAGGAGGGATTGGGTGGAGAAAGGATCCTCCGGCGGATCGGGCGCGGTGGCCATGTAGGTCGCGGCATGGCGACCGGTTCCGCTGGAGGTCGGGCGGAGTTTTCCGACCGGTCGACTCAAGATCCCGAGGACGGAGGGGTCTCGAAATCTCCCGCTGGAGACCTGGCGATGGAGCCCGCGACGAGGCCGCGGTGATGGATCCGCGAGTGACGCCGGGGTCGCCAGTCGGCGTTGCCGGTGAGGGCCGATCTTCGCGGCCGCTGAGTTCTCGGCCACGTTGTGGGCGAGTTGTACTCGGAGGCGAGGCGGTGGATCGTGCGGACCTGGCTCGGAGAGCCGATCGCGGTGGCGACTCGCGGATGTGAGCCGAGTCCTCCGAGGTGATGACGTCGGTGAGGCCGACGAAGAGGCTGATCGTGCGAAGCGTGATCACGCCGCACGTGACGGTCGCGCCGGACGTAGCTGCTCGGCAAGATCCGGAGCATCTCGCCGACATCATACGGCCGGTGGCGACCGCCTCGCTGATGGGCAGATTGATCTCGCCAGAACACCGCCGACCGCCAGCCCCACGGTGGGCGCCATCGCCGTGGAATGACCACGGCAGATGCCGCAATCGGCAGCGAGTAGTAGAACGAGGGGCAAGGCGGCCAGCCATCTCACGTAGATGAGGGCAAAGACACAGGATTTACCCAGTTCGCCTCGGAGGGTAAAGACCTACTCCTGCTAGATTGTATTATGGAGGTGATTACAATGGGTGAACTCGGCGACTAGGCGGCGAGTTGCTTGGGTGTATGAGGGAACGTGTTCTACTCACCCTTAGGGAGGTTTATATAGGCTCACCTCCCTAGGGTTTACATATCTCAACCGATTCGGTTACAACTTTGGTAATCGTTTAACCTAGACCGATCGGGCCTATCCACCGCCTGGGCCTTCTACTTCCAAATGCCGGTATCTTGCTGGGCTTTGATCCACTCGCCGTTCTGCAGGCCCACTCGCCAGCCTTTGGGCCAGTCGGAAACGTCCTGCTGAGTATACCCCAGTAGGCGTATCCCCATCAACCAAGATGACGGCCCGAGGGCGCGTGGTTGCCGGCGTGCAGCCCGGCGCCAACTCCAACGCCCCCAAGACGGCGGCCCGAGGGCATGCAGCTGCCGGCGTGCATCCGGAGCCACCAAGATGACGGCCTCGACGGCGCGCTGCTGCAGCAACCTGGCGCCATCTCCAACGCCACCAAGATGACGGCGAGGGCGCGCTGCCGGCGGCAGCCGGCGCCATCTCCAACACCACCGAGAGGACGGCCTCGACGGCGCGGCTGCCGGCGTGCAGCCCGGCGCCATCTCCGGCGCCACCAAGATGATGTCCCGAGGGCGTACGGCCCGGCGCCACGTCCATCTCTTCCGCCGCCAAGAGCACGGCCTCGAGAACGTGAGGCTGCCGGCAGCCCGCGCCATCGCCATCTCCGCTCTGTGGCGCTAAAGACGGCAGCTCGCTGGCGGGCGTGAAGCGACGCCATCTCTTCTCCCATCGAACCTTGCGACTACGGCGGCGCCGAAGACGAGACGAGAAGGCAGTCGGCATGCATTCGGCGCCACGTTCCATCTCAACGAGCCATGCTGCCTAAGACGGCGACGGGGCTGTCGGCGGGCAGCCCAACCTTTATTCACCTCCTACGGACGCCAACAAGACGACGGCCCCGACGGCGCGCGTTGGGCGCGGCGCAAGCACCATCTCCTCCCATCGAGCCCGGGCGCTTCTTCACTCCGCAGGCGTGATTTAAGACGCAGTGATGGCGGGCCGCTAGTATGCAAGTCGTCGCCATCTCCGCCTCATGAAACATAGGCGATAGCATCGGGTGTCCATCGTACAACCCGTGCTAGCTCCATCTCCGTGAAGCCGGGCGAAATAGGCGAAAGTGCTGCCGACTTACAATCCGGCCATACCCACCTCCATCTCCACGAGCCCGTGAGACGACGCCTTGTCTGGGACGACAGCCGTGAATTCGGCCGGACCGAGACGCAGGTGTCGCACCACGTTAGCTGCACCGATTAGGTAAGCGTGTCGGTTTTACACCGACGCCGATCTCCACCAACACTTACTCCTGCGAGGCATACCCCTTGTGCACCCCGACGAGGCTGCTGGTCGTCGAGAAGTCCCAGCTGAGCGGACCCATGCTACTCCAACTCCAACTACATCGACGCTGTCAAGACCGACGAGGCACGATGGAGAGGGCGGGCATGGCCGGAGCAAAGGCCATGCTACTCGCGGCGCGTGTACCGACGAGGACACGGGCCACGCCCACACACACACACCACCACCACATCATGCATGGAGAACGCGGAAGACGGCGAAGACGACCACACGGCTTAATCGGAGGTGTCTCGCGCGTAACTCTGGAGTAATTAACCGGGTGCCTTCCGAGGCCCCGGGAACCATGAGATCGCAATCACCATAGTCAGGCTGGCCGCGCAAGCAGGCCACGAAGCGCACTATATTAGGGATTTGTACTTTATTTCTCCATGAGAGATTAATGAAATGCATCTTCCCTACCTTTTCTTGTGTACTACGGTACACTGGCACGCCCGCATTTCTTTTTCTTTACCCCGGCGCATGAGAAATAACACGCTACCATCCTTCTTCCCTCAAGTAGCCTACGTTCGACTTTTCCCGAACGTTTTTCTCGTGTCAAACAAATTGGCACGCCCGGTGGGACGTGGTTCTCCTCCCATCTTTGCTCCGCTGTGGTCATCAGAATCGTCTTCGCCCGTTCACCCAACCAACACAAAGATCTCGCACGACAAGCCAACGCCGAGGACCTCCGCTGATCAAAGGTCATCTTCATGCAGAGGAATCCCCACGCCATCAACACGGAGCCCTGGTGATCCACTTTGGATCATCCTTTCCGCCATGGTGGTCGCCGAGGTCGGCACCAAGATGTTCATGCACCAAGCTCAGGAGCCGCGTAGTTCCAAATCGCGATCCAAGAAGGCGCAAAGGCGGGCATCCGCCATGGCCAAGAAGGAGCGCCATGAAGTTGATGCTCGAGGCGCTGTCTGTTGAAGGAGTCAACGGGACATGACGTCAAAGGGGACATGGGGCGCCTAACGCCTCTTCCAACGTCGCCGACAAGCGGGAGGCGGTGTCACTGCGCCTACCCGCCTTTGCACCCGGAGCTGCGACGCCAACACCTAGGCGCACCGGAGGAGCTTGGAGGCTTGAAGCCGCCCGTGACTCGGAGACTCATGGCAAACGCCCGCTTGTCGAAAGCCCGCATCCACTAAGGAACTACAGGAGGAAGTGCCGTAAGGTACAACGCCTTCACTATTAAGCCCCGCATCACCAGGAGTACGGTTCTTGCGGAAGATTGGTCCTCGGCGCAAGGGACCTCAACATGAGGTGTTCACATGTACTAGCACTGAACCATCAGAGGTCAAGTTGGTGGTGAGAAGAGCCATCATGAAGGAGTTCTGGAAACGGTACTCCCGAAAAGAGTCCGTCTTGACGGGCCCAACGCTCTCCATCAACCTTGAAGATCCTTGAAGAAGCTTGTGTGCACCATGTCGCCACACTTCGGCGATCAATGGCCGCACCATCCCCAACGACAACAGGTTCGCCGTTCTTCGGAACGAGGTACCTGCACCACATGGAGAAGACCTGCGGCAGGAGTTCCGCCTCTTGCAAGATCAAATGTATAGCATCCAGAGGCGGCTCCATGAGCAAGGAGCCAAGTTCTTCATCAAGACAAGCCGGGGCAGGATTAGGCACCAAGCCCCTAGTCACCGTCCTCAACATGAGCGCCATACCTTGGCGCCCCGACGCCAACCTTCACCCATCAGACATGCACACCGGGGGCATCCTAACATGCCCCCACGTTGGAACCGTTGGTCACGACATCAAGATGATGAGAGGGACCCTCGTCCCACTCAACAGTGGAGACCTAGGGATCCTCCACGAGATGCACTTCCACCACGGCCTTCATCCCCGCCTAGGCATGGAGAGCGACTCCAAGTGCGCCCTGCAAGGGACGTGCCTACCACATCAACGCCGCGAGATGCACCGCCTCTTCTACCAACTCCACCAGCACCCTCAAGAACCCGGCAGGTCCTCACAGAGAACCAACGCAAGCGCGAGAGGCGCCGGAGGAATCGCCAAGTTCTATACGAAGAACTCGAAGACCTGGTGCTCCGCCATACCCAAGTTCGGGTACGACCCGATGGTGGGGTCATTCAAGAAAGTGATAGGATCGGCTTCCGCATCTCTCCAAACCTAGAGCGGCACGAGCGGTACAATTACCTGCTCAGCCGCCTCGCTCCAAAACCACGCAAGATGCCCTTAGGGGGTGTCGAACAAAAGGGCAAAGCGGTTCCACCACTGCTTCCTTCAGCAAATCCTCAACAAGGCGATGAACAGGCGATGGACACATCGTCATCTTCGCCTCCTCGGAGGCAAAAGACACAAACACCGACAGCCACGCTAATGGAGGGCGTCGAGGAGACTCCAGCCGCAACTGCCTCCAACCCCGAGGCGGATCTTGGGGCTTCAACCTCCGTTGCCCCGGGAAAAGACGAGATGCCTCCCACAAAACCTTCGCTTACCTCTCCGCAAGGGGACGAGAAGATCGGAGATGATGCCCTTCAGCAGGGGGATGGAAAGGAAAAGGAGGCAACAAAGAAGAACCTTGCTTTGTGCGGCACTATTGCAGTGTGCCCAAGGCTTGAGCCAAACAACGGTTGGCAACCTCCTCAAGTCACCCACGAGTTTGGCTATCCCTCGGATGAGGAGATCGTGCCGAACCCCAAAGATGACTTCAAGAAGGCTTTCTTGCCACGCCTCAGCCATGTACGTTCATGGTTCAAGGGCACTGACGCGGAGGACAAGGCCAACGCTTCTACAAGGGAAGCGGGAGCAAGATCCACTGCCCCATGCCTTCCCATCATGGCAGGGAAAGGCTCACTTTCTGATGGAGACTCGGGATATCACCCGAACATTTCGCCGCGACTCTACACCGACATCACCTCAAGACTTCCACGAGATCCCGATGAGTTGTTGCAAGTTGCAAGTCGACCTGGATCCAAGACACGGCTAAGGTCTGTCGCACTTCGGAGTGTGACGGACAGATCAACCAAAGAGGAAGGGATTGACAACTACGCCGACGATGAAGAGAGCTTCTCTGACTCTTCTTCCACCTCTTCGTTGGAGAAACTTACAAACTCCCCTCCATACCACGAGCTCGCCCCTTCGGTCCTATCGGACTGTGAAGATGGCCTTGAAGATCTCCATACCGCACCAGCCCACATGGCGGTAGACGGAAAGAACGACGCTCGATCCGCGAGCTAGTGCAACGGGAGAGAAGCTGCCGAAGAAGAGATGAAGGAGCGCCGTAAGATTGATCAATTGACATCAAAACTCGACCAGTTCATCGAGCTCATGATGAACAACAGAACAACAACGGTGTCCCGCCACAAAGCGTACCACCAGTAGTAGACCCACAAGTGGAGGAGTTGCGGTAGGGCGCTCTAACAAGTGCGCCACCCCATCATGAGCGCCAACACGAAGAAACAAGCACACATGCCGCCAAAGGGCTAGACCCTCGTCCAGCCGACAACGCCACAACAAAGCATGCTGAAAGGCTACCACGACATGCTTAAAGACATGGTGGACAAAAGATTCGAGCAATTGAAGGTCAATAATGCTCCTCGCACCACGGGGAGCGAGCTGGAGAAGCCCTATGAATCATGGCACGACCTGGTGTCATTCCCTGCAGGGTGGCACCCACCAAAGTTCCGTCAATTCGATGGGACGGGTGATGCAAGGGAGCACTTGGCGTACTTCGAGGCGGCGTGCGGGGACACTGCAAACAACGCGTCACTTCTCCTTCGACAATTTTCAGGGTCGTTAACCGGCCCTGCCTTCCACTGGTACAGCCGCCTGGCGGTCGGATCCATCGAAAGTTGGTCAGGCATGAAGGAGGTCTTCAAGAAGCACTTCGTCGCCATGAAGAAGGACTTCTCTGTCGTCGAGCTTGCACAAGTTCGTCAACGACGAGATGAGTCCATCGACGAGTACGTCATTCGCTTCCGCAACAGCTATGTGCGGCTCGCCCGGGAGATGCACCTTGAGGACGCCATCGAGATGTGTGTCCACGGGATGCAACAACATTGGTCACTCGAGGTCTCTCGGCGCGAGCCTAGGACCTTCAGTGCTCTTAGCACGGCGGTGGCGGCAACGAAGCTAGAGTTCGAGAAATCACCACAGATCATGGAGCTCTACAAGAACGCCACTATATTCGACCCGTCCAAGCACTTCGCATCAACATCCAAGCCAACCAATAATGGGGCCAAGATGAAGGCACCGGCGGAGGCAAATGCCACTAGGGTCTTCTCCTCCACTCCCCAAGGCAATGTGCCAATGTTGGGCGCAAGAGGCGAGCAAGCGGGAGTAAGGCAACGACCCACGATGCAAGAGCTCCTCAAGAAGCAATATATCTTCCGCAGAGAGCTGGTGAAGAACATGTTCAACCAGCTGATGGAACATCGAGCTTTGAACCTTCCAGAAGCTCGAAGACCAGATCAACTGGGGATGACAGATAATGCTTTGTTTTGCCCATATCATAGGTACGTGGGACATGTCATCGATCAAGGCTCGCCTTCAAGGAATGGCTCCAGAGTCAATGAAAAGAGGATCAACTTGGACCCGAAGCTATCAATCCAGATTACCAAGCCTGTGAACATGGTGAGCGAGTGGTGCCCTCTTCATCAAGGAAAGGCGATGAATATGAAGATGGATGGGCGCCTCTCACAAGTTGAGGGCCAACTATCCAACCTCGTCCTGGCGACAGCATCAACACCTCCCCTTCACCAGGATTCTACACCAACCATGTCCATGGAGAAGCCTTGGAGCACGGTCCGTCGGAAGCCATACCCGAGGGACCTTCCAACTCGACCTCCTCGTCTGACATCATCAACACGCTCCCCAACAATTCTAAGGCGAGTTGATCCAAGTCAACGCCGTCCCCACCGAGGTTCGTCCCCAAGTCCGAGGGAGATGAGTCATTCCCCGACTGGCGGGACTACGACTTTGGCGCAGTTCCTACCCCATGGTTGGGACCAAGGCCAACGGAGGGTGTCAAGGAGTACAAGATGAGGCTCTCCTATCAAGCACGAAACATGGCGAAGTTGCAACGTCATCCTCGACTACAAGGATGTGCCCAGCCCGAGTCGGACGACATGTTCACTCTCAAGAGCACGAGGCGTTCCACGCCAAGGCGCACAAAGAACCCGCAGTGGAAGAGGTGAACATGAACTGCGTGGGGAAAGGTCTTACCCTCAAGGCTAAGCAAATGAGAGGACAAGCCGGCCCGTAGGAGGCAACACCGCATGAAGAGGCACCGGCGCATGATGGTGGGAAGGCGAAACCACAGACATCGACTACAACATCATCGCCCACCTCAAGCAATTCCAGCGCTCTTGAGTGTGCACGATGCGCTCATGGTGCCAAACCCGCGTGAAGCCCTCATCAAGGCGCCTCCAGTTCGGAGATCTATGAAGTGTGCATGGCAAAGCATCGCCTCTGCTAATCCCTTGTTCGTGAATGAGATCACGCTCACGAAGAGGACAATCTCATAGAAGATGGTGCCCATAACCGCCCACTTTACGGAGGGAAACATTGGGGCCGCGCATCTTCGTCGGATCCTCATCGACCAGTGGTTGCCAGGAACATACCGCCCGTCCGGAGTTTGAAACGGGCAGGTTTCACGGGACGACCGAGTCCACCGACGTGATGATATGCGGCCGCAACCAAGGGAAGCCAACACCGGGGCCATCACGGTGAAGATCCGGATGTCTACATTCAGCTTCAAGGTGCGGTTCTTCGTCATCGGCGAACACCTCCTACTCTCTCTTAGGGAGGCCTTGATCCACAAATATCGCGTGGTGCCTTCTACCCTTCACCAATGCCTAAAGTTCCTCGACGGCAACGGCACACAACAACGCATCATCGGCAACACCAACCCCTACATCAGGTAAGATTCGTGATCATGCGGATGGTACTACTTCCCCGTCGAAGACAGCGACCAACATGTCGGGCGGACAACACCAGCGGTTGATGTCTTAATCAAACCGGGTGTTGCGCCAGTCGTCGAAGCACAACAGCTCATCATACCATGCTCCCCCGCGGACGCACGGGGTTCCTCCTCTCGCAGCCGAAGGAACCCTGGGCGTAGGCGATCTTCCTCGACTGTGAAACATGACTACAAGCCCTTCCCCCAGGACAGGATGGGGAGCTCTACCCCGATCTTGCTGGGGGCAAGCTCTTCTACGCCTGCCCCGGTAGCCCCGTTGCTATTGAAGGCAAGGTACCAGAAGCCCACGCCAATCACGTTGAGGTCGTCAATGACGCCTCTACAAGAGGCTCCTACATCTTCATCGACTTCGGCGCACCAAGAGCCTAGTTGTTTAACACTTGGCGGCTCAAGTGCCTGTGAAGGACCGAAGGCATTGATCGGCAGCAGTGATGTGCCCCCTACGATCACACTGCGGGTGCGCAACACTCCAAAAGAGGAAGGTGCACCCACTCATCCGGGGGTGGTTAGGAGGATAATAAAGGAGATAGAGGAAGCTGCACGGGGAGCTCGTGTCATGCAGCCCACATCCCTCTACATATCCACGGCTTCTCCATTGGAGGTTTGGGCTATCCCAAGTTCATCTGGGTCTAGAACCCAAACCATTTTCTATAAAGTTCCACAGGTAAAACATTGCGACTCCATATTTGAGCTTCCCCAACCTCGCGGTGATACGTATAGCGCTATCCACAATGAAGGCCGAGCCCAAGATGGCTCGCTTGCTGGAGAAGGCGGGGTTCACGCTTCGGCAAAATAGTAGAATACCGCCGCCACCCGCGGTTTGCGAGGCATGGTGGAGGCAAGCCGAGGACCTCATCAAGCAGAAGGGCAAGACTCGGACCAAGTTCGGGCTTGGGTACACCCACCCGGGTGGCCACGACGATGAAGAAGAAGGAGGAATCAACGGCGTCGCACAAGTCACGCGTGCCATGCTACTGCTCTTCACGAGACGACATGGAACTGCCACGCCATGGCCTTCACCGCCAAAACTCCATCGACGACGCTCGGTCAAGGAAGAAGAAGAGGTCGAACCCACGCTGGCTCCACAGAGATGGAAGACGGTGGTCACCACCATCGATGAACTTGTCGAAGTCAACCTCGAATCGAGGATTATCCACGCCCCACTTTCGCCACCTCCACGACGGAAGAGGAACGGAAAGCTATCGACGCTTCTTGATGGAGTATCGAGATTGCTTCGCTTGGAGCTACAAAGAGATGCCCGGCTCGACCTCGTGTCGCTACACACAAGCCGGCGATTGACCGCAACACCGCCCGTCAAGCAGCCTCCACGGCGCTATGTCCGAGTTTCAAGACCAAGTCATCGCCGAGGTCGATAAATTAATCATTGCAGATTTCATCAAAGAGGCGAAATACACCGAGTGGCTCGCAAACATCGTCCCCATGGAGAAGAAGAATGGCCAGGTACGAGTGTGCCAAGACTTCCGCGACCTAAATCGAAAGCATGCCCCAAAATGACTTTCCCGCCAATCACGGAAATGGTCGTCGACTCAACCACGGGCCATGGTGCGCTATCCTTCATGGATGGTTCGTCGCTACAACCAAATCAAGATGGATCCGGACGACGCCATCAACACCGCTGCTCAGACCCGGGCAACTTCTACTACACCGTCATGCCATTCGCTTGAAGAATGCTGGTGCGACGTATCAGGGCCATGACATACATCCTCGGCGACCTGATCCACCATTCGGTGGAGTTCTACGACATGACATGGTGGTGAAGACCAAGGACCGCGGATCATCAGAGGACCTCCGGGTCATCTTTGAGCGCCTACGTCGACACCAGCTCAAGATGAACCCGTTGAAATGTGCCTTCGCCGTTCAATCGGGCCTCTTCCTAGGCTTCGTTGTCCATCATCGAGGCATAGAGATCGAACCGAAGAAGATCAAGGCCATCCTCAACATGCCACCACCTTGTAATATCAAGGAATTGAGAGGTTTACAAGGGAAGTTGGCGTACATCCGTCGCTTCATCTCCAACCTCTCGGGACGCATCCAACCCTTCTCAAGTCTCATGAAGAAAGGAGATCCGTTCGTATGGGATGAAGGGTGTCAAAGAGGATTCGACGACATCAAGAACGCAGCCTACTTCAATAGGTGCTCTTCTCGCTCAGCATAATGAGGAAGGGAAGGAGGTGGCTTGCTACTACCTGAGCCGCACCATGGTGGGCGCTGAGCGAAACTACTCTCCAATAGAGAAGTTATGCTTGGCGCTTATATTCGCATTGAAGAAGTTGAGGCACTACATGCTAGCACTCCAAATCCAGCTTGTTGCTAGAGCGGATCCCATAAGGTACGTGCTAAGTCAGCCTGCACTAATGGGGCGACTCGGAAAATGGGCATTGCTCATGATGGAGTTCGACATCACCTTTGTGTCTCGTGAAGCGATCAAGGGCCAAGCCTTGGCGGAGTTCCTGCGGCGCATCCTGCCCTCGACGACTCTCATCACCAACCTCCCGACGAGGAGGTTTTCACCATGAGGTCGAGGCTCCATGGGAGCTCTACTGATGGTGCTCACGCATGATGCCGACTCGATGGCACACCCAAGCCGGAGAGCAGGAGCAGGATTGGTGTTCAAGACTCCACAAGGAGGGGTGATGTATCACTCATTCTCCTTCTCAAGGAAGAATGCTCCAACAATGAGGCGAGTACGAGGCGCCATCTTTGGCCTCCTCCTAGCACTCCATGGAGGTCCGCTTTTAGCCTATGGAGATTCCCAGCTCATCGCTCAGCAAGTCAACGACATCTACGAGGTACGTAGTTTAACTGGTGCCATACTACGGTGCGGCCCGGAAGCTTATGGAGAAATTCCAACATGTTGAAGTTCTCCATGTCCCGCTGACAGAATGCACCGCCGATGCCTTGGCAAATCAAGGCGCAGACTGGTGCTCCCAGGTGATAAATCCACGCAAGTGACGGTGGAAGAAAGGTGGCTTCTTCCCGCTGTCCTAGAGCTCATCCCGGAGGAAGAGGAAGTCAACACCATCACGACGAACGTCGTGGAGGAGGACGAGTGGCTACAACCCTTCCTCAACTACTTCAAGCACGGCAGCCTCCCTGACGACCCCGTCGAGAGGCGCCAACTCCAACGGCGACTTCCCTCCTATGTATATAAGGCCGGCGTCTTGTACAGACGGTCTCACGGGCAAGAGATTCTACTTCGGTGCGTCAACCAAGATGAAGCCAAAAAGATCTTACAAGAGGTGCACCACGGGGTCTGCGGTGGACACCAAGGTGGAGCCAAGATGTACCATGCCATACGCCTGGCTGGGTACTATTGGCCCGGCATCATGAAGGACTGCCTCCAGGTAGCCAGGTCATGCCATGGTTGCCAAATCCATGGCGACTTCAAGCATCAGCCGCCAGTTCCACTACACCCCACCATTCCCTCATGGCCATTCGATGCCTGGGGGATTGACGTCATCGGACCCATCGATCCGCCATCTTCCAGGGGCCATCGTTTCATCCTTGCAGCGACGGACTACTTCTCCAAGTGGGCGGAGGCCGTTCCGCTGCGGGAGGTTAAGAGCGACAACGTCATCAACTTCCTAGAGCGAAATATCATACATCGCTTTGGGATACCACACCGTATCACCTCCGACAACGGCAAGGCATTCAAATCCAACAAGATGTACAAGTTCATGGAGAAGTACAAGATCAAGTGGAACTACTCCACCGGCTACTACCCTCAAGCCAATGGAGCAATCGAGGCCTTCAACAAGACGCTCGGCAAGATACTCAAGAAGACGATGACAAGACATAGAAGGGACTGGCCCGACCGTCTCTTCGAGTCTCTATGGGCGTCAGCGTTACAGCAGACCCCAACTCGGCCTACACCCTATTCCCTCGTCTATGGGAGTGAGGCGGTACTTCCATTGGAGGTCCAGCTACCCTCTCTTCGTGTCGCCATCCAAGATGAACTCACCAAAGATGAACAGGTACAACTGCGATTCCAGGAGCTTGACGCCCTGGAGGAGGAGCGTCTCCAAGCCCTGCAGAACTTGGAGCTTTACCGTCAAAACATGGTGAGAGCTTACGGCAAGCTCGTGAGGCAACGCGTCTTTCGGAAGGGCGAGCTAGTGCTTGTCCTCAGGCGCCCCATCGTCGTCACGCACAAGACGAAGGGGAAGTTCGAGCCAAAGTGGGAAGGACCCTACGCCATCGAGCAAGCCTACGACGGGGGTGCATACCAGCTGGTCGATCCTCAAGGAGCCCGGCCCATGCCTCCAATCAACGGAAGGTTTCTTAAAAAATATTTCTGCTAAATATTTGCTTCTTCCGTTGCCTTTTTTTCCGTTTTTTTTCTATGGGGAGTCCTTCAGTCGGCTCAAGTCCATGATGCATTCTCCTTTGCATAGTGTGGATCGTCTGTTTTCCCCCAATAACAAAAAAAACTGGCTTTCCCTAAACATACTGTGCTGGTGATTGAAGATTTGGCTGCCTTAGGACTTGTCGGAGGGCGTCACGAGGTGCCAAATTGCAAGTGGAGCGACACCTACACCCACAAAGCACGACACGTACCAAGTGCATGCTTCCAGAGGCAGTGGAGAAGATCACTTGGGCACTTCAGCGTAACGAGACTCCACGCCCCTCATGCTCCCTGGCGTGCCTCGCGTTCGTAGAGGCTCACACCCTGGGGAAGACCATAGGAAAAGATCATGAAAAGGCTGCCCGACTCGGTGTGTAGCCGCGTGACAACCCTGGGGTGTGCCACAAAAAGATCCAGATAAAGTGCCAAGAGGGTTTCTTAGTCCACCAAGGTGAACGGTGCCTTCCAAGTTCCCAAGATGGTTCCCCAAGCGAAGAAAGAAGAAGAGAATCTCAGAAGGTGAAGCCAAAAAAAAAATATCCCCAAGAGCGCAAGCAATCTCATGAGGACCATGATCACCCAAGTGGACCTCGCAAGCAGTCCCCGTAGGAGAAAAAAATACATAAACTCCAAGACGCAAGTCTAAACCGTCCCAGGCATAAGGGAACCATTCGAAGGAAGGCGGAAGGTAGCTGTTCACCACCCCTCAATAAGGCGTGGAAGTTTCAGAGCTGTTGTCCCAAAGCCTTACTCCCTTGTTTTACCATGCCCAAGTTTCTGGGTTCGCAGGGTATCGTGCAGGGGGCATGGCTGAGCCGTGGGGCTTCTCGATACCAGGATGGGTTAGAGTATGATTCTCTACTGCCTCTTGGAAGCATCTCCGAGGACGGCGTCTCCACACACGTACACGGAAGGACGAAGTTGTAATCGTCATGGTCTTGCGACGATTCTCGAAGACAAGTCCTTCGGCGGCCTTTTCCAATATCACACATATAGCTAGTGTATAATGGGAAAGCCAACATTTTAAAAATCCAAAACTCAAACCATGTTTTTAAACCATGTTTTTCTCTCAATTTCGTGTTTTCTGGATTTTCTGGGTTTTATTCCTCGAGCGAATACTCAGCCATATGCTTGGTTATATGCTTTTACAAGCGCCTTCAAATTCAAGTGTCTCCCACAGCCTACTGCGGCAACACCGGGGTGCTGTCGACGCTAATGTCTTTCCGGCGTCTCATCACACCGACACATGAAGATATGGGAGCGGTGCAGCACGCCAGTGCGGCTAGCGTGAATCCGTGAAACCCTTTGTCTAATCGGCTAGCATCGCAATGGCTAGACGGTCCCGACTAGATTGATAAAATTATTTTCAGGACATGGCACGTTCTTTCGCCGCGGAATGAATATGAGCGAGGATTAGCTGGTTGGATGGCACCATACACGGTCTCAACCAGCTTTCTTCGGAGTTGTGGATGTTTTTGCCCGCACCAATTTACACCAACACTCAGCGTCGAGGACATGCGACATGTCGCCTCAATCTAGAAGATCGCCTGCATCAACTATAACCTAGTGTGTCTCCAAGGCGTGACAACGCTGGATTAAAAGGCACGCTAGGGCGACGAGACAGCAGTTAATTGGATTCATATGCCAAAATACTGAGGACAAGTATAAATTTGGGCTGCACCGGGCCGATGCGCCAGGAAATAAAAAAAAGATTTTCACCAAGTCTAGTTCGATTTGCTTCGCGCTCGAACTTCACTTGGTGAGGGGGCATTTGTTCGACATGATTTTCTACCAAATAATATTTCAAACATACTGCATTTTTTTATTTTTTTTAAATACAGGTAAACACGCTGGCTACTTCCATGTGGGGCCGGAGCCATACGGCCTTATGTAATTGATGGACTCCAAAGAGTAAATTTGCTAAGGCGCCATATATATGAGCCTGGCTAGCTGGCGCAGGGATTCTTCGCGGATGCGGCGGACAGATCGTACGCAAATACCAAAGATAAAGAGATAATTAAGCTATGTTTAAACGACCTCAGTTCAACCGGAATATCACGCTTCGGTCGTCTGGGGCAGGGCCCATATGCAGCCATGCAATTAGGTACGTACAATGGTGGTTTTCTTTTCTTGTGCAGACGTGTGAGCCAAGAAGATCAGAGAAAGAGATAAGAAGACGCCGCGTTCTATCTCTATCTGGTCCAATAAAATCGGTAACGGTTGAACGGCCGAGGCGACCCGCGACCCTAGGCTCCGCCTATATATACTACGCACAACCCAGCAGCAGCGAGGGGCGATCTGAAGAAGAAAAAAAAGAGCAGGATGGAGACGAGACGTAGAGCTCGCGCCGGAGGAAGCACAGCTCTCGCTTAGCACTTGCCATCCGCTTATCCACCAGCACCATACACGCAGGCGCCCCACACCACCAAAATTCCATCTGCAAATTTCCACATACGAGCTAGCATCCCAGTCAAAAGCACCACACACACGCACTGATCAGTGAAGCCATATGGAGGTGAAGCCGATGATTTCTGACGGTGAGCATATGGATTGACTCTCTCTCTCTCTCTTTTTCTCTCTCTCTAGCATGCATGCACACATGCGTTTCGCCGGAGAAGGTTCCGCTCACTGCGGCGGGAAGAGACACGCGATGGACAGGGCCGCCGGTGGGCACCCTGTCGCGTGCCCTCTTCATCTCTACGAGCCACCCGAGGTGACGTGGTGAGGCTGCCGAGTTCAGCCGCGCCACTTCCATCTACGCACACCACGCTGCCCAAGATGACGGTGCATCGGCCGCGGCTGCCGGCGTGCAGCCCGGCGCCATCTCCGCGCCACCAAGATGACGGCCGAGGGCGTGGGCTGCCGGCGTGCAGCCGGCGCCAACTCAACGCCCCAAGACGGCGGCCCGAGGCATGCAGCTGCCGCGTGCATCCGAGCCACCAAGATGACGGCTCGACGCGGCTGCGGCGTGCAGCTCCGCGCCATCTCCAACGCCACCAAGATGACGGCCGAGCGGCTGCCAGCGTGCGGCGCCATCTCCAACACCACCGAGAGGACGACCTCGGCGCGCTGCCGGCGTGCAGCAGCGCCATCTCCGCGCCACCAAGATGACGGCCCGGGCGTGAGGCTACCGGCGATGGCGGCGCCACGCCCATCTCTTCCGCCGCCAAGAGCACGGCTCGAACGTGAGGCTGCCGGCGTGCAGCCAGCGCCATCGCCATCTCTCGGTGTGGCGCGCCAAAGACGGCAGTCTCGCGACTGCCGGCGGGCCGTAGCGACGCCATCTCTTCCCCCATCGAACCTTGCGACTACAGCGGCGCCGAAGACGAGACGAGAAGGCAGTCAGCATGCATTCGGCGCCACGTTCCATCTCAACGAGCCATGCTGCCTAAGACGGCGACGGGGCTGTCGGCGGGCAGCCCAACCTTTATTCACCTCCTACGGACGCCAACAAGACGACGGCCCCGACGACGCGCGGCTGCCGGCGCGCAGCCCGGCACCATCTCTCCTCCCATCGAGCCCGGCGCCTTCTTCACTCCGGCGAGGCGTGACGAAGACAAGTGATGGTGGGGCCGCTAGTATGCAAGTCGTCGCCATCTCCGCCTCCGCGATCCATAGGCGATAGCATCGGGGTGTCCATCGTACAACCCGGTGCTAGCTCCATCTCCGTGAAGCCGGCGAGCATAGGCGAAAGTGCTGCCGACTTACAATCCGGCGTCATACCCACCTCCATCTCCACGAGCCCGTGAGACGACGCTCTTGTCTAGGACGACAGCCATGAATTCGGCGTCGGACCGAGACGAGGTGTCGACCACATTGGCTGCACCGACTTGTAGGAGCGTGTCGGTTTTACACCGACGCCGATCTCCACCAACACTTACTCCTGCGAGGCATACCCCTTGCGCACCCCGACGAGGCTGCTGGTCGTCGAGAAGTCCCAGCTGAGCGGACCCATGCTACTCCAACTCCAACTACATCGACGCTGTCAAGACCGACGAGGCACGATGGAGAGGGCGGGCATGGCCGGAGCAAAGGCCATGCTACTCGCGGCGCGTGTACCGACGAGGACACAGGCTCTGCCGCCGCCCACACACACACCACCACCACATCATGCATGGAGAACGCGAAGCGAAGACGATGAAGACGACCACACGGCTTAATCGGAGGTGTCTCGCGGCGTAACCCGCGGGAGTAATTAACCGGGTGCCTTCCGAGGCCCCGGGAACCATGAGATCGCAATCGCCATAGTCAGGCTGGCCGCGCAAGCAGTACGGCGCTGTATTAGGGATTTGTACTTTATTTCTCCATGAGAGATTAATGAAATGCATCTTCCTACCTTTTCTTGTGTACTACGTACACCGGCATCGCATTTCTTTTCTTTACCCCGGCGCATGAGAAATAACACGCTACCATCCTTCTTCCCTCGAGTAGCCTACGTTCGACTTTTCCCGAACGTTTTTCTCGTGTCAAACATAGGTTTACTAGGAAAAGTGCTCATGCGTTGCACCGGGAAAACCAATCAAATTCGCACGGAGATTTGTTTTGTCTTATCTCATGACATTGGTCTCGAGATGGATGTTTTTCTTATCTTCGTGAAACCATTCATACCAGTTACAGAGCTAGTCTGCAACTTAAAAATTATTGCCACTACCTATATTGACATGATTTGTATATTTTTAGATGAATTATATTTTAAAATATAGTATCCTTATACTCGTACCAACTTCACGTAAAAAAGACAAAGTTATATTTAATTTATAGACGTCCAATGCTGAGGTCGCATGCAGGATTTGTTTTCTTTTTTCAAACCGCCTGTTTCTTTTCTGCAAAATCAAAAATGGAAAAAGGCAGAGAAGAGAAAAGAAAAAAATGCATATGGTCTTTTAAAGGAAAAGTAATTTTAATTTGCCACCTAAACAGCTAAGATATTGCATCGGGCAAGACGTAAGAGTCCAAATAGTTTTTCTTTTTTTTGCGGGTTGAGTCCAAATAGTTTAGTACTCCTAACATGCAGTTTCTAATATTTTCCACATGGATCCGCGTGTTGTTATGGGGTTCAATTTTATTCACTTTCTCCATTCTAAAATAAATAATTTGGGTTTATCTAATTCACATGTATCTAGGCTAGATATATAGTATAAATTTAAATTTAAACAAACTTAAATCACTTAATCTGGAGGAAATGATTTTTTTTGTTCATCCCACATACCCGCAAAACGCGTCATGTATGCATGTAAAACAGTCTGATGCTTCCAAATCTCTTCCTTTCTGAAACGCACCGATGGTTAGACCTCCAAGGCGAGTGACCACCATGCCGAGTACCCCGTTCAAAAAAAAAACCATGGCGTGTACAATAAAAAACTCATATGTGAGAACAACTCGTCGATGGGATCCAGATGCCAATGCACCATGGCGATCATAGTAAGAAACTCTGTACTCCATTCGTCCGCAAATAAGTAAGGAAAAGATATATATAAATATAATAAAATATATTAAATCAAATAGACATATTATTATGAAACTAAATTTGAAAACGTATCTATTAGTACCAATTAAGAGTATAAATATTGTCATTTTTTTATAAAGTTAGTTAAACTTTAGTAATTTTGACTGAGGACAAACCTAGAAGTACACTTATTTACTGACGGAGGAAGTATGTGAGAAATGTTCAGCTGATCATTAAGAGAATTTGAAATTTTTAACTGCAACAACACAAACATTATACATTCAAATCTAAATAAATTTGAGTCGACTAATATGGATTGAAATGAGTACAATTTAGAACATAACATTACCACACAACCACGAATGTATTAGCATCAGCATCAGAATCTCGCACGCACAAAACACAAGAGCGCATAATGCATCAACATCGATGTCCAAGAAGTGCTCTGCCTCGCGCTGATACTACCGAGCAGTAACATCCAAGAAAAAATCTAGCAGCTCTATTACCACGCGAGACGTCGCTTCTGTTGCAAGCTTCCAGCGCGTCCTGCATGCCATTGACCGAGGTCCACTCAGACGTCGGCACTCGCTGGTGGAGCAGCAGGAGGAAGGGAGCGGAGGTCGGCACCAGGGACGGAGACAAGGGGAGGGAGGGGGGGGGGGGGGGCGGGGGGGGCTTAGCCACCCTCATGGTTTGAATTTTGTGAAGAACTCCACTCATCAAAACTCCAATTTCTTATTGATTTAGGCTGTGTTCGGCAATCCTCCAACTTCCCAAAAATCCATCGATCCAGCTTCTAGGGCTACTCTAGCGTCTACTTTGGAGCTGAGAACGTTCGGCACGCTCCACCGTCCGGCTGGGCCCGAAGCCCGTTTCTGCTTGTCTGGTTTGCTTCTAGGCACTGTCGACAGCAACGGAATTGAGCCCACAAAGCTGTTTTTACTTTCTTTTTCCATTGGTTGTCTTCCCCAAAGCCCCTTATCGATTCACCACACCCAAATCCCCTGGCCCCCGGTCGACTACATTCACCGCGGCGCCCTTTACCGCTAGGAGAGGAGGAGGAACGCGAGGGGAGGAGAGGGAGCATCCCGGAGGAGGGAGAACGAAGGGCAGAGCTACGGCTCCTCCACGCAGGGAGCTTGGGGTGTGCGTGTGGATTAGGCTGGGGTCGGGCGGGAGCTCCGTCTGGGGAAGAGGGTGGAGGCGGTGTAGGGTTCGCGGACAGGGAGTGGATAGGCGCGGCGTAGGGGCGCGGCCGGGGATTGGATGTATGAGGCATCGGATTGGTGGCGGAGATGGCCCTCCTGGCATGCAAGTTACTAACTCGGAGTCAAGGTCCAGTACTGTCGAGGTGGCATGGAGGAGGAGGCCGGTCACGTTGACCAGGACGAGCATGCCGGGTGGAGGTGGCAAGTGCAGGTGCTCGAGGAGGATCTTGCCGCAGTGATGGACGAACCTGCACTGGTGGAGGAGGTTGGGGACTCTAGCCGAGGCGTGCTTACGAGATCAAGCAGCCGAGAGACAGGAGGGAGGTGGCGATTGGAGCAGAGGAGAGAGGAGGCGGCGTCAAGGCCGATTGGATTGGGAACCATGGGAGGAAACGGGGAGAAGGAGGGAACGAGGAGGAAACAACACCGGGATTGAACCGTTTTCTCACTCGGCGGTGGCATGTTGTCTGTAATTTGTCACTGCTCCGTGAATTGCTGTTCCGGGAATCTCCAAAATAGCTGCTCCGAGTTTTGTACACAAAATTGGGTTGGCTTCTCGGATCTGGCTCCACGGAGTTAGAGTGTTCGGCGTAGCTCCGCGGCGGATTTGCTAAAAGCTGGAAGCCGGAGGACTTCCGAACACGCCCTTAGCCAAGTATGCCCCCCTCATATCAATTTTGCCCCCCTCAAGGTGAGAAGCTGCCTCCGTCCCTGGTCGGCACCCTCCGATGCAGAACAAGGAGGCGGCGGAAGGGATTTTCTCAATCGATCAACTGTTGTCCGTGCTGGTAGTTCATCACGCGCCTGCCGCTAACCGGTGCGTGTGCACGCCACCGCCATTAACCCGCTGCCGAGGACGTCGTTTGCATGTATGCATACGTGCTGGATGCCAGTCTGCGTTTCTTGATTCACGCGGCACCGGCTGGCCGCATGGACCGTATAGGCAGGAGGCCGCCGCTCTCTGCGTCGCATACCTCGCCGGCATCCGGCATGCATGCACGCGTCAAGAAAACAACACTTCTAAAGTCATTGATGCCAGGTGTTGGAACTGAGTCGAGTACTCGCCATCGCCATCGCCAGAACAGACAACACGGTAAAATTGATCTGCCGTGATCCTAGCCGTGGGCTCCTATGACCTTGCCTTCGCGGGCATCACGATCATCGGTTCCTTGCCTGGCCAATTTATAAGGGTCAAGTTTTCTTAGCTGCCTTGACATCGGTCCGGTCGTGCGCCGCCACTTGCGGACATGAGAGCGTTGTCTTCATCTTGATCGATCTGGCATGCGCCACCACAAGCGGACACTCCTTCCTTTATATTATTATTAAAAATATTAATATAGATTAGTTTTTTCTCAAAATGGGGACATAGCCCCGTCACTGTATTGATTGATACATATGGCTTTTTTAAACCATTTTTCAGGTTTATAGTGAGAAACAACTGCTTTATTATTCACATTGTAACCGTTACTAAAACTCAAATTGTCATCGCTTATAGAATAATTCTCAAGTTATCATAAGCAAAAATGTGGTTGAGAGTGACGCGTCAACTGCAAAAAGTCTTATTAGTATACTCTCGTTGTCATCTTGTCTACTGTAAATCTGGGTAAAATACTTCCCAACAAAAATCGCTATGATCTCTCGTATACTTGTGGGTATTAGCATCCAGACTCGCCGGCAATCACAGGTGGGATCACCGGAATCAAGGCTAATAATATCTCGCTCCGTTCCATAATTTTTGTCGTTGTTGTAATAAAAAATCGAACTAAAACCTCGACAACAGTTATGAAACGGAGGGAGTAATCAACGAGTCCTGCTTTGGGTCGGCACTACCGTTTATGTCAATGCAACTTTCCACGGCCAGAAATAATATATGTACGTTGTGTTAGAAATAATATATGTACGTTGTGTTAGAGTATTGTACGTATACGGTTGTTATGGTAGTTTAGAATAGTTAGGACTTTAGTCTAACTTGACTTGTACTCCAAGATGATTCATGTACGTCCATGAGACTCAATAATACATCCAATATATTCCGCCAATCTCATACTCTTACATGGTATCAGCCTAAACGGATCCAAAACCCTAGCTGCCGTCTGCACGCTTCCGCCGCGCCGCCCCCGGGGAGGTCGATCTCCATGATCTCCGCCGGGGGCCGTGCAACCCGTACGCAGGGTTCGTCCGTCGATCCGTGATCGTCTGTCCTGCAAATATTTTTTTCCGATCTCTTGATCGATTTTCTTTTTTGGTTTACCGATCTTAGATCGGATTGCGTCGCCCTCCACCGCCGTGGTCATCGTCGCGCCTCTACTCCAACGATCGGCACCGACTATCTATACCGCGCTTGCACTGCCTCTCCGCTTCGCGCCTCGGCGGTGTTGTAACCTCACGCAGCTGCCGCGCCGCCAGACGGCTCGCCTTCCTTGAAAGGCTGTCGTGGCTGTCTCCCTTGCATCGTCTTCGTCGTCATCGTCCGGGACTTCACCGACAACGCCACCATCGACTCCGATCTACGCGTCGTCCACGTCATGGCGCATACGGCGCACCCTCGGTCTGATCAACCGATCCCGCGCCTGTCTACGCCAAGCACGTCCCCGAGCACGTGCCTACCACCGATCGAGCTACGGGTTGCCGCTGCGCCGCCCGATATTTGGTCCGTGCTACCGGCTTCCAACGCGCCTTCCTTGGCGTGTACGTCATTGGTGGTCTCCCAGCCGCTGCACCGACTTGCGCCCTGCAGCTATGCCGCCCCCTCGGGTCATAGCGTCGCTTCACGCAGTCTACTTCGTCGTCCTAGTGCATCGACGTCCTCGGATTTTACCGTTCCTACTCCTACAGGTGTGGATCGCCGCCGTCTGCACGTGGTCTTCGTCACGTCGTCGGGTTCTTCTTCGCCTACTTTGAGTACCGATGCCGCGCCTCTCTAGGCGTCCAGCATGACCACTTCAGGTCGCCGTTGGTTTCGCCGCCTTTTATGTCTTCTCCACATCGACCTCGTCGGCATCGTCATACGATCTTGGCGCCTGAGTTCATGATGGCTACCCCCCGTATGCAATGCGGCAACACCGGTGCGTGCTTTCGTCCCCGACGCGTTCCCGAGTCTGGCAAACTCACGCCGGACGCATCGTCTTCGTCGACATGATAACGTCTTCTTCGGCATCGACACCTCCCTCTTCGACTGCCTCGACCGCATCAACGACGCATTCTTCTTGGCATAATAGGTTCTGGCAGAACCAAAGATGTGCCTTCGTCCCCGACGTGCGCCTAGTTCTGGCAAAACTTTGGCGCCGATCGTACCCGACGGCTAGGACTGCATCGACTCCGGCATTGATCGACACCTTCGACCTGCCTCGACGCTTCTCTGTCATCCTCTTCGCGCACTATGCGCTTGCGGCTTCATGTGCGGCTACATCGACACCGGCAACCCCGACTACGACATCGACCACGGCGACCCTTCGCACGGCTACATCGACCTCGGCACCGCTCCACGCTCTCCGCTCCCTCGACATCGGCACAAGGGTTTCCACCTCGCTTGAGCATCATCAGCCTCTTCTACAGTCCAAGCATCCGCACCGCGACATCGTCTACGACACTCTCGCCCGCGCGGGGATGTCGACCCTCTTGGTCTACTTCGCACTCGGTCGACCGTTTGCGATGTTCTTGTTCGACGCTACCGCTTCTGTTGCGGAGTGTTAGTGTATTGTACGTATACGGTTGTTATGATAGTTTAGGATAGTTAGGACCCTAGTCTAACTTGACTTGTACTCCAACATAATACATGTACGTCTATATATACTCGCCTATGAGGCTCAATAATACATCTAACATATTCCGCCAATCTCGTACTCTTACACGTAGTAATAAAGCCTCGAAGTCGGCAGGCCCTCAACTTGGCTTCGAACCACTGAACCGTAAGAGCACTAGAGCAGTCAAGCTCGGCGACTACGACAGAAGTGCGTTTGAAGGGCTGGAGATGACCTGTAAATCGCTACTGTGCCACTGGTGGCTAACTCGTTAATCGAATCTGTACGTAATCAAGAAGATAAATCGACACGTTGAGTGCGAGCTAGATGTTGTTTTCGGTCGACGATTCGGCGACTTTGAAGATTCGACCCTAGCTAGAGCATGACCCGCCACCGCGCGTCTGCCGGCCGGTGGTCTGCGTGTGGGATGGGGGCTGGTTGCCATCGCCGGTGCATAGCGCGTCGGAGAAAAAAGACCACCAGCTTGGATCCACCAAGCCAAAGCACGTATCCAGCGGAGCTCATCGAGAAGAGGGGAACAGAGGCCCCTCTGCATACATGTGTTCTTCCTGGGTAATAATTTCTGCTAACGCTGTACACCGTGTTCACCAGCAGAGGATGTCAAGTGGGGAGTCAATTATCTACGAGTGACAGTGACAGAATTCAGAAATGGTTCGTGCAGCGCAACACCATTAAATATCGCTTCCCACCACCACTCTCTACACAACTCAGAGTTCGTCCACGATCCCCAACAAAAATTGACGAACAGGAACCCACGCATATCCACGAATTCAGAGGTCAACCAGGCGGCCACAGCTAGCTACGCACCTACTCTACCAGCTAGAGCTAGTATCATGGCCAAGTCGACCGTGCTTGTTCCATGCCTCTTGCTGCTGCTAGCCATCGCGTCCCTTGCCGCCCCGGACAATGGCGACGGATCAGCCGACTCCGGGCAGATCCGCCTGAACTGCGGCGCGTCCGCCACGGCCACCGACTCCGACGGCCGTGCGTGGGACGGTGACGCGGTCTCCAAGTTCGCCCCACCGCTCGGCGCCAGCGTCGCTGCCGGCGCGTCGCACCAAGACCCCTCGCTGCCTTCCCCAATCCCATACATGACGGCGCGCGTGTTCGACTCAACCCACACGTACTCCTTCCTCGTCAGCCCCGGCCGCGTCTTCCTCCGCCTCTACTTCTACCCGTCCGGCTACGGCAGCCGCAGCGCCTCCGACGCCCTCTTCGGCGTCACCGCGGGCGGCGTCGCGCTGCTGCGCGACTTCAACGCGTCCCAGACCGCGCTCGCGCTCAACGCCGCCTACATCGTCCGCGAGTTCTCCTTCAACGTCAGCTCGGCCGGCGGGACCCTGAACGTCACGTTCGCCCCGGCCTCCGCCGCCCACTACGCGTTCGTCAACGGCATCGAGGTCGTGCCCACCACGCCGGACATGTTCGCGAAGCCGGTGCCGACCTTCGCCAACGGCGGGCGCCCGGACCCGATGCCCATCCGCGCCGACACGGCCTTCCAGACGATGCACCGTCTCAACGTCGGCGGCCAGGACGTCTCCCCCGCAGACGACTCCGGCCCCTTCTTCCGCGCCTGGGACGACGACACCCCTTACATATTCGGCGCGGCCACCGGCGTCAACTACGGGAAGGACGGCAACGTCACCATCCGGTACCCGCCGTCCGTGCCGCCGCACGTCGCGCCTGAGGGCGTGTACGCGACGGCGAGGTCGATGGGCCCGACCCCGGAGATCAACCTGAACTACAACCTCACGTGGATTCTGCCCGTCGACGCGGGGTTCTACTACCTCCTCAGGTTCCACTTCTGCGAGATCCAGTACCCGATCACCAAGGTCAACCAGCGCTCCTTCGACATCTACATCAACAACCGGACGGCGCAGGTGCAGATGGACGTCATCGCGTGGAGCGGCGGGATCGGGGTACCTGTCTACAAAGACTACCTCGTCGTCACCACGGGCTCTGGCCAGACGGACCTGTGGGTCGCGCTGCACCCGGACCTCAGCACCAGGCCGGAGTACTACGACGCGATACTCAACGGGCTCGAGGTGTTCAAGCTCCAAACTTACGGCGGCAACAGCCTCGCCGGGGACAACCCGAAGATCCCGGAGAGGCAGGTCGGTGATGGAAGCAGAGGGGTCTCTGGGAAGAAGAGTGCCGCCGTCTCTGCGGCGGTGGGTGGAGCGGCCGCCGGTGGCCTTCTTGCCGTGTTGATCGGCTGCCTCTGCGCGTGCGCTGTTTGCAGACGGGGCAACAAGGCCGCGTCGGTGGTCGCGTGCGAGCCCGAGGCCGTTTTTGAGCAACCGGCTCATGGCCTCCTCTCTGGCCCAACGAAAAGCTCTGCGTTCTTTAAGTCTGACCAGAAATAAGTAGGCTCCCTTATCGGGTTCTTACTTTTAAATGGGCCTTGTCGAAAATGTTATAAATGGGCCCAAATTAGGAAATAAGTTTTTTTAAACCTTTTCCTGCTCTTTTTGAATGAGATTAGTGGGAGGGAATTTCTTCATGAATTTATTACTCGAAGTTAAGCTCCCGAGTTTCCTTTTCTTTCAATTTGTCATTGACCGGAGGCTACCAATAATTCAAAACTTATGTTGTATGTCTCAAAAAGATTAGACCAAAGAACAAGCATAATGGAACAAATCAGGGACGGAGCCAGGGTGTGATCTTAAGGGGGGCAAAGTGTACATGATATTTGTTTGAGGGGGCTGAGCTTGCTAAACTACCACAAAGAACGACCTGCCATGGCTACTATTCTTAAAAAAACCATGAGCATAGTAGGGGGCGTCGCCTGCAAATCCCCTTGTCTCCGTTCCTAGAACAAATGGGAACATCAAGGAGTAATATTCTAACCCCCCAAGGGAGCTCTTAGAGGCCACCAGCATTCCTCAACGTCCGATTGAGCTGACAAACATATCGGGACCGTCCGCTCCCTCCACTTCTTTGGACTCGCAGAGGCATACACGCTAGCTACCCTCACTGATTTGAGGGCTTGCGTTTTGCAAGGCCCGCTGGTCAGAGACCGCAGGAGCGTGTCGAACTGGTGTGAGTTTCAGCGCCAGAGCTGCGCGGTGGCTTCATTGTGGTTTCACAGACCGCACAGGGGCAAACTCGTCCTTCCCAACCAAGCCCTATCGCGCACAAGGGCCGCACGCCCACGCGTTCCCCTCGTCTCCATCTTCTCCAGCCGCCCGCCCACGTGTTCCCCTCCTCTCCCTTCGTCTCCCTCGTCTCTCCCATGGCGTAGCGCCGCGGAAAACCCTACCCACCACCACTGGTCCCTCACGGTCGGGTCTTTGTGGGCGGCAGCAGAACCCGGTAGGAGGTCGTGAGGAGGTCCCTCACGATCGGGTCTTTGCGGGCCGGCCAGCGGCCGGTCGGTAGCGAGAGGAGGTGGACGGACAAGCAGGGTCGCCGCCTCGACCTTGGTCCTCCACCTCTTCTCTCTCTGCCTCGCCCCATCTCCTTGGGCCCGAGCTTGTGGAGGGCGGCGGCTGCAGGTCGCCAAGGTATGGATGCCTCTTCTTGCTTCTTCCTTTATTAATTGCTTGTTGCTTCTCACAACCCTGCCCATGTACCACCTCTCTAAATCTCTCTCTCTAGAGCGGCTGGAGCACAGATGTTGGCCATGGATAAACATATATTGTCACATACAACCGCAATAAGCCAGGGGGCACTCCATGAGGTGGACTGTTCATGACCTGAACTAGGTGAGCGCATTTTCGAAGGTTGAGTCGGCTAGCAGATATTATTTCTAATATTGTTTTATTTCTGTTCTCTAACCTCTATCCAACAGAAAATGGTACACCCGTGTACACTTATATAATTTAGATGCAGGGGTGCATATGGCAATGTAGATTAAATTATATCAGCATACATGAGCGTTGTGCCACGTATCCTCTTGATTGCACACTAGCTTCGTTGTTAATGAACTTGTTCTTGCTGATTTCAAGTGGAACCATTCCCGGTATGATAAATAACATATGACAAGCGGGTTTCTTTGGTATACCTTTATTACGTATATATGATGTTTGACCCCCTGTATTTGTATTCAGTAGGTTTTGAAGAGTATATTGCCTACTACTTGCTGATGTTCATGATGTATACCTAATTCACTTTTTTATGTGTTTGCTGCAACTTTTTCTGATTGTAGGTTTTAAATTTCTGATGGAAATAGAGTACTTAAACTTCATATTATGTATCAGTTTCATGCTCAATTCGTCTATATAGTTGTACGTGTATCAGTTCCACGATCAAATCCCCATTTAGGTGCATTGTGCTTAAAATGTCTGATTCTTTCTGCATAAATGGTCTGGTTTTGCCCCAGTTTTCTGCTACATTAGCTTTTCTATGTTTTTGCCTGTATGGGTTCAGAAAACAAGGGTTACATCATTGTGCTATGCTGATGTTAGAATTTGAGAGAGAGGTTAAATGATGAGTTTTGGTCTATTCACACAGCAGCAGCATGGGTCCACTCCATCCGATGGCGATGGCGCTGTCGCGTCTGCTGCGGGGCCTGGTCGCGCTCCTCTTTTTGAGAAGTATATAGTTTCTTCTATTTGAAATCATTTGTTCATCTGGTTTACCACTTTTTTAGACAATCTGACGTGCTTTATTTTTCATCTATATACACATATTATTTAGTTCCTTCAGCTGCGGTTTTAGATTGCAGGCCCACAATCCCAAATCATTGAGAAGTCACCCAAGACGAGCAAAAAACACAAGGTGACTGCCAATTACTGATTTACTTCCCTACTTTGTGTATCTTGTGTATCGTCGTGTTTCAGTAGATGGCGTTAATCACTTCTCATATAAAGCTATCATGCTTCCTAGCCAAAGCGTGAGGAGGCTAGAGCTACTGACAACATATTTGGTAGTACTATTTTCACTACTCTGCTTTTCTATGTAGATTGAGGTCTTATGTACTATTGTCGGGCGACCGCGAGAACCAGCATCCCTGGTAGCGTGGCACCCGAGCCGCAGCGAAGGATGTTGATCTCCTCGATGCTGCTCCTACTCGGGACGACCTCCCATTCCGCAGACCTGTGAACGAATGTCTCTCTCCCTCTCTATGTGCTTAGCCCATCAAGTACCTCCTCTTCCGCGTCCCTAGAGCTTGACCATAACCTACATGTCGATCTCCTTCTTCCCCATTACTTCTGTGCATGATTTGAAATTTGTGTTGTTTAACAGATATTGAAAACCAAACTGAGTGTTTGATTGTTTGTAGACGATTATTTTCTATAGATCTGAAATCTACGTTGTTCAATAGATTTTTTTGGGATTTGATGATAGATGTTGCCATCAGATTGACTTTTGATTGCATTTATAACACATGGAAGGTTCCTTCTTCTAGAATTTCCTTTAGTACAAACCTTATCGAACTACCTATATTGTTCTGAACTTATATTCTAAAATATTTGCTTATGGTGCTTATTAATAATGTCCAAATCTTTGTTTATTCCCTGCTGTTGTGTTTTTAGGTGAGGTTCTCAAGCATAGGTTTATGCTGTTGTGCAGCTAGACTATATTGGGCTTCCCTTCAAACAATTATCAGGTGAGCACATTAGTTTCAGTAGTGTAACATATATTGGGTTTCCCTTCAAACAATTATCAGGTGAGCACATTAGTTTCAGTAGTGTAACTATATTATAAACTAGATAAATTTAGTGGTACTTTTATTATACATGCAAGGTTTTTTGTTGCTTTAGCTCTTTGCCTGCAGCTCCTTAACCTTTTTTGTGGCATCCCGCAAAACCACTACTAGAAAATCGCGTTGAATTGTGCATTGCATCGTCATCATCGTGCATAGTTTGCATAAAACTATTTTGCAAACCCCGATTTGTTTTCCAGACGCCCCATCTTTATTCAAACGCCAAACCCCAGGGCTCCGGAGTATTTTTGTTTTGTCGCTATCGGTTTGCGAATGGTCCAATTAACACAAATAAAATTTATAATTATTTTTAGTAGGGGCAGTCGAACGGGCCAACCCGACCCGAACGACCGCCCCAGATTTTAAAACGGTCCAACCTGCCTACCCCATCTAATCCTTTTCCACCTAAAATCCTACCCACCCTCTGTGGCCACATCACCCTGGCCATTCCCGTCCTGCCACCTCACCCAATCACCCTTTTCCTACCCACTTGCCACCTCACCCATCCAGCCACCCTTTATTCCTAAACCTACCCAGAAATCTACCCACCCCAGCCTCCACATCACTCCTACCTATCAAGACACGCCACCTCATTCCCTCTCTCCCAACCAACGAGCACGCCACATGGACCTCACTCAGCCACCCCACATGCCACACACGCCAACCACAGCCCCACCCTGCCCCTGGGTCCCACGCGACAGCCCTCCCCAGAAAAACCTCCCCCAGGCCGACCCCGCCACCCTGTTCATCTCCTTCCTCCGCCAGGCCGCGTGCGACCACGCCCAGCCTTCGCCCCAACCCTCTCTCTCCCGCCGCCGCCGTCCTCTCCCTCGCTCTTGCGCGCCGCCATCCACCTCCTCCGATCGAGCTCGCCCGCCGGACCTCCTGCGCCATGCCCAGGCTTCTCCGCCCCTCAAGCTCGCGGCCCCTCTCTCGGCTCCCAGTGCGCGCCCCTCGCATGCCAGCCGCTCACCTTCGCCTTCCGCTCGGTGTCCTCGCGCCCGCGGACCTGCCCTCTCCGCCCGGCGTCGGCCTCCGTGGCCTCGCCCGTGCTCCCGCCGGGCGACCCTCCCACTGGCGGCGGCCTCATCGGCTCACGCCTCGCGAGCCCCGACCCGCCCGCAAGCCCTCTCTCCGAGCTTCACCGACCTCGGGCCTCGCGCGCCCGGTCCCACCTCGCCGCAGCACGCCGCCCGATCCGCACGGTCGTCGTCGCCTCTGCGCGTGCCGCCACCACCGCCCTGCGCCTCGGCAATCTCCGCGCCACGCCACCGGGCGGCAGCGTCGCCCGGCAGCGTCGTGGCGGGCCCGTCTAACGCAGCCGAGCCACCGGGCTGTCGCCCAAGGCCTTGCCGCGTCCTCGCGGCCGGCCGGCCTTCTGCTCACGCGAACCGGGCCCGCGTCGCCTCGGTCGGCGAGGCCTCTCAACAGAGGACAAACCCGAAGACCGATCCGGGGCCCGATCCGAAGACCACACGCGACAAGTTCACCTTCGGTCGGATCCGAAGGCGCCGTGACCGACGCCCGAAACCACCGACAAGCTCTCAGCGAATACCCCAAGTGCTTTTCCCGAACCGAGGATCAAGCCTCGACATCCCGAACGAGCGCCAAGATCTCCGACCTCGTTCAAGACCGATCCCGAAAACCATGAGCGCCGATGACTAGATCTCCACGGCGTAACGGCGAACCGACACGAGAACCCAACAAGATCGACCGCCGGACGCCAAGCATTTCACCCCGGACACCGAGACCCTGGACGACAAGTACCCCGACCCGGACACCAAGCTCTGCATCCCGATCGCCAAGGCCGACCGCTGCAGTACCGGCAAGATCTGCATGCGACAAAACGCCATCAGGTCGGACCAATGCGCCGACAAGACCAAGTACTCCCTCGTGAGCGCCAAGGGACTACCTCACGGACACCGAATCTCCTCGGACGCCAAGATCTTCCCCACGGAACATCGAGTTCCCGGACGACAAGACCGACGCAATGGCGTGGGACCCGACAAGACCTTCGTGAACGGCAAGAACGACCCGTGGGACCCGACAAGATCTGGCGACGACAAGATCGATCGGCGGAAGCACCGTTCGCCCGACACCAAACCAAGTCCGCTTACAGGACTCCACAAGATCTACCCGGTATCCGAGCATCCGTCGAACCCGAACCCCGGTCCGTGAACCCGAGACCGACCGGAACCCAAGATCGTCGAGCCCCCTCTGATGTGCGAACCCCTTTCCGAAACCCTATTTTCATAATATAATAACAACTTATTGCATATTGAATTGCCATTTCCGCATGCATAGCATTGGTTTGGGGGCCTTATGCCGTTTCACCTAATAATTAAATATGGGGCCCATATGCGGGCAAATCTAGCCTTATATTGGCCTCATTTAAACTTGTGTAACGAACCGGTGCCATCTTTTACCATGCTAAAACAACATTTAATTTGCGGGGCTTCTAAATAACTTGAACCACCTAATCAATTGTCGGGGCCCCGGTTCCGCTTAATATGACCTAATTGCATCGCACTTTGCCATGACATGCATCATTCATGCATCATGCCGATTTTCTGCCGTTGTATTAAATATTGCATCCGGTTTATTCTAGTGTTTTGCTTCTTCGCGGATAAGACCGTTGAGTTGATGTGAGCTTCGCCCCGATCTTCGGATGAACCTTTCGACAATGTTTTCAGGCGAGCATCTCCCTCTTTCTACCTATCTTACTTTTATAGTATTTATTCCCTCCTGTTGATCTATTGCTATCTGTGTTGCGATGCTCTAGTTTTCGTACCCTTTGATATCCCCTGCTGTCGTATATTGCCTTGGACACATCCTATTACCTGTTGTTTGGTAGCTAGTTGGACTTGCGTGTCATAGTCGCTTGCTCAAGTGTTGTCGCGTGTTGTCAATGCCACAGTTGTTGATGTATTGCCGCATGTTGATGTTGGAGATGATTCTAGTTTTACTTATCGCCACTTTAATTTCTGTTTAACAACTAAAATTGAATAAGCAGAGGCATCGGTGGGTGATAGATAATATTTGGTTTCGAGCCCACTTGTGTCCGTAAGACCCAGTACTTGATACTGTTCCTTGATTTTTGCGCTATCCACATCCGGGAGGTATATGGGACCCCTGAGCGAGCTTGATTCGGACTTATTTCTTGGGGCCACAAACTAGTTTGAGGTTTTATTTACGATCCTGTACTTATGCCATGTTTCTTTGCTTTATTTACGATTGTCGCAGTCTGCACCTTTGTCTTGTTAGGATCGGGACACGATTTCGCGGTGTCGACAAGCCCCGTTTGGGGTTCCCAGTCGTTCACAGCCGTATTACCCAGACCTTGAGGCCGCCTCGGAGCTTGCTTACTCCGTTGCGGATTCTACTTAAGGTGGCCCCTGAAATATTTGAATCTGTGATTGTTCAGTCGTGAAAGCCTCGTTGGGTTTTGATTTGGTTTTTCCGAGGTTGATCGAGTGTGTGTTGCTATTGGTGCACCCCGGCCGGGTAAAACTTTCTGAAAGCCGTGTCCGCGGATATGGACGACTTGGAGCACAGTATCTCGATCATAGACAAACATAACTAAAGTTTACTGCTATTAATTTGACTTATAATGACTAGTAATCAGCTTCACTATAACGGAATGGCTAATTAATACTGCCCACCATTGCTTGATTGGTTGTCGCTTGCGACAAATGTATCTGACTAGTAAGTATTGCAACTACAACGAATTGGCTGAATAAAAGTACCAACAACTGCTGGGTTTCGGGTTTATCTCATGTTCTCTGCATCTGATTAGTAATTGTTGCAACTATAACGGAATGGTTAATTAAAAGTGCCCACTGTTTACTTCATCAGGACGATTATTTAAACCTGACTAGTAAAGTGCCGCAACTATAACTGAATAAATAAAACTGCCAACTGTGTGAGTTCCTCGGTTGACTTCCTCGTTTGGTCTCGAGGGGGAAACGCCAGATGGGTTTGTTTGGTGATAGCTTGTTGGAACCGGTTAGGTCACTCTTATCCCTCTCGATATCCGCTGGTTGTATCAAGTCTCTATAGGAGGTTTAGTGCATCTTGCGCCGCTCGATCCACCATACCTATGTAGGCGAGGACATGAATTCTAGCCTCGCCGTGTCTTGGCCTCGATCTTGGCTCCTTCTTCTTCCTTTGCCCTTTGTCGGCACCCTTTTGTTTAAGCAGGTTTTGAGATCGGCGCGTTAGCGTGGTTACCCTTCCGGCTTGGCCTGGGCAGGGTTATGGACGCCATTGGTTATTCTCAGGGCTCTTAGCCCCATTTGCTTCTTGTCCGTAGTTGGACGATCTACTGTTTTCAAGGTGATTTGGATCTTGTATATTATATCTGTATTCTTGACTCTTCGAGTCGCTGTTGTATATATCTGTCTGTGGGTCCCATCGAGGACTGTTGTGTAATGTTATTACTTCGTTTTCCACCCGCACGAAAGTGCCTGGTGGGCACCTTTGAATCGTTTCTATGCGGGTTTGGTGAATTTCGCCCAAACTTGCATAGGTCCGATTCTGAGGGTGTTACATTTTTGGTGATGTGTTCTTCTGTTCTCTAGATATAATTGCTGTGGAAAATATAATAGATTTGTCCTCGCACATGTAATCGTTCATTTTAAACCATTATAAAACAAGTATAGGTTTAACTATTCCTCTCAATTGATTGATATTTAGACTAAATGCATATTTTCTAATGTCACCTTACAAGCGGTTGGTGTACATAAAAAACATGTGTTGTTTTACCGTGGCATTTTTTATTTCGCTTGAGCTCTAGGTTTGCATAGGGGCTGATGGTTATGATAGTTATTCATGCATGCAGGGCAGGACATCAAGATCTGGTGTGATATCTCCATCCACCTTGGCGAGGTATCCATAATATGTTTATCTAATTATCTCTCTTTCTCTATGTGGGGTTACAAAAGCTCATGATATACCCGTACAACAAGTTCATGGTGTATTATGTTGATGGAGATTGCTAAAATATCAGTTCATGCATATTGTTGTGATTTATTCATTTGTGAATTAGTGTGGCCTAGAATTGTTTTCTAGCTCGTAAGGGGATATTTTCTTCAAATCTACAAGTTGTTTTTAGATTGCACCTTTTGAAGTAGTCATTGAATTGTACTAAGATCGAAATGACTCAAAGGAGTCAGGTCAGTGCTTTCTGTGTTTTTTTTTGCTTTGTGTAAGCTTCATTGACTCAGCGGCATATTTTCATGTTGGTTACTGGGATTTTACAGCACCAGGACCATATTAAACTCTCACGACTTTTTACTCTGGTGTTCCCTGCCACTAACAGTATGAGGCATATAAAAGACGATGTGAAGGTGTGTTCCCTTGCATTGTTTTCATACCCATATTCATTTATATGTTAAATTTTCTATTTCCAAATATTTGGCAGAATTTATTGCACACAAGATCCTATGTAATTTGGATAAAGCATAGCTTGTATGAGTACGTGTGTAGTAAATCCATATATTATTTTGAAGTATTTTATCATTGCACTTCAAGACATGAGTAATAAATGTGACATTGAAGTTGTCGGATAACAACATTTACCAAAATGTGATTTCCCAAATGATAGTAATAAATTTCTTGCAAATCTCTTCTTGACTACAGCTTAAGAAATCACTGCAAGCTAAGCGAATAATAGTTTGATAGCTGAGCGTGTGTTTTTGAGCTAGGAGGGAGGAAGGAGATGTGAGGGATTTTTTTTTGCCGATGTCCTTCCTACAGCAGCTTCAGCAGAGTTGTCCAAATTATTAAAGTCACTAGCTTCTTTTGATTGGAACTATTGCTGGGATTGATAATTATTGTATCTTATATAGACCGCCTCTCAAAAGAAGGTTCATAGCCCGCCGCTCGTGCCGCTGCTACCTTCTCTTTGGTCTCCAGCCTCGGCTGTCCATTTGTAGTAGGAAAATCCAAAATCGGGATAGCACGCGTGGGGGTGAGATGGTGGGAAACAGTCCACACAACAAGACACCCTATGCTACTCCAAATGATATTGTTTCAGAAATTACAAGCTAATAGAATAGGATACTTTTGACTCGGCAAATCTTGCGGCTCTTGTTTATTTACAAGATTCATTAGAAGAAATAAATTGAAATGGACTTAGTAAATGTGAAGCTAGCCAATTGCCATCGTAAACTGTTGCTAGCATCGACTTGGGCAACAACTATCTAAGAACTATCAGACTCATAAATTGAGCTAACTGGTTCTTATTAGGAAAGTGATGGGCTTATTGGCGTCAGCATGGTAGCACCTTATGATTATTCATATATACTTAGCTTAATAATGGTCTTAGTTTATTCTAAAAAAAATAATGGTCTTAGCTATTTTAGTTCTCGCTGGCATTTGAATACATGTTTCTAAGGAGTTCGTTCACCTCAGTCTTAGAGTACTTGTTTTATCCTTCCGTTTTAGAGGTAGTCTTGTTTTATTTTAGTGGAAAAAAACTTGCATTCAATCCTTACTCTTGTTCTTTTCAGTTATAATGTAAATTTCTCTAGATAATATCTCTATTTATTTTCATGCAGAACTAGGGTGTTATTTTGGTTATAATGAAGATTTGGACATATTCCCAGTAATGTCACTGCTGCTTCAAAATATTATTCCTCGCTTTGGAAGGCTTGCATACATATCTTCCAACTAATTACTTGCTATGTAGGACCTTCTTCCTTTACCACATCATATTTATTTTATTTACCCTTGGTTTCCATGTTTTCTTATTATATATCTATCTTGGGCCATACCATGTTTAGGCTCAAGTCCTCATATATGCATTGTGCTTTGCGTTGATTTACTGGTTTTACCTAGCTGCTTTTGAATATTGCAGTATTTAATAGAGTTGTGTGTTATCTTTTTAAGAATGTTTGATTTCCATGCAAATAGTATCAGATGTAATATATATCGGCCCTTCTCCTATGTCTTGCTTAAGTAGTACAAATTATTACTTATTTCATCATTGTCAATTTTTCATTTAGTGTTCTGCAGAACCCAAAATGTCAGGTTGGTTCTTCTGTTCATTCCTCAAAAGTTTCATAGAATTTAGCTGGCTTCTCATCTCCTGGAATTAGCTGTTCAAAGAAAATGTACTCACAATGTGTAGAGCCATGCGAACTTTTCTCCTTTTCTCCATCTTGTTAGTGGTCTTACGAACTGAACCCTTTGCATGACAGGGCCCAGTATAGTGTGACAAAAATATATTTACGTAAATGTTAATGTTTTAAATTCTACAGAATGCATCGTTGAAATGCATCCTACTTAAGAAACATGCATGTGGTCTCGAATAAAATATTGGACATTAAACTGCAGTCCAGAATTCGGGGCATATTCTACTACTAATTTTTTTTGACCTCTCGAACTTTCAATTTTTGTAATTAGGAGATGTACAACATGATTGCGTGTCACTTGGGTTTTTGCTTGCAATGTGTAGTTGGTTAAGTTTTCAGTGCTCAACTTCTGGTTAGGTTCATTCTTTTACATAATATCGATTAGTCTAACGATAGATAGCTCTGTTTGGGTACATTAATAGACGTCTAACCAATTTATCCTCATTTTGGGTATGCACCAATATAACTGTATAGACTATATGTTTGTGTTACCTGATGCATCCCCGTGCCTTACAATAAATAAGACAGGTTACTTATTCTTATATCGGATCTAAAAATTTTGCCTATACCTCCAAACTTATATTTCATTATATAGTTTCAGATGACATGAGACATCACTTGTCACAAACTAAGTCCTTGATTAGGAGGTGCTAAAAGGAAGATGTATTATCATTTGTATGTTTAAGAAACTAATTTCTTGCTTAGAGAGTGGACCTGCTTGGAGTGTGTATGCTTTCTCTCATCTTAGCTACATCCCTGCCAAGTTGGCTTAAGATGTGTTTTCATTGTTGTTACAAATAATTTTATTGTACTCCAAGAACAGGTTGGCATATTTTTCTCGGCACTAGGTATCTTGCTAGCTTTTCTTAAATCTAGGCCACTCTCTTGTGATGGTATGCTCAGAATAGAAAAAATATGAATGTCAAGTAGGGACACTTTGTCAAGTAGGTGCGCCGCTGGCGCTGAGGGCGAGGGCGAGAGCCAGATAGTATACATGAAATGCTATGAGAGAAGAACACCATATGCAAGGCTCAGGAAAAAAACAATAGTCTATTGAAGATCTTACTCACCGGCTGATCAAGAAGGATCAGGAGATTAACCAACTTAGGGGATATACTTCCCTGATACGTGGTGTTCGCAAGTGTTCAGAAAATATTCATAAAGCTATTTAAGAAAACATATGTCAACCATAAAATTATGAGCAACATAGGATCAACCTTATGCTTCTTCAGCTTGAAAAGACCACCTCGGACCTTAAGAGACTAGCCATCAAATCAAATAATTTAGTGCAAGATAAAGGTATGCATGACACTATCAAGTGTCAACTACCTTCGATCAATATGAATAACTTATACATTATCATGATCAGGGCTAGAGGATCATGGAAGTTGTTCACTGGATGATGATAGCATTCCCACCATGGACAAGTGATTGCCATAACATGATATCGATGTGTATGAGGGTACGGTTTGCATCACTAAGATGCCTCTTCATACATGCCTTAAGTTGACAGCAGTTTCAAACAAATAAGAAGCAGACTGCAGTTTAAGATCTATAGTCTTTGTCGCACCCCTGACTATTTTTTTCTGCAGGCTCCCTTATCTTCATATTCTGCTTTTCTCATTACCTGGACATCTGGTACTTGCGAAGGATTGCCATGCTTTGCCGAGCATTCAGATTGACCAGGAAGCAATGTTTAGAAAAGGCTATCACGTGGTTCCTAGGTGAAATAAAATGTAGGTCTTCAATATTTTGGGTGTGTATAAACCGCTGTAATCCTCTGTAAATTTATATCCCCACTATGGATCTGGATGCTACTCCTTTAAGTATTTGACTGATGTAGGTTTGCAACTTCTATTTTTGACTATTATAATATATTTTTATATTCTTGCTCCTTCTATGTGTTCTATTTTGTATGCATTTTTATTGTGCTCGATTTTTAGATACCACTTATAGAGTATGGTTCTTTTAGATTTTGTTGTTCGATTATAAGGTTAGCTCGCAAGCATCGTTATCTTCTTTTTATGATGCAAAATATCCCTGTTTAATAAGATTGCTTATGTATAATGTTTTAACTTCATTGTTTTTCAAAACAATTGTTTATACCGTGTTGTTCCTACCTAGTGATAAACATGATAGACCAGTAGAACCCCAACAAACGCAATGGCTATGAAAAAATAAATAAATTAAAGCAGTGCATAGACGAGTGCCTCAGATCAGGTGGAGTCGATTAACATCACTCCGTCGAGCAACACCATTGACTATGTAACCCACTTGTATAAGGATTAACGACGTTATTTTGCTGAGACAACATTTGCAGAGGCCATCGCACCGGTGAAACTCCCTCATCACGAGGAATATAATTCTGTCTTTGAAAAAAAATACTCCCTCCAATCTATATTAGTTAAATTAGATTCATCCGGATCAGGGTGTCAGCTGACCCGAATGTAAAGGTACAAACCTTCACTAATTAGTACTAACTCATGATGATTTATAGAAGCTGGCCCCACTCATAGAGAGGATATAGATATAACCCCATCGGTATTTGTTTCTAGCTTCGTCATCTTTTTTTCCGGAAAGGAGCATATATTAATATCACAAGGTTCCAATTACACCTAGCCTCTGCAGCAACGCATTGCCCTAACGGCCATACGGGTGCACACAAACGAAAAAAAATAAAAAAATAAAAGTCTCTCTACAGTGAACCATTCGTTGATACAACGGTACAACCACCACCAAGACAGCACCAAAGTTCAGCTTCTCCAAAAACGATGCCTCCAAGAAGAGAACAGTGCACAAACACCATCATCGCTCGATTATAGATCTTAGGTTTTCACCCTGAAGAAAGTCTACGCTCTCAAAACAATACATTCAAAATGCCATTGTCGGGCACAACCAAGTAAGGCCAGACCCTAGGTTTTCACCCTAAAAGTTAAGACTATGAACCTCTCTCGTGCAGTCGCCCCCACTTGCATGTCACTGCTCTAAGTCACGAGTCACCATGCCAATTCATCATCACCATCTATACTCGAACCACCATTGTCGGTTCTCAGATCACGGTCTCCATGACATTCTCCCTTAGCACCATGGAACGAGAACGTGCCCCATGATATTAACAGCCAAGAGAGCTTCGAAGCGACCCTCTAAACCGAAACGGTTAAAGTAAAATATGGGTGCGCATGACCAAATCCCTCCAAGTCGGCAATCTCCAGGCATTATTCGCCCATGGGAGATCACCGTCGAAGCCTTTCGAAACTCGTCACTCCGACCAGATCAAATAGGACAAGCAACAAGGCAATCCTCATCTTGGCACGAGAGGAATCCTAGGACCACCGCCATTATTCTTAGCAAACGAGGAGGCCCCCCACGCCCCTAGTCATCATCCAGACCGAAAGCAGCAGACAAGGCAGTAGCAGGAAGGCTCGGTTGAGGATCGAAGATCCCCGAACCAGAATCACAACCTGACGCCACCGGATCAGATCTGTGCCCCTGAGTCTAGATCGCATCCCAGCAGCACCCCAAATCACGCGCCGTGGGATGTACCCGATGGGAACCGGCGGCCACCAAGACCTCGCGCCACCACCACCTCATCGTCGCTCCGCTGTACCTCAGGCACTAGCCACAAGGCTGAGCCTCCCTGAGCCCCCCATCAACATCACACCACCTCCCATGCGACGCAACAAAGCGCCCCTCTCAACCCCTCCATTAGTTTCAACGGGGTGGGCGCCACCACCGCCGCCGGCGGCAGCAGCGGCCAGGAGCGCAGGGATAGGAAGGAGCTTTTAGGGTTTGGGGGCTATCGCCTCTGGAGCCGCCACGGGAGGGTAGCGACCCGGGAGCTTCGTCCCTGGTCTAGATACGAATGTATCTAATCAAGTTTTAGTGTTAGATATATCCATATCTACATAAATTTGAGTCAACTAATATGGGTCTGACGGAGTATATAACTCTGCCTTTGAATGTTACTAGTTGAGCCGGGTTCCTCGGGTTTCAAGTTTTAAGAAGCGAAAGCCATAATTGGAACTTTAAGAAATATACATCAAGAATTTCAAGCACAAGTACATACATCGATAACTATCTACTCATAATTCTTAAAAATATGATATTTTAGGATTACAAAAAATGTAAATATGGATATAGTATATATAACAGTGTATTATTCACTATTATAGGCCCATATTTTTTTATTTTACGTAGCCCCACAAATGTGAACATCTAGCACTGCAAACTTATACATATATGTATATGGACATACTGAGTTTTTATCAACATTTTCTAGATATTTGAAATATGAATTTTTTTGAATTTTCAAAATAAATATGACCTGAGAAGAGCTTGGGCTCAAAAGGGCCGCTCTCATTGGCCATGCCCAAGTTATCATCAACCTCAACTTAGATGCTTCTACAGAAGTTTCAGAAGAGACATGACAACTGATCCTTATCGACCGCTCTCTCCTCTCCTCACGAAAACAGGCGGCGGTGGCGGCTCCCTTCCAGATCTCAACCAAGGAGATCGCTGGTTCCCTCACCCTCCGCTTGCCGCTCCCGCGGTAGGAGGGAGGGGGAACCTCGTTTATCCGCCTAGCAGTTATGGTTAGGATATGTCTGCCGTTGGAAGTTGTTGGATGGTGGGAGCGGCGTCCAGGCAATAAATCTGTATCTAATCCCACACCGGCGACGACCTTCACGGGGGCACCTCGGAGTTGATGGCAAGGTGTGCTGGTCGTTCCTTATCGACAACTTGGTCTTCTCGTCGTTTTTTTGGATCTAATGAGATCAGTTTCTCGATGTATCGTTGGCATTCGTCTTTATCAGCGACGGTGCTTCGCCGATGCCTCATACAGCTACGTGCCTAGACATTCATTGGTGACCAACCTTTAACGGCGTAATGCTATAATTTTGGATGATCATGTTTGGAAAGGATTAACCTGGCTGCGAAGGTACCATGTCACGTGCTCATGTCGAGTTGAGATGTACTAGGGGCTATTCAAGGGAGTTTTCGTGTAGGATGAGAAGAAGTTGTTACTCCATTGTTTGAGTGCGCACGTGATGTTTGGCGATATCCACATGAAAACTATGTGTATGCGACGATGAGCTCGTCGAACGATCGGTACTCTAATCGCTTTAGCGAGGCTTTTACCTTTATTTTCGTTAAGTGCATCCTTAGTGTCTAGATTAGCTCTCTATTTATGTTGTTGCAGAGATCGGGTGTAGTTGGTATCATTTTGATATTAATTTATTCTCTTTATCAAAAAATCAGCGACGGTGCTGGTGGCCGGAGCGAGGTGGTTTCTCTAGAGCAAGGTGTTGGTCCAGAGGTGGTGGATCTGTCGTTCTTCTCCGACTTTTTTGATGAGACGCAACGAATCTTGGTTTAAGACAGCACGGAGACGTCCTCCGATCGACGTGTCACGATGATATGTGCCTCCCTATGTGCAACAGACATATTCATCGACTCACAAAGCCTTGTTGGTGATAGTGCTTTCTTGGATCTTACAATGTTGGAGGTTCGACGTCTATTCCGGCATGCGTCTCGACGATGCTAGAGTTGGATGGCGACCGCTGGCTTCGGTGGCTGCGGGAAACCCTAGGGATCGTTTTGTATTTCTCGGTCTCTTAGAATTTTATGTACATAGTGTTCAGAATAATCATTTTATCCTAATATGTCTTTTAGTATCCACATGTGTTGCTCTATGTCACTTGATTTTTGATTAATAAAATATATGGTTGCTCTCAAAAAGAAAAAAACTTAGATACTTTTACATTTTCTTTATTTTTTCCTCCTAACTTCTCTGACATATTCGCTTCTAAGGTGTTGCGAATGGTGGTGGTTATTTTTGCCGCTAGTCACTGGTAGTTTTAGCATCGCCATATTATTTTATTTTTCTTGTTTTATTTTTCTAGGCTACGTGCATCCTTAATATCTCGATTAGCTCCTGACATTACGTTGATGCAGAAACCAGATATAATTGGTAGCATTTTCTTGAAAAAAAAGGTATATGATGGAATGGATCCCATCGGAGCCGGATATCTGGATAAGTTTGACACTGAATTTCTCCTGTCTTGGTGAACAACATGTCGCTAACAAATTCGTCTATTCTGCGTTGGTTCACACAAAGTTCACGGCTGCCAGAATTCGTGGTGGACCAACCAGCAGAAACGGAAAGCCCGGCCGGAGAAGGTTTCCTTTATTTCCCGTGCGGATCCAAGCAAGCAAGCAGGCAAGAAAGCCCCTGTGCTTTGCCGTGACAGCATCCGCGGGCGATGTCACGGGAGGAGAGAGAGTAGGCCACTTACGGCACCATCACCGCGATCACATTGTGTCATCCTAACAAGCATTACCAGCCCACGTAGGTTGGATGGATGGATCTGATAAACCAACTTGTCACACGCTGGGATCGACAGGTAATAATACTCTACTACTGTAGATTCTAACGAAGGACTCTTATTACTAGCACACCAATCTGGCGTGAGGTAGGTAAGAACAGCAATGATTTTTACGACGGCGGTTGGTGGTGGATCTCGCTCTTACATACAATACAATAAATAGTTTACCCATCACAGTCCATGCGATCCTTCAGGTGAAAATGTGAATCGGTCGGTTGTCTAAGCACTGGGTGAAGGGACTAGACTGGTTAAATATTTCTTTTCTCTAGATCTTTGTGGTGCCACCTTGAAAGGTAGCAGAAAGCCACTCGATCACAAAGTTCACGGCCAAGCCCCGCATCATCATGGCTGACAACTCTAGTAACAAGATCAGAAAGCGTGAGAGAACACGGGGGGCCCCGGAAAGAAACGCCCGGACAGGGCAGTGCTACGCCGCAGCTGACGCTCATCATGGCCGGGGCGGAAAAAGCGAACGCCATCCATGAAGAGGCAGGAGTAGCGGAACCCAGGCGGGAATCCGTCGCCAGATCGAGCCTTTGCCCAGCGTTCAGGAACGGAATTTTCTTCTTCCCGGACGTGGCCGTGGCCGTGGCAGGCACGATAGAACCCAATTGAGGAACCCCGCGTGCTATGGCTTAGCTAGATGTGCAAGCCAAGCAAGCGGTCTTAGTGCGCTCCCCCGGCCCCTTTGCTTTGGCCACGGGTTGCCGCTTCATCGATCTTCCTTTTGGCGGTAACGGAAGACAGCTTGCCTGCCGGCCGGCCGGGATGAGCGCCGAGACCTCGCTCATCCCGTCTTCGGACAAGAGAGATCACTCACTCAGCTCAGCTGGTTCAGTACGTCTTGGGGTGGACAATCGTGTGATTTACCAGTACTGTGACGACGCACTGACGCTTGTAAGTGCCAGGTAGTACTCAGTAGGAACTAGTAGTAAATGACCAGTAATCAGTAGGAACACATGTGGTGTCACCGGCACGTGGAATTAGGGCGGGATTTTGGAGGAAGCAGCGAGACCCAGCTATGGATGGATCTACGCATCATTCGCAGCAACGCAACACGTTCATGTCTATCATCATGAAACATTTTTCCCGGGAGTACTCCTTCACGACGCTTATTACTTAGGTGTAGTGAATTTTTTATTAGACCAGCTTCGGTTGATTACTTTGCAGTTTCTAGGAGTGAGAGCACGTCACACGGTCACGGGTGAAGCAGGGACCCGCAGGTTGCTGCTACGTGTGTGACGTGCCTCGCAGAAAATGGACACGCAAATTAATTCCCGGCGACATTGCAGCATGTACAGGGGGCGGTGCTTTATACGTTACCCTTGCTACTACTACTAGTTTAGCAGTGACACTTGTGCTCCCGTGTCACGTACTCCAAGCGTCTACACTACACACGCGTACGCAAGTTAGTATATGTAAAAAGAAATTTTTCTTCCAAATTTGATGCAAAAAATCAACTTACCTCAAAGTAATTAGCATAACACGAAATTTTGAGCTTGTAAGATTCCAGAGAAAAAAAATCACGCACTAAGTTGAAAGTTACCTTCATAAAAATTCCAAAAATAACATTTGCTAAGTTTAATTGAAAATGACAAATAAGAACTCTACCCTTTTTATTAGGCTGGTCCTAGTGCTAGTATCATAAGGTGTATCATGCATGCCAACTTGGCAAAAATCTGATGTGGCGCCATAATTAATGAAGATAGAGGTGATTAGTGTATCATAGGTAGATACCGTATCATAGCACGTAAAACTAGAAATCATAATGACAAGTAAATCTTGTACACACATTTTACATAGAGATGCTACAAATCAATAAATATATCACTACTATGATACTACTATATGATACAATGCACTAGAGACATAGTATCATGCACTAGTATCATATGCATGATACTAGTAGTATGATACTACCACTAAGACCAGCCTTAGTTTTGAAACTACTCCCTCGGTCCTATAATAAAAGATGTTATTACAACCAATATGCTCATGTATTGGTTGTAGTGACATCTTATGTTACGAGATGGAGGGAATACTATGTAGTCGTTTTCATTTTATAATAGTATGTTGCTAAGATTTTATTTGTGGGTTCCCGTGTACATAGACTTTAAATATCTACTCGTTTGATCGCGGTGGTTGAGATTTGGGGTGCATGTGGGTCTAAGTTTTAAAATCCAGACTAGTTGAAGTATGGCCTCTTTGCTCCGCATACTATTATTACAATGTCATGTACATTCGAATAGTATATGGTTAAATATGTAACAAAGTCTTTTGTATTGTGTCCTAGTAATAACAGAAAAAATCCCAAGAGATTGGAGTGGATGGAAATTATCCTTTAAAATGAGGTTCAAAGGAGTCCTTAGGAAATATTTCATACAAGATACAACCAAATGAATCAAACAATTCCCGTACAAAAATACCGCCATTAACTTGTAATCCACCAATACTCCTATTTAAATCTTAAAAAAAATCCTTAGAGCATGACTAACAGCGCTCGTAAAATGCAAACCCGTAAATCCGTTTACAGGTTGCAGTAAACCTGTTTTAAGGGTCAGCAAACGCACGGCGGAGATCCGAGCCCGTAAACACAACCTATAAACAATATTTTTTTTCCGGTCATCTTCTTCTTGGTATGTATCCTCACCGACCCGTCCGCGCCGCTCGCTAGCGCCGTCGCATCCGCCGAGACTGCGCCACCGCTCCCTGCCCGAGGTCGCGCCGCCACTCCCACCCAAGGCCGCTGCTCTTTGCCCGAGGCCGCACGGGTGAGCTTGACATGGACTGTAATGGTGTAGATGGCAGAGGAGGGCCCTAAGGACAGCTGCGATACAAAAATCGAGAGGGCAAAGTAGGGAAATTGGATCGGGAGCTCACGGGAGGTATACGTGTGTGGTCAGAGACGGCAGAGGAGGCCTGAATGCGATGAATTTTGCCGGATTTCAGCGATTACGGCACACCTCCAGGGACATTTGGCCTAAAAAGTGTGTGTTGACCGAGTACAGACCAGCCCTTAAAACGGCCCCGAGCCCCTACTTTCAAAGGTCGCGGGCGCGAGTACATGCTAACCTGCAAAAAGTTTTACAGGTTGACGAGGTTTACAGACATCGAAATGTTTCGAGTTTTTGTTCGAGACTGTAAAAGGCCTATTTTTTACGGGTTTGACCGCTTTTAAAGGGACTGTTAGACATGCTCTTAGCTTTGCGATATACATCAACAAATATTTCATTGTGTAATATAAATCATAATTTTGGTCAGATTCGATTTCCGACCATAGTACGAGAGAAAGGGATTTACACATGTGTGATAGTGGAAGATATGTGTACTATCACTGTTGGACCATCTCGTTCTAAATGTGATGTGAAGAAAAATTAAGAAAATGTGCAATTAAAGTGGGATCATATACCTTGACCAACATTGGGAGAGATAATGGACTTACTAACGGTGTAGTTAATTATATATATACTATAGACTTAAGCTTGGTGAAAAGGAAGCATTTTGAGGCCATATAGAAGTATGTGTCTATGGCTTGTGGATCCAAAGAGTATGTGTCTATGACTTGTGGATCCAAAGGCTATGTGTTTATGGCTTGTGGATCCAAGAAGAAAAAATATCAAATATGGGTCAGCTCAAAGAAAATGAGGAATTATACAAGGCCTACATGAAAAAAACCAACGAACCATAGTTAAAGCATCTCTAGCATACACACAAAAAAAGTTGTCGGTGCACAAAAAACCGATATTATTTAGCGCGACGGGCAAAAATTGTGCTCCAACAGATACGCAAAAATAAGTCGCGCATAAAACAATTTAGGACACGCACACAAAAAGCCTAATCATGTGCTGCAAATTTGGTGTGCCAGCCAGCGCTGTCCAACTGCCAAACTAAAACTGTCGTGTGTGATTTCCTGCATCCCGCCTCGACGGCCACCGGCAAAAAATCACCCATGAACGACTATTTCGCCACTCCCCCAACCCACCATCCCCTCCGCCCCCATGTCTGCCGATGGAACAGTTTTGTTGTCGCTCGCAACACCACCCCCCTCGATGCACCAACCCTAACTCCACCATCGTCTATGGCTAGACGTTTGCTCCTCCACGGCCTACGAATGCGCATGCCATCGTCCACCTTCCGCCTTTAAGCCATCGACCACCGTCCACCTTTAAGCCTTTAACTCAAATAGTTTGATATCCGCCAATAAATAACGAAGCGGTGTTAAATAAGGTGTATTTCATTCTCCGTACGGCTAGCCGACCGTCTATGGTGAGAAGAAGGAAGAGATCGAAAAGGCCTGACTGCTAAAGAAGGGCTTGAGTGTCTCATGGATAATGACACTAGAAACACATGCGTTTTACACAGGGATGTCACAAAATAAAGCGTTGGTTAGTGTACCGTAATAATCACACTAGGTGACAACGCCATGCATACGGCGCGGCGAAGCGCGCGTGTCCATCTAGTATACTCTATGTTCCAATGAACGAGGCTTATAATTTAGTCAAAACTCAATGTCTTTTAAGTTTGGTCAATGTTTTGGACAAAATATAAACAATTACAATACCAAATCAATATCAATAGGTTCACCATAAAATATATTTTCATAATGTTTTTTATATCCAGATGTTGGAATTTTTCTATATGTTTGGTCAAAATTCATAAGGTTTATCCAAATTTGATAGAAATGGTTTTATGTGTTTGTTATTGCGTCCTAGTAATAACAAAAAAAATCCAAAAAGATTGGAGTGGATGGAAATTTTCCTTTAAAATGAGGTTCAAAGGAATCCTTAGGAAAATTTCATACAAGATACAACCAAACGAATCAAACAATTCCTGTACAAAAATACCCCTCGACTTGTAATCCTCCAACATTCCTATTTAAATCTTCAAAAAAATCCTTAGCTTTGCTATATATATCAACAAATATTTCTTTATGTAATATATATCATAATTTTGGTGAGATTCGATTTTCCAAACATAGTATGAGAGATAATGGATTTAGACACGTGTGGTAGTGGAAGATATGTGTACTATCGCTACTTGACCATCTCGTTCTAAATGTGATGTGAAGAAAAACAAGAAAATGTCCAATCAAAGTGGGATTATATACCTTGACCAACATTGGAAGAGATAATAGACTTACTAACGGTGTAGTTAGTTATATATACTATATGTCCCAATGATTGAGGCTTATAATTTAGTCAAAACTCAATGCCTTTGAAATTTGATCATTTTTTTGGACAAAGATATAAGCAATTACAATACCAAATAAATGTCAATAGATTCATCATAAAATACATTTTCATAATGTTTTTTAATCCAGATGTTGACATTTTCTATATATTTGGTCAAAATTAGTAAGGTTTGACTTTGAACTAAATTTATGAGCCTTATTCGTTGGAATGAAGGTAGTATGTATTTTTATTGGGTCACATACATTTCCACCATCTCAAATTCAAAGGCGCCAATTTTTTTGAATGAGAAATATTTTGTGTAACCTTTAATTGACCTACGATAGCTTGGTAGTAATAGCACTGATTCAACTAGATTAGTGCCACGGTACATGGCACCAATCTTGCCACATGAGATGCAAGTTGATAGCACAATATGAAGTTACAATGCCAATGTTTTGGAACTAACCTATGCGTGTTCAACATCGGTGATGTTGGTGTTGAGCAAAAGTCAATGGCATAGTTATACTTTGAACATGTGTCAACTTGCATGTTTTTAAAAGTATTAAATTTATGGCTCATAAGAATAACACTATCTTGTCCATTAATTAGGATAATGACCACTTCATAGAAATACTAATAGATAATTGCAAAACAAAGTGTCATGAAAAAGAGAACTGACATTAGGTTGGACAAGACAATTAGGGATCAAACCCCATATAAGACACCATGTACATATCATTAAGGTTCTCTTTGGAATCTAGGAATTTTATAAGATTCAAGATCATTAGAATTTTTTATATGGGTTAGATTCCTATGCGTCAAATTTATAAGAATTTGAAGATCCGCTTCAATCTTTTTATAGGAATCAATCACGTAGGATCGAGATAATTTTTTCTTCTATAATTTGTCCCACTGAAATGATTATTTCTATAGTTTTGCTATAATTTGGAATCCTCTCTTTTGCACTAAGAAACTTGTTAGATTTTTGTGTTCCTATTCCCGCGTTCCCGATCAATGATCATGTTGCTTTTTTATTGGAAGGTGGAATTCCCATCAATGGCAAGTCACGTGTGGAGTTTTTTAGTTTTGAATTCTATGACTCCAATCTTCAAAGTGTGTTGTATGTTGCATGAGTGTATACATGTTATGTTTATGTTTTGTGCTTCTATGCTTGGGTTTTGTAAGAAAAACCGTAATAGCAACAAAAGAAGCACACAACCATGAGACACTGAAAATGGAAAATAATATATTCATCAAATAGGGGTCCTTTATTTCACTCCTAGGATTGTATCCGCTTAGGATCCCTTCGCTATTCAGGTAACCTGAACACCACTAATTTACTGTAAGAACAAAATGTAATAACAACATAAGAAGCAACACATCAACGACACACTTTTCAAACATCCCTCGAAAATAAAACAAAAATATTGTTTCATCAAAGTAAAGTTACAAAATACAATTAAAAAGTTCTCTTTCAAATCATCTAAAAAAGGCACTCCTTCACTTTCAACCTTCACCAAAACTCCAATTTCTTATTGATTTAGCTAAGTCTGCCCCGCTTATATCAATTTTGCCCCCCTCAAGGTGAGAAGCTGGCTCCGTCCCTGCCTTCACTGTTTTAATAACCTGGTCAGCCAAAATTTACTTCCCGCCTCTCCTTCCACATGTCAATCCACGATGCCATTCAAAGATCCCTCGCAAATAAAACAAAATATATATGTATTCATTCGAGTACATTTAAAAGGTACTTCTTTACTTCATCTAAAAAAGGAACTCCTTAATTTCACTCCTAAGATATTTTTGTCGGATACCTCCACCGTTCGAATAACCTTATCGCCACAATTACTCCGGAGCTATGCCTCAGCACGTCAATCCACCACGACATTAAACACAAATAAAAAGAGAAGATAATGTATTCATCTGAGTACATTTACGAAGTGCTTTACTTCATCTAAAAAAGAAACTCGTTCATTTTATTCCTAAGACTTCTTACGGATACCTTCGGTCTTCAAATAACCTTATCATCGGTACTCTCCTGATCTATAATAAATGTCGCTGATTTAGTAATGGGAGGGCTGCTTCCGCACGCCCACCAAGCCATTCAAAAATCCTTAGCAAACAAAATGGAACTCGCAAACAAAATGGGAGATAATGTATTCGTTTGTGTACATTTACAAAGTACTATTTACTTCATCTGAAAAAGCTATACTCCTTTATTTCTCTCCTATTTATTTTCTCATCACCATAGGAACAAAGCTGATCAACCGCTGATTTCTCGTTCCTCATCTCAGTCCACCACGCAATCCAAAGAGCCCTCGCAAATAAAAGGCGCGAGACCTCCGTCCCTTCACAGTTAAATCAGCCCCAAGCTAGGCTTCCCTCGTTATGGCGTCCCTTTTCCCGTCTCCCCCGCTAGCGTACACCGACGCCGCCGACCCCGTCGCTCCCCCGTCTGACCCCACCACTTCCTTCCTCCCTTCCCTCCTCATCATCGCCGCCCTCCTCGCCTTCGTCCTCCTCGCCTCCGTCTCCATCCACACGTTCCTCCGGTACCTCTCCCGCTCGTCACCCTCGCCGACGACGCTCCCCCGGACGCACCGCGACCAGGCGGCTGCCGGGACAGGGGACGCTGAACTGGAGGAGAACAAGCCGGAAGGCGAGGAGAAGCGGCGGCGGCTGATCGAGTCGCTGCCCCGGTTCACGATGGCGTCGGCGCTGGCGGCGCTGCCGAAGAGCTCCCCGGACTGCGCCGTCTGCCTGTCGCCGTTCACGCCGGAGGCCGAGCTGCGGCTGCTCCCGGCGTGCCGCCACGCGTTCCACGCCGAGTGCGTGGACGCGTGGCTGCGCACCACCCCGACCTGCCCGCTCTGCCGCGCCCCCGTGGCGCTCCCGCACCCGTCCATCGCCGCCATCCTGGCGGCCGAACCGCCGCCGCCGTCGCCAGAGCCTCCTTCGAGGAGCAGAGACCGTTCCCGCAGCTTCCGCGTCCAGATGGGCAGCGTCAGCAGCCGCGGCTCGCCTGCAACTGCCACGGCCGGCAACGGCGGCGGCGGCGACAGCCGCACCTACTCGCTGGGATCCTTCGAGTACCACATCGAGGAGGAGGTCGAGGCCGTGGTGTCCCGCCTGGCGCGCGCCGTGGCCAGGTCGTCCGAGAGCGTCAAGGAGGAGAAGCCTGCGGTTCAGGGTTCCCCGTTGCCTCCCGGCGAGACGGTGGCTGAAGCGGCAGGGTCGCCGTCGCGTGGGTGGCTGCGGGAGTACGTGGACCGGCTGGCCTCGTCGGCGTCGTCGCTCGCCTTTCCCGGGCGGTGGGGCTCCTGGTGGAGCCAGAGCAACCGAAACGAGGAGCCGTGGCTGTGGGACACGGAGGCAGCCGCAATGCCGCCGCCGCCGCCGGCGCCGGGGTCGGACGAGGAGGAGGAGACGGCGTTCATGGTGCTGTACCGGTGGATCGCCGCCGTGTGAACATAACAATTGCTGAAAGTGCCTCTGTCAGGCGAATCCAATGCTTTGGAAGCTTCTGTTGACTCTGGCACAGAATGTAGTAGGTGCGACAGTTGTGCACATAGCTTATCCTCGTAGTATCTTGGAATCGAAGAACCATGGATGCAGATTTGTTCTTCTAGGCTTCTAGCTATACAGTACTATGTACCTTGCTTAAGGATAGACAGGGATGTACGTAGTCGTGTCATGTTCTGGTGCGTGTCAACCTTGTGGGTTTCCTGACTGGCAACGTACGTGTCGGCCAGAGCCGGCCACCATGTAGCCTTTGCGTGGAGGGCCTGACAGACGGGAAACATGTCTTCATGTCCGGAGAAGAGCGAGGCAGTGTCTTTCAAGAATGCTGAATGCTTGGATCTTGACGTGTCTGCTCCATCTTGATGTCGTTCACTCTTCAGTTAATGGCTTAATAATGTACATAGATGATGTTCATTTCGGATCCATATATAGGTCCGGTGATCTTGTGCGGTGGAGAGAGTCAGACACTGCATTGAAACACATATGCTCCCTCCCTCGGCAAATAAGTGTATATCTAGCTTTTGTCTAAGTCAAACATAACCAAATTTGATCAACTTTATAAAAAAATATAAAAACATATATTACATCAAATTGATATATTATAAAAATAGATTTAAAAATAAATCTAATGGTAACGATTCATTGGCATAAATGTTGGTACGTTGTTCTAAAAAGTTAGTCAAACTTTACTATGTTTGGCTTAGGGCAAAGTTAGAAGTACGTTTATTTGCGGACGAAAGAAGTAATGGTCAGTGATTGCAGTCACAGGGGGAGTTTGTTATGAACGCCCAGCACACTCCAGCAGGCAGCAGCAATTGGCATTGTCACCTCCGACGTTCCCAGATCACAGGCGATGAGGCCGCTGGAGCGAACGAATGCAGGAGAGAGTCCCTTCTCCCAGGTCACCTAAAACCCGATCCTTCTCACCCGTTTCTCGTGCACAGATTCGATCTATCTCCAACACAATGAGCGAAAGTAAAAAAAAAACAACGGAACGCACGGGACCCCGCTGTCTGACGACTGTCAAATTGCGTCCTCCTCCGGTCGGCGATGCCATCGGCGTTCAGCAGCTAGCAGCGGCAGCAGCTGGCTAGCTGATGTGATTCGGTCAACCACTCTATCCGGCCGTGACGAGAGCAGAATTCCCATGCTGTTTTCGAGGCTCGCAGGTCAAACCCACGACACCAGCGCCGCTCTACGCCACGCCAGCAGAGTTGCTCTGCTTTTTCCCTATCTGTGTTGGGTTGGTGTAACGATTCCAAACTAAGTGCGACAGTCACTGAACTCACTGGTACGATGGATAGTTTCAGTAGTACTAGTAGCATATATTCGTTCTGTTTTGTTTTGTGAGTCATTAGAGCATCTTCACTCGCCTACCCAGAAGGCCTATTGGACGTTAAATTTTGGTCCAGACTCCGAAAATTGGCCCAAGGACCTGTTTTTGGCCAGATTCGAGCCGATTTTGGTCCGGACTATCCAGATCAAACCCAGATTTTCGGGTACGCCCTGGGAACGCCGGACTCAGCGAATTCGCGAAAAAAAACCGAAGCGGCGCATGGACCAGCCGAGTGAGCGACGGAAGCCGAGTCGTCGTCATCCTCGGAACCACGCGGCGACTGCCGGACAATAACCGCTCGTCGCGCCAGCCACGCGTCGCCGATTTACGGCGCCACCGTCGCCGCCTCGGCTCCCGCGACGGACCGGCGGGCACTAACTTCCCGCCGTTTCCCCTTTTCCCGTCCTCGCCGCTACACCCCTCCCGCCCTCGCCGCCCACCTCGGACTTTATAAGTCGTGCCCCTCTCCGGAGATCTTCACACCCTCTCACAGCTCCCCCACCCACAAGCCCAAACTCCGGTGAACCCTCTCTCACCGTTTTCCCTTCCCAGCCATGGCCGAACGATACCCGGCGAAGCGGCTGCGCGGCGGATTCGTCGGCGCCCTCCAGTTCGAGGCGCGCATCTTGTCTGACGCCCGGCTACATGGCACCGCCGGACACGCGGATGCCTCCGGGGTGGAAGCTGAGCGCCGGCGGCATCCCTATCCCGCCGGCGCCAACGTCGGACGAGCTGATGTACGATGTGCAAGAGTACATCGGCAGCATGGACGACCCCTCTAAAGCCGAGTCCGCCGACAACCTCACATCGGGAGCGATTCTTCGCGACGGCGTGGCGAGCTTCGCCGCCACGAGGCCGCCCGAGCAGTCGCCGCCGGCGCAATAACTTCGGTGGCCGGCGTTAGTGGAAGCGCCAGCGGACGCCGCGGCGGTGATGAGCACATCAACCGCGAATACGCCGCGCCTCGGCTTTCGCGACACCGACGCCGGTGGCGTCGGCAGCGCCGCGCGAACTGGATGCCGAGGAGGATGGCGAGCATAAGCTCGTCCTCCTCCGCATCGGCATCCCACTCCTCCGGCTCAGCGCCGCTGCGCACATCGATGGCAGTCAAGCGCGAGGCGGAGTCGCATGTGCGCTCGCCGTCGCGGACGCGCTCGCGCGGCATCGTCATCGGCGAGTCACGGACAATGGCGTCGCCAACCGTCAGCCTGCGTCTCCGCCGCCCCAAGGCAGAAGACTCGGCGCCGGCCGAAGACGCCGCCTTAAAGATGGCGCTGGAGCAGTCGCTCCGCGACACGGCGCCGCAGACGCCGCCGTCGCCGCCGGTCGAGCCCTCCTCGCCGGATATCCTGGAATGGTCCAGGAATGACTGGGAGAAGGCGGAACGACAGCGCATCCTTGGCCAGTACTAGCAAGCCAAGGAGCAGGCCGCCCGACGACGGGAGATGGCCGGGCGTGAGAGCTCAGCGCTTCTACGCCCACGTCCTCGACGGCGGCGACGCACGGTTCCGTCCTACCAGCCTCGGAGGTTCGACCTAGGCGAGGGCCCTCGCTGTAACCGGCCGCGAACAGCAACGACGACGATGACGGCGGCGAGGATGACGGCCACGCCGACCACGGCTACACGGCGTTCTACAAAAACTTCGGCCTTTAGAACGGCGAAGTCACTAGTGGAAGCCACGGCGGGCCTTTTATTTTAAGTTTATTATACAGTAGTTTAGTTTAAATTTGATGTAATTCGCCTATATTCGACAAACTTAATGAAATTCGCCTATCTTTAATGAATTTTAGTCAAACTTGGGGACTCGGCTTGAGTACGCGAGTAGGAAAATGGGCGTACCCATGCCAAAAACTAGTTTCGTCCGGCTAAAAAATGATCCGATTTTTGGCCTGAGTTCGTACCGAAGCCGCATGAGCCAGTACAACGTAAAAGTACAGGATTGCGTTAGAAACGGATGATTGCGTTGGTGGCGTACATTCGACAAGCAGTCACAAGATATATTTGAAATACTTTAATTTGAGAATACTTGGATGATACACACACACACACTCCATTGTTTTCTAAAAATATAAGAGGTGTACAAATTTTATCTCAAGTCAAACTTTTTAAAGTTTCATCACATATATAGAAAAGATCATCGACATCTATATAATATAACATAAATGTACACTACAAAACATAGTTCACGATACATCTATGTTTTTTCTATAAACTCGGACAAACTTTACAAATTTGGCTTAGAAGAAACTAGTATTCCATATATTTTTAGAAGAAGTGAGTACTATGCAGTAAAGTGCCGACCGAAAACTCTCTGTGATTAGCAAATGCATGGCAAGGTCAAAGTATGTGTACACTAGACAAATATGACCAAAAACATATGCATGGCTTAAGATTGCACTTAGGATACTATTTGGCATATAACATCATTATTTTTTTCGACAAAAAGTATATATTAATATCGTAAAGATACCAATTACACCTAGCCAACGCATTGCCTAATCAAATTTTTATTGTTTTAAACAAAGTCCTCCATGGAGCTCCGGTGCCAACGCCATTTTACGAGCTCTAGGTAGGTTACTAAAGGGAGTCTCTGAGTATATTTGAAACTCAAAGCATGTGGTAGACACGAAGAAATATGGGGGAGGCCTCTTCGTGGAGGATGTTTTAGCAAAAAATCCGTCTTCATTGAGTTATTATATATCATTATATCAAAGCAGCTAAAACAAAAAACCACAACAAAGATCCTTGATAAGAAAATAAAAGTATTATCAAGGTTCTTCGAAGTCTCTATGTCTCGCTGTCTCTTTTCACATCAACACTGCACCATGAATTAGGTAAAGCAACAAGCCGGACGAAAAAATGCATTTAGCTACTGAGTTCCATGGAGCTCTTTAAAAAAAATTGAAACCCACATATTCGAATCTCAATAAAATCTGAAAAAAATCGTATGTGTACATCTACAGATCTTGTATGTACGAAACAAGTCTCTTCCTAATACAATATGGGGATAAAAACAAGTTTTTTTTCTATTTTTAGAGCCACAATTTTTTCATTTTTGCGTAGCCAAAAAACCTCAATATATCCATGTGGAACTTTGAAGATTTGTACATAATATGTATCCAGATGCCCAAGATCATATTTTTTGAAAACTCTAAGTACCATTTTTATTTCAAAATATCGGGCTCGATTGAGCCCAGGCTCCAAAATGGTGTACTCCAAGCTGAGCCAGTTTTGAAGCGCTACTCCCTCCGGCCCATATTAATTGACTCAGATTTGTTAAATTTTAGATAAACCTATATATTAAATAGTGTCTAGATTCATCGAAATTTTGACAAAGTCAATTAATATGGGCCGGAGAGAGTAGCTAATTTGCTCGGGAAACCCTATTAACCGCCCGCAGCGGCCTCTATTTGGCACGCCACGCACCCCTTTGACCACAGTAAAGCGGGTTTCTTCGTTGCGCTTGTTCTGTCTTTTGTGGCCGTTTCTCTGGATGCCTCGTGCTCTGTTTGTTCTAGCCAGTTTTTTTTCTCTTTCTCTTTCTTTTTTTTTTTGCTTTTTTTCTTTTTAGTTATTTTTTATTCTTACTTTTTAGTCTGTACATTTTTAAAATCTATTTTTAAAAATCTAAACACTTCTAAAATCTGAATATTTTTTTAAATCTAAACATTTTTCAAAATCATTTTTTTACCAATCTGTTTTTTTTAATCTACATATTTTCCAAATATGATCAATTTTCAAGTCTAATTTTTTTAAAAGTCATAAAAGTAGAGAAAATAAAATAAATCCTGGACTGCACGTAGGAAATAAATTGCCCCATCCCAGCAGTTGGCTGCTTCAAGCTTTTTATTTTTGAGAGTTAGTTGGCTCCTTCAAGCGGCGCCCTAGATACAGACTGCTGCGGCGACGAATAGTGGCAATCCATTTGCTCGAGCCTACTTACCGTACTGCGTATAATTTTGAGTTTTGGGCTAACGTGAGCTGTTAGGTATAGTTAACTACCAATCACCATTCACTTGGGCTGGCCCAGGTGCTCCTATGCGCGCAGGCGTAGCATATGCGGGTTCAAAAGCCTAGGTTAAGTTCGAGAATTTCCAGCCCGCTGAGAAATCTTGTACTCCAAAGGTCCAGACCCGTCTCCAGAGTCCAGGACTCCAGGGTACAGTATAGAGCAAACCCCTAATTTTTCCTCTTAAAGAGAGGAAGCGAATCTATAGATTTTTTGCCAAGAAGAAATTACATTACACTCATTAATTAGCAACCAATCAATTTCCAATAAAACTTACCAATTTACGATTGGTTTTTTCCTGTTATTTCGATGGCGGCCTCCTATATATACCATCTACACGTCGCAGCCTCGTTTGCAATCAACATCGACATCCGAAGCATCATCTCGATCAATCGTACCACCAAAGCCATGGGGCCTCCACAAGCTCTCTCCGGCCTCGCCCTCCTCCTGCTCCTCGTCGCGTCCAGCGCTTCCGTTCTGGACGACACCTGCAAGTCCTTCGGCGCCAACCACAAGGACATCGGCTACGACTACTGCGTCAAGTTCTTCCAGGCCGACAAGGCCAGCGCCATCGCGGCCGACAAGCGCGGCCTCGCCGTCATCGCCGCCAAGATCACCGGAGCGACGGCCAAAAGCACCGACAAGCGCATCTCCGCCCTCAAGGCCTCGGTCAAGGACAAGAAGGTCCGGTCGGGCCTCGACGACTGCGACGAGCTGTACTCCCAAGCCGTGGACGAGCTCGACGCCGCGGCGAAGGGAGTCGCGGCGGGCACGCCACAGGGCTCGCAGGACGCGGTGACGAACCTCAGCGCGGCGGCGGACGCGCCACTGACCTGCGAGACCGGGTTCCAGGAGCTAGGCGTGAAGTCGCCGCTCGCCGCCGAGGACTCCGAGTTCACCAAGGAGGTTGCCGTCGCTCTTGATGTAACGACCTCGCTGTAGGCTGAAGCTATCTTGGATTAGAAGGGAATTGTCTAATAAGAGATTCCCTAAATTGGGGTGCAGATCGACCCTTTTTTCATGGAAATTGTATTGCGATGATTTGAAATATCAATGATTCAACATATGCATGTCTCACAATCTGCGTATGATCGGGTGATCATGGGGTGTATGCTCGCCTTTTAATTTCCGTGATTATTTAGTGAGATCTCTTATTTAGTAGTAGGTCTGACGCCCTGACGGCATGAGATGTCAACACTACTTAATTCTGGATAGTAGGGGTACCAAAGATGCGCCAGCCGCCAGATAAGTACAAAATAAATTAATATTCGTCAATTAACAAGGCAATCACATATACGTACCTAAATATTAATGGTCATATACACCAAAATCCAGCATACCACTATCCTCCTTAGAGCATCTCTAACTCATCCCCTATAATCGGTTAGAGGACTTCCCGAAGCCGTACCTAACCGAAACTCAAAAAACGTTTAGATGAATTTACTTAGGAAACCTCTCCCTAGAATTTCACCCCACTCTCCTATAGTTATTCTGTGGCAAAGACGATGACTAAAAATTCTCCACTGTGTCGGCCACCTGCACTCGCGTTCCCGCCATCGTCTCCGACCTGCTTCACGCACTGGCCCTCTGTCACCACCGCCGGGGGGGGGACGTCGTCGCCGACACCTTCCCCTGCCATGAGGTATGGAGGATCACGAGCGGCGTGCCCCAATCTCCCCTTCCCAGCTTCCATGGCGGGGGGGGGGGGGCTCTGAGATTGTGGGGAGGCAGACCATGGAGGCCTCTCCCGCCTCCTCACCTACGTCCTCTTCAGCCTCAACTGCCACCTAATGGGGCTCCGCCTCGAGGACTTCGACGGCTCCCTTCTCGTCGAGGTGGAGGAGGGGAGGATGGGGGGTGGAGTGTGTCCTCAAGGAGCACCTCGACATCAGCAAGCACGCACAATTGGGGACTCTGGCTAGCAAGACAGCGGCGGCGCAAGAAGATAGCACCGATGCCGGTTTGCATACAAGGTGTTTGTTTGAATGGGCACGTAAGACTCAAAATTTTGGGGCTTAGATTTTTGGATCGGTTCTGTCAGCCACTGTTTAGAGGAGAAATATTTTATTCATCTATTATAGGAAGGGTTTTAGTTCTCTAAGTTTGTGGGGATGGGATAGAGATGCTCTTACTTCCTTACACCAAAATAAAATTTAGGCTCGTGCTGTGCATTCGGACGATCGGGAATGCCCCTTCCCGCAAGGATCAAAGACCATTTGATTCTGCGCTGCCCACTCACACCTACCTCGCATCATAAATTAAAGAAATTAGAAGAATACCCTTAGTTGCTGCGGAAATTTATCAAAAGAAAAATGGTTGTTTATATGATAAGCTTGAAGGTGCCCAAATGAAATGGTCGATAATCTATCAAAGTACTCCTTCCGTTTGAAAATATAAGATGTTTTAGGTTAGTGAAGCTAATGTATCTAGACACCTTTTACTATATAGGTTCAAATCAATCTATATACTAAAAGATGTCTAGATACATTTACTTAATAAACCTAAAACATTTTATATTTCTAAACGGAGGGAGTAGATAATATGAGTTGTACATCGATGAGCATCGTTCGCACACACGAATGACCAGGAGCAAAAGCAAAAAAGAGCAGTTCAAGTATTATTATCAAGTAGGACTATGATTTCACACACAAAAATCATACTGACAATGATGTGTACCGATACATACTCACGTAATTGTTTTATTAAAAATAAATATGAATATTAGAAGAGAAATAGAGACATAAATCTGCTACGCAACTGGTCATGGTCTCATGGAGCAGATGCGTCGAGGGAAAGGCGACGGGAAGGTAGACGCCCTCCATTGCACTGCGGCAGGAGAAATATGTAGTGTGTGCGATAGAGCTTGTTAATGGAGAAGACTGAACGACTCGCTTCCATGTCGATGGATGAGGCTTGCACGTTTTAGTTTCCTGATGGACAAAATGAGCCATCGAGTCAGGACTAATACATGTGTACACGTGGGACCATTTTTATGGGAGAACTTCTTATTTTTTCTCACATGAACATGCACAGGACAACGACAACACAAATGGACGCGTAGAGACGGTAATCTGACAGCTGCTTATGTGGCTAGGCTGTATCTTATAATATCTTAAATGACCTGCTTTGTAAGAGATATAGATCCCTGTTCCTCGTCTCCCCGTAGCCCATGGATTCTCACACGTCGTCTTGCAGAGCAACGGTGCTGAGGGCCGGGTCTGCAAACCTCTGGCCTGGGCTTGCAGCACCACATGCGGGGAGCGGCCATCACTTGCATCATCAACATCTATGACTTTCAGCACCATGCGTCCGAGATTGCACCATCCGTGTCGGTTGTATGTAGCACCGCCAACAGGACCCGTGAGGATCCGAAGCTCGAGTCACCCTGATGCATCATTGTATTAGGGCATAAAACTTTCAAGCAATAATATACTATATAAAACTATGTTTTATAATTTCTCACATAGATAATAGGACATAAAAAGAGGCGACTTATAAATTCAAGAAAAACTTGTAATAAAATAATTTAAATGACGAAACAAAGGACAAAGTTAATTGGAAAAGATGTCTTGCATTTTCATTCCAAAATAAATCGTGAACTACCACGACTTAATAACCTACAAAATAAAAAGTAGATTTAATTTTCAAGTGAAACATAGTAGAATGGCCAAAATTATAGTACTAAAGTAACTTTTCACATATTTCCAATTCATTTCTTTTAGGACATTTTGTGATTGGGCTTTTCTTTTGACAATAAACTTGTCCATAATACACATGCGTTTAATAAATAAATATACACATAAACTTGAAAATTTTCCTACGGACATCTGAACATTTTGAAGCTCGAGTCACGCTAATGCACCATTTTACTAGGCATGAAACTTTCAAGCAACAATATATTATATAAAACTATGTTTTATAATTCCTCACATAGATAATAGGACATAAAAAGAGGCGACTTATAAATTCAAAAAAAACTTGTAATAAATAATTTAAATGACTACTATACTGATGAAACAAAGGACAAAATAAAATGGAAAAGATATCTTGCATTTTAAAAATCCAAAATACATTGTAAAATACCAAGACTCAATAAAATACAAAATAATAATTATATTTAATTTTCAAGTGGAACATAGTAGAATGACCAAAATTATAGTACTCAAGTAACTTTTCACATATTTCCAATTCATTTCTTTTAGGACATTTTGTGATTGGGCTTTTCTTTTGACAATAAACTTGTCCATAATACACATGCGTTTAATAAATAAATATACACATAAACTTGAAATTTTGCCTACGGACATCTGAACATGATACTTTGCATAAACTCTAGGCGCAATTCTCATAGATTTCATCCACTAGCCAATATTTTCGCAAATAAAATGGATAAAGATTTAGAGAATTACTGGCAAGAGCAGTTCAATCTAGGCGAACTAGCGGACATGAGAATTTAGAGAAGAGATCGCCTAACAGGAGGAAGAGATCGCGTAACCGGAGGAGCAGCCAAGCTGCACACCTTCCTCCGCGCGGCGGGGGTCACCGAGAGAGTCCGCAGCTTGCGCGCCTTGCCGCTGCGGCGCTGCATGCGTGGTGCCAACGCCTCTGGTTCCCCTCCCCTTTGAGGTCTTGTTCGGTTTAGCAGGGATTTGAGAGAATTGAAAGGGATTGGGATGGATTAAATCCCAACCAAGTCAAAATCCCCCCAAATCCACCACATTCCACTCCAATCCACTTGTGAAGAGGATTAACCGAACATAGCCTGAAGATCAAGGAAGAGCCGACGCGATACGAGACGTACACGTGTATGGGACACTGGAGTAGCAACTGCCGTGGATCGGTGGATTGATGTACAGGCGGCATGCGGGAGCAGTAAGCAATAGCGGCCGGCTAGAAGGATTGGGCCTGGTTCCTAATGTACTATTTCCATCCCAGCCTGATGCACAAGCCCATTTTAGCTCGTCGGCACAGGGCCCAGTCCAGGAGCAGCACGAGTCCGTCACAGCGTCCTTCTATGCCAAGAGCTACACCGTTGGCACAGCCTAATTTTTTTTATTTTTTTATCTTTGAATTGTTTGCTCGTTAATCTCTCGCCTTGAATATTTTTAACACCAATTACATTTAATTTTTGATCAAATTGTAATCTTGGTGAAACTTTCCGGTCAGTCAACCATCCTCACTATTTCACCTCCAGCACACTTAACTTGTTTATTCAGAATCTGTTTCCGTAAAGCAATTTATATATTATTGTCAATATTATGATATCAATATTAACTCTTATATCATCATGTCATATGTTTGTATTTTTTGAAATTATAAATAATTATTTAAGTAAACAACAATGAATAAGTAAAAATATTATTAAAATCAAATAAAAATATAATGATTTTTTATATTTTTCTATTTAATGGAATAATTAATATCTTTAAATATGTAAATCGTAATTCGACAAATAATATGTCTAAATTGATCATAAAAATGAGAGGAATCCAAATATAATATCAATATCAACTTACCATAAACTATGTCGTAATTCTTACCATAGTTTCATTTGCCTGTTCAAAATGGCACGCATAAAGGTTCTTAGCTTAGGGCTGGGACTCACTGAACTTAAAGTGGATCTCTGATGAAATAACATATTATGAACCTAAAAATGATTTTTGTAAAAAACCATGAGCATCATATCATGTACTTATAGTTCATATCTGACCCACTTCCTATCGATTCAGCAGGATTTTGTTTTTTTATCAGGAATAGACGAAAAGGTTTGAGATTCCCCTATTAGGATATTGTCCATGTAAGATGGTATAGTATTTTTTTAAAATATGGTGGTAGCATTTTGAATTAGCTATTTGGTGGTTGCTTCACAAAACCGTATGTTTTTTCACTCGGAAAATGGAAAATGATTTTTTGGTGCGACAAAAAGGAAATCTTACTTCTAAAACATTATTCTCCATCCCATGATGCACATGTATGCACAATATGGACACATTATCACAAACTATGACTTCATTCTAACCAACATTGATCATTTGACCCGAAAGTCAGGAAACCTCGAATGAGATAGGTTATTTTGTGAAGGTTTTTTGAGATATAATCAATATACCAAGTTTGATATTTTTTCTTCTAACTATGTCACATAATATGACACCACGCGAAAGTTTCACATTGTTTGGATCATATTTAAATTTCTTATGCCTATTTTAAACTATATATAATGTTTTATGTTTCACTTACTTTTTATTTACAAATGTGTAATATTTGAGTGTAGATATATTGATCTTATTTTTTCTGCAAATTTTGATATATTATTTGTATTTTTCTAAATTAAAATGATTTAGTTATGATTTTTCAAAAATTAATGAGATAAAAAGGAAAAATAGCTATGGCTAAAATTAAATGAAAAAATATGGAGGCCTACACCGACACGGCCTAGCCGTTGGCACAGACCAACCAATTTCTCCCAAAGAGCTACGTCGACGGCCAAGCCGTCGGCACAGCCTGGGCTTCGTAACGCTATTCTCTCCGTCGTGCTTGAACTGGGGCTACGTCGAGGGCTGGAGGTACGCCGAGGGCCACCGTCGGCACAGTCTTCTCTCCTACGCCGACAGCCGTGCTTCACCGAGGACTACCCTCGGCATCTTCCTCTGCGCCGACGACCTTCTCTACATCGACGGCTGGCCGGGGAAGGCCGCTACGCCGATGGCCCCGATATTTGGCTGTCGACGTCTTCCATTTCTCTTGTAGTGCACCTTCGATACCTCAACAACCAAGCGAGACATGAGTTTACCATCTAATGCGGCAAGCAACTCCTCCTCTTCCATCGGGCTACGTATCATAATTGCTAGAAACCTTAGGAGTAACCCTTAAACAGTCAGACTGGATATGTTTCAAAGCGTTAGATGAAAATAAAATTTCCTTATCTAAATAACCCATATTATTAACACCAATATTGGCTAATTTAGAGTTAATTACCGGAGTAGAGAAAGAAAGAAAGGATATGCAAGATTTATTCATACAAGAAGAGTCAAGATTTCTATCCTCCTTACGGTGCATCGCCTTGGCTAAAAGATCCTCATCAGTCACCGATGCCCCATAAACTCTCTTGGGACGACGATTACTCCGTCTAGGCGTAGTTTCGTACAACGAGGCTAACGGGAATGAGGATTTGTGGTGAATACGAACCCCCACTCAAGCAGCACCCGAGCTCCATGAGGCACCTGGTGAGCCAGAAGCGGTCGCCCACCATGGCATTGCAACCAAGCTAGGGGATATAGTTAGGGTGATCCTGGCATCCAAAGCTCAAAGGTAATGGAGATATCCGACCATCGCGGGTACTCAGATACCGCGAGATTGATGTTATATATCTCCCACCCGTAAGCTTGCATGCATGCCAATTCTTGGTCCGCTGAAGAGGAAGAGTGATTCCAGCTCTTACGAGAATCCGTCGATTTTTTCGATGAACACCCCTTTCTTGCTCCTTGCGTGAGGATGCCACTTTTTCGTCCGTTAAGTGGGCCTTAAGCAGGGGCAGTCCTTAGTCATGTCGTTTACAAGTGGCATGGCAGAATTTATTTACTTTGTCTGGTCCAAATTAATGACTTCAACTTTATTTAGATACGAATGCATCTAGTCTAAATATTTAATTAGATACATACAAATTTAGATAAAATTGGAGCTATTAATATGGACAAACGGAAGTATTTAATTTTGAATAATTAATGTTTGTATACTTCCTTGGTCTTGAAATATATGGCCCCTAAGAATTAGTCAAAAGTCAACATTTTTAAAGTTTGACTAATTTTTACACAAAAATATGAGCATCTACAATACTAGATCAATATCTATAGATTCACTATAAAGTATATTTCACTAGTGTGGTCATTTAATATTGTAGATGTAGATTTTTTTTCCTAAATATGTGGTCAAAGTTAGTAACTTTTGACTAATCTTAGGGGCCTTTTATTTTGGAACAAAGAGAGTAAAATTTCTAGATAGACCTTACCAGATTTTTACGACTTAATTGATAGATTTTCCACAATATTTAGGTGCCATTTTTCTATATATACCGCCTACAAGTGATTTGCGAGGTCAACATCGGTACCCAAAACATCTCACAATCCCGAGCGAATCGTACCACAAAAACCATGAGGCCTTCGCAAGCTCTCTCGTGCGCCGCCGTCCTCGTCCTCGTCTTCGCCTCGTCTTCCTCCTCCTACGCTTCCATCTTAGAAGACACGTGCAAGGCCTTGGGCGCTGACTACGACTACTGCATCAAGTTCTTCCAGGCCGACAAGGACAGCGCCACCGCGGACAAGAGCGGCCTCGCCGTCATCGCCACCAAGATCTCCCGAGTGGCGGCCGTGAACATCCTCGAGCGCATCGCCGCCCTCAAGGCCGCGGACAAGGACAACAAGATCCAGGGGCCCCTTGCCGACTGCGACGCAAAGTACACAGGCGCCGTGCACGCGTTCGACGAGGCGGCCATGGAAATCGCGGCGGGCAAGTTGCCGGATGCGGTGACGAACCTCGGCGAGGCGCTGGAAGTCCCCGACAGCTGCGCGGAAGGGTTTCGCGAGGTGGGCGTCAACTCGCCGCTGGCCGCCGAGGGCTCCGAGTTCACCAAGGAGTGCTCCGTCGCTTACTTTGTGACGAGAATGCTGTAGCTCCTAGCTAGGTAGCCGCTGCAGGAATCTAAGTACTATTCTTTCAGAGAATGAATAAACTCCTCGAATTTTGATCGTAAGCCACAGAGATGTTTGATCAATGAACTGTGCGACTATGTTTGCGCAGATCTGTTAATATAATTTATATTTTCGTGGACTTGTTTTTGTGGCGATCTGAAATATTCCGCATAAGTTGCCTATGATCGCGGTGATCCAGGTAATCGATATCTGCATATCGCGCATTGATTTTCTCGATCGTACAGGATATCGAAACAACTGCGGTGTCGTAGATGTGGTTTTCCTCTCGGCCGCAGGCGCCACCGCCGCTAGTTCCCCTGGACTCCACCGGCCGCTACGACGGGTGAAGGGTGGGAAATTTCGTGCCAGATGATCAGTTCTGATAGGATCTCCGGTGTAGGGACAATCGGCGGCGATGTGAATAAAGGCGCCTTACTCAGTCTTTGATCGTTCTTCTTTTTTCCGGAGGAACGTCGATGAGGTGGAGTTTGGAGGCGATCGCCAACCATTAGGCCGGACACGATAAGAGTTTGTCTAGGGTGGCTATGTTCATTGGAGAGTCGCGCGCAGTATATTGGTATCCTCAAATTCTACCTCTGCCTCTAATAGCTACGAGGAATTTACAAGTTTGGTGTCTCCCTTCTCGGTCTAGACAGAGCTGAGATTATATCCCTGCCCTTCTCACTACTAGCTTTTTCGAGACGACAATCGCTCAGATCGTGATCGTCTTCATCTTCTACTCTACGTCGACGACTTCCTAGCCATTGCTTTTACAACTGGGTTTGTTCAAGCTTTCTCCGCTACGCTGGCATCGAGCTTTGCTCACGACGTGTCGTCAAGTGATGCATAAGAAAGTGACGCTAATTATTTCAAGGACTTGTGTTTTATTTCTTTTTCTATTAACGGTGTTCTCGTAAGGCTGGTTTCAGATAATATATTATATACACCTCTTCCGCCAAAAAAAAAAATCGCCCATGAACTACTGCATCAAGTTCCTCCGTGCTAGCAAGGACACAGCGCCACCTCGGACAAGCGCGCGTGTCCTCGGACAAGAGCAACGACGGTGCACACCAGAAAGATCATTGCCGCCCTCAGAGCCATGGTGAAGAACGACCGCCACGGAGTGTTGTGTTGTACTAGTCGTGCAAAGGATAGACGTGGCGGCAAAGAGCATCGTGTCAGACACATCCTAGGGCTTGCAGGACACGGTATGGAACCTCGGTGTTGCGCACAGTGTCTCAAAAACCTTAAGGCCTTGTTTGGTTCTAGTGTCTTAGTGGGGATTAGAGAGGATAATTTTCTAGAGGATTGTGTGAAACCCATCTATACCCAAATTCCTCTAATCCCCATAAAATCTCAATCCCCACCAATCTATTAGGTAGGGGTAGTGTATTGCATATGAAAAAAAATACACTATAACTTAGGGAAAGTAAGGATTAGTGGGGATTAAATCAGTCCAATACTCTAAAAACAAACATACTAGTTGAACTAAGTGGAAATTTGGGGTTTGGTGGGGATTATCCCATCTAACCCCCACAAATATTCTACTACCAAACAAGGCTAAGGATTTCCGACAACTAAAGTCCTGCTAGCCGCCGCGGACTCAGAGTTTAGTAAGTTGGCCTCCATCGCCGTGGATGATTTAGCCGGTAGGTACCAAGGTAACAGATAAAGATATATGTGAATCTGCGCGTCGTTACAGCTATAGCCTCGAAATAAACTTTCATACCGATTTGTAAGTAAAGCCACACACGGTCATGAGAAGAAACTCTCTTACAAATCACGTCAAAAGTAAATAAAAATTATAAGAAAAGCTAAGACCTGCCATCAAAGCCATTGAAATGAGACCGCGCGAGGAAGATCAGGGCTTCACGACTACAAACCCTAAGAGGGTAACAATGCACACGGCACCATCGCCGTCAAGGGTTTTCATGCAGAGCCCTTGCCGGGAGAAGGTAACCACAACAACACCCCCAAGAGGGTTACGACTCCCGCAACTATCGCCACCATTGGTGTTGAAACATTAAGATTTCGCTGGAAAAAACCTTTGCACACGTCGGATAACTCGGACCGTCCATTGTCCCCGAGCACGGCCTCCATAACGCCATCTAGGGAGGCCCGTACACCGTCAACTCTAGGAACTCCCACCACCTGCTCCTCGTCATCCACATGACCAAAGAACAAGGCCACTACAACTGCTACATCGGTTGTCGGGAACTCGGGGAGTTGCCCGCGGAGTCCACCTTTCAGGGCCGCCGTCCAACATCCACCACTTCGAGCCCATGGCAACCACGCATCCGCGATGCTATCGAGTCAGACGAGGTCAACCGACCGCAGAACCAGGCTTACGTGGGCAGCAGCCGCCACCAACGGGAGGAGATCTGCGGTCCTCCATCACCAAAGGAGGCCGCCGACCAGACACATCAACTGTGCTGTCTAGACCTCAGATGAGGCCCGGCTAGCTCTGCCATTACGATGCAGCGCCAAGCTCACTATCGCCACCATGTAGGTAGGTATCCGGGCGGACACACTGGTTGAGGCCTACTGAAACCAAGATCAGGCCTAGATGGGCCTAAATGTTGGTCGAGCAGCCCTCCATGGCCTCCACCGCTGACCTCCCTGCCACATGCCTCCACTATCGCTGCTTCCGCCACTCGTCACTATTGAGTCACCACCACCACACCTGCCACCAAGCTGAGCTGAGGCCACTGCCGACTAGATCCACTGCCACCCATGGCTAGCGACGCCCAAAGACCTAAGCATGCTCAGCCAGCCCACCACACGTCACGCTGCTACCAAGATGATGCCGAGCGCTGCCGCCGTGTCTCCCGATGGAAGAGACAAGCTCCAGCCAGTGGCAGACCCACGAAAATCCCACCGCACGAGAGGACGAGGAGGCCCCGTCTCTGCCGGTGGTCTAAGCTTCACCCACTCGCACCCTCTAGCAGCAGCGAGGGAGGCAGAGGGCTGTGAGGGCCCCGGCGACAGATTTCTAGGGTTCCTTTCCCCATCGCCACACTTGGTGACATGGGATAAGGTGTGTGTGGGGAGGGGTGTGTTCGTACGGCTATAGCCTCTAGGGGTCTAGAATCACTTGGACAAATAAAAGTTTGGAGTTTTGTAAGCCACACTATGTTTTTAGTTGAATGAACTTCGCAAGCATGTTTGGGACCAGGATTTATTTCTCTAGTCGAATTGTTTTATGGCGATTTTCAAGATCAATAATTAAGAGAATAAAATACATTTTGTCATATTATGATATGATCAAGGTGGTTGATATCACGCATAAGTTTTGTGATTAATTTGGAGGGTTGCGCGATGATACACCTCTGACGCCTCCATGCCCTGTGTCGATGCCTCCTCCAATCAGCGGATGGCGCCTGTGGAGCCTCTCTCGGCCCCGACCCGCGACACTACTATTGAAGATACCCTACCGTCACTTCGCATGAGTATCATCGATGAGCTCATCATCAAGATGCTCTCCCATAGCAACTTGCGCATGTTCTATGTTCGGAGGAGTTCCCTGCTGTTGTCGACACTATGGGTGGCGTGGAGCAGTAGAAGACGCCTTGAGTGCTCGTCCTTCCTAGGCGTAACATGCCTCTCTTAGCCTTTGCCCCGTGGGCATCAGATAACCGGCCTCCCATTTTGTCTTGGCTTAGCGGGAGATGCCATCGTTGCCATAAGCTAGGCCCCGGGCTCCGATATGCTGTGAGATGCTGAGGTCCAACATCTATCGCCAGTTCGGCCACAAAGTGAAGTATTGCATTGGGGAACTGCTCCTTCCTCTTCTTCGGTCCAAGTTCATCATGTTGCACAAATGCCCACTGTTGTTCGTCCTCGTCCATGGGATCAATCCCCTACCCGTCCATAGCTGCAGCCAGAGTCACCTTCCCAGCCGGCCGGTGTGCAATCTCTATCCTCGTCATCTAGCTCGATGACCAGCCTTCTCTTGACGTCTACTACTTCACTTGCCTAGCCACGACCATTGTGCATGATTCCCTGGCTGAGCAAGCCATGTTAATTTGCTCTGAGGTTCGTGACTGCCTCATGAGGGTCGAGCATTTCTTGGTGAGATAAGGGTTTGCTCTTGGCATGTCCCCAATTGCGCCTGACGCCCTCTCTTCCTGTCGAGATCAATGCCACCTCAGTTGATGTTGGGGAAGTAGGCCTTTAGGACGGATTCTCCCCCTCCACTCCCGTGTCGTTCCTAGCCCAATACTATAACCCCATGTGTCGACTGCCTCTATGAGTGAGTTCATGGCTCTGGTGATGTTGATCATGCCCGAGTTGTAGGAGATGTGCGGGGTGATAACCCACAAGTATAGGGGGTGTATCATAGTACTTTTGATAAATAGGAGTGTCGATCCCAACGAGGAGCAGAAGGTGTTGACTAGTGGTATGGAGCAGGAAATCTCTGTAAATACTTAGCAAGCGGAGTTTTAGGGGTTTTCTGATAAAGTAAAGAAACAAGGTGCAAGTAATAAAGACAACAAACAAATGCAGCAAGTGGCCAAATCCTTTCTTAGAAAAGGACAAGCCGGTGGAAATACTTATAAGGACCAAACGTTCTTGAGGACACTTGGGAATTCTGTCAAGTGCTTTCGCTTCAAATAGCCGAGTACTCTTCTTTGGTGTTTTAAGTGTTATGTGGGTGAACCTGTGCTAATGTACCGACCTTACTTGGACTAATACACACTTGTGATTAAACCCCCTACAAGCATCCGCAACTACAGGAAAGTAATTAAGATATAAACCTAACCACAGCCTTAAACTCTGAGATCCTACACTCCCTTATGCAAAGGTGTCCTAACGGGGGTTTAGGTTTCTGTCACTCCGGCAACCCCGTAATTAGTAGCCAAATACACAATGCATTCCTCTAGTCCCAAATGGTGAAGTATCATGTAGTCGACGTTCACATGACACCACTAGAAGAATAGCACCACAACTTAAATACTAAAACATTGAATAATAACTCAACACAAATCCACTACTAACAACATGACTTCTCCCATGTCCTCAAGAACTAGACGAACTACACGCAAGACATCATATGGATCAAGATCAAATATGATATGGTGATGGATAACAATCTGAATATAAATAATAATCCAATGCTTCCACTCACAAGCATCAACTATAATAGTAATCAACACCAGGAAAGTTTCCCCTAAGAACTAAAGCAATACCCAACACAATTGTTATAGCGGGATGAAGTGGTGATGATGGTACTCGTGGAGATGATGGTGTGGATGATGATGATGATCCCGATGAAGTCTAGCTTGATGATGGTGTTGATGGCGACGATATCCCCTCTCCGGGAAGGGATTTCCACGGCAAAAATCTGTCTGCCGGAGAGCTCTTTCTCTCTCAGTATTTTCCGTCCCACAGAGGCGGCGGAAATCTTTCTGTGGTTGCTCCCGTGGTATTAGGATTTCTTGAGGAAGATATAGGCGAGAGCGCGGAGTCGGGAGCCGACCAGGTGGGCCACACCTACCCTAGGCGCGGCCCAGGGGGGCGCCTAGGAGGGTGTGGCCCAGCTACGCCTCCCCTTCTGGCTTCCTTCATCTTCTGGGAAAATATAATTTTCCAATATTTTTCTGGTATTTTTCTGATCTTCGTGAAATTGCATCAAAACACCACTTTTTCCATCAGAAACCTGACTCCGACAATCCATCCTCCAAGAATCATCCAACATGCAAAAATAGAGGAAAATACATAAGTAACCAGGGCCGGCTCTATGTTTCTCGGGGCCCTAGGCAAAGTCGACGGCATGGGCCTTTAAGGCTAATGTATATATAGACATATTAAAAAATTTATCATATATATATATATACTCACACTTTTAAAATAAAAGTTAACATCCAACCAAACATTTTAGTCTCAAAATATAATAAATAGTATTTGTTGCTGGTTGGATTACCTCAAATAAGAAATAATTCCAATGATAATAAGTCAGGAGTGAGGATCAGAGCATGTCGCTGGTGAAATGGTGATCCCCGATAGACGATAGATGACCTGTGAATCTGCGATCGTCGTCGATCGAGTCAGGGAGGCAGGGCCCTAGAGATCGAGGCGCGGAGTCCGGCGATTTCCAAAGAGTCAAGGAGAAGAGAAGAGAAGGGAGATCACAAGTTCGCGACGCATTGTAACCCATGCGGCCAGTGTCGTAACGCGTTGTAACTCGTAAGCCTGGTGCCTCGTGTCGTAGTGAGCCTTTTTTATTTCCTGCTCGACGTGTTGTGTCTGGTTTCAAGGGCCCTACTCATTTCTCGCGTCGTGGGCAGCAGATGTATACCCGTATATATATACTTCCTCCATTCGCAAATAAGTGTACGTCTAGCGTTTAGCTAAGTTAAAGTTTCTTAAATTTAACCAACTTTATAGATAAATATGGCAACATATATTACTCCCCCTACCCATATTAGTTAACTCAACTTTGTCTAAATTTGGATGAATCTAGACACTATTTAGATATAGGTTCATCTAAATTTTAATAAATCCAAGTCAACTAATAGGGATCGGAGGGAGTACATCAAATTAACATATCATGAAACTAAATTTTAAAACACATCTATTGGTAATAATTTAGAGTCATAGGTATCACTACATTTTTCTATAAAAATTAATCAAACATTGTTAACTTTGATTTAGAACAAGGTTAAAAGTACATTTATTTGCATACAAAGGGAGTACATGAGTACAATTTTTTGGGGAGTAATGCTACACATACGGACAATTTATTTACGGACTAGGCTTACAAAATGACGTGGTGAGCAGCCATGCGTTGTGATTCGCTAGAAAAATAACCAACACTGGAAATTCTCCAACCAAATCAGGCCACGTTCAGTCCGTAGCTCCAGTCTGTAAAATCACTCCGTAGTTATAGGATTATTGTTTTTTGGGCCCCCTCCGGTCGTGGGCCCCTGGCCGATGCCATGGTGGCGACCCCTCAGCGCCGGCCCTGTAAGTAACACCTCATAATAAGAAATATATCAATAAATAGAGGCAAATTATGATATAGAATGGTGATGCAAATTGGACGTATCAACTGCCCCAAGCTTAGACCTTCGCTTGTCCCCAAGCAAAAACTGAGCTCAATAAACATGTCCACAGGTTTATGGAGTGAAGTGTCGATAAAAGAATACAGACAATAAGCATCACACTTACCATTACACAACTCATAGAAGAAAGCAACTCACCATTATATAACTTAGTTTGCAACAAGTACATGAGTCACAATAGTGATGCATAAATATAAATCATAATTATAATTGGCAAACTTTGTTCTCAGTCAGAGAACAGCTGGCAAACAGTTTCACAAAAAGCTTTTTTTAGAAGTCTTCAAAACAGGAGCACTCTTTTCTCAAAAAGGTTTTTTAATGAAGGCTCTCAAATTAATACTCAATAGATGAGAGTCTTGTGCAAACAAGGAAGATAAAGAACATGATCGAATAAATCACCATATGAATGCTTGAAACACAACAACTCAAATGCTTGCTAGAGATAGAGAGGAAGTAGGTTTGTTACTCAACTTGGAAATAGGAGAAATGTCCCTTTATAGAGGGAAGCAGGGATTTCAAGTCATAAAGAGCTTCCAAAAGATTATGATATTTACTAGCTTTGAGCCCTCATTGCCCCTATCATAAGCATATTGAAGTGATTAAGGTTAAAGTGAACAAGGATGGAGTATATGCTTGACGAAATATAAGTTGGCAATCTCATGTCCCTTGACTACGAGGGTCACTCCTCATTCTACTCAACTTTAGTCACCGGTAAGTTCTTGTCATTGTAAGTACATGTGTATCATAAAGAACTGCCAACGGGATACCCCTTGCACATGGTACATGAGCTATCCTATAACCAAAATGACAAGGCAAGCAGACAATGAGCATCTCAGCGATATTTTTATTTACTATGTGCATAGCTTTTTATTGAGGATGCTTCACAGAATGCTCATTATGGTGGTGCTACAAGTTTTCACCATGATTAGGCAGGGCTTAGGCTAGCGGCCCAGGCGTTTCTCTAACACACATACATCACTCCATGGAATTACAAGTTCCCTCTTTATTTCACACCATCGACATCCGCAAACAAAAGAGCATGATATCAACTGTGTACAACGTACATGTGCAATGTTGAAAGCGTTCCCCATGACAGCACGGTTCTGCTAATTCCAACGTATATATGCAAGCATATACATCTTCGATGACACAATGGTTCAAGTCTATTAGGGGCAAGAAAATAAGTTGTGCCATCAAGTTCGTGAGAGCTTTACTAACTAGTTTTCACATAACAAAATACTTTTTTTAATTCGAAAGATAGATGAAGCTTGAGAATTTGCTTGAAATAGAAATTACTAATAGGTAGATATGGTAGACACAAATGGCACATGTTTTGGTTCAAAGGGGTTGGAAGCATGAGAAGTATGCCTTCTCAAAACAGGTTTTTAGCTAGCAAGGCTGGGTAGCAAGCAAAAGAGTTGAAAGAAACAAGCAAACATACAAGTGATAAAGCCAAACATGCAATCTTCCTTGAAGACACAAAAGATCTTGAATAAAGAATACTAAGCTTATGAGCCAACAAAAAATGATATAAAATACCCGTAAGCTTTTATGTTTTTCTTTCAAACCTCAAAAAGTGTTGCTACTGACCAGAGCTTGGTTTGCCAAAACCAATTTAGATTTACTTGATGCTCCCAAAGTGATGCCAATACTGATCAACAAGATCCATCATATAATAGAGATTGCAAACTAAAATAAGAAGTGAAAAAAGTAAAAGATGAGACTTCTCATTAATACTTCATAAAGGCACTCACACCAAGGGATACATAATAAACTAAAGGAGAGATACTTACACATGCAAACCAACCTATAAGATAACTTCTCTACCAAAGATATGAATCCACTAAAAAGGTAAAATATAAAAGATAATGGTGATACCGCGACACTCCCCCCAAGCTTGGAACAAGCCAAGGGGATGCCAAACCTGATGACAAATTACTCCTTTGGTGGTGGTGGTGTTCTCTTGATAAGCTCTTCAATAAGTTTCTTCAAATCCTCAATCTCAAAGGTCAGAGTATGAATCAACTCCGAATTCTGCTCAATGCAGTTCATGATCATGTTGGGTCGATAATTCCAGTCCTTGTTATTCTTTCCCCACTCTTCCTTCTTAGTGTATTCCTCCCCTTCATGGTTAGAACGAGGCATATCCCACATCGAGGGTAAGTTCCCTTTGGGAACCTGTTGGTATTGATGCTCATGTATAAGAGTATGGAAGGGTCTCTTGGTACGCGGAGGAGATGACCGTGCATTGTAGATAAGACGTGGAGGTTTCCCTCCTGTAGACATCTGTGCTGTCCTCCTAAGCTTGGTAGGTTGTGCCACCACTCCAATGCTTGTGACGGTAGCGCGGGTATCCGTATGCTTGTCCTCCTCAATGTCTTCTTCATCCCCTACCAAAATATCCTCCTCCTTGGGGTTTTGAGGATCATATTCCTCGGGCTTCTTGCCTTTGTCGTTGGTGGAGACCATGGTGCTCTAAACTTGAGAAGTTTTCCTGATAGAAACAGATCGAAACGAAAACACGACGAGAACACGATGCACGAACCTCGGGGGATCCGGGGGGTTATATATTACGAAGTTTCAAAGCATAAGGAAGGTGCGACGAAGATTTTTTGTTGCTCTCGGAATAAGCGGCGAGTGGTAAAAAAAGTTCTGTCGAAAAAGATAGCTCGGGTGGCACAATTCCTCCCTACCCGAGGGTTGCGCATGTAGTGAAATTGAGACTGCTCGACCTCGGAAGCTAATTCTTCGATCTTTCCAAAAAACAGAAAGAGCGAGAACTTTATATTTAATATATAAAAAACTATAGTAATACCTACTGCCAATGAGATCAAATACTTGGATCCGAGGATCAGATAGGCAAGTTGTCCTTTCCATACGAAAATGAGGCAGAGACGGAGCTCGGGGGGGAGGGGGAGGGAGGGGTCATACCCCCTCCAGGCGCGACCAACTGGGGCCCGTGCCTGGGGTGGGTTTGGACACCCTCCATTTACTCCTCTGTTTCGTCTCGTAACTTTCCTTATGTAATAAAAACATTAAAAATATAAAAAGATTAGGATTTCACGAACCTTATGTTTTCACCACTTTTACCTATTCAAAGACGAACTCTGCAGTCTCCTTTCCTCCTTCTCCTGGAAATTCCTTTTCTCACAAGGCAATACACAAACCTCAATGGAAACATTAGTGTGAGCAAAAACAATAAACCTTTAGGTTCACACTTTAACTGAAATCCATCAAAACAAAGGCTTCTATAAGAGGCAAATGCAAATCACGGCAGAAATCTGTCAAAACAGACCAGCAAGTAAAGATTGATTTTTTCGAAAACCTTATGTTGCTCAAATAAAAAAATGCAAAACTAATTAAAGTTGGGTAACAACTTGGAGAAAAAGCACAGAAAAATACAGCTCCATCTGACATACTGAGCTCCCTCGCGAATTTATACAATGCAGCACAAAAATCTGTCCCAGGACAGCCACTTTTCACAACTCCTCCACTTCTCAAAAGTAGTTGAACTTGACACAAAAACCAAAACAAAAAGGATAAGGAGCGGTTATTACTGAGGTAATAACTTCCAAGACTCAACCAAACTCTTGGGTTATCTCCCAAAAAGTACTTTTCTTTAATGCCTTTAAGTTAGGCTTGAAACTTTCAAAGATGCTCACAAAGGAGATATATATCTGGAATGAAAGAGAGCACCAAGAAGCAAATAACCAACACATTTGAGTCTAACCCACTTCCTATGCATGGGGGTATAATGAGAAAACAAATAGTTGAAACAAAAAACCACTAGCATAGGAAGACAAAACAAATGCAACTTAAAAGCTTTCAACATAAAACGGGGAAACTTAACATTATTGAGATGCATAAAACCATGTTTCCCTCTCTCATAATAACTTTCAGTAGCACTTTGAATAAAGTTGACAATATAACTGTCACTGGCAACAACTTTACCACAAGAATGAGCATACTTACTATCACCAAAAAGAGGTCCAAGGTCATAAACCGGATCAATAGAAGCAAGTTGTTCCATCCTGAAATCTTCGTTAGGCAAACTATTTTCACAGGGAGCTTTAGCAAATTTGGAAAAGTTAAACTCATAAGAATCTCCATCAAACTTAGTTAAAACTTTTTCCTTTTTACAATCTATAATAGCTCCACAAGTGTTCAAGAAAGGTCTACCAAAAATGATAGGACAAGTTTTGCTAGCTGCTAAATTAAGCACTAGGAAATCAGCATGATATTTAATCTTACCACAAAGAACCTCCACATCTCTTACAATACCAATAGGGCAGATGGTTTCCTTATTAGCAAGGTGAATAACCACATCAATGTACATAAGATCACAAGGACCAATCTCATGCATAATTTCCCTGTAAAGCTCATAAGAAATAGCACTAGAACTAGCACCAATATCACATAAATCATAATAGCAATGATCACCAATTTTAATAGAAAGCACAGGAACACTAGCTTTTCTAGCCTTACTAGGATGAGAAATAATATTACAAGCGTCTTCACAGAAGACAATGTGCTCATCCTCTATATTTCTAGTGACAAGGTCTTTCACAATGGCTACCACAGGCTTAATACTAATTTGCTCATCAGGCTCCACAGTTTTATTAGTACCTTTATTATTTGCACTAATCATCATAGAATACTCCTTTACCTTAGCTGGGAAAGGTATTTTCTCAACATAAGGTTCAGGCACAATATGATCAATAGTACAAACTTCGGTGTTTCTAACAGGAATATGACTAACAACATCTTTATAAGGAGCATGGTACTTATTCCACTTATTTTTGGGAATTTCTATGTAAGAGGAAAAGGCCTTAAAACAGTTGGCAATACTTTGGGAATCAAGAAAAACTCATTACTAATATCATGGAAGTCATCAGTTCCCATAAAAGATTTAATGCAATCATAATCATAGTTTATACCTGACTTTCTTCCTTTGTCATTCTCCCAAGCTTCAGTGTTCTCTTGAATACGGTCTAAGAGCTCCCATTTAGCTTCTTACTTCATACGTGTGAATGATCTAGCACAAGAAGCATCTAGTAAATCTTTATCATGAAGAGAAAATCTAGCATAAAAATTATTAATAATAATATTGTTAGGAAGTTCATGGATAGGACATTTAAGCATTAATAACTTCAATCTCCCCAAAGCTTGAGATGTACTCTCTCCATCACAAGGCCAAAAGTTATATATCAAATTTCTATCCTTATGAATCTCACTGGTGATGACCCACAAGTATAGGGGATCGCAACAGTCTTCGCGGGTAGTATTACCCAATTTATTGATTCGACACAAGGGGAGACAAAGAATACTTGCAAGCCTTAAAACCGAGTTGTCAGTTCAGTTGCATCTGGAAATAGTTCTTGCTCACAGGAGTTTATCAGTAGCAACAATTTGTAGTAGCTACAACAAAGCAACAACAACAGTGAAATAGGAGCAATAGTAATAGTAACGATAACAGTAGGATTTTAGTGCGGTAGGCATAGGGATGGATGGACGGGCGTTGCATGGACGAGTCTAAAAATGTAACTTCAAGACCTAGGGCATTGCATATAAATAATAACAAGCATCCAAGTTCTAAACAATCCTAGGCATGTGCTCCAAATATAGTCATATGTGCTCGCAATGAGAACTTGCACAACATCTTCACGCTTGACCCGTGGCGGCGGGCTCTAGGAACTCGGCAATTAAGGTGCTCCTTTTAATAGAGCACCGAAGCAAAGCATTAACACTCCGTGAACACATGTAATCCTCACACCACGGTCATCCCCTCTGGTTGTCTCAATTATTGTCAATTTGGGGCCTTTGGATCCGTACAATGATATGTGTACACAACTTGCAGATAAGATCACAAACAACACTATCATAATGATTCAATAATAAGTTCAGATCTAAGATCATGTCACTCGGGCCCTAGTGACAATCATTAAGCACAACAAGTTGCAACAATGTCAAATAGCACTAATAGAGATACTAGACACTATGCCTAACACATCTTATTTGATTACATGATAGAACTCATTCAATCCCTACCATACCCAAGCCTACAGCGGGGGATTCCTCACTCATGGATGAGGGAAACATCGGTGGTTGATGGAGATGCGTTGGTGATGACGATGGCGATGATCCTCTCCAAATTCCTCGTACCGGCAGGGTGCCAGAATGGAGTTTTCTGGATCCGAATCTTGGTTTCTGGTGGTGTCAGAGGAGCGGAACTCTTTCTGGAAAACTATCGTACCCCCTTGGTTTTTAGGTCGAAAGGCAACTTATAGGCGTAGAGGGAGGCCGAGGGGGTGTCTGGGGGTGGCTGCACCCCCTCCAGGCGCGACCAGTGGTGGGCCCGCGCCTGGGGTGGGTGTGGGCCCCCTAGGCCTCCTCTCCGTCTCTTCTTCTGGCTCCGTGGATCTTCTGGTGAATTATAATTTTTGGCATATTTTCCGGGATTTTTCATGATAGTTCATTTTCTGCACAAAAACAAGACACTAAGGAAATTTTGCTGAAAACAGCGTCAGTCCGTGTTAGTTGTACCCAAATCACACAAGTTTATAGGAGAAACAATATCAAAGTGTTCGAGAAAGTAGATACGTTTTGGAGGTATCAACTCCCCCAAGCTTAGCTTATTGCTTGTCCTCAAGCAATTCAGTTGAAAACTGAGTGCGATAAAAGAACTTTCACGAACACATTGCTTCATATGATGTAAATATTCTCAGCACGGGAGTAGATGCCTAGACAATTCATAATAAGAAGGATGCAACTAAGTTTACTCAATAGTCATTGCAAGCTATGAAGAGAAACCAACTCAATAATAATAAGTAACATGAAACATAAACATAAGCAACATTGCGATGCTCATAATAAGGTCTGATAGAGTGGTATCTCTCTTGCCTTTGTTTAAAGAGCACAATAAATGCATAGTCACCTCTGAAGTTCACATGAAGACTAGAAGTAAAGATATCAGAGATACAAGCATCAAAGTCATGACATAATTAACCAAGTTTTGAAACAAACACAAAAATGACAACTATGCTCTCAAGAAGGTGCTCGTAGAATAAGTGGTGACTCAACAAGGTTGTGAAAATGGTTTTGTGAAGGTTTGAAAGGCTTCCCAATGCTGAAAGGAAGGTACTCGTTAGCTTTGAGGTCTCATTGCCCCTATCATAAGCATATTGAAGTGGTTAGGGTGAAAGTGAGGTCCACTCTGAATCATATGCTTGATAGACCATAGACTGGAAATCCCAAGTCCCTTGGGTACGAGGGTCACTCCGCATGCTACTCAACTTTGGTCACCTGAAAGTTCCTGTCATTGTAAATACATGCATATCATCGAGAACCGCCAACGAGGTACCCCTTGCACATGGTACATGAGCTTTTCCAAAACCAAAATGACAAGGCAAGCAGATAATGAGCATCTCAACAATCTTTTTATTTACCATATGCATAGCTTTTTATTGATGATGCTTTATAGATGCTCATTAAGGTGATGCTGCAAGTTTCCACCATGATTAAGCATGGCTTAGGCTAGCGGCCCAGACGTTTCTCTAACACAATATATAAACTCCATGAACTCACAACCTCCCCTTTTATTTCACATAATCGACATCCGTAAACAAAAGAGCAAGGAATCAACTGGATGAAATATCCAAAAAGTGTTGAAAGCGTTCCCCGTGATAGCACGGTTCTGATGAATCCCAGTATATAATTAGCAAGCATATAACTTTCATGGACTAGTCACAATGGTTCAGGATTATTAAGCGTAGGGAATAAAGTGTGCCAGCAAGTTCGTGAGATCTTTACTAACTAACTTTCTCAAAATAGACAAACATTTTATTTTGGAAGAAAACACGGCATATGGAATATGCACTAAAATAGCAAATGATGCTAATAGGTAGGTAAGGTCGACACAGCTGGCAATATTGGTTTTGGGGAGTTGGAAGCACATGTAGAGCACGTACTCAGTGCAAGTGAAGGCTAGCAATAGAAATGGAGCGACAAATGAAAGATCAATAACTGTCATAATCATGCTTGCAATAAAACATGACTAACTATGGCATGAAATTGATACAAGAACTCTGAGGCAAAATAAATCATCGAGACTTACTGACTATTGATTAGTCATATGCATGTGTGAGCATGTGCCAAGTCGATTCACATGAACAGTCAGAGGAGGATACCACAATATCATACCAAAGTATGAATAAAACAATGCAAGCAAACATTCATATGACATGTTACAAACTATTAGCAAGCTGGAGTTAATCATAGACAAGCAAGAACTACTAAGCATCCATAATGACATACACCTTACACAAACAAGCTAAGCATGCTCACAGTGACGAGTATATGTACAAAAAAGAAACAAATAGAGTTCGTTACCAGCCTCTTACCAGACCTCAAGTTGTCTTAATCTTTATTATTGCCCTTCACCTGTGTGACTTGAATAATAACATCAAACCAAACTCCACTGAGGACGGCTAAACCCTGCAAAGAACCCACAAAACCAGAGAAGAACAACAAATATTTTTGGTGTTTTCGATTTTTAAAACAAGCAAAAACAAACCAAACAAAGCAAAATAAAACAAAAAACAAAAACTAAGACGCTCCAAGAACAACACAACTGTGCATGAAATAATAAAAACGAAGTGTCTAGAAAGACCTGGATTTTTATCGATGAAAAAGGGGATGCCTTGGGAACCCCCAAGCTTTGACGCTTGTACCTCTTGAATATTTATTGGGGTGACACGGGGTGGCTCCCCCAAGCTTGAGCTTTTGTCCATTCTTCATATCATTACATCATTCTTTCCTTACACCTGAAAATTTTCCTTCATACAAAACTTCACAAATCTTCATTAGCAACATTAGTGCATTCAAAAGATAATAAACCTTTGGGGTTTAGTTTTAAAACAACAAAACTTTCATTAAAGACACAAGCTACTGTAGCAATTCCATCAAAAATCTCAATTTCCCAAAAATAACCCGAAAAGGAATCAATAAGATGCAAATGCAAATAATGGCAGAAATCTGTAAAAACAGACCAGCAGGTAGAAACCAATTTTTTCTAAGACCTTCTGTTTCTTAAATCAAAAAGTGTTGAACTAACGAAAGTTAGCTAACATACTGGGAGATTTATTCATAAATTTTCAGCTCAATCCGACTTACAGAGACTCCTCACGAATTCTTATGGTGGAGGACAGAAATCTGTTTCGGGACAGCAACTCCCCATATCTTACTTCCCTCTCATTAGAGGTCATTCTTGGCACAAAAAACAAACAAAAAGGATAATGAGAGGTCATTACTGAAGTAATAACTTCCAAGACTCAAGAAAACTCTTGGGTTATCTTCCTACAAGTACTTTTCTTTAACGCCTTTAAGTTAGTCACGACGAAGAGCAAAGATTGGAAATAAGAAAACAAGTATAACCATAGTGAAAACATTATTTTTTTCATTAAAATCCTTTTGTTAACAAGGTTGATCAAGTCTTGTTACCAAAACAATCTTATATGAAACAAACGTTGCATTCCACAAGGTGATTATGTTACCTCATACTCGATAGCAATGGTCCCAATCATAATAGTTTTAAAATTTTCTTGTGGAATAGGACAATATATTTCTCCAACCTTGATGCTCTCAATATTTTCAATGGAATTCAGGCAATATCTTTTAACAACCTTCTTGGGGAAATAGACATTATGCTCTTTGTCATTAATATTGAATGCTACTTTTCCTTCATTGTAATTGATGACAGCACCTGCAGTATTAAGAAAAGGTCTCCCAAGAATAATAGACATATTATCATCTTCAGGCATTTCAAGCACAACAAAATCAGTTAAGACCATGAAATTATGAGCAACTTGAACAGGAACATTCTCACATATAACAACAGGAATAGTAGTTGACTTATCAGCCATTTGCAAAGAAATATCAGTTGGTATCAACTTTTCTAGCTGAAGTCTCTTATAGAGAGAAAAAGGCATAACACTAACTTCAGCTCCCAAATCACATAAAGCAGTTCTAACATAATTATTCTTAATAGAGCAAGGAATAGTTGGTATACCTGGATCACTAAGTTTCTTTGGAACCTTACCATTGAAGGAATAATTAGCAAGTAGAGTAGAAATCTCCTTATTAGGAATCTTCCTTTTATTAGAGACAATATCCTTCATATACTTTGAATAAGGAGGCAAATTAATAGCATCAGTCAAAGGAATTTGCAAGAATAAAGGTTTCATTCACTCACAAAACTTGTTGTAGTGTTCTTCCTCCTTTGGCTTGTGCTTCTTACCTGGAAAAGGCATAGGTTTCTGCACCCAAGGTTCTCTATTTACCATGTTTATTAGCAATAAAATATTCCTTTGTGTACCTAGTGTTCTTAGTGTGCTTCTCAGGTTCTTCCTCACCTTCCTCCTTATCGGGAGACTCATTTTTATCATTACCACTATCAGTTTCAGCATCAGAGACAGATATACTATTAGGATCTACAGCAGGTTCAAGTGGTTCCTCAACTATCTTATGTTTCTTTTTCTTTCTCTTACGAGGACTACCACTATCTTCACCTTGTTAGGAATCCTGCTCAATTCTTTTAGGGTGTCCTTAAGGATATAAAGGATCTTGAGTAGCTATACCAATCCTAGTTCTAATTTCATAAGCATGTTTATCTCTTGAATCATTAACTAGCATATCCTTTTGTACCTTAGCAAGTTGATCAAGTTGAGTTTTAACCATTTGAAAGTGTTTACAAAAGCATTTTAATATCATTAGAAGTTCTTTCCACAATATCTTTCAACTCATGTATAGCTCTAGAGTTTTCCAATAAATGATTCTGAACTTGTTTATTAAAATACCCTTGTTTAACAATAAAAGTGTCAAGTTCCTCTAAACATTGATCACGAGGCTTACCATAAGGAATATCACCTTCATCAAAGTGTTGGAGAGAGTGTACCTCAATAGTAGATGAGTGGGAAATTGGCTTACATAATTCTTATATAGGAGGTAGATTCTTCACATCTTTAGCTCTAATACCTTTCTCCTTTAGACACTTCTTAGCTTCCTTCATCACTTCATCATTTAATAAAATAACTCCCCTCTTCTTTGTTGTTGGTGTTGGAGTAATAGGCTCAGATGTATTCAACCAAGTTGAAACCCAATAATCATAATTCTTGCTTATCTTAGTCATTAATTCTTCAGCATCTGTAGGAGTTCTTTTCCTGAAAACACAATCAGCAAAGCTATCTAGGTAGGTCCTAGAATCATCAGTTAGTCCATTATAATAAATATCAAGAAGCTCATTCTTAGGCAATGGACATCCAGGATATGCATGAATCAAGGCACAAAACCTTGTCCATGACTCGGGAAATTTATCTTCTTCTCCCTGTTTAAAATCAAAAAGTCTCTGCAAAGTAGCATGTCTAGCACTGGGAGGAAAATATTTCTGGAAGAAAGAAGCAATCAAGCAATCAGGGCTATCAATGGAACCAGGAGGTAATCTATTAAACCAAGACCTAGCTTCTCCTTTTAGTGAAAAAGGAAAGATCTTAGTAACAAAGTACTTGCGCATCTTAAAATCATCAGAGAATAAAGCACTTATAGTAGAAAGCTCATTCATATGAGCCACAACACTCTCATTTTCAGTCCCACAAAAAGGTTCTTTCTCAACAATATCTAAATGAGATAAATCAAGAGAGAAATAATAATCTTTATCTTTAATATCTATGGGAGAAGTGGCAAACTTAGGATCAGAGGACAACTTAGGCATAATAGTACGTCTAGCAAGGAGACTCTTAATAGCACTAGTACCTTGTGTATTTCGGCACTCTTTAACAAAATCATCAGTGAACTCAATGTAACCATCATTAATATCATAACTCTCACTAGCCACAGGTGAGCTAACAGGTGTAATAGTGTCTTCACTAGGAGTTTCGGTATTTCCTAGACCAGCCATAGTAGCATCTAGAAAAGGACCTAATGAACCACTTGCATCAAGCACAGTAGAAGTAACATCATGAGCATCAAAAGCAGTTTCAGACTCAACAGTAGTAGCAGTGTGTGTAGCATGAGTATGTGGTGGTGGTGTGACAAGCTTACTTATAACAGATGGTGAATCAAGAGCTGCAGAGGTGTTTAGGACTGTACCGCTTCTTGTAGTGGATGGTAAAATAAGAAACTTTCTATCACAAGACTTCCCCATGATGAAAGGAGTAGCAGTGAACAATAATAGATCCAAGTGAACTTACAAATAAAGCTATGCTCCCCGGCAACGGCGCCAGAAAATAGTCTTGATGACCCACAAGTATAGGGGATCGCCATACTTTGCGGGTAGTATTACCCAATTTATTGATTCGACACAAGGGGAGCCAAAGAATACTTGCAAGCCTTAACAACTGAGTTGTCAGTTCAGCTGCACATGAAAATAGTTCTTTCTCACATGAGTTTATCAGTAGCAACAGTTTGTAATAGCAACAACAAAGAAACAACAACAATGAAATAGGAGCAATAGTAATAGGAACGGTAACAGTAGGATCCGAGTGCGGTAGGCATAGGGATGGATGGACGGGCGTTGCATGGACGAGTCTAAACATGTAACTTCAAGACCTAGGGCATTGCAGATAAATAATAACAAGCATCCAAGTACTAAACAATCCTAGGCATGTGCTTCAAATATAGTCATACGTGCTTGCAATGAGAACTTGCACAACATCTTCTGTCTAGTCAGCCCGTGGCAGCGGGGCCTCTAGGGAACTACTGGAAATTAAGGTGCTCCTTTTAATAGAGCAAAGCATTAACACTCCGTGAACACATGTGATCCTCACACCACAGCCATCCCCTCCGGTTTTCCCAATTATTGTCACTTTGAGGCCTTTGGATCCGGACAATGATATGTGTACACAAATTGCAGATAAGATCACAAACAATACTATCATAATGATTCAATAATAAGTTCAGAACTGAGATCATGGCACTCGGGCCCTAGTGACAAGCATTAAGCACAACAAGTTGCAACAAAGTCAAATATCACTAATAGAGATACTAGGCATTATGCCCTAACAGATCTTATTCGATTACATGCTAGAACTCATCCAATCCCTACCATCCCCAAGCCTACAACGGGGGATTACTCACTCATGGATGAGGGAAACATCGGTGGTTGATGGAGATGCGTTGGCGATGAAGATGGCGACGATCCTCTCCAAATTCCCTGTCCCGGCAGGGTACCAGAACGAAGTTTCTAGATCCGAATCTTGGTTTCTGGTGGCGGCAGCGGAGCGAAACTCTTTCTAGAAAACTATCGAACACCCCTCGGTTTTTAGGTCGAAAGGCAACTTATAGACAAAGAGGGAGGCCGAGGGGGTGCCTGGGGTGCCTGCAACCCCTCCAGGCGCGGCCAGTGGTGGGCCCGCGCCTGGGGTGGGTGTGGGCCCCCCAGGCCTCCTCTCCGTATCTTCTTCTGGATCCGTGGATCTTCTAGTGAAATATAATTTTTGGCATATTTTCCGGGATTTTTCCTGATAGTTCATTTTCTGCACAAAAACAAGACACCAAGATAATTCTGCTGAAAACAACGTCAGTTCGTGTTAGTTGTATCCAAATCACACAAGTTTAGAGGAGAAACAATAGCAAAGTGTTCGAGAAAGTAGATACATTTTGGACGTATCAACTGGGAGGATAGAATTTAGAATAAAAGAGAGATGCCATTTCCTCCCATTCCATGGATTGTCCATTCTTGAGTAGCTTATACCATTCTTCAGCTCTCCCTTTCAAGGATATAGAGAGTAACTTCTTCTTCACCTATTCAGTTGTGATACCTGCACACTTAACCAACCCGCATAATTCATGGATAAAAAGCAACTGATCACCAGGATGGACAGTTCCATCCCTAAATAATAATTATCCATAACACGATCAACAATACTTGTAGGTATCTTAAAATGATCTATCTCAACAGGTGGTGGTTCATCTACTACCCTAATAGAGGTAGTAGTTTTCCCAAACAGAAAACCAAGTGGGTTATCCATATTGGAAACAAAGCAACAAACAGAAACAAAAAGAAATACTCACAGTAGAATTTTCCTTTACCAGTTCAACTCTTCAATAGCGCTTCACTCCCCGGCAACGGCGCTAGAAAATAGTCTTGATGACCCACAAGTATAGGGGGTGTATTATAGTACTTTCGATAAATAGGAGTGTCGATCCCAACGAGGAGCAGAACATGTTGACTAGTGGTATGGAGCAGGAAATCTCTGTAAATACTTAGCAAATGGATTTTTAGGGGTTTTCTGATAAAGAAAAGAAACAAAGTGCAAGTAATAAAGACAACGAACAAATGCAGCAAGTGACCCAATCCTTTCTTAGCAAAGGACAAGCCAGTGGAAATACTTATAAGGACCAAACGTTCTCGAGGACACATGAGATTTCTGTCAAGTGCTTTCGCTTCAAATAGCTGAGTACTCTTCTTTGGTGTTGTAAGTGTTGTGTGGGTGAACCTGTGCTAATGTAGCGACCTTACTTGGACTAATACACACTTGTGATTAAACCCCCTGCAAGCATTCGCAACTACAGGAAAGTAATTAAGATATAAACCTAACCACAACCTTAAACTCTGAGATCCTACACTCTCTTGTGCAAAGGTGTCCTAACGAGGGTTTAGGTTTCTGTCACTCTGACAACCCCATAATTAGTATCGAAATACACAATGCATTCCCCTAGGCCCATAAATGGTGAAGTATCATGTAGTCGACGTTCACATGACACCACTAGAAGAATATCACCACAACTTAAATACTAAAACATTGAATAATAACTCAACACAAATCCACTACTAACAACATGACTTCTCCCATGTCCTCAAGAACTAGACGAACTACTCGCAAGACATCATATGGATCAAGATCAAAGATGATATGGTGATCGATAACAATCTGAATATAAACAATAATCCAATGCTTCCACTCACAAGCATCAACTATAATAGTAATCAACACCAGGAAAGTTTCCCCTAAGAACTAAAGCAATATCCAACACAATTGTTATAGCGGGATGAAGTGGTGATGATGGTTCTAATGGAGATGATGGTGTGGATGATGATGATGATGATCCCGATGAAGTCTAGCTTGATGATGGTGTTGATGACGACGATCTCCCCTCTCCGGGAAGAGATTTCCACGGCAAAAATCTGTCTGCCGGAGAGCTCTTTCTCTCTCGGTGTTTTCCATCCCACAGAGGCGGCGGAAATCTCTATGTGGTCGCTCCCCTGGTATTAGGGTTCCTTGAGGAAGATATAGGCGAGAGCGCGGAGTCGGGAGCCGACCAGGTGGGCCACACCTGCCCTAGGCGCGACCCAGGGGGGCGCCTAGGGGGTGAGGCACTCCTGTGGCCCAGCTATGCCTCCCCTTCTGGCTTCCTTCATCTTCTGGGAAAATATAATTTTCCAATAATTTTCTGGTATTTTTTTGACCTTCGCAAAATTGCATCAAAACACTTTTTTCCATCAGAAACCTGACTCCGGCAGTCCATCCCCCAAGAATCATCCAACATGCAAAAACAGAGGAAAAGACATAAGTAACACCTCATAATAAGAATTATATCAATGAATAGAGGCAAATTATGATATAGAATGGTGATGCAAATTGGACGTATCACGGGGGGAGTCGGCTACTCCTCTATGAAGGGTTTCGCGGCATAGTAAATCAAAATTTTCTACGGATGCGAACAGAGGGAGAGCCAAGATCTAATCTAGGAGATGCAATCAATGAGAGAGATTGGATTAGATCTTCATACCCTTGAAGATTCGCACAGCGGAACGTTCGTCGGAACATGGGTGATGTAGTCGTACTCGCTTCTCCTCCTCGCGATCCGATCCGATCTAGCACCACAAGTGGCGGTGCCTCCGTGAGATGCACACGTGCAGCACCGGCGTCTCCTCCTTCCTCGGACCAGCAAGTATGGTGGAGAGATAGATTGGATCTACAACACACTGCACAGTGGTGTATATGGTGGAGAATTTCTGCGGCAGGCTTGCCTACACAAGCGATCGGGAGGAGAGAGAAAGCTAGCAAGGCGGCTAGGGTTTGGAGGAGAGGTGTGTGGGGGTTGGTGCCCCACCCTCTTTATATAGAGGGCAACCTAGCCCTCCCAAGCCCAAAGGATAAGGAGTGGGGGCATGGACTCTCCCCTTCTAGAAACCCTATCTCTAGTTTAAACGATTTAAACTCTCTAGGATCGGCTGGGCCCTATGGGGCCTTTTTCCTGCCGCCCAATGCGGCCAGACACTCCCTCATAGGCCCATGCCCTCCCGGAAGGTGGGGCCACGTTGGTCCCCTTAGGAAGGTTCTAGAAGCTTCCTGACAATACCGATTAACGGAACAATTCAACTCCAAAAACTGCACCGCCTTATATGAATCTTATTCTCCTGACCATTCGAACCTCTCGTGATGTCCGGATCCCATACAAGACTCGAACAAAATTCATAAACCAATTATCCAATCTATCCTAGCGTCAAGACACGTTAAGTGTGTGACCTGAGTTCGAGAATATGCGGACATGATCTTCTATCAATAATCAGCGAATGCAGGCACCCATATTCCCACACATTCATCGATGATCATATCGGATGAACCACGATTCCAGTTCAATCAATCCCATATATATATTCCTTCGCCTCGCGATATTTTACTTGCCGAGATTCGATCGTCGGTGCATCATACCTAGTTCAATCGTTCACAGCAAGTACTTTACTCGTAATCCGATATCACTTTGTGATTAACTCTTAACCACATGCTTGCAAGCGGTGTTGATATCGATTACCGAGTGGGCCCAAGTATATCTCTCCGACTTGGGAGGGACAAATTCCATCTCGATACATACAACCCAGATACTTTCCGATCACACAGAGACACCTTTATGATCACCCTCTCATAGGATGAAGTTTGATGACCTCAAAGCTTTCTTCCGTACCGGGAGTTGCATTATCTCATGGTCTAAGGAATACAATATTTGACATAGGAAAAGCTTCAAAGATGAACACGATGAAACGATCTAATTGCTTCGCTTAGTTTGGGTCTGTCCATCATATCATTCTCCAATGAAATGATCTCATTATCAATTGACAACTCATGTCTATGGTTAGGAAACCTTAACCATCATTGATCAATGAGCTAGTCCTTAGAGGCGTACCAGGGACACGGTGTTGTTCACAAACCACACAAGTATTAATGTTTCCGCTTAATACAATTCTAGCATGGAATATAAACTTTATCATGAACAAGAATTATAATAATAACATCTTTATTATTGCCTCTAGGGAATAATTCCAACAGTTGTGGCATCCCGCAAAACCACTACTAGAAAATCGCGTTGTTTTTGTGCATTGCATCATCATGACCGCATGCTCATGTCATCATACATGGTTTATCTAAAACTATTTTCTAAACGCCTGTTTTTGTTTTCTAAAATTACCCTTCTCTTTATTCAAATCGAAAACCTAGGTCCGTTCGGATCTTTTATTTGTCTAAAACCTTTTTGCAAATGTTTTGTTTCAAGAGAAATAAAATAATAAATATAAAATATTTTGTTAGTGGGGGAGGCGGCCCAGTCGGCCAGGCCCAAGGCCCATCCAACATGCCACCTACCACCCCACTAGTCTAAACCCTAGCCTAACCCTAACCAGAACCTACCCCATCCCCCAACCCTTCCAGCCGCCGCCACCCCTTGGCTCCACAGCACACACGCACCCAGTAGAACCGACACACACAGCTACACAACGCACACCACGCACACGACCCAGTCCCGCTCCACACCCGTCCGCGTGGACCCCACCCGTGACCGCGTCGCCATCCTCCCCACCCACCTCTGCTGCAATCCCTCCCCTTTTCCCCATCGAGCCGCCGCTGGCCTCTTCTCCATCGCGAGCGTGGCCGCGCCAGGGCCGTCTCCTTCGACCTCCCCATCCCGAGGCCGCGTCCTCCTCACCTCCCGCCTGCCGGCATGCTGCCTTCCCGAGCGGCCTGCAGCACGCGCGTCACCGCCTCCTAATCAACCGACCTCTGCCTTGAGTGCGCCGCCCGCCGGCGCCTCGTCGCCTCTGTGCCCGGATGCCGCCCTCATCTCCCTGTTCCACCGCCAGCGCCCTCCTCCGCTTCCCCGTCGGTCCCCTCGAGCAGAGGCCGCCAATGGGCCGTCCAACCCCGCGCGCGCCCTCGTCAACGCGGCCTAGCCCTTGCCGCCTCCGGCCAGCGCGGAGCCCCGTGCTGCCGCCGCCGGCAAGCTCGCCCCTCCAGCAAGCAGGCCTCCTCCTCGCGCCGACCGTCCTCCACCGCCTGCGTCCCTCTGCCCCCATCGTCCTCTGGCGCCCTGGGTTCTTCTCTGTAGACCGCAGCGAGCCCGCGTCGCCTTGGCCGCTCGTGTCCCAGCGCGTGCGCGCGTCCGTCGCCGCTGCTCCCTGATGTGGATGTTTTATGCGTGGTTGAGTTCGTGTCCTGCGCCGATGTTTTGTGTTAGCCGCTCGTGACCCAACGTTTGTTTGTTCCTGCATATATGACCGAGAAGAAATGAAGTGAGGCCGTGGCGATCATCGGGTACCACTGGTATCCTCGTCTGCCAAGATCGTCACCGACAACGAAGTCAGAACGGTATGAGCTTCTTCATGGACGCCGAGACCCCGATCCACGGATCCGAAGACCCTGGTCCACAGATCCGGTGATGCAGAACCTCTGGCGCGCCAAGATCTGGAACCGAAGACCGATCCCGAAACCCAGAGTGCGCCGACGACCAGATCTCCACGGTGTAACGACAAGACCGACGACAGGGACCGACGACCGCGGAGGCGACAAGATCGTCGTAACGACAAGATCGACACCGACCAGGGCGAGTCCGATGCGCCCTCGACGCCACACCAAGTCCGTCTTCCCGGAACGCCAAGCTCTTCATCTTGTAACCGAACCCCGAGACCGGACCCCGAACCCCGGAAGCCAAGGTCGCCGATGCGAATACGACAAGTACTTCATCCCGCACGCCATGATCGTCGACATGACCCGAAGACCACGGACGCAACGAGACCTACCTCCGTTATCCGAGACCGAACCCGTCGAACCCTGGACCCTGTCGAACCCCGAACCCTCGGAGCCCCAAGATCGCCGAACCCTAATGTGTGAACCTTTTCCCGAGCCCTATTTTATAAATGCTATACATAAAACCTGTTGCATATTAATTGTTCATCTCGTATGCATTTTGTGTGGTTGGGGGCCTTATGCCGATTCGCCTAATAATTAAATATGGGGCCCATATGCGGGCAAATCTAGCCTTATATTGGCCTCATTTAAATTTTTGTAGCGAACCGGTGCTAAATTCTGCCTTGTTAAACAACAATTAATTTGCGGGGTAGATAAATAACATGAATCACCTAAATATTTGCCGGGACCCCGGTTCCGCTTAATATGACCTAATTGCATTGCACCTTTGCCAGGCCGTGCATCATACATGCATCATGCCCGATCTTTTGTCGTAGTATTAAATATTGCATCCGGTGTTTATTCTAGTGTTTTGCTTCTTCGCGGATAAGGTCGTTGAGTTGATGTGAGCTTCGCCCCGATCTTCGGATGAACCTTCGACAAAGTTTTTCAGGCGAGCATCTTCCCCTTTCTACCTATCTTACTTTTATAGTATTTATTCCCTCCTGTTGATCTATTGCTATCTGTGTTGCGCTGCTCTAGTTTCCGTACCCTTGATATCCCTTGCAGCCCTATATTGCCTTGGGCACATCCTATTACCTGTTGTTTGGTAGATAGTTGGACTTGCGCGTCGTAGTCGCTTGCTCAAGTGCTATTGCGTGTCGTCAAGTACCACAGTTGTTGGAGTGTTGCCGCATGTTTAAGGTTGGAGATGATCATGGCTTTACTTTTCGTTCACTTTAATTACTGTTTAACAACTAAAATTGAAGTAAGCAGAGGCATCGGTGGGTGATAGATAATATTTGGTTTCGATCCCACTTGTGTCCGTGGGACCCCGAGTACTTGATACTGTTCCTTGATTTATCGCTATCCACATCCGGAGGATTATGGGACCCCCTGAGCGAGCTTGATTCATCTTATTTCTTGGGGCCACAAACTAGTTTGAGGTTTTATTTACTATCCTGTACTTATGCCATGCTACTACTGTATTTACGATTGTGCGAGGAGCAAACTGTATTTAGGATCGGGACACGTTTGTGGTGTCGACAAGCCCGATTTTGGGTTCCCGATCGTTCCTGACCGTCCACCCAAACCTCGGGTCCGTCTCAAGTCACTAACTTTGTTATGGTGTACTCAAGGGTGGCCCCTGAAATATTCTGAATCCTGTGATTGCTTTGTCGTGAAGGCCTCGTTGGGTTTTGATTTGGTTTTCGAGGTTGATCGTGTGTGTTGCTATTTGTGCACCCCGGCCGGGTTAAAACTTTCTGAAAGCCGTGTCCGCGGTTATGGACGACTTGGAGCACAGTATCTCGATCATAGACAACTATAACTAAAGTAGTGCTATAAATTTGACTTTATAATGACTAGTAATCAGCTTCACTATAATGGAATGGCTAAATAATACTGACAACAATTGCTTGTTTGGGGTCGCTTGCGACCATTGTACCTGACTAGTAAGTATTGCAACTACAACGGAATGGCTAAATACAAGTATCAACCACTGCTGGTTTACGGGTTATCTCATGCTAAATGTATTTGACTAGTAAGTGTCTCAACTATAATGGAATGGTTAACTAAAAGTGCCCACTGCTTACTTTATCAGGATGATTATCTAAACCTGACTAGTAATTGCTGCAACGATAACTGAATAAGTAAAACTGCCAACTGTGTGAGTTCCTCGGTTGACTTCCTCGTTTGGTCTCGAGGGGGAAACGCCAGGATGGGTTTGTTTGATAGTAGTACCAGGTTGGATCCGAATAGGTCTTTCTTACCCCTCTTTGATAGCCGCCATTTGTATCGAGTCTCTATAGGTTGTTCAGTGCATGCTGCCGCTGCCGCTTCAGTCCACCATACCTATGTAGGCGAGGACCGCCGAATTCTAGCCTCGCTGCAATCGCCTCGATCTTGGACTCCTATTTTTCCTTTGCCCTTTGTCGGCACCCCTTTTGTTTAAGCAGGTTTTGAGATCGGCGTCGTTAGCGAGGTTACCCTTCCGGCTTGGCTCAGGCGGTTATGGCGCCATTGGTTATTCTTCGAGGCTCTTAGCCCCATTTGCATCTTGTCCGTAGTCGGACGCTCCATCTTTGAAGGTGATTTGGATCTTTGTCAGTATATCGTATTCTTGACTCATGGAGTCGTGTTGTATATAAATCTGCTACATGGGTCCCATCGAGGACTGTTGTGTAATGTTATTACTTCGTTTTCCACCCGCACGAAAGTGCCTGGTGGGCACCTTTGAATCGTTTCTATGCGGGTTTGGCGGGTTTCGCTAAAACTTGCAAAGGTCCGATTCTAAGGGTGTTACAACAGTCTCCCACTTGCACTAGAGTCAATAATATAGTTTACATCTGGCAACAATCTCACACCCATGGCACTGAGGTGTTGATCATGTTTTACACGTGGAAGAGGTTTAGTCAATGGATCTGCGACATTCAGATCCGTATGTACTTTGCTAATCTTCAGATCTCCATCTGCTATATAATCTCGGATTATATGAAACTTGCGGTTGATATGCTTGGTCTTTGGATGATATCTTGGTTCCTTAGCGAGTGCTATGGCGCGATGTTGTCACACAATATCTCCAATGGGTCAATGCACTTGGAACGACGCCAAGCTTCGATGATGAAGTTTCGATCCAAACTCCTTCACTTGACGCTTTACGTGACCATGTATTCCGCTTCCCTTGTAGATCCCGATCACGCTTTGCTTGCAGCTTCTCCGACTCAGCTCCTCCATTCAAAATATAAACGTATCACATGAGATTTGGAATCATCCTTGTCGGTGTCGAAACTAGCATCGACGTAACCTTTTACGACAATGTTCATCACCCCATAGACTAAGAACATTTCTTTAGTTCTATTTAGGTACTTTAGGATGTTCTTCACGGCTGTCCGATGTTCCACTCTGGATCACTTTGATATCTGCTCGTCAAACTAAGAGCATTGGACACATCCGGTCTAGTACACAAGATGGCATACATGATGGAACCTATGGCGAGGCATAAGGCACTTTGCTCATAGCTTCCTATCATTTACCGTGTAGTGGACATGAGCCTTGCTCAATATCTTACGACAACATAGGCCTTTGAACCTTTCTTTGCCTTATCCATTACGAACCTTTTCGTAACTTTGTCTAGGTATGTACTGCGGCTTAAAGCTATCAGCGTCTTTGTCTATCTCTATAGATTTTGATGCCCAATATATAAGCAGCTTCACCTAGGTCTTCCATTGAAAAACACTTGTTCAAATAACTCTTCACATTGTTAAGCATGTTGATGTCATTTCCGATAATCAATATGTCATCCACATACATCTGATACCGTAAGCGTCACCGAGCTCCCACTCACTTTCTTGTAGATACAAGCTTAGTAGCAATTTGGAACAAATCCAAAGCTCTTGATCACTTGATCAAAGCGAAGGTTCCAACTCCGAGATGCTTGCTTGATCCATAAATGGAACGCTGAAGTTTGCATACTTTACTAGCATCCTTAGGATCGACAAAACCTTGGTTGCATCATATACAACTCTTCATCAATGTTCCCATTGAGGAAAGCGATCTTGACATCCATCGCCATATTTCATAATCATGAAACGTAGCAATTGCTAATAAAATCGAATGGACTTAAACATCGCTACGGGAGAGAAAGTCTCATCGTAGTCAACACCTTGAACTTGTCGAAAACCTTTTGCGACAAGCGTGCTTTATAGACGGTAACATTACCATCGCGTCCGTTTTCTTCTTGAATATCCATTTGCACTCAACGGCCTTTGTCGCTAGGAGGATCCACCAAAGTCCATACTTGGTTTTCGCTCATGGATCCCAATTGGATTTCATGGCTTCCACCATTTCTCGTCTGGGCTCATCATCGCTTCCTCATAGTTTGCGGTTCACCGTCTTCTACCAACAAGACAGTCAAGAGGGGTTGCCGTACCACTCGGGAGGGCACGCGACCTTGTCGACTGCGACGTTCGATGAGACATCGTCCAAGCTTCATGATCCTTGTCATTAGCTTCCTCTATTGTTGGTGCGGTGACCTTGGAACACTTTCAGTGTGCGCTACTCTCAATTCAAGAGAAGGTTCAATAACCTCGTCTAGCTCTACTTTCCTCCCACTCACTTCTTTCGAGAGAAACTCCTTCTCAAGAAAGGAACCATTCTTTCGACAAACACTTTGCCTTCGGTTACGTGATAGAAGGTATACCCAATAGTTTCCTTAGGGTATCCTATGAAACGCATTTCTCGCTTTGGGTTCGAGCTTGTCGGCATCAACTTCTTGACGTAAGATTCGCATCCCCAAACTTTAAGAAACGACAACTTAGGTTTAGCACCAAACAACAGTTCATACGGTGTCGTCTCAGCGGATTTAGATGGAGCCCTATTTAAAGTGAGCAGCGGTTTCTAATGCATAACCCCAAAATGATAACGCAAATCGATAGAGACATCATTGATCGGACCATATCTAATAGGGTTCGATTCCATGCTCGAGACACACCATTGCGCTTGTGGTGTTCGGGTGGCGTGAGTTGTGAAAGCGATTCCACTTGCTTTAAGATGCGTGAAAATCATAACTCAAATATTCACCTCCACGATCGGATCGTAGAAACTTAATCTTTACATTACGATGGTTCTCCACTTCATTCGAAATTCCTTGAACTTTTCAAATGTTTGATTTATGTTTCATTAAATAGATATACCCATATCTACTTAAGTCATCGGTAAAAGTGAGGAAATAGCGATATCCACCGGCGTCGAAACACTCATCGGTCGCATACATCGGTATGTATGATTTCCAACAAGTCCGTTGCTCGCTCCATCATAACGAGAACGGGGTTTTGATCATCTTGCCCATGAGGCATGGTTCGCATGTGTCAAATGATTCAAAATCAAGAGACTCCAAAAGTCCATCGAATGGAGTTTCTTCATGCGCTTTACACCAATATGACCTGGGCAGCGATTGCCACAAATAAGTAGTATTATCACTATCTACTTTGCATCTCTTAGCCTCAATGTTATGGGTTTGTGTATCATCCCTTTCGAGATTTAGAAGAAATAAACCATTCATAAGAGGTGCATGACCATAAAAGATGTTACTCATATAAATAGAACAACCATTATTCTCCGATTTAAATGAATAACCGTCTTGCAATAAACACGATCCAGAAATAATGTGCATGCTCAACGCAGGCACATAATAACATTTATTAAGGTTTAAAACTAATCCCGAAGGTAAAACTAAGGAGAGCGTGCCGACGGCCATCACATCAACTCTTGATCCGTTGCCAACGCGCATCGTCACCTCATCCCTAAAGCGCCGTCTATTCCGTAGCTCCTATTTGAGTTACAAATATTAGCAATGAACGGTATCAAATACCCATGCACTACAACGAGGGCTAGTAAGGAAAACATCAATAACATGTATATCAAATATACCTTTGATGGTGCCGCCTTCTTGTCCGCTAAGTACTTGGACAGTTGCTTCGAGGACCCTTGTCCTTGCAATAGAAGCACTCGATGTCGGCTTAGGACCAAACTTGAGCTTCTTCTCGGCAGAGCATTGCTCTTGTTGCCGCCCTTCTTGAAGGGCTTCTTTGCTCCTTACCTTTCTTAAAGGAGGCTTGTTGACCATCAACACATGATTATCCTTCTTGATGTCCACCTCCATGACCTTGACTTTCGAAGAGCTCGGTGATCGTATCGATGGAGCCAATCGATTATGAGTCACTACAAAACTTTTGTAGGCGGGAGGGAGTGATTGCGAGAACCTGTCAATCTTGAGCTCCTCCGAATCGTGCATTCCGGTTGCTCAAGTGTTGAGTGTAGCCCGACATCTTTATGGCGTGCTCACTAACGGAACTCCCTTCCTCCATCTTTCGGTTAAAGAACTTCTCGGAGATCTCATATCTCTCGAGCGGGCTTGAGTCGAAACATGGTTTTTCTCCTCGAGAATCTCGAAGGGCCCGGATACTCTTCAAAAGCGATTTTGAAGCTCGGTTCCATAGCAAACAACATGGTGCTCTTAATCACACCATAATCATCTTTCTTGATGATAGACAGCTTTCTCATCGGTAGCCTTGTATTGTAGGGTCACCTAACGCTTTACAAGGACATAGTCCTTTTGTCCATGACGAATGATTCTTGGATTGCGGAACCAATTGGTGAAGTTAGACCCATTGTTTCTAAGCTTTTCTTTCTCAGCAAAAACGTTGAAGTTGAAGTTGGACTTGGCCATGTGATCTACAGTATTTGCAAGTACAATTTAGACTATGTTCATGATAAATAGTTCAATTTAATCAAATTACTAGATGAACTCCCACTAAATTCAACATCCCTCAAGTTGTTTAGTGAACACGATCCAAATTCACCACACCTAATCCGATCATCACGAGAAGAGATGTGGTTTCAATGGTGGACAACAAAGTGTCGATCATATCACTCATATGACTCATGCTTAACCTTTCGGTTCTTGTGTTCGAGGCCATGTATACATGCTAGGCTCGTCAAGCTAGACCCAAGTATTTCGCGTGTGCAAAACTGGCTTGCACCGTTGTATGTGGCGTAGAGTCTATAGCACCCGATCATCACGTGATGCTTGGACACGACGAACTTTCATAGCGGTGCATACTTGGGAGAACACAGTTTTATCTTGATCTTTAAGTGAGGAATCATCTTATAATGCTACCGTCGCGATCTAAGCATAATAAGATACATAAAGGATAAACATCACATGCATATAACTTTATGTGACATGGTATAGCCAATCTTCGCAATGATCTCCATCTTGTGCGTTCGGCATGATCTCCATCACTCCACCATGATTGCCTCCACCACGAATAGCAACTACAACTATTGCTAACTACTTAGCGATAAAGTAAAGCTATTACATGGCGTATAAGAAGTTGACTCAGTCATACACAATTATAAAGACAACCATATGGCTCCTGCGGTTGTGTACTCATCGACATGCAAGTCGTGAAACATTACAAAACATGATCATCGCATACAATATACACATCACATCTTGGGCCATACCATATCACGAAAACACTCCCTGCAAAAACAAGTTAGACGCCTCTACTTTGTTGTTGCATGTTTTACGTGGCTTATGGGAGTAGATGCTAAGAACGATTCTTACCTACGGAAAGCCACAACGGTGATATTATGGTTGCCAAACTCCGGTGTTAATCCATGACAACTATAGTGAGAGAAACTGACATCCACCGGCGCATGTGTGGAACAAGCCACACGTCAAGTGCGGAGCGATCATGACGACGTCAGCGTAAGGTTGGCTGGACCGCTTCAATCTCACTATCCCGTGTCATAAGAAGAACACAAACAAGAGGATTGCAATAGAAAACATCAACGCCGCAATAACCATGTTGCGTTCTACTCGTGAAACACATCTACGCATAGATCTAGCTCGATACCCTTTGAAGGGTTTGGCGGCATAGTAAATCAAAATTTTCTACGGATGCGAGCAGACGGAAAGCCAAGATCTAATCTAGGAGATGCAATCAACGAGAGAGATTGGATTAGATCTTCATACCCTTGAAGATTCGCCTGTGAGCGTTAACGGAGCGTGGGTGATGTAGTCGTGCTCGCTTCTCCTCCTCGCGATCCGATCCGATCTAGCACCACAAGTGGCGGTGCCTCCGTGAGATGCACACGTGCAGCACCTCGGCGTCTCCTCCTTCCTCGGACCAGCAAGTATGGTGGAGAGATAGATTGGATCTACAACACGGCGTGGTGTATATGGTGGAGAATTTGCGCAGGCTTCGCCTACAAGCAGTCGGGAGGAGAGAGGAAAGCTAGCAAGGCGGCTAGGGTTTGGAGGAGAGGTGTGTGGGGGTTGGTGCGCCCCACCCTCTTTATATAGAGGGGCGCAGCCCTAGCCCTCCCAAGCCCAAAGGATAAGGAGTGGGGGCATGGACTCTCCTCTTCTAGAAACCCTATCTCTAGTTTAAACGATTTAAACTCTCTAGGATCGGCTGGGCCCTATGGGGCCTTGTGCCCCTGCCCAATGCGCCAAGACACTCCCTCATAGGCCCATGCCCCTCCGGAAGGTGGGGCCACGTTGGTCCCCTTCCGAAGGTTCTAGAAGCTTCGGTACAATACCGATTAACGGAACAATTCCGAACTCCAAAAACTGCCTTTGCCTTATATGTGAAGGGTTTCGGCATAGTAAATCAAAATTTTCTACGGATGCGAGCAGAGGGAAAGCCAAGATCTAATCTAGGAGATGCAATCAACGAGAGAGATTGGATTAGATCTTCATACCCTTGAAGATTCGCGACAATGAGCGTTAAACGGGCGTGGGTGAAGTAGTCGTACTCGCTTCTCCTCCTCGCGATCCGATCCGATCTAGCACCACAAGTGGCGGTGCCTCCGTGAGATGCACACGTGCAGCACCTCGACGTCTCCTCCTTCCTCGGACCAGCGAGTATGGTGGAGAGATAGATTGGATCTACAGCACGACGGCGTGGTGTATATGGTGGAGAATTTCTGCTGCAGGGCTTCGCCTACAAACAGTCGGGAGGGGAAAGAGGAAGGTAGCAAGGCAGCTAGGGCTTGGAGGAAGGGTGTGTAGGGGGGAGGGGGCGCACCACCCCTCTATATATAGAGGGGGGGCGGCCAGCCCTTGCCTCTCCTCCAAGCCTATCTCTAGTTTACACAATTTAAACTCTCCCTTATCTAGAAATCCTATCTCTAGTTTAAACGATTTAAACTCTCCCTTATCTAGAAATCCTATCTCTAGTTTAAACGAGTTTAAACTTATCTAGGATCGGCTGGGCCCTATGGGGCCTTGTGCCCCTGGCCCAATGCGGCCAGGAAACTCCCTCATAGGCCCATGCCCCTCGGAAGGTGGGGCCACGTTGGTCCCTTCCGAAGGTTCTAGAAGCTTTGACAATACCGATTAACCCGGAACAATTCGAACTCCAAAAACTGCGCCTTATATGAATCTTATTCTCCGGACCATTCCGAACCTCTCGTGATATCCGGATCCCATCCGAGACTCAACAAAAATTCATAAACCAATTATCCAATCTATCCTAGCGTCGAGATCGTTAAGTGTGTGACCCCGGGTTCGAGAATATGCGAACATGATCTTCTATCAATAATCAATAGCGGGTCAGGCACCCATATTGACTCCCACACATTCATTGATGATCATATCGGATGAACCACAATGCCAGGATTGAATCAATTCCATATATATATTCCCTTCGTCTCGCGATATTTTACTTGCCCGAGATTTGATCGTCCGTACCGTCATACCTAGTTCAATCTCGTTCACAGCAAGTACTTTACTCGTTCCGTAATCCGATATCACTTTGTGATTAACTCCTTAACCACATGCTTGCAAGCGGTGTTGATATCGACACGAGTGGGCCCAAAGTATATCTCTCCGACTTGGGAGGGACAAATTCCATCTCGATACATACAACCCAACAGATACTTTCCGATCACCTGAGATACACCTTTATGATCACCCTCTCATAGGATGACGTTTGATGACCTCAAAGCTTTCTTCCGATACCAGGGAGTTGTATTATCTCATGTTCTAAGGAATACAATATTTGACATAGGAAAAGCTTCGCAAAGATGAACACGATGATACGATCTAATTGCTTCGCTTAGTTTGGGTCTGTCCATCATATCATTCTCCCAATGATATGATCTCATTATCAATTGACAACTCATGTCTATGGTTAGGAAACCTTAACCATCATTGATCAATGAGCTAGTCCTTAGAGGCGTACCAGATACACTGTGTTGTTCACAAACCACACAAGTATTAATGTTTCTGCTTAATACAATTCTAGCATGGAATATAAACTTTATCATGAACAAGAATTATAATAATAACATCTTTATTATTGCCTCTAGGGCATAATTCCAACAATATGAATCTTATTCTCCGGACCATTCCGGAACCTCTCGTGATGTCCCGGATCCCATCCGAGACTCCGAACAAAAATTCATAAACCAATTATCCAATCTATCCTAGCGTCAAGACACGTTAAGTGTGTGACCCTGCGGGTTCGAGAATATGCAGACATGATCTTCTATCAATAATCAACAGCGGGGTCTGGGCACCCATATTGACTCTCACACATTCATTGATGATCATATCGGATGAACCACGATGCCATGATTCAATCCATCCCATATATATATTCCCTTCGTCTCGCGATATTTTACTTGCCCGAGCTTCGATCGTCGGTACCGTCATACCTAGTTCAATCTCGTTCACAGCAAGTACTTTACTCGTTCCGTAATCCGATATCACTTTGTGATTAACTCCTTAACCACATGCTTGCAAGCGGTGTTGATATCGATTACCGAGTGGGCCCGAAGTATATCTCTCCGACTTGGGAGGGACAAATTCCATCTCGATACATACAACCCAACAGATACTTTCCGATCACCTGAGAGACACCTTTATGATCACCCTCTCATAGGATGACGTTTGATGACCTCAAAGCTTTCTTCCGGTACCAGGGAGTTGCATTATCTCATGGTCTAAGGAATACAATATTTGACATAGGAAAAGCTTCGCAAAGATGAACACGATGATACGATCTAATTGCTTCGCTTAGTTTGGGTCTGTCCATCATATCATTCTCCAATGAAATGATCTCATTATCAATTGACAACTCATGTCTATGGTTAGGAAACCTTAACCATCATTGATCAATGAGCTAGTCCTTAGAGGCGTACCAGGGACACGGTGTTGTTCACAAACCACACAAGTATTAATGTTTCCGCTTAATACAATTCTAGCATGGAATATAAACTTTATCATGAACAAGAATTATAATAATAACATCTTTATTATTGCCTCTAGGGCATAATTCCAATACTCTATTGGTGGCGTGTCTGAAGGTGAAATCCCTTGGGCCCTCGGCGGTGGACCATCTTCAAAGCCTAGCCAGCCGGGTGGCTCCTTTGACTTTGAGGCTGTCTTCGCAAAAGAGCTTGGCGAACTTCTCATATGTTTAAAGATGGCTAGCCTTGGATCTAACAATGAGATTGCTTGCCTCCTCTCAAGGAAGGATCCGGGAGGCAAAATGAAGAAGGTGAAGGAGTATCTCGAGGGGATAAGCATGAAGAGTGACACTACAAGGAAGGCGTGTGCAACTAATTGATGGATGATTTTCATCTTTACGGGTGATCGTGCCCGAGACCTTTGGTCATGCGTTTTAATTAATAGATTGGGCAAAGCTTTTGTTCCGTTTTAGGAAAAAAGATATATATATAAAGCATAAAACATACTCTCTTCTTCTAGAAATAAGTGAATTGACTTTGTCTAGATTTATGTATCTACACACTAAAATATGTCTAGATACATATAAATCTAGATAAAATCAAATCACTTATTTCTGAACGGAGGAAGTACATAAATTTGACAGGATTGATAGTTTACAATTAATATGCAGAAAGAGCTACCATCGATAGTTGTTTGTATGGAACACAGGAAGACACATAAAACACTATTTCATTCTTCTGAAATGAGATTAAAAAATTCATCGGTAGTACTCCCTCAGTCCTGAAAAAGATGTCGGAGGCACAGTTCAAATACGTTTTTACAAAAAAAGTACATAATACATTCAATCCGATGCAGGCAGGCACAGAAAAAAGCACCAAACATAGACGAACATACGAATTGCTGCATATAAACCCCACATCGGCATCTAAATTCCGAACTACAGACAGACAGACAACAGCAAGGATGCATGCGTGGAGACTGGAGAGACACCTCTTGAATTAACCCGTAAAACTCTGCGTCTGCATCTCTGCATGGTATTGAGTGGAGTGGGCATGTCGCAACAGCGAGACGAGGAAAGCGGCAGAGAGATTAACGGGCGGACGACGCGGACCCGGGCTCTTGTTCTTCCCACCGGTCTTCACTCCATCACACCACCTCCGCATGCCCTCTTGTTCTCTCCACCGCTAAACCTCTTCGTTCTCCCTGCCATCGCCTGGAATCCTCGACCCCTCTCCCCCTCCTCCTGTCTTGGATCTCGCGGGGTGAGTGAGTGACACGGTTTGTCGGATGAGATGGCCGACGCCAGCAGCGGCGCCACCACCACCAATGCGGCCAGCACCAGCAACGCCGAGGTTCAGATACAGATCCCTGCAGGTCAGTCTGCGTATACTGATATCAGTCTCCGATCATCGACGGTTTACCTCTGTTCAATCCTTCTTGCCGCCGTTCTGCTGTTTGTTAGTTTTGCTGTGACACGCATGCGCTGGTCGAGTTTGGTCACCGGGGTTAAAGAATTGCCGCTCTAAGGAGGACTAATCTGATTCCAAATAATTCTCTGTTATTCGTTTAGAGAACACATTTCTGTTACTGAAGTCGCTGAATTTTACAGTTCTGACTGTAAACCACAGGACCAACCAAAGCCGAAGCCGCAGCACCGCCGCCAGGAGCACCATCAAAGAGCTCCGGTGCCAAGAATTGGCGGTGGTGGATGATGGTATCGTTTGACGTCTTCTTCCTCGTCGCCGGCCAGACGTCCGCGACGCTGCTCGGGAGGTACTACTACCACCAGGGCGGCAGCAGCAAGTGGGTGTCGTCGTTCGTGCAGACCGCCGGCTTCCCTATACTCTTGCTCGGGCTCTTCTGCGTCCCGAAGCAACCCTCCGGCGATGGCGGCGGCAGCGACACTCCGGTGGCCAAACTCGTCGTGATCTATATCGTGCTGGGTCTCATCATAGCCGCCGACGACATGATGTACGCCAGCGGCCTCAAGTACCTCCCGGTCTCCACCTACTCGCTCATCTGCGCCAGCCAGCTCTCCTTCAACGTCGTCTTCGGCTACGTCCTCAACTCCCAGAAGCTCACGGGCCTGATCCTCAACGCCGTGGTCCTGCTCACGCTCTCCGACGCGCTCCTCGGAGCCAACCACGACGAGACGGAGGATGTCAGCGGCATCTCGAGAAGGAACTACCTCATGGGCTTCCTGCTGACGCTGGGGGCGTCGGGCACCTACTCGCTCATCCTCTGCCTGATGCAGCTCACCTTCGAGAACGTGATCAAGAAGCACACCTTCACGGCCGTGCTACACATGCAGATCTACACGGCATTCGTGGCCACCGTGGCCTCCATCGTCGGGCTGTTCGCCAGCGGCGAGTGGAGGACCGTGAGAGGGGAGATGGACACGTTCCAGTCCGGCCAGTTCTCCTACTTCATGACGCTGCTGTGGACGGCCGTGTCATGGCAGATCACCTCCGTCGGGGTGGTGGGGCTCGTCTTCGAGGTCTCCTCGCTCTTCTCCAACGTCATCAGCACCGTGGCTCTGCCCATCGTTCCCCTCTTCGCCGTCCTCATCTTTAACGACAAGATGGATGGGATAAAGGTCATAGCGATGCTGATCGCCATCTGGGGTTTCGTTTCCTACCTCATGCAACACTACTTTGATGATAAGAAAGCTAGGAAGGCATCAGCCGGTGGAGAAGGGGGTGCCTAGCTGATTAGTATTTTTTTCTCTCTCTCTTTTAGATAATGGAGCATGGTCTTTCTTGTGATAGGATTATGTTTGCTCTCCAGCCAACCAATTTGTCAGCCGCAGGGAGGTAGTAGGTGTTGCTAATTTTATTTTGCAGGATTTTTGTCATAGAAGTACTTTTTTTTTGGGTACCGTCTATGTATGCTTCAAATAAAACTAGATTTTTTTCACTTTTATACGAGTTCAATCTTGTGCTCCTTTTTGTTTGTTTTGGAAAAAGAGTATATATTAATATCACGAGATACCAATTACATCCAGCCTCTGCAACAACGCATGCCTAACGGCCTTACGAATGCACACAGTCTAGAAAAAAGAAAAAAAATTATAAAAAAGGAAAATTGTACTCCTAGCCGTGCATGTTGTATACTAAAAATTACCTGACAGATACACGCGCGCAGGCAAGCACGCACGCACTTGTTGAGGACTTGAGTCATGAAGCTTCGAGAATATCATTCACGCCTCTCTATCGACAGAACTCTCCGCTCTCACCAATACGCCATGGTTCTCCCTCCGTCTGGGTTTATTGGACTAACACGCAGTTCAAGAAATATGTTTGACTATAAATTTGACCAATAAAATATAGATCATATGTTGTGACATATAATTTATATTTCATTGATCAAATTTGTAGTCAAATATATTTTTTAAACTGCGTGTTAGCCCAATAAATCCGGACGGAGGGAGTAGGTGGGTTGATGGTATATCGGTGCCACTAGCGGACCCAAGGTTGTTTCAAAGCCCGGACAAACTGCAAATATAAACACGAAATATGCTTTTTTTTGGTCAAATTTCAATTAAAATAGCTTGTGTCGGTCAGCCGGAAGCCCGGACGCGTGCCGGGCTGGAGCGGCGTTGCGGCCGCCGGTGATCGGTGCTCCTAACCTCCAACCAGGGGTTAGTTTTTCGGCAAACTGTGGAATTTATGGACTGTTACTTATGTAATTATGATGCAAACATGGATCATGCAATTCAGTTCGTCATGGATCAAAATTTGCAACCATTTATATGTTCTATGATGTTCCTTGTGTTATGTCAGTTACTCATTGTTGAAATGGATATGTCAAAGATCATAAAAAATACTCCCTTTATTGTTAAGTATAGGCATGATTTGATTCGTTTAGACAATATGTGATCAACAATTATCATCTTCAATAGGTGTCACACAATCTCCTGAAGTGAATTTGCACAAAGCTAGGCAGATCTAAAGGGGCTTCATCTAGAAAGGTGACGCATGCAAGTGGCTCACTTGTGACCTTAGAAGAGCGTATGTCACTCCAAATACCTTTGCACTAGGCCTAGCCATACTCTGCATCGGGCTTGGCTTCGGACCCAAAACCCGACCGAAATTTTCTATTTTCTGTGCCCGAGACTAGTACGAGAAGAATTTTACGGTACCTCATACTCCATATGAAGAGGTATGAGTATCAAATAAATCTTTCCCTATGTTTGAAAGGGTACTTTGGGCAGTTTGTCTCGATCCACCTAATGTCCCCGTCAACCACACGCCCTGCCGCCCCTGATATACGCTGACACGATAACTTGGCAGTTCCAATGTATGTGCCCAACCTTTGAAGTCATGGTGCATGGCCGTCGGCTAGGCCTCAGATTTGCAAGCGGCAACTTACATAAGCCCCTAAAAGTCAAATTTAGTTCAAACTAGACTAATTTTGCTGGATTTTTTAAAACTAGAGTAATCAGTTTGACTAGAAAACGGGGTGGATCGGGTATCGCTTTGCAACCCTAGTCGTAGGCCAATCATTGGACAATCAACGTCCCCATTCAAAAATTTCTTGACTTCGCCGGTGAAATCGAGCTAGCACTAGCTTCCTATGGTGGCATCTTTTTTTTGATAAAGAGCATATATTAATATCAAGGAGATATCAATTACGCATGCATGCCCTAGCGGTCTTACGAATGCACACAACCCAAAAAAAGAAGAAGAATTATATAAAAAAGTCCCGTTACACAGAACAATTCCTCGTAGCAATGACACTAACACCACCAGAACAACACCAGTAGTCCAGCCACTCCAATAGCGATGCCTTCAAAAAGGAAACAGTGCACAAGCGCCGTCATCGCCCGATCAAAGATCATAACTTTTCGTCCTAGAGAAAGTCCTCTCTCATAAAACAATGCCTTCAACAAGACCATTGCTAGGCATAACCAATTAAGATCAGACCTTGGATTTTCACCCTGCAAGGTAGGACTGTGAACTCCTCCTGTGTTGTCGCCCCCACAGACAGTCATTGATGCGAGTAACAGATCATGAAGCCCTCATCGCTACAAAGACTCAAATCACCATCGCTAGCCCCGATGTTCCTGCTTTCATGATATTATCCGCTTCCGACTTCACCATGGATCATCTAAGAAATGGCGTATGATGGTAAAAAAGAGCAGAGATTCGCAATGCTCTCGCTGAAACCAAATGGCCAGAAAAAAGCACGGGTATGCACGACTGAATACCTTTCGATCCAGCAATCTCCAGGCATGATACACCCTGAAGGGAATATGCCCGAGAGGCAATAATAAAGTGGTTATTATCGTATTCCTTATTTATGATAAATGTTTATTTTGCATGCTATAATTGTATTAATACGGAAACGTTAATACATGTGTGTTTAATAAACAAAAGGTAGTTCCTAGTTATGCCTCTCTTATAAACTAGCTCGTTGATTAACAAGATGATCATAGGTTTCCTGATCATGGACATTGGATGTTGTTAATAACGAGGTCACAACATTAGTGTAATGGTGTGATGAACATTCATCCGAAGTATAGCATTACGATCAAAGTCATTGAGTTTATATTGCTATAACAACTTACAAAGTGATCCTAATCCTTAGACCATGAGATCATGTCAATCACTAACACTGGAAGAGTTTCTTGATAACATCAAACGTCACACCGTAACAGGGTGATTATAAAGATGGGTTCAGAACTACTAAAGTGTTATGTTGAGGCCCATGGATCGAGTGGAATTTGTTCATCCGATGACGGATAGATATACTCTGGGCCTCTCGGTGATATCACATTGATTAGCTTGCAAGCAAGTGATTTGATCACTAGAATGTTATATAACGGGAACAAGAAAAGAGCGCATGTCGGTAACGAGATCAAAATAGGTATGGAGATACCGATGATCGAATCTCGGACATGTAATATATCGCGAAACAAAGGGATTAAGATACTAGCGTAAAAGGTTCCGATCACAAGAAAGTCATCGTTGAATGTGTGGGAGTCGGTATGGGTCTCGGATCCGCTTCGATTATTGATCGAGAGGGTCTCGATCATGTCCGCATTATTCGCGAACCGTAGGGTGACACACTTAAGAGACACCGACATCCATTTGGAGCAAAAGTTTCATGCGAAAGAAAAGGAAAGCAGGAATTTATTTCACTAGACACCAAACTGTTTTGTTGAAATTGCAAACTGGTTACGCATGTGAAATGGAATACTAGCAAGGGGTTTTATGTGAATGTTTGTTAATTAAAGTAATTAACAAAATTCTGAATAAATAAATAAAAGAATTTTATTTAAATGAGAGCTTGCATTAAATTTGGTGGAAATTTAATGCATGTGAGTTGATTTATTAGTGGAGGCTTTTTAATGGGAGTGGAGGCTTTTCATTTTGAGTGGGAGCTCCACCCACATGAATGTGGAAGAGGTGGGGCAGCCCCATGGCTGGGCGCATGGCCCTTGGGTGCCCCCTCCCTATAAAGGCCCCTCTCCTCCTCTCACAACACACCTCCTCGTGAAGGATCTCTCTCCCCTCTAGAATTTATCCCCATGGTCTCGGACTAGCGAGATACATGTTCCAGTGGCTTTTCGGCAAGAAAGAGTTGTGCTTCGCTGCATCGCTGGAGCGAGGAGGCGGAGGTTGCTCGGTGCCTCGAGCGTGTGTGCGAGCACGGATGCGCTGCTGTTTTTGGCGCTAGGACTTCCTCTCGATCTTGAGATCGGCAAGAGATCGTCTACATCAACCACGATTTTGGACTCGTTAAGCTTTGTCGGTCTTCAAGGGTATGTTCTCTACGGATATACATCCGTTGTTTGTATCTAGTAGATAGATCTTGGTACATAGTTGTTCCCATCGTAGGAAATTTTTGTTTTCTATCTTGCGAACCCTTCAAAGGGTATCGAGCCGGATCTATGCGTAGATACTTTGCAGGTAGTACACATATGAGTATGTGGCGATGATGATCATTTTATTGCTTCTTAGTTGTACTTTGGATATTGGTGGCATAGTGGGATGAAGCGGCCGGACAAACTTTACATGTCCTCGCACATGAGACCTGTTCCACGCTTGACATGCAACTAGTTTTGCATAAGTGGCTAGCGGGTCTGTCTCTCCTACTATAGTCAATATCTAATTTGCAACGAGTTGTCAACAATTTGGTTATCCTCGTTGTGGTTCATGTTCGTAGGTAAACGGTTCTATCTCGAAAGCCCTCACCACGTAAAACTTGCAATGGATAAATTAGGCGTCTAGTTTAGATTGTTTTGGGCTAGTGTTATGATATGGTAGTGTTGTAAGTAGAAGTATAAGATGATACTCTTACAACACACATAACGTGTAATCTCCATAGACCTTGGACTTACACATAAAGGTATGATAGTGATCATACCACGGTGCACATGATAGAGATCATATGCGAGAACCATATCATTCCACTAATAAACATATGATGTTTGATTACATCTTATATTGCTTATTTAGCGCTTTGTTAAGCATAATAAGATGTTCCCTCATTTAAATATCAAGATAAGAATGTGTTCTTCCTTTAGTATGCACCGATTATGTTTTCGTCGCTCCAAGACATCACGTGATGATCGGGTGTTCTTGGATCCTCGACCATACTTGGTGAGCCTAGCTTGGCGAGCCTAGCATGTACAGACATGGCCTCGGAACACAGACATGGCCTCGGAACACCGAAAGGTTAAGCATGAGTCATATAGTTGATATGATGCCCATTTGATGCTCGCCTTTGAAGCTATACCGACTCACATGATGATCGGACTTGGTGTAGTGGATTTGGTTCATGTAATCACCAAAAAGGCACGAGGGATGTCGTTTTTGAGTGGGAGTTCATTTCTAATTTGGATTAGTAGAAATCAATTTATCATAAATTAAATCAAAGTGAATTTGCATAATTTGTTGTAGTCATTGGCATTCGTTCACCACCTTATGCATAGTTGTAATTGAGATAATAGAACTATAGAATTCTGGATATATACTTTACGACTGGTATCGTATTGTGTTGAGTGTCAATCTAAAGTTTAAAGTCCTATTGCAGACTTTCAGAAATTTCTATTTACTCCGTGAAATTTAATAATTGGTATTAAATCGAGAGTAACAATTCCGGTGTTAGTATCTTAAGTATCATGTTTGCCTCCATGATTCTTGATTTAAACATCAAGTTTATCTAGGAGCTGAAAGAATTATTTGAAACCATCATGTGTGGCGAGATATAACGATATCTCTGAAACAATGTTTGTTGCAATATGATAGAGTATATATATGTTCTCATATTGGATGAGAATTTACGAAGGTTGGAGATGCTAGACATCCTAATCATCCAAAAGGGTTTTGGAAAGTAATGTTATACTCACGATTCGCCTTTATAAGCTAAAGTAGCTTGATCATGAAAGTCGTCATGATAAGGGTGAATAGAATATGTATGTAAAATGTTTACTACACTAAAAGATTACTAAAGAATGGATTTTGAAAGAATACCGATCATTTGATAATGGTGATCTACTTCAAAGTGCAAATCCAAAGGTATTATTATTTGAATATACACGCTTTGGACTATGTGTCATGTATATGGCGCCACTTTTGATGTTGATAAATTCTTTTAAAAGGAAAAGGAAATGCTGAAAGAGAATCTATAAAATATATTTGAGAAAAGAAAAGATTGGAAATATCCAATTTAGGTATATATATGATATACATGTTATGGTTGTATTATTTGCTTGTTAAACAATGTGGTTCTTGGGTATTGGATACCGAATTGGTTGGTATGAAATTTCATACGAATGACGCAATTCATGAACCACAATAGCCTAAGTAACTAGCAAGAGAAAATGTGATGATGTTCATCGAAAACAAACAAACCGTTGTTTGTATTTCTCTTGACATCAAAGCTTGACTTCAAGATTTGTTTTAATAATTGTTATTTGAATCGGTATTATAAGAACAAAGGTTGTTCAAATAATTACCGTATTCCATATAAGATGGATGATTTACAAATCTAGTTGAAGAAATCACATCCATAAATCCTAATGCTAAAATGTTGCAAGACAAATGATTGAAAGATCACTTATGAAGTGACATCGCTGTTTAAATTATATTGGAAAGAAAACATGAAGAATCTCCATTTTCATGGATTTTTGGAGTCTTTGATTTGATCAAGTGACGCTTGTGAGACTTTCCTCGGGATAATTAAAACTTCGTTCAAAGGCCAAAGAAGAACGAACGACTAAAATATTGGAATTTATACATATCGATGTATGTAGTCCATTATGTGCAGTCGTAAGCGATGGGTTTCAACTTCATATGCTTTCTCCGGTTTTTTGAGTGAATATTCACTTAATGAGAAAGAAGTATGAAATATTTGAAAAACGTTTTCAAAGACTTTCAAGATGAAGTGGAAAATCATTGTAACAAGAAAATAAATGAATTATGATTTGATCATAAAGGGATTTATTTGAGTTACAAGTGTAACAAGAAAATAAATGAATTATGATTTTATCATAAAGGGATTTATTTGAGTTGCAAGTTTAGCAAAACACCTAGATTTACATCTCCCAAAACACCATAGGAGTATGGAGTGTTTGAGATTTGTAATGAAACCTTGTTTGACATGGTTGGATCAAAGGTGTTATTTATAAAACTGCCATTATGTTTTAAAAGATTAAAGCTTTAGAGACTACCGCTTTTACCTTTGAAAAGAGCTCCATCTTGATCCGTTGAAATGACACCATATGAGTTATGGTTTGGGGTAAAACCCAAGTTGTCCTTTCTTAAATTTTGGTATGCTAAACATAAGTAAGATGTTTACAACCAAAGTCGGATGAGCATGTATTTGTAGGTTATTTCGAATAACAATTGGTTATTCCTCCTTAACACCGAGGACAAAAGGGTTTGTCGCTTGAAATGTGAAGTTTCTTGAAGAAGGAATTTTTCATAAAAGTTAAGTGGGAGGACAATAGAACTTTGATAAGGTTAACGAACCTTAGCTAAATGTGCCGAGTTCTTGGCGCATGGAAATCGCTCTCGAGGCTGCCATAATGCTCATAGCTTATGTGCCTCAAAGGTTGTGGTCACGGAGATCTAAGTTCCTATTGAACCAAGTAGGTCGGTTAAACAATCAAATACTAAGATTTGAGAGTAAATCATTATTGTTTGACAATGATGAACCGACTATATGCAAAGAAGCGATGATGGGCCCGACTCGTCAAATGGCTTGAAGCCATAAAATCCGTGATAGTTCCATACGAGAAATCAAGTTTTGAACTTGGAAGACCCTCCGGAAGGTGTAAAACCTATCGGTCGTATTTGGATCTATAAAGAAACAGACATGGATGTCTCACATCTATGAAATAATCGACATGTTGTAAAGTATTTTATGACAATGTTCAAAGAGTTGACTATGACAAGATTTGATCTTTCATAGCGATATTTAGTCTGAACGGATTAAAGTAGCAACCACTACATATAATTTGGTATATGGTAGATGAATAAACAAAACAAAGTTCTTCTAATAGAATGGTTACCTAGGACGTGTACATGACACGGTCCAAAGGGTTTTGTTAAATTCAAAGGATGCTAAAAGGGCATGCAAACTTCAATGGTTGAAGTAAGCATCACGGAGTTGGAATCTTCACCATGATGAAAAATGAGTTTTTCATCTGGAGACGATGAAGATGCTTGCATTTGCAAGAAATTAAGTGGGAGCGCTGAGACATATTTCTAATACATTATGTGAAGGACATCTTGTTGATTAGAAATGATGTATCTTTATTGACAAAGGTTAAGAATTTCATTTCGATGAAAGACTTAGGCAAAACCCGAATATTTATCATGAATGTCTATAGTGGATAGACTGTAACGCTAATATGTTTATGCCAAACGTACATATATGAGATATTGAAGGAGTTCAATATAGAAATGACAAGAAACAGTTCTTGTCACATGGAAAGGAATTGAATCAAGATTCAAGTGTATCGACACTTGATAAGTGAAACAAGATTCAAGTGCTTTGACACTTGATGAGTGCAATCACGAGAATGTTTTGATCAATCATACCATGATATGTACACATCCAGATATGTCCTATGCTCTAAGTGTTATGAGCATATACGTAATGAATCATAAAATGATCATTGGACTATAGTAAGGATATTCTTATGATCTTTTGGAAGAACTAAGAATATATTTGTGTAGAGGTGACAAACAATTACAAATAGTTCATTGTAAGCGTTACATTGATACTAGTTTTGTCACAAGATACAAATTAAGTTTATCTCAATTTAAACTATGGGTGGCACAATGTAATGGAAAGGAGATTCCATGATGGATTTGGAAGAGTTCCAAAGTTAAGACATTGTGACGAATACTACAACAAAAGGCTAAGTATGATGCTATAGTAGCGCAAAGGAGGAATTTGTGTCAAGTAGTTTGTTATCAAACTAAGGTGTGGTTAGCAACGGCTAACACTAAAGATATATTGTATGACAATAGTATCGACGTGTTTTAACCCCAAGGAACTAAAGGTCTCACCGAAAGACCAAATTTATACAATGCCATCTCATTGGAGAATGAGTGATGCGTGGAGCATAAAGACATGCAAATACACACGGACCTGAAACGTCGATCCGTAGATTATGTTAACCACTTGCAATTGCGTATATGGAACACCGTAAAGCCATAGGTGTTCAATACAAAGTTCTCAAACTAGATTATTGTCTCTAGTGCAAGTGGGAGGAGAGGAATATGCCCGAGAGGCAATAATAAAGTGGTTATTATCGTATTCCTTATTTATGATAAATGTTTATTTTGCATGCTATAATTGTATTAATACGAAGCGTTAATACATGTGTGTTTAATAAACAAAAGGTAGTTCCTAGTTATGCCTCTCTTATAAACTAGCTCGTTGATTAACAAGATGATCATAGGTTTCCGATCATGGACATTGGATGTTGTTAATAACGAGGTCACAACATTAGTGTAATGGTGTGATGAACATTCATCAGTATAGCATTACGATCAAAGTCATTGAGTTTATATTGCTATAACAACTTACGGTGATCCTAATCCTTAGACCATGAGATCATGTCAATCACTAACACCGGAAGAGTTTCTTGATAACATCAAACGTCACACCGTAACGGTGATTATAAAGATGGGTTCGTAACTACTAAAGTGTTATGTTGAGGCCCATGGATCGAGAGTGGAATTTGTTCATCCCGATGACGGATAGATATACTCTGGCCTCTCGGTGATATCACATTGATTAGCTTGCAAGCAAGTGATTTGATCACTAGAATGTTATATCACGGGAACGAAAAGAGTGCATGTCGATGCGAGATCAAACTAGGTATGGAGATACCGATGATCGAATCTCGGACATGTAATATATCGCTAAACAAAGGGATTAAGATACTAGCGTAAAAGGTTGACGATCACAAGAAAGTCATCGTTGAATGTGTGAGTCGGTATGGGTCTCCAGATCCGCTTATTATTGATCGAGAGGGTCTCGATCATGTCCGCATTATTCGCGAACCGTAGGGTGACACTTAAGAGACAACGACATCCATTTGGAGCAAAAGTTTCATGCGAAAAGAAAAGGAAAGCAGGAATTTATTTCACTAGACACCGAAAGCTGTTTGGTTGAAATTGCTGGTGGTTACGCATGTGAAATGGAATACTAGCAAGGGGTTTTATGTGAATGTTTGTTAATTAAAGTAATTAACAAAATTCTGAATAAATAAATAAAAGAGTTTTATTTAAATGAGAGCTTGCATTAAATTTGGTGGAAATTTAATGCATGTGAGTGGATTTTTGAGTGGAGGCTTTTTAATGGGAGTGGAGGCTTTTCATTTTGAGTGGGAGCTCCACCCACATGAATGTGGAAGAGGTGGGGGCATCCCCATGGCTGGGCGCATGGCCCCTTGGGTGCCCCCCCTCTCCCCTATAAAAGGCCCCCTCTCCTCCTCTCACAACACACCTCCTCGTGAAGGATCTCTCTCCCCCTCTAGAATTTATCCCCCATGGTCTCGGACTAGCGAGATACATGTTCCCGGTGGCTTTTCGGCAAGAAAGAGTTGTACTTCTGCATCGCTGGGCGAGGAGGCGGAGGTTGCTCAGTGCCTCGAGCGTGTGTGTGCGAGCACGGATCTTGCCGCTGTTTTGCGGCGCTAGGACTTCCTCTCGATCTTGAGATCGGCAAGAGATCGTCTACATCAACCACGAGTTTGGACTCGTTAAGCTTTGTCGGTCTTCAAGGGTATGTTCTCTACGGATATACATCCGCCCGTTGTTTGTATCTAGTAGATAGATCTTGGTACATAGTTGTTCCCATCGTAGGAAATTTTTTGTTTTCTATGCTGCGAACCCTTCACACCCATGGGAGTTCGTCGGCGGAGCCTTCTGGAACTTGCCTCTCAGACCAACACAATGAGGGCAGACATTAAGCAAATCTTTGTCTTCGCGTGAAATAAACTCTAGGAACACCGCCTTTATTGATGCCGATGCAACGGCCCCCACACCGTTGACCGGTTTCCAGCGATCAAAACTAGTATATCGAGCCTGATTCCGCAAGATCCCGAATAGCAGCGCCGCCTAGGGGTGGCCTAACCTCCGCCATGGCCACGCCGCCGCAACAGACTTGCATCCAGTTCCAATGCACCTGCCTCCTCGCCTCCCAGCCATGAGTTAGCGAGCGCCCCCGCCCCAGAGGCCACCCACCGTCCGCGTCGCCCCGGTCCCGACCTCCCCGCACGATGGAAGGCCAACAAGGCACGCGAAGGGGGGCCGCCCGCCGCCTTCGAAGGTAGGGCATGGCCGCCACCACCGGCGCCGCTGCAGTAGTGGCCGGAGAGGATAGCCGGATGGAGCTTTGTAGGTTAGCGCCGGTGTCTCCAGAGTTTCCCACGCACTGACGACCCGGGAGGTGGAGGAAGGATGGAGAGGGTAGGGGACGGGGGTAGGAAGGTCCGGCCGGCGGTGGACTAGCGGCTAAGGTTAGGGTTGAGAGCTCTCCCTCGAGTAGGGGTCGTGGGAACTTGGCCTAAGGTACATGGTGACCTAGCTCCTATGGTGGAATCTTGCAAATGATTTTTTAATCTTTGAATTGTTAACATGTTCAGCACCATCGCTTTTGTTTCCTTTTGTACACTTACCGTGTGATGGACTGCTGGTTTCGTGAGGAAGAAGTCAGCAATTCTTTCGATGGTTCATCACGTAATTCATGGATGACGCGTCTCCAACCGGCTTGTTCGCACCGCATGTGGATTACACCGCGTAATAACCAGAAAATCATAAAGCCCGTATACCTTAATTGACACCTAGATTACCAATTTACCCTTTGAATCATGGTACCCGACTTTGGTGGTGGTACTCCTAGTCCTAGTCAATTAAGTTGGAGTATCAACCGTTCTTATCCATCAGATTTGACTAAATGGATGGTCTATATTCATTTAGGGGTACTACTCCAATGATGCAAAAAATACTAGTTTTGGGCAGGGCCGGGCCTCTAAAAAACACAGCCTAAAATATGAATCCCAAGCCTGGTCGGAGAGGCATGTTGCGGTGACCCATAATACCACTACATGATGTAGTACACTATAGTCGTTGACATAACACCAATGAAACACCGTTCACTAGTATTACATCCCTCAGAGTGGTACAACAGAAACACAGCAGGTCCAAGACATGACTATAGGTTATAACTCAACTCTTTACACAAGATCCAGAGAACACTCTAGGTTTAAGAGAGAGAAAGAAACTTCTTACAAAGAAGAATCAGGAATAAACAACTCAAAAACTATCATACTACTAAGACTAGTATCTGAACTATTGGTCTGGCATTGCTGCTATTGCAATACACTATAGAAATAGGTTCTATGGCTAGAAATTATATTCCTATCTAATCAGTAACTTCATCTTCACTTGAGTTGATGTATATATTGACTTTCTTGATTTCATTGAAGAACTTTAGCTTCTGGTGGTGATTCCTGGAGAATAACTTGATGTAGACGTCGTTTGTACTGGATTTAGAACCTAGCAAGGGTTAAGAAGATACGTTGAGTACGAGCATACTCAGCAAGTTCACTAGAAAAGGAGTGTTTGATGCACTATAACTACAGCCATAGACCATAGGTCGTAGGCAATGCAGGTTTTCGTAAACATTTTTTCAAAGGTTGCTTTTATTCTGAAAAGCTATGTCTGTCAGTCTTCACGAGTTTACCAGAACTTTCATGGAGTTCCTTTCCTGCAGCGTTCGTAGCTCCTTCCCGGAACAGGGAGTAACAAGTTACATTTTTTATACTCTGCAGAGGTGCGTCACTTTACCCATGAGAGATCTTAGCTTTGTTGCACATCCGAGTTGCATTCTCATCCACACATCCTTGGTGTGGGGCCCAAACTAAGATCCAAGCCAATCACTGCCCCCTTCGCGACCTTGCATGCCTCCTTGGTGTACACCATGTCCACCCATTGAATTACGGCAATGGTTTGTACAGACCGTTAGATGCCAGAACTATCGTGGGACGATGAGGGTTCCCACCCATATGCTGCATATCCTCTACAAATTACCAATTAATATGCACGCTACGAGTGATAACAGCCACGACCTGCACATCCGGCTACATGCGAGAGTAAAAGATACAACTAACTTCTCCGTCCCATTCCAAATCTCATGGTTAACGCGTGATATACGGTGCAAGAATCACTGACGACATTGGCTGTTAAGTCCTAGATAATATGTTCCTTTACCACCGGAACTTTCATAGTAGGTTATTACCTCATGGTAATTAACCTATACTCACATTATTACGAAAATAGTGTTTTTGGACCTTTTTCAAATGCAGGTGATGACAACACTGGATTTGTAAAATACTTTACAGAAAATAACCAAAGGACATGAGAAAGTATGAACTTGCCTTTTGTGATTGCAAGATTATGCACTCACGGTCTTCAAGACAATATAAGATCCAATATCTGAAATCAGCATCATTGGTCCGGTAAGGACTAATGTTTAAAGAAGCAAGATGCTATTATGCATAAGTAATGTAACAATTTAGTAAACTCGAATCCTGGGGATAACGTTGATCTAAGGTTTGGAAACTGGAAATGATTACTTTTAGAATGTGTTATCCTTTTAGATAATTTTCACACTTGTGCTTCTTCTTAAGGCCTGTGAGTGTGTGTGGAATAACATGTAATTATAATATCACAAAACAATGAGGTACAAAAATGTGGAATGCTACTCGAGATTGCTTATACAATAATTGTTTATCTTCAAGTTTTTACTTTATAAGTAATGTCATCTATAAAGAACTTAAGTGTTATCAACCCTAAGTATACAAGTAAAGTATAAAGTAATGTGATTATTAATTTTCATTTGTTGTCTGAAGTGGCAAAAAGAATAACATTTGAAGAAAAGATGTCTTTACTAATGTTTAAACAACCCTGATAGCTTTTAGAATATGATTGATAGAATGTGATTGATGTTGTTTATGCTTGCTTGAATATTCTGGACTTGAGATGCTTTAGGTCTTAATTAAAATAGACCAAAGTTAACTATAAAACACATAAAAAAGTCTTTAGCATTACATTGAAAGTCTTGTAGACTTAAAGTTAATTTTTAAGAACATAGATAGACTTAGGGTGTATTACTTATGATACTTGTATTTTGTTCACTTCATAATGTTTCCCTAAGGATACTTTAAGAGTGGTAACACTTCCATTTGAATAATGGTTTCCTAACCTTATAAATGTATAAAAGGATTTATTTCCTTATAAGGGTGTGGTTATGGTGTATGAAAATGTAAACAATATTATTTACTATTTATGGATTCATTATAGTGTTTTGGTATGTTTATAAACTTGTGGTTGAATGATAACTCAATAAGATTGTCTTTAGAATGTGTGGAATCATTTTGACTTCATATTATTAATATTTAAGACTAATACTATTTATTAGACTCAATTGGCTAATTTTCGAAATATTAGTAAATTTTTATTTACCCTTATATGAATTATTAGCTAAGGAAATAAGTTTAAATTCAAGTTGTTAAGTCTTTTAAATTTTTTATTTACCTCAAGAGTGGAATATTATATTTTTAACATATAGGTATTATTTTTGTGATCATTTTGGTATATTACATTTATTTTTGTGATTTATAAATAATAAGATATGATTTGTATAAGATTTATTACATTATAAACACTTAATAAATGATAATTATTTAATTAGGTGAAATAATAATGCATGATTATAGTTTTAAATTATAGTTCTTATTTTTCTAAGATTTTTGGTATTTTATTTATATTTTTAACATTTACAAATATTACATTATGAATCATCAAGGTTTTATTACTTAAAAATATTTATTAAGTAATAATTATTTAAATTGTTAACATAATAATGTTTGATAATAGTTTAAGGTTATAGATTTTATTTTTCTGAAAATTTTCATATATTAAACATATTTTTCTGAATTACAAAACCAAAGTTATTGAATTTATAAGGTTTGTTCATTTCCTAATTAAATTTTTAAACAGAATTCTTTTTGTACCGGTTTAAAAACTACCCGAGTCACTAACTGGTGGGCCTGTGGCCACGTTGACACGCGACGCTGGCTGATACGTTGGAAATGTATATATAATTTTTGATGCTCCATGCTTGTTTAGTATCTACTTTGCTTTACTTGTCCATACTTTGAGGTGCTTTTTACATGTTTTCTGGTACTAACCTACTAACAAGTTGCAACAGTGCCAGATGCCTATTTTTTGTTGTTTTTGGTTTCAGAAAAGTTAGTAAAGATATATTCTCCGAATTGGACAGGACAAAGGACAAAGTCAATAACTTTCCGCGGGGAACAAGAGGTCCAGAGGAGGCCGGGCTGGCGGAGGCAGACCACCCAGTGGTGGGCCCCACCCCGCGCCTGGATAGGGTTTGGTCACCCTGGAGGCCGCCTCGGTCTCCCCCTTCGCCTATAAAAATCCCCCGATGCAGAAACCCTAGGTACCCGATCAGAAATCCACGAAACCGTCTGTAGCCGCCGCCACCATCGTCCCTAGATCGGGGGGATCTGAAGTTCTTCCTGACACCCTGCCAGAGGGGAGATCATCCCGGTGGCCTTCTCTCCGGTATGATGCGTGAGTAGTTCCACCTTGGACTATGGGTCCATGTAGTAGCTAAATGGTTGTATCTCCTCCTTTGTGCTTTCATGTATAGATCTTGTGAGCTCTGTTCATGATCAAGATCTAATCTATTTGTAATCATGCATGTTGTGTTTGCGGGGATCCGATGGATATTGAGATTATTATGTTGGTTTGATTTATGGTTTTGTCTTTATGATTCTATCATGTCTGTGTTGTTTGTGATCTTGCATGCTCTCCGTTGTTAGTAGCTATATTGTCCAAGTAGTTGCTAGTGACTCCAAGAGGGGGTATTTATGCTCGATAGTGGGTTCATGCCTATAGTTTCCAAGGGAAGTGACAATAATCTCTTCGATTGTAGATGTGTTGTTGCTACTAGGAAGAAAACAACGGTCTCTTGTTCATGGAACATGTGGACTGTTTACCTTACACACTTTGCTTAAAGAAGTTGTCTGTTGCTTGCAACTTAATACTGGAGGGGGTTCGAATGATAACCTGGAGGTGGACTTCTAATCATAGATGCAGTTGGATGGCGGTCTATGTATCTTGTTGTATTGCCCGATCAACCTCGTAGGATCTTTCTGACTAGTAATTGCATTGTTATGCCTTGCTCAGTTCCTGTCAATTGCCCTTCTGTAACTTGTTTACCCTGCATGCCATGTTGTTTATCTAAGGAGAGCACCTCTACTGAACTATGGACCCCGGTCCAATTTTTACCATTGATGCATCTCCCACTGTTACTTATTTACTTGCTGCAAACCACCATTACCTTCCACACCATACGTTTCATCCTTTGTTACAGCAAACCGGTGAGCTTAACAACCTCACTGATTCGTTGCGACAGAGTCTTGAGTTTGTGTTGTGCAGGTCTTCGCGTTGCTTGCAACACCTGTGTGACGTTTCCTTCCTCCTTCTGGTTCGATAACCTCGGTCTCAACTGAAGGAAAACTTGCTGCTTGCTCTTCACACCCTGCGCTTTGGGTTACCAACGAAGTGCCACGTCGAGCACCATCACTGGCGTGGACCAGTCAACAGAGGACCTGGTCAAGGATGATGTAGGAGTGATGTCACGATGACCTCAACATGGATTCATATTTTTTTACACTTCTAAATAACCTAGCCAGAGAGACAGACAGATGGACCCATGGCCACGTTGGTTGCCACACGGGCTCACCGGAGCTTCGCCGGAATGGCACTCAGAATGGCGGCAGAGAGGGTTCCGGGAAGCGTGACTAGGGGCTTTCGATGCAAGGGAGTATACTGAACTTAATGGTGGCACTGCCGCTCCCTAAAGGTCATCGGAAGATGGCCGACGACGAACTCACATGGTGGCTCTGGCAGATGGTCACTTCGGTGATGATACAGGAAGCAAACAAAGCAACAGAGGCTACTATAAGATAGAGGAACTCACCACGATTGCGATGAGACGGTCGGGAGGCTGGGGAAAGTCAAACGACGGCGAATCGACGGTGAACGGCATCAGAGACGAAGCAAACTCTGGCGACGATTCGATTCGAGCTGTGGCGATTCCTTTGGCAGAGATGCTCAACACGACAAGGCGGATCTAATAGTGGTCTTTGATGGGCCAGGGGAGCTCGGAAACGGTGGAGCCCTGGAATTCCGACGAGCTAGGGTTCGAGTGGATAAGAACGAGAGGAAGAGAATAGAAATGGAGTTCGTTCTTCTGCGGATTGGGCTTCTTATAGACGGCAAGAACAACGGTGGCTCAAATCTTGGCAGAGCGATCATCGCGACGACGGCGGACGAGGTGCCAGGCAGCTTCTTGCATCGGTGTTGCCTTCTGTCAGGAGGAAGAAGAAGGAAAAAAGAAACGAAGGGGTACATGTGCTGACATTGGGCTGACGTGGGCTGCGGTGCAATGGGTGCAATTCTGTGAGACTGCACGCGGGCGAAGAATAGGTCAGTGAGGGAGGGAGTGGGCCGTGGGACGCGTTTTCTGACTATTTATTTTTTCCTTTATAATTTTCTGTTTTCTATTTTAATAATTTGTTTTCAATTCAAATTTTCTCATTGATTTAAATACCATAAATTTTGTACAACAATCCAAACATTCTGAAGGTAATTATATTAGTTGTTTGTCCTAATTATGTTGGTATTTTCAACACTCATAATTACATTAGAAATTATTTAGTAGGTAGAATAAATAAGAACTAGGGTTTAAGGGATTTGTTATTACCTAAGAATAATCCAAATAGATTTTTTATTTTATTTGGATTTGTGAGGCTTAAATGATTTAGAATTACTAAATTAGACTTTAGATTTATTTGATACTTGGCATTCTACTGCAATGTCTTTAAATATTGGAGTTGTTTTATATTAAGATCCAACTACTTAAATCCTTATTACTTTATGGTTTTAGACTATCCTTTGCAATTTCCCTTGTGGTTCCTTAAGGATGATAAGTGACTTGACTATTGATATTATAATAAATAAGAAATAAGATCAGGCTTTATCTATATACATTTTTGCAATGATATTAAGCAGGAACAAAACAACTTGATCTACTAGTAACCAAGGATTACCTTATTATCTTAAATAATCTCTTCCTTACTAATGTGAGTGGCTCCTATGATAAATATAATGGTTGCTAATGAACATTAATATATGATAAAGGTAATTCATATACCTTGTAGAAGTTGTTTAGGTTTTGCAAAAGTGATAAAGATAATGATTTTGATATGGAGTGATATAGTTTTGGTTAATAGCTTCTTAGGAATTCCTATCTTCCTTACTGCATAATTCTTGACTTATAATTAAGGAATCCCTTTCCTAGATATACTACTTCTTCCTATCCATCATCATGTGTTAACATGATGAGCTTTACTTCATAAGAATATTCTTATCCACCTTTTATTCTTCCAAATCCCTTTATAAATACAATGAGCTTGACACTAAATCTTTTCATAATCTTCTCATATCTATACTTGGTTATCAAACTATTCCACTACTAATAATCTCCAACCCAACAAGTAGTTACTTCTAAATTTATTCATACTCTTCCATAATCATCCATTACCAACATTACTCTAATAGATTCCTATATCCAATTCTTCTCTCCTCAAAATCTTACTATTCTTTTAAGAGGAATAACACTACTTCAATAACTCCATGCTACTCTAGCTTCAGCTTAATTATACTGTCTTATATCTACTTAACTCTAGTATCTTGTATACAAACTTTACATCATATCATGGTGACTTGTCATGGCTAACCTAGAATAACATATCTATACTAGGGTTCAAGCATGTTCTATCCACCAATGTCACTTATACATGATATAAGCATTCAATCGTGGTGACTAAAACATGATCATTATAATCCTTTGATCCTTTATGGTTTAGGTTTCCAGTTGGCTAATCAAGGCTTTCATCCATACAACATTATAGTTGTATTATAATTATCTTCTGTTTATCTCTATTGGACTAAGAGATATTATTAATTGACTATACCTACTTGATCCAATAGGATTACTCCTGGTAACTATCCTCAATATTAATCCTTGTAACCTTCTTTGTTACCATCCAAATATATTCCAAATAACTCTTCTATCATTTTAGGAGTGAGTTAACTCCATCAATTATCACAATGATCTTATTCTCTTCCAACACTCATATCCTATAGATGATATCTAAAACTAGCATTACCACTTACCTCTTCTTACTTCTTTCTCTAAAGTCATTTAAGTGAATGCTATGATAAGGATAAGAGTTGCTAGGTCAAGAATTGATAGGTTAAGAATTGGTGAATCAATAGTTGATTACTCAACATTGATGAACAACAGATATTAAAATATGGTTCAATAGAAATGGCAAATATTAATATTGATAGAAAGATACATGGTGAATGATCTTGACTTGATTTCCTTCCTACTCAACAAGTGATAAAGAATTAGTGTTTAAGAAATACCATGATTCTCATGGTATGAATGGATAAGAATGATATACGTCAAGACTTAGTTATTGAATTTTTGTTACTTGGGTTATATTCTTAACTTGGTATTCATGAGTTGTGTAATGAATACTAGGATATGATCTCTTAAAGATTAACATCAAACATTAAGTAATATGTGGTGGTTTAGTTTTACTACATTTGACCTACCCTTAGATCAAATCATGTTTACCCAAAATAAGGTTTTAGCAATGGTCATATTGAAACTTATCGCAGTCAACTTGATGATCTACTTCATTTCCATCAAGTTAAAAGAAGCTTCAATCACTTTAACAAGTTTTGTTCAAAAGCGCGAAAATTATTCGGATTTTCTATGCATGAATGCAATGCACACATCTGTGTTCAGCTTATTTCTAAGCTCTAATGCTAGAATGTTACACATGTCTTGCTTAAATTCTTGGTCTAAGCATGGCCTGATTGCATGGCTAGGCACACCTAGCCCGAGAATTTTGGGCTGATCTAGACCGTATTGCCCATGATGACCAGGTGGGGCTTGGGCAATACACACCTTGAATTATTTGGATGTCGGGGGTGTACCCCCAGGTACCCCAGAGTTGATGGAAAGAATAGTGGAGATCTATATAAAAGAATATGAGGATATAAAGAGTGAATACAATAAGAAATAAGACACAAAATGAGCAATCATAAAAGAAAAGGCAAAAAGGTTCTCTGGGCCGAATTAGACTAAATTCGGCCCCAGATTATATTCCAGCAGACCAAATTCGGCTTGCCAAAGCCAGATTACCTATACTAACCTGAACAGACCATCAGATCTCGGCCATATGGGCCGACATACACCAAACTCGGCCCGTGTAGCTATCACCGGCCCACCTATCGAGCTCCACCAAGCTAATTCGACTTCACCCCGCCAGATTACTCCCGCCACCTCGGCTCCTACCGGATCACGTCGCTTGCATCCCCGGGTGGGCCGGCAACGGGCAGATCCGGCCCACCGCGGGTCTCCTCACGCCACCACGGGCCTCCTACATCGACCCACGCCTCCAAGCGCCACCGGTCCTGCCAGCATCGCCAATCCACCGCTCGCTCCCCGTCGACCTCCCCCGCGCATGGTGCAGCTCCCCCGGGTGGGCCGAGGCAGGCGGCAGCTCGGCCCACCACGGGCTTTGGCTTCACTCCGCGTCACCAAGAGCGCCCGGGTGGGCCGAGACGAGCACAAGGCGGCCCACCGCGGGACTATGCAGCAAGCTCGTCCTCTTTGCCTTCAGAGCCAGCCGGCTGGGCCGAATAGCACCAGGGCAGCGACGTGGCCCTAAGGGCTAGCTCGGCCGGGCTGCATAGTGACTCGGCTGGGCCTTGTTTCCCCCAGGCCGAGTCAATTCAAGACTAGGCCGAATCTTCACTCTCCCCAGGGCATCTGGGCCGAGATGTAATGATCCAGACGCCCAATTATTCATCCCCAGAGACGTCCGCAACATCTACGACGACTCAGCATCGACCCAGGAGACAAACAAGTCTCGTGACAGTCTTGGGACGCTCATGGCTTAGACTGGCACATGGCCTATGTAATATGCCCTTGGCATCAAGAAGATGCTAGGGAATATGCCGTTAGCATCAGGAATATGCTAAGGGATATGCCATGGCATCTCCAAAGATGCCAAGGCATATGCTGAGCATCTAAGAAGATGCTAGGAATATGCTACACAGATGCCAAGCGTGGGGTACAAGATTTGTCCCCTGGGCTCCCCTTTATAAGGAGCACCAGGGGGATCGTTCTCAGAGAGGCCCCGAAGGGTTCCTCTCCTTTCTGCTCACTAGGAGCTCTCCTTCTTCCTCTTCCTCCACTCTCACAGAGAGCTTAGATAGAAGCATAGGGGAAACAGCTCAAGGAGCAGGATTGTAGCCACAAGTATGGCCAGGTTATAAGAGATTAGATGTAGAGAATGAGGTGTTATCTCCACTTGAGAGCTTCAATCCAATATACATTGTATTTCTCTTTGTTCATATGAGTGTGGTCTTCACTGCATCATCCCTCCCCGGATTCCTCCACGTCCATCGGCCCCAACTTTAGCCTACCCATGGCATATGCCGTGATACCACCACGACATTGGAGGTGTTCAATGTTTATGATTGCAATTGTTGGTAGATCTTTAGATATCATGGTCTAGATTTCTTATGTATTGTGATGCTTGCTAAATGGGCATTCTTCTAAGCTTATACCAAAGTTACCCTTGGGGACAAAAGCAAAGATGATGATTTAATGAGACGACATGAGAAAAGGAGATCTACGTCAACACACAAGTGAGTTACTCAAGACTACCACCATAATTGAAGTTCCCAAAAGAAGCTGACAAGTGATAGCTAGATATAGGTTGTGTCCAAAAAGCATGTCCAAGGTTTTGGCGTTTATTGAGCTTGAATGGTTATTGAGTGATAGCCAATACTGTATATTGGATCATAAATTTAGCAGGTAAACATGCCATTCTCAATTATTATTTCATCCATATTCGACAGATTGCACCAATGTTTTAACTTTTATTGTAGAATTACACGAGGTGGTTGTTGGACCATTGTAGACTGAAAAGTAGTGATACTCGACATTTTATGCACTTAAAATTCTATATTAAAATTGCACCAATTGTTTATGGGGAAAGCAAATCTGGCACTAGAGGGGCACCCCATGTGCTAGGGGATGGTGTGCGCCTGGCCTTCTTCACTCTAGCACACATGTGGATTCCACGAAGCTTCACATGATCTATTTACCATAGATTTGTTTCATACCAATGGGGAATGCTAGATTGCGAGGGATTTTTCGGATGTCGTAGACAAGGAGAGGAGTCCTTCCTTCACTGTGAGGGATCGATTCCGCTGTTTTCGTCACTCTCTCTAGGTAAATCACTTCGATTGACATCTCTTACACCCACGCAACATGGTGATCACATTATTCATGGCCATCATCCTCCAAAATACCATCTGTAGGGGTTCGTAGCATGGAAAACAAAAAAATTCTACCGCATGCACACAAACAAGCCAAGATCTATCTAGTAGATTGTAGAAACGAGTCGATAGAGGAACTCACCCTCGAAGATTCCAAAGCGGTTAACGAGAGCAGATTCTCGTGGGTGATGTAGTCGTACATTTGCCGATCTCAAGATCGCATAGACGATCCTTCCGTTACAAGTTAGCTGCTCCTGATCGGTCACACGCTCGACTGACGAAGACCTTCCTCTCCCTTGTTCCAAAGAAAGTGAGGAGGTTGTAGCACTCTCCTCGCGATTCCAAAGACAACGACGTGGTACCGGAAGTAGAGGGGAGATCTCGCAGGGCTTCGCCTTAAGCCGGAGCGAGTATGGTGGACTATGAGAGAGCCCTCGACGATCTAGGGTTTAGACACGCCGAGGAATAGGTGCTAGAGCCGGCGGCTAGGGCTTGGTGGTGCCCAAGTCGGCGGCAAGGAGGACCCTGGGAGGCGTCGGCAGCTGCAGGAGGTGGTGGTGCCAAGCTAGGGTATAGAGGTAGGAACTTGTCTGCCTAGGAGGGGAGCCCTGCCCCTCCTCTTATAGGTGGAGGGAGGCGCGCCTAGGGAGGGGAGTCCCTCCCCAACTCGGACCCAAGGTGGGCCAGCGGTGGGAGGAGGAACTCCTCCCCCAAGTCGATTTCAAACCTCCTTTTCCTCTTTCCAAAAACTGGTCGTTTGACTTTCAAACTAGCCGTTTGACTTTTTCAAACTAGGATTTGAATAAAACCTCTATTTTGGTACAGCGATGACACCTAGTACATGATGCAATCATATCAACTTGATATAACACATTCATGTACCCTTTCCCCTCCGGAGTGCCGGACATTCCGGAACCTTCTAGAACATTCCCGATGAAAACACCGGAATCATTCCCCAACTCCGAAACAGGACTTTCCTTATATGAATCTTATTCTCCGGACCATTACGGATCTCCTCGTGATATCCCGGATCCCATCCGAGACTCCGAACAACATTCGGTCTCTTACTCATCATTCCATAACTACTCAACAACATCGAATCCTTAAGTGTGTCTCCCTACGGTTCGTGAATTATGCGGACATGATCGAGACACTTCTCTGAACAATAACCAATAGAGGAATCTGGAAATTCATACGGCTCCCACATATTTCTATGATTACTTTGCGATCGAATGAACCACTTACATACGATACCAATTTCCCTTTGTCTCACGATAGTTTACTTATCCGAGGTTATGATCGTCGGTATCTCTGCATACCTAGTTCAACCTCGTTACTGATAAGTAATCTTTTCTCATTCCTGTGGTATGTGATCCCCTGTGAGCCAGTCACATGCTTGCAAGCTAATTGGATGACATTCCACTGAGAGGGCCCAGAGTATATCTATCCGTCATATGGATGGACAAATCCCACTCTTGATCCATGTGTCTCAACCGACACTTTCCGAACACTCAATGCCACCTTTATAGCCACCCAGTTACGGTGTGGTGTTTGATGTCATCAAAGCATCCTTCTGGTGAAGGTGATATGCATGATCTCATGGTCGAAGGAATTAGGTTACTATGTATCAGAAAGCTTATAGCAAATGAACTATATTAAATGACTTGATCTTTATGCTACGCTTTAACTATAGGAGTATGTCCATCATATCATTCTCCCAATGATATGCCCCTGTTCTTAATAACATCCCTATGTTCATGATCAGGAAACCATGATCATATATTAACCAACAAGCTAGTTTAACAAGAGGCTTTACTAGGGACTCTTTTATGTTTACAAATCACACAAGTATTAATGTTTCCGGTTAATACAATTATAGCATGGTATGTAAACATTTATCATAAGTATGAAGATATGATAATAACTACTTTATTATTGCCTCTTGGGCATATCTCCAACAGTCTCCCACTTGCACTAGAGTCAATAATCTAGTTTCAAACCTTTGTGTATTCAACACCTATGGCTTTCCAGTGTTGTGTGTACACGATTGCTAGTGGTCAACTGGTCTCCGGATCTGACACTTCCAGGTCCGTGTGTAATTGCATGTCTTTGCGTCTCTACGCATCACTCATTCTCTAATGAGATGGCTTCGTACAAATTTGGTCCTTTGGTGTGACCTTTAGATCTTTGGGGTTAAAAACATGTTGATAATATTGTCGTACAATATATCTTCATAGTATTATCCCGCTGTGAACTACACCTAGTTTTATAACAAACTACTTGACACAAATGCCCTCTTTGCCTGCTATTATATCAGTCATATACTTAGCCTTTTGTTGTAGTATCTGTCACAATGTCTTAATTTTGGAACTCATCCAAATCCATTATGGAACTTACTTTCCATTATATTGTGCCACCCTTAGTTTAGATTGAGATAAACTCAATTTGTACTTTGTGACAAAACTAGTATCAATGTAGTACTTTTACAATGAACTAACCATCTATTTGTCACTACTACAAATAATATACTCTTAGTTCTTCCAAAAGATCATAAGAATATCCTTACTATTGTACAATGATCATCTTATGAATCATTCTGGTATATGCTCATAACATTTAGAGCATAGGACATATCTGTATTTGTACATATCACAGTATGATTGATATAAATACTCTTTGTGATCTCATACATCAAGTATCAATCTATACTTGAATCTTTGTTTCACTTACCAAGTGTCAATACACTTGAATATATCATCAATATTGAACTTATTCAATCCTTTCTGTGCAACAAGAACCTTTCTCGTAGTTTCTATATTGAGCTCATTCAATATGTCATCTATGTACTTTTGGCACAACCATATTAGCGTCTATTGATGCCAAATATTTGGGTTTTGCCTAAGCCTTTCATCGAGATGAAATTCTTAATATGTGTTAATAAAAGATACATCATTTCCAATCAACAATATGTCTTCCACATAATGTATTAGAAATATGTCTTAGCGCTCCCACTTAATTTCTTGCAAACGCAAGCATCTTCATTGTCTCTGATGAATTTAAACTCTTTTAACAATTTCATCATTGTGAAGATTCCAACTTCGCGATGCTTACTTCAACCATTGAAGTTTGCATATGCATTTAGCATCCTTTGAATTAACAAAACCCTATGGACCGTGTCATGCACACGTCTTAGGTAACAATTCTATTAGAAGAACTTGTTTTGTTTATTCAACTTCCATATAACAAAATTATATGTAGTGGTTGCTACATTAATCCGTCTAGACTAAATATCGCTATGAAAGATCAAATCTTGTCATATACAACCTTTGAACATTGTTGTGAATACTTTCCCAACATGTCGATTATTTCATAGATGTTAAACATCCATGTCTTATTTCTTTTATAGATCCAAATACGACTGTAAGGTCTTGTACCTTTTCAGAGGGTCCTTCAAGTTCAAAACTTGATTTTTCGTGTATGGAACTATCACGGATTTTATGGCTTCAAGCCATTAGACGGAGTCAGGGCCCATCATCGCTTCTTTGCATGTAGTCGGATCATTATTGTCAAATAATGATTTAACTCTCAAATCTTGGTATTTGATTGTTTACCCGACCTACTTGTTTCAATAGAAACTTTGACTATTGTAACCACAACCTTTGAGGCACGTGAGCCATGAGCATTTTTGCTGCCTCCGGAACACTTTTCGGCGCTGCGTAACTTTGCACATATAGCTAAGGTTCCTTTAACCTTATCAAAGTTCTACTGTCCTCCCACTTAACTTTTCACGAAAAATTCCTTCTCAAAGAAGCTTGACGTTCTAAGCGACAAACACTTTTGTCTCCGGTGTTATGGAGGAATACTTAACAAAGACAGGTTCATCCGACTTTGGTTGCAAACATCTTTCTTATGTATAGCATACCAATGTTTAAGAAAGGACTACTTGGGTTTTATCCCAAACCATAACTTTATATGGTGTCATTTCAACGGATTATGATGAAGCTCTTTTCAGTGGAAAAAACGGTAGTCTCTAAAGCTTTTAATCTTTAAAATATAATGGCAGTTTTATGAATTACACCTTTGATCTTACCATGTCAAACAAGGTTTAATTACATATCTCGAACGCTCCATACTCTTATGGTGTTTCGGGAAATGCAAATCCACGGAACGATTCCTTTAAATCTTAGGTATTATGCTAAACTTGTAACTCAAATATCTTCCTTTATGATCTTATCATAAACTATTTATATTCTTGTTACAATGATTTTGCACTTCATCTTGAAAGTTTTTGAACTTTTCAAATATTTCATACTTCATCCTTATTAAGTAAATATTCATATATTCACTCAAAATTTCGGAGAAAGCATATGAAGTTGAAATCCATCGCTCTTGACTACACATAATGGACTTCGTACAACAATATGTACAAGTTCCAATAAGCTAGTCATTCGTTCCTTTCTGGCCTAAGAACGAAGTTTTAATTATCTCTAGCAAAGTTTCACAAGCGTCATTTGATCAAAAATCAAAAGACTCTAAAATTCCATCCACATGGAGTTTCTTCATGTTTTCTTTCCAATATAATTTAAACGACGACGTCACTCCCTAAGCGATCTTTCAATCAATTTGTCTTTCGACATTTTTAGCACTAGTTTTATGGATGTGATTTATCCAACGAGATTTGTGAATCATCCATCTTTTATGGATTACGGCAATTATTTGAACAACCCTTTTGTTCTCATAATACCTGATAAAACAAATCTTTGAAGGCAAGCTTTGATGTTTTAACGAGCAACACAATAACCCTTTATTTGTTCTCGATGAACATCATCACATATTCTGTTGCTAGTTACTTAGGCCACTGTAGTTCATGAATTCTGTTGTTTCGTATGACGATTCACACCAACAAATTCAGTATCAAATATTTAAGAACCGCTTTGTTTAATAAGCAAAGAATATAGCCATAACATGTATATCATCTATATACTTAAGCTAAACAATTCTAGTCTTTTCTTTTCTGCCATATACTTATGAGATTCTCTTCAAGATTTTCTTTTACATTTGAAAGAATCTATCAACATCAATAGTGGAGCCATATACATGACACATAGTCCAAAGCATGTATAGTTAAATACCAATGTCTTTGGACTTGCACTTTGAAGTAGATCACCATCATCAAATGTTTGGTGTTCTTTCAAATTCTTTTATTTAGTAATCTCTTGGTGTAGTAAACATTTTACCTACATCAAATATTCACCCTTATCATGGAATCGTCCATGATCAAGCTACTTTTTAGCTTATAACGATGAATTACGAGTATAATGTTGCAATCCAAAACCTTTCGGAGGATTAGGACAACAAGTGTCTCCAACCTTTTGCAAATTCTCATCAAATATGAGAACATGACTTTTGCCATATTATACTCTATCATGTTGCAACCAAAACTTCGTTTCAGATATCACAATATCTTCCACACATCATGGTTTCTGAAACAACTCTTTCGGATCCTAGATAACCTTGATATTAAGACAATCCTTTGAATATCAAGAATCATGGAGACAAACATGATACTCATACACTAACACTTGGAATTGTCACTCTTGTTTTAATAACAATTATTAAACTTCATGGAGTGACCGGGACTTACTGACAGTTTGCAATAGGACTTTTAAACTTTTAGATTAACACTTCAAAACAATACGATACCAGTTCGTAAAGTAACTAACCAGAATTCTATAGTTCTATCATCTCAATTAAAACTAAGCGAAGGTGGTAAACGGATGCCAATGACTACAACAACTATGCAAATTCACTTTGATTAAATTTATGATAAATAGTGTTCAACTTTTAATCATATTGCTGTTGAACTCCCACTCAAAACAATATCCCTCACATTGTTTTAGTGATCACACGAACCAAATCCACCACATCAAAACCGATCATCACGAGAGTTGATGTAGCTTCAATGGCGAACAATCAACATGTTCATCATATCTACTATATGACTCATGCTTTACCTTTCGGTGATCCGTGTTCCGAGACCATGTCTGTACATGCTAGGCTCGTCAAGATCAAACCTTAGCTTCCGCATGAGCAAATCTGGCTTGCTCACGTTGTATACACTCGCAGAATCTAACACACCCGATCATCACGTGGTGCTTCGAAACAACGAGCTTTAGCAACGGTGCTTACTAAGGATGAACACTTTAAACTTGAAATTGTGTGCTTGAGGGATCATATTATAATGCTACCGTCGTAAACTAAGCAATACAAGATGCATAAAAGGATTAACATCACATGCAATTCATAATATGTGATATGATATGGCCTTTCTTCTTGTGCTTCCGATCTCCATCTTCAAGCATGAACATGATCTCCATCATCATCGGCATTGCATCAAGGTCAATGACGCCGCTCCATGGTTGTCGTCCACCAGCTTCAACTATTACAACTACTTTGAATAGACATGCGGGTCTTAACAGAATTTAAAGACAACCATATGGCTCCTGCCGGTTGCCAACTTACAATAAGGAACATTGCATACATCATATATAATCACAATCATGGCCATATCACATCACGGACACCCTCGCAAAACAAAGTTAGACGCCTCTAATTTTCTTTGCATGTTTTACGTGGTTTGGGGCTTTCAATAAGTGTCGTTCTAACTTACGAACAAGAACCACAACATTGATACTAGTATTGTCAATCACCCGTTGTAAATTGAATCTTAACTATGTTGGGAGAAACAGGCACCCGCAAAGCCACTTATGCAATACAAGTTGCATGTCAAGCGTGGAGCAAGTCTCATGAACGATGTCATGTAAGGTTAGCCCGGGCCGCTTCATCCCACCATCCCGCAAGATGCAAAGTACACAATAAGCAATCGACAACAAAAGCATCAACGCCCACAATGACCATTGTGTTCTACTCGTGCAACAGATCTACATATAGACACGGCTCTGATACCGCTGTAGGGGTTCGTAGCATGGAAAACAAAATTTTCTACCGCATGCACACAAACAAGCCAAGATCTATCTACTAGATTGTAGCAACGAGTCGATAGAGGAACTCACCCTCGAAGATTCCAAAGCGGTTAACGAGAGCAGATTCTCGTGGGTGATGTAGTCGTACACTTGCCGATCTCAAGATCGCGTAGACGATCCTTACGTAGCTGCGTTCAAGCGCTTCCACCGGGTCACACGCTCTGACGAAGACCTTCCTCTCCTTGTTCCAAAGAAAATGGAGGTTGTAGCACTCTCCTCGCGATTCCTAGCAAAGACAACGGGCGTACTGGAAGTAGAGGGGAGATCTCGCAGGGCTTCGCCTTAAGCCGGAGCGAGTATGGTGGACTATGAGAGAGCCCTCGACGATCTAGGGTTTAGACACGCCGAGGAAGAGGTGCTAGAGCCGGCGGCTAGGGCTTGGTGGTGCCCAAGTCGACGGCAAGGAGGACCCTGGGAGGCGGCGGCAGCTGCAGGAGGTGGTGGCGCCAAGCTAGGGTTTAGAGGTAGGAACTTGTGTGTCTAGGAGGGGAGCCCTGCCCCTCCTCTTATAGGTGGAGGGAGGCGCGCCTGGGGAGTGCAGTCCCTCCCCAACTCGGACCCAAGGTGGGCCGGCTATGGGAGGAGGAACTCCTCCCCCAAGTCGGTTTCAAACCTCCTTCTCCTCTTTCCAAAAACTGGCCGTTTGACTTTCAAACTAGCCGTTTGACTTTTTCAAACTAGGATTTGAATAAACCCTCTATTTTGGTACAGCGATGACACCTAGTACATGATGAATCATATCAACTTGATATAACACATTCATGTACCCTTTCCCCTCCGGAGTGCCGGACATTCCGGAACCTTCTAGAACATTCCCGATGAAAACACCGGAATCATTCCCCAACTCCGAAACAGGACTTTCCTTATATGAATATTATTCTCCGGACCATTCCGGATCTCCTCGTGATATCCCGGATCCCATCCGAGACTCCGAACAACATTCGGTCTCTTACTCATCATTCCATAACTACTCAACAACATCGAATCCTTAAGTGTGTCTCCCTACGGTTCGTGAATTATGCGGACATGATCGAGACACTTCTCTGAACAATAACCAATAGAGGAATCTGGAAATTCATATGGCTCTACATATTTCTCACGATTACTTTGCGATCGAATGAACCACTTACATACGATACCAATTTCCCTTTGTCTCACGATAGTTTACTTATCCGAGGTTATGATCGCTTATCTCGCATACCTAGTTCAACCTCACATCGATAAGTACTCTTTTCTCGTTCCTGTGGTATGTGATCCCTTGTGATCCAGTCACATGCTTGCAAGCTAATTGGATGACATTCCACCGAGAGGGCCCAGAGTATATCTATCCGTCATATGGATGGACAAATCCCACTCTTGATCCATGTGTCTCAACCGACACTTTCCGAACACTCAATGCCACCTTTATAGCCACCCAGTTACGGTGTGGTGTTTGATGTCATCAAAGCATCCTTCCGATGAAGGTGATATGCATGATCTCATGGTCGAAGGAATTAGGTTACTATGTATCAGAAAGCTTATAGCAAATGAACTATATTAAATGACTTGATCTTTATGCTACACTTTAACTATAGGAGTATGTCCATCATATCATTCTCCCAATGATATGACCCTGTTGTTAATAACATCCCTATGTTCATGATCAGGAAACCATGATCATATATTAACCAACAAGCTAGTTTAACAAGAGGCTTTACTAGGGACTCTTTTATGTTTACAAATCACACAAGTATTAATATTTCCGGTTAATACAATTATAGCATGGTATGTAAACATTTATCATAAGTATGTAGATATGATAATAACCACTTTATTATTGCCTCTTGGGCATATCTCCAACACCATCTCTATTTCCATTTTTAGATACATCCATATACGGCCGGTGTAGATTTGAAGCATTCAATAGATTTCTAGTGATCTAATTATTGATCGAAACCATGCATGTATTTGGTGTAGTACATTCATAAATTTGTGATTTTTTGAGTAGTCTATTATGTTTTTAGTACATGGGAGAACCCTAGTTGAAGAGTTTCATACGAAGTTGCTATTTTCTTGGTAAAAATGCAACAGATATATTTTTCAGTGTATAATAGTAACTACGATTGTGTTTTATTTAACCATTTATCATCTTAGAGGAGAGAACTATGCCATAATGAATTGAGGAGGGAAATCTATTAGTTAGAACAAATTGTTTTTTAAAGCTTGGATATATGGCATGAGAGTCGTAAAGAGGGACCATTTTTGACAAAGGGAATATATTAATATCACGAAGATACTAGTTACACCTAGCCTGTGCATCAACAAAACATCGGGAGAACATAAAGGGTGCACAAACTCAAAAATAAAAGGAAGAATAAAAAGGCTCTGCCACAGTGAATGACCACTCATAGTAGCAACACATAAACCACCATCAAAGAGCAAACCCGAACCACAAAAGAGGTTCTCAAGGAGTCACGCCTCTAAGAAGGGAACTATGTACAAGCATCATCGTCACCCGATGAATATATCTTAGGTTTTCATCTTTGAGAAAATATAAGGTTTCCAAAATATTTCTAGCAACAAGCACATTATCAAAGATAACCAATGAAGGTCGTACATTGGGTTTCCATCTTGAAAAACTGAGACTTGGTATTGGATGAGCACCACCAAAAACGAAACCCTCCAATGCCGCCACCCCCACTTGTTGATGCCGCTACTGTAAGTCATAAAACACTAGGCTCTCTTCATCACAACCAATACCACCACTACAATTACCAATCTCGAACTCAACATGAGCCACAAAATCTTGTTGTCCCTCCAATGGCTATTGTCATAACATTCTCCTCCTCAGTCAACACCATGGAAATCTAGACATAGATCTATCTCATAGTGTCAACCACAAGCGAAGTTTCAAGCCACACCCTATTGATGCCGCACAGACTAACAATCTGATCCATAGATCAAAGGGCACCGGAAGCCAATCCGAGAAGATTTCCTGCAAAGAAGTCCGGAACTCGTCTAGGGCCAGATCGAGGAGGACTAACACAAATACCGGGTAGAACATCACTATGGTATAAAAAGATCATCAAAGCCGCCGCCTTATTCAATCGAGTCTATGAAGTTTACATCTCTATCCTCTATCCTCAAGTACTGTAACACCCTGGACCAACTCTCCGTGCACGGGCTGTTATTTCTGGCAGCTTACTAGGATCTCTAGACTGACCCCACAGACTAACACTAGTCTTTTATGCGTACTATGTCCTCACTCGTGCGTACCCGGGACCATTTCCCGATCGGCCACCCATCCTCAAATTACTCTAGGCCAAGCACGCTTAGCCTTATATTTTTTTTAAATGAGCTTCTAGAAAAAAAGTTACAACTTGTTGATATGTGTACCTATCAATCCTATTAAGCCATGTGCCAGTATCTCACATACACCCACCCTTAGAATATCGACATCCTCATCGATCAACCATAAGCCATAAATGTCCCCTCTTGGCACACGATTGTGCATCTAGTGCCGGCATATGTGCCAAACTGTATTCACTCCGGGCCACACGCATCATGCTGCACATGTCTGCTACTGACCCGCACACGCCCTTGTAAACGCGAGGATCAGCTCTGGTATCACTTATAACACCCTTGACTCTCCGTGCCCGGGCTGTCATATCTGGCAGCTTACTAGGATCTCTAGACTGGCCCCACAGACCAACACTAGACTTTTCTGCGTATTTTGTTCTCACTCGTGTGCATCCTGGACCCATTTCCCGGTCGGTCATCCATCCTCAAATTTTTCTAGGCCGAGCACGCTTAACCTCAGAGTTCTTTTCAGATGAGCTTCTGAAAGTTACAACTTATTGATATGTGTATCCTATTAATCCTATTAAGCATGTGCCAGGATCTGCACCCTTAGAAGATCGACGCCCTCATCGATCAACCACAATTCAGGAACATCCCCTCTTGGGACACGTTTGTGCATCCAGTACCGGCACATGTGCCGACACATGTGTCATGTTGTGTCCACTCTAGGCCACACGCACCATGTTCCACATGTCCGCTACTGACCCGCACATGTCTTTGTAAATGCGAGGATCGGGCCTGATATCATTTGTAAAACCTCGGACTCTTGATGCCCGAGCTGTCACCCCTAGCAGCTTACTAGGATCTCTAGACTGGCCCCACAGGCTAAGACTAGTCTTTTCTACGCAATTTGTCTCCACTCGTGCGCACCCGAGACCCACTTTTCGGTCGGTCACCCATCCTAAAAATTTTCTAGACCAAGCATGCTTAATCTCAGAGTTTTTTTAGATGAGCTTCTGAAAAAATAAGTTGCAACATGTTTATATGGGTATCCTATCAATCCTATTAAGATGTATGCCAGTATCTCACAGGTACGACATGCGCACTGCGCGCTAGAGAAGATTTCCCCCAGGCCTAGCCGCGATACCGTCTGAGCATCTAACACAGCCACCACCGCCTCGCCACCAGAGCCGCCTCCCGAAGACCTAGCTCTACCACGAGACTTAATAGGTTTTCGATGGATAGTTGCTTAGACCATTAGGAATTTAATCATGAGTAATATAATTAATTGGGTATTAGGTATATTCCCTTTGTAATTTGTATCTCTGTGGTATTAATATATTTCCTTTATAAGTTTTGTGGTTTTGATTCCTTGTCGTAAATTTGTATGTAGGTGGTGCTTATGACCATGATCCAAGGGGCTAATAACCTCAGGCACACACAAATTCAAATTATATAGGTTCAAGCTCCATGAATAGATCACCAATAACTACCTGAGTTTCTGTCGGCTTATATTGATTGGAGTGCGAGGTGATCAAATGCGTTTTGAGGGGGTGTCGGCTTCTGGTGGGAAGTTGGCTCGAGCTCGTCTCTCCTTTGCTTAGGAGATAAGACTATGAATGTGTATATATGAATGAAATCTCTCTTCCACACAGGTGGAGGTGCCTATTTATAGGGAGTAGTCGAGGCCTTGCCCGTGGAGACGGTTGAGGCCATCTCTTCCTCTAATACTAGACCCCTGAAGTCTTGTGTATGACAACCCATGTCATAAGGTGAGTCATATGTAGGCCGCATATTGTCGCGGATGTCATACAGTGACATCTATGCCTGGTACACCTTCCGTACCCGATTTCCCGGGACGCTTGAAAAATGAGGGCAGCGGGGCTCTCATTTGTCAATCACATCGTGATGGTTGAGTGACCTCGTCAAACCATCTTGTCTGTCCACCCATCCTTCGCACTCATGCCTAGCCCGCTGTTGGGAGGAAGGCGGTGTCATGTGATTTGTATCGCATTCGTTCGTCATGTGAGGTGCATGAGGTTGCAACTGATATGTTTCATTCGAAGTGGGGTTGCGACTAAGATATCTCTAGTTGCAAGTGAGATTTAACTAAGATTTCTTTCTCTAATCCTGTTAGTAAACCGTTAGTGTTGTAGCCGGTTGCTCAAATAAACATTGTGTACTAACAATAAACCATATATTGCAGGAATAATAGTTCATTGAAATATTTTGTAAGAAACAGAATAAATCCTATGTAGGAGTATATACATTATAAACAAAGAGAGAGTATCAGCAGGGTTTTTCCCCTATCATTTTTACTATTTTACACGCTTATTTCAAACAAGCTTATATCGGTAAAACTGCTAGTTCTACTTGGGTTTGAAACTGCGATGAAACGGACACTTCTCTGAATCTAGCTACCGAGGTCGGAACGGTGTCGTTAAGCTTGACTCCCCATGTGGAGTGGACTCCACCAAACGGTTAACGGCGGCGCAACGCTGTCCTCGCGTCGTTCGCATATTTCTTTTTCCGCAACGTGCCTTCTTGTGTATCACCTCTCGGGAGGAGGCCGGGAAAATTGACTCATGGCAAAGGTGCTGCTCAACGGTGTCGTCGAGTCAAGCTACTAGTGTTGACCGCAAACTTAGAACCTTGCGCCATCCTCTTATAATCCGATCCACGGCGGGCGAGGCACTCCGATTTCCGCCGGAGGACGTATCCGTGGCCCGTGGGTAGTCGGATCAGGTTTGCATTGTAGTTGTAGCCAAGGGCGTTAAAATCCTCGGTCGCTACCGTGTTGCCCATCGTTTTCGGGACTACGGGGCTTCCAATACGGCGATCTCTTTGCAATATCCTTCTCGATCGGGGCCGGGGAACAGCGATCGGCATGGGCGATGCCGGCGAAATTCGTCTGCAGATCGCAGGTACCGTTCTTTGGGGAAATTGGAATAATTCGAGGAAATTGTAAGGTAGAACTGCCGAATCGATAAACCGATCGAACCAGCAGACGATGCAGGTACCCGAGGCGAAGAAGCTGATACAGATACGTCTCCTCCAACTGCGGCGGCGCCACCGCCGATCTCGGCGCGCCTACGGTGGTGGGCGCTGGTGCTCGTCAACATCGTCTTCGTCCTCGCCGGACAGAGCGTGGCCACGCTGCTGGGCAGGATCTACTACGACCAGGGCGGCGGCAGCCTGTGGATGGCCACGCTGGTGCAGTCCTGCGGCACGCCCATCGCCATCCCGCTGCTCCTCTACTTCGGGCGGCGGCGTCCTAGGTCCACCAGGGTGGCGCGGCCGCCGCTCGCCAAGATCGCGGCCATCTACGCCGGCCTGGGGATCCTCCTCGCCGGGGACAACCTCATGTACTCCTACGCGCTCCTCTACCTGCCGCTGTCCACTTACTCGCTCGTCTGCGCCACTCAGCTCTCCTTCAGCGCCGTCTTCTCCCACTTCATCAACAAGGACAGGTTCACGGCGCTCATCCTCAACTCCGTCGTTCTGCTCACCTTCTCCGCCGCCCTCGTCGGCGTCAACAGCGGCTCGGACGGGACCAACAGCACCGTCCCGCCGGGGAAGTTCGCGGCCGGGTTCGTGCTGACGCTGTCTGCGTCGGCGGTCTTCTCCCTCATCCTGTCCCTCAACCAGCTGACCTTCGACAAGGTGCTCAAGAGCGACACCTTCTACGACGTGCTGGAGATGCAGTTCTGGAGCAACACCGCCGCCGCCGTCGTGTCGGTGGCCGGCTTGTTCATCTCCGGGGAGTGGAGCACCCTGGGCGGGGAGATGCACGGGTACAAGAAGGGCGCCGTGTCCTACGGGATGACGCTGGCCTGGACGGCCATATCGTGGCAGCTCACCACAATGGGCATGATGGGGCTCGTCGCCGCCGTCTCGTCGCTCTTCAGCAACGTGATCAGTACTGTGGGGATGCCGCTGTCGCCGGTCATCGCGGTCATCTTCCTCGGGGACAAGATGGATGGGGTCAAGGTCCTGGCGATGCTCATTGGCCTCTGGGGGTTCGCCTCCTACATCTACCAGCACTACCTCGACGATGCCAAGATTAAGAAGATACTAGCTGAGCGATCAGCCGATGACGACGAACATGACCACACTGTAAAACTCACAACAGACTGAATACAGAGAATTTGCAGGACTACAAGAGTATACAAGTAGTACAAACTATTCTCACGGTTGCGATAGATCACGTTGGAAGAATGTAGATATCACATTAGTCAATACTAATACGGCGATACTGTATTATGAATTGGAAAGATCGTACCAGTGGGTCTTCGGAAAAAAAGAACGAGAAGAAAAGTAGAGATTGGATCAATACGAATAGAAGTTCCTATCTGCACACTGTGTGGACATCAGTTCAGACCTGTTCTGACTTCTGAGTGTAGATTGTATATCTTGCTGTTGCGAAGAAAAAATCTCCGGCTACTCACAGGGGAAATAATGTCATATTCTGTTAATTTTCAACGCAAAATGTCACATCTCAGGCAGGATATGCGTGTCAGTATGTGCAACGATAGATGCGACATCACATCTCAAGTAGGATACGGAGAAAATTGGTGGCAACACCTCTGCGTCAAATTACAGATATTTGAACGATTCTACTATTGTTGTCACTTGTCACATAGTGAGTCAAGACACCTGCATAATTGGTCCAAGGTGCCCCGAGTTTTTTATTTTTTAGAAAGGCAAGAGATTTGCCTTGATTCATTGAATAAGAAGAAGCAAATAGGAGAAAGTGTCACGGGAATTGTGCTCGTTCCAAACGTCCCACGAGACTAGAATGATATAAGTGGAAGCCATTGCCTACCTCCTCGCTAGATGAGTATGAACGATGCGAAACCATCAAGAGTTGACGTCTTGAAAAGCCATCCAATCCGTTGGGTTGAAGGAGTTAGAACCAATCCAATCATTGACGAACACCCAAATCCAAGAGGCATAGCAATATTTGAAGAGCATGTGAGTTGCCAATTCAGAGATCCTATTGCAAAGGGGGCAATTACAACAATTAGGCCATCCACGCCATTGTAGCCGGTCCGCCGTCCAAACATGGATTTGAATTATTAGCCAAGTGAAAAAAATTGCACTTTGGAGACGCCCACATCTTCCAAATGGTGCTATTAATTTGAGCGGAAAATACCCCGATGAATTGTACCTTGTAGGCGGAGGGTGGAGAGTGGGTGCTTGAGGGGGGTGAGCTTCCAAATAATCGAACATGAACATCCTCACGTGGCTGTACACAGTGTTGTGCCAAAGGCGGGTGAATTCCTGAAGGTGATGTACGAAGAGACCGTTGGAGCAGTCGATTTGATGAAGCCAAGCACTATCATTTGTGGCATTTCTAGCCATCCAAGATTTCCTTTTGGAGGGTATAAATGGATGGCACATTTGTTTTGGGGATGATCCCATCGGCCAAGGTGCATTCCAAAAGAGCGCCTTTCTCCCGTCCCTAATGGAAACTTTTTTCGTGATGTAGAAGAGAAGTCCATATCATCCTTGTTCCAAGGGAGCTCGGGACCCACCCATGGCTGACGAGGCCCTCCCCATTCTAACCATGGTCATCGAAGGCGGAAGGACAGAGAAAACTTCTCCAAGTTGAGAACACCAAGGTTGTCGAGGGAGGTAGGTCTACACACTGTGTTCCAACTAATTTTGCACTTACCTTCGGAAACCTTGTCTATGCCCGCCTAAATTCAAGCACAAATAATCTTGTAGAGGGTTGGAGAAACTCAACCGGAGCAAGTTCACTAGAGCTCGGTATCCAATAGCATTTTGTGGCCCACCAAGGGGTTACATGAAGACATCGAATGCTTAAAGCCTTGCTAGAGGGTGGTGATGAGATGAAGCCAAGGATAACCCAAGTTATGTTGTGAAAGTGCATACAGTGCCTCCTAGTGGGTTTTGGATGATTGATGACAACACCAATTAAGGAAATAACTTCTCTATCTAGTGTTTGCGGACACTCCTACAATGGTTGGTAGTCCATAAAAAAACACCTAGAGGACTCAAGCAACATACGCCAACAACATCAAGACATCAAACATGCTTGATAGTCTAAATAGGTCATCGTAAGACAACACTACTTGAAGTACTCAAGATGCATATATCTGCATAAGAAACTCATGGAATCTTACTATTCACTATAACAATGAATGACCTCGTTGTGGTTTATCACTAAAGTACTAAGGATGCATAAACATGCCCAAGCATTCCTTGGCATCTTGAAGTACTATCATCCATAACCACAACCAATTTGTAGACATGAACTACTGAAGTATTCTCAGGATGCATGATGGGGTTTAGCGCCAGAAAACGAAAAAAATTCCCTACACAAACAACCCTAATGTCAGAATCTATCTATTAGTAATGCAGTAACGGGAGGCGATTCGGTGTTCCTACATTTGAAGACCGAGCACAGTGAACGTGGGTGATATAGTCATACCAACGCCTACCTCAAGGTCATTATGAAGTCCAACGGCTCCTGGCGGCTCCGACAACTCTAGTTGCCACAAGTGCAACACCGGCCGAGGGAGTCACACATGTACGATGCTTGACGACGACTCCTGCTCCTCCAATTCAGTCGAGATTGCGGAAGTAGATCTTCTGGATCCGAATCCCGTAGAGCGACGGTGCTCCGCGGTGAAGAAGTCCCTTGTTCGCGCAGTCCTTACTTGGGACCACGGTCACAGGAGAGAGAGAGAGAGGGAGAGACAGGAGAAGAGAGAGGCAACCAGAAGCAATCACAATGCAAGGAAGCTCTTATTTTTTTCTTCCATGTGATAATTACCTCCTATGCTTCTCAATATATATAGGGGAAGGGGAGACCCCATGCTTCTTCTAACCCATGTGGGACTAAACAAGGAGGGGAGGGGTGGCCGGCCGGCTAGGGCCCTCTTGGGCTCCGCTCGGGTTCCCAAGGCGCATGCGGCCACTCCTCCCTTCTTTCTACCTTTTGCCTTTTCCCTCATGGGCCTTTCCCCATGGGAATTTGGCCCAATAGGGATTTTTATTTATTAAATAAATATAAATAAATGATCAAATCACTATTTAACAATTAATTACATATTATTTAATTCCTGTGGCTATGGAACACCTTCCACCCCACTCCGGACATCCTCTAGACTTTCTCGGAACCCTTCCAGTTTCTCCCTCTCTTTTCTTTGGTGATTTCGATTATACCAAAACGATCTCCGAACTTCATCAAACCCGTAAGCGTGCTACCCAACAGTTCGGGACACTCTAGACATAGTCGAGACCCTCTCGGACCAATGATCATCAGTGGTACCTAGATGCACATAATGATCCCTGTGCATTCCATGATACTTTGTTGTTTTAACCATCAATGTTGTGTCCTATTCCCTTTGTCTCTATGATACTTGCATTGTTCGAGATTTGATCAACGACATCACCATGTTGGGTTCAACCTCGTTACCTACAATTGCTACTTTACTCATTCTGATAAGTGATATACCCGTGACCTAGTCACATGTTGTGTATCTTATATATATAAATTATCCGTGTGGGCCTATAGTATCTTCCATCACACGGATGGACAAATCCCGCTCTTGATGCATACGCCTCAGTGTGCCTCTTTAAGTACTCAATCAGACATTTATAATCACCATCCTATCAAGTGATGTTTGATGCTCTCAATATCTATGACAACGATTAGATATGGTCTCGCGGTCTAAGAAATAAGTCACTATGTTTCCTAACCATTGCAACTTAAACTTTGTGACATGATCATGTTATGATGCTTAGACTAGGTATGTTCATCAACTCATTATCCCAATGAGGTGATTCCATTGTCAACCGGCGTGTGATACTGCATGATCAGGAACCTTGATCATCTATTGACTAATGAACCAGTGATGACGAGATTTATTGAGAACTCCTGATTGTTTATACATCACACGTGTATTAACTTTCCTTTCAACATAGTTATAGCATGATATAAAACTTAATTGTAAACTTCATGAAATATGATAATAATTCATATTTTTATTTTTATTTAGGGAATATTTCCAATAGTCTCCCACTAGCACTAGAGTACAAATAAACTAGCTATATTTGTTATCCAATCATCAGCACCAGACAACTTGGCACTTCTGATCATGCTTGCTCATGGAAGAGGTTGAGTCTAGGGTATGTACTTTACATCCCTTATATCCTTTGCAACTTTATTAATGTCATCTTAAATGACACTAATACTTTATCATCCCTATGATAACACCTTGTGTATTGATGGCTGTGAAATATAGCCATCCACACTCACATTTAAACTAGATATTATTCATACATTTGATGAAATATCTTTCTAAACCCTGCCACTAATGCCTAATGATCAAAGGGGTATGCAATCCTTTCTTGCTATTTTTCCTACGCAGATAATGACGTATGATGATGGGAATCACAACATTAAAGTCAAAGATACGAGATTTCCAACACGTCAAAGAAACCAGGAGCCGTGAAGTGGATCCAGAAGCTTTAACGACCAACTATACGGCGGGAATAAAATTCCAGCGTATAGTTTCCATCGACTCTGTTAGCTCAAACATAACAACTTTCGTGAAGAGACCCCTATATAAAGAGGCCTTGGGCAATGAGAAACGAGAGCCACACCCCACAGAACACAACACCGAAGAGCCGCCGGAGGAATAGATCTAGATCTAATCTCCAAATCCTTCTCCACCACCATAGCCACATTCCACCACTTGTAATAGTATATCTCTTATACAATTTGCGAAATTGTAAGACTATTTGCTATCAATCTCATGATTTCCATTACAATGTTTATGATTGTTGATTTCATCTCTATGTGTGAGTAATTCTTGTTAGGCTAAGGGCTTCGGCCTAGCCATGTAGCATGTGCATGTTATTTATCATAGATGGGATCATGTATTAGTTTGTATGACATGATGATTATTGTACCCTCTCTTGCATCAATCTAAGGACTTGTCATGTACCCAACACCCCGAGGATTGATCCAGGTATAGGGAGTGTGAGTAATGACTAATCTGTAGGATGGGAACCCTAGTGACAGAAAGGGTAGTACGATTGTATGTGAGGGATTTACTTGGGATTCACGGTGATGTCACTATGCATATCATTAGTTCTCTTTCTTCTATGGATGAGACTAGTAGGTTATTTCTATAAGCAGTTGCTGAGGCAATATCAATTATGGATGCACTGCCCACATATAATTATCTTTCTCTAACAATTACATGCACAGTTTATTATTATCTTTTATTCACATCAGATGTTTTACACAGCTACAGGTGAAATCGAAAGCCCTAGGCCCCCTCTCTCTCCATCATCATCAATAACAAAAGATCACAAACTCTTGGTCCGATAAAACACAAAAAAAATTCCAAAAATCCCGAAGGTCCGTTAAAGTAACTTCACTTTGCTTTCTGCTTCCCGAGGAATCGATAAACCTAGGTTTACTAGGGAAAAATAAGTTATACTACATCCGTAATCCGGATCGAAGGTATCATGTATTGTATAATAGTTTTGTCAACAAAGTGAGGTCTCTGGTTCTAGATACCAGCAGTGATGTTTGATCAGTCACATCAGACTTTCTCATGGGGACTATGTACTGAAACACACTCTATGAGAAGATGCGTTTCCCCTAGCCTTAACATTATACATTTTACCAAGTAGTATCAATATACTTACATTTAAATGTAGTTATCAAAGTCAAGATGCACTATGTGCTACTTTGATGATTTACCACGCTTCAGTTGTTCTAAAGGCAGTCCATTAATGCAGACATTTCCAATATTTCAAGGTTAACATGTACCCTTGTAGTATATCACTTTATACTTCAGGCATATCATCCTTCATAGATCTAGAAACACGTCTATAGTTCTCACTAGACATTGTGGAAAATTTTAACTAATTGTTCAATGATTCATACTTAATCACATCTAAATTAGTTCTTCTTTATTAAGAACTTGGACCAAATTATGTTTGGTATTCACCATGGTATTTAAGATAGAGCCTATGTCATAACATAGTGGATGTTGTACATCCTATTATTTCTTTCAACCATTAATGCTTACACTTAATAATTTCCCTATTTTGAATGATTTAGGAGTGCTCCTTAATCAGTTACTATTTCGAACTCTTCAGAATCTCTTTTAGGAAAATATTCCAACATAATGTTATATGACATTTACTAATCTCCTAAGATTTCAGTGTTCAATATACTTACAAATTTACCCTTGAAAATCAGCATTTATTGACTTTTATTCGTATTACTAATTTGTCATTTACACATATGAATTGTGTCAATATCCCATTCAAAATATGTCATCTACATATATGAGTCTGAAACTTACATTGCTCCCACTCAACAATATGTCATTCGCATATTATTTTAGGAAAAATCTCTAGCTCCCACTCAATTTTATGCAAATTGCATATCTTGTCAATTGTCATATCCCAAAATTTTCCAAATTTTGAAATGTGAAAATTAATCGAACAAAAGAATTAAATGATGAAATTTAGAGGGAAAAGAAACTTTTGCTTCTAAATGGAAACATCAAAACCTTACTTGAACAAAATTTGAATGAAAAAGCAACAAACAATTTTTCAAACAAATCAAGTGCATCCATGCATGGAATGTATCTTGATTTGAACACTTGGAAAGGATAAACCGAAACCCTAAACCCTAATAAAAGAAATCATCTTCAAGATCACTCTAAGACTATGGCTTTGTTCCATATAAAAATTTAGCAAAAAACATTCCTAAATGATCAATAATTGGTAAACAAAAATATTACTAAACCATGGGAATTGGTTTCACTCCATTTGGAGCCATGGATAAAAACTTATGAATTTTATAAGATAAAAGAAATTATTCCATGACTAATGAATCTCCTAGCTAAAATCAATACCAAATTGTGAACAAAATAATCCTAAAAGGATTTGAAAAGATAAATAATTATTAAATAAAATTATACAAATTGAACACTATTTTTGAACTATAAATAAAAAGATATGAATTTTATAAGACAAAGAAAGAAATAAATAAATAAGAATTGTTGCAAAGACAATTTAAACGATGGCTTAAATCCATAAGTTAATGGAATAAAAGTAATTTAAATAATATAAAAGGGTAAAAGTTTATTTAAATAAAATTATATGGGCTTATGAACCATATTGCAAATTTTATTTAAATAAAAGCCAAAATGTCTCCCTTAATTTAAATGAATATTAAATCATAAGAAAAATATTTGAATACTCCAAAGTGGACTAATTAATCAAGTCATATTTTGTATAAAATCTATTAAAAAGATTGGAGAAGATTTGAATTCAAATTTAAGTTTGAATCAAATGTTTTGAATAAAGAAAATAGAAAAGAAAAAGGAAAGACAAAGGAAGAAAAAATAGAGCACCGCCAAGCCTCAACCCAGCCCAATGAGCCCCAATTAACATCCCCACCCGCCATCTCTCTCTCTGCAGGTTTTCTCACCGCACTCTCCCACACCCTCAACCCCATGGCCCCACCTGCACGTCGCCATCATCGTCTCCAGCGCGCCGAGCCCACGTTCCCCTCCCTGCCGTTTCTGTATGGATTTAATCCGCGTAAATTAGCATAACTCCACGAGTGATTCTCTCCTCTGACCATGCCCTCTTAACCACATCTCCCTCCTCTCCGTTTCCCCTCAAGTCTCACACACCGAGAGCCCCCAAGCTTATCCAATTTGAACCCACACCGCCGCTGTCTCCGACGAGCTTCGCAATGAATTTCGGTGAGTCTCGTGCTCACCTTGCTCTCTAGATAACACGACCTTGTTCGCCATCACCTCGCGCTCTCCTGATACTCTCTGTTCGTCCGCGAACGCTCTGTAGGCTCGCCTTCATCAACATCTGCAAGCCCCCGACGGTGGCCACATCTTCGACGAGCCATCGCGGTAAGCCCTATGCGCCCCTCTGTCCCTGGTTGAAACGACGATACTCGCATGTTCCTTGCACTTCTCCTGATGCCTTCCGTTTTTTCCCTCGCGCCCCAGGTCATCGTCCTCGTCAACCTCTGCAAGCACTCGACAGTGAGCTCAACTCCATTGGGCGATTCCAACCGTATCAGTGCACCCCTCCTTCGTTCGCGACCACCGCTGCCTCCACGTCATCACGGCGATTCGGTATGACCCCTGTGCCCCTCCCTTGCCCTCTGGCCTCGTCGGATCATCGCCGTCTGGCGAGTTGCTGCCGCTGTTGCCATTTGCTCCGCCGGTTTCTGGCCAACGCACTCTGATCCACTGGATCTGAAACCTGCGGTTAAGATTAGACTAGACGGCGAAGAGGTATCCCTCGATCTGAGCCGCATGATCTGAGTTAAATCTAAGGGTGCGCGCGCGATCCGTCCGAATCGGTATCGTCGAATAAGGTTAAAACACGTGGCCAGACTTTTGATTCAAAAACCAGAATAGATCTATTAGATGTTTAAACTTGTAAAATCAATAACTTTTGTTTTGTAAATCCAAAAATTACAAATTAGGTGTTTATGGATTCAGAAAAATTAGACCTTTGCACCTATGGCCTTACTTTGGTCATTTGCTTCTGAAAAATTAGAGTTTTATGTAGAGACTTGTTTAGGACTATTTTGAGTATAAAAATTGTTCTAAAAATTATTTTTGATTAAATCCTTTTGAAAATTCTTTTGTTTTGAACCCTCTTACCATAAGCAGTAACATTTGAAAATTAAAAATATATTTTGTTGACACTATAAATTATTCCTTTGAATAAAATCTTTTCTAACAAAAGAACAATGATTTAAATGACTTATTTTCACTAACTTGGTTTCAAATGAAATTACACTTTTATAAAATACCAGTAGGTGTTTTGAAATGTTTAGAACCTTGTTAGAAACAAATTTTACAATAAAATAACCTCTTGCATGCTTGCATGCATTTCTTTGTTTTCTTGTTTTTGTTTTGTTAATTTTTGTGTTGTAGTTTTGAGTGTGTGTTTTTGCTTGATTGTATTGTAGTGAACTTTGAAGAGTGTGACATTTGCAAGATCAAGGAGAGTACCTATATTTTCTAATAAAAAGGCAAGTGATACTTTGGTCATCAAAAGTCCTATCTTTTCAATATTGCATTACTAATATTTTTGTAGTGTGCATGATAGGACTATTTTGTATATTACTATGCTATGCTATAGTAGATCCTATAGAGTATATCTTGGTAGAATTATTCCTAAGTTAAGAGACATGTTATGCTAGTATGCTTAGCCTAGCTATTATAATTCAAGGGCAGAAATTCATGTTATGATATTATGGAAAGGTTATGCCTATGTGTTTTTGACTAAGAAAACAACTTGTTAATGAAACATCTGGGTGGAAATGGTAATTGCATGGATGGATTTTTGTTGAGTGGTTACCAAGGGACAATTTCTATGGTTTACCCTGGTGTATCTCACTTGTGGATGGCCACCCAGGAACAAAGAGATTGGATACATTCTTTTCAAGAAAGCTTCAAATGCAGCCACATGGCATATGGGCTGTGCCTTGACCAACTAAGTTGCAATAACTCAGATGGACAGACAGAAGGTGGTAGTGATGATAGGATGGAACCCATTTGTGGTGATCTCAGGGATTGCTTCTGAAAAGTCTTGTATCGATGCATGTCGAGTCTTGTGGGGAAAGTGCACCACCTCTCGAGAGGGTAAAACCTAAGTACTTAGCCATATCCCCGGTCGGACAATTTTGAGCATCAAGACAATGAAGTATAATCAAACGATATTGTTGGCCGGGTTTGAAACGATATTGTGCCAAGTATGTCTCGGAGTGTGATGTCTGCCGCAGAGTGAAAGCTGTCCATCAGAAACCTTTCGGTCTTCTACAGCCATTGAAACCCCCGGAATGGAAATGGGAGAAAGTAGAGATGGACTTCATCACTGGTTTTCCAAGGTCGCAGAAGGGCAACAATGCAATTTTTGTTGTCATCGATAGGCTCTCTAAAGTGGCTCACTTCTTCCCCGTCAAGGAAACAATTTCTGGAATTCAGTTGGCTGAGCTCTATATCAACAGAATTGTCTCTCTGTATGGGGTTCCGCTTGAGATCGGGCCTCACTGGGAGCATCTTCACTTCCAAGTTCGGGAAAGTTCCCAAAATGCATTGGGAACAAAATTGAACTTCAAAGACTTACCACCCTCGACAAAAGGACAAGTTGAAAGGATCAATCAGATTCGAGGATATGCTTCGTGCTTGCCATCTCTTTGGCATGAAGTGGGAAGAATGTCTTCCTTATGCTGAATTCTCTTACAACAACGACTTCCGTAAAAGTCAAGATGGCACCATTTGAGGCTCTCTATGGTCAAGTGCGTAACTCCGATTGGTTGGTCAAGTGTGAGAAAGAATTTGGTTTGGCCTGACATTGTAACTCAAGCGGAGGAGAAGGTGCATATCATTCTTGAGACTCTGAAGATTGCTCAAAGTCGCCAGAAGAGCAATTATGACAGGAAGCACACGGACATGGTGTATGCCCCTGGTGATCTCGTTTACCTTCGTGTCACTCCCAAGAAAGGCACACACCGTTTTGGTATCAAAGGAAAGCTGGCTCCTAGATATATCGGTCCATTCAAAATTCGTGGAAGAAGAGGAGAAGTTGCTTATGCTCTTGAGCTCACGGAAAAACTCAAAGTCCATGATGTTTTCCACATCTCTCAACTCAAGAAGTGCTTCAAAGATCCCGGCAAGACCGTGGATCATGAGCTAATCAATCTCCAAGAAGACCTGTCTTATCAAGAACACCCCACAAAAATCCTTGAGACCGCAGAAAGAAGGACTCGCAACAAGTCCATCAAGTTCTGCAAGGTGCAGTGGTCGCACTATTCTATTGATGAAGCCACTTGGGAGCGTGAAGATGAGCTCCGTGCCAACTATCCTACCCTCTTTGTGTCTTCTTCTTCTTCCTAGAATCTCGGGGCGAGATTCCTGTTTAGTGGGGGAGAGTTGTAGCATCCCATTTGTCTAACAACTGTAATGCTACTTGGTTTAGTAATAAAATGGCTACTTCATATGTACAATTGTTGCATCATCATCATATCATGCTCATGTCATCATGCCACCTTGCATTTGAGCATCATATCAAACCTTGCAATGTTTTGTCTTGATTGTATAATGCTATCACCATTACCTTCTTCTCTCTTTTTATCTCTCACTATTTTTGTTCCTACAAGATGGGATCCACTTGCTAGGGTCCATTATTTTTCAAATGTTTTGTTCCATTTTCTAAACCCTAAATCCCAATTCTAGTAAAATGCCCAAAATGAATATGTATGTGGGCATTCTCTCCTTATGCCTCTTGTTCTCTTGCCTCTCCTCATGGTCAAACCCTCTGTTCCAAATCCCCCTGGGAAAAAGTTCAAAAGATTTTGAAATTAGAAGCTGGTTTGAAATTGTAATAGAATAAAAAGAACAAACAAACAATTATTAAACAAAAGAATTAAGAAAGGAGAGAACCAAACCCGCAGCAAGAACCTTGGCTGACCAAGAGCCACCTGGCCGTTTCTCTCCCTCCTCTTGGGCGGCCGTAGCATGCCACCAGGCTGGTACCCCTCCACCCGCCGCCCTCATGCCTCTTCTCCGTTCGCCCCCTATTCTCTGAAGAACAGCAGACGGAGCAGGTCTCCGTCCGTCCGCCGTTGTCCTCGTCACACTCCACCACCACCTGCCCCTCTTCTTATCCCCCAAGCCGAGTCCCTCCCCAGAACCCTAGCTCCCCTCTCTCAGATTCCCATGGCCGCCATGGCCAAGTCCTAGCAGTTCCGTCGTTGTCGCCGTGCGTGTCACCGAGCTGCGCTAGGACCTCAAGTCGACGGTACTGCAAAGACGGAGGAGAAGGCCGTGTTCTTGCGTTTGCCTTGCCGTCCGCCGTGGTCCCCGCCGCCGCCTCGTCGTTTCTCGGCAGCCGCCACCGCCATCGGCCTACTAGGTGAGCCCTCTCCGCCCGGACATCCCCTCTCCTCCTTCCCCTGACGCCGCCGCCCTCCCGCGCAGCCTCGTCGTGCCGCTCTCCGCGCGCACCAGAGAACCCGCAGCAGCAGCAGTGTAACGCAGCAACGCAGCCGCACCGCATCTAACCGCCTCGCTTTCGCTTCCCTGGGTATAGTCCTCCTCCGGAGAAACCCCAAACACGAAACTTGTAGCCTGTAGATCCCTCTTTATCTTTGGTTTTTTCGGATTTGCGAAATTCGCATCCATTTGCTCGCCATCTTCCTCCAAAGTTCGCCCAGATCCTGGCGCTCGCACGTTCTTCCGTCAGTCCTAACTCGTGGATCTGTCCATGTTCATCGACGATTAACCGGCGTTCCACTCCTTCTTCGGTGATGATCCCTTAAGGAGAAATAGGCATAGAACCTCCCTCTACAACTTCTGTTTTGACAGCGTCTCAAGATCTGGACTCACTTGCTCGCCATATTCATCCGAAATCGAGTTCAGCTAGCAGCTTTTCGCTCTAACAGGTTCAGTTCGTCAGGCTCCAATCGAGCAACTCCTGGCAGTTTTGCACATAAACCCCTCCCCTTTCGAGAAGCTCAACCCGCGTCCTCCTCTTCGCCACTTGTCACCACCTCGTTCGCTAGCGCTTCCGTGGCCCTTTTTTCCTCTGCCCCACATGTCAGTGACGGAGGGTAGAATGTCCCTGAGTGAGAAAAGTCGCCCGAGTTTTCTGAAATCAAATAAAATTTCAGGAAATGTTTAAACCTAACTAAAATCATATATTTTGAAATAATTCAAATTTGTAAAAACTTTCAAAATGAAAAGTAAATGTTTTCCAAATATGAATTCAACCATGTTTTCGAATTTGACCAGATTTGGCTCTATCTAGTCAAACCTTTGACTTTGACCCTAACTAATAATTTTGACTTTTAAATAAATTTAAATTCATAATTCCAAATAATACAAATAATATATGTTTTTGAAGCAGAAAATTGTGAGGATTTCAAATATGCCATCCAAAATATATTTTGGGCACATAAAATTTCAAGTTGAATTAAATTACAATAAAATGCCCTCGGCCTTAATTAATTAATAACTTTTGTTTTATAACTCCAAATGTGACAAATGATATTTCTAAAATGATCAGCTCGACGAGACCTTTCTATTTATGCTATCCATGACTTAAATTGCAGCATGCATCATATAAATATAAAGTATACATCAACTAATATGACAATAAATTGTGGCCAAAACTCAATAAAATGATTTATTCTTGTATTCCACACCTCACCCATGCCATGCTACATCATTGCCATGCAACTTGTGCATCATTCATCAAGGCATGATTGTTTGCTTGTCGCATTTTATTCCTATGCTTGTGCAATTTATTTATGTTGGCCCTTGTTTGTTTGGTTCTTCTTCGAATAGACGCTGAGCAGGGGATATATCAAGAAAACCAGGAGCACTACCCAGATCCTTCTCTCGCTTCAATCGAGCCGTGCAAGCACTACCACATGCTTGCATACATACCTATTGCCTCTATCTTATTCTTGCATCATTGAGTTGCGATTGCATTAAATGAATCCCAAGTATTGCATAACCTTTACTTTTAAACCCCACAAGCTTTTTCCTCCATCCCATGAGCCATTACTACAGAGTTGTTTGAGCCATGCAGTCGAGAACAACATGTGTAGGGTATGTGAGAGTCGATGGATAACGAGGTACCTATACAACTTAACCCGAGTAGTAATGGGATAACTAATGAAAGTGGCACCGTGAGCAATATCGCTATTTGGTTTTTCTGCTCACTTGTGTCCCGTAGGACCCCGAGTACTTGATTCCTGTTCCTTGATTATTCGCGCTATCCACATCCGGGAGGATTATGGGACCCCCCTGAGCCAGAGCTTGATTCAGTCTTATTTCTTGGGGCCACAAACTAGTTTGAGGTTTTATTTACTATCCTGTACTTATGCCATGCTACTGCTTTAATTACGATTGTGCGAGGAGCACCTGTACTGTTTAGGAATTGTGACCCGTTTTCGCGGTATCGACAAGCCCAGTTTTGGGTTCCCAGTCATTTACAGCCGGCCCCACAAACCTTGAGTCCGTCTCAAAGTAAGCTAACTTCGTTGTGGGTATACTTAATGGGGTGGCCCCCTGAAATATTTCTGAATCCTGTGATTGCTTTGTCGTGAAGGCCTCGTTGGGTTTTGATTTGGTTTTTCCGAGGTTGATCGAGTGTGTGTTGCTATTTGTGCACCCCTGCAGGGTAAAACTTTCTGAAAGCCGTGTTCGCGGTTATGGACGACTTGGAGCACAGTTTATCGATCATAGACAAGCATAACTAAAGTACCGCTTTTAATTTGACTAAGTAACCGACTAGTAATTAGTGCAACACTCATGGAATGGTTAATAAAATTGCCAACGGATGGGGGGTTGTTCGTCCGCTTCCTCGTTGGAAAGCGAGGAGGAGGATGGATCTGTGGATATTACTGTTATAACTGTTGTCATTAATTCGCGGACATCCGTCTATCTTTGGTTAGGCAGATGGTTAGCGAGTATCTATAGAACTGTTAGGGTTTATCTTTTGCTGCAATTGCGTCACCCTGTGTTGTGTCCCTTTAGAGGCATAAAGACTTGAAGTACCCTAGGGTCTCACACGATAAATTATTGGTTCAGATGAACAGGTACACTCGTATGATGGATACTGGGTGGAGGAGGCTGATGATGTGGGCAACGATCATTCGGTGTAGAGATTCCAGGAACGGGGATCCGTGAGATCTGTGGGCGGGATGTGCTTATTTATGGGGCATCTTATGCCGATTTGCTTCTTATCCGTACTCGGATCTTGTTTTGCTCACCGATACTCGATGTGATGTATGAGGAGATATCCTAAACTATTAAATCTATCTAGGTCATTTGAATCTTGCCGTATGGCGTTGCTATATTTCTTTTATTTTTAGATGGTATGGCTCTGGTGTACTATTGTATGGTGGCTTGCATACATACTCATTTGTGTATGTAGTTGATCCCTTCGCCTGCCAATTACGCCGCCCGTACTGGTCCCGATGATTGGAAATGGTTGGGACGGCCGAAAGGTCTACCTGTGAGTGGCATTTGGGCCCCACCGTACTATTTCAACCATTTCCGCTCATCTAGGCTTGTATCTAGGAGCGTAATTCACCGAGGTAGTTACAATTGGTATCAGAGCCATCCCGCCCTTCAGGGTCTCAGCCAAACGGTCGTTGTCAGTCTAGCAAGTATTTTTGGTAGTTATGTATACTAGGGAAAAACAAAACGCGAGATTAGGACTGCTTCCACTTTTCTTCTTAACCACCCACCCACCCTTTTCTGGTAAGGAAGTGTAACGTTTTCAATCCTCTTCTTAAAAGTTCAAACTAGGATTCACGTGTTCTGGGTTTCCGTAGTACCATAGGTTGTGTGTGTGTGTGTGTAATTCCTTGTCTATCTGTTGCATCCAAGTTGTTATCTAATCATCCTTTGGTTATCAACTGTTGGTACATTCCATACCGACAGGATTTTTGCAAACCGACGCGATCTATCTGATTCGTTGTATACCAACGCGATCTGTCTTACTCTTTGTTATCCGACGTTATCTTGTTTGGGGTGTTCGTTTTCGTAGTTACTAATCTTTAGGTTCATCGTGAGAAGAAGGGGTTAGGATATGTGTTCCACTTATTCATGTGCGGAGTAATGATTTGAGTGCGGGATGGAGTCGCGACCATACCACTACTCTTATCATTCGCTTTTGTATATTGAATTGGTAGAGTCACTAATCTTGATTCGTTAAGTGATTTTATGATCTATTGGTATTTTAATGCCGAAATTTGTGGAAATTTTTCTTTGATATATTTGTACCACACTTTTTTCATGTGTGCGATATGCTTAATATCTTCTAGGTGCTTTTGAACTTTGTTGATATTTTAATATCATCTTAGTAAATTGTATCCTTTAATCTTGAGTAATTCCATCTTGGTACTATTTTGGATTATTATTATTCTCCATTATAGTATCGACTTGTGTTTTATATCAATCACAGGATGGCTCCACCACGCCTGCTCGATGAGGACATACCACTGAATCGGGATCCGCTGTCAAACATCGCCAATGCCTTGGCAGAATGCGGCCAGAACCAAAGCGCTTTGAGGAAAGTGTCGAGGAATGAGTTTGCTCCACTACCTACACCTCCCAAGCGAGGAGACATCAAAGCTTCAAGTTCAACCTCGCCAATTTGATGTTTCGATCAACACTCGTCGATGATTGGTTGCGTGAGATGTCAAGGCCTCTTGGAGACTACTGATGTTCCCGAGCAAGAATGGGTAAAGTGTGCTACTCACCTTCAAGGAGATGCAGCTCTCGGTGGGAGAATTACACAAGGCAACCGCACGGTTTTCAGCCTACTTGGGAACAGTTCACTGGAGCGTTCAAAGAGCGATTCGCCGAAATTGTCATGGAGAGGATGAAGGAAGCGTTTCAACCTCAAGGTGGAAATGATAATGTCAACACCTACATCAGAACTTCATGAATCTTTCTCGTTATGGTGGCGATGAGATCTCCGATGACAAGAAGAAGCAAAGAGGTTCCGACAAGGGCTCAATGCATCGATTAAATATGCAATCACATGCAAGGCCGCATCTTTTCGGAACTTCAGCATACTGCTCTGCAGAGGAAGCAATTAGGCAAGTGTTTGAGGAGTCAAAGAAACACAACCGTGATGCACCAAGCTCTTCACTATGTCACTCCTTCTAAGCGGGCGTTCGGGTTCCTAACACCCCACCGTCGCTCCGGCTCCACCAAGACACGCAAGCTACGCGGCAAGGCCACCAAACTTCATCACTGCTGCTCCTGGGGCTACAACCACCACTACCGAGCGCTCGGAGTCCTCAGCTACATTGCTCCACGCCCACCGGTGCTTGTTTCACGTGTGGAGACCACAGGCATCTGAATGAACTGTCTGATGAAAACAAAGCTCTTCCTCCACCCCTCCAAGATCTGCGGCAAGCTCTCCTTTGGTTCGTGCACCACCACCGGACTCTCAACATCAAAACCAAGCCGGGTCTCATCGTTGCTCGTGCTAATCGCGTCAATGCCGAGCATACACCTAGAGTTGTGATGGGTATGCTTCCCGTTAACTCAGTCCCTGCACGAGTTTTGTTTGATTCTGGTGCATCGCATTCTTTTGTTTCGCATAAGTTTGCAAAAGAGCAGGATCTGGATAGGGTTCCTTTATAACGTCGACTGGTGGTACTATCTCCTGGTTCAAACATGAGGGCTGCTCATATCAGCCATGGCAATCAAATTGAGATTGGTGGCTCTTCGTTCTCGGCGTCCTTAATTCTCCTGGGCAATTCTGACATTGATGTCATCTTGGGCATGGATTGGTTGACAGCAAATGCAGCTGTGATTGATTGTCTTTGACGCCTTCGGTTTCTCTGAAGATTCCTCAAGGCCATATAGTCTTCTCTCCAAGTTTGACTCCCTGTGTCCAGCTTTTCTTTGGCGGCTCAATGATGATGCTATGGAAGCTATTCAGTGTACCGCGAGTTCCCGGATGTCTTTCTGAAGAGTTTGCGGGTATGCCTCCGGATCGTGAGGTTGAGTTTGTAATTGAGCTTGAACACAGGCGACTCCTATCTCCAAGCGGCCTTATAAAATGGGTCCTGCTGAGTTGGCTGAACTCAAACGTCAACTTGATGAACAAGAGAAGTTGGGTTTCATTCAACACAGTACTTCTTCTTGGGGTAGCCCAACAATCTTTGTGAAGAAGCGTGACAGGACTGATAGACTTTGTGTTGACTATCGGGCTCTCAATGCTAAAACCATCAAGAACAAATATCCCCTTCCGCGGATTAATGATCTCTTCGATCAGCTAGCTGGAGCTGTGGTGTTCTCTAAGCTTGACTTGAGAAGTGGTTATCACCAAATCAAGATTCGCAAGGAAGATGTGCCTAAAACAGCTTTCACCACCCGCTATGGCCTGTATGAGTACACGGTCATGTCTTTCGGTCTCACCAACGCACCTGCTACCTTCTCAAGGCTTATGAACTCGGTTTTCATGGAGTACCTTGATAAGTTCGTTGTGGTCTATCTGGATGACATCCTAGTCTATTCTAAGTCAAAGGAAGAGCATGAAGAACACCTTCGGTGTGTCCTAAACAAGCTTCGTGAGAACGTCTTGTATGCAAAGTTCTCAAAGTGTGAGTTTTGGCTGCCTCAAGTAACTTATCTTGGTCATGTCATCTCTGCCAAGGGCATTGCAGTCAACCCGGAAACTGTGAAGACAATTGTTGAATGGCTTCCTCCTGCTAATGTCAAAGAAGTGCGGAGTTTCCTTGGTTTGGCTAGTTATTGCGTCGCCGTTCGTAACTTTTTCAAGATAGCGAAGCCTCTTACCGATCTCCTCAAGAAAGGAAAGAAATACCTTTGGACTCCTGCATGTCAAGCAAGCTTTGAGACACTCAAAGAGAAGCTCACTTCCACGCCAGTCTTGGTTCCTCCGGATACATCTAAGCCTTTCCAGATATTCTGTGACGCCTCTTTGCAAGGATTGGGTGCGGTCCTTATGCAAGAAAAACAAGTGGTTTCTTATGCCTCTCGACAGTTGAAGACGCATGAGATCAACTATCCTACACATGACCTCGAGCTCATGCAGCTTGTCTTTGCTTTGAAGCTATGGAGGCACTACTTGCTTGGCAACCGTTGTGAGATCTTTTCGACCACAAGAGTTTGAAGTATATCTTCACTCAGCGATCTCAACCTTGGCGGAGGAGATGGATTGAAGCAATCAATGATTTTGATTTGACCATCAACTACACTCGGGAAAAGCTAATGTCATGGTCGATGCCCTCACCGCAAAGCTTATGTCAACAACCTCATGATGGAAGAACAAACCTCTCTTGTGAAAGGAATTTCACTCAACCTCGAAATTGTGGAACAAGGGCATCTCTGAACCTTCCGGCTACTCCTCTCTTGGAAGAAAAGATTCGCTCTCGTCGACGGTGATCCGCACACCAAAAGATCATCTCCAAACTTCAGCTTCAGTATGAGTCTTTCCGTCGATGATCAAGGCACGCTTTTCTTTGAACACGGATGTTTGTTCCGAACTACCGGGTTTGAGAGAGCAAGTTCTCAAGGAGGCGCATGATTCTCTGTCTATCCACCTGGCGGCACAAAGATGTACATGGACTCGAAAACACAATATTGGTGGCGGGTTTGAAACGATATTGTGCCAAGTATGTCTCGAGTGTGATGTCTCCCGAGTGAAAGTTGTCCATCGAAACCTTCGGTCTTCTACAGCCATTGAAACCCCCGGAATGGAAATGGGAGAAAGTAGAGATGGACTTCATCACTGGTTTTCCAAGGTCGCAGAAGGGCAACAATGCAATTTTTGTTGTCATCGATAGGCTCTCTAAAGTGGCTCACTTCTTCCCCGTCAAGGAAACAATTTCTGGAATTCAGTTGGCTGAGCTCTATATCAACAGAATTGTCTCTCTGTATGGGGTTCCGCTTGAGATCAGTTCAGACCGTGGGAGCATCTTCACTTCCAAGTTCTGGGAAAGTTCCCAAAATGCATTGGGAACAAAATTGAACTTTAGCACAGCTTACCACCCTCAGTCGCAAGGACAAGTTGAAAGGATCAATCAGATTCTGGAGGATATGCTTCGTGCTTGCGTCATCTCTTTTGGCATGAAGTGGGAAGAATGTCTTCCTTATGCTGAATTCTCTTACAACAACAGCTTCCAGAAAAGTCTGAAGATGGCACCATTTGAGGCTCTCTATGGCATAAGTGCGAACTCCGATTGGTTGGTCAGTGCGGGAGAAAGAATTTGGTTTGGCCCACGACATTGTAACTCAAGCGGAGGAGAAGGTGCATATCATTCTTGAGAATCAAGATTGCTCAAAGTCGGAAGAGCAATTATGACAGAAGCACGGACATGGTGTATGCCCCTGGTGATCTCTTTACCTTCGTGTCACTCCCATGAAAGGCACACACCGTTTTGGTATCAAAGGAAAGCTGGCTCCTAGATATATCGGTCCATTCAAAATTCGTGGAAGAAGAGGAGAAGTTGCTTATGCTCTTGAGCTCCCGGAAAAACTCAAAGTCCATGATGTGTTCCACATCTCTCAACTCAAGAAGTGCTTCAAAGATCCCGGCAGGACCGTGGATCATGAGCTAATCAATCTCCAAGAAGACCTGTCTTATCAAGAACACCCCACAAAAATCCTTGAGACCGCAGAAAGAAGGACTCGCAACAAGTCCATCAAGTTCTGCAAGGTGTAGTGGTCGCACCATTCTGTTGATGAAGCCACTTGGGAGCGTGAAGATGAGCTCCGTGCCAACTATCCTACCCTCTTTGTGTCTTCTTCTTCTTCTTCCTAGAATCTCGGGGCGAGATTCCTGTTTAGTGGGGGAGAGTTGTAGCATCCCATTTGTCTAACAACTGTAATGCTACTTGGTTTAGTAATAAAATGGCTACTTCATATGTACAATTGTTGCATCATCATCATATCATGCTCATGTCATCATGCCACCTTGCATTTGAGCATCATATCAAACCTTGCAATGTTTTGTCTTGATTGTATAATGCTATCACCATTACCTTCTTCTCTCTTTTTATCTCTCACTATTTTTGTTCCTACAAGATGGGATCCACTTGCTAGGGTCCATTATTTTTTCAAATGTTTTTGTTCCATTTTCTAAACCCTAAATCCCAATTCTAGTAAAATGCCCAAAATGAATATGTATGTGGGCATTCTCTCTCCTTATGCCTCTTGTTCTCTCTTGCCTCTCCTCATGGTCAAACCCTCTGTTCAAAACCCCCTGGGAAAAAGTTCAAAAGAATTTGAAATTAGAAGCTGGTTTGAAATTGTAATAGAATAAAAAGAACAAACAAACAATTATTAAACAAAAGAATTAAGAAAGGAGAGAACCAAACCTGGCAGCAGCAACCTTGGGCCCAGCCCAGCAGCCACCTGGCCCGTTTCCTCTCCCTCCCTCTTGGGCCGGCCGTAGCATGCCACCAGCGGCCTGGTACCCCTCCACCCGACGCCGTCGCCTCTGTGCCTCTTCTCCGTTCGCCCCCTCTTCTCTGAAGAACAGCAGACGGAGCAGGTCTCCGTCCGTCCGCCGTTGTCCTCGTCACACTCCACCACCACCTGCCCCTCTTCTTATCCCCCAAGCCGCGGAGTCCCCTCCCCCAGGAACCCTAGCTCCCCCTCTCTGCATTCTGCGCCGCCATGGCCACAGCCAAGTCCTAGCAGTTCCATCATCGTCGCCGCCGTGCCGCGTCACCTGGAGCTGCGCTAGGACCCTGAAGTCGATCGGTACTTGGAGCACGGAGGAGAAGTCCAGGTTCTTGCGTTCGCCTTGCCGTCCGTGCTGCCGCCGTGGTCCTGTCGCCGCTCGCCGTTCTCGTCGTTTCTCCGGCAGCTCGCCACCGTCATCAGCCTACTCGGTGAGCCCTCTCCGCCATGGACACGATCCCCGCCTCCCTCCTTCCCTGTGACGCCGCCCTCCCGCAGCCCTGCCGCCGTGCCTTCACCGAGAACCCGCAGCGGCAGCGGTGGCAACGTCGCGGCAGTACTGCAACGCATCTAACCGCCTGCTTCCTCTGTTTCCGGTGTATAGTCCTCCTCCGGAGAAACCCCAAACACGAAACTTGTAGCCTGTAGATCCCTCTTTATCTTTGGTTCTTTCGGATTTGCGAAATTCGCATCCTTTTGCTCGCCATCTTCCTCCAAAGTTCGTCCAGATCCTGGCGCCTCTGCACGTTCTTCCGTCAGTCCTAACTCGTGGATCTGTCCATGTTCATCGACGATTAACCGGCGTTTCACTCCTTCTTCGGTGATGATCTCTTAAGGAGAAATAGGCATAGAACCTCCCTCTACAACTTCATTTTGATACGTCTCAAGATCTGGACTCACTTGCTCGCCATATTCATCGAAATCGAGTTCACTAGCGTTTTCGCTAACAGTTCACGTCGAGCTCAATCGAGCAGCTCCTGGCAGTTTTGCACATAAACCCCTCCCCTTTCGAGAAGCTCAACCCACCGTCCTCCTCTTCGCCACTTGTCACCACCTCGTTCGCTAGCGCTTCCGTGGCCCCTTTTTCCTCTGCCCCACATGTCAGTGACGGAGGGTAGAATGTCCCTGAGTGAGAAAAGTCGGCCGAGTTTTCTAAAATCAAATAAAATTTCAGGAAATGTTTAAACCTAACTAAAATCATATATTTTCAAATAATTCGAATTTGTAAAAACTTTCAAAATGAAAAGTAAATGTTTTCCAAATATGAATTCAACCATGTTTTCGAATTTGACCAGATTTGACTCTATCTAGTCAAACCTTTGACTTTGACCCTAACTAATAATTTTGACTTTTAAATAAATTTAAATTCATAATTCCAAATAATACAAATAATATATGTTTTTGAATCAGAAAATTGAGAGGATTTCAAATATGCCATCCAAAATATATTTTGTGCACTTAAAATTTCAAGTTGAATTAAATTACAATAAAATGCCCTCGGCCTTAATTAATTAATATAACTTTTGTTTTATAACTCCAAATGTGACAAATGATATGTCTAAAATGATTAGCTCGACGAGACCTTTCTGTTTATGCTATCCATGAGTTAAATTGCAGCATGCATCATATAAATATAAAGTATACAGCAACTAATATGACAATAAATTGTGGCCAAAACTCAATAAAATGATTTATTCTTGTATTCCACACCTCACCCATGCCATGCTACATCATTGCCATGCAACTTGTGCATCATTCATCAAGGCATGATTGTTTGCTTGTCGCATTTTATTCCTATGCTTGTGCACTTTATTTATGTTGGCCCTTGTTTGTTTGGTTCTTCTTCGAATAGACGCTGAGCAGGGGATATATCAAGAAAAGTAGGAGCACTACCCAGATCCTTCTCTCGCTTCAACTGAGCTGCTAGGCAAGCACTACCACATGCTTGCATACATACAGTACCTATTGCCTCTATCTTATTCTTGCATCATTGAGTCGCGATTGCATTAAACTGAATCCCAAGTATTGCATAACCTTTACTTTTAAACCCCACCGAAGCTTTTTCCTCCATCCCATGAGCCATTACTACATGAGTTGTTTGAGCCATGCGAGTCGTAGAACAGCATGTGTAGGGTATGTGAGAGTCTGATGGATAACGAGGTACCTATACAACTTAACCTGAGTAGTAATGGGATAACTAATGAAAGTGGCACCGGTGAGCAATATCTGCTATTTGGTTTTTCCTGCTCACTTGTGTCCCGTAGGACCCCGAGTACTTGATTCATGTTCCTTGATTATTCGCTATCCACATCCGAGAGGCTTATGGGACCCCCGAGCGAGCTTGATTCATCTTATTTCTTGGGGCACAAACTAGTTTGAGGTTTTATTTACTATCTGTACTTATGCCATGCTACTTGCTTTAATTACGATTGTCGAGGAGCACTTTTGCTTTAGGAATTGTGACCCGTTTTGTGGTATCGACAAGCCCAGTTTGGGTTCCCGATCGTTTCTGGCCCACAAACCTTGAGTCCGTCTCAAGTCATTAACCGTTGTGGGTATACTTAATGGGGTGGCCCCAAATATTCTCAATCCTGTGATTGCTTTGTCGTGAAGGCCTCGTTGGGTTTTGATTTGGTTTTTCCGAGGTTGATCGAGTGTGTGTTGCTATTTGTGCACCCTGCGGTAAAACTTCTGAAAGCCGTGTCCGCGGTTATGGACGACTTGGAGCACAGTTTCTCGATCATAGACAAACATAACTAAAGTACCGCTCTTAATTTGACTAAGTAACTGACTAGTAATTAGTGAAACACTCATGGAATGGTTAATAAAATTGCCAACGGATGGGGGGTTGTTAAATCCGCTTCCTCGTTGGTAGCGAGGAGGATGGATCTGGATATTCTTTATAACTGTTGTCATTAATTCGCGGACATCCGTCTATCTTTGGTTAGGCGGATGGTTACGAGTATCTATAGAACTGTTAGGGTTTATCTTTTGCTGCAATTCGTCACCCAGGTTGTGTCCCCTTTAGAGGCATAAAGACTTCTTTGAGTACCCTAGGGTCACACGATAAATTATTGGTTCGGATGAGCAGGTACACTCGCAAGATGGATCTTTGGGTGGAGGAGGCTGATGATGTGGGCAACGATCGTTCGGTGTAGAGATTCCGGGAACGGGGATCCGTGAGATCTGTGGGCGGGATGTGCTTATTTATGGGGCATCTTATGCCGATTTGCTTCTTATCCGTACTCGGATCTTGTTTGCCGCTTCCGCCTGATACTCTGATGTGTGATGTATGAGGAGATATCCTAAACTATTAAATCTATCTAGGTCATTTGAATCTTGCCGTATGGCGTTGCTATATTTCTTTTCTTTTTAGATGGTATGGCTCTGATGTACTATTGTATGGTGGCTTGCATACATACTCATTTGTGTATGTAGTTGATCCCTTCGCCTGCCGATTACGCCGCCCGTACTGGTCCCGATGATTGGAAATGGTTGGGGCGGCCGAAAGGTCTACCTGTGAGTGGCATTTGGGCCCCACCGTACTATTTCAACCATTTCTGCTCATCCAGGCTTGTATCTAGGAGCGTAATTCACCGAGGTAGTTACATGTGACTCCAGTGTGCCATTGTTTGATGAAGTGTTTTGAAAACGAGAAAACCTATTTTCAAAGGATAGGGAAAACTTATTTTATCCTAAGGCCAGCCAAAACTCCACTTAGCCATATATTCATGTAGATGTTAGATTCTCCATATCAATATGCTATCACTTACCAATACAATTCAAATGTATTGACCCTTGTGGCTATAAATTATCATGTTGCAGGTTTGTTTAATGTTAGTGAAGTTTGATGAGTAGGGATTACAAGTCTACAACCAACATGTTTGCCTGTGGCATATGAAGATGAAGGACTCCATGCTTTATATATGTATCTGCTGCTTTGTAATAAGATAGCCATATGAGCTATGTAAGTTGTAATGAATTATTTTATTCCTGGTTATGAGTTGTAATATGACCTTTGTTTCTTGATATTACAGCTTAAACTGAGGGTGCTAGCTATTCGATCCATGAACCACTGTAAACACAGGATCTCTACCTTATCAGGTTGGGACCTCTACATTAATATATCGAACAACTTAGAAATCTCTTGATCATTTATCAAACTGAGAATTTCTTTACAAGACTCTAGTATTTTACTAGGATTAAATCCATCAGACTTCGGCACTTTTGAATCAAATTCATTTTAATTCGTCCAAGACATAGTTTGGCGAAATGCACTTCGTATTTTAAGACTCCCACTTGTTCCGTATGACTTTATGGTCCTTCAGAATTATCAAGCAATTTGCTTCTATGATTTCTTGTAATTTAATTTACCACCAATTCTTTGTAGTTCATAGGTATGCCTTGTTCTAATAACATGACAAATGATTCACAAATTTATCCACACCAAGTGTAGGGAATATTTGCAAATCCTAATTCTTTATTAGTAAAAGCAAAATTGAAAAAAAAATGATCATTATCATTGATCTCTTTCTTATTGTGAAGAGTCGCGTTCTGGAACACATTCCGTTGCGTTTCTCAACATTGTGATGCAGGATCATGGACCTTCATCGTGTTCTTACTTTGTTCCATCAACAACATTGTCAAGAAACACACTTTCTCAAGAATGTACCAAACTTTTAGCAATACTAGTTTTGTCTTGTTTTGGTTTTAGTCATGGACTTTGTATTTCAAAGTTTCCAATTAATAATGTACAAGGACTTATTCACAATTGTTTTGGTTTTATCAAATAACTCCAAAACTTTCACGAATTTTGGATGGTTTACCTTATTCTAAATGAGTGTTCACTATTTCCATTCAAATGATCTCTATACTAACAATACCTTGTTTAATTTGGTGCCACATTTTGCCAACTTTAATATCAAATATTATATCGTGATTTTTTGCATTTCAACATACTTGAAAATCAAATGCATCACTAATTTTGTGAATCATATTTCACAAGTTCTTATTCCAATATCATAACGTCGAATCTCGTTTACTATTGATCAAATCGTAGTAACTTGATTCTATTTTTTTCAACACCTTTTGATGCTAAAACCTTTGATCAAATCCAATAGTTTCATGCTCATGTTTCATTTGGTAAACTCTTTTACTTAAATCAACAACTACTAAATGATAATCACCATTCTTGTTGAAATACGGTACATCAAATATGTATTTCCTTTCAACAATTCAACAAACACTTTGTACAATATAAGGTGTTTTGGTTAGTTTGCCGAACATGGGACTTATGTGTATGTGACAAGAGATCAAGTATCTACATTATTTACATACTATCATGATAACCTTTGAATCTTAAACATTGGTTTCATTCAAAATGAATATATCATTTAGTTGGGTATATCAAGGAATTTTATTGTTTTACAAATGTTCAGGGCATTATCAATTAGTTTTACAACTCGGATAATTCACACATAATCAAAAAACATATGAACATGAATAGAAATCATTCATAAAAGGAGAACAAATGATTTGTTACAAACTTATATGAATAATTTTGTCACGAAGTGTAAGACACACTAATATAGTTCATATTCCACTGATTACAATAATTATCCAAAAACTGGTAAACTAAGTGATAAATCTCGAGGAAGAGTATCGTCAGCCATCATCATCATGCTCGCCATCAACACACAACACCACCTCATCTCCATCAAGCAACTCTCATGCAGTAGGACCTGGTTTCATAAAATAGAACAAGTATCAGATACTTCAATGTTGCACCAAGTGTTTGCAAGATTATAACATTTATAAAATGTGTATCATATATACCTTCGTTATTGATGACCTCTCTAGCATTGACCTTCACGTTTCTGAAACGTGATATGAAATCATGGAAATCTTATGTTTCCATATCACCTCTAATTATGCAAGTCTGGGCGTGCCCTTGGTAGCTAGGAGGCAACGACCGTAGTAACACGCCTATTGCAAAGGAATCAGTCATCCTGTAGTTCACAAAATGAACCAGTCTCATGTACGCATCATGCATGTGCTCCAGGTGACTCTCCAAGCAAGTGTGTTCCTCCATCTCAATGGCAAGAAAATCACCAAGCAACTCATGCTTCCACATGCGCACATGGCCTTCAAACTCTGCTCTCAGCTGATCCACCATCGCCTATGGGTCAAGATCACCCGTGAGAGGATGTAGTCCGTTGTAACACCCTGGCCTCTCTGGACCAGCGGATGTCACTCCTGGCAGCTCAATAGGATCTCTAGGCTAGCCCATAGACCAACACTAGTCTTTTTGTGCACTTTGTCCTCACTCGTGCATCCCCAGTACCCACTTCCCGATCGGTCACCCGTCCTGAAATTACTCTAGGCCAAGCACGCTTAACCTCAGAGTACTTTTTAGATGCCAAAAAGTACTTGAAACTTGTTGGTATGTGTATACTACCAATCCTATTAAGCCATGCGATAGGGTATCACATACACCCACCCTTAGAAGATCGACACTCTCGTCGATCAACCACAAGCCAGGAATGTCCCCTCTTGGCATACGTCCAGGCGTCGGTCTGCTACATGTGTCATGCCGTGTCCACTCCGATCAAGACGCTCCATGCTCCACATGTCTGCCAATAACCCGCACACGCATGTGTAACCACGAGGGTTGGCTCTGATACCACGTTTAACACCCTGGCATCTCTGGACCAGCGGCTGTCACTCCTTGCAGATCAATAATATCTCTAGACTAGCCCCACAGACCAACACTAGTCTTTTCTGTGCAATTTTTCCTCACTTGTGCGCACCCAGTACCCACTTTCCGGTTGGTCACCCATCTTGAAATTACTCTAAGCCAAGCACGCTTAACCTCAGAGTTCTTTTTAGATGATCTTCCGGAAAAGAAGTTGCAACTTGTTGGTATGGGTATACTATCCATCCTATTAAGCCATGTGCCAGGGTTTCACATCCATCTACCATTCCATAACGCATTATCACTTGAATGAAGGTGGATATCTCCTAACAAAAATAGCGGTCTTCCCACTACTGTGGGGTATCCTTGTAATATATTGGCTCCTCCGAATCCATCGGGTAGCGTATGTAGTCGACCACACTATTCTCACTAAGGAGGATGTTCAGACGCACTAGCCAATCAGGGAAGTTGGATCCATCTAGTTTGAGTTTCTCAGCAGCTACCCATTCAGCAACCTCAAAAGAAGCTTCGCGGACCATTTTCTACATTTACAATTGCAATTTATACTAAGTTTATAAATATGTGAGTTCAATAACTCCACTAAAACTATTATCCCCAAAAAGGTTTATGTGATGAAACGATCCCAATTCACTACACCTCCCCCGATCATCATGGCCGTAGATATAGTTGCAAAGGTGGACGCTAAAGTGTCGATCACATCATTCATGCGACTCGTTCTTCATATTTCGATCATCCGTGTTCCGAGGCCATGTTTGTACATGCTAGGCTCACCAACTCTAACTCGAGTGTATTGCAGTGCAACATGGCTTACACCCACCGTATCTGTAACACGGATATATCGACCGATCGTCACGACATGCCTCATAACGGAGAACTTTCTTAGTGGTGCACACACAAGGGGAACACTATCATTGGAATTATGTTTTAGAGATCATCTTATTAATGCTACTTGTGGAGTATCTAATACTTAGCACAGATGCACACACAGTGAATATTGAATGTAAATGTAATGTGATATGGTACTTATTACCGTGACCTTTGGAAACGCCCATGCGTCCCGGTTGGTAAGGCCATTAGTCCGGTTGCCCAACCGGACGGGCATCGACTAAAGCTCCAACCTTTAGTCCGGTTGCCATCAACGAGACAAATGGTGGCACACGGCGGCATCGAGCGAGGGTGGAGCATTAGTCGGTTCGTAACACGAACCAGACTAATAACCTGCTACCGCTGCGGAGATTTGGCCCATTTCTGCCAGCGAAGAATTCATTTTGGCACATTTTGTTGTGGCGACATTTTCGCCACTTTTGTGCCGGCGAAGAATTCATTTAGGTTGTTTTATTGTTTATTTAGTGTTTTGCACTTATCAATGAAGGAACCTTATATTACACAAGATCATCATGACAACATTACATTCAATACACGGATCGAGTTCATGCACTACATACAAAAGTTGCTATTCGATGCTACCGCCAATTTCTTGAAAGTTGCTATTTTTACAATTCCTATTGTCTATACACGAGTAGTATTCCCCTTGTGTGTTTAGGACTTCATCCAAGAATCCGCCAATTCCTCTGTATTGCTCGTGCGATCCTTTGGCGGAAGACCGTCCGTAAACGTTCGATCTGATTTAAAAAGAGTCACCTATATGAATATGAAACTAAACACAATTTGATTGTAATTAAAACTATAGAAATTGTTTACGTCGTGGAGTTGCTCTAAATTTCTGCCCTTCTCATACGCGTCGGATGAACTTCGCATACATAGTATCCACATAGATTGTTACGGTCCTGCGTCGGGCACTTTAACGACAACGAGTTCAATCAAAATAATAATCAAGCATGATAATAACGTATCAAAACTAGAATCAAAGAGATGCGGATATAGCTAGTGGTGCTTACATCTAGTGGTTGAAATGTAAGCTCCTCTTTCCAAACACCCTAGCCTTCTTGGTGAACCGTTTCCAAGCGGCGTGAAAAGCGAATAAAATAAGTTATTAAGTACTTGATATCATAAAATTCACGAACGTTGCCGATATAGTGTCGTAATGATTAGAATTACCGGAGAAGTATCGCATGTCCTTCCACGTCTCAAGGGGTTTATGTTTGAGTCCATGACTAGTACACGCCCTTTGTCAAGTTGAATGATTAATGAATATAGTGGTACTGCGAATGCGTAACTAATCAATTATATACTTAACATCGAGTAAGCGAAATAGAAAGTGTATACAAGACAATAACACTCATGGAAGTTGTAAGGAAATAGTATTTCCCTTTTGGTTTCTTGAAACCTTAACGTGTACTATATTATCCTCCGTATCCACGGGGCTTATTTTAGATTAGCTTCATGAACCCAATATGGGTCAATGAAGCCAATGTCATAGATTTGTCCTCTGCTGCATTCGAGAATCTTCATTACGCATATTAAAGTATGATTATATACATACAATAAACAAAATATTATAGATGGAGACTAAATTAATTACGAATTAGTACTTACGGACAATAGGCACTCATGATCGATTTGTCCAAGGCGTCTTGATTGAATCATTGAAATAGTTCATCAAATTCAATGGATATCATGTCATCCTTATCTTTCCCATGATGCTTTTTGTAACTCTCAAGACTATCCGATTAGCCCGGCCCTTGTGGCATGCATGTACCGATTATGCAATCTTCGCATTTTGTTGGAAGATTGTTTACCTCCTCAGGTTTGACGAGAGGTTTTCCGTCTTGGTATTGGTATGCTACTTCACTCACGGGAAGAACTCTAAGCGGGATAATCTGGCAATACTCATACCTTGAGCAGCGACTTCTCCGTATTGTGCAACTACCTGGATCATAACGCTCTTACCCCATATTTGCTCGACCCACATTGGTTTGAGAAATCACCTTGAGAGGCGCAAGTCTGTTTTGCTTGTTCTCGGGCTGAGGCAACAGATTTCCGCTTGCAGTCTTTGCTCTTGAGGCTTTTTGTCTTGAATGTGACTTGAGAATATAACTCATAGTCGATGACAGCTTTGGCTCGGGTTGATGAAGAGTCTTTAGCATTTTCAACACTTTGGCTTTTCTTCTTTGGTCTTTGAGGAACTCGCTCTTTCGGCCGCCTCGACTTAGCGAAAACGCTGTCGTTTCCGCATCAACGATCGCAGTCTCCTCTTGATCTGATCATAAGCTCTCTTGGGAGGAATCGTTGGTACTTTTGGAAGAGGCTCTTGTTTACGTTTGGCGATCGCTTACGGCCTTACGATGGCGACGCTTCGCTTTTATCTGGCGCGGCGATGGCTCCATGGCGATGGCTGCATCGGAGATTGGTGAGCGGCGGAGCCGGGTGAGCGACGAGGCAATTGCCATGGCGGCGACCTCATTGGAGACGGGTGAGCGGCGGCGAAGATGGCCTTGGCGTGTGATTTCTAAGCGATACAATCCTTGGCCATAGAATGGTGACGTTTTTTGCGTCACCCAAAGATCACATCCTTCACCGGCGGTAGTGAAGATCCAAAACCTCAAAGGTGGGCATGATTTCATCCACGCCGACAACGTAGCCCTCCGAACCGGACGACTGTGGTAAGTTGGTGTGGGTCCAATTGGTAAGGCATAGCCGGCCACCTTCATTTATATGTTCACAACTTTGACATGTAGCTCGCGATGTGTCATCTCTGATATCATCCTTTGGGTAGCCAACAGAGCCATCGTCGGTGCATCATCGGCATCGGCATTGTCATCACCGGGACCTCGGTGGAAGCCACTGCTTTTTCGATTATTCGATAGGCGGTAGCATCGAATGCGGTGTCTTCTTGAGATGGGCCGTAGTACTTCTCTTTAAGTGAGTTAATTTCATCTTGTTGTTGCTTTAATCGTTCTTCAATTAACGCATTCGCTCTTTCGACTTTCTGCTCAACCGCCGCCTTGTCCTTACTCCTCTGACGGATTCTATCAGGATATTTCTTCCTCTCTTCGGGAAACCTAGTCCTCCATGATTGGGAGCCTATTGTGCCTCGTGTTCGTCCCTCATGTTCCTTATTTCCACGGGCGAGTGTGAGCGCATCATTCTCTCTATCGGGAATGAAGTCCCCATCTTTAACAGCCTTCTTGCTTTTCTCATCCTCTCGATTGGCAAGGGTCTTCTTTATGTCGTATGTTATATATACACCTCCTTCGAGTCCAACGTGCCCCCATGCCCGTAAAACCAATTCCTTGCACGTTCTACCCAATCGTCATCTGCTGGGTGATATTTTTATCACGCAGCTTCTGCTCAAGTTTCTCCCACTTAGGAATGCCAACCTTGTAGCCACCTTGCCCCATAGTATGGTGATACTTCTTCTTAGCAGCATTCAGCTTATTCGTTTCAGACATTTTCTTAGCTTTTTCTGATTTCTTGTATTCCACAAACTCATCCCAGAATGGTTTTATTTTCTCAAACTGAATATTCTTGAAATCGGGAGTCTTCTCTTTCACGACATAGTCAAGGTGCAATCTTTTCTTCCAGTTGGTGAAACACTGGGCCATCTTCTTCAAAGCCCACTCCCTGACCTTAGCCTCCATGGCTCTCCCATGTTGTAAGGCGTCCTCAACTGGATCCTCCGCATTTGGATCCAGCTCTATCTTAGGTAGTTTGAAATTAACCATGAGCCTCTTCCATAGTAAATCTTTGGCGTGGTTAGGGACAAATAAACATGTTCCCTCTTCATCCGCATTAGCAGGCCTATTCCAATTTCTAATGGTGATAGGGATTAAGTCCCTAACGATTACTCCGCATTGTGCCCCAAATTTGGTTGCGACAACTTCCGGAGCTGTCGGTCTGCCGTCTACAGCGACATCTTCGATCCTGAACCTCTCATGGTCTTGCAAATTTTTGGTTGGGCCTCGTCTGCTCTTTTCAGTAGATTCCTTCGATCCGGAGGGCTAAAAGAAGAAAGATCGCCGTTACTATTTCTATATAGATAGCAGATGATTAATTAATGAATTGATTTATATTACATGCACCTTGCCGAGCGATGCGTCTTCTCGATTACACAAGGCATCGCCTTCTCCCTCATGGCAACACCTTCAACCTCAAACAAGTTGTCTCCGGTAAAGAGGATCACCCTCACGGAGTTGTTCGAAACGTTGATACGTCTAAATTATCTTCCCCACGGATCACACCTTGGATCAACTCTTCCTTTTCTTCGTCTCGGCGTGTGGGTCCATATTTTACGCATAGGTGGAAAAAGCGAATAAGTCAAAGCGGCTAAAGGAGAAAGTTAAAGAGAAACCCTAATATATACATACACAATAATAAAATGAAGAGAAACCTAAACCTAGCTACAAAAGGAAACCGTGTAGTAGATAGGTAACTCTAAAAATCAACTAAAATCAATATTAGGAGTTCAGGGGTGTAAAACCTAGTTCGAGAAACCTCGGATGCATATGAGAGGGAACATGAGTATAAGGCTACAAAGGAAACTATCCAGCGATAGGTAACACTAGATACTAACAAAATACCATATTGGAATCGATCTCGATCTCGATATCGTATTCTACCGAGAAGAACCAAATCACCGAAAGAAAGGAAACAATCAACACATGGCATCGATGCAATGCTCAAGAAATGATGATGATACGACAAGTTAATGTGCATTGGAATGTAACCCTAAAGCATGCTCGACAAGTTAATCGGGTTCCGAGGGCGCAAACCCTAACTCAAGGAACTCCTAATCACTGTTAGGGTTACTAGGGTGTTCTAATTAAACTTGTTATTTAAGTTGTTGAAAAATGCATGATTATGGCATAGATAGATAGTTCTCATTTTTCTGAACATTTTGGTATATTATTTGTATTTTTGAATTACATTAAAAGTTATTGAATTTACAAGTTTTATTCAAATTCTGAAATTATTAAATCAAATGTTTAAACCTTTTGCACCATAGTATGACAAGGATAATGATATGACAAGTTAATTTGTATTAAAAAGTAACCCTAAGACATGCTCGGCAATTTAAACGGGGTTCCGAGGGGTGAAAACCCTAACTCGGCGAAACTCCGGAGTATATGAGAGGGGTTGATTTTGTTTTCTAATTAAACTTGTATTAAAAGTTGTTGAACAATGCATGATTATAGGTTGAATAGTTAGATCTCATTTTTCTGAACATTTTGATATATTATTTGTATTTTTTGGAGTTATAAATAATTAATTATTGAATTTACAATATTATATCAATTTATGGATTTAATTAAACCATTTCCGAATTTAAACAAAACAGAAAACATAAAACATTTTTGCTTAGACACATGGCTCTCAAATTTCTGAACATTTTGATACATTATACATATTTTTATGATTAAATATGAATTAGTTATTGATTTTACAAAATTATATTAATTTCTGCTATTTTTAAACATTTCTGAAAAGGATTAAGCCATTACTGCATCACCCTGACTTCATCAACCCTATCCCTAACTTTCTACACCGGGGCTGCTCCTACCCACAACCACTGACTAGGGGCAGTGATCTGGGTCCACCCCGTGTAGTAAGCGCCACGTCCGACGCGACAGCCTTGAGGCGTCAGGCGGTGGTCGCCGGCGACGATCTGGGCCACCCTAGCACGCGCGAGGGTGCGCTGGAAAGATCGTGACAAGGGGAACCACATAGTGGTGGCGTCGCCCCTTTAGGGTCACCCGAGTGAGGCTTGCGACGGCGGCGGCGGAGCTCACAAGCGAGCGACGCGGTGGCTACAAAGATCTAGGAGGCAAGCGGAGGTGCCGAGCACAAGAAGCTCACCACGGTGCTCGGCGTGGTCTTGGAATCGGCGAGGCCGAAGGTGAGCTAATCGACGACAGCGAGCTCGTCGGTCGGGAAGACGACGAGGTTGGCGGATTCCGTGCGAGAGGAGAGAAAACACGCGAGGAGAAAGAGGGAGAACGACCGCGATGCACGACAGACGGGCGACCAGGCATCGGCGAAGCGGCGGCGTCTTCTATGCGCGCGTCGGAGTTGCGAGAATGGAGAAGGGAAGGAGAGAAGGCGTCGTGTATAAGGGGAGAATATGTCGGTTGGTGGCTCCACCGGGACCAAAGATATCGTCCGGTTGGAGCCACCAACCGGACCTATACTCAATATTTTCAGCAGCCCAGGGTTGGCCTTTAGGTCTTTAGTCGGTTGGTGGCTCCAACCGACATATTCTGCTTTTAAAAAATTTCAGATATTTTCTCTGTTCCCCTTATTTTTTATTTTGGGGTTTAAATTTGTATTGTTTTTAAATGATAATTAATTTGGAATTTAGAAAAACTTTAAACATAAGAAGTGTTTGGATTTGAATAAATAATTCAAAAACATTTTTTACATTTTAAAAATAATTAATATAACCATTTAAAATATGAACCATTTACAATTAAAAATGAATTAACTTATATTTTTTAATATCAATTTAGAATTTAGAAAAACTTTAAACATAAGAAGTGTTTGGATTTGAATAAATAATTCAAAAACATATTCTATTTTTTAAAAATAATTAATGTAACCTTTTAAAATGAATTAACTTATATTTTTGAATATTAATTTGGAATTTAGAAAAACTTTAAACATAAAAAATGTTTGGATTTAAATAAATAATTCAAAAACATTTTCTGTTTTAAAAAATAATTAATGTAACCATTTAAAATATGAACCATTTACAATTAAAAATGAATTAACTTATATTTTTTAATATCAATTTGGAATTTAGAAAAACTTTAAACATAAGAAGTGATAGGGACTACCATGAAACCTTGAACATGATAGGTCATTTTGTGAAGGGTTTTTTGAAACATGATCAATATACCAAGTCTGTATTTCTCCTTTCAACTATGTAACATAATATGACAAAGACGCCAAGGATTTTCATTGTTGATTTTTTTGAATTTATTATGCCCGTTTGAATTATCCGAATTTCTAACTATGGTCGAACGTGTGCATGAAGATAGGGGCAGGCATTGTTAGAACTTGCATTGGATCTCTGAATAAACCACATATTGCGAGTCTAAAATGATTTTTCAAAAATCACGCAGGCGGTAGATCATGTACGTAGTACAAACCGGACCCACTTCCTAGATTCGCAGACATTTGTCCTTTTACCGGGATGGACGAAAAGGTTTGAGATGTACCGGTTGGGATATAGTCCATGTAAGGTGGTCTAGTATTTTAGGAAAATAGGACGGTAGCATTACGAAGCGGCATTTTGGTGGTTACTTCACAAAGCGACCCGTTTTTGCGCTCGAGAAAATGGAAAAGGGCTTTTCCGTGCGACAAAAGGAAAACTTCCTCCTGCAACATTGTTCTCCATACCAATGTCCACACATGCATAATATGGGCACAACATCACAAACTATGCCGTGATTCAGACATAACATCGGTCATTTGGACCGAAAGCCATGAAACCTCGAACATGATAGGTCATTTTGTGAAGGTTTTTGAAACATGATCAATATCTGAAGTCTGGTATTTTCCTTTCAACTATGTAACATAATATGACACCACGAAGGATTTTCATTGTTCGGATTTTTTGAATTTATTATGCGTTTTGAATTATCAATTTCTAACTATGGTCGAACCGGTGCATGAAGATAGGGACGGGCATTATTAGAACTTGCATTGGATCTCTGAAGAAACCACATATTGCGAGTCTAAAATGATTTTTCAAAAATCATGGGCGGTAGATCATGTACTGTAGTACAAACCGACCCACTTCTACGATTCGGACATTTGTCCTTTTACGGGATGGACGAAAAGGTTTGAGATGTACGGTTGGGATATAGTCCATGTAAGGTGGTCTAGTATTTTAGGAAAATAGGACGGTAGCATTAAAGCGGCATTTTGGTGGTTACTTCACAAAGCGACCCGTTTTTTGCTCGGAAAATGTAAAAGGGCTTTTCCGTGCGACAAAAGGAAAACTTCCTCTGCAACATTGTTCTCCATACCAATGTCCACACACATGCATAATATGGGCACAACATCACAAACTATGCCGTGATTCAAAGACATAACATCGGTCATTTGGACCGAAAGCCATGAAACCTCGAACATGATAGGTCATTTTGTGAAGGTTTTTTCGAAACATGATCAATATACCAAGTCTGGTATTTTTCCTTTCAAATATGTAACATAATATGACACCACGCGAAGGATTTTCATTGTTCGGATTATTTTTGAATTTATTATGCCCGTTTTGAATTATCTGAATTTCTAACTATGGTCGAACCGGTGTGCATGAAGATAGGGGACGGGCATTGTTAGAACTTGCATTGGATCTCTGAATAAACCACATATTGCGAGTCTAAAAATGATTTTTTCAAAAAATCACGGGCGGTAGATCATGTACCTGTAGTACAAACCGGACCCACTTCCTCGCGATCTTGAGACATTTGTCCTTTTACCCGGATGGAGGAAAAGGTTTGAGATGTACCGTTGGGATATAGTCCATGTAAGGTGGTCTAGTATTTTAGGAAAATAGGACGGTAGCATTCGAAACGGCATTTTGGTGGTTACTTCACAAAGCGACCCGTTTTTGCGCTCGGAAAATGGAAAAGGGCTTTTCCATGCGACAAAAGGAAAACTTCCTCCTGCAACATTGTTCTCCATACCAATGTCCACACACATGCATAATATGGGCACAACATCACAAACTATGCCGTGATTCAGACATAACATCGGTCATTTGGACCGAAAAGCCATGAAACCTCGAACATGATAGGTCATTTTGTGAAGGTTTTTGAAACATGATCAATATACCAAGTCTGGTATTTTCCTTTCAACTATGTAACATAATATGACACCACGAAGGATTTTCATTGTTCGGATTATTTTTGAATTTATTATGCCCGTTTTGAATTATCCAATTTCTAACTATGGTCGAACCGTGTGCATGAAGATAGGGGCGGGCATTGTTAGAACTTGCATTGGATCTCTGAAGAAACCACATATTGCGAGTCTAAAATGATTTTTCAAAAATCAGGCGGTAGATCATGTACGTAGTACAAACCGGACCCACTTCCTGATTCGGCGGACATTTGTCCTTTTACCGGGATGGACGAAAAGGTTTGAGATGTACGGTTGGGATATAGTCCATGTAAGGTGGTCTAGTATTTTAGGAAAATAGGGACGGTAGCATTCTCAAACGGCATTTTGGTGGTTACTTCACAAAGCGACCCGTTTTTGCGCTCGGAAAATGGAAAAGGGCTTTTATGCGACAAAAAGGAAAACTTCCTCATGCAACATTGTTCTCCATACCAATGTCCACACACATGCATAATATGGGCACAACATCACAAACTATGCCGTGATTCAGCACATAACATCGGTCATTTGGACCGAAAGCCATGAAACCTCGAACATGATAGGTCATTTTGTGAAGGTTTTTTCGAAACATGATCAATATACCAAGTCTGGTATTTTTCCTTTCAACTATGTAACATAATATGACACCACGAAGGATTTTCATTGTTCGGATTTTTTTGAATTTATTATGCCCGTTTTGAATTATCGAATTTCTAACTATGGTCGAACGGTGTGCATGAAGATAGGGGCGGGCATTGTTAGAACTTGCATTGGATCTCTGAAGAAACCTCATATTGCGAGTCTAAAATTATTTTTCAAAAATCACGGCTGTAGATCATGTACTGTAGTACAAACCGGACCCACTTCCTGCGATTCGGCAGACATTTGTCCTTTTACCGGGATGGACGAAAAGGTTTGAGATGTACCGTTGGGATATAGTCCATGTAAGGTGGTCTAGTATTTTAGGAAAATAGGGCGGTAGCATTACGAAGCGGCATTTTGGTGGTTACTTCACAAAAGCGACCCATTTTTTGCGCGCGGAAAATGGAAAGGGGCTTTTCCGTGCGACAAAAAGGAAAACTTCCTCCTGCAACATTGTTCTCCATACCAATGTCCACACACATGCATAATATGGGCACAACATCACAAACTATGCCGTGATTCAGGACATAACATTGGTCATTTGGACCGAAATCCATGAAACCTCGAACATCATAACCGGGACTAAAAATATTTTCCGCCATTTCCCACCTCTTCCCGCCAAGTTTTCCCGCCCTTTCCTTTCTACTAGAGCTTTTAGTCCCGGATGTAGTCACTAACCGGAGTAAAGATATTTCCGCCATTTCCCAAAGCTTCACGCCAAGTTTTCCCGCCTTTCCTCTATATTTAGGGTGATCGTGTCATGGCTATCCACACATCCACACCTTCCTCTCTTAGAACAATGGACAACGCCATCTTGGGCCATTCGACCCTCGAGGAGACCGAGGCTGGCGCCCAACTACCCTTGTCCACTGGGTACCGCCGCCACCGGATGCCGAAGCTTGGAGGGTTCCCTCCTGTCCCTCAAGGTTCCGCACGTCAGTGACCATCACAAACCACTTCTACCACGAGCTCACGCCGAGCAGCGGATGGATCCCAGTGGGATCCCGACAACTATGACACTGGAATGCCTTCTTCGCTAATAGGCGGAAAGGGAGCTCTCCAGTGCGAGGGTGATGGCCACCGGTGAACCACAACGAAGTCGGCCGTCTGTGGTGGGAGAACCGTACTATCATCAAGTGATGCGCTACATCGCCGGGAGACCATCTCGCCACTGGTGCCCACGAGTCCACCCGCCACAGCCCCACATCGTCCCGGTAGCGGCATCGTCTTCCAGAGACTCTCCCACCCGCCGTGAATCCGGCTGGAATGGCCTGGTATATGCCATGGATGGGCCGAGGATCCCGAGTGGCGGTGTGACGATGACGATGATGATGACGACGATGAAGACCTGAAGTCGTGCTATAGGACTAGGCATGATTATGACTAAAGGGGCGCTTTAGGCCTAAGTGTTAGCTAGTCCCGATTTGTCCCGGTTTTTAATATTAATAAATGTCTTAAGTGTTACCTAATAAATAGAGGAAATGCCTATATAAAGAGAGGGTTCATATTTAGTCTCGGTTGGAGAAACCAACCGATCAAGGGATTGGCGCAGAGTGGGCCGCACAACACTAATAATAGGGGTGAGTGTCGACATTATGTCGTATGCTTGTACCTTGTCCCGGATGGTGTCACCAACCGGGACTAAAGATGAATTTAGTCCGGTTGGAGACACCAACCGACTAAAGATGAGTCACTAATAATAGGGGTGAGTGTCGACATTATGTCGTGAGTGTCGACATTATGCCGAGCTGCTTGTACTATAAATATGCATCCTTGTGAGTCCAGTCCTCCACCGATTTGAGGCATCTCCAAGATGGTTTTAGAGAGCAGGACACCACTACGCCAGCCAGGAGATGCCGACGAGCCCAGTCCTCCGGCATCTCCGAGAAATCGGTCATAGAGGCACTCCTAATATGTGAAATTAGTTAGTCCAGGCGTATTGATCTAGTTAGTGAAGTTACAAGCTGCAAGATGGTTTTCGAGCAGGACACCACTTGCCAGTTGTGGAGATGCGAGAGCCTCCTCCGCATCTCCGAGAAACTGGTCATAGAGGCACTCCTAATATGTGAAATTAGTTAGCTCCGAGTATTGATCTAGTTAGTGAAGTTACAAGCTGCAAGATGGTTTTCGAGCAGGGACACCACTACGACCAGTTGAGGAGATGCCGACGAGCCAGTCCTCCGCATCTCCAAGAAACTGGTCATAGAGGCACTCCGGTCCAACCACAAAATGGGACTAACACTCAAGACATTTATTAATATTAAAAGCGAGACTACAAAACCGGGACTAAAGGCCACAAACCGCAAAGATATCCGTCGGTCAAGCCACAAACCGCGAAAGACATGAACTAGAGTTACATAATATGAGCATGAACTTCTTGGCATATGTCATTCCTTATGACCGCTTGACGTAACCATGGAGCATCTTCTTTACTTAACGGAATGCTTGGGTTTTCCACCGTGAAGGGCGGAATTTCATCAAACTTATTATAATCTTCCGACATGTCTCTTGTCCTCGATTCCCACGATGTTTCTTTTCCCTGAAAAAGAACTATGTGACGCTTTGGCTCATCATATGATGTATTCGCTTGCATATTTTTTCTTTTTCGTCCGAGGACATGTCCTTCACATAGAAAACCTGAGACACATCATTGGCTAGGACGAATGGTTCATCTCTATAACCAAGATTGTTGAGATCCACTGTTGTCATTCCGCATAACCGGTCTATCTTTACCCTTCCCCATTCAAAGTTGACCCATTTGCATGAAACAAAGGGACCTTAAAAGAGACTCCATAGTCTAGTTCCCATATCTCCTCTATGTAACCATAATATGTGTCCTTTTGTCCATTATCGTCTATTGCATCAAAGCGGACACCACTATTTTGGTTGGTGCTCTTTTATCTTGGGCGATCGTGTAGAATGTATTCCCATTTATTTCGTACCTTGGAAATTCAATACAAGAGAAGATGGTGACGCAGCCAACAAGTATAGCGATCTCCAACAGTGGTGTCATTCAAGATATGTGTCCGCATCCAACCACCGAAAGACTTCATGTGTTCATCTAATCCATGATTCAGCTTCCCGGTTTTGAGCGTACAATATTCTTGTGTTCCTCGATATCTGAATCGCCAAGGTGGAATTATGTAGAACTGTAGTGTGCTTTAGTGAAAGAATCCCGTCCCTACATATCATTGCTTTCTTTCCCAGCATGCCTTTTTCCACTTAGTCTTCCCTCATGCCGCGAGTCGAAACACCAATCGGCTTAAGGTCGAATAAAGTCAACACAAAACTCAATGACCTCCTCTGCTCCATATCCCTTGGAGATGCTTCCTTCAGTCTAGCACGGTTATGAACATATTTCTTTAAGACTCCATGAACCTCTCAAAGGGGAACATATTGTGCAGAAATACGGACCGAGAATGGCAATCTCTTCCACTAGATGAACCAGAGATGCGTCATAATATTGAAGAAGGATGGTGGGAACACCAATTCAAAAATAACAAGACATTGTACCACATCCTTATGTAACCTTGGCGTAATATCTGGATTGATTACCTTCCGAGATATTGCATTGAGGAATGCACACAGCTTCACAATGGGTACTCGAACATTTTCCGGAAGCCCCTCAATGCAATCGGAAGCAATCGCGTCATAATCACGTGATGTCATGAGACTTCAGGTTTTGGAACTTTTTCTCTGCCATATTTATTATCCCTTTATATTAGATGAGAAGCCCGGCACCTTGATACTATAAAGGACTTCAAAAAGATTTCCTTCTGCTTTGGTAAGAGCATAGCCGGCACGACTTAAGTGACGCCTTTATCCGCCTTGTTATCTGTATGCATGTTCTTTGGGTCTTTCATAATTTGTTGGTCCTCCCGCTTCGTGTATCTTTTGTCTTCCCATACACGCCTAGGAATCCTAGCGAGTTCACGCAGATTCTTCGTCACGTGCATCACGTCGATTGAAGAGCGGACACGCAGGACTTTCCAATATGGCAGCTCCCAAAATATAGATTTCTTCTTCCACATGGGTGCGTGTCCTGTAGCGTCGTTTGGAACTGATTGACCGCGGGACCCTTTCCAAAGATTACTTCTATGTCCTTGACCATACCAAATACATCATCACCAAAGGGGAGTTCAGCTTCTTCCTGATCGACTCACCTTTGAAATGCTTGCATTTCTTTCTTCTGGATGATTGGTCGGAAGAAATCGTCGATTCGCTAGGTACACAACCTTCTTGCATTTATGCAAATATATACCTTCGGTCTTATCTAAACAGTGGGTGCATGCCTTATATCCTTTGTTTGTCTGTCGAAGGTTACTAAGAGTGCCAATCATTGATGGTTACGAATAACAACCCTCGTAGATTAAATGGCTTCGCTTGTTCTCATCCCACGCACGCATACACCTGGTTTGCCCCACAACCGTAAGAGTTCTTCAACTAATGGCCTAAGGTACACATCAATGTCGTTGCCCGGTTGCTTGGGCCTTGGATGAGCACCGCATCATAATGAACTTACGCTTCATGCACAACCAAGGAGGCAGGTTATAGATACATAGAGTCACGGGCCAGTCTTTGTGGATCGTAGCTTTGCTCCCCAAAAGGATTCATGCCATCCGTACTTAGACCAAACCATAAGTTCCTTAAGCGCCACCGCAAAGTATGGGAAGTCTCTCTCGATTTTTCTCCACTGTGACCCATCGCCAGGTGTCTCAACTTCCGTCTTTCTTACGGTCTTCTTTGTGCCATCGCAACAACCTGGCATGCTCTTTGTTTTCGAACATGCGTTTCAACCTTGGTATTATAGGAGCATACCACATAACCTTAGCAGAACCCTCTTCCGAGGGGCTCTCCCTCAACATCACTGTGGTCATCTCGTCGATCTTATACCAACGCTGCATACCGCATTTATCTAAATTCTCATACTCCTTACATGTAGAGGATGCTCATTAATGCATGCATGTATCTTTTGCACATCTAATCCCGGAGGAGATAGTCTTCTTTGCTTCATAGGTACTCTCGGAAGTTCGTTATGTTTTGGAAACTTGCTTCATTATTTTCAGCATCTTTTCAAATGAGGAGTCTTAGACCACACTCGCCTTCCATCGCAACAATTCCAGCAAGTACCGAAGCTTTGTGCTGCCATCTTCACAATTTGGGTACAACAATTTCTTGTGATCTTCTAACATGCCCTCTAACTTCAACTTCTCATTTTCGTTTCAGTCTCGCTTTGCATCAGAGATGACCCTACCAAGTTCATCGGTAGCTCATCCGATGCCCGTTCTTCACCTTTTTCCTCTCCATTGTCTTCCATTGCGGTATCAACAGATTCAGGAAACATATGATGATAGTTGTTATCATCATCTTCTTCTTCACCATCTTCCATCATAACCCCTCTTTCCGTGCTTTGTCCAGCAATTATAGTTGGGCATGAAACCTTTCATAATCGTGTACGCGAATGATTTTCGAGGAAGAGTACTCCTTGTTGTTCCGACATTGAACACATGGACAACGTATAAATCCATTCTCTTTGTTTGCCGTAGCCACATCGATAAATTTATCCACGCCTTTGATATACTGCTACCCGCCACCGTACATCCATTCCGACCGTTCATCGCATCATATAAGTAAGTTTATCAAAAACAGGACATCATAAATAGTGAAATAACCAATTCACACCGACACATGAATTGTATCAATGACCTAGAAAAGGTAAGATTGCTAACCTCGATCGAGGGAAATAAAGAGGAGAAAGCTCAAGTGCCTCGGACACCTTCTATATTTTTGTTCTATGAGAAATTCAACGGATTTTTCACTCAAACATTTCAACAAACACCTTCAATGCATGCATGAAAAAAACTAGCACACACTCACACCTTACACCATTCAAAAACAGTGGAGGCAGAGGGGTCATGCATTTATAGAGGGCAAGGGTCTTTAGTCGGTTGAAGCCAAAGACGGGACTAAAGGTGCGTACACGCCACGTGGTGTGGCCAAACCTTTAGTCCTTGGTGGCTCCAACCGACGCATGCCTTACAACCGGGACCCATGCCCCTGGCCCGTGCCGCTCCAACCGACGTGCGGCATTAGTCCCGGTTGGTGGCGCAACCGGGACTAATGCTCCGAGGGGTCGCGAACGGATGGCCCTTTTTCCTCTAGTGTGATCTTCAACCTATGCTTCCGGGTCCGGCGCTAGGGTACTGGCGCCTCCGGTTTGTAGTCCACCATTACAATGACCGTTACTACCACTTAGCAAAAAAAACTAATTTACCTTGACTTTGACCATATCACACCACATACGCCCCTGCAAAACAAAGTTATACGCTTCTACTTTATTTTTGCATGTTTTACGTGGCTGTTAGGGCTTTTACGCAAGAACTATTTCTTACCTACGAACTTTAATCACAATGTTGATCAAATGATTGTCTCTACTACACCCCTCTAGGGGCTCTCCGTTATAAATGGCATAACAACTAATGCGAGAGAGGCAGACACCCCAAAGCCACTTATACAGTGCAAGCCGTATGTAAAGTGTGGACCAGTCTCGTGAATTAATGTGTAAAGTCGATTGGGGCTGCTTCATCAAGCATTGTTGCGGTATACCCAAGTACACATGGGAGGGTAACAATCATATAATTAATTCCCACATGTTACAACTCATGTGTTCTACCAATACTAGCAGTACTACGCATATATCTAGCTCTGATACCACTGATGGGGTTTAGTGCCAGAAAACAAAAAATTCCCTACGCAAACAACCCTAATGCCAGGATCTATCTATTAGTAATGCAGTAACAGGAGGGGATTTGGTGTTCATACCTTTGAAGACCGAGCACGATTAACGTTCCACGGTGAACGTGGATGATGTAGTCGTACCAACGCCGACCTCAGGGTCATCATGAAGTACAATGGCCCCTGGCGGCTCCGACAACTCCAGGTGCCACAAGTGCAGCACCGCCCGAAGGAGTCACACACGTACGATGCTTGATGATGACTCCCTCTCCTCCAATCCAGCCTATATTGCGGAAGTAGATCTTCTAGATCCGAATCCCGTAGAGCGATGGTGCTCCACGGTGAAGAAGTCCCTCGTTAGCGTAGTCCTTACTTGGGACCACGGTCACGGGGAGAGAGAGAGAGGGAGAAAGAGAGAGAAAATAGAGAGGCAATTGGAAGCTATTCCCAATGCTACGAAGCTCTTATTTATTTTTCTGGGTTTTAGTTGCCTCTTATGCCTCTTAATATATATAGGGGAAGGGGAGACCGACTTCTTCCCTAAGCCATGTGGGACTAAACAAGGAGGGGAAAGAGGGGAGGGGGTGGCTGGCCGGTCAGGGCCCTCTTCGGCCCCGCGCGGGTTCCCAAGGCCCACGCAGCCACTCCTCCCTTCTTCCTCCCTTTTGACTTTTCCCTCATGGGCCTTTCCCATGGGAATTTCTCCCAATAAGGGATTTTAATCCTTTTCATTGATGAAATAAATATAAAAAATGATTAAATCACCATTTAACATTTAATTACATATTATTTAATTCCCGTGGCTATGGAACCGAAGGAGATATGCCCTAGAGGCAAATAATAAATGGTTATTATTGTCATATCTCAATTAGTTTGTAATAGTTTCATATTATGCTATAACTATATCAACTAGAAACATCAATACAGGTGTGGCATGAAACATAAGTCTATGGTAGCTTCTATTCATACTAGTTCGTTGGGCAACTGATGTTCAAGGTTTCCTGATCATGGAGCTTTCATGCGAGTTGGCAACAAGGTCATATCATTGGTGAATGATGTGATAGACATTACCCAAAGATTGTGACACAATCAAGTCATGAAGTTCATCGTTTCAATAGTTAGAAACATAGTCTACTTCTCCTTAGACCGTGCGATTATATTAATCACTGTCTCCTGAGGCTGCTTTAACTGCATCAAACATCACTTGGTAGAATGGTGATTATAGAAGTGTACGTTAGGTATTCCATAGGAACAGTTGAGGCCTATGTATCAAGAGCGGGATTTTCACCCACTTGACGGGTAAGATACTCAAGGCCAACTTGGTGAGATTATCTAGTGCAAACCACAATTGAATCTGGAATTACAACAAGATCTAATGAATGAAAGATGGGGTAGAGGTGGTGATGGTGATGCAGCGGTTGATGATGAAGAAGATGATGCATTATCTTCCAATAATCCATGAAGTAGCAAGGATTTTCCATTCTCCTAGTTCCTCCTTCAGATCCCTCTCTAGTGTGGTTTTCATGGCTAGAGATTTCTGTGAATGTCAAATCTCAGATCCGTCTTTGCGAGGTCGAAGTATTTGATGAGGCGGTCATGCTGCCATGTCATACATGCTCGTCAAGTGCCCTATGAGCTCCTTAGCGCAAGCAATTCCTCCAGGTGTGAAGATAAATCAATTAAATGATTTTAATCACTTAAAAATATCACATTATAATATAATATGATAGTCTCAATTGATAAGTTCATAATAGACTTAGTAAATTGGGATCATGTTGAAACAAGGACGAAAGGTGCAAATTTTGGAAAAACAAGAGGTAAAAATGCTCAAATTTTGGACTCATCACCCCCACAAACCTCACCATATAGCCAGAGTCCGAATAGCTTCCTACCGCACCACCAACCTTCTCACTTACGACGCCATGAAGCGATTGCATGGAGGTGTGCCGCTAGGCTTCCTACGCCTGCTACGGGCGATGCGGTGCCTCCCACCGCAGATCGGGAGGAGAAGCATGCATCCTAGGGAGGATGACGTCCAGTTCGACCCTTATGAGGACGAGATGTGCTCGCCGGTGCAGACGAATTTGGATCCCACGATAAGGGTGAGGAGTTCGACAAGCATGCTTCGCTCGTGGTACCCGGAGGTACATCTATTTCTCCATGTTTCTAGTTTATTGTTCATATATTATGGTTGGACTATAGATGTACTAGTAATAAATCTATTCATGTACTCCTTATTCTACTGCTACTGATCAGATGCACCGTACAACCCGCTCCATGCAGAGATTTAGTATGTTCTCAATTAATACACATTCTAGATTTATTAAGTTATCAAGAACACGAACAATCTTAATATAGGAGAGAGTTGTGGAGATAGCCGTAATAAACCTGTATAAATATATTGTGGTTTTCAAAGTAACTTGGAATGGTTGTTCGAATATCTATGCATGACTGGTAAATGAATTACTAGTTTGCTCATTTTTTTCGAACAAGTAGACTAAGTAAATTTATCTTTTTTATTTCTTTTGCATTTTTCATATTACAGGTAGATTCAGTGACTTGGACTCTGACAAGGAGAAGAGGGACCACAAGAGCCCCCACGTCTTGAAGAAGATCAAGAGCCTTGGGGGAGGATCCTTTCCTTCGACTCTACTTGGGGAGCTCAGGTTCCCCTTCTGTAGCAAACAGGTTAACTTGAGGATTGACAACCTGATTCCGCATGCAGTTGGCATCGGTATAATCTCCGCAAGTAGACACAAAGCAGTAACCAAGCTAAGAACGCTACGTATGGAAAATTCTAGAGGGAGTACGTCAAGACCGGCCTTTTGTCCCTTTACTTGGGGATCAGGATCGGAACCTTCAAGCCGCCGAAGAAGTGATTGTGCTGCCTCCTCCGGCACCTAATACTTTTAATTTCAAGTTGTTCTATCGCTACTAGAACTTAAAACTATTGGGTGTGTTGAAACTGATGATATGTCATTGTTTGTGTGTTGCAACCTTGTTTGATCATGCTTGCATAAAATGACCAGAAATAAATTCCATGGGGCATAATGATGAAAAATAAATTTACCTCTATGTTCTGTCATGTCATGTTATGTCGCTTCAGCACTACGCACCAGCTACATAGTGAAAACGGGACGCTGGAATCCATGATGCGTTCTCACTATATCTGCGTCTCCCCTTCTCTATCCCCACGCCATCTCCACGTTGCACACCTGTCCTGCTGGGCAAGACCACCCAATCGCAGCCCTACAATTGGGAAACCGACGGTGCTCGCCCGGTCAAACGTGCTTCTAGATAGGTAAAGACTGTAGTAATGGTAAACTCAATTTACGATGCGTGGCCATCCTCCCTCTCCTTTTACGCAGCGCCTCCCCCACCCCGCGCAACATAACACTATGTAAAAATTTCCCAACGCCTTTCGCCACCACCGCAAGAAAGATCAAGGTCGTTGTCGTCGCGCCATACCACTGCAATAAATCTCTCCGCACCACTCCTTGATCCCAGCCACCTCCATAGATGCTGGGCCACCGCCACCACAATAGATATTGCCATGTCGGCAACTAGTCTAGCCATGCCCGCCTTTCCTGTGTCGTCGCCCAGGTACCTTCACACATGCTGGAGATCGACGTGATTAGCGACATGAACCTACGGATCTCGCTCTAGCTTCAGAGTGTTGTTCATGATGTCGACGCTAGTGAAGTAGATCTCCCTGCTTCATAGGAACTGGCGAAGCTCCGGGCATACCCATTTGGCCCTGCATACGTGGTACAGGAGACAGTGGTTACGCATGGACATCTGTAGGAGTGTCGCTGTCTTCCTGTCGCCTGTATACTCCAGGTCAAGGCCGATTATCTTGTACTTGTCCATCGTCTCCTGTAGCCACCTCTCGTACATTGTGATGATCTTGTCCACCTCCGCTTACGAATTGGTGTGGACGACCGTCAGCTCAGTGGTCCATGGGCACTAACGGTGTACCTATCTGTATAGTCGCTTCCCGTCATTTGAACACGTGACTGCATGTGTGGAGGTACCCGGGTGACGATACGGGAAAGGTGGGCATGGCTAGACTAGCTGTCGACATCTTCAACCGCGAGTACGCCCGCATGAAGGACGATTTCCTTAAGCACCTGCACGATCGATTGGAGTGGAGGTACCTAGATCACGTTGCAATCCAGTATGCAGCCAGGGACGCGTACGTCTGCTACGATATGCTCAACATGGTCTAGCGGATGAGTGAGTGTGTTGCTTACTGAAGGAAATATGCCCTAGAGACAAATATTTAATGGCATATTTTATAAAGTTTATGATTAAGTTTTATATCATGGTATAACTGTATTGATTAGGAAACGTCAATACACGTGTGGTATACAAACAACTAGTAGTTCCCAATGAAACTCTACTCACTAGTTCATTCACTACTAGGAAACCAGCTATAGATAGACAAATCTTCTGTGGCGCATATGTGTGACCATGCGCCATAGAAATCTTCACTCTTCTGTGGCGCATATAGGGAAACAATGCGCCATAGAAGTTGGTGGACCCGCCACCGGGGTTGGGCTCCCTCACTTTCTATGGCGCATACGACCATATGCGCCATAGAAAGTGAGGGTAGGCCCCACCACAGAATTTAGTTGATCAAAGTTCTGTGGCGCATACATCTATATGCGCCACAAAAGTTGAAAACAAATCCCACCCTAGTGGATCGCCTTTTAACTTTTGTAAAAAATTAATGAAAATGCTAAAAAATTAAAAATTTTCTTTGAGATGTAGTTATATTTTGGGGTATAGTTATAGGGAAAATTGAAAAACATGAATTTCGATATATTTTGCAATAAAGGTTATGAGACAGTAAAACAGCCATAACTTTTGCATACGATGTCAGAAAAAAAGTTTAATATACCAAAATGATCGTCTCGAAATTTCCTACTCGATTTCAACTGACGGAGGCCATTGAAGTTTATAGCTTCCCCAAATTCGAAAAGAGTAAAAATTTATGGCAAAAAAAAGATTTTTTCCTGCAAAAAAATAAAAAAAGGGGGAGAAACTTATGTGGCGCATTTCTCCCATATGCGCCACAAAAGTCTTGGGCAGGATTCTAAATTTGAATCCCGCCGCCCCTTCTTTCCTCTCTTATCCTCTTCCACTCCTCTACCATTCTCCTCCTCCACTTCTTCTCTCCTTCTCCTCCCCTTCTTCCCCACCTTCTCCTCCTCCTCCTCCCTCCTCCTCCACCCTGGTGAGCACCTCCTCCTCCATCTTCCTCAGCTTATCCTCCTCCTCCCTCCTCCTCCACCTGGGTGAGCTCCTCCTCCTCCCTCTTCCACCCCGGTGAGCTCCTCCTCCTCCCTTCTCCATCCTCCACCCCGGTGAGCTCCTCCTCCTCCCTCCTCCACCCTGGTGAGCTCCTCATCCTCCCTCCTCCACCCCGGTGAGATCATCCTCCTCCTCCTCCCACCTCCCTCCTCCTCCACCCCGGTGAGCTCCTCCTCTAGAGACCTTCACCTCCAGCGGCCTCCTCCTCTCCTCCACCGGCGACCTCCACCTCCTCCTCCGGTGAGCCCCTACTCCACCGGCGGCCTCCTCCTATCCTCCACAGACGACCTCCTCCTCCTCCTGCAGTCACCATCGACCTCCTTTTCCTCCTCCGGCGATCCCCACCTCCGGCCAGATATGGCTGTTTTTTTTTTAATTTTGAAAAAAAACAGTGGCACATATTGGCAATATGCACCACAGAAGTTTGAGATCTGGTTGGGGACTTCTATGGCGCATTTTAATATGCGCCACAGAACTTCATTTTAGTGGCGTGATAACAATGGCGCATCCCATATGCACCACAGAAGTTGAAAAATGGTGCGCCACTGATGAGCTTTTTCCTAGTAGTGATTGGTCAATAGATGATCAAAGGTTTCCTGATCACGTTGGAGCCTAGACCCCTATTTGACAATGGAGTCATTTCATTAGAGAATGAGATGGTGAACATACCCTATCTATAGCATCGTATCACGATCATGTCTGATGGCGCCCACCACTTGTCATGGGACGCTTCGCTGGAAACCCCAAGAGCAAGGTATGAAGCAGCATAGCAGCAAGTTTCCCTCAGTAAGAAACCGAGGTTATCGAACTAGTAGGAGGAAGGAAACGTCACACAAGTGTTGCTAGCAACGCGGAGACCTATACAACACAAACACAAGACTTTGCCCCAACGAATCAGTGAGGTTGTCAAGCTCACCGGTTTGCTGTAACAAAGGATTAAACATATGGTGTGGAAGGTAATGGTTTGCAGCAAGTAAACAGGTAACTGTGGTAAAGATTGGAACGGGGTCCATAGTTCACTAGAGGTGCCCTCCTTAGATAAATAACATGGAATGAAGGGTAAACAAATTACAGCGGGGCAATTGACAGGAACTGAGCAAGGCATAACAATGGAATTACTAGCCAGAAATATCCTATGAGGTTGATTGGGAAATACAACAATATACATAGACTGTCATCCAACTGCATCTATGACTAGAAGTCCACCTTCAGGTTATCATCCGAACCCCCTCCAGTATTAAGTTGCAAACAACAGACAACTGCTTTAAGTAAAGTGTGTAAGGTAAACAGTCCACATGTTCCATGAACAAGAGACCATTGTTTTCTCCCTAGTAGCAAAAGCACATCTACAACCGAAGAGATTTCTGTCACTTCCCTTGGAAACTAGAGGCATGAACCCACTATCGAGCATAAATACTCCCTCTTGGAGTCACTAGCAACTACTTGTCCAAGATAACCACTAGCAACAGAGAGCATGCAAGATCACAAACAACACAGACATGATAGAATCATAAAGATAAAACCATTAATCAAACCAACATAATAATCTCAATATCCATCGGATCCCCGCAAACACAACATGCATGATTAAAAATAGATTAGATCTTGATCATGAACGGAGCTCACAAGATCTATACATGAAAGCACAAAGGAGGAGATACAACCATCTAGATACTACATGGACCCATAGTCCAAGGTGTAACTACTCATGAATCATACCGGAGAGAAGGCCTCGGGGATGATCTCCCCTCCGGAAGGGTGTCGGGAAGAACTTCAGATCCTCCTGATCTAGGGATGATGGTGGCGGCGGCTACAGACGGTTTCGTGGATATCTGATCATGTACTAAGAGTTTCTGCATCGGGGGCTTCTTATAAGCGAAGGGGCGAGACCGGGAGGAGGCCAGGGCCACCAAACCCTAGCAGCACGGCCTGTCCGTGCACGGGGTTTGGCCCCTCTGGCCGACCTCTCCAGCTCTCCTCTAGACTTCTTGTTCCCCACAGAAAGTAACTGACTTTGACGTTTGTCCCGTCCAATTCCGAGAATATTTCTTTACTAACTTTTCTGAAACCAAAAACAGCAAAAAACAGGCATCTGGCACTGTTGCAACTTGTTAATAGGTTAGTACTAGAAAACATGTAAAAAGCACCTCAAAGTGTGGACAAGTAAAGCAAAGTAGATACTAAACAAGCATGGAGCATCACAAATTATAGATACGTTTCCAACGTATCAGTGAGTCTTTCCTTAGACTATGAGACCATATCAAATCACTTTCTCCTAAGGATACTTTGATGGCACTTAACATCACTTGGTTAAACGGTGATCATAAGGGTGTCGCTGGGTGTCCGGAGGAACAGGTTGAGTAGACTGTGTCAAGATCAGGATTTGTCCATCCGCGTGACAGAATATACTCTAGGCCCACTCGGATAAGTTATATCCCTAAGCTGCGGTGCGTGTGAATAGGTCACGGGGATATCACTTATCGGATCAAGTAAAGATGGTATTGTTGGTAACAAGGTTGAACCCAGACATGGAGATGTCATTTGATCAAGCCTCAGATAATACAGTATCACAGAGACAAAAGGAATAAGACACAATGTTTATGGTTCAACGAAAAATTTCATTGACTACACAGGTGGTCATCATGGGCATCCAGGTCCTGCTGTTGATCATTGTTCAAAGAGGAGTCTTGGCCATGTCTATAGTATTCTCGAACTATTGGGTAGCACGCTTAAGGGCTTGACGAATCTTGGAGATTGTTAATGGATACTTTGGAATCACTCAAGAAGTGAGAAGAGAGAGACCAAAAAAGTTCTAGGAGATTCGAAGGTGTTCAGAGAAAGGATAAGGAAAAAGGATCAAAAAGGGTTTTCAGATAAATGGTTATTTAAATATGTTTATATATATTAATTATGAATTATATGTTGTAAAAAATATTTAAATAAAGATTTATAAAGGCGTCTTATAAGTTAGGAAAAATCACGAAAGGATTTTATCTAAAAATAAACAAACGAAAAAGGAAAAAGAGGGAAGCTGTTTTTGAAACATCCCACATGGGCGGCACTTAGTGCATGCCGCACGTGGGCGACAGACACTGTGTGTCTCCTGCTGCCGCACCACTACAGATGTGCCAGGGAGGCTAGCCCATCCGGCGGGGGCAGCCGCTATCGCACCAGGCTACGCGAGCGCGTGCTCACGTGGGCCACATGCCGGCCCACCCAGTCGGTGGCTGTCTCGCCTTCCTGGCCATCCCACCTCCTGCCGCCTACCACTGATGGGCCGAGGTCGGGGTGGCCCATCTGGGTCCCAAGGGCCCAGCCGGCCGTGGTTCCAAAAATTGCCTTTTCCTTATTATTTTTAGTCCCACATGGGAACCCTAAGGTGGAGGGAACCCCTCCCTCCACCTATATAACACGTTTCCCATAGGAGGACTAAAAACACACCAATTTCCACCTAGAAATAAATAGAATGCCTATGTTGCCTATCTCTTCTCTCTCTATTACGACCGTGGACCCCTTGTTAGGATTGTGCGAACGATGTGTTCTTCACCATGAAGCACTGTCGCGCTGCCGAATTCAGAGCCGAGATATCTACTTTCACAATCTCGGCTAGATTGGATAGAAGCGGGGGTTGTCGTCATGCACCGTAGGTGTGTGACTCCCTATGGCGGCACCGTGCTTTCAGTGCTAGAGTTATCGGAGCCACAAGATTTCATGACCTCGAGGTCATCCTTAGGGCGTATTTTTCATCCACATTCCTTATGGTACGTTAACCGCGCTCGGTCTTCAAAGGTGTGAATACCGTATCCCCTCCCGTTACTACATTACTAGTAGATAGATTCTGGCATTAGGGTTTCGATCATAGGAAATTTTTTGTTTTCTGCCCTCGTTCCCCAACACTTACTACTACTAGTTTATCTCAGATGTATTTTGTAAATATTCTGTGTCAAAATGTCTCTGGTATGGTCCTTGTGCTACCGTATTAACCAGTATGAATTACATTTCCCCTTTTAGTTATTTTGATCATCAATTTTAGGAATGTGTCAAAATTTGTATTTACAAATTGTGACTGTTCCCTTTGCATGTTTCTAATTCAATGCTGTCGTAGTGGCTGATTTATCGATTGTAAAAGAACATGTTTGCATAAAAAAAGCTTGTGGAAAACATGTTTTCATAAAAATAACAATCGTAAACATAGATAATGTTTGTAAATATATAGGCATACACATAGACACAACAATCATAAACCTATGACCGTACTGCTTCAACCTAGTTATTGATCACTAACATACTATGTCCAACAGACTCATCCTACTGGATTGCCTGGCGGAGGAGAAAAAACATCTCTGGTTGACTTCAGGCACTTGTACCAGCTCCCATACTCATCGTCATTCTCGCACCTAGGGAAAACCACTTGCCATGGTTTTGGTTCAAGGTGGGTTTTCTTGGAACGAAACAACTCTCGATCTGGCGGTATAGCTCGTGGCTAACATACCCGTCAATTGTAGCATACATCAGGTTAAGATCAGAGAGTGGCTTATCCTCCCAGAAACCGTGCCCTACACGCCTCCATGAGCATTTCGGGAATTTTGACTTCATGTCAGCGTACCATAGGTCGATCAACTCGGTTGCAAGAGCGGCCATTCCAGCCCTGCTACCTTTATCTGGGATCTTGTAAATATCTTGGATGTTCGCTCTGTATCTATCTAGGATCACAATACCGATAGTCGGGCCCTCAAGAAGTTTCCTACCATGCCTTATGTCAACACTAGTAAATGTTATACGCTTGATGAGAAATTCATGGAAGAGCGACTTAATCGTTTTTCCACACCTGCAATAGAATGAATTCAGACATAAAATGTTAGCGGCTGTCTTATTTGCATGAGGATTTAAGATCATCAACCATTTTAATCGCGTGCTATAATTTGGCCCCAAATCAATAACATCTAACTAATTTCAAAATCTAGCAACAACTAGTACAAACATATGGAAATTGTGGTTCAGGAACAAAAGAAGAGACATGTACCTGAGCCCACCTTGCCCCTCCTTGCAATGAGGCTGGTATATATATACAAGTACGTGGCCCTTCATGGAGAGTTGGACCAATGCGATCCTGGCATAATTGCGGCTATACTCGAGGTCTAGACTGATGAACTTGCAGGTTTCGAACCGTAGCCACTCCATGTATATGGCTAGAGTCCGCTTCACTATCTCAGGGTCGGTGGTGTAGACGACCCTGATCTTCTTCCCGCCATGGACTTCTACCTGCAATTCCGAAGTCACCATCCTTCCATCATTTCGGACATCTGTAGGATGCCACCATGGGTGGTCCATGGATACATGCAAGAAGGAAAGGAGACGGAGGAAGAGGATGAGACCGCGACCGAGGAAATTGATTGGATCAAGGAGAAATGGAACTACTTATTGCAAGTTTGCAACCATCGTTCTTGGTCCATGTAGAACATGTGGAAGATGGGGTGTGCATGGCCGTTCGTAGTAGGGTGGAGGAAAACGACCATTTTAAATGGAGAACGATATTACGACTGTGTCACTAGCGATGCCTACAATTTGGTCTGTGCCACATGCATGCAGGGGAATCGAGGTTTTCCATGCACAATCTAACTCAAACATAGTCACGATTGCCCGTGCCGACCTTCTTGCGCTGACATGTGGGGCGATACCTTTTTCTACTTTGATTATTTTTTCACTGCCTCTAGACGGTTCCCATACCCACCCGTAATAGTTATAGCACTCCCCTTCCTTGTCTTGCACATGGACGCGACCAGCGAAGGTGGTTCCTCATCCCCAACTAGTCTGCTGGTTCCATCCCTACCTGAATCCAACCTCTCCAGATCCCACTGCCTCCGCTAGTTCCTACCGTCTCTGTCCAACAAGAGAGGTTCGCCTGCGAGATATAATCAATAAACACAACGCCACAGGACGTGTCGTAAAGTGGGGAATAGAGCTTGCAAGTTTCAACATTGAGTACAAGCCACAAACAACAATCAAATACCAAATACTTGCCGATTTCGTCGTTGATTAGACAGAGACGACAGAAAATACAAGTCCTCCAACCTCGGAATTTTGGACCCTATATTTTGATAGTTCAAAAGCATGAGGAGGCTTATGGGCTAGGGTGGTGCTCAAGTCACCCCAAGGAGATAAGTTGTTCTATGCGTTACAGATACACTTTACGGCAAAAAATAATATTGCCGAGTATGAAACACTGTTACATGGAATACACATGGTCAAGAACATTGGCGTGACAAGACTAATGTCTTACGGAGACTCGGATTTAGTTTCTCAGCAAGTATCCGATATCTGCAATGCAAACAAACACATGGTAGCATATAAGGCTGTTGTGGATGAACTATTTAAATTTTTTGAGTGTTTTGAGGTTCAACACATGTGGCATCCCGCAAAAAAAAACCACTACTAGAAAATCGCGTTGAATTTGTGCATTGCATCGTCATCATCATGCATTGTTTGCATAAAACTATTTTTCGCAAAGCCCGTTTTGTTTTCTAAAACGCCCCATCTTAATTCAAACGCCAAAACCGGGTCTCCGGGATATTTTGTTTTGGCTGCTTTCGGTTTGCAAACGGTGTTATTAAAACAAATATAATTTATATTATTTTTGGTGGGGCAGTCGAACGGCCCGAATGACCCGAACGACCGCCCCAGGATTTAAATCGGACCACCTAAACAGCCCCCTTTTTCCTAAGTTCACCAACTAGTCTACCCACACCCCTTGGCCACATCACCCCACCCAATCCCCTAGTGACACCTCACCCTCTCTCCCCCTCTACCCATTCCTAAGCTGCCACCTAGCCTAACCCCACTCACTCCCCAACACACACAGCACACGACGCACTCACCCAGCCCCACCCCACACACTCACACGCACGCCGCTGCAGCTGGGCCCCACGCGCGCAGCGCCTGCCTCCCCCCGGCCCACCTCCTGCAGCCGGCCCCACCCACAGTGCCACACCCCGCCCCCTGCCCTCTCCCTCTCCCTCCTCCTCCTCCTCCTCTCTCTTCCCCGCTGGGCAGCCAGCGTCGCCTCCCGGCCTGCCCCCTCCCTCGCCTCCGGCCTGCAACGCTTTCCCCTTGTGGCCCGCTCTGCCTCCGCCTCCCGCAGTCCTCCCGTCCCGCGTCCCTCACCCTCGGCGTCGCCCGCCTCGACCAACCGCCTTGCTCCGCCGCCCAGCTCTCTCTCCGGCCCCAGTCCCCCGCCCGCGCCCGTCGCCGGCCGTCTCCTCTCGCCATCACGGCCATCCGCCTCGCTCGCCTCTCCACGTCGGTCTTCACCGCCCCGCCGTCCTCGCCCTCCGCGCGGCAGCGCCCGCCAGCCCCAGCAACTTCCCTCAGGCGCTCACCCGCCGCCCGGCCAGCCGCGCCGCCCGCGTCTCCCAGCAGCCATGCGGCGTCGCCCGCCGCTCCTCCGCTCCTCTCCGCCTCTGCCCCGTCCCGAGCGTAGCAGACCCAGCGTCGCCCTCAGCGCGCTGCGCAGCCGGCCCCGCGTCGCCGAGCTCTTCCCCGTCGCCGGCCTGAGCCCCAACCACCTCGCTGTCGCCTCCCGCCGCCGGCCAGCGCGCCGGGCGCCTGCAGCGTCTCCCTGGCCTATGCCCTTTGGAGCTCCTGGGTGAGCTATGTGTGGCCGATGCCTGATATGGAGAAGTGAGGTTGACGATGGTACTAGATATGTGGTGTTCGATGACCAAGTACCAAGCTCTCCAACACGGACTTCAAGGACTTCTTCCGGGGGCCCGAAGAACGCCTACATGCATGCGAAGACCAAGCCGCGACACCCCGTAACCGGTGTCGCGCCAAGATCTCCGAAAACCCCGTTACCGGACGAGTTCGCCATCGACCTCGAGTTCTCCCACACGGATACCAAGCGACAAGATCTCCTTCATGGAAAACGAAGCCGAACCGGAGACCTCCGTCATGGATCATCGAGCACTTCTACACGGACCCACGGGATGACATGTTCTTCGCCCAAGGGCGACAAGGTTCTCTTCACGGACGTCGGGACCCCGACATCGAAACGACAAGAACATCGTCATAGAACCCGAAGGCCACATGTGCGACAAGTACTCCCTCGAGGACGCCGAGTGCTTCACCCTGGGAGCGACAAGACCTACTTCTGTATCCGAGAACGAGCCGCCGAGACCGGATCCCGAAACCGTCGAACCCTGGACCCTGAGACCGGACCCCGAACCCCCGGAGCCCAAGATCGTCGAGCCCCCTCAATGTGTGACCCTTATCCGAACCCCTATTTTTATAAATGCTAAACATAAAACCTGTTGCTTATTAACTTGTCATTCTTGCATGCATGCTTGTCATGTGGTTTGGGGGCCTTATGCCGATTCACCTTATAATTAAATATGGGGCTCATATGCGGGCATATCTAGTCTCATATCGGCCTCATCTAAACTTGAGTAGCGAACCGGTGCTATCTTTTGTCTTGATAATGCAACATTTAATTTGCGGGGGGTTCTAAATAACTCGAACCATCTAATTAAATGTCGGGACCCCGGTTCCGCTTAATATGACCTAATTGCGCCGCTTGCCATGTCATGCATCATACATGCATCATGCCGATCTTCTGCCGTTGTATTAAATATTGCATCCGGTGTTTCTTCTAGTGTTTTGCTTCTTCGCGGATAAGGCCGTTGAGTTGATGTGAGCTTCGCCCCGATCTTCGGATGAACCCTTCGACAATGTTTTCAGGCGAGCATCTCCCCCTTTCTACCTATCTTACTTTTCTAGTATTTATTCCCTCCTGTTGATCTTTGCTATCTGTGTTGCGATGCTCTAGTTTTCGTACCCGTGATAACCCTTGCAGCCATATATAGCCTTGGACACATCCTATTGCCTGTTGTTTGGTAGATCGTTGGACCCGCGTTCGTAGTCGCTTGCTCAAGTGTTTTGCTTGTCGTCAAGTACCACAATTGTTGGAGGATTGCCGCATGTTGACGTTGGAGATGATCATGGCTTTAAATACTGTTTCACTTCAATTACTGTTTAACAACTAAAATTGAATTAAGCAGAGGCATCGGTGGGTGATAGGTAATGTTGGTTTTCCGAACGCCCACTTGTGTCCCGTAGGACCCGAGTTCTTGACACTGTTCCGAGATCGGCGCTAACCACGGTGGGGAGATATGGGCCCCATTGATTAGTACCTGATTTCAAAGTATTGTCTTGGGGCCACAACTAGTTTGAGGATTTATTTACTATCCTGTACCTATGCCATGCTTTATCGCTTTATTTACGTTTGTGCGGAGCACTGCATCGCTTAGGTAAGCGGAATGTTTTCGCGGTATCGACAGTCCCCGATTGGGGATCTGCTGTCGTTTACAGCCATTGACACAAACCCTAAGTCCGTCTCGGAGACCGGCCGACTTCGTTGCGGGTGTACTTAGTGGGGTGGCCCCCCGTGCTTTATTTGGGTCTGGGAACGTCGTGACTTAGGCCCCGCCGACATACCGATGGGTGTATGTTAACTGATCTGGCAAAAAGGGTCGAAGTGCCTGTGGATACTTTGGTGCACCCCTGCAGGGTTAAATCTTTTCGAGAAGCCGTGTCCGCGGTTATGGACGACTTGGAGCACAGTGCTTGATCATAGACAACTATAACTAAAAATTTACTGTTATAAACTGCCTTGTATCCGATTTGACTAGTAATCAGCTTCAATACAAAGGAATGGCTAAGTAAAAGTACCAATAACTGCTGGGTTTTGGGGTTATCTCATGCTAATTGTATCTGACTAGTAACTGTTGCAACTATCATGGAATGGTTAACTAAAAGTGCCCACTGCTTACTTTATCAGGATGATTATCTAAACCTGACTAGTAATTGCTGCAACGATAACTGAATAAGTAAAACTGCCAACTGTGTGAGTTCCTCGGTTGACTTCCTCGTTTGGTCTCGAGGGGGAAACGCCAGGATGGGTTTGTTTGATGATAGTATCAGGTTGGATCCGAATAGGTCTTTCTCACCCCTCTCTGATAGCCGCCAGTTGTATCGAGTCTCTATAGGTTGTTTAGTGCATGCTGCCGCTGCCGCTCAGTCCACCATACCTATGTAGGCGAGGACCGCCGAATTCTAGCCTCGCCGTGTACTGGCCTCGATCGACGCCTCTTTTTCTTTGCCCTTTGTCGGCACCCTTTTGTTTAAGCAGGTTTTGAGATCGACGCCGTTAGGTGGTTACCCTTCCGGCTTGGCTCAAGGGTTATGGACGCCAGTGGTTATTCTTCAGGGCTCTTAGCCCCATTTGCATCTTGTCCGTAGTCGGACGCTCTATCATTTTCAAGGTGATTTGGATCTTTGTATATTATATCTGTATTCTTGACTCTTTGAGTCGCTGTTGTTTATATATCTGTTCTGTGGGTCCCATCGAGGACTGTTGTGTAATGTTATTACTTCGTTTTCCACCCGCACGAAAGTGCCTGGTGGGCACCTTTGAATCGTTTCTATGCGGGTTTGGCGAGTTTCGCTAAAACTTGCATAGGGCCGATTCTGAGGGTGTTACAACACATCCCTCGAACAGAGAATGAGGAAGAAGATGCTCTATCAAGAATAGGCTCTGCGGGGAAGCAAGTCCTAGATGGCACTTTTATAGAGCACCTAAAGGTTCCCTCCATCACAGGAGTTGATGAGGACTATGCGATGAAATCCGACTCACCTTTAGTAGCAGTTCTGGCTGTAATTCCCAGCTGGACAAAACTCTATCTGGATTTCCTGATAGACGAAAAATTACCCGAAGACGAAGTTCTGGGCCGACAGATTGTCAAACGAGCAAAAGCCTATACGATAATCAATGGTGAGCTCTATAATTTGAGTGTTTTGGGGGTTTTCCAGCATTGTATTTCTCCGGAAGAAGGAGTAGAAATATAATGAGAAATCCATGAAGGCGAGTGTGGTCATCACGTTGCAGCAAAAAAATTAGTGGAAAAATCTTTTAGACACGGATTCTTTTGGGTCACAGCTAAGGTAGATGCCGAGAAACCGGTCAAAACGTGCTAAGGCTGCCAAAAGTACGCCCGTCAAGCACACTTTCCGGCTGATTAGCTGCGAACAATCCCTATTACATGGCCATTTGTGGTTTGGGGGATTGATATGATAGGACCATTTCGTATGGCAAAGTGTGGATTTACTCACCTACTTGTGATGGTGGATAAATTTACCAAATGGATTGAGGCTAAACCCGTAACAAATTGCGATGGAGACACAGCCAAAAATTTCGTCGAGGACGTAATCATCAAATTCGGATATCCGCATAGCATTATTACCAACAATGGGAGCAACTTTTCCATGGGAGAATTAGCCTAATTCTACGAAGAACAAGGAATCCGACTTGATATTGCATCAGTTGCACATCCACAAGATAATGGACAAGTCGATAGAGAAAATGGTCTCATTTTACAAGGACTCCGACCTCGTCTCAAAGCACCACTTCGTCGTGCTGTGGGGGCTTGGGCCAAAGAATTACCATTTGTGATATGGATCTTACATACAACTCCTAACAGATCAACCAAATACACTCCTTTCTTCTTGGTCTATGATGTAGAAGCAGTTCTTTCAAGTGATCTAATCCATCAATCTCCTAGAGTCAAAGCGTATATCGAAGAAGATGCAGAAGTTTCTCGACAAGATGATCTCGACATAGTCAAAGAAGTTCGTGTCTATGCTAAGAAGAGATCTACAGCGTATCATCAGAAGTTATGCAAGTATCATACAATGAGTGCAAATTCATTCTTTTAGAAAAGGCGATTTTGTTCTCCGACTCGTACAAAAAAGAAATCAAAACCTTTCCCCAATTTGGGAAGGACCTTTTATGATCAACAGAGTTGTGCATAATGGATCATATTATTTAGGGATTTCTATTTTCTTGCCCTTGGTTCGTTAGTTGTACTCACTTTTCGTCAGTCGCTTAGTTTTTCCTCACGTTTCCCCTCGCCATGTTAAGAAACCCTCGCGAGCGCTCGGGCGGAGGGATGCCGTCAGGTCAAAGGCTTGACTGTTACATGCTGACTGGTGGGACCGCATTGGGGCAGGTCGGACGTTGAGCGTTACATTACGAGGCCTCGACCGTTACATGTCTGACTGGTGGGGCCGCGTTGGGACGGGTCATGCATACTTGGTGAAGGGTGGGGCCGCGTTGGGACAGGTCTTGCATACGTGGTGAAGAGTGGGGCCGGATGGAGACACGTTGGACCGGCCATTCTCGCTCACCCAAAGCATTCGCTTCCCCCGAGCCTAGAACAGCTCCCACACCGCCCCTCCGCTGCCCCGCCGTTGTGCCCTCCTACCTTATGTCGTCCTCGGCCCCAGAGCCGCCCCCTCCCCCTAGCCGTTGTCGGGGGGTTAACCTCGGGTAGGTCAGAGACGGGGAAAGACAGAGGTACTATCCCCGTCTAGTTTCCGAGTTACGGTCCAAGTCGGCCGAATCATGGATATGTCGGCCGATGAACGGAGGCAAGAAGCCCACGTATATGTATCAAGTAGTTACCCGGCCGAGCTGATGAGAGAATCGGCCGGGTTACCCAAGTGATCTTGATGCAGGTGAAGAACGAGCCGAGTAACACAAGGTAAGGCCGAGTGATACGAAGCTTGCAGGAGAAGGAGAAGCCCAAGGTCAAACTATAGCTGCAGCTAGAAGGAATCGAGCGAGCCAAGCACAAGAGACAAGGATGCAGCGTCGGAGGGGCGAAGGAGGTCACGGAGGTGACAGCCGGAGCCCGAGGCACGCAGGAGGGGGCCACTGGAACCTTGCCGTCGTTAGAAGGGCGACAGGGAAAGGAGGCCGCCGAACTACCAATTTGGGACAAGCATATTCCACGAATATGCTTGCCTCGTCAGCCCTAAGGGCACCCAAGGCGCTCCTTTATAAGGGGAGGCTTGGACCCTGAGGGAGGGATCGATTCTTTGAGCACCGTTAGGCTGGGGAGATTCATCTTGTCCCCCTGTATACAGCTCAAGGAGCACTTGTAATACAGAAAGAGAGAAATAAAGATCATCACTTTGGCAGCTTGAGTGTAGAGACAGTTGCATCTTCCCTCCCCAGATCCCACTAGCATCCATTGGCCCCATACTTTAGCCTACCCATGGCATCTGCCGTGCCACAACCACGACAGTTGGCGCCCACCGTGGGGCCAGCAGCGGTGCTAGCTGGAGTTGTGATCCGGACGGGAAACTTCATCAACACCGGCGAGCGCGTTGTTTCTGGCTTGGTCCAGAGATTTGGTCTCTGCGACTATGTCAGAGACAATGCAGGGAGCTTCAGGGGGAAAACTCCCCCGCGCAACGGGATCTTCATCGGCCTGGGCGAGCACAGGGTCTACGTCGGCGTCGACATCACCGGCATTTATCCCCACCAGGTTGTTGTTGCAGGAGAACCACCTCGGAGCGCGGCGAGCTGTCCATCAGGAGAGCATCTTGCAGGCAGCGTCGAGGTGATGGTCGCAGCAGGAGCTTAAGCGGGAGCAGCAGTAGCTGGGTCAAGCAGAGAACCCGCCGCAGGCGCACAGGGCCCACCCAAGCAGACCACACTGCAAACCGCCGAGGTAATTTCGCCAGTGACAAACCCGGCCGAGCTGCATGACACCACCCCAAAGGCACCAAGAGTGAGAGGGCCACCTCTGGAAAGACCAGAGAACATTCTTCAGGCGACTATAGAAAACTTAACCACACCTATAGCGCCGATACTTGATCCGGCAAATGCTCAGGCAGAGTTAGAAGAAACCAGGCAAAAGGTGCTGGTAGAGGCCAAAAAGTCACTCTGCGGGAATCCTTGAACAGACCACGAGAGAATATGCAAAAGCTAATAAGCGATATATCGCACCCGAGCGGGTGGACGAACTAAGGTTAAGAGGAAGAACCTCATGAATGACATTAACAAAGAGCATGAAGCTCACAGAGCGAGTCAGTGATTTGGGTTTGCCGTCTGATACCCAGCGAAAAACACGAGCGGCAAATGCCGCAGCATTGGAATTAGAGGGTTAACGGGAAGCCCGTAGAAACAACAAGAAAGAGTGAATGAGCTGGTGCGCATCGCGAACCAGCAAAATGAGGAAATACTCAGAACTAACCGGCAAGACCAGGGGCTTCGGATGGTTCATTCATGAGGCAGCACACTGCTTTATCATGGCGGCATCTGCACCCGGAAACAACGCTCGAAAAGAGAGAGTAGTAACCTCAGGGAAGAGGAACAAGCAAATTGTTCCATATGACCCGGCAATAGCTGGAAAGGCAAATGAGAACAGAGGCAATGCAAGCCGAGGTAACAGTGGGGAGAGAAACCACGGCCGTATGGAAAAGGACGGCGGCGGCCGAGGCAATGGGGATCTCGGCAGGAGAGAACCCGCAAGAGATAATCATGAAAACCAAACCCTGGCCGAAGTAAGGAGAGAAGTGCCGCCCAACCCGCAACCAAGACATGAGCCTCGGCAGGAAAGAGAAGTGAGGCCAGCTCGCCACAATCAGATGAATGAAAGGTATAATGATGGATATTCCAAGGTGGAATACGCAAACCAGGGTGGAAACAATCACTATGGGATACATGATAGAATCCTGTACAGAGATTTGCCAGCAAATGATGCAAGAGTAAAGTTGGATCGGCTATACCGGTCCGAGTTGTTGGAAGAGCAAGGTCCACCAGGTCCGACATGTTTTGGACCACGGATCATGGGCGAACCACCAGTGCCGAATTTTCAGTTGGCAAGAGGCACAAAAACGTACAATGGAAGTACCAAGCCACAAGACTGGTTGATTGATTATGCCACCGCTGTGAAGATAGCGGGTGGCAACCTAAGATGGCAAGGCGGTATGTCCCACAGATGTTGGAAGGACCAGCAGTATGGTTGAATAATCAACCAGTGGCGAGATCAACCGCTGGTTAGATTTCTAAGAAATGTTTGTCGAACTTTACCAAAGACATACAAGAGACCAAATAGACCACAACATCTAGCCATGTGCAAGCAGAGGCCGAATGAAACGGATAGAGAGTTTTTAACTCGATGGTGTAACCTGAGAAACTCATGTGAGGGAGTTATCGAATCACAAGCAATCGCTTGGTTCGCGCAAGGCTGCCGTTATGCCAGTGTGTTGTGGCAGCGCCTGCAAAGAGATATGCCAACCACACTGGCAGAAACTATCAGAATAGCAGACTCCTATGCATTGGGCGACCCAACCCAACCGGAATTAATGTCGGCAGATCATCGTGAGCAACAGGACCAGTACGCGAGAGAATTGGCCGGGTCATCCAGGCGTGATTTCAGAGGAAGAAGAAGAGAGGAGAGGCCGGATTATAGATATAATTCGGCCCAGGTGGCGGCAGTAGCACAAGATCAGCCGAGTCACGGAGCAACTCAACGACAGAAAAATGGACCTCAACAGTGGACATCAAGAAATGAGGGAAAAAGGCAATGGACCCCAGAGCAAAAGAAGCAATGGCAAGAGAGGCCGAAGTATACATTCGAATCCATGTTAGATCAGCCGTGCAAATTTCACACATCAAACCCATCCAGACCAGCCAATCATACAACCCGCCAATGTGCCTGGATGAAAATGCGATGGGAACCCAGGAGTTCAGCTCCCCATCAGTGCAACAGCAGATCACCGCAATTAATCGAGCAAATACGAGAATCGATGCTACGCCCCTCCCTAGGTATGATAACTCGGATCGGAGGGATGCAGGCATCAAGTAATGAACCAGGGCAGACGGAAGGATGAATCCGCAAATCGGACGTAATGATTACAGGAACATCACGGTCTTATTGTGTGTTCACAATGTAACAGGACAAGCAAAGTGTAATGTGCCGGCATATGGAAGTGAATGCGGTTGTGCCGACGGTGCCAAGATACCAGCCATGGTCCGATCAGGAGGTGACCTGGAGCATGAAAGACCACCCCAGAATAATGCCGAATCCAGGATCATATGCACTTGTGTTGGATCCGACATTTGTTGGACCAAGCATCAATGTAAAATTTTCAAAAGTACTCATCGACAATGGGAGCAGTATCAACATCATGTACAAAGATACCATGCATAAGCTCGGAATATCGCAGAATATGCTGCAGTCCACGAGGACAACTTTCCATGGGATAGTGCCAGGGCTTTCATGTGAGCCCATCGGTAAAGTCCGAGTGGACTTGTTATTCGGTACAAGAGATAAATGCAGAGTAGAAAACATAGAATTTGAAGTGGTGGATCTGGAAAGTTGTTATCATGCTCTACTCGGACGGCCCTTGACCGCCAAATTCATGAGCAATTGTCATATAAGTTATCTAAAGATGAAGTTACCCGGACCACAAGGGGTGATAACAGTTGCGAGGATTACAAGAAGTCAATGGAGTGTTCGGGGTCAAATTTGGCCGAGTCATTGGTTATAGCAAGAGAAAGAAAAGGATTCAGAGGTAGCAGCCCTCGCTCAAAGACAGCTTAAACATGCTTAAGACCGGCCAACCCTCATGGCGGTGTTTCTTTCCACCAACCAAAGAGACGAAGAAATTTCAGATTGATGAGCAATTCCCAGCGCCTTATTACTATTGGTGCAGGCCTTGACGCTAAATAGGAAGGCGAGCTCACCAACTTCCTCCGTGAGAATCGGGACATATTTGCATGGTCAACTCAAGATCTGCAAGGTGTTCCGAGGGAGTTGGCTGAGCACTCTTTAAACGTCAGGCCAGGAGCAAGGCCGGTGAAGCAACCTCTCCACCGCTTCGCCGAAGACAGGAGAAAAGTAATAGGGGATGAAATAGCTCGGCTCCTCGCAGCCGGGTTCATCATGGAGGTGTTATATCCGGATTGGTTATCAAATCCGGTGCTAGTAGAAAAGAAAAAAGATGACCCCAATGTAGCCATTGTGTGGCGAATGTGTATCGACTACACTAACCTGAACAAGGCATGTCCGAAAGATCCTTTTCCATTGCCTAGAATAGACCAAGTCATTGACTCGACCGCTGGCTGTGAGCTGTTATCATTTGTAGACGCGTATTCTGGTTTCCACGGATACCGTTAAATCCGATCAAATAAAGACTGCATTTATTACCCGTCACGGGCTTATTGTTATCGCACAATGCCATTCGCCTGCGAAATGCGTGAGCAACATATCAAAGATGCATGCAAAAATGCCTACATGATCGGATAGGAAAAATGTACAAGTGTATGTGGATGACGAGTCATCAAAACTAAGAGCAAAACCTTGCTAGAAGATATCTGACAAACTTTCGCGAACCGAGAAGGTTTCAATGAAACTTAATCCGAGAAATGCACATTTGGCGTGCTTAGGAAAACTACTCGGTTTCCTTGTGTCTAGCCGAGGTATCGAGGCTAATCCAACAAAGATAAGAGCAGAGAAAGAATGGAATTGCCGAGATGTTTGAACGATGTACAAAAATTCACGGGCTGGCCTCGCTTAGTCGATTTGTATCGGCTAGGAGAAAAGGCATCGCCACTTTATCGGTGATGAGAAAGTCGGACAAATTCAATTTGGACTCGCAGCGGACCTTGCATTTCATGAGTTGAAAAAGATGCTAGTTCGGCACCCATTTTAGCTTCTCCATTATCGAAGAACCTATGCTACTCTATGTAGCGGCTACCAATCGAGTAGTTAGTACTGTGGTTGTAGTGGAGCGACTTGAAGATGGTAAGTCAGTTCGAGGCCATTGTATTATCTAAGTAAAGTATTATCCACTTCAAAGCGTAATTATCCGCACTATCGAAGATGGCTTATGGAGTATATATGTCGGCAAAAGCTTAAGCATTACTTTGAAGAGCATCCCATCAAAGTAATCTGTGAGGCACCCATAGCGACATATTGAACAACAAAGATGCAAGTGGCGAATAGCAAAATGGGCGATCGAGTTATCACCGTATGCTCCACAATTTGATAGAAGAGATGCAATCAAATCTCAGTCATCGCCGACTTCCTCGTAGATCGGGCGAGGTGCAAGATGAGCCACCATTGCGGATCCAAATTATCGACAATGCATTTTGATGGTTCCAAACTAAGGAATGGTTTGGGAGCAGGAATAGTGCTAACCTCGCCTAAAAAGATCAATTGAAATATGTACCGCAAATACATTTTGCGTCCAACAATGTAGCTGAATATGAAGCACTAGTCCATGGATTAAAAGTGGCAAAAGAAATTGGTATACGCCGAATCCTATGCTACGGTGACTCGGATCTAGTAGTACAGCAAGTATCGGGCAGTTGGGACGCATTAGATGCTAATATGGCTTTATACAGATTCCATGTGCAAAAGATCAGTGAATACTTTGAAGGATGTGAATTCCACCACATACCATGAGCAGAAAATGACGCTGCCGACACATTGTCAAAATTAGGATCAACCCGGCAGTCAATTCCACCAGGTATTGCCCTGGAGCACCTCAGGAAACCATCAATAAACCCATCACCAGAATCCGAATCAATCTTTATCCCAGCAAGTTCTGCAGAAAATCACACGCCAATGGAGGTAGATCCGCAGAAAGATTCGGAACCCCTAAAGAGGGGGACAGCCGAGGTAATAACAATCATGGAGAGAGCCGAGGTATATACGTCGGCAGAAAACATGGAGATAGACAGTGAGATCACTGCAGAAAAAGTAACACCGATATGGGCGCAACCCATATTTTCTTACCTAAAAGACGCGATATTGTCGGGTAATGAGGTATTAGCTAGACAAACCATAAGAAGAGCAAAAGCCTATACAATCATAAACAATGAGTTATATAAGAGAAGCGTCACAAACGTATTGCAGAAGTGCGTGAGTTCCACAGAAGGTCAGGAAATCCTTCTAGACATACACCAAGGAGAATGTGGGCACCATGCTTCATCTCGCGCTTTATTAGCCAAGGCATTTAGGCATGGATTTTACTGGCCAACGGCGTTAAAAGAGGCAAAAGAATTAGTTAAGAAATGCAATGGATGTCAGAGATACGCAACCAGAATACATATGCCGTCGGCCGAGTTAAAAAAAATACCCATCACTTGGCCATTTTCTGTATGGGGTCTAGATATGGTGGGACCGTTCAAGCCGGCGAGAGGAGGAATGACCCACATGTTGGTTATGGTAGACAAGTTCACAAAATGGATTGAAGTAAAACCGATTAAAAAGTGTGATGGGCACACAACGGAAATTTCTCAAGGACATCATCTTGAGATACGGTACCCACATAGTATTATTACGGATAATGGCACAAACTTTGCGTATGAGCTTTCGCTAGATTTTGCCAAGAGAAGCACATAAGACTAGATATTGCCTCGGTGGCTCACCCAGCATCCAATGGACAAGTGGAAAGGTCTAATGGACTGGTGCTATCAGGAATAAAACCACCACTTGTTGAACCTTTGCAAAGGTCGGCAGGATGTTGGATCGAAGAAATCCCAGCCGTGTTATGGAGCCTTCGGACTACTCCGAATAGATCAACAGGTTACACTCCATTCTTTCTGGTGTACGGGGCAGAGGCCGTACTCCCAGCCGACATAATATATGACTCGCCAAGAGTTGCTCAGTACACAACCTCAGAGACAAATGAGATAGCTCGGCAAGATGCCGTAGACCTGTTGGAAGAAGCCAGAGAGTTGACATTATCATGATCGGATATTTATCAACAAAACTTACGGCGGTATCACAGCAAGAAAGTGAATCCAAGAGTATTCAAATAAGGAGATTTGGTCCTCCTTCTAGTGCAACGCACGGCCGGCATGCACAAATTGTCACCCCCATGGGAAGGACCATTTATTGTGAGCAAAGCATTGCACAACGATGCATATTATCTGATCGATGCTCAGTCCCCTGGAGAGAACAAGGCAGACAAAGCTGGTGAAGAAACGAAGCGCCCCTGGAATGTGGCTTTACTTCGGCCATTCTACTCGTAGCATTATATCTCAAGGTCAAAATCCAATGATGTATCTGAACCTCGGCACCGGAGCGGACTCAGGGACTGCCTTAGGATATATTTATTTCGTATTATGTATTCGAACCTCGGCACCCAGAGCAGTTACTCGGGGACTGCCATATTTTATGTTATTTCGTGTTTGAACCTCGGCACCCAGAGAAGTTACTCGGGGACTGCCATATGTTATGTTATTTCGTGTTTGAACCTCGGCACCCGGCGATTACTCGGGACTGCCATATGTTATGTTATTTCGTGTTTGAACCTCGACACCCAGAGCAGTTACTCGGGGACTGCCATATGTCATGTTATTTCGTGTTATATATTTGAACCTCGGCACCCAGAGCACTTACTCGGGGACTGCCATATGTTATATTTATTTCTTTCGCGTTACGTGCTTGAACCTTGGTGCCCAGAGCAGTAACTCGGGGACTATCATATGATATATCAATTTCGTATTGATACTTAAACTTCGGCAACTAAATCAGCGACTCGGGGACTACCGTATGCTACCTCAAACTTATGCTGAACGCACTCATATCAGTTTTATACTACCTTTGAAATTTGATTTACATGAGGAAGTTTCGGACAATAAACAACGATCCAACGATCGCTATATACTTCCACAACGAAGTAGTTAACTTATGTTCACAACAGATCAATATCATAGGTATTCAACGCTCGTGCCTGGATAAGACCATAAAAAATAACAGCAAAGTTAAGCCCTAAAAGGTCAAGAAATTAAGGGCCAGCGAAGCAAGAATTCGGACGAGCATCCACTTAACCAAATGTCTCAACAATACATGGCAAAAGAAATTCAGATCACACAGCGAGTTAACAAATTTTTTCGCCTACATCATACGCCCGGCATACCAGGGATCAGAAATAACTTAGGCGTTGTTCCTTGGAGAAGCAACTACTTTCTCAGGTGCGGGGCACTCCAAGGTAGGAGGGACCTCGACTGAGGTTGCCTCGCCATCCGCTGACCCAGGGGCAACTTCGGCGGAAGTCCGAGGTTGTTCAGGAGCGTCAGTCCGTGCGGTAGAATGCCCGGTACCTTTGGAAGAGGACCGCGCATCGCCGTTGCTGTCCGAGCTTGAGCTAGAGCTATCAGATGCGGCCGAATCATTTTCGCCTTCCCCCTGCTCCGCTGAATCATCATCCGAGGCACCCTCACCGCAACCTCTGATCCGGTGCAGGAGAAAACTCGGCCCTTCATTCCAAGTGTGCGTCGGCGTACTCGACGAGTTGGAGCAACGAGCTTGTCAAGAGCAACAAAAGTGGGATCTTCAACCCAACGGAGCCGGTCATAAATTTCTCGGGATGTCCAAAGAGATATCTTCGTACCATGACATGATATGATGAGGCCATGTCGGCACCAGACGCCTGACCGATTCTCTCCAAAGACTCAATCGCCTCTCGGATGCCATCAGCCTTGTCACCAATAACTTGACGTTGATATCGAGTCCCGAGGTATTCGGCCAGAGTACATGGTAAGCTCGGATAGCGGCCTGCACCAAGTCCCGGCCCATAATTTTCATCGGACCAACTGCGGCACCAACGGCAACCAAGTAATCCTCCATGGAATATTCTGAATCAACAGTAACAGGTTCACCTCGGCGCGCACGAGCTGCAAGAACTGCTTTAGAACTCACGGGCTTGGCCTCGGGGAAATGATCTGCGCAAAGCACGAACGTGTCAAAGGGTAGCGAGACAAAAGAAAAGTATAATTCGCCATGGCAAGTAGCTACGATGAATGTAGCTCATCATTATCTCAAGATCTTTGGCCCAATCAGCCTTGCTCTTCTCAAAGCGAGCAATTTCCTCGCTCAAACCCCAGTTTTAAGTTCGGCAATTCAAGAAGTTCTTTGTTCTTCTGCAGATCCAGTCACCGATTCTTTTCCTCGGAAAATTCTTGTTCAACCTTCTCTAGTTCGGATTTTGAGAGAGCTTAAGGTGTCCACCTCGGATCGCAAAGTAGCTATCTCATCGCCTTTTTCTTGTAGTTGCGAATGAACTGCATTTTGTTCTAAAAAATGCAGCATCACGTCAGGCATGGGCATGCAATCTTGATGCAACACTGTGAAGTCTTGCAACTTGGCTTTACCACAGCCAAACGCAATAAGAAACCTTAGCATATATATTAAGAAGAAGAAGGAGTAAAATAGAAAGGAAACTAACCTTCCAAGTTCTTGATCTTCTTTTCAAGACGGATATTGAGGTTATTAATACTACCTATTCAACAAGAAGTAAGCCGGCATTCCGTGGACGAATACATGAGAAAGTTGGGAATAAGGAAAAGGAATTATCTACATACCAGCCTTCTTTGCCACGGGCAGAACTTTCTCGTACTTCTCTTCCAGCTTGCGGTGCGAAAAAAGCAACCTCTGGAACTCGGCGGTCCGTCGGTCATGTGCAACCTGAGTAGTGAGGCAAAATGATAAATCAACAAGTAAAAGCTAAACGAGATCCGAGTCAATCAGGACTTAACTCGGATCTAGGTGGCTGGATATTCAAAGCTATACCAGATCCGAGTCAAGAAGGACTTAACTCAGATCTAGGTGGCTGGATATTCAAAGCTAAATTAGATCCGAATCAAGCAAAACTTAATTCGGCTCTAGGTGGCTGGATATTCAAAGCTAAACCAGATCTGAGTCATGAAGGACTTAACTCAGATCTAGGTGGCTGGATATTCAAAGCTAAATTAGATCCGAATCAAGCAAAGCTTACTTCGGCTCTAGGTGGTTGGATATTCAAAGCTAAACCAGATCCGAGTCAAGCAGGACTTAACTCAGATCTGGATGGCTGGATATTCAAAGCAAAATTAGATCCGAATCAAGCAAAGCTTAATTCGGCTCTAGGTGGCTGGATATTCAAAGCTAAACCAGATCCGAGTCATGAAGGACTTAACTCAGATCTAGGTGGCTAGATATTCAAAGCTAAATTAGATCCGAATCAAGCAAAGCTTAATTTGGATCTAGGTGGCTGGATATTCAAAGCTATACCAGATCCGAGTCAAGAAGGACTTAACTCAGATCTAGGTGGCTGGATATTCAAAGCTAAATTAGATCCGAATCAAGCAAAGCTTAATTCGGCTCTAGGTGGCTGGATATTCAAAGCTAAACCAGATCCGAGTCATGAAGGACTTAACTCAGATCTGGATGGCTGGATATTCAAAGCAAAATTAGATCCGAATCAAGCAAAGCTTAATTCGGCGCTAGGTGGCTGGATATTCAAAGCTAAAATTAGATCCGAATCAAGCAAAGCTTAATTCGGCTCTAGGTGGCTGGATAATCAAAGCTAAACCAGATCCGAGTCATGCAGGACTTAACTCAGATCTAGGTGGCTGGATATTCAAAGCTAAATTAGATCCGAGTCAAGCAGGACTTAACTCGGATCTAGATGGCTGGATATTCAAAGCTAAACCAAGTCCGAATAAAACACAACTAAACTCCGAACTAGATGGCCGGACTAACGAACCTTAGAAATAAATTTAAGTCAAACTTCCAAGTATACAACAAGTTATTTCCTTGCAAGTTTCGGGGACTAGAGCATATGGTAACATCTGGAGAATAATTTAAGACTCAGAGAAAAAACAATTACCTCATTCATCTTGTTGGTATCAATGATGAACTGGGCAGCATGGTCAAAACGGCCGCTGATGTCAGAAAGCTGAAAGGGCTGGTTTGTTGGATTACCCTCAAACTGATCAGCAGCATTCCAGTTATTGGCATACTCAACCAGCGCTCCAAGGTTGTTCCCACTAGTTGTCCGAGTTAAAACTTTACCCCGGGCAGGCGGTCCGACCACGGCAGTCGCAGGGCTCTTATGGAGAGCAAGCTGGCTGCCGGTGGCCGAGGTAACGGGGACTTTGGTAGGCGCAGCTCCCTTGCGCAGCACATCAGCAATACTCGGCTGAGAAGAGCCGGCAAGACCTTTCTGAGAAGAAGTCTTGACGGCAATAGCTTTTTTCGCCTTAGAAGAGGCATCAACAGGAAGTGGCGCCTCCGAAGTGGGGACGGAGTCCGTAGGAGCAGCGGAGGATAAGGTCACAGAGGGTGCCGGGATAACGACCTTTTCGACCGAGGTCGGGATGGCCGTAGAAACTGCCGGAGTAGATGGAGGCTCAGTAGTAGCGCTGGGGCCCATAGAAGGGTCGTGGGCTCAACGAAAACGGAGGGCGGATCGGATCCGGTCAATGGAAGGGGTCTCGGGGACATCGCGACGAGCAGCGATTCGAGCTGGAGGAGAAGCAGACGAATAGGACTAGGAATCTGGTATCATCGGAGGAGGAGGAGATGGCGGCGAATCGGACGGCTAGTCATACTAGGACGCGGGTTTAACAGAAGAGAACCTTTGCAAAAATAAGAAGGAAGATTCACGATGAGAAAGCGAAAGAGAGAAACAAGAAATATAGGCAAAAGAACTTACCCGGCGACCCCAGGCATAGTCTTGCGCCTGGGAGGGTTCGGAGCGGATTTCTTCATTCGCTTCTTAGGAACCGCCTCCGAGGCACTAGCAGGAGCCCCGCGCTTCCCCGAGGTAACGGGAGGCCGGGAATCAATAGGCTCGGCGTCGTGAACCTGACCGGCCGGATTAGCTCGGAAAGTAGAAGCCGAAAATGCATAAGAAATAGGCATGGCGGCAACTACCTCAAGAATTTGGACCTCGTCCGAATCACCTTCCTCCTCATGCGTTGAAGTTTTGCCGCGAGCTCGAGCCAGAGCAGGATCCGACTTAGGGACGAACTCCTCGGAGTCCGGCTCGCCAGTATCCGGGGTACTCCTGTCTGCGGGCCAAGGGAGCTGCAGAACTTCGGCGTCCTCGTTCTTCTGCTCTGCGAACCTCTGCAGGACGAGGAGAAAGAGAATCATGTAAACCAGTTTCTAAAAACTGTGGAATAACAGAGCAATACTGATCAAGCTTACCTCGGGAGGCGGACGATCGCGGGTGAATGGTTTTAACCCCCAAGACCAATCCTCAGGAATCTCAGTCTTGAAGATAGCTCGGACGCGCTTATGAATAAGATAGTTATCCAGCTCCACGGTCGAGACTCGGTTAGGGTCAAGGGGACCACTTATGTAGCACAGCTTGTGGGTCCGCTGCTGGAAGGGGCAGATCCGGCTACTAATAAAGGTTGACATCAGATCTTCTCCGCATAACCCGGCCCGGATCAACTCTTTTAGCCGAATCTCGAAGGCCTCGGCCAAGGCGTGAGTTTTCCTCGGATTGTAGAGCCAGTTCACTTTAGAGGGTGGGCCAATTGAGAATGGGGAGCGAATCTTATCTTCGCCCTCTGTTCTTGGCGTAGAAGAATGACTTGTGCCACTTCTTGCACGACTCCAACCCAAAGACGCGAGGGAACACGGATTCCTCCGAGGTGTGATAGACGCCCCCACATTGGGTGAGCAGCTTCTCGGAAGGGTGCGTAGATTTGTCAGAACAACGTTGGAGCGGATCTGGAAGAACTTCGACCGGACATGCAGCGGCCACAGAAGTAACCCTCGGCGGAGATGAAAGCGAAGAGAAGCTATGGCGTTCGCAGGAAGGTGATGCGGCTGAAGGCCGAAGTAATCGAGGAATTCTCTAGCGAAATCGCTAAGAGGGAGATCGAAGCCGCGGGCGAAGTGAGACATGAAAACCACATACTCGCCCTCTCTGATATCTGGAGAGGATTCGCTGCCGGGTAAACGGCAAGAAACCTCGGCGGGAATCCGTCGAGTCCGGATGAGCCATTCAATCTCACGACGCGTGACTGAAGAGCCCTGCCACGAGCCTCGTTCGGGCCCGGAGACAGCGTCGTCGTCCTCAACAAGAGCGCCGCTAAGCGAACTAGACATATGTGCGCCGGAAAGATCGCTGGAGGAAAAACTGGCGGCGGAGGGGAGTTTAGAACTGCAAGGCCCCGTCGGAACTTTGCACGAAAACAATGGCGAACAAACGGAGGAACCGTTGCCTAAGCGCGAAAACGAAGCAGATGAATCTAGGGAAAGATCGGGGCAAGACGGCCGGAGAGGACTCACCGGCGGCGGAGCCAAAGCCGCAGAGCGCGGGCAAGAAAGGCAGAACGACGCGGCGGAATCCTCGCCGGTGGAGGCTCTGGCTGACGAGCGGCGGAGGAACTGCAGGAGAACGCGCCGGCGAAAGGAAGAAGGAGAACGGAGGCGAGAGATAAGGGGAAAGGTGAATCCCATGAGCGCAGTTCCCCTCTTTATAGTCAAGCCATGAACAGGGAAGTGGGATCGTGGGTGTGGCAGTTATCCGTGTAGATCGTGGGAGCAGCACGAACGCACGACGGTGAGTGGAGCCACACCAACGGCCACACACGAAGAAAGTTCGTCACGATCCCCAAGGGGAACGGCACACTGCAGCGTCATGGCGGCGGCAGTCTGAGGTTCACAGTAGCTTGTCAAGAAGCCGTAGAAGGACCTAAAAACTAGAAGAACAATGATGGGATGACACGTAGGACATGGCGTACGAGGGAAGGAACGAGGAAACCTCGGACGAGGCCATAACTCGGAAACAAGACTGAAGAATATAATGAAGCTGATATAACCCGGCCAAAGCTATTGACAGGGCCACACCAGCTTCGGGGACTAATGTCGGGGGGTTAACCTCGGGTAGGTCAGAGACGGGTAAAGACAAAGGTACTATCCCCGTCTAGTTTCGAAGTTACGGTCCAAGTCGGCGAATCATGGATATGTCGGCCGATGAGAGGCAAGAAGCCCACGTATATGTATCAAGTAGTTACCGGCCGAGTGATGAGAGAATCGGCGGTTACCCAAGTGATCTTGATGCGGTGAAGAACGAGCCGAGTAACACAAGGTAAGGCCGAGTGATCTGAAGCTTGCGGAGAAGGAGAAGCCCAAGGTCAAACTATAGCTGCAGGCTAGAAGGAATCGAGCGAGCCAAGCACAAGAGACAAGGATGCACACTGGCCGAGGCGAAGGAGGTCACGGAGGTGACAGTCCTGGAGCCCGAGGCACGCAGGAGGGGGCCACTGGAACCTTGTCGTCGTTAGAAGGGCGACAGGGAAAGGAGGCCGCCGAACTACCAATTTGGGACAAGCATATTCCACGAATATGCTTGCCTCGTCAGCCCTAAGGGCACCCAAGGTGCTCCTTTATAAGGGGAGGCTTGGACCCTGAGGGAGGGATCGATTCTTTGAGCACCGTTAGGCTGGGGAGATTCATCTTGTCCCCCTGTATACAGCTCAAGGAGCACTTGTAATACAGAAAGAGAGAAATAAAGATCATCACTTTGGCAGCTTGAGTGTAGAGACAGTTGCATCTTCCCTCCCCAGATCCCACTAGCTTCCATTGGCCCCATACTTTAGCCTACCCATGGCATCTGCCGTGCCACAACCACGACAGCCGTGGAGCCTACTCCACCTTCGGATCCGCTCCCGCCCCTGCTAGATCTACCCCTTTTGCTAAACAGTATGCAAAGCCGACTAGTTCACCGTCCATCCACGTCGAGCACAGAGAAGATTGGGTGGAATCGCAGGGATCTAACGCATGGATTCCATCTGGGTAAGCATCGTTTCTCTTTTGTGGATTGATTATTGACAGTATTTGAATGTGAAATGCTGGTGCTGAACTAACTGCCTTGCTTTTCGAATAGGATTGATCCAGTGCTGGCATAATTCATGGTTGTCAACAATATCTCTCTGGATTTTACTTCCCAGTGGTGGTTGCAACCTCCATAACTCTCAGAGATAGATAAAATCCCTAAAATCTATTGTAAATTCCCTATAGCAGTGGCGATTCAGTTGGTTTACAAGAGTGTTTATAATTATGAAACTCTTGCACGGTCTGAAACTATAATTGACACAACTCTCGCACGGCTAGCGATTCACTTTAAAATTAAAAAAATGATACAACTCTTAATGTACAAGAGTTTTTATAATTGACACAACTCTTGAACACTTTCAATTAAAAAAATTATACAACTCTTAATGTAAAAGAGTGTTTATAATTGGCACAACTCTTGAACACTTTCAAATTAAAAACAATTATACAACTCTTAATGTAAAAGAGTGTTTATAATTGACACAACTCTTGAACACTTTCAAATTTAAAAAAAATCATACAACTCTTAATGTAAAAGAGTGTTTATAATTGACACAACTCTTGAACACTTTCAAATTAAAAAAATCATACAACTCTTAATGTAAAAGAGTGTTTATAATTGACACAACTCGTGAACACTTTAAAATTGAAAAAATCATACAACTCTTAATGTAAAAGAGTGTTTATAATTGACACTACTCTTGAACACTTTCAAATTAAAAAAATATACAACTCGTAATGTAAAAGAGTGTTTATAATTGACACTACTCTTGAACACTTTCAAATTCAAAAATTATACAACTCTTAATGTAAAAGAGTGTTTATAATTGACACTACTCTTGAACACTTTCAAATAAAAAAATATACAACTCTTAATGTAAAAGAGTGTTTATAATTGACACTACTCTTGAACACTTTCAAATTGAAAAATTATACAACTCTTAATGTAAAAGGGTGTTTACCATTTTTATAGCGCGAAAAGTGATCCCTAAACCTGCGTATACGAAAATTATAAACCTTTGAACACTGTGAAATCGCACTTAATATGTGATAATGATGTGCTAAGAAAATCTTGAGAGATTATCATATTCATTGAATGTAATGCATAAACTTGCATATGGCAAAAAATATACACCTTTGAACTCTTTGAAATCGCACTTAGGGTATGGAGTGAAATATTATGCAAAAATTATACACCTTTGAACACTTTCCCTTATTATTTTGCATGGATAGAGGATGCCCTCGACAGATACAGGGGTTATCCTGTCCGCTAGATCACAGAGGATCAATTAGAGGATCAATGGTTGGTGGGTATGATCCGTGTGACAACTGTCTCGACCAATCAGAGCGTAGCAGCCAAGATGAGCACAGGTGTGAGAGTTTGTCACTAAGAGGGAGGGGGAAACTGAGTAGAACTTAAAAACCAAGGGAAAAACTGAGTAGAACTTTAAAACCAAGGGCAAAACTGACAAGGGAGTTCAAATAGAAAACAAAAAGAGATTTAAAAAATGGAAAATGCTTATTTTATACAATAAACTACATATTGGCATACATCAAACTATTTGCAATTCAAATATATACCAGTTTGATAATTATTGCCTTATTCATACAAATTATGTTTTGGGGAGGGATGTTTTGGGGAAAGGCTTGAGTAGAAAGCCATGAACCTTCATAGATAGTAGGTGATTTGAGAAGTGGTGATTTAGGTTAAAACTTGATTTATATACATTTCTTATGGTGGCAGGTCACATAATAAGACTCCCTTGGTTGATGCCACTATGTTTTGATCTTTTTGAATTTATTGTGCATAAAATGACTCAATTAGCTAGCTAAAACCCATTCGTTGACTCTCTGCTGACCAGCCACCGGAGGGTAAAAGTGAGTATATTGCACACGACAGTGTTAGTACTGGAGGACAAAACTGAGTACAACCAAACTGTCAGTGCTACACTCGAGGGTATACTGAGCACAACTAAGTGGCCAAGGTTAGACACGAGAGGAAAACGTGACGCGTGGTATGCATGTCACGGTTCACGGGGCGATAGTGGACGCGCGTGGCCATGCACGGTGCAGTAGCGCATGCGGTTACATGGTGCACAGTGGTGCAACGAAACGTCTCCTCCCTTCACCTTTTAGAGGCCTCCTCACTCTCACTCATCACTCACTTGCTCACTAACTCACGCAACAAAACTGCACTGTCCCATCACCTTCTGCAAACCCCCAAGAAAACCCCAACCATGCCGGCGATGGAGAAGAACAGTGCGGTGGTCATCGTCGCCTCCAAGGCGGCCGACAAGGAGGCCCCCGTCCCCGTATAGCCCCGTCGAGGTATTGAAGGCAACCATCATCCCGTCTGCACCCCGCCCCTTACGCCATATTGGCGGCGAGGAGGCCCTGCTCCGTATAGGCCCCTGCCATTCTCCTGCATATCCCGCACGACTGGGACCCCTACAGGGACAACAATTACATCAGGCTGGACAACCCCTTCGACACTAGCTTAGCTGACCCATGGTCGGAGGTAACTAGGGTTTTCTCACCTTCCTTTGTTCTTCCCCCATTCCCATCATTGGATGCTAGATCGTGTGAGTAGGGCTCGGCTGTTCATATTTTCAATCGCTGAATGCTAGGTATTTTAATAGTAGCTAATCCTCTTCTGTTAGATCTCGTATTTTTATGAATGCCCCTAGTTGGGATCAGTACTAGCACCGATATGTAGTTGGGATTAGTACTAGCACCGATCTATAGTTGGGATCGGTACTAGCACCGATCTGTAGTTGGGATTAGTATTTGTTTTGGTTTGAGATTTGGGGATTGGGGAATAATTAGGGGATCTCAATCGGTTAATTTATGCAAGCAATCAATCCCGATAATCACGGTATCTCAATCATGTCCTTATTATTGCACGCTACTGTTTTTTGTAATAGGTGGATAGCAGCGACGTCTACAGCGACGACGAGTCCACGGACACCAAGACTAGTCAGGTGCTGAGGAAGCTGAAGTCCGGCTAGTTCAACGGCTTCTTCGCCGGCGACTCTACAGGTGCCCCTTCTACACCAGGAGCCTCACCACCGACTTCAACTCCCTCATGATGCATGCCGAGGATGTGAATACTTGCGGCTTGACAAAGAATGCCAACACCTTCAGAGCCCAGCACAAGGCGCTCGGTTTTCACCTCAGCAACCTCCAGAAGTTGCCCATTGAGGAGGGTCGCATGCCCCCGATAAAGCCCAAGACGCCTGATACGCCCAATTTGCATCACCTCTCTATATCATAATCTACCTCTATTCATTGATATTTGTCTTATTATGAGGTATTACTTATGGCTTTTCATCTGTTTATGCATGCTGGATGATTCTTGGAGGATGAACTGTCGGAGTCTGGATTCTGATGGAAAAGAAGGCGTTTCGGCGCAATTTCGCGAAGATCAGAAAAATACCAAAAAAATATGGAAACATAATATTTTCCCAGAAGACGAAGGAAGCCAGAAGGAGGAGCGAAGAGGGGCCGCAGGGGGCCCACACACCCTAGGTGCGGGTCCCCCTAGGCCACGCCTAGGGAAGCTGTGGCCCACCTGCCCGGCTCCCGAATCCTCCCCTTTGCCTATATCTTTCCTACAGAACCCTAAGCCTCAGGGAGCGACCACAGATAGATTTCTGCCGCCTCTAGGGGACGGAAAACACCGAGAGAGAAGGATCTCTCCGGCAGACAGATTTCTGCTGGAGGAATTCCTTCCCAGAGAGGGGAGACCGTCGCCATCAACACCATCATCAAGCTATGCTTCATCGGGATCATCATCATCATCCACACCACCATCTCCACCAACACCACAATCACCACTCCATGCCGCTATAACAATTGTGTTGGATATTGCTTAGTTCATTAGGGGAAACCTTCCCGGTGTTAATTACTATTGTAGTTGATGCTTGTGAGTGGAACCATTGGATTATTGTTTTTGTTCAGATTGTTATCCATTACCATATCATCTTTGATCTTGATCCATATGATGTCTTGTGAGTATTTCTTTGTGTTCTTGAGTACATGGGAGAAGTCATGTTGTTAGTAGTGAATCTGTGATGAGTTATTATTCAATGGTTTAGTATTTAAGTTGTGGTGCTATTCTTCTAGTGGTGTCATGTGAACGTCGACTACATGATACTTCACCATTTATGGGCTTAGGGGAGTGCATTGTGTATTTGGCTACTAATTGTGGGGTTGCCGGAGTGATAGAAACCTGAACCCCCGTTAGGACACCTTTTCACAAGGGAGCGTAGGATCTTAGAGTTTAAGGCTGTGGTTAGATTTATATATTAATTACTTTCATGTAGTTACGGATGTTTGCAGGGGGTTTAATCACAAGTATGTATTAGTCCAAGTAAGGTCGATATGTTAGCACAGGTTCACCCACACAACACTTACAACACCAGAGAAGAGTACTCGGCTATTTGAAGCGAAAGCACTTGACAGAATTCCCATGTGTCCTCGAGAACGTTTGGTCCTTATAAGTATTTCCACTGGCTTGTCCTTTGCTAAGAAAGGATTGGGCCACTTGCTACATTTGTTCGTTACCTTTGTTACTTGCTCTTTGTTTCGTTGCCTTATCAGAAAACCACTAAAAATCCGTTTGCTAAGTATTCACAGGGATTTCCTGCTCCATACCACTGTTCAACACCTTCTGCTCCTCGTTGGGATCGACACTCCTATTTATCGAAAGTACCGCGATACACCCCCTATACTTGTGGGTCATCAAGACTATTTTTTGGCGCCGTTGCCGGGGAGTGAAGTGTTATTGAAGAGTGAAACTGGTAAGGGAAACTTCTATTATGAGTATTGCTTTTTGTTGCTGATTGTTGCTTTGTTTTCAATATGGATAACCCACTTGGTTTTCTGTTTGGGAGAACTACTACCACTGAAAGGGTAGTAGAGGAACCACCATCTGTCGAGATAGATCCTTTTAAGGTACCTACAAGTATTGTTGATCGTGTTATGGATAATTATTATTTAGGGGATGGAACTGTCCATCCTGGTGATCATTTGCTTTTTATCCATGAATTATGCGGGTTTTTTAAGTGTGAAGGTATCACAACTGAACAGGTGAAGAAGTTACTCTCCATATCCTTGAAAGGGAGAGCTGAAGAATGGTATAAGCTGCTGAAGAATGGACAATCCATGGAATGGGAGGAGATGGCATCTCTCTTTTACTCTAAATTTTATCGTCCAGTGAAATTCATAAGGATAGAAACATTATATATAACTTTTGGCCTCTTGATGGAGAGAGTACAGCTCAAGCTTGGGGGAGATTGAAGTTACTAATGCTTAAATGTCCTATTCATGAACTCCCTAACAATATTATTCTCAATAACTTTTATGTTAGGCTTTCTCTTCATGATAAAGATATACTAGATGCTTCTTGTGCTGGATCATTCACACGCATGAAGGAAGAAGCTATTTACTAGACTGTATTCAAGAAAACATTGAAGCTTGCGAGAATGACAAAGAAAGAAAGTCTGGTATAAACTATGATTATGAATGCATTAAATCTTTTATGGGAACTAATGACTTCCGTGATATTAGTAATGAGTTTGGTCTTGATTCCCAAAGTATTTCCATCTATTTTAAGGCCTTTGCCTCTTACATAGAAATTCCCAAGAAGAAGTGGAATAAGTACCATGCTCCATATAAATCTGTTGTTAATCATGTTCCCATTAGAAGTACTGAAGTTTGTACTACTAATCATATTATGCATGAACCTCATGTTAAGAAAATGCCTTTCCTAGCTAAGGTAAAGGAGTATTCTATGATTATTAGTGCAAATAACAAAGGTACAATGAAAACTGTGGAGCCTGGTAAGCATTTGAGTGATGAACCTGTGGTAGCTATTATGAAAGACACTGTCACTAGAAATATAGAGGATGAGCACATTGTCTTCTATGAAGACGCTTCTAATATTATCTCTCATCCTAGTGGTGCTAGAAAAGCTAGTGTTCCTGTGCTTTCTGTTAAAATTGGTGATCATTGTTATTATGGTTTGTGTGATATTGGTGCTAGTTCTAGTGCTATTCCTTATGATCTTTACAGGGAAATTATGCATGAGATTGGTCCTTGTGAGATTGAGGACATTGATGTGGTTATTCACCTTTCTAATAAGGAAACCATTTGCCCCATTGGCATTGTAAGAGACGTGGAGGTTCTTTGTGGTAAGATTAAGTATCCTGCTGATTTTCAGCACTAGCAAAACTTGTCCTATCATTTTGGTAGACCTTTCTTGAACACGTGTGGAGCTATTATTGATTGTAAGAAGGAAAAAGTTTTGACTAAGTTTGATGGAGATTCTTATGAGTTTAACTTTTTCAAATTTGCTAAATCTCGTTGTGAAAATAGCTTGCCTAATAAAGATTTTAGGATGGAAAAACTTGCTTCTATTGATCCAGTCTATGACCATGGACCTCTTTTTGGTGACTGTAAGTATGCTTATTCTGATGATAAAGTTGTTTCAAGTGATAGTTATATTGTCAACTTTATTAAAAGTGCTACTGAAAGTTATTTTGAGAGAGGGAAACATGGTTTTATGCATCTCAATAATGTTAAGTTTCCCCGTTTTATGTTGAAAGCTTTGAAGTTGCATCTATTTTGTCTTCCTATGCTTGTGGCTTTTTGTTTCAACAATTCGTTTTCTCATGATTCATGCATAGGAAGTGGGTTAGACTCAAATGTGTTGGTTATTTGCTTCTTGATGCTCTCTTTCACTTCAAATATATATCTCCTTTGTGAGCATCTTTGAAAGTTTCAAGCCTAACTTAAAGGCATTAAAGAAAAGTAATTGTTGGGAGATAACCCAAGAGTTTTGTCGAGTCTTGGAATTTATTACCTCAGTAATAACCGCTCCTTATCCTTTTTGTTTTGGTTTTTGTGTCAAGTTCAACTACTTTTGTGAAGTAGAGGAGTCGTGAAAAGTGGTTGTCCTAGGACAGATTTTTGTGCTGCATTTTAAAAATTCGTGAAGGATCTCAGTACGTTAGATGGAGCTGTATTTTTCTGAGCATGTTCTCCAGGTTGTTACCCAACTTTCATCAGTTCTGCACTTTTTGATTTGAGCAACAGAAGATTTTCTAAAAAATCAATCTTTACATGCTGGTCTGTTTTGACAGATTTTTGTCGTCATTTGCATTTGCCTCTTATAGAAGCTTTTGTTTTGATGGGTTTTCATTTGAAGTGTGAACCTAAAGGTTATTGTTTTTGCATACACTAATGTTGTCATTGAGTTTGTGCAAGGGTTTTGTATGAAGGAAATTTTCAGGAGAAGGAGAAGAGGAATCTGCAAAGTTCGTGTTTGAATAGGTAAAAGCGGTGAAAACAGAAGGTTCGTGAAACTCCAATCTTTTTATATTTTTTAATTTTTTTAATACATAAGGGAAGTTACAAGATGGAATAGAGGAGGAACCGGAGGCCGGGGTGGCCAAACCCACCCCAGGAGCGGGCCCAGCCTGGCCCCACCTGGAGGGGATGTGCCACCGCAATCGCCGCCTGCCCGTGTCAAGATACCTTCCTTATGCATTGAAACTTCGTAATATATGACCCCTCGATCCCCCGAGGTTCGTGCATCGTGTTCTCGTCGTGTTTTCATTTTGATCTATTTCTGTCAGGAAATCTTCTCAGGTTTAGAGCGCCATGGCCTCCGCCGACGACGAAGGCAAGAAGGCCGTGGAGGAGATAAAGTTGGAAGAACAAGCCGCCGATGGGACAAGGGCAAGGAAACCTACTTTTGTAGGAGAAATTAACACTGGGGATGCTTTTTCTCGTAACATGCAGGGAATCATAGCCTTTGGTCCAGACTTCAGATGCTGCCCTGAGGCAGCAGAAGCCCTTCGAACCACTAACGAGTTTTGTGATAAGTACCAAGCTTTGAGGGGGAAGGTGGAGATGCTTCAAGAGGAGAATAAAAGACTTCGTAAGATGCTGGTGGATTTTCTTATGAATGACAAAAGAACACCACCACCACCGAAGGAGTAATTCATCATCAGGTTTGGCATCCCCTTGGCTTGTTCCAAGCTTGGGGGAGTGCCGCGGTATCACCACCATTATCTTTTATCTTTTACCTTTTTAGTGGATTCATATCTTTGGTACAGAAGTTATCTTATAGTTTGGCTTGCATGTGGAAGTATCTCTCCTTTAGTTGATTATCTATGTATCCCTTGGTGTGAGTGCCATTATTGAATATTAATGAGAAGTCTCATCTTTTACTTTTTGCACTCCTTATTTTAGTTTGCAATCTCTATTATATGATGGATCTTGTTGATCAGTATTGGCATCACTTTGGGAGCATCAAGTAACTCTAAATTGGTTTTGGCAAACCAAGTTCTGGTCGGTAGCAATACTTTTTGAAGTTTGAAAGAAAAAAAGAGAAAAAGCTTACATGTATTTTGTATCATTTATTTTCTTTCTTGTTGGCTCATAAGCTTAGTATTCTTTATTTAAGATCTTTTGTGTATTCAAGTAAGATTGCATTTTTGGCTTTATTACTTGTATGTTTGCTCATTTCTTTCAACTCTCTTGCTTGCTACCCAGCCTTGCTAGCCAAAAACCTGTTTTGAGAGGGTATACTTCTCATGTTTCCAAACCCCTTTGAACCAAAAACATGTGCCATTTGTGTCCACCATATCTACCTAATATCATTATTGCTATTCCAAGCAAATTCTCAATCTTCATCTATCTTTCGAATTAAAAAGTATTTTGTTATGTGAAAACTAGTTAGTAAAGCTCTCACGAACTTGATGGCACACCTTATTTTCTTGCCCCTAATAGACTTGAACCATTGTGAACATCGAAGTTGTATATGCTTGTACTTATACGTTGGAATTAGCAGAATTGTGCTGTCACGAGGAACATTTTCAACATTGCACTTATACTTTGTACTCAGTTGATATCATGCTCTTTTGTCTGTGGATGTCACCGGTGTGAAATAAAGAGGGAACTTGTAAGTCCATGGAGTTTGTATTCTGTGTTAGAGAAACGCCTGGGCCGCTAGCCTAAGCCATGCCTAATCATGGTGGAAACTTGCAGCATCACCATAGTGAGCTATCTATGAAGCATCCTCGATAAAAAGCTATGCATATAGTAAATAAAAAAGATTGCTGAGATGCTCATTGTCTGCTTGCCTTGTCATTTTGGTTATGGGAAAGCTCTTGTACCATGTGCAAGGGGTACCTCGTTGGCGGTTCTCAATGATCAAATACTTACAATGACAAGAACTTACCTGGGCCTGAAGTTGAGTAGCATGAGGTGTGGCCCTCACATTCAAGGGACTTGAGATTGCCAGCTTACACTTCATCAAGCATATACTCTCTAGTTTGTTCACTTTAACCTTAATCATCTCAAGATGCCTATGATAGGGGAAATGAGGGCTCAAAGCTAGTAAGTACCATAATCTTTTGGAAGCTCTTTATGACCTGTAATCCCTGCTTCCCTCTAAGAAGGGACCTTTCTCCCACTTCCAAGTTGAGTCAGTAAGCCTACTTTCTCTCTATCTCCAGGAAGCATTTGAGTTGTTCTGTTTCAAGCATTCATATGGTGATTTATTCAATCATGTTCTTTATCTTCCTTGTTTGCACAAAACTCTTATCTATTGAGTATTACTTTGAAAGCCTTCAGTTGTGAAAAACCTTTTTGAGCAAAGAGTGCTCCTGTTTTGAAACTTCTACAAAAAGCTTATTGTGAAACTGTTTGCTAGGTGTCCTCTGACCAAGAACAAGTTTGCCAATTCCAATTATGATTTATCTTTATGCATCTCTATTGTGACTACTGTACTTGGTTGCAAGCTAAGTTATATAATGGTGAGTTGCTTTCTTCTATGAGTTGTGCAATGGTAAGTGTGATGCTTCTTGTTCGTATTTTTTATCGACACTTCACTCCATAAACCCGTGTACATGTTTACTGAGCTCAGTTTTTTCTTGTGGACAAGCGAAGTCTAAGCTTGGGGGAGTTGATACGCCCAATTTTCATCACCTTTATATATCATAATCTACCTCTATTCATTGATATTTGTCTTATTATGAGGTATTACTTATGGCTTTTCATCTGTTTATGCATGTTGGATGATTCTTGGAGGATGAACTACCGGAGTCTGGATTCTGATTGAAAAGAAGGCATTTCGGTGCAATTTCGCGAAGATCAGAAAAATACCAGAAAAATATGGAAACATAATATTTTCCCAGAAGACGAAGGAAGCCAGAAGGAGGAGCGAAGAGGGGTCATAGGGGCCCACAACCCCCCTAGTCGCGGGTCCCCCTGGGCCGCGACTAGGGCAGGTGTGGCCTACCTGCCCATCTCCTGACTCCGCCCCTTCGCCTATATCTTCCCTACGGAACCCTAAGCCTCGGGCAGCGACCATAGATAGATTTCCGCCGCCTCTGGGGGCGGAAAACACCGAGAGAGAAAGATCTCTCCGACAGACAGATTTCTGCCGGGGGAATTCCTTCCCGGAGAGGGGAGACTGTCACCATCAACACCATCATCAAGCTAGGATTCATCGGGATCATCATCATCATCATCCAAACCACCATCTACACCAGAACCATCATCACCACTCCATCCCACTGTAACAATTGTGTTGGATATTGCTTAGTTCATTAGGGGAAACCTTCCCGGTTTTAATTACTATTGTAGTTGATGCTTGTGAGTGGAACCATTGGATTATTGTTTTTGTTCAGATTGTTATCCATTACCATATCATCTTTGATCTTGATACATATGATGTCTTGTGAGTAGTTTGTTGTGTTCTTGAGGACATGGGAGAAGTCATGTTGTTAGTAGTGAATCTGTGATGAGTTATTATTCAATGGTTTAGTGTTTAAGTTGTGGTGCTATTATTCTAGTGGTGTCATGTCAACGTCGACTACATGATACTTCACCATTTATGGGCCTAGGGGAGTGCATTGTGTATTTGGATACTAATTGTGGGGTTACCGGAGTGACAGAAACCTGAACCCCCATTAGGAAACCTTTGCACAAGGGAGCGTAGGATCTCAGAGTTTAATGTTGTGGTTAGATTTATATCTTAATTACTTTTGTGTAGTTACGGATGTTTGCAGGGGGTTTAATCACAAGTATGTATTAGTCCAAGTAAGGTCGGTATGTTAGCACAGGTTTACCCACACAACACTTACAACACCAGAGAAGAGTACTCAACTATTTGAAGCAAAAGCACTTGACAGAATTCTCATGTGTCCTCGAGAATGTTTGGTCCTTATAAGTATTTCCACCAGTTTGTCCTTTGCTAATAAAGGATTAGTCCACTTGCTATGTTTGTTCGTTACCTTTGTTACTTGCTCTTTGTTTTGTTGCCTTATCAAAAAACCACTAAAAATCCGTTTTCTAAGTATTCACAGGGATTTCCTGCTCCATACCACTGTTCAGCACCTTCTGCTCCTCGTTGGGATTGACACTCCTATTTATCAAAAGTACTGCGATACACCCCCTATACTTGTGGGTCATCAGCGCCCAAGGTCAAGGGACTGGTCAGCAGGAAGTGGAGGAAGCGCCAGAGGGAGGAGGCGGAGGCCCTTTCATATGTCAGAAACATATCTATAATTTTTTATGTTCCATGCTTGTTTAGTATCTACTTTTCTTTGCTTTGTCTACACTTTGAGGTGTTTTTATATGTTTCCTGGAACTAACCTATTAACAAGTTGACATAGTGCCAGTTGCCTGTTTTCTTCTGTTTTTGGTTCCAGAAAGGAAGATAATCAATATTCTCGGAATTGGATGGGTCAAAAGCCAAAGTCAATATTTTACCATGGGCAACACAAAGTCCACAGGAGAGACGGAGAGGCGCCACAGGGCGGCCACACCCCCAGGCGCGGCCAGGGTGGGCCCAGGCGCCTGGGCAGGGTGTGGGACCCCTAGGCACCCCCTGCCTCGCCTCTTTGCCTATAAGAAGCCCCCGATGCAGAAACCCTAGGAACCCGATCAAAACTCCAAGAAACCATATGTAGCCACCGCCACCATCGTCCCTAGATCAGGGGGGGTCTGAATTTCGTCCCGGCACCCTGCCGGAGGGGAGATCATCCCGGAGGCCTTCTTCTCCGGTATGAAGCATGCGTAGTTCCACCTTGGACTACGGGTCCATGTAGTAGATAGATGGTTGTATCTCCTCCTTGTGCTTTCATGTATAGATATTGTGAGCTCCGTTCATGATCAAGATGTAATCTATTTGTAATCATGCATGTTGTGTTTGCTGGGATCCGATGGATACTGATATTACTATGTCAGATTGATTAATGGTTTTTTCTATTTGATTCTATCATGTCTGTGTTGTTTGCGATCTTGCATGATCTCCGTTGTTAGTAGCTATCTTGGCCAAGTAGTTGCTAGTGACTCGAAGAGGGGGTATTTATGCTCGATAGTGGGTTCATGCCTCTAGTTTCCAAGGGAAGAGACAGAAATCTCTTTGGTTGTAGATGTGTTGTTGCCACTAGGGAGAAAACAACGGTCTCTTGTCCATGGAGCAAGTGGATTGTTTACCTTATACACTTTTCTTAAAGCAGTTGTCTATTGCTTGCAACTTAATACTGGAGGGGGTTCGGATGATAACCTAAAGGTGGACTTCTAGTCATAGATGCAGTTGGATGGCGGTCTATGTATATTGTTGCATTGCCCAATCGAATCTCATATGATCTTTTTGTCTAGTATTGCATTTTTATGCCTTGCTCGATCCTCACAACCGCCTGCTGTAATTTGTTTACCCTTCATGCCATGTTGTTTATCTAAGGAGAGCACCTCTAGTGAACTATGGACCCCGGTCCAATCTTTACCATTGATACATCTTCCACTGTTTACTTGCTGCAAACCATCATCACCTTCCACGCCATACGGTTAATCCTTTGTTACAACAAACCGGTGAGCTTGGCAACCTCACTGTTCGTTGGGGCAAAGTCTTGAGTTTGTGTTGTGCAGATTTCCATGTTGTTTGCAACACCTTTGAGATGTTTCCTTCCTCCTACTGGCTCGATAACCTCGGTTTCTTACTGAGGGAAAACTTGCTGATGTGTTCATCACACCTTACTCTTGGGGTTTCCAATGAAGAGTCCCGTGACAGTACTGGGCGCCATCACCCTCCTAGCCTCTAGGAGGGGCCACTGATCTTGTGTTGATACTGCTGCTGTAAAGCAGCTTCTTTTGTTTTGTTGTCTGTGTTGAACTTGTAAGTTGTTGCTGCTGAGCAGCCTAATTGTCGAACCTGGTTTAAGTATCGTACTATATAATCCTTTATTAGCTGCTTTATCTACATCAACTTTGTTTATCTACATATTTATGATGCTGGTTATATTTGCTGCCAGATTGGGAAAATATGAGGGCGAAAAAGAACCGTGAATGAAGAGAGAAGCTTCTCCAGATTCGATGCCTTTTAGGAAAAAATAACAACTGTTAGCGACATAAAGGGGAAAAGGCGCTCTTAAGTAGGCTAATCATAAAAATAACAAAAAATAAATCTTCCAATTTAGGCGACATGACGCACGTAACAACCATACGCGCCCCACATGGTCCCACACCACATACCCCAAAATGCGTTCCCAACAAGCCGGCCCCACACCATGGGAGGGTCCTACTACGGGACCCGACTGAATGTGGCCCCACCTATCATCACGTAACGGGGGGGTCGTACTTGTCAGCAAGTAACGGTATAGGACCCACCTGAATGTGGCCCCACTTGTTAGCACGTAACAGCGAGGGTCCACTAACGGGACCCGACGGAGAGCGAGTTTCAGATCGATGTGAGAGTTTCATAATAGGAGCTGGACAAAAGTGAGGACAAACTAAGCGGCTGGGGAAAGTGAGTACAGCTAACAAACCAGATGCACGAAAATAGAAATCCCTATTATTTAACCGATATGAGGCCAATCAAGGAAGGAACTGATATTCGGAAAAGGAAGAGAGCTGGCGGTAGCATAGACCTAAATGAATTAGACCAACCTTGGAATGTTGTACAGCTACGTCCCTTCTATTCTTAGTTATATTTTCCTTGTACTCATATATGTACATATTCAAAGAGAAATAAAGTATTTGTTTCCTCATATATTATCTTTGAGAAGTTTTTTACTATCTTATTTCCAAAATAGCATGTCGTTTTTAAAAATCCCAGGATGCTTAAAAGTACTTTATGCTCATGTTCGTTATGGTTATGATTTTTGAATATATATAAAATGTTACCTTAGTGTGTAAATCTAATTTTGTGTTTATACTTTGGTTTTTTATCTGATTGCTCAGATGCGGGCATATTCCGAGTAATGAATTGTTGGTACTGGAAGCCGGCTATGTTTCCTAGTTCAAACTGGTTTAGCAATTGCGCTCCGTTGACTCGTTAGAGTTTCCGTGCTAAAGGTTGGCCGACTCATGAAAGGGACGAGGCAGAAAACCAGATAAAACGAAAAGTGTAAGCACGCAGTGCTTTAGAAAATTTCGAGCACACACATAAAATATATATACAACAAGTTATAAGTAGTAAACAATCATTCTTACATACCTGCATATTTAAAAAAAATATTGTTCCCATCATTACAGACCAACTGAAAAGTTCAGAATAATGCATCAAATGGTTTATGCTGCAGATTCAGGCGGTGGTGCTGGAGACTTTGGAGCGCTAGAGTCGACATCGTCGCCACCTTGATCAAGAGACTCGGAAGCTATGGGGTTCATAGCACGGAAAAAAATTCTACCGCATGAACACACACAAGCCAAGATCTATGTACTAGATTGTATCAACGAGTCTATAGAGTACTCACCCTCGAAGATTCCAAAGTGGTTAACGAGAGCAGATTCTTGTGGGTGATGTAGTCGTTCACTTGCCGATCTTAAGATCGCGTAGACGATCCTTCCGCCTCCGCGTTCCAGCAGCACTCCCACAGTCAGTCACACGTCCGGTACTCAATGAAGACCTTCCTCTCCCTTGTTCCAGCAGGCAGCGGAGGTTGTAGCTCTCTCCTCGCGATTCCGACAGCACGACGGCGTGGTGTTGGAGATTAGAGGGGTGTGACACCCCCAGGATTAGGGCCAGACAAATCCCATACCTCTTTCTGATATAATTCTAACCTAAATCTTGAAAGCGTACAGAGAAATAATTGATAACACAATAGTGACCCTACGATACAAAAATTATTACAGCGAGCTCATAACTGAGAAGATAACCAAGATATTACAAGCAGAGGTCACTGACCACAAATATAAAATAACGGAAGGCAAATTATGCTATTAAGTATATCAAACTTAACAAATGGCCTAAGAGGGCTGAAGCATAATGACGACGTCCAATCCATAGATCCCAGACTGTCGGCTGGGAACCCAAGCTACTCGTCGATGTCAATGCCGTAAAGAACTCATCTTCAATGGTAACACTTACTCTGTTGCAAAAGTATCAACGAGTAAGGGTGAGTACAAGGTGTACTCCGCAAGACTTATGGCTGGTGGAGTTATTTTTTCATAAAGCCATCTTTATTTGTAAGACAAGAAGGAGAAGAATCGCGACTATTCAGAATATTTTAAAAGGGGATAAGAAAAACGGTAAATCTAGCTTTGTTCATATTTTAATATCCACCGAATCCTCATCAGCTGAACCTACCTAGGATCACCCCCTCGATCCCTGAGGAAGCATCCTTAGGCACTCATTGTTTAACTTTCCAAGTTTTACGATTAGGTTCAAGTTCTCTATGATCATCACGTCCGTTTCCAAGTCGTCCATAATCGTGGACACGGTTTTTTGAAAAGATTAATACCCTGCAGGGGTGTACAACTTTACCCACACGTACTAACCTTCTCTTAATGCCAGAACGTTAGCCCTCTTCCTTGGAAGGTCGGCGAAGGGTGGTTAGACACGACATTTACCTTGCTTTCGCCGAGACCATGAATGACGCACTAGGGAGATTCCGCCATAATGGGTCGAGTCCCGAAGTCGGTCCCTAATGATGTGAACAGGTTTTGAGATTACGGAGGTCGGGCCTCTCCCATTCCCTGCCACGCTTACCTACCTGTATGAATGCACCTCCTTCGAGAAGAACCAGAGTGTGTATGTTGAATCGAACGCCCAAACTATGTGACTCATGGAATCTAATCGGCAAGTTAGTTGGTCGAGGGGGGTTCCAGGCCCTCGTGTGGCTGTACGCTCGTCTTGGTTCAAGAGGCAATAACTGAGATCCTAGTAGTGGCAAGTATGGGACTGCAAAAACCACAACCCAATGTGGCCTCCCATAAAGACCTTAACATGTTTAACTTCCATCTCTGATCATACCGCGTCATCCTATCAAACTAGGTTCATTCCCAGCTCTAATTCATCAACCGGATGGACCAGCGGTAACAACTAAGCATGGCTAAGCACAACAGATGTAACAGCTCTAGCAACGCTTCACAAGCCAAACCCTAGTTATTCTAGGAGCACTGGATCAGGGAATATAGGCTTCAAAGGTAACATGCATCAGATAGGATTACTCCATCTATCGATAAAAGACTTTAGAATTGTATGCACATGGCAAGAATGAAATACTTTGAAAGCATAGGATTCATATGTATATGTGGGGCTTCACTTGCCTTTGCTAGTTGATATCTAGAAAGCAGAGCTTCGGACATCTGGTACATGACTTGATTACATTTGGTCAAGTATTGATCTTCGAGCTTCGACGATGTTGATCTCGGGCTTCGATCTCGATCTCGATCTCAACTCGATGTCGTATTCTACCGGAGAAGAACCAAATATCAGAAAGAAGGGAAATAATCAACACATGGCATCTATGCAATGCTCAAACAAGGATGATGATATGACAAGTTGAAGTGTATTGTAATTAACCCCTAAGACATGCTCGACCATTTTAAACAGGGTTCGATGGCTGCAAACCCTAGAACAGGGGATCCTCAGAATCACCTACAAGGTTCAATTGGTTCTTCTAATTAAACTTGTAGTTTAAGTTGTTGAACAATGCATGATTATGATGCTATGAGATAGGTCTCATTTTTCTGAACATTTTGATATATTATTTGTATTTTTCTGATTTAAAATGAATTGGTTATGAATTTCTTCAATTTTAATTCATTTTAAATCATTTTAAAAACAATTAAACAATTTTAGGTTATATAAATTATTTTACAACCTAGACCCACATGTCATGTATTTATTCATTTCAGAAAACAATTATGGAAATGATTAAATATGTGACAATGGGGACCCACCTGTCAGCATTTTCTTATTTACAGAAAACATTTAAGATAAAACAAAAGAGGATATATGACGCCATGCTGACGTCAGCAATTGTACTCTCTCAGATCGTGGCTGGATTGGCCGACTGGAGGGACGCGGGATCTTGCGGAGCGGTCATGGCTGAAGCGGGCTTATGCTACCGAGCCAGAAAGTGGCGACATGGCTTGCATATGGTCGTCGGAGAGGCACCGACGACAACAAACAACAGCGGGGCTCGGAGGTGGCTGCAGCGGTGGTGATACAAAGAGGTAGAGACGAATCGAGGAGGGCCACGAGGACCGTGATCTCACCGGGAAGGTCGCAGAGGGGTCGAGGAGGCAAGGCGAGCATGGAGGGCACCAGAATCGATGATGAATGCAGCGGCCAGAGTCGGGGAAGGCGCGGATGTCCTGCTCGATTGCGGGCTCCTGGGTCCGATTACTTTCGAGAGATGAACAAAGGGAGCATGGTGGTTCTCCTGGGCGTCTCGGCATGGCTTGGGGAGGTCTGGAACGATGATGACGGAAGGTTCTTGGCGAGCTAGGGTTCGGCGAATTGGGGAAAACCTACAGAGAGCATGAGAGGAGGAGAGACGGGTATGGGAAGATAGAGTGTGACACGGCGGTTCTTATCCTCATCCTCGTAAGTGGTGGCGTGCATCGCAGCGCCGGCGAGGATCAACGACAGGGGCGCCGACACGCAGGTGCTTGCTGTCGTGAAGGAAGATGACGAAGAGGTGCGCTGGCTAGGTCGAGGCAGGCCATCTTTGGGCCACTACGGCATGCGTGGGCGGCAAGGAGAAGGATAGAAGGTTGGCTGCTCATAACAGACAATAACCACTACAACTTAAATGTAGTTTTAGGATTACTATCCAGAAAAAGCAATGTGTCATCAACATATAAAATGGATAGCTTATACAAAAAACTAGCAACATTGCCGAGAGTGTTATTGTTGTGAACTAGATGATACCCAAGCGGCATCATCAACACCAAAAATATAGTTTTTGAAATATGAAATGCATTCTATAAAGAAATAATAGATTACAAAAGAGCCTTGTTCCCAATGATCTCTCACAAGAATTATAAATGTAATTGACATAAATGACCATTCTCAATTTCTAAAATTCCTTAACATTGCATGCTTTCAAAACTCGTTGGAACCTTGTCAACTAAAGGGAAAAACTATAGTATATCATTGATTCAAGTGGCGTAGAGTTTGAATATGTACAACATCCAAAATAAAAGAACTTATGAAATACGAAGAAATAATTAATTTTGTAAGAATTGATAATCCATCCATACTGTTCAGAACTTTACATTCAAACAATGAACACCATCAATTTGGCATTTCATTATTGACTTGCTTGCATCTCAAACAAAGACAGTATTCTTGATTTTGCTAGCATCTACGAAGGCGAGTATAATTAATTTTGTAAGAATTGATAATCCATCCATATTGTTCCTTTGAACTTTACTTTCAAACAATGAACACCATCAATTTGGCATTTCATTATTGACTTGCTTGCATCTGAAACAAAGAGCAGTATTCTTGATTTTGCTAGCATCGGGCGAAGCCGTAGTATTCATTAGAGCTTGTCATTGTTAAAAGGATATCCGAACCTTGATTCCCCCATACACCACGGGAAATACTCGACAAAATAAAAGAGCAAAATAACACCCATCATTAGTAGCAAGTCCTTGTAGTATCTGCATTATGTCTGACAAAGATATTAAATTCAGTGCACAAGTAATCTAATAGAGATGTACTTGTGACAATCTTGAAATATTACTATATCTACGACCAATGAAAGTTTGAAAAAAATCCATTCGAAAAGACTATGTACCATAAAATACATCATGCATTGCATTAAGACTGCCTCAATCATTGCTCATAACAGGTTAGCCATGGCATGTCTTGACGCAAAGGTGACATCAGAAAATTGATGTTGTTGCAACCTTTAAAACAACTTTTCTTAAAAAAAACTTATAAAAACCATGGGTAATTAGGTGCGGAAACCTGCAGGACAAATTGTTTAGATCGGGAGGATTTCATAGAAAATGGACTACAATCCTGGAGCCATTTGTCTGATATATCTGTTGTCAGAATATAGCAATTGCTAATTACCAAAACAAACATTGAGTTTCGACTGTTAACCACCTCGATATACATCCATTTGTAGCAGCTGTGTGAATCAATGAAAACATAACATGAAAAGATGTCGAATGAATATTAACTTTCATGATGTGGTGGTGTCAAAGAAGGCATTTTCAAGTTGGCCCTTTCAAGTTTTGTTGAATGAGTGGTGACATACCTGCCGCTATTTAGGGCGAGTCAAGAAGAAAGGGTCTGTATGCTTGCATAAAAAAGGAAAAATCGTCAAGGAAGACTAATCTCTGAAAGCATCAAGAAAAGAGAAGGAAAGGATCTAACCAAGATCCATGTTGGCGATGAAATGCGTGCAGAGCGATGCGACGTGCTATTAATGGAAACGAACTGAGTTTGAAATTGACCAGTTAAAATGAAAGATGGAGAACTGAAGGAAAATACACACGTTGTTGGGCTTGTGACATACATGGACAGGAGGAAGCAATCATACCTGTATATCCGAAATTTATCCAACAAAATCCTGCCATCAACAGCTATAACATGGAACATTGTTACATGGATATAATCAGGGAAATACGACTCCATGCTTCTATACCACATATGTCTAATAAGAGATTATCCAGTGCAGGGAGAAGATAAAGGTTCAACAGGAAGGCCTAGATCTGGATCTGGAGAGGAGGATGGGGAAGGTAATGAGATAATGGGAGTGTTTCAGTCTTTCAGATCAGCGACGACGTCAGGCTCGACGGCATCATTCTGGGCGTAATTGTTTAGGCAGAGATCGTGATGGTTGGGCAAGAAGATCACCCAAAACTGTTTGTAGCCACAAAAACAGGTCACTTTATATAGCCAGAAATTCGAAGATTGTCCCCACTTCAGCCTCGCTCAGGTAGTTGGTGTAGGGGTTCGTGGCATGGAAAACAAAAAATTTCTATCGCATACAAACAAACAAGCCAAGATCTATCTACTAGATTGTAGCAACGATTCGATGGAATAACTTACCCTCGAAGATTCCAAAGTGTTTAACGAGAGCGGATTCTCGTGGGTGATGTAGTCGTACTCTTCCCGATCTCAAGATCGTGTAGACGATCCTTCCGGCGCTGCGTTCCGGCAGCGCTTCCGCAGTCGGTCACATGTTCGGTACTCGACGATGACCTTCCTCTCCCTTGTTCCAAAGCAATGGAGGTTGTAGCACTCTCCTCGCGATTCCGGCAAGGCGTGGCAGGTACCTAAGTAGAGGAGAGATCATGCAGGCCTTAAGCCGGAGGCGAGTATGGTGGAGTATGAGAGAGAGCTATTAGTGGTCTAGAGATTAGACACACTAATTGGAAGGCTCTAAACCGAAGGCTAGGGCAATTAGAAGCTCTAAACCAAAAGCGGCTCTAAACCGAGATTAGAGGATAGGAACTTGTGTGTCTAGAGGAGGAGGCCTGCCCTCCTTTTATAGGTGGGAGGGGCGGCCAAGGGGAGGGGATTCCCTCCCAAGTCGGCCTTGGTTGGCGCGCCGGCTTGGAGGGACTCCTCCCCCAAGTCGGTTCCAACCACCTCTTGCTTGTTTCCCACAGTTTCCTGTTTTAGCCGTTTGACTTTTAAACTGGCCATTTGACTTTTCTTTTAGGATTCAATTTAATCCTTTATTTGGAACATCAAGAACACTTAGTACATGATGCAATCATTCAATATGTAATGACACATTCATGTACCCTCCCCGGTCTTGGGACAATCCGAACCTTCTAGAACATTCCATGAAAACAGGAATCATTCCCGAACTCGAAGCAGGACTTTCCTTATATGAATCTTATTCTCCGGACCATTCGGATCACCTCGTGATATCCGGATCCCATCGAGACTCGAACAACATTCGGTCTCTTTCTCATAATACCATAACTACTCAAACAACGTTGAATCCTTAAGTGTGTCTCCTCACGGTTCGTGAATTATGCGGACATGATCGAGACACTTCTCCTAACAATAACCAATAGAGGAACTGAAATTCATATGGCTCCACATATTTCTACGATTACTTTGCGATCGAATGAACCACTTACATACGATACCAATTTCCCTTTATCTCACGATAGTTTACTTATCCGAGGTTATGATCGTCGGTATCTCTGCATACCTAGTTCAACCTCGTATCGATAAGTACTCTTTTCTCGTTCCGTGATATGTGATCCCTTGTGAGCCAGTCACATGCTTGCAAGCTAATTGGATGACATTCCACCGAGAGGGCCCAGTATATCTATCCGTCATATGGATGGACAAATCCCACTCTTGATCCATGTGTTTCAACCAATACTTTCCAACACTCAATGCCACCTTTATAGCCACCCGCCACGGTGTGGTGTTTGATGTCATCAAAGCATCCATCCAGTAAAGTTGATATGCATGATCTCATGGTCGAAGGAATTAGGTTACTATGTATCAGAAAGCATATAGCAATTGAACTATTGAAATGACTTGATCTTTATGCTACGCTTATCTATAGGAGTATGTCCACCATATCATTCTCCTAACGATATGATCTTGTTGTTGATAACATCTCAATGTTCATGATAGGGAAACCACAATCATTAATCAACCAACAAGATAGTGAAGTATAGAGGCTATACTAGGGACTTCAAATTAAGTTTACAAATCACACAAGTATTAATGTTTCCTTGTTAATACTATTATAGCATGAATGTAAACATTTATCATAAACACAAAGATATAATAATAACTACATTTATTATTGCCTCTAGGGCATATCTCCAACAGTCTCCCACTTGCACTAGAGTCATCTAATCTAGATTACATGGTAATATACCGAACACCCATGGCAGTTTGGTGTTGGTCATGTTTTGCCCTCGGGAGAGGTTTAGTCAACGGATCCGCCACATTCTGATCTGTGTGTACTTTGCAAATCTTTATATCCCCATCCTGGATATGTTCTCGAATAGCGTGAAAACGCAGCTTGATATGCTTCACTTCTTGTGTGACCTTGGTTCTTGTGCATTGGCTATGGCGCCCATGTTATCACAAGAGATAGACATTGGGTCCAACGCACTAGGAACCACACCCAGCTTCAGAATGAACTCTTTCATCCATATCGATTCTTGTGAAGCCTCCGAAGCAGCCATGTATTCCGATTCAGTTGAAGATCTCGCCACAACGCTTTGCTTTGCACTCCTCTAGCTAACTGCTGCACCATTCAAAATAAATACGTATCCAGATTGTGATTTAGAATCATCCGGATCAGTGTTCCAACTAGCATCGGTGTAACCATTAACAACGAGCTGTTCATCACCTCCATAAGAAAGAACCATATCCTTAGTTCTTCTCAAGTACTTAAGGATGTTTTTGACATCTGTCCAATGATCCACTCCTGGATCACTTTGATATCTGCTAGTTAAACTAACAGCATATGCAATGTCGGGTCTAGTACATAGCATGGCATACATTAGAGATCCTATGGCTAAGGCATAGGGAGTCTTACTCATCCTTTCTCTATCTTCTGCCGATGTCGGACTTTGAGTTTTACTCAAGGTCGTATTGGGAAACATGGGCAAGAACCCTTTCTTGCTTTCTTCCATTCCAAACCTCTTTAGAACTTTGTCCAAATATGTACTCTGTGACAATGATATTTGGCGTTTCGATCTATCTCTAAAAATCTTTATGCCTAATATGTAAGCTGCTTCGCCAAGATCCTTCATTGAAAAACTATTATTCAAATATTCCTTGACACTATTAAGAAGGTCTACATCATTCCCAATCAACAATATGTCATCCACATATAGTATTAAGAATGCTACAGAGCTCCCACTCACTTTCTTGTAAATACAAGCTTCTCCATATGTTTGTATAAAACCAAAACTTTTGATCACCTTATCAAAACATTGATTCCAACTTCGGGATGCTTGCTTCAATCCATAGATGGACCGTTGAAGTTTGCACACCTTGTTAGCATCTTTAGGATCGACAAAACCTTTGGGTTGCATCATATACAACTCTTCATCAATATCTCCATTGAGGAATGCTGTTTTGACATCCATCTGCCATATCTCATAATCATAATATGCAGCGATTGCTAACATAATCCTCACAGACTTTAGCTGCCATGGTGAGAAAGTCTCATCGTAGTCAACTCCTTGACTTTGTCGAAACCCTTTTGCGACAAGTCGAGCTTTATAGATAACATTACCATCAAGATCTGTTTTCTTCTTGAAAATCCATTTGTTCTCGACAGCCTTTCGCCATCCGGAAGTCCACCAAAGTCCATACTTGGTTTTCGTACATGGATCCAATCTCGATTTCATGGCTTCTTGCCATTTATTGGAATCTGGGCTCATCATCGCTTCCTCATATGTCTCGGGGTCATCGGTGTTGTCTACCAACATGACACTCATAACGGATCATACCAACTGGAGTGGTACGAGTTCTCGTTGACCTCCGAGGCTCTGAGTAACTTCAACCAAGTTTCATGATCACCATCATTAGCTTCCTCTCTTATTGGTGCGGGCACCACAGAACTTCTTCCGTGTTGCGCTACTCGCAATTTCGAGAGAAGGTTCGACAACCTCGTCGAGTTCTACTTTCCTTCCAGTCACTTCTTTCGAGAGAAATTCTTCTAGAAAGGATCCATTCTTAACGAAGATTTTGCCTTCGGATCTATGATAGAAGGTATACCCAACAGTTTCCTTCGTATCCTATGAAGACGCATTTTTCCGCTTTGGGTTCAAGCTTGTCCGGTCAGTAACTTCTTTACATAGGCTTCAGATCCCCAAACTTTAAGGAACGACAATCTAGGTTTCTTCCCAAACCATAATTCATACGGTGTCGTTTCAACGGATTTAGACGGTGCCTTATTTAAAGTGAATGCGGTTGTTTCTAATGCATAACCCCAAAATGATAGCGGTAAATCTGTAAGTGACATCATAGAACGAACCATATCTAAGAGAGTTCGATGACGTTCGGACACACCATTACGCGTGGTGTTCCCGGTGTCAATTGTGAAAGTATTCCGCATTTCTTTAAATGCTCGCCAAACTCATAACTTAGATATTCACCTCCACGATCAGAACGTAGAAATTTAATCTTCTTGTTACGTTGATTCTCTACCTCACTTTGAAACTCCTTAAACTTCTCGAAAGTTTCGGACTTATGTTTCATGAAATAGATATACCCATATCTACTCAAGTCATCCGTGAAGGTAAGAACATAACGATAACCATCACATGATGCTACACTCATTGGACCACACACATCGGTATGTATGATTTCCAATAAGTCCGTAGCTCGCTCCATCATACCGTAAAATGGAGTCTTAGTCATTTTTCCCATCAGACATGCTGCGCATCTTTCAAGTGATTCAAAATCAAGTGATTCAAGAAGTCCATCGGAATGGAGTTTCTTCATACGATTCACTCCAATGTGACCAAGACGACAGAGCAACATCTAGGTCGAATTATCGACTGATTTCAAACGTTTAGCCTCAATGTTGTTGATATGTGTATTTCCACTATCGAGATTCAATAAGAATAGACCATCTATCAAAGGTGCATGTGCATAAAACATATTACTCATATAAATCGAACAACCATTATTCTCGACTTAAACAAGTAACCGTCTCGCAATAAACAAGATCCCGATATAATGTTCATGCTCAACACAGCACTAAATAACAATTATTTAAGTATAAAACTAATCCCGATGGTAGATGAAGGGTAGCGTGTCAATCGCGATCACATCAACCTTTGATCCGCTTTCCCACGCCGCATCGTCACCTCGTTCTTCGCTAGCTTCCGCTTATTCGCAAAGACCTTTCGAGTTACAAATATGAGCAACCGAACCAAAGATCAAATACCCGTGCACTACTACGGTACTAGTGAGATACACATCAATAACATGTATATCGATATACCTTTCTTATTGATGTTGCCGCTTTCAGATCCGCCAAGTACTTTGGGCAATTCCGCCCAAAGGACCTTCTCCCTTGCAAGAAAGCACTCAAGATCGTGCTTGGGTCCAGCCTTGGTCTTCTTCGCCGGCGCGGTAACTTTCTTACCACCCTTCTTGAAGTGTCCCTTTTGCTTAGACTTGCCTTTCTTGAATTTGGTGGTCTTATTGACCAACAACACTTGGTGCTCTTTCTTGATCTCCACTTCTGCAGACTTTAACATAGCAAACAGTTCTGGCAACTCTTTGTCCATGTTCTGCATGTTGTAGTTCATCACAAAGTTCTTGTAACTTGGTGGTAGTGATTGGAGGACATGGTAAATCCCCAAAGCATTAGGAATCACTATACCCAAGCTTTGAAGTTTGTTTGCGTGCCCAAACATCTTAAGCACATGCTCACTGACAGAGTTGCCCTCTTCCATCTTGCAGTTAAAGAACTTTTCAGAAGCCTCATAGCTTTCAATTGCCGCATGAGTCTCAAAAATCAATTTGAGATCCTCGACAATATCATATGGGTCAATTCTCAAACCTTTCTCAAGCTCCGATTCCAAACCATACAAGATAGCACACTTGAACTATGGAGTCTTGATTCTTCCGAGCGAGGTAAACATTCTTTACTTCATCGGGAGCATCACCGCAGTGGGTCACCCAATGTGCATCCAGACATAGGTCAAATTACCACCGTGAGGACAATCCTCAAATTGCGGAACCAATCCGCGAAGTTGCTTCCATTGTTTTTCAACTTTTCTTTCTCTAGGAACGCATTAAAATTGATGGTAGGGGTTGCCATTGATCTACAACATATTTTCAATAGTTTAGACTAAGTTTATGACAAATTGAGTTCAAATTAATTAAGTAATTAAACTAGGTGAAATCCCACTCAAAACAACATCCCTCACATTGTTTTAGTGATCACACGAACCAAATCCACTACATCAACACCGATCATCACGAGAGTTGATATAGTTTCAATGGCGAACAATCGTCATGTTCATCATATCTACTATATGATTCATGCTTTACCTTCGGTGATCCGTGTTCCGAGACCATGTCCGTACATGCTAGGCTCGTCAAGATCAAACCTTAGTTTCCGCATGAGCAAATCTGGCTTGCTCACGTTGTATACACTTGCAGAATCTAACACACCCGATCATCACGTGGTGCTTCGAAACAACAAGCTTTAGCAACGGTGCTAACTAAGGGTGAACACTTTATGACTTGAAATTCATGTGCATGAGGGATCATCTTATAATGCTACCGTCGTCTACTAAGCAATACAAGATGCATAAAGGATTAACATCACATGCAATTCAATAATATGTGATATGATATGGCATTTCTTCTTTGTGCTTCCAATCTCCATCTTCAAGCACAAGCATGATCTCCATCATCACCGGCATTGCATCAAGGTCAATGACGCTTCTCCATGGTTGTCGTCCACCGGTTTCAACTATTACAACTACTTTGAATAGACACGCGAGTCTTAACATAAATTAAAGACAACCATATGTCTCCTGCCGGTTGCCAACTTACAATAAGGAACATTGCATACATCAAATATAATCACAATCATGGCCATATCACATCACTACACACCCCTGCAAAACAAAGTTAGACGCCTCTACTTTCTTTGCATATTTTACGTGGTTTGGGGCTTTCAATAAGTGTCGTTCTAACTTACGAACAAGAACCACAACATTGATACTAGCATTGTTGATCACCCGTTGTAAATTGGATCTTAACTATGCTAGGAGAAACAGCACCATAAAGCCACTTATGCAATACAAGTTGCATGTCAAGCGTGGAGCAAGTCTCATGAACGATGTCATGTAAGGTTATCCCGTGCCGCTTCATCCCAACATACCGCAAGATGCAAAGTACACAAGAAGCAATCGACAATAAAAGCATCAACCCCCACAATGACCATTGTGTTCTACTCGTGCAACAGATCTACATATAGACACGGCTCTGATACCAATGAGGGGTTCGTAGCATGGAAAAAAAAATTTCTATCGCATACAAACAAACAAGCCAAGATATATCTACTAGATTGTAGCAACGAGTCGATGGAATAACTTACCCTCGAAGATTCCAAAGTGTTTAACGAGAGCGGATTCTCGTGGGTGATGTAGTCGTACTCTTCCGATCTCAAGCTCGTGTAGACGATCCTTCCAAGCTGCGTTCCGCAGCGCTTCAATGGTCACACGCTCGGTACGACGAAGACCTTCCTCTCCTTGTTCCAAAGAGGCCGGAGGTTGTAGCACTCTCGCGATTCCTAAGAAGACAACGGCGTACCTAAGTAGAGGGAGATCCCGCAGGCTTAAGCCGGAGAGAGTATGGTGGAGTATGAGAGAGAGCTATTAGTGGTCTAGAGATTAGACACACCAATTAGAAAACTCTAAACCAAGGCTAGGGCAATTAGAAGCTCTAAACCAAAACGGCTCTAAACCGGAGATTAGAGGATAGGAACTTGTGTGTCTAGAGGAGGAGGCCCCGCCTCCTTTTATAGGTGGGAGGGCGGCCAAGGGAGGGAGTCCTCCCAAGTCGGCCTTGGTTGGCGCGCCGAGGGACTCCTCCCCCAAGTCGGTTCCAACCACCTCTTGCTTGTTTCCCACAGTTTCTTGTTTTAGCCGTTTGACTTTTAAACTGGCCATTTGACTTTTCTGTTTTAGGATTCAATTTAATACTTTATTTGGAACAGCAAGAACACTTAGTACATGATGCAATCATTCAATATGTAATGACACATTCATGTACCCTCCCCCAAGAGTGCCGGACAATCCGGAACCTTCTAGAACATTCCCGATGAAAACACCGGAATCATTCCCGAACTCCGAAACGGGACTTTCCTTATATGAATCTTATTCTCCGGACCATTCTGGATCACCTCGTGATATCCTGGATCCCATCCGAGACTCCGAACAACATTCGGTCTCTTTCTCATAATACCATAACTACTCAAACAACGTTGAATCCTTAAGTGTGTCTCCCTACGGTTCGTGAATTATGCGGACATGATCGAGACACTTCTCCGAACAATAACCAATAGAGGAATCTGGAAATTCATATGGCTCCCACATATTTCTACGATTACTTTGCGATCGAATGAACCACTTACATACGATACCAATTTCCCTTTGTCTCACGATAGTTTACTTATCCGAGGTTATGATCGTCGGTATCTCTGCATACCTAGTTCAACCTCGTTATCGATAAGTACTCTTTTCTCGTTCGTGATATGTTATCCCTTGTGAGCCAGTCACATGCTTGCAAGCTAATTGGATGACATTCCACCGAGAGGGCCAGAGTATATCTATCCGTCATATGGATGGACAAATCCCACTCTTGATCCATGTGTTTCAACCAATACTTTCCAACACTCAATGCCACCTTTATAGCCACCCACGGTGTGGTGTTTGATGTCATCAAAGCATCCATCCGTAAAGGTGATATGCATGATCTCATGGTCGAAGGAATTAGGTTACTATGTATCAGAAAGCATATAGCAATTGAACTATTGAAATGACTTGATCTTTATGCTACGCTTATCTATAGGAGTATGTCCACCATATCATTCTCCTAATGATATGATCTTGTTGTTGATAACATCTCAATGTTCATGATAGGGAAACCACAATCATTAATCAACCAACAAGCTAGTGAAGTATAGAGGCTATACTAGGGACTTCAAATTAAGTTTACAAATCACTCAAGTATTAATGTTTCCTTGTTAATACTATTATAGCATGAATGTAAACATTTATCATAAAAACAAAGATATAATAATAACTACATTTATTATTGCCTCTAGGGCATATCTCCAACAGTTGGAAGGTCAGACACCATGCTACCAATGGATATTGAAGGACTCTAGAAGCGTTTCTGCCGATTGGAAGCCGGGCGAATCTAAGAGGCATACGCGGCATGAGCGAGAGAACGCGCGTGAGAGGAGAAGGCTTCTAGGGGAACCGCCGGGAGGAGAAGGTAAACAGATCGGCCCATAGAGTAAAACTGGTCATAGAAATTATTTTGCTAACACATCAAAAAATAAAACTAATAACATGACGTGGATGGACGTATAAGGTGGACCAATCAAAATCTTGCTGATGTGGGTAGCCTGCATGTTGAGAGAAATAAGGTAGTGGGGGGTTTCTATTTAGATATAGAAGATTATACATGGTGTTTGCATTAGATGCATCACTAGAGTGTGGAACCTATTCATGATTGATGACATGGATCTGGCTTCTCTTCTTGTATTTGCACTGAATCACTCATGGATTTGTTCCCATTCTTTTTGGCAATGGCTGATGAACTCCACTCTCCTGGTAACAAGCTTCGTGAACGAGCCCTTGGTGATGCAAAGTAGAGTATAGAGCATGGTATTCGAGAAGAAGACGCGATGGCTTGTGCTTCTGTGACCACGGCGATGTCGGGCTCTGATTCGGGAGGAGGACAGCGGGACCGAGCAGGTTCCGCATGGTGATAGGTCTCCTCCAGGAATGAAATCTTGTCTCGGCACCGTGACATGGGTGCGTCCATGGCGAGGGCGAGCTCCGGTTCAAGAGGAGGAAGGCCGGGCCGAGTAGGTTCGGCCGGTTGCCGGATCTCGCCGTTGAAGGAATTGGCCTCTCATCTCCGCGCCATGGCCGCGACCACAGATCATCGCTCTGGAGAAGAAGTAGGCAGCGTAAAAAAGAACAGGGAATGGATGAGGGCGCCAATGTTGCAAGTCTACATGGCAGACATGATGGCAGCGACATAATTATTAAAACTGACAGTAGGGACCCAACTTGACGGGTGTTAGCGTGATTTTTTGTGGTCAAATATTATGTTGAATTCGTGCCAAAAAAGATCCTCTAGGAAATTGGCAACCCAACTATGGGTAGCTCGATCCAACACCAACAAGCTCGGACCTCGCTATGCCTTGGCACTTCAACTTTCGGGCCGCAAAATAAAAACCTCACTCATGAAGGGGTGGCCAGAATCAAGGTCGTATTCACTAACCTTCCACAAATGCACATCATCAAAACAGGCCACCAGTCTAGCAAACCCTGAGCGAGCATCGTATGCACTTTCTACAGAGGTCGCCGCCGTCATCTTTCATGAACCCATCTTCAGGACATGGATCAACACAATGACCCTATGAGGCCTTTTATTGATGCCACAATGATGCCAGATAGTTCCACCATCTTCACACGCGTCCATCAAACACATCTGCCGCCAAGTACCTGCTGCACTATGCCACCGAAACACGATGATGTCGGGCGAAAGAAGCCACGCCGCTCCACCTTCCGATCTCTTGACCAGCAGCAACTCCAAACGATGCCCCCAAGAGGGAATACGGCGTGTAACATCGCCATCATCGATTCAGAGACCTAGATCTAGGGTTTCCCCTAGAGTTGCTCGGTATGCCACCATCTCCCACCATGACCGGAGTCGGCTTGACTTTCACCGACACTCTCACATCCCACCATCTGATTCGCGATGCAGCCGCCAAGAGACCTGATGTACGTGCACGACGAACAAGGGCTACAACACAAACAGGCCCTAGCAATCCCTGCCGCCACGCATACCATGGATGCCATAGGTGTCGTCGAAGCCAACGCCAACCACCGTTCGTGCCACCCGAAGATCGACACGCCGGCCTCCATGGTGCATACCACCAGATCGCTGTCTGTCGTGCCGCTAGAGGTTGTGACATGGCGCCCGGTGGCCACGAAAGGCCCGGGCCTGAGGCCGTCGTCTCGCGCTAACTCCCACCACACGAGGGGTCGAGAGGGCCCCGCTGCCACCGGCGCCAACCAGGCTTTGCCTAGCCATGCCCTCTGGCGACGGCAGAGGATGGGTGGAGAGGGCGGTGCAGGGGCAGGTGGCAGGGATGTTTTTGCTCTAACGCCACAACACTATCTGGAGGTCAATCAAGGTTTGGTCAATTTGTATTCTCTATTATTCATATATTTTTTATAAAGAAGGAAAAAACCATGACTTGTAGAAATTTAAACTATGCCTCTAGTGCTGCAAATCCTAATAAGAGAGAGTGCAAACAATGGCTTAGTCCCATATTAAAGTTTATAATAAATTAAAAGTGTGCTTAGTTTTAAAAAATTATAGGGCCCCTTTTCAGGTTTTGCAAGACCCCCTAATTTCTGGAAATAGCCCTACCTTATATCTCTAATTTAGCGAATAGTAATAATAAATGTTTGCCTCAAGATCTTACGTACATCGCGTAACTTATATGTAAGTGAAAATGTTTATTATAAGTTCACCGACTATGTTCAGCAGAAGATGTATCCATACACATTATGAATAATTGCTAACATGATGTAGAGTATATCGTACACGAGAGTTAGCTCCATGTCCACCACCTTCGGTGTAGCCTTAAACTTCCAGTTCAAATTTAATTCATACTACCATCAAGTCTGTTTTTTGAACCGTCCACCCGACCCAGCTCCCGCCCTCCTCTGGTGACACGGGTGAAACCCTAGCCGCCGCCGGCCGGCGGTCCCTCCTCGCGCCCTCCCCCGCATCGCCGCTGCCGGAGGGGTGCCGGCGAAGCCGCATGCGCCCCAGGAAGGTGGCGGCGGGGCTTTCTTTCCTCGCCTCGAGGTTTCCATGGCGGGTGTTGGCGGCGGTGTTTTCGGCCGTGCGACGTGGCGGTGCCGTGTGGCCATCGCTGGGCGTGGTGGCGCGACTCTCGGCGGCAGGAGGAGCTGCATGGCGGGCCTGGCATGGCAGCGGTGTGCGGCCGGGCCGGTGGCAGGCGTGGTGTGGCGGCGCGGCTTGGTGCATCGCCGGAGTTGGTTGGTGCTGCTGGGGTTGCTGCCATGGCTGTCTGCGCGGCCTGCTGTTGCTGGCATGGCGTGGAGGCGCAGCCAGGTCGGATCTGGGCCTCGTGGAGGGGCCTGTGCGTGGAGGTCGGCGTGACGGTGGTGCCTGTGATGGTCTACGGCGGTCGGTGGTGTTGCTTCGGGTGGTATCGGTGGTGCTGCCTGCGGAGGTCGGCGATGCGGCGGCTTTCTGCACGGTGTTGGACATGGACTTGGGCGCGTGGTCGGAGGGCTCGTCATGACGGCACGGGCTCGTCTGGGTTTCAATCTGGGCCGTCAATCTTCTATCCCTTTCGCGGTGGCGGCTGCCCGGGTTTGCTCTGGTTGTTTCCACAACTATCTCACGGGCAGTGGTGATGATCCGGACGGCGTCTTGTGTCACGGCGACGGGGAGTCTAGGCGTGGCGGCGGGAGTGATGTTTGTTGATCGTCGGGAGCTTGGTGAAGGAGGGGTGGGAAGGGTTGGATGTTTGTGCCAGTCCTTGTTGGGCAGGCGTGTGGTTTTGAGACTCTTTGCTGGGCGAAAGCCTTGTCCTGACGGCTGGCCGGGACCAACGACGGTGACGCCCGTGGGCGCCGCATCCTTCTTGAATTCGTTGTCGAAGCGGGTGTTTCATGTGCCTCCGCCTGGGCTCTCTGGGGGAAACCCTTGATTCCTCGGGGGATTGGGCGTGGGTGGCGCTCTTGTGTCGCTTTGCCTCTTGGGGCCTTGCTTTGGACGTCCACCGGACAACGGGGCTTGTGGAGTGTTTTTGGGTTTTTGGCGAAGGCATTTTTCATGTTTGGCCAGTCAGGGCGCGGCCCTGGGGCCGGCGTGGTAGTTGGAACGGTGGCTCTGGACTTTTCGCCTCCGCATGTTGCATTGAGTTGTGGTGTAGACCTAGTTGGTCGTTGACCCATGTGGAGCGCAGCCTCGGGGCTGGCGTGTGGTGTTGTGTTGTATCGGTTTTCTGGCCAGTTTTCCTTATAAACGGGCCAACTCTTTTCTACTATATCAATGAAAGGCAAAGCTTTTGCCTTATTTCAAAAAAAATTAATTCACACTGAGGATTAGTTTAGTTAAATGTATATAGTACCGAAGAATTAACTATCTAAGTCTTGAAGAGATGAATCTTTTGACCGCACTTCTGACTATCTCAGCCATCCATGACTTATTGGAACCCCGCACTGCGGACCGCTCTCCAGTCCGCCCCCACCACTGGCTCCTATGATGGCGGCGGTGACTGGTTCATAGACACGAGTGCTTCCTCGTATACATGGCCTCCAACCCCGATAATCTCTCCGCTTCTTTTTCCATAAACACCGTCTCTCACATTATCATTGGCAACGGTCATTCTCTTACCATTACTCACACCGGTTTCACTACTTTTCCATCCAGCTCCACTTCCCTACCTACCAATAATATTGTCGTTTCTTCTAACTTAATTCAGAATTTAGTTTTTGTTCGTTCTTTTATTCGTGATAATTCTGTGACTGTGAAGTTTGACGCTTTTAGTTTTAGTTTTTCTGTTCAGAATGGTCATACTCGGATGATCCTTCACCGATGTGCTGGCAATTTGTACCCTGCCCGGTCTTCTTCCACCGCCACCTCCACTGGTCGCCTCGCCCTCTCCGCCGGTGTCGACCTGCAGCGAAGTCTCGGTCATCCTTGCTCTACCGACATTTGTCAAATAATGCAACGATTTTCCTTTTCTTGTAATAAAATGGATGCTCATTTTTATGAGGCATGTCATTTAGGAAAACATATTCGTCTTCTGTTTATTTCCTCATCCATAGTCGTGTCTTTTCATTTTCGGTTAATTCATAGTGATTTTTCGACCTCGCTTATTCCAAGTAATTCTGGTTTTAATTACTATCTTGTGATTTTGGATGATTATTCGCATTTTGTGTGGACTTTTCCACTACGCCGTAAATCAGACGTCCCGCCACTCTCGCCTCCTTTTTCTCCTACGTCTTCCGTCTAACTTTCCCTCACACCTCGCAACAAAATGGCCGCGCTGAACGCATCCTCCACACTCTCAACGATTGTGTTCGCACCCTTCTGTTTTATGCCGATATTCCTCAGCGGTTCTGTCATGTTGCCCTCGCCACCGCTACCCTTCTCGTCAACATACGGCCTTGCCGCTGCCGCACCACCTTCTCTTTGTTGTGCCCCCCTCCTTTGACGATCTTCGCATCTCTGGTTGTCGCCGCTACCCTAGCATCGCTGCCATTGCCACGCATAAGCTCGCCCCGCGCTCCCTCCCATGCATGTTCCTCGGCTACCCGGCCAACACCAAGGGCTATCACTGCTATGATCCAGTCTCTCATCGCGTAACCACCTCCTGACATGTTTACTTTGATGAGTTGGTTTTTCCGTTTTCAACAGGGACTCTTGGTAACTCCTTCGACGATGCCCGCGGCACCCGCCGGCCCCCATAAGGTCGGCCTTGCTCGCCGACGTGTGATCGCGGCGGCCCCGTCTGTGCCTGTACCGCCTGGTCCCATGATGCACGTCACCACTCGGGTCCTCGCCCGCCACGGCTCCATCTGCGCCCGCGTCAGTGATGCCGTCCGTGTCATCATCCGCCTCAATGCCACCTCCTCGCTCAATGTCTTTCTCGCCGGCCTCGTTATCACCACCTTCCTTGAGCTTGGCTGACGATACCGCCTCTCCGCCTCTGTGTGTACTCACTGCACGCTGCAGCGTGTGCCAGCTGTCCACTCGCTACCCCGCCAACGAGTACGTCTGCATGGCCTCTATGTCCGAGCTCTCACCGGTGCCTACCTCTGCCCGGGCCGCCTTGCGATACCCGCAATGGCACGCCGCCATGTAGGAGGAGTTTGATGATCTGCAGCGCAACCGGACTTGGGAGATGGTCCCGCGCCCTCCTCGAGCAAACGCATCACCAGCAAGTGGGTGTTCAAGCAAAAGCTGAACCCCGATGGTATTATCGAGCGCTACAAGGCGCGCTAGGTGGTCCGGGGCTTTCGTCAATGCGTCGGTGTTGATTTCACGGATACGTTTGACCCGGTCATCAAGCCGGGCACGATCCGCAATGTACTGCACCTGGCCATTTCTCGTGCTTGGACGGTGCATCAGATGGACGTCGCCAACGTCTTTCTCCATGGACACCTCTCCGAGCAGGTGTACTTCCAGCAGCCCACCGGCTTTGTTGATACCAAGCATCCGGACAATGTGTGCATGCTCTCATGGTCCTTGTATGGTCTGAAGCAAGCACCGCGTGCACAGTACCATGCATCACGGTGTTTCTTCATCAGCTTGGTTTTCGCCGATGCATTCTCGACGCATCGTTGTTCGCCTATCGCCAAGGCACCGATGCTTCCTACCTACCGCTATATGTCGGCATGACATCATCGATGGCATGCAACACTACCCTTCTTTGATAGCTCACTCACCGCCTTCGTGGTGAGTTCGCCATCAGGACCTCGGACCGCTCCACTACTTCTTGGAAATCGAGGTTGTTCGGCGTGTGGATGGGTTTTTCTTCATAAGCGAAATGCGCTCATGAGATCCTCGAGCGCACTAGAATGCTTAATCGCAACCCCACCACTCCTGTCAACACGGCCAAGCTCTCTGCCAGCGATGGATCGCCGCCCCGACGCCGTTATACCGCTCCATTGTTGGGGCTCTATAGTATTTGACGCACACACGCCCGGAGTTGCAGTATGTCGTGCATCATGTGTGCTTTCATATGCATGCACCTCGGGATTCTCACTGGACCAAGGTTAAGCGGATTCTTCCCAACATCTGCGGCATGATGGAACTTGGTCTCTCGCTACATGCCTCGCCCTCCTCGGACATTGTGGCTTATTCAGATGTGGACTAGGCTGGCTGCCCTGATACGCGGCACTCCACCTCAGGCTATTCTGTCTACCTCGGCGCGTCGCTCATCTCCTGGTCGTCCAAGCGGCAACCCACTGTGTCGCGAACCAGTGTCGAGGCCAATGTAGTCGCCGAGTGCACCTGGCTTCGTCAGCTTATCTCTAAGATCGCTGTCCTGTAGACAAGGCCACATTTGTGTACTATGACAATGTCTCGGCTGTTTACCTCATCGGCGCACCAAGCACATCAAGCTGGATATCCACTTCATTCACGAGCAGGTTGCCCTCGGTCACGTTCGAGTTCTTCACGTGCCAACCTCTTAACAGTTTGCGGATAGCCGGATATCATGACGAAGGGCTTGCCGGTGTTGATCTTTGACGAGTTCTGCTCCAGTCTATGTGTCGGTACCGACCCCTCGACTGCGGGGTGGGGTGGGAGGCTGAGATACGTATTGTAGTTTGTTTGGTATCCTTGTAACTTAAGGATTGTACCCTGTAATTATCTATATATATATGTGGCAGCCGGCTCTATAGAAGTTGTACAATCTCCTCTAATCTTTTTATAGAATCATTATATGAGTATATGACCTGAACACAAAAAGTTAATTTAATCTAAATTAAACATCATAATTTCTCAGAGGCAAGTGAACACAAATGGTGATTATTCATCTCAACTTACAACGACCCCCCCCCCCCCACACACACACACACACCCACCCACACACACACACTTCACACTCACATAGATGTGGAGTTAAATGACACATCGCTTATGTGCAGCTCTATCGAAATGGCAATCAAAGGAAAATGTTCATATGTGTACCAGGGTGCCCAACCTTATCCTCCCACCTGAAGGGAATATGCCCGAGAGGCAATAATAAAGTGGTTATTATCGTATTCCTATTTATGATAAATGTTTATTTTACATGCTATAATTGTATTAATACGAAAACGTTAATACATGTGTGTTTAATAAACAAAAGAAAGTTCCTAGTTATGCCTCTCTTATAAACTAGCTCGTTGATTAACAAGATGATCATAGGTTTCCTGATCATGGACATTGGATGTTGTTAATAACGAGGTCACAACATTATTGTAATGGTGTGATGAACATTCATCCGAAGTATAGCATTACGATCAAAGTCATTGAGTTTATATTGCTATAACATCTTACGAAGTGATCCTAATCCTTAGACCATGAGATCATGTCAATCACTAACACCGGAAGAGTTTCTTGATAACATCAAAAGTCACACCGTAACAGGGTGATTATAAAGATGGATTCAGAACTACTAAAGTTTTATGTTGAGGCCCATGGATCGAGAGTGGAATTTGTTCATCCCGATGACGGATAGATATACTGGGCCTCTCGGTGATATCACATTGGTTAGCTTGCAAGCAAGTGATTTGATCACTAGAATGTTATATCACGGAACGAGAAAAGAGTGCATGTCGAACGAGATCAAACTAGGTATGGAGATACCGATGATCGAATCTTGGACATGTAATATATCGCGAAACAAAAGGATTAAGATACTAGCGTAAAAGGTTCCGACGATCACAAGAAAGTCATCGTTGAATGTGTGGGAGTCAGTATGGGTCTCCAGATCCCGCTTCTGATTATTGATCTGAGAGGGGTCTCGATCATGTCCACATTATTCGCGAACCATAGGGTGACACACTTAAGAGACACCGACATCCAATTGGAGCAAAAGTTTCATGCCGAAAAGAAAAGGAAAGCGTAGGAATTTATATCACTAGACACCGAAACTGGTTGACATTGCTGAAAGTGGTTCTGCATGTGTAAGGGAATACGAGCAAGTATTTTTATGTTAATTTTTGTTAATTAAAGTAATTAACAAAATTCTGAATAAATAAATAAAAGAGTTTTATTTAAATGAGAGCTTGCATTAAATTTGGTGGAAATTTAATGCATGTGAGTGGATTTTGAGTGGAGGCTTTTAATGGGAGTGGAGGCTTTTCATTTTGAGTGGGAGCTCCACCCACATGAATGTGGAAGAGGTGGGGCAGCCCCATGGCTGGGTGCCATGCCCTTGGGTGCCCCTCTCCTATAAAGGCCCCTCTCCTCCTCTCACACTATACCTCCTCGTGAAGGATCTCTCTCCCCTCTAGAATTTATCCCGTGGTCTCGATTAGCGAGATACATGTTCCTGGCTATTCGGCAAGAAAGAGTTGTGCTTCCGCTGCATCGCTGGAGCGAGGAGGCGGAGGTTGCTCGGTGCCTCGAACGTGTGCGAGCACGGATGCGCTGCTGTTTTGGGCGCTTAGGACTTCCTCTCGATCTTGAGATCGGCAAGATATCGCCTACATCAACCACAAGTTTGGACTCGTTAAGCTTTGTCGGTCTTCAAGGGTATGTTCTCTACGGATATACATCCGCCGCTGTTTGTATCTAGTAGATAGATCTTGGTACATAGTTGTTCCCATCGTAGGAATTTTTGTTTTCTATGTCACGAACCCTACAAAGGGTATCGAGCGGATCTATGCGTAGATACTTTGCACGGGTAGTACACATATGAGTATCTGGGCGATGATGATCATTTTATTGCTTCTTAGTTGTACTTTGGATATTGGTGGCATAGTGGTATGAAGCGGCCCGGACAAACTTTACATGTCGTCGCACATGAGACCTGTTCCACGCTTGACATGCAACTAGTTTTGCATAAGTGGCTAGCGGGTGTCTATCTCTCCTACTATAGTCAATATCTAATTTGCAACGAGTTGTCAACAATTTGGTTATCCTCGTTGTGGTTCATGTTCGTAGGTAAGAACGGTTCTATCTTCGAAAGCCCTAAGCCATGTAAAACTTGCAGTGGATAAATTAGAGGCGTCTAGTTTAGATTGTTGCTGGGCTAGTGTTATGATATGGTGATGTTGTAAGTAGAAGTATGAGATGATACTCTCACAACACACATAGCGTGTAAGTTCCATAGACCTTGGTCTTACACATAAACGTATGATAGAGATCATACCACGGTGCACATGATGGAGATCATATGCGGGAACCATATCATTTCACTAATAAACATGTGATGTTTTGGTTGCATCTTATATTGCTTGTTTAGCGCTTTGTTAGCATAATAAGGTGATCCCTCTTTTAGATATCAAGATAAAAATGTGTTCTTCCTTAAGTATGCACCGACAATGTTTCGTCGCTTCAAGACATCACGTGATGATCGGGTGTACTTGAATCCATGAGCATATCTCGGGTGTAAGACAGTTACACACGCGAATACTAAGGTTCTTACTTGGCGAGCCTAGCATGTACAGACATGGCCTCGAACACGGACCAAAGGTTAAGCATGAGTCATATGTTTTGATATGATGACCATATGGATGCTCGCTTTGAAGCTACACCGACTCACGTGATGATCGGACTTGGTGCAGTGGATTTGGTTCATGTAATCACCAAAAAACACACGAGGGATGTCGTTTTTGAGTGGGAGTTCATTTCTAATTTGGATTAATAGAACTCAATTTATCATAAATTAAATCAAAGTGAATTTGCATAATTTCTTGTAGTTATTGGCATTCGTTCACCACCTTATGCTTAGTTGTAATTGAGATAATAGAACTATAGAATTCTGGATATATACTTTACGAACTGGTATCGTATTGTGTTGAGTGTCAATCCAAAGTTTAAAGTCATATTGCAAACTTTCAGCAAACTCTATTTACTCCGTGAAATTTAATAGTTGGTATTAAATCGAGATTAACAATTCCAGTGTTAGTATCTTAAGTATCATGTTTGCCTCCATGATTCTTGATTGGTTTGATATCAAGTTTATCTAGGAGCTGAAAGAATTATTTCAGAAACCATCATGTGTGGCAGATATAACGATATCTGAAACAATGTTTTGGTTGCAATATGATAGAGTATAATATATGTTCTCATATTGGATGAGAATTTACGAAGGTTGGAGATGCTAGACATCCTAATCATCCAAAAGGGTTTTGGAAAGTAATGTTATACTCACGATTCTCCTTTATAAGCTAAAGTAGCTTGATCATGAAAGTCTTCATGATAAGGATGAATAGAAGATGTATGTAAAGTGTTTACTACACTAAAAGATTACTAAAGAATGGATTTTGAAAGAATACCGATCATTTTGATGATGGTGAACTACTTCAAAGTGCAAGTCCAAAGGTATTATTATTTGAATATACACGCTTTGGACTATGTGTCATGTATATGGCGCCACTTTTGATGTTGATAAATTCTTTTAAAAAGGAAGAGGAAATGCTGAAAGAGAATCTATAAAATATACTTGGCAGAAAATAAAAGATTGGAAATATCCAATTTAGGTATATATATGATATACATGTTATGTTTGTATTCTTTGCTTGTTAAACAATGTGGTTCTTGGGTATTGGATACCGAATTGGTTGGTATGAAATTTCATACGGAACGATGCAATTCATGAACCACAATGGCCTAAGTAACTAGCAAGAGAATATGTGATGATGTTCATCAAAAACAAACAAACCTTTGTTTGTATTTCTCGTTGACATCAAGGCTTGACTTCAAGATTTGTTTTAATAATTGTTATTTGAATCAGGTATTATGAGAACAAAGGTTGTTCAAATAATTACCGTATTCCATATAAGATGGATGATTTACAAATCTAGTTGAAGAAATCACATCCATAAAACCTAATGCTAAAATGTCGCAAGACAAATGATTGAAAGATCACTTATGAAGTGACATCGTTTTTTAAATTATATTGGAAAGAAAACATGAAGAATCTCCATATTCATGGATTTTTGGAGTCTTTGATTTGATCAAGTGACGCTTGTGAGACTTTCCACGTGATAATTAAAACTTCGTTCAAAGGCCAAAGAAGAACGAACGACTAAATTATTAGAATTTATACATATCGATGTATGTAGTCCATTATGTGTAGTCGTAAGCGATGGGTTTCAACTTCATATGCTTTCTCCGGAATTTTGAGTGAATGTTCACTTAATGAGAAAGAAGTATGAAATATTTGAAAATGTTTCAAAGACTTTCAAGATGAAGTGGGAAATCATTGTAATAAGAAAAATAAATGAATTATGATTTGATCATAAAGGGATTTATTTGAGTTACAAGTGTAACAAGAAAATAAATGAATTATGACTTTATCATAAAGGGATTTATTTGAGTTGCAAGTTTATCAAAACACCTAGATTTACATCTCCCGAAACACCATAGGAGTATGGAGTGTTTGAGATTTGTAATGAAACCTTGTGAGACATGGTTGGATCAAAGGTGTTATTTATAAAACTGCCATTATGTTTTAAAAGATTAAAGCTTTAGAGACTACCGCTTTTACCTTTAAAAGAGCTCCATCTAGATCCGCTGAAATGACACCATGGAAGTTATGGTTTGGGTAAAACCCAAGTTGTCATTTCTTAAATTTTGGTATGATAAACATAAGTAAGATGTTTACAACCAATTCGGATGAGCATGTCTTTGTAGGTTATTCAATAACAATTGGTTATTCCTCCATAACACCGAGGACAAAAGGGTTTGTCGCTTGAAATGTGAAGTTTCTTGAAAAAGGATTTTTTCGCAAAAGTTAAGTGGGAGGACAATAGAACTTTGATAAGGTTAACGAACCTTAGCTAAATGTGCTAAGTTGCGCAGCGCCGGAAATCGTTCTGGAGGCTGCCATAATGCTCATAGCTTATGTGCCTCAAAGGTTGTGGTCACGGAGGTCTAAAGTTCCTATTGAACCAAGAAGGTCGGTTAGACAATCAAATGCTAAGATTTGAGAGTAAATCATTATTGTTTGACAATGATGAACCGAATACATACAAAGAAGCGATGATGGGCCCTGACTCCGTCAAATGGCTTGAAGCCATAAAATCCGTGATAGTTCCATATACTTAGAAATCAAGTTTTGAACTTGGAATACCCTCCGTAAAGGTGTAAAAACCTATCGGTTATTTGGATCTATAAAAGAAACATGGATGTCTCACATCTATGAAATATTCGACATGTCATAAAATATTTTATGACAATGTTCAAAGAGTTGACTATGACAAGATTTGATCTTTCATAGCGATATTTAGTCTAAACGGATTAAAGTAGCAACCACTACATATAATTTGGTATATGGTAGATGAATAAACAAAACAAAGTTCTTCTAATAGAATGGTTACCTAGGACGTGTACATGACACGGTCCAAAGGGTTTTGTTAAATTCAAAGGATGCTAAAAGGGCATGCAAACTTCAATGATTGAAGTAAGCATCGCGGAGTTGGAATATTCACCATGATGAAAAATGAGTTTTTCATCTAGAGACGATGAAGATGCTTGCATTTTCAAGAAATTAAGTGGGAGCGCTGAGACATATTTCTAATATATTATGTGAAGGACATCTTGTTGATTAGAAATGATGTATCTTTTATTGACAAAGGTTAAGAATTTCATTTCGATGAATGACTTAGGCAAAACCCGAATATTTAGCATGAATGTCTATAGTGGATAGACTGTAACGCTAATATGTTTATGCCAAACGTACATATATGAGATATTGAAGGAGTTCAATATAGAAACGACAAGAAACAGTTCTTGTTGCATGGAAAGGAATTGAATCAAGATTCAAGTGTATCGACACTTGATAAGTGAAACAAGATTCAAGTGCTTTGACACTTGATGAGTGCAATCACGAGAATGTTTTGATCAATCATACCATGATATGTACACATCCAGATATGTCCTATGCTCTAAGTGTTATGAGCATATACCAGAATGAATCATAAAATAATCATTGGACGATAGTGATGATATTCTTATGATCTTTTGGAAGAACTAAGAATATATTTGTGTAGAGGTGAAAAACAATTACAAATAGTTCATTGTAAAGCGTTACATTGATACTAGTTTTGTCACAAGATACAAATTAAGTTTATCTCAATTTAAACTATGGGTGGCACAATGTAATGGAAAGAAGATTCCATGATGGATTTGGAAGAGTTCCAAAGTTAAGACATTGTGACGAAAACTACAACAAAAGGCTAAGTATATGACTGCTATAGTAGCAGCAAAGGAGGGAATTTGTGTCAAGTAGTTTGTTATCAAACTAAGCTGTGGTTCGCAACGGGCTAACACTAAAGATATATTGTATGACAATAGTATCGATGTGTTTTAACCCCAAGGAACTAAAGGTCTCACCAAAAGACCAAATTTATACAATGCCATCTCATTGGAGAATGAGTGATGCGTGGAGACGCAAAGACATGCAAATACACGGACACAGCGTCGGATCCGTAGATTATGTTAACCACTTGCAATTGTATTTGGAACACCGGAAAGCCATAGGTGTTCAATACACAAAGTTTTCAAACTAGATTATTGTCTCTAGTGCAAGTGGGAGACTGAAGGGAATATGCCCGAGAGGCAATAATAAAGTGGTTATTATCGTATTCCTATTTATGATAAATGTTTATTTTACATGCTATAATTGTATTAATACGGAAACGTTAATACATGTGTGTTTAATAAACAAAAGAAAGTTCCTAGTTATGCCTCTCTTATAAACTAGCTCGTTGATTAACAAGATGATCATAGGTTTCCTGATCATGGACATTGGATGTTGTTAATAACGAGGTCACAACATTAGTGTAATGGTGTGATGAACATTCATCCGAAGTATAGCATTACGATCAAAGTCATTGAGTTTATATTGCTATAACATCTTACGAAGTGATCCTAATCCTTAGACCATGAGATCATGTCAATCACTAACACCCGAAGAGTTTCTTGATAACATCAAATGTCACACCGTAACAGGGTGATTATAAAGATGGATTCAGAACTACTAAAGTGTTATGTTGAGGCCCATGGATCGAGAGTGGAATTTGTTCATCTCGATGACGGATAGATATACTCTGGGCCCTCTCGGTGATATCACATTGGTTAGCTTGCAAGCAAGTGATTTGATCACTAGAATGTTATATCAGGAACGAGAAAAGAGTGCATGTCGATGCGAGATCAAACTAGGTATGGAGATACCGATGATCGAATCTTGGACATGTAATATATCGCGAAACAAAGGATTAAGATACTAGCGTAAAGGTTCCGACGATCACAAGAAAGTCATCGTTGAATGTGTGGGAGTCGGTATGGGTCTCAGATCCCGCTTCGATTATTGATCGAGAGGGTCTCGATCATGTCCACATTATTCGCGAACCGTAGGGTGACACACTTAAGAGACACCGACATCCAATTGGAACAAAAGTTTCATGCCGAAAAGAAAAGGAAAGCGGGAATTTATTTCACTAGACAAACCAACTGCTTGGTTGAAATTGCTTGCGGTTCGCATGTGAAATGGAATACTAGCAAGGGTTTTATGTGAATGTTTGTTAATTAAAGTAATTAACAAAATTCTGAATAAATAAATAAAAGAGTTTTATTTAATGAGAGCTTGCATTAAATTTGGTGGAAATTTAATGCATGTGAGTGGATTTTTGAGTGGAGGCTTTTAATGGGAGTGGAGGCTTTTCATTTTGAGTGGAGCTCCACCCACATGAATGTGGAAGAGGTGGGGGCAGCCCCATGGCTGGGCGCCATGCCCTTGGGTGCCCCCTCTCCCCTATAAAGGCCCCCTCTCCTCCTCTCACACTACACCTCCTCGTGAAGGATCTCTCTCCCCTAGAATTTATCCCCATGGTCTTGGACTAGCGAGATACATCCACCCGCTGGCTATTCGGCAAGAAAGAGTTGTGCTTCCGCTGCATCGCTGGAGCGAGGAGGCGGAGGTTGCTCGGTGCCTCGAACGTGTGTGCGAGCACGGATGCGCTGCTGTTTTGCGGCGCTAGGACTTCCTCTCGATCTTGAGATCGGCAAGAGATCGTCTACATCAACCACGAGTTTGGACTCGTTAAGCTTTGTCGGTCTTCAAGGGTATGTTCTCTACGGATATACATCCGCCCGTTGTTTGTATCTAGTAGATAGATCTTGGTACATAGTTGTTCCCATCGTAGGAAAATTTTTGTTTTCTATGCTGCGAACCCTACACCACCCCCGTCCTCTCACCCCCATCCTCTCGCCCCCATCACCGTTCCCCTTGAGAGTCGGCTGCCGGCCCGATCCGCCGCCCTCTCCATCGGAATAGCCGGCCGGAGTAGGGATCGGAGAGGCGTCGGAGTTAGCTCTTGGTTAGGTAGGTTTTGTTTGCGGCCTGATGCCGTGGACTGGCATTCTGCCTGGAGTGGAGGACGAGCTCTTCGGGCCGAGATCCCTCCTCGCCTATTGGTTATTCTCCTCCTAGTGGTGCTCCGGTGGTCGGAGCTGAAGGTGGAGAGCAGCCACGCCAACTCCATGAATAAGGTCTTGGGAAGCTTTCTTATTGGTGTGCCTCCTTTGTTTCTTCCCTCCATGTCGGCCGGCCATGGGGGTGAGGGGCGGGGGGTTGGAAGCATGGCTGCGCACCGGCGGGGAGGAAGCTGGGATAGCTTTCCCGAGGTGGTGCTGGGGCGCAGCGCCAGCAGGGTACTGTCGAGCTTCGTTGTCAAGCCTCCATGGAAGAGGAAGGCAACATGCTTCTCGGCGGCGAGCTTCCTGAATAAGCGCCTCTGCCGCCTTCACTGTGGTGTGGCTGTCAATCTCTGTCTCTCGGCCGGCCATGGCGGCGAGGGAGAGGGTGAGGTTGACATCTCCGCTTTCTGGCTTTTGGCGGTGTTTCGGGGTGTGGTTGGAAACTGCACACTTTGCAGCAATCTCCAAGCGGCGGGGCGACGTCGCTACCTTCGGCCACAAGATTGGCCTTGTTGTGCTAGACTAGGTGGTTTCGAGCATACATATCCTCGATGCGAGGATCCTCTTCGGCTCAGATTGGTGGAGTCCGGTGTCTCCGGCGTCCCAAGTGGTCTCGTCCCCGGCGGCATTTGTAGCGGCCACATTTGGAGGCTCAGCGGTAGAGATCAAGGACTCAATCGAGTCCAGCATGCTGGCGCGATTTATTCTGGGGTGCGATGTGTAATCTTAGCCTGTGTGTACATATGTGGGTACCGCTCAGGTTATTTCTGTAAAATTGTGCCAACCATCGTAATGCAGATTCCAGTTCCTTCGGGGCCTTTATTGTTCAAAAAAGGGAAATGTTCATCTACCCGATAAGTCTTTTATATGATGTTGTCTTTTGTTAGTAGTATAATGTTTGCACATTTGACAAATTATCACTTTTCATGGGGTTCTATGTTTCCAAAATTGTTTTCTTTTCAAGGGATTGAGAAATGGCACATGCGTCAAGTGGATTGACAAGTGGCTATTTTAATGAAAGGTTTGTCTAACCAAATTGACCATAAACCAACGCAATATGGGCACAATGATAGTTCCATGTATTGGTGATATTGTTCTAACAACGACAAGTGAGGCATTCTTGTCTCTCTCCATATTGTGTAAACTAGTGCCTAGCCTGATAGATTTTTAAAGATTTTTACCTAAGAGCATCTCCACTCGGCTTCCCAGGGCGAAATTTAGGTCCGGACGCCGAAAATCGGGTCAGTCGCGTTCCCAGGACCCCGGTTTCATCCGGATTTGGGCTAACTTTGTTCCGAACTTTTCAGGCCATTCCCAGCATCCCACGAACGCCTTGGGAACGCCGAACGAAGCAAAAACGGGCGTGGGCCAGCTCTGTCAGCGACACAGCCCCATTTTCCCACACCCACTCGCCCAGTCTGCGGCGAAGAGCTCCCCAGCTACCTCTGTCGCCATGGCTTCGCCGGTGGAGATCCTCCACACTAAGACATGCCCACGCCTCTAGATAGACTCGCCATAGTCGCCGCCGCTTTCGCCGCCCAAACTTCGCCGTAGCTCGGCTTTGCTGCGAGCTCCCACCACCTCGCTAGCCAAGTGTTCGGCGTTTTGCCAGTTCGGCCATGGACTCCGACGACGAGGAGATGCTCGCCGTGTTGCTGGAGGAGGAGATCGCCGCTATCGTCGAAGATGCAGAGCACATGTATATCCTCGCCTCCCTCGCCCAACTGTACCTGCAGACGGCGAAGTCGAAGCATGGAGGTTCGGCGAAAGGTCACCGGAAGTGCAAGGCGAGGCAAAGGATAGAGGGATACTTCTTGTTGTACGCCGACTACTTCGCCGACGAGCCTCTCCATGAAGAGGCCGTGTTTCGGCGCTGTTTCATGATGATCCGAAAGCTCTTCCTCAAGATCGTGCATGCCATCCGGGAGTTCGACCCCTATTTCGTGTGCAATAAGGACTGCACCGACATGGGTTGGGTTTTCCTCACTGTAGAAGTGCACAATGGCGATGAGGTTGCTTGCATATGGAGCGCCAGGTGATAGTTCCGATGACTATCTCCGCATGGGTGAGTCCACCGTCATTGATTGCTTGTACATGTTCTGTAGGGCAGTGATTGCAGTGTTTGGGAAACAATACTTGAGAACACCCACTGCTGAAGACACTGTCGGATCCTCGCAGTCAATGAAAGTAGAGGATTTCCTGGGATGCTTGGAAGCATAGACTACATGCATTGGCAGTGGAATAACTGTCTATTTGCATGGCAGGTAATGTACAAAGGCCACAAAGGAGGTTGCACTCTGATACTCGAGGCAGTTGCTACACATGATCTTTGGATCTGGCACTCCTTCTTTGGCATGGCAGGATTGAACAATGACATCAACGTCCTCAACTCCTCAAATTTCTTTGCCAAGCTTGTTGAGGGTCATGCTCCCCCTGTGGAATTTGAGATCAACGGGCACCACTACAACAAGGGATACTATCTAGCAGATGACATCTATCCAAGATGGCCAATATTTGTGAAGACTATCTCAAGCCCAATGCTCCCCAAGCATTCTCAGTTTCCCAAGGAACAGGAAGCTTGCAGGAAGGACGTGGAGCGGGCATTTGGTGTGCTCCAACAGAGGTTTGCAGTTGTCCGGTTCCCTGCTATGACCTGGTCGAAAGATCAGATATGGAAAGTGATGAACTGTTGTGTGGTCTTGCACAACATGATTATTGAGGATGAGAGGAAGGATCCAGTGAGTTTAGTCGAGCAGAACGAGCCATACTACAGACAGGGACCTGTTTTCGAGCCTGATCACCTGGTGCGTCCAACCTGGCCTGCCTTCTTCGCCATGCACCAGGAGATCCAAGATCCGGCAGTGCATCAATAGCTGTAGAATGATCTGGTTAAGCACATATGGATACGCAGGGGCAACACGTAGGTGCCGAGCATGAACTGGCTAAACTAGGCCGAAATATGTTGTATTTTCACTGTAGGCCGAACTATGTTTAAATTTATGTCGAACTATGTTTAAATTTACGACGAATTTTGGTCGACTGTATGCGAACTAGGCCAAACAATGTTCTGTATTCATATTATACCGAACTAAAGCCGAAATCTGAACGAATTGAGCCGAATTTGGGCGGAAAAGGGCGTCCCGGGAACTCGGCCCGGAAACGCGAGTGGGAAACTCGGCGTTTCCAGTACGAAAATGAGCTTCGTCCAGCCATATTTTGGTCTGGATTTTGGCCTAGGAACGCCCAACGAGTGGGGATGCTCTAATTAATTTTCATGCGAGAAGGGCGCATGGGGACCATGTTTTAGTTCAAAACTTCCATCAGAGCAAAAACAATAGTATAACTAGCAAGCGGACTATATGAAGTTGCCATGTCATCAAGAGCTAGCTTGTACAATATAGTTGGCTATAAGTCCTACTCCCTCAATCCCAAGGTTTAAGGCATATACTCCCTCCGGTCCGATTTATTAGACACGCACGTAGTTTAAAAACAACTTTGACCAATAATTTTGGTCAAAAAAATTTATATAATATGTCACAAAAATTATACCATTGGATTCATCTTTGAAAGTAGTTTCCAATGATATATTTTTGGGACATATATTGCATATTTTATTAGTCAAATAGATGGTCAAAGATTTTTTAAACTACGTGCATGTCTAATAAACTATACCCAAGGGAGTAACTTTTTTAAAATGTTAAGGTATGTAAAGTTTGACCAAACTTTTATAAAAAACTATCAAGAACTATTATAATATATGGATAACATTTGAAAATAGGTTTCATGATGTATGAAGGTATGGATTACATATTGCAAATATTAATATTTTTCTCTAAAAACTTGGTCAAAATTTAGTTGGTTTGACTTTTGAAAAAAGTTATATGTCTTAAGCTTTGGGACTGAGGTAGTATACAAAAAATTGAGTCTCATGTTCTCAATATTAGTATAAGGCTAGTCATAGTGAAAGTAATATGAGTAGTAATATACAACCACATGCAATGCCACATAAGCATTTAGGTGACATGTCATGTTATTAATTGAATAAAGAGAGTGAGATAGTAATATACTGCCTCTATTTGGAATTGTTGGGCCAGAGTGCATTTTTAGATATTTCGAAATTATAAGTTCCAAGCATTAACTTTCCTAATTTTCAGCACATAATAAAGACAACTCCTAATTTTTAGTGCCCATGTCCCTCTTTCTCTCTACGGCCTTTTTTAATGGACGTTTCTTAGCACAATATCATAGGAAAATTGCTTATGTGGCACTATACTTAATGAATGAAGAAGGTAAGGTTGTATCTTAGGCCTGTGACAATGAGAGTCTCTTAGCGGTGTATCCTAGGCAAAATGCCGATGTGGCATGTCATTAAAGTAAGAGTGAGAGTTGTTGTATCTTACCTAAGATACACCTCTTGCACGAAACCATAGGAAAAACTAGTGGCTAGCTCCAATCCCATGACTACATGTCACTAAATTCATTAAATGTAGAAACAACTTTTAAGAAATAGCCCATTTTAAAAATTACATTTTAATTATTTATTATGCCTATGATAACGTGCTAAGATACGGTGCATTGGGAAAGGCATTAGCTTAGATACAAGCTTGCATGGTATCATAGGCAAAAATACATAGCTAGTCCAATCACATGCATACATGTATGTACTTAAAATCATTAAATGTAGATACAACTCTTAAGATACAATCAGTGTACTAGTTGTTTCTTAAGATACACCACCGCCTAGGATAACGAGTTAAAAGACATTTCATTGTAAAAAGCCTACTACTAGTGTGTTAAGAACAAGTACAATAATAAAGTTAGTTGTTGGCTATAAGCCGCCGCCACGTCATCTATAGCCAACCTAATAATTAATATATACAATAGTTAGCTATAACTATGTACTACTTTATTTGGCTAACACTCATCTTACATTCACACAAAATGCCTAGGAGCACATGCTATAGCTAGCTCTTGCATGAGAGCCCACTAATTTTCTCTCCCCACTTCTCTCTCATCCACATCATCTAAAATATATTATTTAAAATCTTATAGCTTATTTACATAAGCTTATTGTATTTGCTTTAATCGATGGCAACCACAAACGGCATGTGCATGCGCTACAAAAAAGGAATTGATTGGCCAACCTAATAATTAATATATACAATAGTTAGCTATAACTATGTACTACTTTATTTGGCTAACACTCATCTTACATTCACACAAAATGCCTAGGAGCACATGCTATAGCTAGCTCTTGCATGAGAGCCCACTAATTTTCTCTCCCCACTTCTCTCTCATCCACATCATCTAAAATATATTATTTAAAATCTTATAGCTTACTTACATAAGCTTATTGTATTTGCTTTAATCGATGGCAACCACAAACGGCATGTGCATGCGCTACAAAAAAGGAATTGATTGGCCAATTCTTAGAGACGCAATTTACGAGGCGTTAATGATGGGAGTTAAAACAATACCGGGAATTTTTTTGGCCACAGCGATATGGATCTCTGGCCTAATAATCCCAAACAGAGAGAGTATTATGTTACCGTAGTACTATCACACAAACCAAAGCAAAATGAGTCTATCAGCTAATAAATAAGATATTGTATGACACTATACTTATGTCATTTACCACTATAGAGGTGATAACTTATAATAGTAACATAAATATGTTACTTTCTCTAAAAAAATCATAAACATGTTACTAGTCTAAGACTAACTCCAATGGAGGTATCATATGTGGTATCATGCATAACATGTATGCAAAATGCTTATGTGTTACTGCAATTAATGATGAAAGAGATTGCGTTAGGCTGGTCCTAGTGGGAGTATCATAATACTAGTATCATGCATATGTGTATGATACAATGCACTAGAGACATTGTATCATGTAGTAGTATCATAGTAGTGATATATTTATTCGTTTGTAGAATCTCTATGTAAAATGTGTGTACAAGTTTTACTTGTCATTATGATTTCTAGCTTTACGTGCTATGATACGGTATCTACCTATGATACACTAACCATCTCTGTCTTCAATAATTATGACGTCATATCAGATTTTTGTCAAGTTGGCATGCATGATACACCTTATCATACTAGCACTAGTACCAGCCTTAGTACATGATAACATGAATGCATGCATGACAGGTTTGAGTGGGGTCCTCCCTCCAAGAAAAAGAAAACGCCCAATCATACTACTCCCTAACATGGATGATCTTCACTAGCATTAAACAATTTGGATACGATGTCAATTATATATGCTGCCAATAAGCCATGGTCCAAGAACCCATTGCTCATTAGCAAGGTGTGTCGAGAAAGCAAGAGAATACCGAGCAGAAACAGAAACCCCTCTCGTTCTGTTCTTACGAGTTTCATCAGTTGGCACACATCAGCAGGGACATGTCACATGCTCAAGAAACTCAGCTCCAAATCAGAGGTACCACACTTCACCTTTGCATGTTTGGATCCTCAGATACAGATATCCAGTAGGGTTATCTCTCTTTCATTATGTAAAAATACAGTACTTTTTCCTGCTTGTATTCGTACAGGTGATTTTGCATTTATGAACGGTTCACATCAATCTTTGTTAAAGCGCCCATTTTCAAAAAAAAAACATCAATCTTGGTTGTGCAAGCATTTTTGGTTTCTTGATTCTTGATGTTTGCCTGGCGGCGTGTGTACTCCCTCTGATCTTGAGAAGCTACTTCTGCACTTGATAAATTACGGTACCTTTTCTATCCACTAAAGGCACCCCGGAGCATGAATACGGCCATGCCGAGAACGGCGGGGGATCAAAAGCCGCTGATCATGGACGACGGTCGGCGGGAGGCAGCGTCCGGTGGTGGCTGATGGTGATGTTGGACATGCTCGTGCTACTCTGCGGGCAGACCATAGCCCAGCTCCTCGGCCGCCTCTACTATAACTCCGGCGGCAACAGCAAGTGGATGGCCACGCTCACTTTGTCCGGCGGCTCGCCCCTGCTCGCCATCCTCCTCCTCCTGACGCCACCCCACTCCGCCGGCGCCGGGACCCAGCCGCCGGCATCCAAGATGGTACCCATCTACGTGGGCCTCGGGATTCTCATCGGCCTCGACAATCTCATGTACTCGTACGCGCTGCAGTACCTTCCCGTGTCCACCTTCGCGCTGGTGGCGGCCACGCAGCTCGGCTTCAACTCCATCACCTCGCACCTCATCAACAAGCAGCGCTTCACGGCGCTCATAGCCAACTCCGTCGTCGTGCTCACCTTCTCGGCCGCCCTGCTCGGCGTCGGCTCCTCCTCCGACGGCACCTCCAGCAACCTCCCTCACGGCAAGTATACGTTGGGGTTCATCCTCACACTGTCCGCCTCCGCTGTCTTCGCGCTCGTCCTGTCCCTCTTCGAGGTCACCTTCGAGAAGGTGGTCCGGACCAGGACGTTCCGGTGGGTGCTGAGGGTCCAGATGTGGACGAACATCGTGGCGTCGATGGCGTCGGTGTGCGGACTGTTCGCGTCGGGGGAGTGGAGGACGATCCCGGAAGAGATGGCGGCGTTCAAAGACGGGAGGGCGAGGTACGTGGCGACGCTGGTGGGGACGGCGGTGTCGTGGCAGGCCGTGTCGGTGGCGTCGCTGCGGCTAATCACCAGGGTCTCGTCGCTGTTCGCCAACGTGACGGGCACGGTGGCGCTGCCGCTGGTGCCGGTGTTCGCGGTCGTGCTGTTCGGGGACAAGATGTCGGGGATCAAGGCCGTAGCCATGCTAATGGCCGTGTGGGGGTTCCTCTCGTACGTGTACCAGCACTACCTCGACGGCCGGCGCGCGGGCATGACGAAGGAGGGAGCTGCAGAATGTCGCGTGTGCGCGGCGCGCGCGGGAGGCGAGGCCGTTTTGCACGCTTGAAACGATTGTCATGGCCGAGCAAAGAGAAAATATTACATTACTCCCTCGGGTCCATATTAATGATCTCAATTTTACTTACGTTCATATGTATGTAGTTAAGTATTTGAATTAGATACGTTTGTATTTAGACAAAGTTGAGGCTAGTAATATAGATCTGATGGAGTAACTGTTTGTTCGGTGCACCCAAGAACATGGCATTTTTTTTTGCCTAAATGCTACAACTTACGCTCCATCCAATTATACACAATAGTTTTGGATTTTTTATGATTGTTTTATGCATTTTTTTTCAAATCACCATGCCCGTTTCACGGAGGAAAGCATAGCGTAGAACAGATCATGTGAAAAGAGCAAATCATAAGGATCATGTTTTTTCTCTTTTAAGTAATAACCAGCATGGTGGCCCTTGCAAATATGAGGGCATCATCTTTGGTGAGTCAAAAGTGTTTGATGATAACAATATCATTCCATAGTTATCACATTATTGCCCATTATGTGATAATACAAATTCTTCTAAAACTATCACTAATGATATGGTACATGATCACCTATGCATACCATGTTTGGTCATCTAATTTTTGCGGGAAAGATCATTATGTCATTTCTTGAGACACCCATGTGTCTTCTGTAAGTGATATTAGATCGGTCAATAAAAGTTTAGTTTCTACTTTCTACCTCATGTCAGAGCACTACTTGAGGTTAGTTGAATTTGATAAAAGATTGATGAACTAAAAGGAAAATGGTATATCCTCCTTAATAGATAGGCCGAATTAAATTGTGAGACATGCCTTATTCTGATGCTTCTTCCTTTGATTTACTTGCGATTGTATCCATTGGGCGAATATAGGTTCGATCAAGATTTGCTTTTCTGGAGTACCAAAAGCAAGCATGACGTCGTTATGAACATAAAGGCCCAAGGTATGGAATCCTAGAAAGAGGCTAGCCCAACTTAAATGAGATATAATAGCTTCTTTATGATCTAACATTCTTGCCAATACATTATCCTCATTCTGTTCCAGATTGTAATCCCTAATGAAAAAAATAGCTCCATGAGCAAAAGCCCCGATCTCAATGCATTTCACCGCTCCACCGGAAATTCCCTCTGCCCCTACCGTACTCCAGCTTGGTAGTTTCCTCCACTTTTCATAATAGAATTCTCATAATAAAATATGAGATATCTTTAAATAAAATTTAAAAATTTATTGAATTTTCTTTTTATTTCTCTAATTCGCAAATCCATTGTAGTTATAACCGTATAATAGGATAGGATCCTAATCGAAATACATACATTTGGTTCAGACACTATTGGCTTGGTTAAGAAGAGATGAAATGTATTTTACAGACGAGGGTGGCTATCTAAATCCTAAAGTAAAGGCCAGCGATCAAAATAGCGGTCGATGGTGTGAAAACACTTCCTGATGTCGAATTCCAAAAACCAGCGAGAGGTTCCCCACTCTTCTTTGATCCGTCTGAGGGCCGAGTGTCAGGATTTGGCGGCATGGCCAAGCGGTAAGGCAGGGGACTGCAAATCCTTTATCCCCAGTTTAAATCTGGGTGTCGCCTGACCAAAAAAATACTTTGGATTTCTTATTGTACGGGATGAGGGAAGGCTTAGGTCAAATACAAAATATAGGTAAGTTTCTTAAAGATCCTGTAAGCAAGTAGGTTCAGATTGTCATTTAGCTTCAATTTCTTCAGTCTCACAAGCGGGTCCGCATGCAACAAAATAAATTGTATTTGATTTCGCCATATCCTCATTTTCCTCTTCTTTGAGACAAGGATTCCTTGTGTAATTTTGAGATTAATAGAAACAGGTTACCATTTGATTTCGACCACAAGAAACTCTTATTTGGCATTCTGACCTGTTGATACTTGCAAGAAGAGAGATTTATTATCCCGTTGTGAGAATGGATAAGACTGTGGATCCACACGCCCCTCTAGTCAGTACTTTCCGAGTAGCGCAAGGCTTCTTCGTTGGCAAATAAACCAACCTTAGTTGCCCCTCGGTAGAGTGAGTCTACTTAGCGAACTGGCAGGACGCGAAGATCGATTGATCAATATTCATATCGAGTTGATATTATATTAATTGAATATTCTTTTTGTTTTACGAATTTTTTGCTAAAGTTGCATTGAAGTCTAATTCACATCGAGTAGACCCTGTTATTGTGAGAATTCTTAATTCAAGAGTTGTAGGGAGGGACTTATGTCACCACAAACAGAAACTAAAGCAAGTGTTGGATTTCAAGTTGCGCTTTCTAAATCGGCGCCAGTCTTTCCTGCTGTGAATTTCCCAGGTCGGGAGGAAAAGGCCCGTCTCACATTATCCTACTCTTTAAGGGGAGAAACTCAGATTCCTTACTCCTTTTTTTTCCTTTTTAAAGAGTGGCATTCTATGTCCAATATCTCGATCGAAGTATAAAGGTCAGAATAAATAGACTAATGATGAATGGAAAAAAGAGAAAATCCTTTAGCTGGATAAGGGGCGGATGTAGCCAAGTGGATCAAGGCAGTGGATTGTGAATCCACCATGTGCGGGTTCAATTCCCGTTGAAATGACAATATCGAAGATATCTATATACACAGGAACGCTTATTCCGGACTTCGTTCCGGAAAAAGTAGCCTACTTGACAGAAAGGGCGGGCACTCTCGGCTCGGAGGTAGGCACTCTCGTCTTTCAACCCCATGAAACAAATTTCTGGACGTCCATAGAAAGATTATTGCTAACTGCCCAAAGTGAGAAGCAAAAATGTTCTGATACAGTATTTTGGTTTGATACTTCTTCACGCCCAAAAAGAAGGCACTCACTTGGCGGGAATTCTTTGACAAGAAATGATTTAGAGAAAGTTTGAGAAAAAGAAATCAATTTATACTTATTTCTTCCAGCCAGCAAGTGGATTGAGAATATTGGTCGCATAGTTCAAGTGGGGGATGGGATTGCTCGTATTATAGGTCGTAGCGACAGAAATGTGAATTAGTACCCGTATCTGCTGATACCTGAATTGCTTCCATTTTTGAATCAGCTAGGCGAGCAATCCTGATTTTTCCGATATGCCGCTCCGCAAGCAAGGAGTGTCATGCACGAGCGGAGCAAAAACTAAGCAAGGGGAATTCCCAAGGGGTTCTTACGCGTTACTCACCCGTTCGCCACTGGAAACACCACTTCCCGTTCGACTTGCATGTGTTAAGCATGCCGCCAGCGTTCATTCTGAGGCAAGATCAAACTCTCCATGAGATTCATAGTTGCATTACTTATAGCTTCCTTATTTATAGACAAAGCGGGTTCGGAATTGTCTTTACTTCCTGGTTTTGAATGTCCCATTCTTTCTGCGAGTGGTTGGGTGGCCGAATACACTAAATAGGCATGTTTTTAATTATATGCTCAATAGCTCTCAAAAGTAGTCCTTCTACTGGATTAGCACATTCATAAATGTGGTCTTTGAGAATTTGATAAGCCAATGATTTTTTTCCGTCTTTCATAATACGACATTTTAGAAACATAAACGATGTTTTCATGGTGAAACTTTGACGATTATTTGGTAACAATAATGTGTTGCTATTTTTTTTTCCTTTTGCGCGTACATGTTCCGCATTGGTAGACAAAGCTATAGAAGTAGGAATCCATCACAATTTATCCCATTATGTGATAAGAAGAAATGCCCTATAATTATCACAAATGTTATGTTACAAAAATCATGTATGCGAGGAACATCTTGACCATCTTAAATTTGTGGGTTAATGATCATTCTGTCATCCGTCAAAACAACCATGTATGTTTTCTTTGCACAAAGCATTGAGGCGGGGAATCTGGCGTGAATGGTTGCCGCCGCTGGCCACCCTGCCGCGTCCGCCGACGCTGCTCGGGTCTGCGATCGGTCTGTCTTCCTCCTTGCCTGCGCCCAAGAATGGCGCTGCTCGCCGATTAGCCCTTTTTAGGCGAGTAGCCGATGCGTCCCGTCCGCCTCCCACCTCGCATGTCGCGCCATCGCCCGCATTCAATGGCCGCGCCACCACCCCGCGCATAAAACCCCCCTCCTTCCCTGCGGCTCATCCACAACCAGTTCCATCCTCGTATCCCCTCTCCCGTCTTTCCCAACCACTCAAAACGTCGGGCATGGAGAGGTACCCGGAGACGGAGCCGCCGCGAACGGGTTTGGACGCCGTTCTCTGCACGTCCATGAGGCCCGCGCGCTGTGGGAGGCGGGGTATCCAGCACCGTCGGACGTGCGCTGCCCGCACGGCTAGGTCCTCAGTGCCGGTGGCCGTCTCGTCCCGCCGGTCCATCGTGGGCAGGCGCGGCATGCCAAGATCTACTACCAATACTGGGAGGTCCTCTCACCAGAGGAGCGGAACAATCTCGCCTAGGATCCCTGACAACGCGCATGAGTGGATCGCGTTCTTCGAGGCCTAGTACCAGGACCGCCTCAGCGGCTACGACGGCAACGGCCCCCCACCACTGGACAACAACATCGGCGGGCGACGGTGGTGGAGCGCTAAAGGCTGGGCTGCAGCACCATGCCGCCACCAAAGCAGGAGCCCAGCAACAACGACAGCGACTACGCGGCGGCGATATACCGTCGCCTTGGATTGGGTAGCCGTGGCAGGGCCGCCACTAGGGTTTAGGTTTTTTTATAAAAAAAGTTGTACAAACATGTTTAACCTGCAATGATATTGTATTTTCAAATGTTTGAATATTTTGTATGGGAGGCACGACTGGGGAGACAGCGTCCCCCAAATCGTGGACCAATCTGGCACCTCACCATACGGCCTAAAATCAGGCCGCGCCGGACGCTGTAGCGAGGGACGAGTAGAGATACTCTTATTCCTGCGGCGTATGATTAGGTTAAACATCTCTTCTTTCCAAAGATCTCCAGATTCTTCCCTGCAAAAAAAAAATCCAGATTTGTTTGCCTTCCCACCACGTTCAGCCAGGCTTGGTAGTACTATTTTTGTGTTCAACCTACCACGTTCCAGCCAGCCTTTTATTCTAGCCAACTATACCACGTTCCACCCACCGTAGCTAGTACTACATGGTTTTTACGGATGTATATTTTGAATGCTGATTACTTAATTACGGGTATCCTACACGTGATCTTCAAGCTGGGTAGCTAGTCCTGGACCGGGAGTTCAGGTCCGACACGTGAACTTTGTATCATACCTTATGTGTGGTTACGTGAGTAATAACGTTAAACAGGTATATTTGGTTTGGAGCTGTCGTAGGCACTAGCTCTAGTTGACTAGTTGTGTTTGGGACCCATTAGTCCCGGTTTCTCTCGGTTTCATTAGGACCGAAAGAGGCTAGTTCTGGTTTATTGGAATCTACTCCCTCCACTTTTAAAATACAAGATGTTTTAGTTTTGTAAAAAAAAAATCTAGACTTGTTTTAATATGTAGGTTTACTCAATTTTAGGATGAATCTAAATATTAAAAAAATTTAGATTCATTTTTTTCATAAACGTATTTTAAATCGGAGGAAGTATATTACTTCCTCCGGCCCGAATTAACGTTCGCGATGGACAATTTGCAAAACGCTCCTTCTCCTTTTTCCGACAAACAACCGAGGTCTCAGGGTCGTCTCTCTCCCTCGTACTCGGGCTTATAGCTCCTATGCGACGTCTTTACGTGGAATTGGAAGGAAAGCGACATCGTTGAAAAGAATAGCTCGCATGCGACGGATGTGAGGCAACTAATATCCTAGGGCCACACGGGCCTTAAATCGGTCGTAAGGACACATTTAACTTTGTTCCAATATTAGGGTTAAGCCAAACCGGTTGGTTGGGACAGCCAGTCAAACCAACCGCTTCCGACCGAGAGCGCGCGTAACACTGACTGTAGCTTCCCCGACGGCGGCGGCGGACCTCACCCATCGTTCTCGGCGCCGGCACGGCAATTAATTTAGGCGGCGGCGCTTTCGTTCGACGACGAAGGTGGTGAGTGCCATTTGAAAGCTAATTCCTCTCCCATTCTTCTCAATTCGAGATCTGAGCGTGCCCATTGATGCTAGATTGTGGAGGCGAGGGGGAACGATATGGAGCATGGAGAGGGGACTTCTAATCGGTATATCCCGTATCTGCACTTAATTTCTAAGGTTGAGCTCTTTGTTCGCTTCCGCTAGCTCACAGTGCCCGCCAAAAACATGGGAGACGATGTTGCGCGCCAAACCTTCGAATTTCGCATCAATTTCTTTCCCTCTAGGGCTGTTTTAGTTGATGGCAGCACGCAGATCATTGAGAGAGACACGGTTGTTAAATGAGAGGTGGAATTAGAACATGTTGATCCCCAAGAGCTAATAAACATGGGAGAGGAGGCAGTAAGGAAAATGGTGGAAAAAATTGGGGATAGTGTGGTTTGGGGCGAGCAAGAAGTTTCTTTGTTATGATTTGATGATTGCAAATGTGACTATGTTAGGGTTGAGACAGGGAACATATAGTTGATGAAATCGATGAGAGAAACGGTTGGACAAGCAAAACTGTTCTGTTTTAGCGAGCTCATTGATCTAAAACTGATTCGAGGGTTGGATATGTGGCCTCAAGCTGCTTTCGATGGTCGAGGATGATTGGGCTGCACAAAGGCAAGTAATGCCTATACTTACCGAGTTGGAAGTGTTAACGGTGGAGGATGATGATGCTAATGCACAAGGGAGGCTGCAGATGGTAATGCACAAAGGATTGTAATCATGATTGGAATTCGTTGAGATACATGACCGCACTGATTTGGTCATTGCACCAATAGATGACATTGAAATGGCAAAGCTTTTGGCATTCCTATAGATGATGAGACAAGGAGAAGAAGAGGATGAAGCTGCAAATGATGGTGACAACCATTTAAGAGATGAAGAGGCAGATATAGATCTAGAGTTGTTGGAAAATGCTGCAGTTCATGTAGATGATGCACATGATGATGAGCTAGTAACAGTTTATGACAAAGAGGACCCGATTATTGAAGTTGGGAGATTGTTTCAAGCATGGATGAATTCAGGATGTGTTTCAGACATATGCACAAACGTGAGTTTGCTACCAAGACTATGTGGATGATAAAAGAAGTTCTATGCAAAATGCATAGGTTATGATGGTGGTGCCAAGCCTTGCAAGTGGTATATATCTGCTAGACGCCAACGATGGAAGGACAATAAGAGTGAATCAAATTCCAAAACCTCATACTTGCATTACAAGTTCTCAAACAGTTACAAAGATGACATCACAATTATGGGTTGCGAAAAGATAAAGCCCATTTTAGCCACAACACCAAACAACACGCAAAGAGACTGAAAATAGACTTGGAAAAGCAGACCCCATTAAGCTGAATTATACTACGTGTGGAAGGCAAAGCAAAGAGCAATGAAAGAGCTATATGGTGATTGGGCAAATACCTTTCAATGCTTTATAACTTCAAAGGTATAGAGAAGAGGTCACTGGCGTTGTTCGAGATAGAATCTTGAGGTAACGGTGATGGGAAAGTCTTCTTCTAAATTCTTCATGGCTTTAAAGCCTTGCATCGATGGCTTCAAAGCAGGTTCATCCATATTTGATTATAGACTCATCTTTCTTGACTGGAAAGTGGAATGGTCAACTAGCAGCATGCAATGCTTTAGATGGACACAATTGGATGTTCCCTGTAGCTATTGGCATGTTTCAGTATGAGACAGAGGCATCATGGACATGGTTCATGATGCATTGAAAAGATGCATAGGGCCGATCTCTCCATTGGCGGTGCACAGATGCATGTAAAGGTTTAGAAAATGCAGAAGATTGTTTTCCTCATGCGAGCGAGGGAGTGCTTGACCATATGTGGATGAATTTGATCAAAAATTGAGGAGATGATTTTGGACGCATGTGGCCCAGCAAGATCTTACACCAGTGCATACATTCATATCACCTTGAGAAGATTAAGGCGGCATGCTCGAGGAGGATAGGGTCAAGTTTTGTACATGGTTGGAAACCTACCATTCTCTTTTATGCAGTCTGGTTTTTAACACTGCCATCAAATGTGATCATATCAACAATAATTTGGCGTAAAGTTTCAACAACAAAGTGAAGGAGTTAAAAGACTTGCTGTCCATGACATGGTTGACCAGATCAGGATCATGATCATGAGGTTGTGGGAATTGAGAAGAAGGCTTGGTGATGTTCTTCAAGGAGATAAGCTTCCCGATGTTGTGCGCAGTGGTCACAGAGCGTAAATCTTGCACATTTGCGTGTTGAGAAATCCTCATTGTGGGTGTGAAGTCGAGATACAAAGATCGGCAGAGGCATGTTGTTGACACTCAATTGCATGAATGCACATGCCTTGAGTGGCAACACACCGGGAAGCCTTGTGAGCATGCCATACTTTTCTTGGCCTCCAAACACAAGCTAAATATGCACCCATATTTGCATGAGTATTATTATGTAGCAAAATTCAAGGCTGCATATGGAACACCAATTCCAGACTTACAGATCAGTCTCGGTGGCCTGAAGTGGACATTCAGTTCTCATTGTGTCCTCCTTTGATGAAAAGAAAGGGGCAGCCCAAGCGAGTAGATTCAAGGCTTGGTTTGAGAAAGGTGGGAGCGAAGAAGGAAAGAAAGATGAAAAGAAAGATGCCAAGCCAAAAGGGCCCAAAAGGTAACAAGAATAGATGCAAACTCAGTAAGAACTTGGACACCGAAATGGCTCTACCAAGTGCGTGACATCTTGAAAAGCCAAAGTATGTTCATCCAAAATCTATCCCATTTCTTGTTGATGATTTTTCTCCCCGCCTAACTTGTTTTCGGAGGAAGCGTGGAGAAAAGGCCCACCTCTTGTTGTTGACGAATCTTGGCCAGATGAAAAGGGCAAGAATCAATGGCCAAAGAAAGAAGAGAACTAACGAGATCATGTTTGGTCTTCGAGGTGCAATCTGAACTTGTTTTGGAGGATGATGTGCAAACTGTTGAGGCTTTAGGGCACACCGCTTCGATTTGGAAGCTCGGTGCAAAATGAGGGGCAAATGAGCCTGTTGTTGAGGCTCTAGTGCAAAATGAGCCTGTTGTTGAGGCTCGTGCAAAATGAGCCTGTTGTTGAGGCTCGTGCAAAATGAGCCTGTTGTTGAGGCTCGGTGCAAAATGAGCTGTTGTTGAGGCTCGTGCAAACCCACCAAGTTGTTGAGGCTCGGATCATGATCATGAGGTTGTTGAGGAGGTGCAGGAGGTGAAGGAGACTCTTGGACGTCTTTGTGGGAGGCCAGATGGTAATGGTAAGAAAAGAAGAGCATAAACCTATTGTGTGGTGTGAAACTTGTGAAGGAGAAGAAAAACGAGGGGTAAGAAGAGCCAAAAGAAATAGACATTTGTTATTGTAAACATTTGTTATTGTTGTAAACATTTGTTATTGTTGTAAACATTTGACACTTGTTGTTGTAATAATTTGGCACTTGTTGTTGTAAACATTTGTTATTATAATAATTTGTCACTTGTTGATAATTTGGACAAAATTCAAATATGATGGTAAATTTGAATTTCAACATATGTAGCTATGTCACTTTTCTATGTTTGTATGAGATTCCAACGTTTTTCTCATATGTACAATACAACTCATCCTCACCCTGATCCCTTTTGTGAAGTACAACTCACCCTCACCCAAAATGGGGTAGAAATGGGCTCCAAAGCTAGGGTAAACCACCCCATTTCTAAGAAAGTTTTTTTTCGACCATTTCTAAAACCAAGTTAGATATTTTTCCTCAGAACTATGTCACATAACATGACACCATGCGAAGGTTTTGTATTTTTTTGATTTTTTGAATTAGTTATGCACATTTGAATGTCCGGTCAAACTTGAAGGGTTTTCATAAATATTCTTAGCTAGGGCTGAGGCTCGCAAAACTACCATTGGATCTCGATGAAATAGCATGTTCTGAACCTAAAATTATTTTTACAAAAATCATCAGATGGAATCATGTACTTGTAGTTCATATCTTACCTACTTCCAAATTCGGCAGATTTGTCTTTTCACGTGGATGGAATAAAAGGTTTGAGATACTCAGTTGGGAAATTGTACATTCTAGGTGGTCTAGTATTTTGAAAAATAGGATGTTACCATTTTGAAACTTCAATTTGGTGGTTGCTTCACAAATCCCCCTCTTTCTAAGACTCGAAAATAGAAAATGATTTTTCGTAAATCGAAAAGGAAAACTTTGTGCTACAACATTGTTAGTCATCCCATTATAGACATGCATGCCAAATATGGGCACATTATCACAAACTATGCCTTGATTCTAGCCATATCATTGGTCATTTGACCAAAGCCGAAAACCTCGGAGGAGATAGGTCATTTTGTGAAGGGTTTTTGAAATATGATCAATAGACCAAGTTTTATATTTTTCCTCACAACTATGTGACATAACATGACACCATGCGAAGGTTTTGTATTTTTTATTTTTTTGAATTAGTTATGCACATTTGAATGTTTGGTCAAACTTGTGAAACCCGCTGATCGTGCATCCTAAACCCCGCTAACCCTAAGGCCGAATGAGGACCGTAGATCTAACCCTAGCGACATCAGGCGTCGATCGCGTCTTCTAGAAGGATTCCGGGTGGCTCTGGGCGATCCGTGGAAGGGCTTGTTACGCAACCCGATTGGTTGGCGTCTCTTAGAAGGATTTCGTGGCTAGCTCTTGGCGATCCGTGGGATGGATGATTCGAATCGATTGGCTTCATCGCTTTTACGTGCAATGAGTGGCATGCGAGCTGGGCGCATGGCGGGCTGCACCATGCGGGCATGCAAGCTGCCTAGCGCAGCTTCAGCTATTTTACGTCAACAGTATGCAGATATTTACTCCGTCGCATTAAATAAGTTTACGTGTAACAACTTTCTCCAATCAAACTTACTCCCCTCAGCTTTATTGTAATAAATGAGACTTTGCATGATACCACATCTATGTTATTTTGGCTTGTGGATAGCCTTAGGCTGGTCATAGTGCTAAGTAACTAAGACTAGTAACTTGCACATGTTACTAGTTGATGTTACTACCTTCATAGTGGGTGATAACATATCTATGGTGTCATGCAAGAGCTAATTAATTAGGTTGTAGACTCATATGATCTTGGTTATGTGTGATGTTATGGTAACTAGCTAAGTTACTACCTCTCTCTCTTTCTTCATTAATTGTCATGTCATGTCACCAATTTGCCTAATTGGCATTGCATGTACATGCATGTTACTACCTAAGGGCATCCACTATGTGCAAAAAACCACACCTTAAGTCCTATGTGGCAATGCTTGTAATCTACTTTATACATAGTGGAAGAAATAAGAGTTGTCCATAAGCTTGTAGGTGACCTTAAGCTTATGGGTTGTCCACAAGCAATAGAAAATAATTTACTCTCTCTTCCCTCTCATGCATGAGTATGTAGGATGAGACATGTGGGTCCCAACTTATAGCTAAAGTTCACCTTATACATAGTGGAAGATTTTACAAGGAAGATGGTCCCACCTTATGGCTAAAGTTTACCTTATACATAGGTGATGCCCTAAGTTACTCCCACTATGACTAGTCTTAGGGCAGTCTTATGGACTACTTTTTGGCTTGTGGATAGCCTTATGGACTACATAGTGGATGCCCAAGTGCATTGGAAAGGTAGAAGTACATTTTTTGTGGACAAATTTTGAAGCCAAACTTACACTTATTTGAGGACAGAGGGAGTATGCATGTCACTATGACCAGCAGAAAAAATATCAAAATCTAAAATATGTAATAAATATAACGTCAGCTGGCACACTCGAGACCGTTGGACGGCGTGGCATGCGAGGGCGCTGGGCTGCACCATGCATGCGATGTGGTCGAGGCGGCGGTGCAGGGGTTACAGTACGTCGCATCTTAGCTATTTTTTTTCTCTCTTTCGCATTGATCACGCCCGCTTCCCACACGCAACGCAGCGCACGCGTCTCGTCTCGGCGTCTGGGCGGGCTGCACCATGCATGCAGCAGCTGCCCCTAGCGTCGCAGTCTAGCTATTTTGCGTGCAACGGCGCTGCCCCATTAAATAAGTGTACGTCGAACAACTTTGTTCAGTCAAATTTACTTCCATCTGGTTCATGCGTCATACAAAAAGTCAATATTACTCCCACCGATTTTTCTTGCGTGTGCCAATGAACAACTACCTTGGACGTTTTTTTCTCTCTTTCGCATTAATGCACATGCATGCATGCAGGGGCGGGGGCGTCGCATCCTAGCTATTGTTTTCTCTCTTTCGCATTGATCACGCCCGCCCGCTTCGCCTCTTTTCGCATTGATCATGCATGCGGGATCGCGTCGCCTCGGCGTCTGCAACGCGACGCTGGATTCCCACGCCGCCTTCACGCTCCGCCCTCAATAAATAGGCAAAACGCCTTTGCCTCCTCATCTCATCTTGCCCCTCATCTCTTCAACCTCGAGCCCGTCCCTTTGCCTCCTCCCAGCCGCCCCCAAACACTCCGACCATGGCGACCTACCCCTTCCGCCTCCCTTCCGACGAAGAACTCAGCGACGAGGACAGCCACCCAGACCACAAGCAGTGGTGGGAGCAGCCCACGCGCCGCCCCCGCCCCAAGCGTGGCAAGAAGGAGAAGTCCCCGCCCTGCCCCTGGGGAGACCAGGGCCCCATCGTCCACAACCCCGTCCCCAACCTCCCCGGCGGCGGCGACCTCCCCTCCGAAGCCTACTGGGCTAAGGCGGCGAAGGAGGAGGCAAGGGAGGAGGCTCGCATCGCCAAGTGGGAGGAGAAGGCCAGTGCCTTGAAGAAAAGGCGCAGACAGCGGGAGGAGGAGCAACGGGAGGCCAATGGCCGGGCCTTCCGGGAGGAGCAATGGAAGCGGGACCAGCGGGAGAGGCGGGCGGCGTGGAATGCGGCCCGGAATGCGGCTGCACCGGCACCGCCTCCACCGCCGATGGAGTAGGGGGTTAGGGTTTAGGGGCTAGCCCAGGGTTTAGGCGGGGCGCCTATTCCGCCCCTTCCCCTATATTATTGTACTTTTTTATTTTTATTGTAATGTTATCGATCTCCCTATCTAATATAAGTAATGTTATCCCAATATTATCGGCCCCCAATATTATCTATCCCTTGTTTCATTGCAATCTGTGTTTTATTTTTATTGTATTGTCATTTGTCAAAACACCCAAAACAACAAGTGTATAAAACAAAAGACACAAAAACAAGTTCATATAATACTCGTGCAATATTTATATATTTACAAGTGTATAAAACAAAAGACACAAAAACAAGTTCATATAATACTCGTGCAATATTTATATATTTACAAGTGTATAAAACAAAAGACACAAAAACAAGTTCATACAACACATGGTTCATTTTCAAATAAGACATTTACATATTTACATAAGTTAAAGGAGCCCAAGTTATCTTAGTTAAATGGATATCTTTGGACTTCATTTATATATGTACTTTTGCAAAAAAGATTGCAACCTGAGCACGAGTATCTGCAGATTCACACGTTACTATTTAGATTGTAACGTGAGTACCATTTTTGCCCAATCAACATATAGTTACTATTGGGCTGGATACGTCCATTTTGGCATGGCTAGGTTATATTTGGGCTGGCCTTTTTCAATCCTCGTCAATTGTTTTTTACTTTTCAACCCTCCTCCCCGCACATGGGCGCCACACCTTGATAAAAGGAACACTTGGAAACCGATTTAAATGAAGAAACACTGCTGAAAATGCAGCAGCTCAAAATTAGCCCTAATTTGTGTTGCATTTTATTCAAGCCAAAGACATAGACCATTACATCCATTACAAAGCATCACTTTCGAACACTGATCGCGCGTCTAATGACTAACGATGAGGAGATAAACTAATCCGAGAGAAATTACACAAAAATAAAAAAACCGCCATCGATTGTCCCGCTTCTTCAATTCGATGATTTGTCTTAGCTGCTTGTTCATCTTCTTTAGCTCGGCCTTCACTTCCGCATCCACCGTAGTACCAGCGGAAATGGGGTTGCCACATCCCAATTGCTCCACCACGGACGGGTTTCGAGCTCCGGATGCTACCTCCACCCCATTAAGCTCGATGTACTCATCAAGCCACTCAAAATGCCCACATTTTGGCAGTTCTGAAATCGTAGAGATGAACCCTAAATCCCAAATTCGATGAAATGCATGAAATTTCGAAGAAAAGCGAGAAATTGGCGCCGGAACACTCAGATCTCACCTTTCCGCTCGGGCTTGCTCTCACACTTCACAAATTCCCGACCAATGTTGCCGTTCTTGTCGGTGGATGTGAAAGCCGCCAGGGCGCTGCACGGGGCACCGGGCACTCATCGGCACCGCACCATACCGAGGCCATGAGCGGGAGGAAGCGAGCTCGACATCCTCGCCGGCGTTGCCGCACTTGCTCACGGAGAAGAAAGCGAAGGGATGAGATCTTTGGAACGGTGGCGGAGTGCTCGGTGCGGGACGATCGGGCCAACGACTCTTCAACCACGTGGTGGGTCCCACGATATGAGGTGGACATCGTGAGTTCCGCCGTGACGTGGAGAGGCTGTGGGTCCTCATGCTCAGCTGATTCGAACTCGTTGACGGTCTCGTGGGGTTAAGTGGAAGTGTCGCACGGGAGCTATTTGCCGCTTCAGAAGTGTCGCGTGCGAGCTATTCTTTTCAACGATGTCGTGTTCCTTCCAATTCCATGTAAAGACGTCGCATAGGAGCTATAAGCCCGCATGCAAACTAGGCGCGCATATGGCAACTTGATCTACTCGCGTGCGTGTACGACGTACTACGTCGATGGATCTATTTTTTTTCGACAACACCTATAAAATGAATCGATACGGTGTGTCTTTTGTTTCACTAGCCGGGACCGGCGCGGCGGCACGCCGCGTCCTTGATGTAACCATGAGCAGGAAAACAAAAATATCATTTCTACTGCACGATAGGGGAAATGTTAGGGTGTGCTAGAGACCAGAGGATAAGCATCTAAAATAGCTCTCATTTTCTTTATTACCGAGATTTCTTGTGTTGTGCACATCTTACGTAGCATGAATGATGGGAGCTATGGTGTAGTAGGCAAAAAAGTTCCAAACATCGTTAATACGCTCTCCTGAACATATGAGTGAGTACGCGAGCCAGAATATTTGAGTACAAGCATGATTCTAGGCAGAGAAAAATAGAATAGAATGAACGGATTGCATTTTGACAAACCTCCATCAAACTTGCCATTCCTAAGTTGAATCTGGCCATGCAGGCACCGACTCGGCTGTGCATCTCTCCATCCACTTCAATCTCGTATGATAGCTGAAACAATGAGACACATGTAGTTAAGTTTTGTACTCTGAAAAACACCAAAACCAAAACTCTACTATACAAACTAATCAGCGGGACAATATCAGTTGCACACTTCGATCAATACATCACCATATAGGGCATGATGACCTTTCCTCTCAATATTGCTTCATTCTATCCAATATCCATGGAATCCTGCAGTTTAGACTATCCTCTCAACATTGTTTCAATTCCATCCAATATCCGTGAAATCCTAGAGAACTGCACAAAATTCTTCTTTGCAGTATGTCACAAATCTTACATATAACTATTCACTGAAGAAAGCATCATGAAAATTCGCACAATAATTAAAATATATCCACATGCACTACATGCTTTTCTTCCTAGTGCCGAACTACATAAAAATAATGACCATTATATTATAGGCAACATATTATTACCTATTCCTAGCATGTATTTGACAATAAAAAATATATGCAGTCTGTTTTTCCCCTAGTACAGTATAGAACTGCGTACGAAAATATTACGCAACGCTATGTGTATAATACATTCACCTTTATTCTTAGCAGGTATTTTTTTTTCTAAAACGCCTAAGTGATGCAAGTAAAATGACATGTGCCATTTCTATATCTATATTTATATCTATAATCTATAATCTATAATCTATATCTATAATCTATAATCTATATCTATAATCTATAATCTATAATCTATAATCTATAATCTATAATCTATATCTATAATAATAATAAAGGACGAAGTGTTTCTTCCGGTCCAACTCTTTTTTGGACCGCTTTGTCCTCCCACCAAAACTTATATTACCACCAAAGCCACCGGCAAGTAAAAAAACTGGTATTAACAGCGTTACACACCTGAAAATCCTGCCGTTCCTCGCCACGGGGACTCCACCTCACCTTCCATCTCAATACTGCCGCCTCTCCCTGGCACCTCCGTGAAGCCTGTCACGCCCGAGACGTTGCCCGTGGCTCACCCATGTGGCCTTGCACCCGTGCGGCCTACATCGCATTGGCTGTGCCTCGCTCAATTTGGTGACAAGACGTTCGCCGTCGAAGGAGGTCATCGGCTGCGGCTGCATGTCTCACCGGCCGGCCGGAATCCGAAGGAACGGACCGTGACCGAGGTGCATCGCCAATTGTTTTCATCAGCCAAGCGTGGAGTGGATTTGCGATGGACGCGGCGCTTCGACACACGGCCAGGAACTCGACGGCCACGACTTTCTCTGGTAGACGATGCAGGGCTGGGAAGCAACATAGGCTCTCTTCCCGGTTCGCGCCAAGGCTGCTCCACACCGAAGAGACCTTCATTCAACTGATTGATTGCTTTACGAAAATCGCCATTACTAGCTAGCCGGAACATCTAATACATATTTGCTGCGCAGGCCACACTTCCCAGACCGTACGTTGCATGCCTCGATCGGTCTCATCGTATGCTTATTTCTAATAAATCCAAACAACAAACAAGTTTCATCTTTGTATGATTAGTATCTATTTCCTATGTTCTAAAATATATAAATATTTTACCCTCTTTCTTATATACATGTATCTAGACGTTTTGTAGCGTGTAGAAAAATAGTTCAAAAAATTGAATTACCCTTACAATTAAGATCGATCCAATCAATCTGTTGTACACATTATGACTCCTTTTCTCCGCTTTTTGTTGCTTCCTCTAATACCCTATGCCAAGGAAGGTGAAGTCCTCTGAGGAGCGGGGTGAACTAGAGATGGCGACATATAGCTCACGATAGATACGTGTTCGTGTAGTATATAAGCATATTGTTTCTTTTTCCGCGCAACGCGCGGACATTTTGCTATAAATTAGAAAACCACAATATAAGCGGCGGCTAGCGCGGTGTGTCACAGGCGCGGCCGGTGCGGGGCGTAGAAGGCAGGGGGCATCCAAGGTAGCAGGTTTGGGCGGCGGCTGCCGGGCGAGAGTGGCGTCGCAGGTGCGGTCGGGCGGGCACGTTTGCCGTCAGTTTCCTGCACAGGAGTCGTGGGGCTACAGGAACATTTTTTCACCCATATACCATGGCCCAAGATGGGAACGGTTGGGTTGGCCCGCCGGGTCACCGACCCGGCCCAAATTTTCGGGGCCACTGGGGTGTATGGGTCGGCCTTGAATGCCTGTTGGGCCAATGGAGCCGGCCTTGAATGGGTGGACGGGGTCGACCCATTGATCTCGTCTCCCATCTTGCAAAGCGGCGCTGCCCTGCTCACCGTCTCGCCCGTCGCCGTGCACATCCTCCAGCGCGTCGCGTACAGATCGTCCAGCTCGTCGCCGTACAGATCGTCTAGCTCGTCGCGGTCCAGCTCGTCGCCATCCAGATCGCCCAGCTCGTCGTCGTCCAACAACTTCCTCCGCTTCCCACGGTTAGAGCTCCAATCCTGTCTAATCCTTGTCCAATTCTCGGTTAGTAATCGTCCTGGTCAAGTTCTAGAGCGCGATGTAGATTCTTGGTTAGTATTTAGTAATCGTATTTCTTGGTGTGCCATCTACTTCCTCAGTGAATCCCCCTATTTTGCTTCTTCTCTAGGCATTAATCCGATTTGCAACTTTCCTGTATTTTGCCTATTGCTACGGTTCGATTTCTGTCTGAATCGGGATTTGTTCTTCAGACTGTCGGAGCAGTGCCGGTTACAGAGCCAAGTTTATTTGTCAGACCAACAACTTTTACTTATAGTATTGCCATTGTTGAACTCTTATGTTTTGTACTGAAGTGAGAAACAGTGATAAATGCCTCCACTCGGAATGATTAGGTTCTTCACCCAACAAGCAAGTTTGAGGGCATGTGAATAATACCATCGCACTTCCATAATGCATAACTTGAGAACATGTGTATTCCATCTTACTTTCAGAATGCTGCCTTCTTAAAAAAATCTTTTCGAAAAGCAGTTAGAGTTGGAACCATATGCCATTGCCAGTTTTAGTCTGAATCAGAATCCGCTCTTCAACTCTCAAACACAGCGCCTGTTCCTGCATCCACATAGACCCTAAATTATTATCTTCTTCACCAACAACTTTTACTTAAATTTGCTTTTGACTGCATAACTTGAGGACGTGTGTATACTGCTGCATTTTATTGTATATCTTGTTGTATAGCTTTGCTAGCCATTGAAACATTTTGTTAGTCTGAAATCTAGTTCCCGGAATGGGCCAGTGAGGCCACAAAATTTTCTTGGAATGGGTCGACCTGTGGCCCCTGAAATTGGACCTGGGGCCATAGGGCCAGGTCCAAGGCCAGGTCCGGGCCGGCCCATTACCATATTGAACCATGGCAGAGAAAAAGAAAAAATCCCATCTACTGACGCGAGCAAGCACGCGAGCGTGAGAGCGAGACTCGTTCGGACGTTCGGTCGATCCCCTCGTTCGCTTTGCCTAGTTACCGAGGGAGGAAGATAAGAACAGACCTGCTAGCTGATTTGTAGTATGATTAATGCCAATACTCGCCTGTTCTATACCGAATAATAGAGGGAATGTTAGATTGCACACCACTGTTCATTTCTGCTAGTCCTTGGCCTGCATCAACCAGCTGATGTGTAGGATGAGTAATACTAATGCTACCTTGTTCTAGTTTTCTTCTGTATATGCTTATGTGGATATAGTTTAAATATTAAACTGTAATTCATGACTTTCTTATGTAGAAAGAAATTGTGTGCTCTGCTCTATGCTTTGCAATCAGTCAGATGCTTGTTTTGTATAAATAAATTGTGAAATTATTTTTTGGTTCTGTGTTGTGGAGTCTGCATTAAACAATACAGATGATTTTATATGTACGTTAAATTGATAGCCGTACAAAAGAAAGTCTCATGCGCCTTTATTGAATTTGAAAGATTTTTATTTCATGCTTCCAAAACCTGACACTTTAACCTGTTAACTATGTCATGGCTCTGAAGGAAAACGTCAAATTATAGAGTACAAATGGTCAACATGGTAGTACTGTAGCTACAAGAGGATATTTTCTGAAAATGCTACACATTACGTTTTTGCTTCTTTTATATGGGCCATTGCATGGTTCTTGGTGATGCTGCCGTTACCTTCTCTTGACCTATGCTTAAACATGCTAGTAGCTACAGCAAACTCTTCTATGGCACAATATCTGGAATGTAAAGGACCGCAAGATATTGATGAATCTGATTGTGTACATTCAAGGTATGTGGTGGTGTTTTTTACTACAAGAATTGAAGAAGAAGAACCAAGTTCTAGTCTTGATATGATTCAGACTCATAAATTGAGGTACTGTCTTGAGGTACACATCTTGGATGCAATTCTTATCAGTTTGAGTATATTAACAAGGGTGCATGCTCAGGAGTTATATTGGCTACTCGGACTATACTCCAGCTACTGCCAATTGGTCACTGAAGGTATAGCATGTTCTGGCTCTCAACTTTTTGAATGGAAAATTTCATGGTACTTCAATCCTTGTCATGCAATTTCATCAAGCGACTGATTACGGATGCAATCAGTTGGTGGTTGTTGGAAATTCAACTTTGCACCTTTGTTCTTCTCAATGAAGAGCATGTCGCATGGTAGCTGTTTCCTTATCAACGTCTATATCTTTCTGCATATGAATGGTGGTCTTCGAAAATGAATCCGAGTAGGAAATTTAAAATGCTTGTAGTAATTATTGCATACATGTGTAAATTTTTTGGAAAGTTTTTTCCTGTCCACCACTCTAAGAACCTAAGAGCGAACAGGCCACAAGAACTCATGCAAGAAGCTAAACATGATTAGAATTGGATTAGTTGAGCTTGTGAAATAAATTACACTATGCTGATGAATGGGCATACTGATATTTCTGCTTTGGCAGTTTATCAATAGTAGTTCTATTCCACAGGTGCACATCATAGTCTGGCCACTTGTGTGTGTTAGAAACTTCTCTGAGAGTTTTTTCTGCCATGTGTAAATATGCAGCTATACCTTCAAGCTGAAAGTGTTCAAGTCAGTAATGAATATAACATGAAAGCTCGAGTAGACTGTAAGATAGCAAAGAATGAATACTTACACCATGTTATGCAGTTCAGCGCGGCGGGACCCATGGAGGGAATTGAATTGAGAATCTGAATATATCTGTCTTCCGGGTTTATGACTCCTACATACAAGTGTAATCCACGGTTCACTGGTAAGAAAATCTACAAAAATATAGACGTAAGAATTTGCACTAAATAATTGGTATTCAAATTTGAGTACGATGGTAATTTTGATGAGTAAGCATAAGGTAGTTGATCACCTCCTTACATAACCAGCAGATATGTGGCTCGCAAACTTCCTAGCAACATGTGTAAGCTTGACCAAGACTCTTTGTCCATCCCGTGTGTCCACTACTCCGCATCTAGTATCTAGCATTGCATGTAACAAAGCATATGGCTTATAATATATACTTAATTGAGATGTATAAAGTTAAGAATTAAGCATTTACCAAGCAAATCTAGATATCTGTCCAGACCATCCGGTAGATCAAGTTGCTTTCAGCTCTTTTGCTGTTTATCCATGCAACAGTCTTGTCCTGATGTTCTACATTTCATATGTGCATAAACAGTTATAAGATATATAAAGTGCAGTTTTGTAAAAAAGATATTTCAACATTCGTTATAATTATCATGTGTCCTACTTTTGACGTTGCTGCTTGTGTCTTCATAGTACACATATGATCCCTTTTTTTTACTGTAGGTAGATTTTGGTTTGCTGCTAGACGATCCCATTTCATCATCCGTAGCTACGTGCACGCCAACATTGTCCTGTGCATTAGGGCCGTCGTGCCATGTGCACTTGTCTCCCATACAATAGGATTTCTGCAACACCAAAGAATATGTAGCTTAGGAGTAGGCTAAATTTAGTTAGAAATGGTAAATTACCTAAACTTTTTCAGCTGGCGCATACTTAACTTATGTCCATGCCATCTGCATGGACGCTCCGACGCCGTCCGCCTCCTACCATACCGCCCTCTCCGCTGCCACACGTGGTGCTGGCCGCGCCAGCCTCGCCCCCCTTCTGGACGTCGCTGCGCCTTCCCATCTACGCCTCGGGGTTCATGTCGGGACGAACTCCTCGGGAGGGGCCGATTGTGGAGACGGAAAAATCATTCGCGGCGAGGGCGGGAGACGAAGGTGCGGCACGATGAACTCCTCGGGATGAGCCGGCTGCGAAGACGGCAGAATCACCCACTGCGGGCGAAAGACGAAGGAGCGGCGGGCCACCGCTCTCAAGGCCAAGCTGCAGCGCCAGCGCAGCAACGCGGTGTCCCGCCAGCGCAAGTGTCCCCCTTTGCGCCTCCACGGGCTGCCCCGACGAGTTAAAGCATGGCGGCATGCCGCCCCCATCTTCTTCTTGCTAGGGCCGAGTAGCCGAGGGCCGAGGCCGACCTCATGATCGCGGCAAGCGCATACCATGTCAAACTATGGTTGCTAATGGACGCATTGAGCGCACGAGGGCATGGGCAAGTCGCTGGTGTACTTCCTGGCCAACCTGGCTTAGGACGTCACGAAACATGATGGGTTAGGACGGGAGGAGTGGAGTAGTGGCGAGTAGAATCGGAAACGCAGGGCTAAAATACTAAGCAGCATAACACTTCTAGAAAGAGATAGAAGGAGCATGCGGTGCTACGTGTGACAAGCAAAATAGGAGCATGCCACATGTCGTGAAGTTGAACCAAAACTCTGTCATGCAGCTGACACGTTGATGCACACGCACGCATCACGGCCGATGCGTAGCACAATCGAACACACGGAAAACAACAAATGCACTCACACGAAAAACAACAAATGCACTTCATCAAGACAGCAGCCCACCAACACAGAACATGCGGAAGAAAACTGCCACATGGTAAAGAGCACCAACGTGTCAACCAGATAGCAACACAAGACATGCACAATCGACATATAATAAAGGCCAGTCACCTCCTAACGTGTGGATAACATATATAGGCCCACGAAGTAATCACACGTACAGACAAATCACACAACTAGACAAAACTCAGACAATCCTACATGAAGACAAAACTCAGACGGACACACGGTGCAAAGGCCACACAAAAACACACCAAGAAGGAGAACCAGACAGAGTATAAAAGGATGATATATGGGGACCATCTGGCCAGACAAGCGCCACCTACAGATGGTCCACCACACAAAATGGCTACACAACACCAGGAATACACACAGGAAAATGTGCAAACATACAAACTGGACACTTGTCTCGTCCTAAATCCCTAAGTTAGCCCAAAATTCTCACAAAAAGAAGAAGCTAGCTGGTTTAGGATATGTATATATTTGTTGGTCTGAACAGTCATAGTAAAACTACGGTATTTGCATGTGCAATCTTATCGAATGAGACAGAGGCGATGTTAGTCTCTGTAAAATTGAGGATACCTAAAGATTCCAAACTACCATCGTTAGTCACGCTAGTAGTCTACTAGTCAAAGCATCCACGTCAATGACCGAAGAAGACATGAATCTGCGTTAACAGAGGAAATTACAACAAAACCACCACAATTGGGGTCACTATAACAGAAAACCACCGCAATTCAGATTCGTGACAAAAAACTACCACAATTGGGGTAAAAACCACCACAATTGGGACAAAAAACCACCACTATAACAGAAATTGTACCCGATTCTGGTGGTTTTTTGTCACGAATCTGAATTATGGTGGTTTTCTGTTATAGTGACCCGAATTGTGGTGGTTTTTTGTAATTTTCTCGCGTTAACATGACAAGATAGTACTTTGAATATTAGAATGCGACAACGGTGCATTCCGGATAGCGCCTGCCGGCTTTGAGAAACATACTCACAGACTGACAGCGTCTTATAGTTCTATAATGCAAATATGCAATGCTTGGTATTAAGAGATGTGAACTTGTCAAACCACCTCCTTTTGTATCTGGTTGCTGCTGCTATCAGAACGATCTGATGCTTATGATGCGCGACATCAGATTAATCTTACGGAGTACTTACTACCTTTCAATCATCATCATGCAGCCGCTATGCGTGGATGATACTGTTTTTTATTGGGTCAAGATTTCAGGGAGAATTGACTAATAGTTGGTTGAGTGCGCATCTATCTGCGGTTCTGCACATGGCTCACGAATGAAGTGTTATCTAATAGTAAGTGACTACGTCAGGGCCCTTTGTTCACCATAATTTTGAGTTTAACGTCCGAGGATAGTTCACATGTAAAGACAAACGGACATTTCTCAGCTACTCCCTCCCTTTCATAATATAAGATGTTTTAGCTTCTTTTTTTTTAGGATTAGATGTTTTAGCTTTGTGAAGATAGTGTTTCTAGATGCCTAAGCTTGATTTGGATCAAGATGGGCCAACGATGTTTAATCTAGATTAACAATTAGTTAAGGGTTAATTTTTGGGAGGAAGGAGCACAGAAGCATGCCTTGCCTCTTATTACATATACGCCTTGATTTTTTAGATAAAAGACATATAATCCGGCTTTTATAAATAAAGCCTCAGGAATCCAAAGAGTAGCAGTACCGCGACACGAGAACAAGCTTGACTCGACAAAAGTAGGATGTCAAGTGGGATGCTACCAAAATCCCACATCTAATTCACTTTTAGATTTCTAATATAAAAATTTATTAATTAGAAGTAGGATCTAGATGGGATCCTGCTAAACGCTAAATCCAGGAGGACGCATTTTTCGCTCACTTGTAAATGGGAGCCTTTTAGCTGACATCGTAAGGTCAAAGTTCCGGCCTGCATCCAAGATGTTCACACAACCCACAAAAGACAAAGATTGTACCGGAAACAAGACTGCTTATATAAAAAGGAAAAAACGATACTTGTGAAACAAACCTCTCAATTAGCAGTCGAAATTATACTAATCACTCGTGGTGATGATGGGGTGGAGATTCAGACCGTAAGACACCACTAGCAGTTAGAGCAAGTACAATAGATTTTACTCAGTAGGCTACAAGCAAATACACGTCGGCAAAATCCTAGTTGAAAGGGAGAGAAGAGAGGAGAGAGAGTGAAGCCGGCGCTTCATCGGTCGCCGACGACAACACAAAAACCAAGTACCTATGGTACACATACAGTGCTCTTGGACTGGCTTCATGCATTAAATACAAGTTGGTTAAGTCTTGCATGTAAGGTACTCCCTCCGTTTCGGTTTATAAGTCCTACGCGTATATCTAGGTTATCAATTTAACCTATATAATTTGAATTATATAATATAAAAATTATATTATTGGACAATACAAAGTCTAAAGTTTCCGGTGATATATTTTTTATAATATATACATCATAGTAAGTTGCTCAATTTGTCGACATAGAACTACGTGCAGGACTTGTAAACCGAAACGGAGAAAGTAGTAATTTATTTTAAAAAATAATATAGCTAACCTAGTAGCCAGACTATTGTACAAGTATAGTACTTATTTGTGATGGCTCTAGATGACATAGCATAAGACTTATAGCCAGCAGCTAGCTACACTATTGTTCTGCTCTTATAAAGACCGGGTATAAGAGCGCTAGATCTGGTGTATGGACGCGACATCTGCTGCCACGTTTGGAGACGCTCTATCCAGCCATGTCTCCCATAAGATTTTGAATTCAAGCATCGGAATTTAATTTCATGCATATTTGGAAAATATCTTACAAAGTAAATGAAATTAAACTAAATTTAAACCTAACAACAAATCTAAACGTCGTCGTCGTTCCGGCAAGGACCAGCCTAGACTTATTTTGCTTCTCACTCGGCCATTCTGCTTGGCCCACCTTGCGCTCTTGTTTCGCCTATCCGTTGGCGCTCGGCGCTGGTCTGCGCCCCGCCTCCGTCCTCGTAGCATCCGCTGCTTCGAGCGCCCGGCGGGTTTCTTCCACCGAGGCAAGGTGGGCAGCCTCACGTTATCAGTGGTGTCTTTCATTCTAAATGCATTATTGATGCGCAGAATGGCCTGCCAATCCGCCTCCGTGAGCATCCGTTCCCGCTCTCTCGCGGATATCTCCATGAAGTGGGCCTCCAAGGTCGCATTTATCTTGTCGAGGATGCACGCCTTGTCCCTGTACTAGCAAGCAGTCTCGAAAGAGGCGAGGAGAGCTTGTTGCACCGGGTCTGCTGGTAGCTCCTCCTTGTCGACATCCTCCATCTCCTCGTCATCCTAAGTGGGAGGCATTGGGTCCGGCGAAGGGAAGCATTCGCACGCGGCTATGGTGATCTTGGCACAAGTTGTGGCTAGGCGGCGCAGCATGGCGCATGGGTGTTGGAGAAGACGAGGAGGATAGGTGTGTCGGTGGTGGAAAAGGAAGGTAGGCTTGTGTGAAGAGAAGAGAGGCGATTGGTGGTTATATTTAACACCGAAGCAGGCAAAGCAGCTGGTGGCTCCCATTTATAACGGAACTAGAAGCCCCTCTCTATACACCCGCCGGGAGAACTGGTGAGTCATCTATTTTAAAGTTGACTGGTCGGCGGGTGCTCTCTTATATCTAAATATATTCTATAGTATATACCATAGTTAGCACAATAAAACATAAGCAAACAAGAAACATATATAATTACAAAAATTAACCCCAAATAAGTAACGACCTCGCTTCTTTATTCTCTGAAATCTTCAATAGCACATCTACATGCACCTAAACAATGCCCAAATTAGCATCACACAAGTACAACCAGGTTGTGCATAAAGAAATAAGTTTCTAGTTATGAAAGAGCTATAGCACTTCAAACGAACTCAGATTTCTTCCGCTAGCTTTTTGCATAACCCAATAAACATACACTTAATTTTTTTAAGATGGTGGCTAGCAAAAACATGGTAAACTAAAGCAAGATAGCAAACACAATTTCATAAATCATCTCTAGGAAACCATTGAATCTCTCTGGAACCGAATTTCATAAAGACAAGAGACACAATCATCAGATACAACATCGAAAGAATAGAGGCCTGACTAGAGCTAACGTCGAGAGGCACCATCAAACTGCCATGGTCACAACTATAGCCTGTGCAACTGGCATATGGCCGTTGAATCGTCGACCTTAGGATTCATGGGAGAGCGTGGTTCCGGGTCGGGACCTCATCCGGCGATGTCCCATCCCTCCACCCCACGTCTTCTAAAAGAGAGGAACAACATGGGAGACAAATCGGGGCCCTCCAAGACCAGATCGGTGGCTCCATCACATATCCACTTCCAGCGATGCCACCGCTCTCCACTCCGTCGATGCGGACACCATGCTTCACTCCCACATTAGGGTGTTCGTCCTCCTCGCGCGACACTACCCAGGTGTCGCGACCTGAGACATGGGTGAAGAAAATATGCCCTAGAGGCAATCATAGAGATGATTATATTTCATATGTATCCATGAGTTATTGTAATGTTCCTTGAATATCCATATCAGGCAACTTGTATTGATTGTCAATTATGTGAATTGTTTGTGAAACTCTTTACTTGTATGGTTATTTAATAGTTGTCCCTAGTCGGAGTTCATGTGAGGACACACGTGAATATTAAACTAGCACATCGATTGGTTGATGACTATGTTTCGCAAGTCATAGACATGAAGATGTCAAACCAATGATGTGGACACATGTTATGAACATGGAGTTGTATTGACCCAACTTGAGACTGGCAATTAGACTTGCAGCTCTCTCTACATATCGTGTACGTTTTGTCCTTAGACCTGAGATTGTCGCATGTACTTGAGATGTGGATCAACCTACTTTGGAGCTATCAACCACTACTCCGTAACTGGGTAGTCATAAAGGTAGCTTTTGGTTTTATCCTGAAGCATGCTGCAAGGCATGGTCAATCAAGATGAGGTTTGCCCCTCTCTACTTGAGAGAGATATCTCTGGACCCCTCGAGTGATCGGATCCAGAAATGCATGGTCATGCTACATATGGTTAAGAGTTAACCTAGTAAAGGGATTCCGAATCACAGTATCAAGAAAGGGAGGTCAGCTTAGAGCTAGCTAGACCAAATATCATTAGAAAAAGGGAAAAACATGTACTAAACCTTGTGATGGTTCGTCCGATATGATCTTTGTATGCGTTTAGGAGTTGGCACGTCTTGCTAGAGGCCGCTGCCAACTATTGGCAGAATAAGTGTATTCGTGTCATGTCTATACGTATATGAACCTATAGGGTCACACAGTTAAGGGGCTGAAAGCCTAATAATAATTGGATCCGAATTAGACCAGGCTTAGGCTACTAATGGGCTGCTAATGTAGAAGCCCACAAGGGACGCCTATATAAGAGAGGTTAGGACGAGCTGACCAGGGTTAGACCATTCCACCCAGCCGCCACTCCTCACGCCTGTGTCGCGCGTGCGGACCTAGCAGTCCGACGTCTGATGCTTCCACCCCGCACGTGTGGATATCTCGGAGGTGCTGCATCTGTGGCACTTGGACAAGCCGCGCAAGGGAAGTTGCTCGTGGGACGAGGACGAGGAGGAGATGTAGAACATCTACACTGCCTTGACGCGCTTCATCAAGTTCCGCAACCGCGCGTCTAGTGGTAATCCCGTGATCTATGACAACAGTAATCCTGGTTTACGCGGTAGAATTTTTTTGTTTTGCGCTAATGTAGCCTACCCGTATCCCTACAATGGGAGGGCACCATGGGATCCAGCAAGCCTCCATGCCCAGATTCTGCAAGGGAGGAGCCAAGCTCTTCGTTGATGACGCGGTAGGAGAGGCCGAGCTCTTAGACCGGTCCTCCTTCGTCGCCCCGCGAGACTCTATGTGGCGTCGGCCTCCTTCCCACATGTGCCACAACTCCATTTGGACTAAGGAGGGTGGGGTGGTGGTCGAATGGTTGCGGCGGTGGTGGGCGTCGACGATGTCGTTCTAGGAAAGGCCATGTGTTTGGCCAGTGATGTGGGGGAGTGGTGCGCGCGGTCGGAGATAATGTCGCACGTCATGTAAGTGGTCTGATTACAGAGGGGTGAAAGTGAAAAAACATTTGCAGGGCCAGCAAAGCAGTGGCACGTGATAGATAGATGGCCTCAATGAGCTGCAGCTGACCAAGATTACATCTTAGAATATAGAGTAATGGTAGCCAAGCCTGGTCAAATGAGTAAATAAACTATACATTTTAGATTCTAAAACCCTATATCAAGATATTTGGTAGGCACAATACACTCTAGTGTTCTCCGCCAAGATATTTGAAGATACTAAGAATGAGGTAGCCGTTAAAAATTACACAACACATCAAGCAACACGTATTAATCTATGAAAATGTGATTTTGCGTTTTTTTTTTGCATAGACTGACTACTAATAAGGTCCCAGGTAATGTTCTAAACTAACGTAAACATTCCTTACGGGTATGATTTTGATTTAGACTAACTGTATTTACAATATGGACATGATAATTATGACATGCGATATTGTATCAAATGATTTATGGTACCTTATATGTCTAATTTAGAGAACGATGATAGAAAATGTTTGGATCAAGATTTTTCGTAAATGTCGAAAACGTTTATTATAAACTTAGTGATTATATTCAGCACAACATGTACCCATACAATATATGAATAATTGCTAACTTGGTGTAGAGTATATCATACATGAGAGATAGCTTTATGTGCACCACATTCAGTGTAGCATTCCACGTCCAGCAAGGTTGATTCACTCTTTGTTTCCAAAATTATAATTTTCACTTGAATGGAGTTGTCAGTTTTCACAAATGTTTATTAAGATAAATGCCAATTTTAATGAAGAAATCGTTTAACCAAATCACATAAGACCAATCCAATAATTTGAGTCTCCTTGTTTCACTATTACGTTAAGACCCTACCAAATATCTCCGTTTAATAATTACTTAAAGAACCATTTACACACGAGAGAGTTAATACATCGGACAACTTAAAACAACTGAGTTGATTAGGACAAGCTCGTTGTCGCTAAAGGACAAATTCTTGTAAAAATCCACATCAATCATACAGGGTCTAAATGGTGCATTAATGCATGATAGGTTTGAGTGGGGTGGGGTCCTCCCTTGAAAAAAATGCCCAATCATACTGGAATAGATGAATCTTCACTAGCTTTAAACAATTTGGATGCGTGGTCAATATATATGCTGCCGAGGAGCCAGGGATCCAAGAACCCATTGCTCATTAGTCATTAGCAAAGTGTGTGGAGAACAACAAGAGAATACTGAGAAACCCCAGCACGGACATGTCTCATGCTCAAGAAATTCAACTCCAAATCAGAGGTACCACACTTTAATGTTTGGATCTTCAGATCCATGTATCCAGTAGGAGACATCTCTCTTTTTTATATTATCTAAAAATACCGTATTTTCCCTGTTTGTATTTGTGATTTTGCTTTTATGAACGGTTTACATCAATCTTGGTTTCTTGATGTTTTCTGATCTTGAGAAGCTACTTGTGCACTTGATAAATTACGGTACCTTTTCTGTCCACTAAAGGCACCCGGAGTCTGAATTCGGCCATGCCGAGAACGGCGGGGGATCAAAGGCCGCCGACCATGGACGACGGTCGGCGGGAGGCAGCGTCCGGTGGTGGCTGATGGTGATGTTGGACATGCTCGTGCTACTCAGCGGGCAGACCATAGCCACCCTCCTCGGCCGCCTCTATTATAACTCCGGCGGCAACAGCAAGTGGATGGCCACGCTCACGGTGTCCGGCGGCTCGCCCCTGCTCGCCATCCTCCTCCTCCTGACGCCACCCCACTCCGCCGGCGCCGGGACCCAGCCGCCGGCATCCAAGATGGTACCCATCTACGTGGGCCTCGGATTCTCATCGGCCTCGACAATCTCATGTACTCGTACGCGCTGCAGTACCTTCCCGTGTCCACCTTCGCACTGGTGGCGGCAACGCAGCTCGGCTTCAACGCCATCACCTCGCGCCTCATCAACAAGCAGCGCTTCACTGCACTCATCGCCAACTCCGTCGTCGTCCTAACCTTCTCGGCCGCCCTGCTCGGCGTCGGCTCCTCCTCCGACGGGACCTCCAGCAACCTCCCTCACGGCAAGTACACGCTGGGGTTCATCCTCACACTGTGCGCCTCCGCCGTCTTCGCGCTCATCCTGTCCCTCCTCGAGGTGACCTTCGAGAAGGTGGTCCGGACCAGGACGTTCCGGTGGGTGCTGCGGGTCCAACTGTACACGAACATCGTGGCGTCGATGGTGTCGGTGTGCGGACTGTTCGCGTCGGGGGAGTGGAGGACGATCCCGGGGGAGATGGCGGCGTTCAAGGACGGGAGGGCGAGGTACGTGGCGACGCTGGTGGGGACTGCGGTGTCGTGGCAGGCCATGTCGGTGGCGACGCTGCGGCTAATCACCAGGGTCTCGTCGCTGTTCGCCAACGTGACGGGCACGGTGGCGCTGCCGCTGGTGCCGGTGTTCGCCGTCGTGCTGTTCGGGGACAAGATGTCGGGGATCAAGGCCGTAGCCATGCTAATGGCCGTGTGGGGGTTCCTCTCGTACGTGTACCAGCACTACCTCGACGGCCGGCGCGCGGCCATGACGAAGGAGGCAGCTGCAGAATGTCGCGTGTGCGCGACGCGCGCGGGCGACGCCGTTTTGCACGCTTGAGACGTTTGTCATGGCCGAGCAAAGAAAATAGTGCCCTGCTTGTGCTTTTTTCTCTTTTGAAGTCATATTATAGTACCTGTCTGTTTGGTGCGCCAAAGAACATGGCATTTTTTTTTGCCTAAAAGTTACAGCTTATGCTCCATCCAATTATATGCAAAAGTTTTCGATTTTTTCATAACTGTTATTATGCATTTTTTTTTTCAAAATCACCATGCCCGCTTCACATATGATAATGCTAAATAAGTATCACCATAGCATGTCTCTAATCCGAATAACCTGGGTGACCCATAGTTGGTAGCAAGACACAGGGCCTGCTGGACGCCCAGTTAGATGGATCCAGAAGGAATGCACATGCCGGATAAAGGAAGACTACGGAGAAGTCACCGACGTACCCGGAGCTTTGGAGTGGAAGACAAATTCTGGTTGTGTACCGTGTAGGACTCTGTAACCTGTCCGTCTAGGACTTTGCCTGTAACCCTAGGATCTGACGACTATATAAGTCGGACCTATGGGAGCCTTTAGCGCACGACACAACTCATATCGCACACAGGGAACCGATCCCTATAACTCGGCGTATTGCCATTATAGTGATTTATAGCAGGAGTAGTATCCCGTCACCATCGTGGGATCTAAACCAGGTAAATTCAGACACTGCACTCCGCCAACCTTCCGTCTTACCCCACGTCTCTAAACACGCTTTGTGAGAACCCCTCTATGGCGTACTCGTCGGCAATACGACGACATCTACCAGATACCATGAAAATAGCCAAATCATAAGGACCATGTTTTTCATTTTAAGTAATAATATAATAATACAAGCAAAACTCGTGAAATTAACTAAACCGTGAAGTTTTCTACTATAAACCGTACAAAGAGTCTTTGGTACATATCTAGAGTGTTGGGTGCATATTTATGGTTCATTTTAAACTGCACAAAAGCAGCGATAGGAGGGAAATTCTCTCTCTCCACTTGCCAAGAGCACCGCTGCCTTCCCTTGCCGCTCCGGATACGATTCTTCACTCCTGCCACCGGATCTAGCTTGCCCGCAATAGGATCTAAATTTCTCCCACGCACTTTCGACCGCATCCTAGTGGTCTAGGCAACTTGTCTCACAGCAACTACCATAGCCAAGTTGCTGAGTAGGAGCCCTGCCAGCTTGTCTTCTCGCGCTGGATCGAGGTCATGCAGGAGCGCCTCCTCACCGTATTGTCGAGGCATGGGCTCTGTAGACCTGCGAGGCCATGTGGGCTAATTCTCCACGAGAGGAGAGGCGCTTCTCTCGAATCCGGTGATTCTAGAGGCAATGATATGTACCGAAGTGGTGTTGACCCAAACTCTAAAACTTTTGTAAAATGAAACTTGTGAAACATGACTTAAACTTGAGAAACATCTCCTACTGTTTAAAAAATGTTTCACAACTTCACTCATGTTTCAATTATGTTTTATAAAAGTTTTAGTTATGTTTCAATTAGTAGGTTTGTGTTAAGAAAAAGGAAAACTATTGCACCAATCTCAAAGCAAAGTGGGTGGTGGATACAACACCAGGACATACCGACGCCATTAGAAAGTGGTTTTTTTGGCATTGTCTCCTGATTTTCGCTCCGGGCTAGGTTATCTTGGTGTCTTCTCATCATGCGCCACCTCAACTCCATCTACATCTTCCTCCCAGCGCCTCAGTGGCAATTTGGATACAGGCAACTCGTGGGTGACCGTACCCTCTTCCGCTCACCTCCTCGGCTTTGATTAGAGTGTTGGGGTTTGGTTGGAGCTCATGTTGGTGCCACCAGAGTCAAGCACCCACTTTAAATTCTTGGATGATTACCCTCGTTCAATGTTGGTGGTGCTCAATGTGATCCTCCTGGAGGACGAGGCGCATAGCGCAGAGGCTATCCGCTGCTATGAGCACAATGCCAAAGGCATGGCGAAGCGGCTCCACCAGGATGAGTCATCCGACACCATTCCATCCAGATTGCCATCGTGGAGGAATATGAGCATGCCCTCTACCAGGAACACTTGAAGGAAATTGGCTGTGTTTATGAATCCGACTCCACCAGTTACTTAGAGTAGCGGTTGGCATGGTTATACCCTACGGGTACACGACATTAGCATACCTGGTCCGGCCCAAGGAAGGCATGTTGGAGATATGCCCAAGAGGCAATAATAAAGTGGTTATTATCATATCTTCATGCTTATGATAAATGTTTAAATACCATGCTTTAATTGTATTAACCAGAAACATTAATACTTGTGTGATTTGTAAACATAAAAGAGTCCCTAGTAAAGCCTCTTGTTAAACTAGCTTGTTGGTTAATATATGATCATGGTTTCTGATCATGAACATAGAGATGTTATTAACAACAGGGTCATATCATTAGGAGAATGATGTGATGGACATACTCCTAAGTTAAGCATAGCATAAAGATCAAGTCATTTAATATAGTTCATTTGCTATAAGCTTTCTGATACATAGTAACCTAATTCCTTCAACCATGAGATCATGTTAATCACCATCACCGGAAGGATGCTTTGATGACATCAAACACCACACCGTAACTGGGTGGCTATAAAGGTGGCATTGAGTCTTCAGAAAATATGGGTTGAGACACATGGATCAAGAGTGGGATTTGTCCATCCATATGACAGATAGATATACTCTGGGCCCTCTCGGTGGAATGTCATCCAATTATATTGCAAGCATGTGGCTGGCTCACAAGGGATCACATATCACGGGAACGAGAAAAGAGTACTTATCGGTAACGAGGTTGAACTAGGTATGCAGAGATACCGACGATTAAAACCTCGGATAAGTAAACTATCGTGAGACAAAGGGAAATTGGTATCGTATGTAAGTGGTTCATTCAATCGCAAAGTAATCGTAGAAATATGTGGGAGCCATATGAATTTCCATATTCCTCTATTGGTTATTGATCGGAGAAGTGTCTCGGTCATGTCCGCATAATTCACGAACCGTAGGGAGACACACTTAAGGATTCGATGTTGTTGAGTAGTTATGGAATGATGAGTAAGAGACCGAATGTTGTTCGGAGTCTCAGATGGGATCCGGGATATCACGAGGAGATCCGGAATGGTCCGGAGAATAAGATTCATATAAGGAAAGTCATGTTTCGGAGTTCGGGAATGATTCCGGTGTTTTCACCAGGAATGTTCTAGAAGGGTCTGGAAGGTCCGGCACTCCGGAGGGGAAGGGTACATGGATGTGTCATGAAAATGTGGAATGGTTGCATCATGTACTAGGTCACTTGGCTGGGCAAAATAAAGAGAAGAAATCAAATCGAAGTTTGAAAGTCAAACGCCAATTTGAAAAAGTCAAATCTCAAGTTTGCTTGGTGGAGGGAGAGTAGGAACCCTACTTGGGGAGGAAGTCCCACTCCCTCCCACCCGCCGGACATGAGGAGGAGTTGGAGGAGGACTCCCTCCTCCCCAAACCGCCTCTCCCCTCCTATATAAGGAGGGGTAGGGCGCCCCCTCTCCCTACACGTAAACCCTAGCCCTTGGCGCCACCACCTCCAAGTGTTGCCGCCGCCTAGGTCTCCTCTTCTAGCAGACTTGGGGCAAACCCTAGCTTTCCCTAGCCATCGGCCAAGCACACCCCTTGGTGCCTCTAAACCCTATATCGCCAAATCCCTCTCTCATACTCCACCATACTCGCCCCGGCTTAAGGCGAAGCCCTGCGAGATCTCCCCTCTACTTCTGACACCACGCCGTCGTGCTGCCGGATTCGCGAGGAGAGTGCTACAACCTCTGCTTCTTGCTGGAACAAGGGAGAGGAAGGTCTTCATCGAGTACCGAACGTGTGACCAACTGTGTAAGCGCTGTCGGAACGCAGCGCCGGAAGGATCGTCTACGCGATCTTGATATCGGAAGTGTATGACTACATCATCCACGAGAATCTGCTCTCGTTAACCGCTTTGGATCTTCGAGGGTTAGTATTCTATCGACTCGTTGCTACAATCTAGTAGATAGATCTTGGCTTGATCATAGATTAGATCTTGATTGTGTGTTCATGCGGTAGAAATTTTTTGTTTTCCATTCTACGAACCCCTACAGTGGTATCAGAGCCATGTCTATATGTAGATCTGTTACACAAGTAGAACACAATGGTCATTGTGGGTGTTGATGCTTTTGTTGTCGATTGCTTCTTATGTACTTTTCATCTTGCGGGATGGTGGGATGAAGCGGCCCGGGCTAACCTTACATGACATCGTTCATGAGACTTGCTCCACGCTTGACATGCAACTTGTATTGCATAAGTGGCTTTATGGTGCTGTTTCTCCCAACATAGTTAAGATTCAATTTACAACGGGTGATTGACAATACTAGTATCAATGTTGTGGTTCTTGTTCGTAAGTTAGAACGACACTTATTGAAAGCCCCAAACCACGTAAAACATGCAAAGAAAATTAGAGGCGTCTAACTTTGTTTTGCAGGGGTGTGTTGTGATGTGATATGGCCATGATTGTGACTATATATGATGTATGCAATGTTCATTATTGTAAGTCGGCAACCGGCAGGAGCCATATGGTTGTCTTTTAAATCCATTAAGTCCTGCGTGACTATTATTCAAGATAGTTGTAATAGTTGATGATGGTGGAATACAACCATGCAGCGACGCCATTGACCTTGACGCCACACCGGTGATGATGGATATCATGTTCGTGCTTGAAGATGGAGATCGGAAGCACAAGCAGAAAGGCCATATCATATCACATATTATGAATTGCATGTGATGTTTATCCTTTTATGCATCTTGTATTGATTAGTTCACGACGGTAGCATTATAAGATGATACCTCAAGCACACAATTTCAAGTTTTAAAGTGTTCATCCTTAGTAAGCACAGTTGCTAAAGCTCGTTGTTTCGAAGCATCACGTGATGATCGGGTGTGTTAGATTCTGCGAGTGTATACAACGTGAGCAAGCCAGATTTACTCATGCAGAAGCTAAGGTTTGATCTTGACGAGCCTAGCATGTACAAACATGGTCTCGGAACACGGATCACCGAAAGGTAAAGCATGAGTCATATAGTAGATATGATGAACATGTTGATTGTTCGCCATTGAAGCTACATCAACTCTCGTGATGATCGGTTTTGATGTGGTGTATTTGGTTCGTGTGATCACTAAAACAATGTGAGGGATATTGTTTTGAGTGGGAGTTCAACAACAATATGATTAAAAGTTGAACACTATTTATCATAAATTAAATCAAAGTGAATTTGCATAGTTGTTGTAGTCATTGGCATCCGTTTACCACCTTGCGCTTAGTTATCATTGAGATGATAGAACTATAGAATTTTAGTAAGTTACTATACGAACTGGTATCGTATTGTTTTGAAGTGTTAATCTAAAGTTTAAAAGTCCCATTGTGAACTTTCTGTAAGTTTTGATTACTCCGTGAAGTTTAATAGTTGGTATTAAATCAAGAGTAACAATTCCAGTGTTAGTATATAAGTATCATGTTTATCTCCATGATTCTTGATATTCGAAAGATAGTTTCAATATCAAGGTAATCTCGGAGTTGAAAGAGTTGTTTCAGAAACCATCATGTATGGAAGATATTGCGATATCTGAAATGATGTTTTGGTTACAACATGATAGAGTATAATATGGAAAAGTTTATGTTCTCATATTTGATGAAAATTTACAAAAGGTTGGAGACACTAATCCTCCAAAAGGTTTTGGAGAGCAACATTATACTCGCGATTCACCATTATAAGCTAAAAGTAGCTTGATCATGGATAATTCCATGATAAGGGTGAATATTTGATGTAGGTAAAATATTTACTACACCAAGATATTACTAAAGAAAGGAATTTGAAAGAACACCAAACATTTGATGATGGTGATCTACTTCAAAGTGCAAGTCCAAAGACATTGGTATTTAACAATACATGTTTTGGACTATGTGTCATGTATATGGCTCTACTATTGATGTTGATAGATTCTTTCAAACAGAAAAAGAAATACTGAAAGAGAATCTCATAAATATATGGCAGAAAAGAAAAGACTAGAATTGTTCAGCTTAGGTATATAGAGGATATACGCGTTATGGCTGTATTCTTTGCTTGTTAAATAATGTGGTTCTTAAGTATTGGATACTGAATTTGTTGGTATGAATCGTCATACAAAACAACGAAATTTATGAACTACAATGGACTAAGTAACTAGCAAAAGAATATGTGATGATGTTCATCGAGAACAAATAAAGGGTTATTTTGTTGCTCGTTAAACATCAAAGCTTGCCTTCAAGATTTGTTTTATCAGGTATTCTGAGAACAAAAGGGTTGTTCAAATAATTGCCGTAATCCATAAAAGATGGATGATTTACAAATCTCGTTGGAGAAATCACATCCATAAAACTAGTGCTAAAAATGTCGAAAGACAAATTGATTAAAAGATCACTTAGGAAGTGACATCGCCGTTTAAATTATATTGGAAAGAAAACATGAAGAAACTCCATGTGGATGGAATTTTGGAGTCTTTTGATTTTTGATCAAATGATGCTTATGAAACTTTCCTAGAGATAATTAAAACTTTGTTCATAGGCCAAAAGGGAACGGATGACTAGCTTATTGGAACTTGTACATATTGGTGTATGAAGTCCATTATGTATAGTCAAGAGCGATGAATTTCAACTTCATATGCTTTCTCCGAAAACGTGAGTGAATATATGAATATTTACTTAATAAGGATGAAGTTTGAAACATTTGAAAAGTTCAAAGACTTTCAAGATGAAGAGCAAAATCACTATAACAAGAATATAAATAGTTTATGATAAGATCATAAAGGAAGATATTTGAGTTACAAGTTTAGCATAATACCTAAGATTTAAGGAATCGTTCCATGGATTTTCATTTCCCGAAACACCATAAGAGTATGGAGCGTTCGAGATATGTAATTAAACCTTGTTTGACATGGTAAGATCAAAGGTGTAATTCATAAAACTTCCATCATATTTTAAAGATTAAAAGCTTTAGAGACTACCATTTTTCCACTGAAAAGAGCTTCATCATAATCCGTTGAAATGACACCATATAAAGTTATGGTTTGGGATTAAACCCAAGTTGTCCTTTCTTAAACATTGGTATGCTATGCATAAGAAAGATGTTTGCAACCAAAGTCGGATGAACCTATCTTTGTATGTTATTTCGAATAACTGTTCCTCCATAACATCGGAGACAAAAGTGTTTGTCGCTTAGAACGTCAAGTTTATTTGAGAAGGAATTTTTCGTGAAAAGTTAAGTGGGAGGACAATAGAACTTTGATAAGGCTAAAAGAACCTTAGCTATATGTACAAAGTTGCGCAGCGTCGAAAAGTGTTCCGGAGGCAGAAACAATGCTCATGGCTCACGTGCCTCAAAGGTTATGGTCACAGAGATCTAAGTTCCTATTGAAACAAATAGGTCGGGTAAACAATCAAATACCAAGATTTGAGAGTTAAATCATTATTTGACAATAATGATCCGACTTCATGCAAAGAAGCGATGATGGGCCCTGACTCCGTCAAATGGCTTGAAGCCATAAAATCCGTGATAGTTCCATACACGAGAAATCAAGCTTTGAACTTGAAGGACCCTCGATAAATGTGTAAGACCTTAAAGCCGTGTTTGGATCTATAAAGAAATAGACATGGATGTTTTACATCTATGAAATAGTCGACATGTTGGGAAAGATTTCACACCAATGTTCAAAGGTTGTATATGACAAGATCTGATATTTCATAGCAATATTTAGTCGAGACGGATTAATGTAGCAACCACTACATATAATTTTGTTATATGGTAGTTCAATAAACAAAACAAGTTCTTCTAATAGAATTGTTACCTAGGACGTGTGCATAACACGGTCCATAGGGTTTTGTTAATTCAAAGTATGCTAAAAATGTATGCAAACTTCAATGGTTGAAGTGAGCATTGCGGAGTTGGAATCTTCACCATGATGAAATTGTTAAAATAGTTTAAATTCATCAGAGACGATGAAGATGCTTGCATTTGCAAGAAATTAAGTGGGAGCGCTGAGACATATTTCTAATACATTATGTGGAGGACATATTGTTGATTGGAAATGATGTATCTTTTATTAACACATATTAAGAATTTCATCCCGATGAAAGACTTAGGCAAAACCCAAATATTTGGCATCAATAGACGCTAATATGGTTGTGCCAAAAGTACATAGATGATGTATTGAATGAGTTCAATATAGAAACTACAAGAAATGTTTTGTCGCACATAAAAGATTGAATGAGTTCAATAATGATGATATATTCAAGTGTATTGACACTTGATAAGTGAAACAAAGATTAAAGTATAGATTGATACTTGATGTATGAAATCACAGAGAGTATTTATATCAATCATACTGTGATATGTACAAATCCAGATATGTCCTATGCTCTAAATGTTATGATGATATACCAGAATGATTCATAAGATGATCATTGGACGATAGTAAGGATATTCTTATGATCTTTTGGAAGAACTAAGAGTATATTATTTGTAGAAGTGACAAATAGATGGTTAGTTCATTGTAAAAGTACTACATTGATACTAGTTTTGTCACAAAGTACAAATTAAGTTTATCTCAATCTAAACTAAGGGTGACACAATATAATGGAAAGTAAGTTTCATAATGGATTTGGATGAGTTCCAAAGTTAATACATTGTGACAGATACTACAACAAAAGGCTAAGTATATGACTGCTATAATAGCAGCAAAAGAGGGCATTTGTGTCAAGTAGTTTGTTATCAAACTAGGTGTGGTTCATAGCGGGATAGTACTATGAAGATATATTGTACGACAATATTATCAACATGTTTTTGTAGGGTTTCGTAGCATGGAAAACAAAAAATTTCTATCGCATACAAACAAACAAGCCAAGATCTATCTACTAGATTGTAGCAACGAGTCGATGGAATAACTCACCCTCAAAGATTCCAAAGTGTTTAACGAGAGCGGATTCTCGTGGGTGATGTAGTCGTACTCTTCCCGATCTCAAGATCGCGTAGACGATCCTTCCGGCGCTGCGTTCCGGCAGAGCTCCCGCAGTCGGTAACACGTTAGGTACTCGACGAAGACCTTCCTCTCCCTTGTTCCAGTAGGCAGCGGAGGTTGTAGCACTCTCCTCGCGATTCCGGCAGCACAACGGGTACGTGACCAAGTAGAGGAGATCTCAGGCTTCGCCTAAGCCGAGCGAGTATGGTGGAGTATGAGAGAGTCCCCACGATCTAGGATTTAGACACGCCGAGGAGGAAGCTTGTCCCATGGCTAGGGTTGCTAGGCGACTTGACCTAGGGCGGCAAAGCGTGGCCGGGCGCTTAGGGTTTGGAGGCGGGTATCTTGTGTGTCTAGGAGGGGAGCCCCGCCCCTCCTTATATAGGTGGAGGGGCCGGCCGGCCAAGGGGAGAGGAGTCCCTTCCCAACTCGGCTTGAGGTGGGCCATGGTGGAGGAGGGACTCCTCCCCAACTCGGTTTCCTCCTCTTTCCCCACTTCCCAAAAATAGCCGTTTGACTTTCAAACTAGGCGTTTGACTTTTCAAACTAGGATTTGATTAATCCCTCTATTTTGTTTAGCGATGACACCGAGTACATAATGCAATCATACCAACTTGATATAACACATTCATGTACCCTTCCCCTCTGGAGTGTCGGACATTTCAGAACCTTCTAGAACATTCCCGATGAAAACACCGGAACCATTCTCCAACTCCGAAACGGGACTTTCCTTATATGAATCTTATTCTCCGGACCATTCCGGATCTCCTCGTGATATATTCATGCTTATGATAAATGTTTACATACCATGCTATAATTGTATTAACCGGAAACATTAATACTTGTGTGATTTGTAAACATAAAAGAGTCCCTAGTAAAGCCTCTTGTTAAACTAGCTTGTTAGTTAATATATGATCATGGTTTCCTGATCATGAACATAGAGATGTTATTACCAACAGGGTCATATCATTAGGAGAATGATGTGATGGACATACTCCTATAGTTAAGCATATCATAAAGATCAAGTCATTTAATATAGTTCATTTGCTATAACCTTTCTGATACATAGTAACCTAATTCCTTCGACCATGAGATCATGTTAATCACCAACACCGGAAGGATGCTTTGATGACATCAAACACCACACCGTAACTGGGTGGCTATAAAGGTGGCATTGAGTGTTCAGAAAGTATGGGTTGAGACACATGGATCAAGAGTGGGATTTGTCCATCCATATGACGGATAGATATACTGGCCCCTCTTGGAATGTCATCCAATTAGCTTGCAAGCATGTGACCGGATCACAAGGGATCACATATCACGGAACAAGAAAAGAGTACTTATCGAACGAGATTGAACTAGGTATGCAGAGATACCGACGATCATAACCTCGCAAGTAAACTATCGTGAGACAAAGGGAACCGGTATCGTATGTAAGTGGTTCATTCGATCGCAGTAATCATAGAAATATGTGGAGCCATATGAATTTCCGATTCCTCTATTGGTTATTTGGCATCCCCAAAACCACTACTAGAAAATCGCGTTGAATTTGTGCATTGCATCGTCATCATCATGCATTGTTTGCCAAAACTATGTTTGCAAAGCCCGTGTTGTTTTCTAAACGCCTCTTTATTCAAACCTCAAAACCGTCCCCGAATATTTTGGTTTGCCCAAATCGGTTTGCAAAAACTTTGTTTGAAATAAATAAAATATTTAATTTATTTTAGTAGGGCGAACGGCCAACCCGACCAACGATCACTTGAAAAAGCCAAATCGGTCCGAGAACCGACACCCCAACAAAACCTAAATCTACCAAGAATCCTACCCACCCTAGCTCCACCGCACTCCCTCCTATCCTCGCACGCCACCTCAGATACCCCTCTGACCAATCTAAACCTGCCACGTGGCCCAACTCTCTCCTCTCACCCCTCTCCCCACCACCAACCCTCCACCCACACAACACACTCACGCACACAGACACCACACACGCCATCAAGGCCCAGCTGGCCCCACCTCGCCCCACGCCCAATGCCGCCTCGTTTCTTCTCCTACCTCCTCCTCTCGACGCTGCTCGCCCAGCCCTGCCCCGCCGTCTCCTTCTCCTCTCGCTCCCGCACAGGCCTCCTTCCACCTCACGCCAGAGTTGCCAAGACGGCCACAAGATGGACCCGCCGCCGGGCCACCACCGAACCGCCACGCCTCCCGAGCACGCCGCCTCCACACCACCGAGCCTCCTCCCGCCACGCCTCCTCGAGCCCGCCACGCCGCAGACCGCCTGCCGCCACCGCCTGCAGCTCCGCCTCCCTCCGCGCCATGACCTCCCTCATCTGCCCAAGAGCGCCGACGGCCCGCTTAAGCTCCGCCAGCCGGCCTCCCGGCAGCTCTCACCTCCGCCTCGCCACTCGCCGCTGAAGCCTGCCGGGCCGCCAGACGCTGCAGCCTCACAGCCTGGCCGCAAAGCTCTCACAGACGCCATGCTGACCGCTGGCCTTCTCCGCCGGGCCCACTCGCCAGACCACCCTGCCGCCCTCCGCCCATCAGCCGCCGGCCGCCCAGACGCCTCAACCCGAGACCGATCCACCGCATGTCAAGACCTTTCAGACACGGTAGTTCACCGCAAGACCGCTCGATGTCAAGGATGCGAGGATGTACGTACATGGTGCCCCAAATTCTTCGTCATGACCAACCCGAACACCGCAAAACCCCCGCCCCCAAGGCCGCCGACGAGGAACCCAAGATCTCCGGAGTGACGAGATATTCTCCTAACGCCACGATCGCCTACACGAACCGACGCCGCGACCAACGCCAAGTTCTCCTCAACCTCAAGACCGAACCCGCCCGAAGTTTTCCGCTCGGATCCGAGGACACCGAGACGCATGGAGCCCCAAGTTCACCGGCACGGCACGCCAAGACCTCCGTCAGGGAAACCGCAGGATCCATTCCCGGACCACGAAGACCGATCTATAGCGCCAAGGCCTCCGACATGGAATCAACAAGATCATCCCTAGAACGCCAAGATTGCCACGAGAACGCCCCGAATGTTGACATCGACTCGATGGCGCGAGCCCGACAAGATCCTCGCAACGGCAAGATCGACCCCGTGGGACCCGACAAGACCTTCGCGATGACGAGAACGACACCGACCCGGAAGAAGCCGATGCGCCCCGACACCGACCCAAGTTCTGCTCCCCGGACATCGAGACCCCGATGCGACAAGATCTGCCCGATACCGAGAACGACCCCAGAGTCCGAGAACGCCTCCGTCGAACCCTGGACCCTGACCCCGAACCCCGGAAACCCCAAGATCGTCGAGACCCCTAATGTGTGATCCCTTTTCTCGAACCCTATTTTATAAATGAAATAACAAATTGTTGCATATTTAATTGTCATCTCGCATGCATATCATGTGGTTTGGGGGCCTTACGCCGATTCACCTAATAACTAAATATGGGGCCCATATGCGGGCAAATCTAGTCTCATATTGGTCTCATTTAAACATGTGTAGCGAACCGGTTCCATCTGTTGTCTTGCTAAACAACATTTAATTGCGGGGGTACTAAATAACTTGAACCACCTAATTAATGTCGGGACCCCGGTTCCACTTAATATTGACCTAATTGCATCGCATCTTTGCCATGTCATCCATCATACATGCATCATGCCGATCTTCCGCCGCTGTATTAAATCTTGCATCCTGTTCCTTCTAGTGTTTTGCTTCTTCGGATAAGGCCGTTGAGTTGATGTGAGTCACCGATCTTCGATGAACCTTCGACAATGTTTTCAAAGCAGCATCTCCCTTTCTACCTATCTTACTTTTATAGTGATTTATTCCTCCGTTGATCTATTGCTATCTCAGGTTATGCGATGCTTTAGTTTCCGCATTCGTGATATTTCCCTGCAGCCGTATATTGCCTTGGACACATCCTATGACCTGTTGTTTGGTAGATAGTTGGACTTGCGCGTCGTAGTTGCTTGCTCAAGTGCTGATGTGTGTCGTCATGTGCCACAGTTGTTGATGTTTTGCCGCATGTTGATGTTGGAGATGATTCTAGTTTTACTTATCGTCACTTTAATTTCTGTTTAACAACTAAAATTGAATAAGCAGAGGCATCGTGGGTGATAGAAAATATTTGGTTTCGAACGCCCACTTGTGTCCCGTGAAGACCCCGAGTACTTGATACTGTTCCTTGTTTTATCGCTATCCACATCCGGGAGGTATATGGGACCCCCGAGTGAGCTTGATTCTTATTTCTTGGGGCCACAAACTAGTTTGAGGTTTTATTTACTATCCTGTACTTATGCCATGCTACTTTCTGTATTTAAATTGTGCGAGGTATCACACAGCATCGCTTAGGATCGGACACGATTCCGCGGTGTCGACAAGCCCAGCCACACTTTCGGGTTCCCATGCTCACACAGATACCCAAACCTTGAGCCCGCTCGAGTCACCGGCTGCTATGGATCTACTTAAGGTGGCCCCTCAAATATTTCTCAATCTCGTGATTGTTCAATGTGAAAGCCTCGTTGGTTTTGATTTGGTTTTTCCGAGGTTGATCGAGCGTGTTGCTATTGGTGCACCCCGCCGGTAAAACTTTCTGAAAGCCGTGTCCGCGGATATGGACGACTTGGAGCACAGTATCTCGATCATAGACAAGCATAACTAAAGTTTACTGCTATAAATTTGACTTATAATGACTAGTAATCAGCTTCATTATAATGGAATGGCTAATTAATACTGCCCACAATTGCTTGTTTGGTTGTCGCTTGCGACAATTGTATCTGACTAGTAAGTATTGCAACTACAACGAAATGGCTGAATAAAAGTACCAACAACTGCTAGGTTTCGGGATTACATCATGCTATCTGTATCTGATTAGTAATTGCTGCAACTACAACGGAATGATTAACTAAAAGGGCCCACTGCTTACGTTATCAGAACGACTATCTACACCTGGCTAGTAATTGCTGCAACGATAACCAAATAAGTAAACCGCCAACCGTGAGTTCTCGGTGACTTCCTCGCTTGGTCTCGAGGGAAAACGCCAGATGGGTTTGTTTGGTGATAGCTTCGTTGGATCCGAATAGGTCTTTTCACCTCTCGATTGACGCCGATTGAATCGAGTCTCTATAGGTTGTTTAGCGCATGCCGCCGCCGCCACCCACCATACCTATGTAGGCGAGGACCGCCAATTCTAGCCTCGCTGCATCGCCTCGATCGACGCTCCTTCTTTTTCCTTTGCCCTTTGTCGGCACCCCTTTGTTTAAGCAGGTTTTGAGATCGACGTCGTTAGGTGGTTACCCTTCCGCTTGGCCTCGCAGGGTTATGGACGCCATTGGTTATTCTTCGTGGCTCTTAGCCCCATTTGCTTCTTGTCCGTAGTCGGACGCCTACCGCTTTCAAGGTGATTTGGATCTTTGTATATTATATCTGTATTCTTGACTCTTTGAGTCGTTATATATATCTGCTCTGGGTCCCATCGAGGACCGTTGTGTAATGTTATTATTTTCGCTTTCCACCCGCATTTAAAGTGCTCGGTGGCACCTTTTGAATCGCTTTGCGCGGGTTTGGCGAATTTTGCTCAAACTTGCATAGGTCCGATTCTGAGGGTGTTACATTATTGATCGAAGAAGTGTCTCGATCATGTCCGCATAATTCACGAACCGTAGGGAGACACACTTAAGGATTCGATGTTGTTGAGTAGTTATGGAATGATGAGTAAGAGACCGAATGTTGTTCGGAGTCTTGGATGGGATACGGGATATCACGAGGAGATCCGGAATGGTCCGAACAATAAAATTCATATAAGGAAAGTCATGTTTCGGAGTTCGGGAATGATTCCGGTGTTTTCACCAGGAATGTTCTAGAAGGGTCTGGAAGATCCAGCACTCCGGAGGGGAAGGGTGCATGGATGTGTCATGGCAATGTGGAATGTTTGCATCATGTACTAGGTCACTTGGCTGGGCAAAATAAAGAGAAGAAATCAAATTGAAGTTTGAAAGTCAAACGCCAATTTGAAAAAGTCAAATCTCAAGTTTGCTTGGTGGAGGGAGAGTAGGAAACCTACCTGGGGAGGAAGTCCCACTCCCTCCCACCCGTCGTCTATGAGGAGGAGTTGGAGGAGGACTCCCTCCTCCCCAAACCGCCTCTCCCCTCCTATATAAGGAGGGGTAGGGCGCCCCCTCTCCCTACACCTAAACCCTAGCCCTTGGCGCCACCACCTCCAAGTGTTGCCGCCGCCTAGGTCTCCTCTTCTAGCCGACTTGGGGCAAACCCTAGCTTTCCCTAGCCGCCGGCCAAGCACACCCCTTGGTGCCTCTAAACCCTAGATTGCCAAGGCCCTCTCTCATACTCCACTATAATCGCTCCGGCTTAAGGCGGCTCTGAAGATCTCCTCTACTCGACACCACTGCCATGCCGGATCATGAGGAGAGTGCTACAACCTCCACCGCCTGGAACAAGGGAGAGGAAGGTCTTCATCGAAAATCGAACATGTGACCGATCGCGAAAGCGCCGAACGTAGCGCCGAAGGATCGCTTCACGCAACTTGAGATCGGAAGTGTACGACTACATCATCCACGAGAATCTGCTCTCGTTAACCGCTTTGGATCTTCGAGGGTTAGTATTCTATCGACTCGTTGCTACAATCTAGTAGATAGATCTTGGCTTGATCATAGATTAGATCTTGATTGTGTGTTCATGCAGTTGAATTTTTTTGTTTTCCATGCTACGACCCCCTACAAGGCCCACGAGATTATACATTGCCCATGAAGATTTTCGGGTGTCCCAAGCCCATGGCGTCTTTGGATCCTTGGAGAGCAAGACTAGAACAGATAGAATATTCAAAGGGGCAAACCCTAAACCTGTCACCGACTCGATCTATGCCCGGGACCTGCCTACCTCTATATAAAGGCTAGGAGGGCACGCCGAGGAGGATATCTCTCTCATACCACCACATACACACCTCCACGCCAGATTGCATCTGTGCAGCCCTATAACTTTCGGTTCCGCCATAATCAAGAGCAACAAGGTGAGTAGGGTTTTCCCGGGGCCGAACTGGTAAATCTCGTGTCCCCTGGTTGCTTGTCTGTTAACCGTTCCGCGATCTCCAGCACCCCCATCTTCTCCAAAACCCAAGCTCATAACAATGGGCATTGACGAGGTCGATCCTCATCAATTGGCGCCGTCTGTGGGAATCGGGGGTGCTGATTGTGCGATCGTGATGGTCCCGACCAAAGCGATCTACAACTCCTCGGCGACGGAGAGCCATCTCCTCTTTGGCACTTTCGACTTCACCGCCCACTCGCCAGCCACCATGAAGGACTTCGAGCCCGTAGGCGACAGGCTCGAGATCCTGTACGGGAGCTTCTGCTTCCAGGTGGGACAGACCGACACTCTCCGCCTCCCAGAGCGGGTGCCACTACCATCGATCAGGACCGCCTCGTGGGATCCCGTGCTACGCACATCAACATCGACAGATGACTCATACAACAACAGCAGCTGCAACTCAGATATGTGCGATCCTCCATCGGATGAAGGAACCTACGGTTCCGGATCCAAAAGCTGCGACAGCAGCGATCCGACCTATGTATGCTACCAATGCGCCGTGGTCATCCAAAGCTATGTGGAGCAACAACCACCAGGTTCGGGGGCTCACATACCGCCACCCAACCCGCTGGGTAGAAACGGCGAAAACAGGAGGAACCAATCCCTCCCGCCAAACGAGGACGATCCTGAAGCCAATCGGGTAATCCACCTCAGCGAGGAAGGATGGAACCAAGCACACGAAGCCGTGGCGGGCAACAAGATCCTACCTGTGGGTGCCTCATGGGACCTACTGATGGCATACCACCTCCTCCTCATCGAAGAGCACAAAAAGCAGGTGAAGATGCAAGAAGTACTCGACAAACGCAAGCAAGCGGCTTCGGAGTCTAGCGCGCGGCGAGCTGCGCTCTCCACCGTTGGCGTCTCCAGCTCGCATGGCAACAACGCCAACAAGCATCGTTTCGATAGAGAACATGGACCTCAGCACGCCGCGAGGTGACTCAACCTCAACACGCCCTTCATGGAGATGGACGCCAACGCAACGCCATCCCAAGACGCAAGATGCGATCATGGCAGCCACCACATACCTTGCATCCCATCCACCTCCGTAGGGGACGCGAAGGGCCATGCACAATTCCGCAGCCGGACTCGGACTGCGTTGAGTTGCCCACGGGAAGCTCCTGACGAAAAGAAGGCTACGGTCAGATTCAACCGTAGCCCCACACCCTCATCCGATGAGGAGGAACACGATCTACCTCGATGACACAAAAGCTCGCAACGAGGCAGCCGCGACTACGACGCTCTAAGTGAGCTCACTCAGCGCAAGATCGACAAAGCACGCGCCAAGCGCGTATGCTCATCCAAATCTGAGGAGGATGACGACAAAGGAGAACTATGCGGGGCTCGATGCTTCAGAAGATCTGTTCGGCGGACAAGGAAGCCGAGGAACTTCAAGCTTCCCTTGGACACTCCGAAGTTTGACGGCACGCAAGACCCTAAGGCGTGGATCAGCGACCACCTGTCGTCCGTCAAGCTGCACAGCGGCAACAAAAACACCGCCCTGCAATGCCTTCAGCTATAGCTGACAGGCGCAGTGTGGTGACCCAACATACCACTGCATGTGTAGTACACTATAGTCGTTGACATGACACTCACAGAACACCGTTCCGTAAATATCACATCCCTTAGATTGGTACAACAGAAACATTGCGGGTCCATATTACAACATTCACACATTATTATTATTACGATACCAGAAGTTCAAGACTTCAAAAGGTTCAACTTACAAACCAAAATATAAAGTGTTTCAGCGTAATTTAAAAGTAGCAACTCCGACTAGGAGTTGAGCTCAACAGCTTATTCTATAGAGTTCACGCTGCTCGGCTCTGTTGGTTACTACTAACTAGGTATACTTAGTTGGACTCATTATCATCGACACCGTAGCGGATTTCGTAATCCACTCCTTCAACACCTCCGGACAGATCAAGTTCCTCATAAAACACATCTTCTTGACATTTGGCTGCATACATTGGCACGTCTTCGGGATCCTCGGAGTCTAAGCAAGGGATCAAAGGAAAGATTGAGTAACAGCGTTACCCAAAAAGTTCATTATATGCAAGGTGGAAAGTTTGATGCTCTAACTACCACCTCGGACTATAAGTCCTTGGCTTTATGCAATTTTTGTAAATCTTTCTTCAAAGATTGATTTTATTATGAAAATTTATGACCATCAGCCTTCACAGGTTGACCAGAACTTTCATGGAGTTCCTTTCCTGTCGCGTTCGTAGCTCCTTCCCGGAACAAGGAGTAACAAGTTACAATTCTTACACTCTGTAGAGGTGCGTTACTTTACCCACGAGAGATCAACTCGTTGTTGCACAACCGAGCGTACTTTCCCGTCCACAATTCCATGATGTGGGGCCCAGTAGTTGGTCCAAGCCAATCACTGCCCCCTTCGCGACCCCGCATGCCTCCTTGGTGTACACCATGCCCACACAATGAATTACGACAATGGTTTGTACAAACCGTTAGATGCCAGAACTATCATGGGACGATGAGGGTTCCCACCCATATGCTGCATATCCTCTACAAATTACCAATTAATATGCACGCTACGAGGATAACAGCCATGACCTGCACATCCGGCTTCATGCGAGAGGAAGAAGATACAGCTGACTTCTCTGTCCCATTCCAAATCTCATGGCTAACACGTAATATACGACGCTAGAATCATTGATGTCAGGGGTTATTAAGTCCCTAATTGTTCATCATTAATGCAAATATAATGCTAAGTTCTATTGCTCCATCATATCTGTTGGAGATATGCCCTAGAGGCAATAATAAATGTAGTTATTATTATATCTTTGTGTTTATGATAAATGTTTACATTCATGCTATAATAGTATTAACAAGGAAACCATTAATACTTGTGTGATTTGTAAACCTAATTTGAAGTCCCTAGTATAGCCTCTATACTTCACTAGCTTGTTGGTTGATTAATGATTGTGGTTTCCATATCATGACCATTGAGATGTTATCAACAACAAGATCATATCGTTAGGAGAATGATATGGTGGACATACTCCTATAGATAAGCGTAGCATAAAGATCAAGTCATTTCATTAGTTCAATTGCTATATGCTTTCTGATACATAGTAACCTAATTCCCTCGCCACTGAGATCCTGCATATAACCTTTCACGGGTGGATGCTTTGATGACATCAAACACCACACCGTAAGGGTGGCTATAAAGGTGGCATTAAGTGTTCGGAAAGTATTTGAAACACATGGATCAAGAGTGGGATTTGTCCATCCACATGACGGATAGATATACCTGGGCCCTCTCGGTGGAATGTCATCCAATTAGCTTGCAAGCATGTGACTTGGTCACAGGGATCACATATCACGGAACGAAAAGAGTACTTATCAAGACGAGGTTGAACTAGGTATGCGAGAGATACCGACGATCATAACCTCGGGTAAGTAACATATCGTGAGACAAAGGGAAATTGGTATCGTATGTAAGTGGTTCATTCGATCATAGCAATCGTAGAAATATGTGGGAGCCATATGAATTTCCAGATTCCTCTATTGGTTATTGTTCGGAGAAGTCTCGATCATGTCCGCATAATTCACGAACCGTGTAGGGAGACACACTTAAGGATTCGACGTTGTTTGAGTAGTTATGGTATTATGAGAAAGAGACCGAATGTTGTTCGAGTCTCGGATGGGATCCGGATATCACGAGGTGATCCGAATGGTCCTAGAATAAGATTCATATAAGAAAAGTCCGCTTTGAGTTCGGGAATGATTCCGTGTTTTCATCGGAATGTTCTAGAAGGTCGGATTGTCCCAAGACTCAGGGAGGGTACATGAATGTGTCATTGCTCATTGAATGATTGCATCATGTACTAAGTGTTCTTGCTGTCCCAAATAAAGGATTAAATTGAATCCTAAAACAGAAAAGTCAAATGTCCATTGAAAGTCAACCAAAACAAGAACTGTGGGAAACAAGCAAGAGGAGTTGGAACCAACCCGAGGAGGAGTTGACCTCCAGCCGGCCAGCCCTAGGCGAGTTGTGGAGGGACTCCTCCCTCAAGCGCCAAGGACCCCCTCCCATATAAGGAGGGCAGGGCTCCTCCATAGACACATAACTTTCTACTCTAGATCTCCGGTTTAGAGCCGTTTGGTTTAGAGCTTCTAATTGCTTTAGCCACGTTTAGAGCCTTCTAATTGGTTTAGAGCCTTCTAATTAGTGTGTATAATTACTAGACCACTAATAGCCTCTCTCATAAGCTCCACCATACTCGCACCGGCTTAAGGCGAAGCCTCATGATCTCCCTCTACTTGCCACGCCAGGTCTTTGCTTGGAATCGCGAGGAGAGTGCTACAACCTCCGCTTCTTGGAACAAGGAGAGGAAGGTATTCGTCGAAAATCGAACGCGTGACCGATCATGAGCGCCACTAACGTGTACGGAAGGATCGTCTGCGATCTTGAGATCGGAAGAGTACGACTACATCACCCACGAAGCTCTCGTTAAACGCTTTGGAATCTTCGAGGGTAAGTTATACCATCGACTCGTTGCTACAACCTAGTAGATAGATCTTGGCTTGTTTGTTTGTATGCGATAGAAAATTTTTGTTTTCCATGCTACGAACCCCTACAATATCATCACTTAGGATGATATCTATGATTTCTTTATTTGTGAAAATAATATTTTCTTTCTTTTATAGCATATATGATAAACAAACAATTTGAAAATACTTTGATAAAGACTCTTCAAAGGACATGAGCAAGTGATGAACTTGCCTTGTGATGGCAAGGTAGTGAAGTCTGATGCTTGCACTGGACCTTGAGCTTCTAGTTCTACAAAAACATCATTATTGCCTTGTAAGGACAATATTTAAAGAAGCAAAATGATTATGCAATAATGTAATGCATCATTTAACTTGATATGCATTCACCCCATTATTATAAAAAGAAATTTTTAATAATAAAGGGTTTATAAATATTACTTTTTAATATTTATAACATATATTGAATTATTTTATTTTATTTCTCCTTTATTTGACTTTTATTGATTTAATAATTCTTTTAGGAATTATTACTTAAACATAAAAAAATTATTGTTAAATATTTATTTAGTATTTTTCAAAAATACTACAATATTAATATATAATGAAAGTGATTTTTATTTATTTTTATGAACTTTCAATAATTTTGTAAAATTCCATAAGGAATATATAATTTACAAAATTCTTAATAAAATTTAAATGTCTAAAATTTTACATCTTAATTTATTTGGATAGTCACTACAAGGAATCTGGCAATATATGACCCTCCATTTTCGTCACAAAATCGTCATAGTAGTCTGTTTATGACGATTCTATGACGATTTTAAGATCGTCGAAAGCTGGGCGTCGCAAATGAACTATAACGACGTTTTTGGTAAAATCGTCATAACCGTCTATGACGATATTGGATCGTCATAACGTCTATGACGATTCAATATCATCGCCACGACCATCTAGCCATGCCATGTCGATCTCATTACGATCCTACGTGGCAAAATTGACGAAATTAAATCGTCTTAAATCGAAATCGACCATCCATTTCTAGGTTTCACATGGGCTCGGCCCAACTATTCGGATTGTTTTTCATATTAAATCGGTCACTACATGGGCCAAGCCCAAGATCGGAATATTTATTTTCTTTGCATTGGCCTTTTATATGGATAGATCTTACTTTCATCTTCTTATTTTGTTTGGTCCCACTAGTAACAGGGGTCCCAGTTGTCAGTTCATACAATTTATATGGTTCCACTTGTTAGTGTCCATTTTCTCACATTTTCACAATAATTAAACAGCTAATAAATTAATCAAGACCAACAGAATAAATGAATTACTTTGATTCAAACAGGTGACATTCACAAATAATATTTCTGATAACATCAGCACATTACAACCACACACATTTTACATCAGGTGGAGTACCAAAATACAATAAAACATTCAGAATGTATACAAGATAGCAATTTTTTGATATTTCGGAACTTCATGCTTCCTCTTTCTCTAACTTATTCGGCGTGTACCTGTAGTCCAACAAAAACGCAATGAGGCATCGATGAGATATTTAGATAAACACACTGTAATTTGAAGAAAAAACTCACTTTTCATACTAAAATTAGGAACAGATAAACTAAACCAAACCTCCTTCCAAAACTTTAGAAACATTCTGAAAACAATGTATACTGATGACTATCGTAAAAAGGAAGTACATGCAGAATTAGACTTGGTGAAACAAGATTGCCCAGCTTCTGCTAACGAAAATGAGCAAAAGGAACAATAGTATTGTGCAATGAAGCTATTATTAGGTTGGTAACATGAAATTTATCTTCAAGTAAACCTAATCTAAATAAGAGGCATGGATTTCCACTTCACTGAATCCTAGGATGCAACATATCAGCAGCGGGGACGACAAGCACCAGCTCGGTTACCTGCACAACACCTCGATCACCAGCGCGCTCAAGTTCGATGCGACCGACCCAGGCTGCGCGACCACAGATTTGTCTTGGTGACGAGAACACCATCAATCTGGATCCCCACCGAGTCCAGAGGTACTCTGGAGTGCCCGATGACGAAGGCCTTGTTCTCCGACGATGTCGACGCCCCGACACCGGCGTGTTTCGGTAATCAAACCTACAACGACAACATGAAACTTCAGATATGCGGTGAGAACAAGGAACGATATAGCCCAAAGAACCAGGATGAGGCCTCCTTGAGCGCTATGGAGTGAGAACAAGAGGTACTTTCAAAATGTAAAATGCAAAACATATGCCAACAAACAAAGGCTTCAAATTAGATACATGATATTTATTCACAAAAGATCCTAGCATATCATTAACAAGAAACATCAAGATGTGTAGCCATATCATTAACATAATATTATCCATGCTCCCCAAGAATGGTTGCTTATCCAATTGGGGAGCAGTTCTGAGAAACTATTGTAGACAGTACCAATCCAATGCAAGATAAATGGGCAAATATGTCATGTCAAAGTTATTCAGATTAACTAATGTGTTTGTCACACTACAAAAAATCAAGATAAAACATAGATCATGGATACCAACTCAGCAATCAGGACTGACTAATGAATGTCACGTAGATGATAAGCGCTTACCACTAGACATTAGTTGTTATACTACTACAACACAATTAGAACTCTGTAAGGATCAGAAGGATCGGAAGGGAGGCGGGCGAGAAGTCACTAAAGCATTCATCGAGGAGGTATTTAAGGTGTAAGCCACCGTGTTGAGCTTTCTCTTGTCCTAGTTCTTCTTGATCTTGTCCTCGAAGTTCTCTAGCTCGTTGTTCCACGCAAATCTTCCTATACCACCACAAACAATAGTTTAGCATCACGAGGTCTAATAGTTTAATGATATTTCTCTCTGTAGCAAACTTAAGTAAACAAAATTAACTAGAAAATTAAATAATTATGTAATATAAGCAAACTGAACACATGTATTACTAATATTTCTCTCTGCAGCATACATATATAGTAGTGCTAAGATCACTATTTGCAACATGCTGGTCATACAATTAAATGGAAAGGCCTAAAGCTTAACACAAGAGGAGGATTACAGATATAAACACTATCTGACTATTATTTTGCAAAAAATAGTTTCATTTAGCTAATATGACCAGACAATAAATCTCCTGCTAATCTGTCGGCCTTGTTCCCATATGTTGGAGGCGACAAAGCCCCAGCGCTACACCAGGTCCTGGTCCTTCTCCTAGGAGGCAGCGACTTTGTCTCCGGGTGGGTCACCGCTAGCAAGAGATCCCGGCAGTGACCAACAAGAGGCTGGCTTCTTGTTGCTTCCGCAACCAACGGAAAAAATGAACCATGCAAGGTCGCATCCCTCTCATGCCTTACCACTCAGTCCTTGCTCAAAACAAAACAGCTTCAACTAGAACAACAAAGAAGAAAGTAGTTAGAATAAACAATTTCCCCATAGATTTACATGTGCATCACTATAATTTCTATAGCATGGTACCCACATAATAAACAATGCTTTGAACTTTTAAAATCTAGCTTACACAACACGAATCACATTTGTAATTTATGAACATAGTGAGAAATACCTACATCACTAGATAAAACAATCTCAAATTATACTATATAAGCACCATGAAGAATGCAAGTATGCTATAGTTCTCATGATGTATGTTAGAGTGACCAAAAGATACCATCAGGATTCAGGCTTCAGCTAAGCAAGCTACCACTACATGCATACAATACATGCATCAGGCTATAGTATTTGCCACAAATGGCTTAATGACGCATACATACCAAGAATTAATAGTACAACATGACCATGTAGAAGTAACTAATATGAACATGTGATAGAGATGCGACAAGCTCGATAATCTTGTTTGGTAATTGAATTTTATCATCCATGTTTAGCATATGAATTGAGAAGGAATTCAATATCTTATTATCATTGCTCAAGTGCTCATATAAGTATATTGATTAATCTAAATGGACCCTTGCAAACAAAGTGACATACTTGAAACTCAAATGATTAGCTACAACGAAAGCCAACCAAGTAATGATAAGCGATGTATAAGTCTTGGATGTACAAAAACAGAGATCAATCGGACATAGATCATGTTAGTTTTATAGATTTCGCACACAACAGTTTCTTCCGGATCCAAACTCACAAGAATTGTCTAATATCGTGCCCATTGTTTAAAACTCCATTAACATGCCTAGTTGTTTGCAACTCTAGTAATGACAATTGAAGTATGGTGCTAGAACGTCGACTTAAACATCTCAAGGACCATCGTGCAACTAAGAGCTGATGCAAATATCAGGCCCAGTTGTTTGCAACTCCATTAACATCTAATATCACTACAAGTCTACAACACCCACTAAGGAATAATAAGATTGCAAACGCTTGAGGTGCTTACTATCGCCGGAATGGTGGTGATGAGATGAGATAAACGATCGCTGGTCGTATGTCGGCCCCCCCACGAGAGAACCAATCTCCTTCTCATCTTCCATTTGTTGCCCTTGGATGTAAAATAAGTTGGGTTGCACCACCCATGCCTCAAGGAACTGCCGGGCGTTGGATTGATGAGCGTGTGCACCGCATCGAAAAGCCCCTCAAGGATTGAGTTCACAAGCAAATCCACCCGAAGCAAAGTAGAACACTGATCGACCTCCAATCTCCCCGAAGCTGAGCTCAGAAGCGGATAGGATAGTCGTATCCTTTTGCCTCCTCGACCCCGACCTCCCGTGGCACACGCTTGTCGGCGTTACCATAGAGCACCGCGAGTAGCACGCAGCTCGCGCGACAAGCTCTGGATTTGCGACATGGACACAAAGAAAGAATCACCTCAGGCCTTCATGGAACCTCGGCAAAGCAGCAAAAAAGAATGATCACACCAGGAATCCCCCAAAATCGAACCAAATCCAAAGCAAATCGGCGCAAGAAACGTACCAGGATGCGGATTTGGAGGCCGAATCGGGGGTCGAGCGGCGCAGGCGAAATCGAGGACCTCAGATCCGTCGAAATGAATGATATTCGTTCGACCTTGGATCCTCTCCTTGCAGGGCTCCATCGGTGGCGCGTACGCGCACTCGACAAACGCTGCGAACTCGGCGAGGCTGATGAAACCGTCACCGTCCGCCTCGTCCATCATTCGACTCGTCGTCGGTGGATCTCGCTGGAGGGGTTGTGGATCTCGCTGGAGAATGAGGGAAGTGGCTAGGGCGAGTGGGGAAGAGGCTCCGGAACAGAGGGCGACGGCGGCGCGCGCGGATCTCGCTGGAGAGAAGTTCGCTCTCTTGAGTGTGGCAGCGGGAGGTAGGATTAGGGTTGGGGAGGGGAGAGACGTTCGCTGGGAGGGTGGGGGACGTGGCGATTTTGGCCGGCATGCGCGCACGATGGTGAAATATTCGGTGTATGCGCGTGTGATGGGTACCTTGCCACGTCATCTATCCGTGTCAAGTTCCCACGGATCAACATCCCATCTGTCATCCATCCTGCTCACATCCAATGGCCCATCTTGCTATCCTCCTCCGCTAGACCTTTCTAGCTATTATGACGATTTCACTGGAAGAAATTACGACGTTTTTGAGCGAAATCGTCATAGTTTATTCAGGTTTTGACCCTCCTAAGCAGCTTGAGACCATCCGGTGCGGAATCTTCATAAATCTAAGACGATTTTGTAGATGGTCACTACCAAAACGTCACAAGTTAACACATTTCTTGTAGTGAGTGTGGATTATTGTGAATCCAAAAATATTTTATTTATAATTTTTGGACTTCTATTTTATTTTCTAGAATTTAATTAAGTTCATGGGTATTTTGGTCTTTTCCTATTTATTAAATAGGTCTTAAAAGATTTCTAGGCTGGCTTAACCACCCCGAAGGGTCTGGCCCAACTCAGCCCACTCCACTGCTGCCTCTCTCCCTCGAGCTCATCCTCTCCTCCTGTGACCTCGACCCCGTGGTCGGTGATGTCTCCGCCGGCGATTCTCGCCGCCGTGGGCCGTTCTAGTCACCGTCGTGGTACAACAGGAGGTTGTCGACGACGCTCGTCCTTTCTATCCATCTAGATTTGGGTATGGGGCTCTCCTGCGATGGGTCGATGCCGTCCCGAACCCTAGGGCTTGGGGTTGGCGTGGATCTTGGTCGCCACTACCGCCAAGGCCGTGGTGATGCTCCTCGCCTCTATGCGTGTTCGTGGTCGCCTCCGTGGCGCCGTGTGGGTTGCAGCGCCCCTCCTGGGGTGATCCCCGTGCCGCCATGGTCATCGGCCCCTCTGTTTCCTCTTCTAGTCTTCAGCGAGGACCTACGGTGAATTTTGTTCCTCTCCCATAGTGCTCTCTGTGCTTGCTGATCCGATGCTAGATGTTGGCAATGACCTCCCTAGTGACTGCCTTGTCCTGATTAGGATGGTTTATTTCATTTAGGGTTCTTATCCTGTGATTGATCCTATACTGGATGAATTAGATCATGTCTAGATGGTCTGTAAGCATGCTAGATGGTTATTGGCCTCAGGATTGTTGCTTGAAATGAACTATAATGGTTCTGGTAGCTGATTAGATGCTTTTATGCTTGGATTGCATATGATTCAGATGGTATAGTTGCTTTGGAATCAATGCTTGGTAAAGTCAGTGACTTGATAACCTTCCACTGCCATTTCTTGGTTTATGATCATGATTATGGTGTGATGAATCACTGTCTGAGTGCTGTTGGCTTAGAAATTAATATGTGGTTTGAGATCACAATGATCTCAAATAGTACAGATAAACATTGGAATGTTTTTAATTATGATTCCTGACAGGAAAATGATTAGTAGATTAATTTGTTGAATCTGTGATGATTGGATGTTTATCCTGATTCATAAAGAATTGTTCTTGTGACACCATCTTGGTATGGCACACAAGATTGATTCTTATTCACTGATTGGGTTGGTTTGAGCTTAAGACAAGATTGGCTTCTTAAGATAAATAGAAATTTTCTTCTTTGAAATCCCTAAGACCAATGATGTTGGTCTGAGGCTTAGGGTGTTAGGCCTTATCTAGTTGATTTATATAGATAGTCCTGGTAGTGGTACCAGCTATTGTTTTTTGAATCAAAGCTTGGAGAAAAATGATAGTAAGCTTGATCATTATTTGGATCCAAAGGATTAGTTTCTAAGGTGCTACCCTTCCTTTAGGGATGTGCCTAGAGATTAGATCTTAGCTATATTTATGCTTGAATTGTAATATATAGCTTGACAACCAAAGCAATGATGTTGTTCTGAGCTCTGGTTGGATCCTGGTACTTTCCTATTTGCTTTTAGAGTTTAAAATCTCTATGATGGATTCACCCCACTTGGGTGATTTTTGAGAGTTTGTTTCATAAAACAACACATGCTTCTGTATAGATAATATGATTAGATCATGTGAGGGTTTTATGATGCTCACCACAAAATCTGATGATTGTGGAGTAGTGTGGTGATGATCTTGATCTGGTTTTGTTGAACTCATGTGCTCGCCCTTGAGCTATCCTACTCCTCCTAGCTCCTGGACTTGATCTTGATGTCCACCTGATCCTTCCCCCTCCTTATGTCACCATCCTGGTGAGGAGATCTGGGCTTTGGTTGGTTTCATTGATGGCTGTTGTGCTTGGTTTAGCTGCTGTCTAAGCTGGCTGTTCTTGTGCGTGTAAGCAGTGAAGAGATGCACTAGTGCCTCTCCATGGCTGTGCTGCTGGTTTTGGTGTGTTGGAGTTGTGCTGTGAAGCTGACAACACACCACATGCATTTAGTTGTGTGTCCTGCTTGTGTGCTTGCTGTGCACTTGTGGATACGTTCAGAATTTCGAAATTGATTGTTATGTGGTTACTTTTACCTGGCTGGTAAAACTTGCCCCTCTTGGCTGTCATTTGACTTCTAGCTTAAAAATTATGGAAGATTTATTCTTTCATATTGGTGAAACTTGCCCCTTCTATAATTTCTCAATGATGAACTTGTTCAGTGCACTTCACTGACATGTCTGAGAGAAAAAACAATACTAACCAACCCTAACTTTCCTTTTTATATTTAGTTTCTCTTTGTTTTGCAGGTACAGATTTAAAGTGAAGATTTTAGTTTAGGTTTAGTTATAGAACAATCCAATGTAATCTTCTTCATACTTTTGTAACTTTCATTTTATTATTTTGTAATCTTCATTTTATTCTTTTGTAATAAAGATTATATTATTATCAATAAAGATTATTCTTAGTCTTTATTTATTTACTTTTGTGAAGTGTGTGGATGATTTCAATAAGTTACAATTTAGTAACTTATTTATAAAATAAAAATATGAAATAAGTTTTCATATTCTTAATTGTTTTGTTTAGTTAAAATTTGAGTTATAATAATTAACTCCTAATTAAATCAAGATTCAAATCTTATTCCCAATTCATTTGAATTATAATTTAAACACTCAAGTTTAAAATTCAAATTCATTTTCCAAAACACCTAATTCCTCGGAGATCATCTCAAAGTCTATAGTAATCATCCTTTAAGACTAAACCTAATCTCAAAGTAAGAAAGTAACCTTGATCACTTAAGGTTTTTATTTGGCAAAAAAATTACCCACATTTTCACAGATAAATGCATGCAACATTCAAAATTCCTAAATCTACCCTTCGTTAGTTCCTAAATACTGGGATGTTACAGACTTCCCCCCTTAAATTAAACTTCGTCCCGAAGTTTGCGAAGATGTACCTGAATAGTTCTGGATAGGCTTTCTTTAAATCCTCTTCTTTCTCCCACGTGGCTTCCCTTTCAGGGTGATGTTCCCACTGTACTTTGCAATATTTTATTGCTCTGTTCCTCAATCTTTTCCAGTTTTCTTCCGGAATCTTACAGGGCTTTTCAATATAGGTCAGGCCTGCTTGTAGTTCTATCTCTTGATGTGTGATTACATCATCTGGAACTTTTAAACATTTACGAAGTTGTGACACATGGAAAACATTATGCACTTGAGCCAATCTTGATGGTAACTCTAAAGCATAAGCTATAGTTCTGTTTTGACTCAATATCTTGAATGGTCTGATGTATCTTGGACTCAATTTTCCTTTAACTCCGAACCTTTTCACACCTTTCATTGGACTTACTTTCAAATAGACCATATCTCCCACTTCTGGATGCCATGATCTTCGACTTTGATCCGCATAACTTTTCTGCCTGCTCTGGGAGATTCTCAGTCTATCCTTGATCTTATCAATGATATCTTGTGTTTCCTTGATATAATCTGGCGCAAATTCTTTGCTGCTTCCAGGCTCATACCAACATATTGGTGATCTACACTTCCTTCTATACAAAACTTGGTATGGGGCTGCCTTCAGAGTACTCTGATAGCTGTTGTTATAAGAAAATTCTGCCAATGGTAGATGATCTTCCAATGTTCCTCCAAAATCTAGTGTACAAGCTCTTAACATGTATTTTAGTATTTGATTTGTTCTTTCAGTTTGACCTCCTGGCTCTGGATGATATGTTATGCTGAAATCTAACTTTGAACCAAGTGCTTCATGCAATTGCTTCCAAAATGCTGAAGTAAACACTGATCCCCTATCAGTTATGATCTTTTTGGGTACTCCATGCTTACTTACTATCTCTTTGACATATACTTCAACTAACTTCTCGGCATTATCTTTTTGATTCACTGGAATAAAATGTGCACTCTTAGTGAGTTTGTCCACAATTACCCATATCATATCCTTCCTTTTTGGTGTCATGGGCAATCCTGTGATGAAATCCATACCTATTTCCTCCCACTTCCACTCAGGAATTTCCAAGGGTTGTAATGGTCCCTTTGGACTTTGATGTTCACCTTCACCCTTTGGCAAGTATGGCATTCAGATAAATATTTAGCAATATCTCTTTTCATGTTATTCCACCAGAATAGTTCTTTCAAATCCATATACATCTTAGTACTCCCTGGATGTATAGAATATGGTGTTTCATGTGCTTCTCTGAGTATAACATCTCTAATCTCAGTCACATCTGGAACACAAAGACGGTCTTGAAACCATAAAGACTCATAATCCCCAAGGCAAAAAACTGGTTTTTGCCCTTGAGATATCCTCCGAATTTCCTCAGCGATAAAAGGATCTTCTACTTGATGTATAAAAATTTCTTGCTTAAGATCAGTGTCCTGCTCTGCAACTACCTGCATAGTAGCTAATCCTCCAAGAACCTCTATTCTAATGAATTGAAGTGCTAATCTTTCCAAGTCCATTTGTAACTCCTTTGGTAGCTCCCTATTGCTAGGCTGAATATCTGCACTCTTTCTGCTTAAAGCATCGGCTGCAACATTTTCTTTCCCTGGGGTGTAGTTGATTGTTAAATCATAATCTTTGATTAGTTCCAACCAATGTTTCTGTCTCATATTCAATTATTTTTGAGTGAAGAAGTATTTGAGACTTTTATGGTCAGTGTATAACTCACATCTGGCTCCATACAGAAAATGCCTCCATCCTTTTAGCGCAAAAACTACTGCTGCTAACTCTAAATCATGAGTTGGATAGTTGACTTCATGTGGTTTCAGTTGTCTTGAACCATAAGCAATCACTTTCCGATCTTGCATTAGTACCTAACCCAAACCTTCTTTAGACACATCACAGTATACGGTGAAGTCCTTCCATGTTTCAGGAACTGCTAAGATTGGAGCTGTGGTTAATCTAGTCTTCAATTCTTGAAAACTTGCTTCACATTTCTCATCCCACTTGAATGGTGTATTATTCCTTAATAATTTGGTCATTGGTCCGGCTATTTTGGAGAAACCTTCAATGAATCTCCGATAATAACCAGCCATTCCTAAGAAACCTCGAATTTGCTTCGCATTGGTCGGTGCAGTCTACTCTAGTACTGACTGAACTTTAGATGGATTCATAACAATTCCATCTTTACTGATCACATGACCGAAGAATTCTACCTCATCAAGCCAAAATTCACACTTACTGAACTTAGCATAAATTTTGTGTTCTCTTAAAGTCTGCAATGATATTCTAAAATGATCAGCATGCTCTTCCTTATCCTTGGAATATATCAGAATATCATCAATAAAGACTATGACGAACTTGTCCAGATATGGCATGAAGATCTTGTTCATCAGATTCATGAATATTGCCGGTGCATTGGTCAAACCAAATGGTACTACCAGATCCTCATGGTGTCCATATCTTGAGACAAATGCTGTTTTTGCAACATCTTCCAGTTTGATTTTTATTTGATGGTATCCAGATCTTAAATCGATCTTTGAAAATACCCCAGCTCCTTTCACTTGATCAAATAAATCTTGAATTCTTGGTAAAGGATACTTATTCTTGATAGTAACGTTGTTTAGGTTTCTATAATCACCACACATCCGTCTTCCACCATCTCTTTTATCCACAAAGATTACTGGTGTTCCCCATGGGGATACACTTTCCTGAATAAATCCTTTTCTAGCTAACTCATCAATTTGCTCTTTGAGTTCTTTCAACTCTTTGGGTACCATCTTATATGGTGCTTGATCTATTGGTGCTTTGCCAGGAATTAGGTCAATAGTGAACTCTATCTCCCGGTCTGGTGGCATTCCTGGTAGCTCTGCTGGAAAAACATCTTGAAATTCATTAACTATAGGAATCTCTTCCAATTTGACCTCTTTCATTGAATTCAACTGCAGATCCACCATGATATGACTGTGCTTATCTGCTTGGTAAACTATCCTTGCTCCACTTGGAGTTTTGATTGAGATAGTTTTCTCCTCACAATTTATCCGAGCTTCGTGTTCCATCATCCAATCCATTCCCAGCACTACTGCAATTCCCTTCAAGGAATCACATAAAGGTCTGCGAAATATGTACAACCACAGATCGAGATAACCTGATCTTGTTTTATGTGGCGTACAATCACATTCCCTCCCTCCGTAACTACCGCCATAGGACTTTCTAACGTTGCACTTCTAATCCCGAACTTATCACAAAATTCTTCAGAAATGAATGAAGTAGTTGCACCAGTATCAAATAGAACTTTGCCAGGATTGGTAAGGATATTGAGCGTACCTATCACTGCATGCTCCGAATTATCCACCTCCTCGAGGGTTGCACAGTTCAGTTTCCCGGTAGGTCGGTTCCTCTTGCCATTGTTGTTCTTGCCATTATTTCCTCCTTTATTGGGCTGTCCATTTCCTCCACTGGATTGTCCTCCTCCCTCGGTAGGCCAACCTCCTAGTGGTTTGCTCGGACAATCGGGCTTGATATGCCCCTTCTGACCACAACCATAACAAATCACTACAGGCTTTTTGCATTCCCTCTGGAAATGCCCTGGAATTCCACAATTGTTACAAATAACATTCCTTCTCGGATTGGATTGATTTCCACCACTTCCCTTGTTATTGTTATTGTTATTGTTTCCATAATTCCTATTCCGAGGTTTGAACTCCAGGTTGGGTTTAGGTTTGCTTGCCTGAATTCTCTTGGTTTCCTTCTTGGCTCTCTTCCTCCGGTCCTCTTGGACATTTTTATAATCATCTTCAAAGGTAATAGTTGCATCCAATAACTGTTGATAAGTCTGCTTATTGGCTAACCTTAGCTGCATCTTCACAAATGGATTTAATCCATGCAGGAAACGCTTCTTCCGCTTCTCTTCAGTGTTGACATCCTCCTCAGCATAGCGAGACAGTTGACTAAAGTCCCGGATGGACTTCATGACACTAGTATATCCTTGCTGAAGCTCCTCAAATTCTCTCCGCTTCAACTCCATAACCCTTTCCGGAACATGGTATTCACGGAATCTCTGCTTGAACTCTTCCTAGGTAAACTCCCTTCCTGGTTGTTGCATGGCCAACTGATTTTCCCACCATGATGTTGCAGGTCCAGTCAGAAGATGAGTTGCATACCTCAATTTCTCCTCCTCATTGCAACCTACTTTTCAGCTTCCTTCAAGATCTCGCTAGTCGGTCTTACGCATCCATTGGTTCAGAGGCGATGCAAAAGGTAACGATCTTGCATTAAAATCGAGATAGACTCACCCTCCACCTTCAGGTGCCCTCTGATTTGCTCGCCCCAGCAACTCTTCCATGAACTTGTTCTGGGTCTCTTGCATCATTTGCATGCATTGCATAAAATTCTGCTCCATTAACGACCTCATTGGTGGTGGTGGTGGTGGTAATGCTCCTTGATTTGCTGCATCTGCATCGGCCTTCTCCTTGGCCTCTCGCTCCATCTGCTGCTGCTCAGTTTCCATTTCTACACCCATATCCATGACCCTCTAGTCCTGCAACATAAAGCGAATACTCATAATTACATCATGCACATGTGTTCTGAGCTCGACTTTATGCACAGAACTAGTCACACGATGAAGATCCAAAGAAAATCCAAATGTGCATTTAATATATGATACATACTATCATAATAATACAAAGTCATTACAACATATACCATATAGGTATAATCACATAACTACCTTACTCATCTCACTATTTTATTTCTTGGATTACAATACACGGTACTTGATATCACTAACTAATTGCCTCCTTCTAGTAGTAACTACGCTCATCATACATGCCTGATGTCCAACCGTGATGACGTGTTGTTCGTCGCACAGTTTGTGGAACATATGGCCTTCCAGAAGGAACATAATCATGTCAAGTGTCGGGACTTGTGTCATTACTCAACCGAGCACATTGAATCTCCAGCAAATGAAAAGTCTTTAGAAACATATTCAACATTATCTCCAGCCTGCATCTCCTGAGCTTCATTTCTTGAGTCGTCAATAGGATATGCAGATCCTGCTACTCCCCAGGTGCTCTCTTGGGCAAGATAGTTAAACACTGGATAATGTATATTCCCTGGGCTTTGAGAAGATGTTGATGATTCAAACACTCTCTCCTCAGGATCTTCTTCTTCATCCTGATTATCTACTGACATGGTATTTCTACTACTGTTATTAGGGTTCATCCTTGCACCCATCCAACTAGATTGTCCAACATTTCTGTCAGAACCATCCGTGGACATCTGGTGTTCATGAGATCCATCATACGATCCCATTCTCCAACCATCTGAATTCTCAATAGGAAGTTCTGAGTCAGAACCATCCTCTGAGCCATGTGGTACTGTATACCTCGTATCCATAGTAGGATCATATATAGGTTCAGGTCTTGGTGAATAAGGATATGGTATAAAAGATTCAGGATCTATAGGTATATCCTTAAAGATAGGTGTTGCATTACTACTTGCTTCCTTCTAACTGGAATGCTAACTGCTTCCTCCTTTCCGGATCAGTTAGATCCTCTAACATATCATTTTTGTCTTCAACAATCACTTGATGGGTCTTATAAAAATATGCAACGAGTGTCTGATATATATCCATAAAATTGGAAGCTAACTTAGGATGCTTCTTAACCAAAGTAAGATGATCCGGTATAGGCTCCGAGTCTATAGAATCATGGGGTATCATAGAGAATGTGCTACATTCTAATTCCTTGGTTTTCTGCTCCCGGATATTAGCTATCGCCTCCACAACAACAACATGATATGCTGCTAAATGACTCCTACCTTCTCCTATAGGTAGATCGTGATATAATCCAAGCTTCTCTGGAAGTTGGATACTCACACGATACTTGGACAACATCCGGCCATCAAGATAAGTGATAGTGTTCACTGGAATTCTAGTTGGACAACTAAAGAGCTTTAAAAGTTGACGAAGTTGGTCTGTGAATGATCCTTGATAATCATCAAGAGTCTTCTCTTTCCTTACCAAAGTCTGTTTTGGAAACTTTTGTGCCATATCTCTGTATATTAGGAAAATAATTTTGATTAGTATCCAATGATATATTGCATCATAACAAAGAATTATCGCACTAAAATATATAACGGAATATCCTTAGTTGAATACCCATTATACTACTTTTAGAGAATTCTTTATCATTGCTAAACTTTCCTACAGGAAATACCCTTTACTAGGTTTCCAACCTACGGTCAAAGCAATTTTCTCTGATACCAACTGCGGTGACCCAGCATACCACTGCATGTGTAGTACACTATAGTCGTTGACATGACACTTACAGAACACCGTTCCGTAAATATCACATCCCTCAGAGTGGTACAACAGAAACATTGCGGGTCCATATTACAACATTCACACATTATTATTACAATACCAGAAGTTCAAGACTTCAAAAGTTTCAACTTACCAACCAAAATATAAAGTGTTTCAACGGAATTTAAAAGTAGCAACTCCGACTAGGAGTTGAGCTCAATAGCTTATTCTATAGAGTTCACGCTGCTCGGCTCCGTTGGTTACTACTAACTAGGTATACTTAGTTGGACTCGTTATCATCGACACCGTAGCGGATTTCGTAATCCACTCCTTCAACACCTCCGGACAGATCGGGTTCCTCATAAAACACATCTTCTTGACATTCGACTGCATACATTGGCACGTCTTTGGGATCCTCAGAGTCTACGCAAGGGATCAAAGGAAAGAATGAGTAACAGCGTTACCCAACAAGTTCATTATATGCAAGGTGGGAAGTTTGATGCTCTAACTACCACCTCGGACTATAAGTCATTCGATTTATGCAATTTTTGTAAATCTTTCTTCAAAGATTGATTTTATTATGAAAATGTATGACCATCAGCCTTCACAGGTTGACCAGAACTTTCATGGAGTTCCTTTCCTGCCACGTTCGTAGCTCCTTCTCGGAACAGGGAGTAACAAGTTATGTCGTGGGAATGACCACGGCAGATGCTGCAATCGGCAGCGAGTAGTAGAACGAGGGGCAAGGGCGGCCAGCCATCACAAAGTAGATGAGGGAAAAGACACAGGGGTTTACCAGGTTCGCCCGGAGGGTAAAGACCTACTCGCTAGATTGTATTATGGAGGTGTTTACAATGGGCGAACTTCGGCGACTAGGCGAGTTGCTTGGGTGTATGAGGGAACGTGTCCCTACTCACCCCATAGGGAGGTTTATATAAGCTCACCTCCCCTAGGGTTTACATATCTCAACCAACTTGGTTACAACTTCGGTAATCATTTAACCTAGTCCGACTGGGCCTATCTGCTCGCCTGGGCCTTCAACTTCGATCGCTGGTACCACTGAGCTTTGATCCACTCGCATGCGCAGCCCACTGCCACCCTTGGGCTATCGGAACGCCCCCGAGCATACCCAAAGAGATATCCCCATCAAGAGTCCCCGAGGCCGTCGTTGATTAGGCGCGAGTGGCTGGCAGTCGAGTATACGGCTTCAAGTTGGCATCCATCGAATCGCGGCGGGCTCTGTATAAAGGAAAAAATCCGTAAAACCGAGTCGCGTCGGCGAAGTCGAGCCAACGGACGCGTCGGCGAGTGACTTAACGAGCCGAGTGGCTAGAGTTGGACCGTCAGCGTGGTCAAACTAGCCGTTAAGGTAACTCAACGGTAACTTCGGCGTAATCATCGCGGTAACGGCCCCGACTTGGCGGGCAACTCCCACTATATAAGAGGAATGGTAGGCTATCGTAAAGCCAACCGCCCACCATTTTCTCCGATGCGCACATCTTCCTTCCTTTGATTTCCGCGATCCAATCGACCCGCAATCTTCCGAGCCTCGAGCAGAACCTCACCATGGCCCTCCACCGAACCTTGGGTAGATCCAAATGCACCAGAGCGCAATGGCCTCCTTCGAGGAGGCCGGAATCCTACGGGCCAGCTGCTGGCGTATCCCCGCAGCCGGGGAAACCACCCCCAACCCGCGAGAGAGAGAGTTCGTCTGCTTCACTAGCCACCTCGAGCGGGGGTTAGGGTTCCCCACATCCTTGTTCTTCCGGCGCTGCGCTTACCACGGATCCAGCCTCGGATCTGGGTCCCCATAGTATCGAGCAGCTCGCCATCTTCGTGGCGTTCATGAGTTACTTGGGCTGCCGCCCTATTTCCCCGTGGCAAGATCTGCTCCATGGACGGATCAGCCGCGAGGAGGCGGCCAATGCTAGCCGCGGGCGCTTGACTTTCCAACTCAAATCCAAAGCCTCCTTCTTTGACCTGATGTCGCCAAAGCGAGCGATCGAAAAAGTCATGGTTCTACGTGACCGAGGCGACCGAGGGAAGCGGCGATCCCGCCGACTCGGCTAATCGCCCGAGCCGCGCCATCTCCAGTCGGAAGCTCCCCGACGACCAGGATGGTCATCGACGAGATGCTCCGCACCATCCATGTCCAAGAAGAAAGGGCTCCAGACGGTAAACCTGTACAATTGTTGGCTTGGGCGGCGGCTCCGCCGCCTAACGCGACCATTACATGTACCAAGACACGGGCCGGGATACCCGACGAAGCCTCGCCGAGTGGAAGCCGGAGGACTACCTCAGCTCAAGAAGATCACCAAGCGACATACGCGGACGCTGCGGTAAGGTGCCTCACACCGCGCGTCCGCCCTGACGGTAGTCCTTTATCTTGTTCGCGCAGCTGCAGCAAATACGTAACTCTAACTCTATCTCGTGTTTGACGCAGCTGTTCCAAGTGGTGGAAGGGTGGTTACCACCCGCCGACGACGAGAGCCCCGAGCCATCCGCCGAGGACACAAGCGAGTCGCCACCCGCCAAGGGTAACGAGGACGACGAGGACGAGTCCGAAGAGGAGATTGCCCCACTGGTCCGAAAGACCCGCGGGCAACGTCAGCGCGAGATCGAGGCGAGCAGGAGCCTCGAGCGTCATGACGATGACGACGAACTCCCAGAGACCACCTCGCGCCGTCAGGCCACTCCCGCGAAGAAGAAGAAGGAGAAGAAGGAGGCGAGGGCCCCCCTGAGAAGGAAGATGAAGCCGCCGAAGGTGGTTTCACCGCCACACAACGAGCAGCTCGGATGCTCGAGCTCGGCTGACGGCGCAGCCGGCGACCACCGCGCTTAGATGCGCCCTCATGAAGCTCATTGGCCTCAATGCCTCCGCCATTCGGCGTCGGTTTACGGGCTAGGAAGGCTCCGGTCGTGGCGACCTCGCCGCAAGGAGGTCCCAGCGGTGGCCTCGCCCAAGGAAGTTCCGCCGGTGGCCCCAATTCACGAGGAGGCCTTCGCAAGGCGCCGGAGGCGCCAACCGCTACGCTCAACGCCAAAGAAGCTGCTGTATCCGGGCCCCGACGCCCCGGAGTCTGGGCTTAGTCGACATTAGGCCCCGAATCGAAAACCGGGCCGCCTTCGTGGCTGCGCTTCATTCCATCGCCAAGTGAGTGCATTCGGCATTCCTTATTTTCCTTTAGTACTTTGATTGTCTTTACCGATTTGATTCAATGTGCGGGACCGAGTGAAGAAGATGGGTCACCCGACTGCTAAGGTATCCTCCGCCGGGCGAGGAAGACCCTTCACGCAAGCGGAAAAGTGACGAGGTCGCCACCTCAACGGAAGGCAGAAGAAGGCTGGGCGATTTACATCGCCGTCTCTCGATGACGCGGGCGCGCTACCGACCGCAGTGGAGGCAACCGCGTCCCACGGAGGGCGTTTTGCCTGCACTGCAGGAAGCGACTTCCTTTGGGCGGGCGCCGGTTGCTACCTTCCCCGCTTCGTGACTAAGGCGGCCACGGCGGTAAATGCGACCGAGCCCCACTCCGGACCACCGACGCTGAAACCGACCAACGTCGCGGCACACGCCGGCGCTGCTATGCGTCGTGGACGCGTACAACTTCACGGCATGCTTGTGCGGCCATCCAGTACCTCCAGTCCCGAGGATCAGTCGGTGCTTAGCGGCTTGATTCTTATAATTACTTGTTTTGTACTTTCAAATTCAGTCCCGAGTGCATATGCGCTAAATTTCAGCGGTATGCACCGGAATTTTCGTGGTCGCCAGTCCCCGAGTGCACCCGCTAAATTTTAGCGGTGAGGCACCGAAATTTTCGTGATCGCTGGGTCCCGAGTGCGCACTCGCTAAATTTTAGCGGGTGGGCACCGAGAAATTTTCGTGATCGCTACCTCGAGTCGCACCGCTAAATTTTTAGCGGGTGGGCACTGAGAAGTTTTCGTGATCGCCAGTCCCCGAGTGCGCACCCGCTAAATTTTAGCGGGTGGGCACTGAGAAATTTTCGTGTGTGCTGACTTTGAAAATGTACAGGTCTGCAATTGAGTCGGCAGAGCGATTGGCTGCGGCGGCGTCGAGAAGGAACTGCCGCTTCCGTGAAGCAAACAAGGAGCTTGGTTGTTGCTTTGAGCGGAGATGGCTCGCCAGAGCTTGTCCTCCGGAGAACTGGAGGTGGTGCGGTTAGGCACCGAAAGCGTAAGATCGCCGACCTCGAGCACGAACTGCGGGAGGCGAAAGAAGAAGCAAGCTCGGCGAACGGGCGAGCGAAGGCCGCCATTGCGGCCGCGGAGGACGATCGTAAGGCGTCTGAAGCCCTCATCGTTGGGCTTCAGGACGACCATACATCGCTTCAAAGTTTCATCACGGACTCGCCCCATTGCTTGGTGAGTGCGTCTTCCCTGTCTTATGATTGTATTGTTTGTGGTTTCCATGGTACTCATACTTGTCTTCTTCTCGCAGGTCGTGTTATTGGCTGCCAAGAAGAAGCGAACTCTCCTGACGCGAGGGAGTGCGTAAGCATGCTCGTCGACTCGCGACGCTTGTCGGCGACCTGCATCCGCGCCTACCTCCAAGAGATGTCGCCCACCGAGGGTTATTCGATGACCTCGTTGAGGTGTGGGAGTACTTGGAGAAGGCCCGCGATCGTGAGAGTTCATGACGCCGGGCGTTTCGTCATGAGCGCCGACAGCCTGAGCCTTGACTCGCCCACTTCCCGAGGACTTCGATCTCGATGATGTGACGAGTGGGTACCCTTCATCGACCGGGCGGTGGATCCGTCCGAGGTTCTCAAGCTGCAGAACGCGTCTTGCCACGACGGAGCGCTCGGGCGATGGGCGACCTCCTTCCTACCAGAAACGGTCGTCACCGAGCGACCGAGCCGCCGCGATCGCGACTTCAAGGTTGAGCAGCCTTTCCGCTCGGCGATGGCGGGCGAGCCGACGACGATCCGAAACCCAGACACGCTCATCCAGAGGCGCCTGATGCGCGCCGCCGGGCTTCGCAGAGTAGTGTAGTTTGCCTAGATGTGTTAGTAGCTTGCCGAGTAGGCATATTTTGTAATGTAAGACAATGCGATATGCGATTGAATGGAACGTTATGTTCATTTTGCTATTTGTTTGCGTGTTTTTGGATTGATTTTGGGTGAGTCCCCGAGCGCGTCCGCCCTTTTTGTGGGGTTCACCTCATATATGATGTTTTATTGTGTATCCTGTGTGTTGTTGGTTTAGTCGACTCGCCGAGCTCGAGAGCCCGCAAGGCGACTCCTTGAGTGCTCTATACTTTACCGCTTTTCCAGACGCGAACGGGCCGGGTGGCCGAGTCCCCGGCGTGGTACTTGGTAGTTCAAGCGCGACTGAGGTGGTTGAGGACCGAGCGTTGGCAGCGCGTCACTCCGCCTCGCCCGTGGGTCACCGTGGCGAGTCCCGCACGCCTTACTTGGCATTTTCCTGTCCGATCGAGACGAATGGTATTCAGTCCCCGAGCGTGGTACTTAGCCGTTCGAGTCGCTATGTCGAGGATGCGAGGACCGTGGTCGCTGGGAAGCGAGGATGATGTCTTGGTTCGTAAAACCAGTCGAGCTAAGCGACTCGATGGGGCTCGGATTGGCGTTTTTCGTGGACGATGCAAGACCGAAATGACTCGGTGCTCTTCCATCGCATTACTTAGCCGCTGGTCGCTGTACCAAGGGTTGACTTCGATTTTAGCATGACGTTGATTACGAAAAGTGCGAGTGGCACAAGGCATGGAGAGTAGACGAATTTTGTGGTAACCGCTTTTATTCATAGCGATCGGAGAGTACATATGTGGGGTTCTAAGAATAGAACTTCCGGAGGAGATTTACATTCCATGGCCGCTGATCGTCGAGTTCGCCCCCGCTGGACGCCGACGAGGTAGTAGGCGTCGTTGTCGAGCACGCCCGATAGCGACGGGCCTTCCACGGAGGAGAGCTTGTGCATGCCCTTCTTGTCCTGGATGAGGCGTAGCACCAGTCGCCTTCTGGAAGGTGCGGGTTTTCACCGTCGGCTGTGGTAGCGGAGTCGCTGGCGATAGATGGCGGTCGCGATCGGGCGAGGTCGTGCTTCGTCGAGTTGATCGAGCCCGTCTTGGCGGGCCAGCTCGTTCGGCCTCCGTATAGTGGACGACCTGGCGAGTCGTGTTCGACGCCGGTGGGCATGACTTGCGCCGTAGACCATGAAGAAGGGTGAATCCGTCGACTGTTGACCGAGGGATTCCCCGGATGACGGAGGGCTCGTCAACCCGGCATCGGTGCGCTCGAGTGGTACTTTGAGTCGCGGCCGGGCCGTGGAGGATGCTTTGGTTGGTTCGTTACGCTGGCCATTGGATTCGGGTGTCTGCGACGCAGGTCGAGTCGGATGTGGTGCTCTTCGCAAAATTCGCCATTGCTCCCTTGGCGGTTTGTGCCGTTGTCCGTGATGATGCTGTTGGGAACCGTGGCGGTATATGAGCTCGCGTAGGAACTTAGTGGCGGTCTTCCGTCGCATTTCGGACCGCTTGGCCTCTACCCACTTTGTGAATTTGTCGACGGCGACGGAAGGTGGGTGTAACGGAGGGGCCTTCTTGAAGGGCCTACCATGTCCATGCCCACAGCGAACGGCGGTGATGGGGATTGTTTTGGCGCCGAGCTCGACGTGCGTCGATTGGCGTGCCGGCATCCGGCGCGCTGGACGATGTCGACGTCGGCGCGCGGTGGGCCAATAGAAGCCGTGTCGCATGGCCTTGGCGACCGAGGGAGCGGCGGCGTGATGGCCGCGATCGCTGAGTGGATGTCGGAGGATTTTGCGTCCTTCACGATTGGACGCAACGTTGGAACACTCGGTGACGCTGCGCTTGTGTAGCTCGCCGTCGATGATGGTGTAAGACTTGCATCGGCGGCGATCATTCGAGCATTTGTTTCGTCTGCTGGCGGTGCGATTTCGGTAGGCGATGTAGGGCTTGGTCGATCGTCGGCTCCGGTGATGAGTGCGACCAAGGCTGCCTCTGGTTGGAGCGGGACTCGATGTCGATCTCCTTGGGGAGGCGATGGCGTGAAGATTGTGTCGAGGAACACGCGGCGGGTGGTGCGAGTCGAGCCGACCCAATGCGAGAGAGGCGTCGGCCTCCTCGTTTTTCTCCGTCGATCCACTCGGAGTAGCGATGAAGTGGCCGCCCACCTTGTCCACCTCTTGGCGATGCGCCGCCATGGGGGGAGACGTCGCGGTGCGGCAACTTGCCCTGCGAGGTCGGAGTCTCCGTAGCATCGGCGATTGACGCTCATCTCGCTGCGGCTCGCATGCCGTGGAGTAGGGCCTCGTATTCAGCCATGTTGTTGGTGCGGGCGTGAATTGAGGCGGAGGATGTAGCGGAGCTTGTCGCCTTTGGTGAGGTCGGCACTATCCCGCTCTGCGCCGTCCGCGTTCTTGGACCCGTCGAAGTGCAGGCTCGATGAGTGGAGAATGCGGCTTCTCTGCTGGGCCTCCTCCCGGGCGAGGAAGTCTGCGTGCGACTTAATCGCCGTGGCTCGTATTTAATGTTGTGGACGCCCGATCTCAACGGCCCTTGGCGACCGCCCGTCGCCTCGCGATTCGGATGATATCTTGTAGTGGTGCGAGAGACGACCGTGATCGGGTGCTCCACGAAGTAGTCGGCGGCGCTGAGCCTCAAGACCGTATACCAGTTTTGGTATCAGGTATCATTGCGACTCGGTGAGGACCTCGCTGATGTAGTACACCGCTGGACCGGCGCTTTCCTTCCTCTCGGTCGTTCGACGACCATTACAATGACCGACGACGTTGGACGCCGCGACGTAAACCAGCATGGGCTCTTTGTCACCGGTGCGGCGAGTAGTGGTGCGGCGAGTAGCACCTTTTGAGGTCGCGAGCGTCGTCCGCCTCCTTGTCCCACGGAAGGTGGGGTTCTTGCGTCAAGGTATAGGGCATCGCCGCCCAGCGGGATGAAACGATCGAGAGCGCTACTCGCCCGGCCGCCGGGCGTCGGGCACTCGGGTTTTTGCCGGGCGATCGTGTCGATCTTCGTTGGGTTTGCCTCGATCCCTCGCTTGGAGCAGCGTATCAAGAGTTGCCCGGTTACGCCAAGGTGCACTTGTTTGGATTGAGCTTTATCTTGTACCTTCGCAGATTGGCGAAGGTCTCTAGGTCGGCGGTAGGTCGCCTTGGCGGCGGATTTCACGACCACGTCGTCGATGTAGACGTGGATGTTGCGGCCAATTTGGCTCGCGAGGCATTCTTGCATGCACCGCTGGTAGGTTGCTCCGGCGTTCTTGAGGCCGAAGGTCATGGCGGTGTGAAGGCTCGAATGGCGTGATGAACGCCGTCTTCTCCTCGCCCTCGACAGCCATTTTGATCTGGTTATACCCAGGTAGGCGTCGAAACACACGACTCGAACCCGCGGTGGAGTCGATTATCCCTGATCCGCTGGAGGACGACTTATCTCCTTTGGGCGGCGCTGTTCAGTTTGTGTAGTTGATACACATTCTCCGTGTCCCGTTCTTCTTCTCGACCGGGACTGGGTTTGCCAGCCACTTGAGTATTTAATTGGCGGATGAAGCGGCGAGTAGACGCTGCACTTCCTCGGCGATTGCCCGACGGCGTTCTTCGTTGAAGGGCCGTAGCGATCGCTTGACCGTCGCACTTTGGGGTCGGCGTTTAATTTGTGCTCAGCTCCCTAGGGACACCGTGCATGTCGGAGGGTTTCCATGCGAAGATGTCCCTGTTCTCACGGAGGAACTTCGATGGCGCGCCTTCCTATCTGGGCTCATACTGTCCCGATCGTCACCGCCTCGCTGAGTCGCTGGGACCAGCTCAGCAGTGCGAAAAGGCCGTAGCCTCAAAGGTTGAGGTGTTTGCGCCCTCTGAGTTTGGCTTCTTGAGTATCGTGGGGTCGTCGTTGTTAACCCCGCTCGCGTATTTGGCGAGCTCGTCGGCGTGGTTAGTTTCGCGCGATGACGGCGTCGGCGAGTTCGGCTCCTTTGGCCTCGCATTCGGCGGCCATGTCGGGGTCGCCGTTGATGGTGATGACTCCGCATGGCCCGGGGAGCTTCATCGCGTTGTACGCGTAGTGGGGCGCCGCCATGAATTTGGCGAACGCCTGGCCCTAGGGCGATGGTAAGGGTCGAATGGCACCAGTTCGAAGACGATCCGCTCGGTGCGGAAGTTTGCCGGAGTACCGAAGGTGACGGGTAGCGTGACCTTGCCGATCGGGTACGCCTTCCGACCGGGGACGATGCCGTGGAACGTGGTGTGGGTGGTCTCGATCATCGACTGCGGGAGCCGCAACAGCCTGAAGGTGTCGAGGTAGAGGATGTTGATGGAGCTGCTGCCGTCCATCAGTGTCTTGGGGAGCCAGTAGTCGCCAACCTTGGGCTTGACCACCAAGGCGACTCGTCCTAGGTACTCGATGCGTGGCGAGTGGTCTTGCCGGCTCCAGGTGATGGGCTGTTCCGACCAGTTGAGGAACTGGGGGACGTCTGGGCCACCGCGTTGACGGCGACGGCGCGGGCGATGACCTTCTTCTTGCGCTTCGTGTTGAAGCCTGTGAAGGTGTGGAGCGAGCCGGCTACTTTGCTGAATTTTCCGCCATTTGGCGGGTCGTTGTCGGTGTCTTCCCGCGCGTGCCGTGCCTTCTCGATCTCCCTGAGGGTGTGGCAGTCGGCGGTGGTGTGCGTGGCGGGCTTTCCTTCCCTGCTGTGAAACGCACATGGTTGGTTAAGGAGGGCCGCGGGATCGAACCTTGGCTTGTTCTTGTAGTTCCCACCATCGCGTCGTTGCCCTCCGTCGCGGCGGTAGCTCTTGTCGCGTTGCCAGCGTGCCAGCGTTGGCGGCAAGTCGACTCGCCCGTCGTTGCGCTTGCTGAGGCGAAGTGCCGCTGTAGCGTAGGTCGGTTTGGCGGCCCGCCGTTGCCGCCGTGCGGCGTTGCCCTCCGGACTCGTCGTCGACGTCTTGGTTGGGATCCTCCTCGGCGTACCATTTGGCGATCTCGAGGAGGTCGGGGATGTTGTCGAGTGTGCGGGCGTGTCGCTTGAGCTTGGCGACTAGAGGCTCGTAGCGGCACGAGGTCTTGAAGCAATGGATCGTGGTGTCCGGGTGGATGCCGACCGCGTTATGAGCTCTTGCCACCGTTGGACCCGATTCGGTCGACTCGCGGGGTCCCTGGACGCATCGTTCGTGTCCTCGATGGTGGTGGCGCGGTGTAGGAGCACTCGAAGTGCACGGCGGCGTCGCATTTCCTCTGTGAGTCGATCTGTCACGGGGGCGTGTTGATCCATTGCTGCACGTCCCTCCATCATCGCGGGAGGTAGCGGTAGTAGGTCGTGTGACCCGATCCCCATTGCCATGAGGTATGTGTCGAGCCGGACCGGGGTCGTGAGGAGTCGTATTTTTCGATCTCCTTTGGCGCCTTGAAGTTTGGTGGGTACTTTTCGCCTCGGATCATTGGTCCAAGCACTTGGCCCTAGTCGATCGGCGACCCCATAGGCTCGCCATCGCGGCGAGTAGTTAGGTGTGCCGCAGTCGTCGGGCTGGCGTCGCCGATTTTGTTGTTGATGATGTGTCGGGCGTCGATTGGTTCTCCGTTAGCGGCGGCGGTTGGTCGCTGGGGATCGTTGGTGGAGTGCGCGTTCGCGGCGTTGGAGCTGCAATGGCTCGTGGCGGGCAATTGAGGGTGTTTGCCATCACCGCTGGGCGGCCGCTTCGCCTGCTTCCGGAGGCCGAGTATACTCGCCCTTGCAGTCGGCGCCTGCTCTTTGCTGTTCCACGGCCTTCGCGAGTAGGGCCCTGACGTACTGGATTTGTAAGGAGCCGTCGCCGGTGGCCGTGATGCTATCGGCTGCTGCTCGGCCTGCCACGAGGTTGTCCATCGGGGTGGAGAACAGTGAGGTCGTTAGCGTCTCGCTCCGCGAGAGACGACTATCATGGCTGGTCCACAGGAGGTGCGGTTGGGTGGTGGTGGGGCACCCATCGCCCGATCTGGCGGGGCGGTTGCTTCCTCCGTGGCGCATTCTCGCAGATCGCGCTCGGCTATCTTGGCCGGGTCGCTGTCGCCGAAGTTCGTGGCGCGCTCGAACGGGGGTTCAGCGTGACCTGATCCGCCGCTGGTAGCGTGATGCCTCGCTGTCACCGCCGAGGCGAAATTTTTCGGCCGGCCTGCTCTTATGCATCGCCTCCGCCAACTTCAAAGTGAGTTCCTCACCTCCGCCGCCGTGGCGTTAGGAGGATCGGGTGGAGAAAGGGTCCTCCGGCGGATCGGCCGGTGGCCATGTAGGTCGCGGCATGGCGATCGGCACCGTCGTGGAGGTCGGTGAATTTTCTCCGACCGAGTCGAATTCAAGATCCCGAGGATGGAGGGGTCTCGAAATCTCCCGCTGGAGACCTGGACGATGGAGCCCGCGGATGAGGCCGTGATGGACCCGGCGAGTGACGCCTGGGGTCGCCGAAGTCGGCGTCGTCGGTGAGGGCCGTCTTCTGCGGCGGCGGGTTCTCGCCACGTTCTGTGGGCGAGTTGTACTCGAGGCGAGGCGGTGGATCGTGCGGATCTGGCTCGAGAGCCGATCAGGTGGCGACTCATGGATGCAGCCGAGTCCTCCGAGGCGGCGACGCCGGTGAGGCCGACAAAGAGGCCGATCGCGATCGCGTGATCACGCAGGTGACGGGTCGCCACGGGACGTAGCCGGCAAGATCCGGAGCATCTCGCCGATCGCTATCATGCGGTGGCGGCTGCCTCGCTGATGGGCAGATTGGATCTCGCCGCAGAACACCCAGACCGCCGGCCCCACGGTGGGCGCCAGCCGTGGGAATGACCACGGCAGATGCTGCAATCGGCGAGTAGTAGAACGAGGGCAAGGGCGGCCAGCCATCTGCATGAGATGAGGGCAAAGACACGGGGTTTACCTGTGTTCGCCTCGGAGGGTAAAAGACCTACTCCGCTAGATTGTATTATGGAGGTGTTTACAATGGGCGAACTCGCGACTAGGCGGCGAGTTGCTTGGGTGTATGAGGGAACGTGTCCCTACTCACCCCATAGGGAGGTTTATATAAGCTCACCTCCCCTAGGGTTTACATATCTCAACCGACTTGGTTACAACTTCGGTAATCATTTAACCTAGTCCGACTGGGCCTATCTCGCCTGGGCCTTCAACTTCGATCGCCTGCACTACCTCATTGGCTTTGATCCACTCCGTTATGTGCCCACTCGCACCCCTTGGGCCACGAACGTCCGTGAGCATACCCAGAGGCGTATCCCCATCAAGTTACTATTCTTACACTCTGTAGAGGTGCGTTACTTTACCCACGAGAGATCAACTCCTTCTTTCACAACCGGGCGTACTTTCCCGTCCACAATTCCATGATGTGGGGCCCAGTAGTTGGTCCAAGCCAATCACCCCCTTCATGACCCAAGATGCCTCCTTGGTGTAAACCATGCCCACATAATGAATTACGGCAATGGTTTGTACAAACTGTTAGATGCCAGAACTATCGTGGGACGACGAGGGTTCCCACCCATATGTTGCATATCCTCTACGAATTACTAATTAATATGCACGCTACAAGGATAACAGCCACGACATGCACATCCGGCTTCATGCGAGAGGAATAAGATATAGCTGACTTCTCTGTCCCATTCCAAATCTCATGGCTAACGCGTAATATACGGCGCTAGAATCACTAATGTCAGGGGTTATTAAGTCCCTAACTTTTCATCATATCATCACTTAGTATGATATCTATGATTTCTTTATTTGTGAAAATAATATTTTCTTTCTTTTACAGCATATATGATAACACACAATTTGCAAATACTTTGATAAAGACTCTTCAAAGGACATGAGCAAGTGATGGACTTGCCTTGTGATGGCAAGGTAGTGAAGTCTGATGCTTGCACTGGACCTTGAGCTTCTAGTTCTACAAAAACATCATTATTGCCTGGTAAGGACAATATTTAAAGAAGCAAAATGATTATGCAATAATGTAATGCATCATTTAACTTGATATGCATTCACCCCATTATTACAAAAATTTCTTTTTAATAATAAAGGATTTATAAATATTACTTTTTAATATTTATAACATATATTGAATTATTTTATTTTATTTCTCCTTTATTTGACTTTTATTGATTTAATAATTCTTTTAGGAATTATTACTTAAACATAAAAAATATTATTGTTAAATATTTATTTAGTATTTTTCAAAAATACTACAATATTAATATATAATGAAAGTGATTTTTATTTATTTTTATCAACTTTTAATAATTTTGTAAAATTCCATAAGGAATATATAATTTACAAAATTCTTAATAAAATTTAAATGTCTAAATTTTACATCTTAATTTATTTGGATAGTGTGGATTATTGTGAATCCAAAAATATTTTATTTATAATTTTTGGACTTTTACTTTATTTTCTAGAATTTAATTAAGTTCAGGGGTATTTTGGTCTTTTCCTATTTATTAAAATAGGCCTTAAAAGATTTCTAGGCTAGCTTAATCTTATTGGGCCCTAGTGGCCCATTAGACATAGTCAAAAATAACCACCCCGAAGGGTCTGGCCCAACTCAGCCCACTCCATTGCTGCCTCTCTCCCTCGAGCTCATCCTCTCCTCTAACCTCGACCCGTGGTCGTGATGTCGGCCAGGCCGCTGCAGTCGCCAGTGGTGCAACAGAGGTTGTCGACAACACTCTTCCTTTCTATCCATCCGGAATTGGGTATGGGGCTCTCCTGACGGATCGATGTCGCCCAACCCTAGGGCTTGGGGTTGGCATGGATCTTGGTGTCACATCGCCATTGCATCGTGGTGATGCTTCTCGCCTATGTGTGTTCATGCTCACCTCTGTGGCGTCAGATGGGTTGTAGCGCCTCGGGTGCTCCTCTGTGCCGCCATGGTCATCGGCCCTCTGCTTCCTCTTCTAGTCTTCGTGAGGACCACGTGAGTTCTCTCCCCTAGTGCTCTCTGTGCTTGCTGATCCGATGCTAGATGTTGTCAATGACCTCCCTAGTGACTGTCTTGTCCTGATTAGGATGGTTTATTTCATTTAGGGTTCTTATCCTGTGATTGATCCTATACTGAATGAATTAGATCATGTCTGGATGGTCTGTAAGCATGCTAGATGGTTATTGGCCTGAGGCTTGTTGCTTGAAATGAACTACAATGGTTTTGGTAGATGATTAGATGCTTTTATGCTTGGATTGCATATGATTCAGATGGTATAGTTGCTTTGGAATCAATGCTTGGTAAAGTCAGTGACTTGATAACCTTCCACTGCCATTTCTTGGTTTATGATCATGATTATGGTGTGATGAAATCACTTCGAGTGATGTTGGCTTAGAAATTAATGTGGTTTGAGATCACAATGATCTCAAATAGTACGTATAAACATTGGAATGTTTTTAATTATGATTCTGACGTGAAAATGATTAGTAGATTGATTTGTTGAATCTGTGATGATTGGATGTTTATCTGATTCATAAAGAATTGTTCTTGTGACACCATCTTGGTATGGCACACAAGATTGATTCTTATTCATTGATTGGGTTGGTTTGAGCTTAAGACAAGCTTGGCTTCATAAGATAAATAGAAATGTTCTTCTTTGAAATCCCTAAGACCAATGATGTTGGTCTGAGGCTTAGGGTGTTAGGCCTTATCTAGTTGATTCATATAGATAGTCTTGGTAGTGGTACCAGTTATTGTTTCTTGAATCAAAGCTTGGAGAAAAATGATAGTAAGCTTGATCATTATCTAGATCCAAAGGATTAGTTTCTAAGGTACTACCCTTCCTTTAGGGATGTGCCTAGAGATTAGATCTTAGCTATATTTATGCTTGAATTGTAATATATAGCTTGACAACCAAAGCAATGATGTTGTTCTGAGCTCTGGTTGGATCCTGGTACTTTGATATTTGCTTTTATAGTTTAAAATCTCTATGATGGATTCACCCCACTTGGGTTCTTTTTGAGAGTTTGTTTCATAAAACAACACATGCTTCTGTCTAGATAATATGATTAGATCATGTGAGGGTTTTATGATGCTCACCACCAAATCTGATGATTGTGGAGTAATGTGGTGATGATCGTCATCTGGTTTTGCTGAACTCATGTGCTTGCCCTTGAGCTAGCCTGTTCCTCCTAGCTCCTGGACTTGATCTTGCTGTCCACCTGATCCTTCCCCCTCCTTATGTCACCATCCTGGTGAGGAGATCTGGGCTTTGGTTGGTTTGGTTGCTGGCTGTTGTGCTTGGTTTAGCTGATGTCTAAGTTGGTTGTTGTTGTGTGTGTAAGCAGTAAAGAGATGCACAAGTGCCTCTCCACGGCTGTGCTGTTGGTTTTGGTGTGTTGGAGCTGTGATGTGAAGCTGACAGCACACCACATGCATTTAGTTGTGTTTCCTACTTGTGTGCTTGTTGTGCACTTGTGGATATATTCAGAATTTTGAAATTGATTGTTATCTGGTTACTTTTACCTGGCTGGTGAAACTTGCCCCTCTTGGCTGTCATTTGACTTCTAGCTTAAAAATTATGGAAGATTTATTCTTTCATATTGGTGAAACTTACCCCTTCTATAATTTCTCAATGATGAACTTGTTTAGTGCACTTCACTGACATGTCTGAGAGAAAAAACAATACTAAACAACCCTAACTTTCCTTTTTCTATTTAGTTTTTGTTTGTTTTGCAGGTACAGATTTAAAGTGAAGATTTTAGTTTAGGTTTAGTTATAGAACAATCCAATGTAATCTTCTTTATACTTTTGTAACTTTCATTTTATTATTTTGTAATCTTCATTTTATTCTTTTGTAATAAGGATTATATTATTATCAATAGAGATTATTCTTAGTCTTTATTTATTTAATTTTGTGAAGTGTGTGGATGATTTCAATAAGTTACAAGTTTGTAACTTATTTATAAAATAAAAATATGAAATAAGTTTTCATATTCTTAATTGTTTTCTTTAGTTAAAATTTGAGTTATAATAATTAACTCCTAATTAAATCAAGATTCAAATCTTAATCCCAATTCATTTGAATTATAATTTAAACACTCAAGTTTAAAATTCAAATTCATTTTCCAAAACACCTAATTCCTCAGAGATCATCTCAAAGTCTATAGCAATCATCCTTTAAGACTAAACCTAATCTCAAAGTAAGAAAGAAACCTTGATCACTTAAGGTTTTTATTTGGCAAAATTTTACCCACATTTTCACGTATAAATGCATGCAACATTCCAAATTCCTAAATCTACCCTTCATTACCTCCTAAATGTTGGGATGTTACACGCAGCGTATTCAATGTCAAGAACCTATCCTCGGATCCATCCGTCGGAGGAATGTATAGTTTCATTCGAAACTTCAAGGGTACCAAGAAGAGGCCACCGATCGAAGAGCTGCGGCATGCACCCAACGATGGGCAAATCCATTCTATCGCATATACTACGCTTGGTCCAATATCAAGAACTCACACACATCTCCGAGGAGAACAATCGACGCCTTCAAAGATGGCGCCAAACGCCAGACTTTAAGGAAGAACTTAAAGCTGCGTCAAGACACCGCCACCTCATGGACATCGCCAACAGTGGGCGATGGCGAGACTTCGCCCACCGAGCACATTCGGAGGAGGAAGACGACTACGCCACCGGCGCGAGCGCCGTAGCAAGAAGATCGCGGTCACGACGATCGCGACGGACCCGACATGGTCGCGCGTTGACACGCCGACCGCAATAAAAGCAACCGCAGAGCGACGGATACCGTGGAAACAACTTCCGTGATGGAGGACGTACGCAACGCGTGGCAATGCCGCCACGACGACGAGCCCTGCATACGACAAATTGCCGGGCCCATGCACCATCCATTTCTACATCGACAGGTGATGGCAAAAGAAGGCCACCAGATGCTCAAAGATTTCACGAGTTCTAGAAACTCAGCGAGAGCCTGTCCCAGATGAGACAGCAAGCCCCGAACCCTAGGTAAGGACACGCACCAGCACCAGGTGACATCGCCCACTAAGCTCCTCCACCACCACCCATGGGACCTTCGAATCACCCGATGGCACCCGCGCAGAACAACGACGGAAACGGGTACCCCGCACCGAAAGGGCCATTTATGATCCAAAAGGGCGCCCAACAAACAGGGTGCAAAAGAAGATCACCCGCCAGGTCAGCCTGGTTGTGACCGCTTCCACCCGCCATCCGAGTACCTCAATGTTCGGAGTCTGATCACATTCATCATTCGATCACCCCAGATCCTCGCCAGTCATGCTGCATGCTGCCACGGTGCTCGAGGCGCAGACGAGGGTTCGAGATGAGCCGCCTTCATGGACGGCGGCAATGCATTAACTGATGTTCGCTAGCACCTTAGCAGCAATGCGGATCCCGCTGTGCAGCCTGGAACAATCTGACACAACGTTCCACGGCATCGTCCCAGGGAAGGGCATATTCCCCCGGGAAAGATATGGCTCGACGTCATCTTCAGAAATCTCGATAACTTTCGGTGCGAGCGACTCGAGTTCTAAGTGGTGGATTGGCCATCACAATACCACGCCATCCCCGCGTGGCATTCGTGAAGATTCCCGGCGCACCGCACTATGCGTACCTGCTACTCAAGATGCCAGGACCTAGGGGCGTCATCACGGTCCATGGGAGCTTCACCCTGTCGGATCACTATGACAGGGACTTCAATAGAATCTCTCAGTCATTCGGCATGTAGGAGGAGCTCATAAGGCTCTGAGAGGTGATGCATAACGGGCACCCTCCCTCAAGGCGTAACGCACTGACATGTCGCTCGACTCATCACCAACACGAAGAAGGTGCAGTCCACCCGACGGACGCCCAAGACGGTGTTGATCGCCAACGACCAGCCTCAAGATAGGAAAGAGCGCTGTCGAATTCCTCCATGAGCTAGAAATTACCGGTGTCCTACGGACATGCCAGGAGTTCCCAGGGAATTCGCCGAGCATGCACTCAATGTGTTCCCAGATGCCAAGCCCGTGAAACAATCCATTCGACGATTGTCCGAGCCATGGGCCGAAGCCATCAGAGTCAAAGTCAATAGACTGCTCGACACTGATTTCATCAGGGAGATCAAGGAAAGCGAGTGGCTGGCCAACACCGTGATGGTCCCTAAAAAGGACACGGACATCCTGCAGATGTGCGTGGACTTCACATCGCTAAACAAGCACTGCCCGAAGGATCTCTTCTCTCTCCCTCGGATCGATCAGATTATCGATTCGACTGCAGGATGCGATAAAATCTACTTCCTCGACGCCTACTCAAGCTATAATCAGATTCGATCAAGGAAGACCAGGAGAAATGGCGCTCATCACTGCTCTGGAGTGTCACATAAACACAATGCCCTTCCGTCAAGAACGCAGCTATGTACTGGTGCATGCAGCATGTCCGAAGAGCCGGATCGTCGCATATACAATTCTATGTCGACGACATAGTAATCAAAACAAGGAGGCCAAGACATCGACGATCTCCGCGAGACGTTAGATAACCCCGATCGCTACAAGATCAAGCTAAACCTAGAAAAGGCGCCAAGGCCCCATCCGCCAACTTCTTGGCTACTTCATCTCCCAAGGAGGGATTGAGGTGAACCCAAAGAAAATCCGGGCCATAATGGCCATGGAGAAATCAAGAACCTCAAAGGTGTCCAACAAATTAGCGACGATCGCTCGAGCAGGTTCATCGTCGATGGGTGAGAAGGCCTCGCTTTTCTACCAGCCGCCACGCAGCGCATAAATTTGATCGACACTTGAAGCGGACGACGATTCAAGATCCGAAGCACTGCTCACCTCGCTTCGTCATGGTCGCCAAAGGAACGCGAGCCTCTACTGCTGTACATAGCAGCCACGCATCAGGTGGTAAACACTGTGCTCGTGGTTGAACGACCCGAATATGGCAAACCCATGGGGTCCAACGCCCAATCTACTACCTCAGCAAGGTATTGACACCAACAAAACAGAGATACCCTCACTACCAGAAACTCGCCTACGGCGTGTTCATGACGGTTCGTCGGCTGAGTCACTACTTCCAGGAGCATCAGGTGATGGTCGTCAACGAGGCACCTCTGAACAGCATCCTGAACAACCCGGAGGCCACAGGACGCGTGTCCCTGTGGGGCATCGAGTTGTCCCCTCTAGACATAGTCTATGAGAAACGCCATGCGATCAAGTCACAGGTCCTACCGGACTTCCTCGTCCACTGGATGGAGCTGCAGCTGCCGGACACCCCGGACATGACACAGTCATGGACAATGCATTTCGATGGCTCCAAACACGAAGCTGGAGCCGGATCCGGGGTCATACTAACATCCCTGTAGGGCGACAAGATGAAGTACGTCCTCCGGATGAAATTTCGAGCTTCCAACAACGGCGAATACGAGTCCCTCATCCACAAAGATGAGGATGGCTATGATCTGCGGTAACGCTCGTCATCTACGATGACTCGAACCTCGCCGTCAGAGACGATGAACGAAAGCGATGCACACGCCGCCAACATGATTGCGTGCATCGCGCTCTACAACTCACCAAAGAGACTTTGACGGCCGTGAGCTTTGGCACGTTGGAAGAGAAAGCAAAGAAGCCGACAAAGCTTGCTAATATCGGCTCCACCTGCACGGGTGCCACTAGGTGTGTTCTAATGCATCTATGTGCCATCCATCAAAAGGAAATTCCCAAGGGATGACCCAAGAGGTAGAGCACTTGGGGCTACGCTACCCGAAGGTCAGGAAGGACCCAAAAATCTCGACACAGAGGTCGCAGTGGTTAACCTGATGCAGGTCGTGGCAATCGAAGAAACATGGACGCAGTCGTACCTGCCGTACCTGATAAACATGGAACTGCCTAATGAACCGACAGATGCCCGACGCATATCTCGCCGGTCCAAGGCCTTTACCATCATCAATGGAGAGATGTACAAGTGCAGCATTTCGGGTGTACTTCAAAGGTGCGTCACCATAGATGACAGCAAAACCATCCTCCAAGACATCCACGAGGGCATCTACGGCCATCACGCGGGCAGTCGCGCCCTCGTCGCCAAAGCTCTACGAGCTGGGTTCTACTGGCCAACGGCCATGAACGACACCAAGGACGTCGTCCGAAGGTGCAACGGGCCGAGGTTCAGACAAACCGCACGCACCATGATCGGAGCAGCCCATACCCTTAGGCCCTCCGCCCAATGGGGCCTCGACATGATAGGCAAACTGCCCAAGTCCTCGAAGGAGGCCACGTCACCTCCGTCGCAATAAAATTTCACCAAGTGGATCGAGGCCATGCCCGTTACTAACCAAAAGGGTAAACGGCCGTGAAATTCTTCCAATCCATAGTCTACATGTTCGGGCGTACACATAGCATCATCACTGACAATGGGTCGAACTTCATCTCCAAAGAATTCCAGGACTTCTGCGAAAGCCTCGGGATCAACATATCCTATGCCTCCGTGGCACACCCAAAAACCAATGGGCAGGTCGAAAAGGCCAATGGCCTCGTAGGCGGAGGCATCAAGAAGCGCCCATCGAGCCCACTCGAGCTTATGGAGCATGGGCGTAAGAGCTACCGCCCTCGGAGCTTGCGACAACGCCAAATAGCTCAACCGGCTACACACCTTCTTCATGGTGCACGGAGCCGGCGTGTTGCTCGCAGTACGCCTAAGGTTCCACGTCGTTCACAGCGGCCGAATCAACGGACGACTCAAGATGTCCGTCGACACACCGACGAGGGCACGACATTGTCGCGGCTCGATCTGCGGTCTACCAGCAGAGCCTCCACAACTATCACAACCATCAGCTGCGACCAAGGTCCTTTGTCGAAGGAGATCTCATCCTACGACTCAAGCAAGAGCATCCGAAAAGCTCGAGTCACCTGAAGGACCATACGCCACCGGTCATCCTGTGGCGCCTACTCAAGCATGTGGAGTCTGGAGTCGCATACTCCAACCCATGGAACGTCGCACAATTGTGACGCTTATACCCTTAGCTATCCCCCCTTACTTTCAATAAGGCTATTCAGTCAAGGCTACTCAATTAACAATGTACCTCCTCATCACGATATGAATAAAGCTAAGTGTCTCGCCTGAAAATTTATCTTTTACTCGCATTTCTTTATCCTACAACGCACTCGGGGGCTCCCCCTCACCTCACGACTTCGTCGACTGAGGATAATGCATGTACACCTGAGTTGCTAACCACGTCAGGCTAACGAAAAGGGAATGGATACATCAAGCACCACGTGCTAACACAGGGAACCTTTACAAATAAAGGGCACAACACACCCGGTCGAAATATAGACAAAGTTTATATCTATCTTTTTTATAGGAACTACCTATTCTGAAGGATCACCTGCGCGCGATGCTCAAAGAGATCTACAACTTCTTCGGCATACTGCCTAACTGCCGCATAATGCGGGCGCATGTCCCATAGGCCACCATCTGGTCGAGGGGGCGGCCCAGCCTGATGGGTTTCGCAGCATAGTAAATCAAAAAAATTCCTACGGATGCGAACAAGAAATCCAAGATCTAATCTAGGAGATGTAATCAACGAGAGAGATTGATGAGATCTTCATACCCTTGAAGAAATCGCACAGCGGAAACGTTCAACAGCATAACTAGTTCAATCTCGTTCACAGCAAGTACTTTACTTGTTCCGTAATCCGATATCACTTTGTGATTAACTCCTTAACCACGTGCTTGCAAGCGGTGTTGATATCGATTACCGAGTGGGCCCGAAGTATATCTCTCCGACTCGGGAGGGACAAATTCCATCTCGATACATACAACCCAACAAGTACTTTTCGATCACCTGAGAGACACCTTTATGATCACCCTCACATAGGATGATGTTTGATGACCTCAAAGCTTTCTTCCGATTCCAGGGAGTTGTATTATCTCATGGTCTAAGGAATACAATACTTGACATAGGAAAAAGCTTCACAAAGATGAATACGATGACACGATCTAATTGCTCTGCTTAATTTGGGTATGTCCATCATATCATTCTCCTAATGACATGATCTCATTATTAATCGACAACTCATGTCTATGGTTAGGAAACCTTAACCATCATTAATCAATGAGCTAGTCCATAGAGGCGTACTAGCGACACGGTGTTGTTCATAAACCACACAAGTATCAAAGTTTCCGCATAATACAATTCTAGCATGGAATATAAACTTTATCGTGAACAAGAATTATAATAATAACATCTTTATTATTGCCTCTAGGGCATAATTCAACCTCTCACACTTGCACTAGAGTCAATAATCTAGTTTACATCCGCAACAATCTAACACCCATGGCATTAAGGTGCTGATCATGTTTTCTCGGAAGAGGTTTAGTCAACGGATCCGACATTCAGATCCGTATGTACTTTGCTAATCTTCGATCTTCATCGCTATATAATCTCGAATTATATGAAACGGCGTTGATGTGCTTGGTCTTTGGATGATATCTTGGTTCCTTAGCGTTGATATGGTGCCAGTGTTGTCGCACAATATCTCAAGTGGGTCCAAGGCACTTGGAACCACACCAAGCTCAGTGATGAAGTTCTTGATCCAAACTCCTTCACTTGACGCTTCTAAAGCAGCCATGTATTCCGCTTCTGTTGTAGATCCTGCGATCATGCTTTGCTTGTAGCTTCCACCACAGCTCCACCATTCAAAATATAAATGTATCCTGTCTGAGATTTAGAATCATCCGGGATGGTGTCGAAACTAGCATCGACGTAACCTTTTACGACAAGCTACTCATCACCTCCATAGACCAAGAACATTTCTTTAGTCCTATTTAAATACTTTAGGATGTTCTTTACGGCTGTCCAGTGTTCCACTCCTGGATCACTTTGGTATCTTCTCGTCAAACTAAGAGCATTGGACACATCCGGTCTAGTACATAGCATGGCATACATGATAGAACCTATGGCCGAGGCATATGGCACTTTGCTCATAGTATCTCTATCTTTTACCGTAGCTGGACACTGAGCCTTGCTCAAAATCTTACCTGACAACATGGGCAATGAACCTTTCTTTGCTTTATCCATTCTGAACCTTTTCAGAACTTTGTCTAGATATGTACTTTGGCTTAAAGTTATTAGGCATCTTTGTCTATCTCTATAGATTTTTATGTCTAATATATAAGCAGCTTCTCCTAGGTCTTTCATTGAAAAACATTTATTCAAATAACTCTTCACATCGTTAAGCATACCAATGTCATTTCCAATAATCAATATTGTTGGAGATATGCCCTAGAGGCAATAATAAATGTAGTTATTATTATATCTTTGTGTTTATGATAAATGTTTACATTCATGCTATAATAGTATTAACAAGGAAACATTAATACTTGTGTGATTTGTAAACTTAATTTGAAGTCCCTAGTATAGCCTCTATACTTCACTAGCTTGTTGGTTGATTAATGATTGTGGTTTCCCTATCATGAACATTGAGATGTTATCAACAACAAGATCATATCGTTAGGAGAATGATATGGTGGACATACTCCTATAGATAAGCGTAGTACAAAGATCAAGTCATTTCAATAGTTCAATTGCTATATGCTTTCCGATACATAGTAACCTAATTCCTTCGACCATGAGATCATGCATATCACCTTTACCGGATGGATGCTTTGATGACATCAAACACCAAACCGTGAATCGTGGCTATAAAGGTGGAATTGAGTGTTCGGAAAGTATTGGTTGAAACACATGGATCAAGAGTGGGATTTGTCCATCCATATGACGGATAGATATACTCGGGCCCTCTCGTGAAATGTCATCCAATTAGCTTGCAAGCATGTGACTGGCTCACAAGGGATCACATATCACGGAACGATAAAAGAGTACTTATCGTAACGAGGTTGAACTAGGTATGCAGAGATACCGACGATCATAACCTCGGATAAGTAAACTATCGTGAGACAAAGGGAAATTGGTATCGTATGTAAGTGGTTCATTCGATCGCAAAGTAATCGAGAAATATGTGGAGCCATATGAATTTCCAGATTCCTCTATTGGTTATTGTTCGGAGAAGTGTCTCGATCATGTCCGCATAATTCACGAACCGTAGGGAGACACACTTAAGGATTCGACGTTGTTTGAGTAGTTATGGTATTATGAGAAAGAGACCGAATGTTGTTCGAGTCTCTGATGGGATCCGGATATCACGAGATGATCCGGAATGGTCCGGAGAATAAGATTCATATAAGGAAAGTCCTGCCGAGTTCGGAATGATTCCGTGATTTCATCTGAATGTTCTAGAAGGTTTTAATGTCCTAAGACTCCGGGGAAGGGTACATGAATGTGTCATTACATATTGGAATGATTGCATCATGTACTAAGTTTTATTGCTGTTCCAAATAAAGGATTAAATTGAATCCTAAAACAGAAAAGTCAAATGGCCAGTTTGAAAGTCAAACGGCTAAAACAGAAACCTGGGAAACAAGCAAGAGGAGGCAAACGACTTGGGGAGGAGTCCCTCCTCTCCAAGCCGCCGCCACCAAGGCCGACTTGGGAGGACTCCTCCCCTTGTCCGCCCTCCCACCTATAAAAGGAGGGCAGGCCTCCTCCTCTAGACACACAAGTTCCTATCCTCTAATCTCCTGTTTAGAGCCGCTTTGGTTTAGAGCTCTAATTGCACTAGCCTTGGTTTAGAGCCTTCTAATTGGTGTGTCTAATCCTAGACCACTAATAGCTTTCTCATACTCCACCATACTCGCCCGCTTAAGGCGAAGCTCAGGATCTCCCTCTACTTGCATTACCACGCCAGGCCGAATCGCGAGGAGAGTGTTACAACCTTCGCTTCTTTGGAACAAGGGAGAGGAAGGTCTTCGAGTACCGAACGCAGGACCGATCATGGAAGCGCATTTAACGCAGCCACAGGAAGGATCATCTACACGATCTTGAGATCGGGAAGAGTACGACTACATCACCCACGAATCCGCTTCGTTAAACACTTTGGAATCTTCGAGGGTAAGTTATTCCATCGACTCGTTGCTATAATCTAGTAGATAGATCTTGGCTTGTTTGTTTGTATGCGATAGAAATTTTTGTTTTCCATGCTACGAAATCCTACAAAGGGTATCGAGCCGTGTCTATATGTAGATATGTTGCACGAGTAGAACACAATGGTCATTGTGGGCGTTGATGCTTTTATTGTCGATTGCTTCTTGTGTACTTTGCATCTTGCAGTATGTTGGGATGAAGCCCGGCTAACCTTACATGACATCGCTCATGAGACTTTCTCCACGCTTGACATGCAACTTGTATTGCATAAGTGGCTTTATGGTGCTGCTTCTCCCAGCATAGTTAAGATCCAATTTACAACGGGTGATCAACAATGCTAGTATCAATGTTGTGGTTCTTGTTCGTAGTTAGAACGACACTTATTGAAAGCCCCAAACCAAGTAAAATATGCAAAGAAAGTAGAGGCGCCTAACTTTGTTTTGCGAGGGGTGCGTGATGTGATATGGCCATGATTGTGATTATATTTGATGTATGCAATGTTCCTTATTGTAAGTTGGCAAATTTGGAGCCATATGGTTGTCTTTAATTTATGTTAAGACCCGCGTGTCTATTCAAAGTAGTTGTAATAGTTGAAGCCGTGGATCTACAACCATGGAGAAGCGCCATTGACCTTGATGCAATGCCGGTGATGATGGAGATCATGTTCGTGCTTGAAGATGGAGATCGGAAGCACAAAGAAGAAAGTCCATATCATATCACATATTATTAAATTGCATGTGATGTTAATCCTTTATGCATCGTGGTATTGCTTAGTAGACAGCGGTAGCATTATAAGATGATCCTCATGCACATGAATTTCAAATCATAAAGTGTTCACCCTTAGTTAGCACCGTTGCTAAAGCTTGTTGTTTCAAGCACCACGTGATGATCGGGTGTGTTAGATTCTCGCAAGTGTATACAACGTGAGCAAGCGATTTGCTCATGCGAAACTAAGGTTTGATCTTGACGAGCCTAGCATATGTATACATGGTCTCGAACACGGATTAAAAGGTAAAGCATGAATCATATAGTAGACATGATGAACATGACGATTGTTCGCCATTGAAACTATATCAACTCTCGTGATGATCGGTGTTGATGTAGTGGATTTGGTTCGTGTGATCACTAAAACAATGTGAGGGATGTTGTTTTGAGTGGAGTTCACCTAGTTTAATTTCATTAATTAATTTGAACTCAATTTGTCATAAACTTAGTCTAAACTATTGCAAATATGTTTTAGATCAATGGCAGCCCTACCATCAATTTTAATGCTCCTAGAGAAAGAAAAGTTGAATAACAATGGAAGCAACTTCATGGATTGGTTCCGCAATTTGAGGATTGTCCTCACACCGGTAATTTGACCTATGTCTTGGATGCACTGGTGACCCACTGGCGTGATGCTCCGATGAAGTAAAGAATGTTTACCTCGCCTAAGAATCAAGACTCCATAGTTCGGTGCTATCTTGTATGGTTTGGAATCGGAGCTCGTAAAAGGTTTGAGAATTCAGACCCATATGATATTGTCGAGGATCTCAAATTGATTTTGAGACTCATGCAATTGTAAGCTATGAGGCTTCAAAAGTTCTTTAACTGCAAGATGGAAGAAGGCAGCCCGGCTGAGCATATGCTTAAGATGTGCAGGCACGCAAACAAACTTCAAAGCTTGGGTATAGTGATTCCTAATGCTTTGGGATTTACCGTGTCCTCCAATCACTCCCACCAAGTGACAAGAACTTTGTGATGAACTACAACATGCGAATATGAACAAGACGCTGCCGTAACTCTTGCCATGTTGAAATCTGCGTAAGTGGAGATCAAGAAAGAGCACCAAGTGTTGTTGGTCAATAAGACCACCAAATTCAAGAAAGGCAAGTCTAAGCAAAGGGACACTTCAAGAAGGGTGGTAAGAAAGTTACCACGCCGCCAAGAAGACCAAAGCTGGGCCCAAGCCGACGAGTGCTTTTACCGCAAGGGAGAAGGTCATCGAAGCGGAATTGCCCAAAGTACTTGGGGATCAAGAACGGCAACATCAAGAAGAAAGGTATATCTGATATACATGTTATTGATGTGTATCTCACTAGTACCGTAGTAGTTCCGGTATTTGATATCGGTTCGTTGCTCATATTTGTAACTCAAACAGTGCCGCAGTAATAAACGGAAGCTAGCGAAGAACGAGGTGACGATGGGAAACGGATCAAAGGTTGATGTGATCGCGATCGCACGCTACCCATTCATCTACCATCGGATTAGTTTTATACTTAAATAATTGTTATTTAGTGTGTTGAGCATGAACATTATATCGGGATCTTGTTTATTGCGTAGACGGTTACTTGTTTAAGTCGAGAATAATGGTTGTTCGATTTATATGAGTAATATGTTTTATGCACATGCACCTTTGATAGATGGTCTATTCTTATTGAATCTCGATAGTGGAAATACACATATCAACAACATTGAGGCTAAACGCTTGAAATCAAGCGATAATTGACCTATATGTGGCACCGCTGCCTTGGTCACATTGGAGTGAAGCGATGAAGAAACTCCATTCGATGGACTTCTTGAATCACTTGATTATGAATCACTTGAATGATGCGAAGCATGTCTGATGGGAAAAATGACTAAGACTCCATTTTCAGGTATGATGGAGCGAGCTACGGACTTATTGGAAATCATACATACCGATGTGTGTGGTCCAATGAGTGTAGCATCGCATGGTTATCGTTATGTTCTTACCTTCACGGATGATTTGAGTAGATATGGGTATATCTATTTCATGAAACATAAATCCAAACTTTCGGAAGTTTAAGGAGTTTCAAAGTGAGGTAGAGAATCAACGTAACAAGAAGATTAAATTTCTACGCTCGATCGTGGAGGTGAATATCTAAGTTACGAGTTTGGCGAGCATTTGAAGAAATGCGAATACTTTCACTGATACAGCGAACACCACAACAGAATGGTGTGTCCGAACGTCAGAATCGAACTCTCTTAGATATGGTTCGCTCTATGATGTCACTTACAGATTTACCGCTATCATTTTGGGGTTATGCATTAGAAACAACCGCATTCACTTTAAATAGGGCACCGTCTAAATCCGCTGAAACGACACCGTATGAATTATGGTTTGGGAAGAAACCAAGATTGTCGCTCCTTAAAGTTTGGGATGCGGCCTATGTAAAGAAGTTACAAATGGACAAGCTTGAACCCAAAGCGGAAAAATGCGTCTTCATAGGATACCCAAGGAAACTATTGGGTATACCTTCTATCATAGATCCGAAGGCAAAATCTTCGTTAAGAATGGATCCTTTCTAGAGAAGGAATTTCTCTCAAAAGAAGTGACTGAAGGAAAGTAGAACTCGACGAGGTTGTCGAACCTTCTCGAAATGAGTAGCGCAGACCGGAAGAAGTTCCTGTGGTGCCTGCACTAATAAGAGAGGAAGCTAATGATGGTGATCATGAAACTTCGTTGAAGTTGCTACAGAGCCGGAGGTCAACGAGAACTCGTACCACTCCATTGGTATGATTCCGTTATGAGTGTCATGTTGGTGGACAACACCGATGACCCCGAGACATATGAGGAAGCGATGATGAGCCCAGATTCCAATAAATGGCAAGAAGCCATGAAATCCGAGATTGATCCATGTACGAAAACCAAGTATGGACTTTGGTGGACTTATGGGATGGCCGAAAGGTCGAGAACAAATGGATTTTCAAGAAGAAAACAGATGTGATGGTAATGTTATCGTTTATAAAGCTCGACTTGTCGCAAAAGGGTTTCGACAAATTCAAGGACTTGACTACGATGAGACTTTCTCACCAAGAGTAAGCTAAAGTCTGTGAGGATTATGTTAGCAATCACGCATTATGATTATGAGATATGGCGATGGATGTCAAACAAGATTCCTCAATGGAGATATTGATGAAGAGTTGTATATGATGCAACCCAAAGGTTTTTCGATCCTAAAGATGCTAACAAGGTATGCAAACTTCAACGGTCCATCTATGGATTGAAGCAAGCATCCCGAAGTTGGAATCAACGCTTTGATAAGGTGATCAAAGTTTTGGTTTTATACAAACTTATGGAGAAGCTTGTATTTACAAGAAAGTGAGTGGAGCTCAGAGCATTCTTAATACTATATGTGGATGACATATTGTTGATTGGGAAATATATGTAGACCTTCTTAATAGTGTCAAGGAATATTTGAATAATTGTTTTTCAATGAAGGATCTTGGCGAATTACATATTAGGCATAAAGATTTATAGAGATAGATCGAACGCCAAATATCATTGTCACAGAGTACATATTTGGACAAAGTTCTAAAGAGGTTTGGAATGGAAGAAAGCAAGAAAGGGTTCTTTCCCATGTTGCCTAATACGACCTTGAGTAAAACTCAAAGTCCGACATCGGCGTAAGATAGAGAAAGGATGAGTAAGACTCCTATGCCCTCAGCCATAGGATCTCTAATGTATGCCATGCTATGTACTAGACCCGACATTGCATATGATGTTAGTTTAACTAGCGTATATCAAAGTGATTCAGAGTGGATCATTGGACAATGTCAAAAACATCCTTAAGTACTTGAGAAGAACTAAGGATATGGTTCTTTCTTATGGAGGTGATGAATACCGTTGTTAATGGTTACACCGATGCTAGTTGGAACACCGATCGGATGATTCTAAATCACAACTGGATACGTATTTATTTTGAATGGTGCAAGCTAGTGGAGGAGTGCAAAGCAAAGCGTTGTGGCGAGATCTTCAACCTAATCGGAATACATGGTCGCCTGAGGCTTCACAAGAAGCGATATGGATGAAAGAGTTCATTACAGAGTGGTGTGGTTCCTAGTGCGCGGACCCAATGTCTATCATCGTGATAACATGGGCGCCATAGCCAATGCGCAAGAACCAAGGTCACACAAGAAGTCAAGACATCAAGTCGCTTTCACGCTTATTCGAGAACATATCCAGATGGGGATATAAAGATTTGCAAAGCACACAGATCCGAATGTGGCGGATCCGTTGACTAAACCTCTCCCGAGGGCAAAACATGACCAACACCAAACCGCCATGGGTGTTCTGGATATTACCATGTAATCTAGATTAGATGACTCTAGTGCAAGTGGGAGACTTGGAGATATGCCCTAGAGGCAATAATAAATGTAGTTATTATTATATCTTTGTGTTTATGATAAATGTTTACGTTCATGCTATAATAGTATTAACAAGGAAACATTAATACTTGTGTGATTTGTAAACTTAATTTGAAGTCCCTAGTATAGCCTCTATACTTCACTAGCTTGTTGGTTGATTAATGATTGTGGTTTCCTATCATGAACATTGAGATGTTATCAACAACAAGATCATATCGTTAGGAGAATGATATGGTGGACATACTCCTATAGATAAGCGTAGCATAAAGATCAAGTCATTTCAATAGTTCAATTGCTAGATGCTTTCTGATACATAGTAACCTAATTCCTTCGACCATGAGATCATGCATATCACCTTTACGGATGGATGCTTTGATGACATCAAACACCACACCGTAATCGGGTGGCTATAAAGGTGGCATTGAGTGTTCGGAAAGTATTGGTTGAAACACATGGATCAAGAGGGATTTGTCCATCCATATGACTGGATAGATATACTGGCCCTCTCGGTGAAATGTCATCCAATTAGCTTGCAAGCATGTGACTGGCTCACAAGGGATCACATATCACGGAACGAGAAAAGAGTACTTATCGAACGAGGTTGAACTAGGTATGCGAGATACCGATGATCATAACCTCTGATAAGTAAACTATCGTGAGACAAAGGGAAATTGTATCGTATGTAAGTGGTTCATTCGATCGTAGTAATCGTAGAAATATGTGGAGCCATATGAATTTCCATTCCTCTATTGGTTATTGTTCGAGAAGTGTCTCGATCATGTCCGCATAATTCACGAACCGTAGGGAGACACACTTAAGGATTCGACGTTGTTTGAGTAGTTATGGTATTATGAGAAAGAGACCGAATGTTGTTCAAGTCTCGATGGGATCCGGATATCACGAGATGATCCGAATGGTCCGGAGAATAAGATTCATATAAGGAAAGTCCTGCTTCGGAGTTCGTGAATGATTCCGTGATTTCATCAGAATGTTCTAGAAGGTTCCTAATGTCCGACACTGGGGAAGGGGTACATGAATGTGTCATTACATATTGGAATGATTGCATCATGTACTAAGTGTTCTGCTGTTCCAAATAAAGGATTAAATTGAATCCTAAAACAGAAAAGTCAAATGGCCGCTTGAAAGTCAAACGGCTAAAACAGAAACTGTGGGAAACAAGCAAGAGGAGGCAAACCGACTTGGGGGAGGAGTCCTCCTCCAAGTCAAGCGCCACCCAAGGCCGACTTGGGAGGGACTCCTCCCTTGGCCCCTCCCACCTATAAAAGGAGGGCAGGGCCTCCTCCTCTGAACACACAAGTTCCTATCCTCTAATCTCCTGCTTAGAGCCGCTTTGGTTTAGAGCTTCTAATTGCACTAGCCTTCGGTTTAGAGCCTTCTAATTGGTGTGTCTAATCCCTAGACCACTAATAGCTTTCTCATACTCCACCATACTCGCCCGCTTAAGGCGAAGCCTCGGGATCTCCCACTTCCTGTATCACCAGGCCGAATCGAGGAGAGTGCTACAACCTCCGGCTCGAACAAGGGAGAGGAAGGTCTTCGAGTACTAACGTGTGACCGATCATGGAAGGCCGAACGCAGCACCGAAGGATCGCCTACACGATCTTGAGATCGGGAAGAGTACGACTACATCACCCACGAGAATCCTCGTTAAACACTTTGGAATCTTCGAGGGTAAGTTATTCCATAGACTCGTTGCTACAATCTAGTAGATAGATCTTGGCTTGTTTGTTTGTATGCGATAGAAAATTTTTGTTTTCCATGCTACGAAACCCTACAAATATGTCATCCACATATAGTACTAAAAATGTCACCGAGCTCCCACTCACTTTCTTGTAGATACAAGCTTCATAGCAATTTGGAACAAATCCAAAACTCTTGATCACATGATCAAAACGAAGGTTCCAACTCCGAGATGCTTGCTTCAGTCCATAAATGGAATGCTGAAGTTTGCACACCTTTTTAGCATCCTTAGGATCGACAAACCTTCGGTCATCATATACAACTCTTCATCAATGTTGCCATTGAGGAAAGCGATTTTGACATCCATCCGCCATATTTCATAATCATGAAATGCAGCAATTGCTAATAAAATCTGAATGGACTTAAACATCGCTATGGAGATAAAGTCTCATCGTAGTCAACACCTTGAACTTGTCGAAACCCTTTTGCAACAAGCCGAGCTTTATAGACAGTAACATTACCATCCGCGTCCGTTTTCTTCTTGAAAATCCATTTGCACTCAACGCCTTACTGCCGCTAGGAGGGTCCACCAAAGTCCATACTTGGTTTTCTCTCATGGATCCCAATTGGATTTCATGGCCTCTAGCCATTTCTCGAGTCTGGGCTCATCATTGCTTCCTCATAATTCAGTTCACCGTTGTTCAACAACAAGACTAAGACAGGTTGCGTACTATTCAGAGTGGCACGTGACCTTGTCGACCGCGTCGTAGTAGCATCATTCAAGTTTCATGATCCTTGTCATTAGCTTCCTCTCTTGTTGGTGCGCATGAACAATTTCGTGATGCGATACTCTCCAACTCGAGAGAAGGTTAAATAACCTCGTAGCTCTACCTTCCTCCCACTCACCTATTTCGAGAGAAACTCCTTCTCAAGAAAGGATCCGTTTTGCAACAAACACTTTCCTTCTGGATGCGGGTAGAAGGTATACCCAATCGTTTCCTTAGGGTATCCTATAAAGACGCATTTCTCCGCTTTGGGTTCGAGCTTGTCTGGCATCAACTTCTTGACGTAAGCTTCGTATCCCCAAACTTTAAAAAACGACAACTTAGGTTTAGCACCAAACCATAGTTCATACGGTGTCGTCTCAACGGATTTAGATGGTTCCCTATTTAAAGTGAATGCAGCGGTTTCTAATGCATAACCCCAAAATGATAACGGCAAATCAGAAGAGACATCATTGATCGCACCATATCTAATAGAGTTCGATTCCTGCTCGTAGACACACCATTGCGCAGTTGTCTTTATGGAGTTGCTAAAATGATTCCTCATTGCTTTAAGATGCGTGAGAAAATCATAACTCAAATATTCACCTCCACGATCGGATCGTGAGAAATTTAATTTTCCGATACGATGGTTTTCCACTTCTCTCAAATTCTTTGAACTTTTCAAACGCTTTCAGATTTATGTTTCATTAAATAGATATACCCATATCTACTTAAGTCATCAAGAAATTGAGAAAATAGCGATATCCACCGCGTCGAAAACACTCATTGGTCCGCATACATCGGTATGTATGATTTCTAATAAGTCCGCTGTTCGCCCATTATTCCTAGAACGGGTTTTGATCATCTTGCCCATGAGGCACGGCTCGCACGTGTCAAATGATTCAAAATCAAGAGACTCCAAAAGTCCATCAGAATGGAGTTTCTTCATGCGTTTTACACCAATATGACCTAGACGTCAGTGCCACAAATAAGTTGGATTATCACTATCTAATTTGCATATCTTAGCCTCAATGTTATGGATGTGCATTTCATTGCTTTCGAGATTCAGAAGAAATAAACCATTCACAACAGGTGCATGACCATAAAAGATGTTATTCATATAAATAGAACAACCATTATACTTTGATTTAAATGAATAACCGTCTTGCAATAAACACGATCCAGATATAATTTCCATGCTCAACGCAGGCACATAATAACACTTATTAAGGTTTAAAACTAATCCCGAAGGTAAAACTAAGGAGAGCGTGTACGGCCATCACATCAACTTTTGATCCATTGCCAACGCCATCGTCACCTCATCCCTTGCTAGTCGCGTCATTCCGTAGCTCTTGTTTCGAAAGTTACAAATATTAGCAACTAAACCAAGATTATATACCCGCACTAGAACAAGCGCTAGTAAGGTAAACATCAATAACATGTATATCAAATATACCTTTAATGGTGCCTGTTCTTGTCCGCTAAGTACTTGGACATTTGAGCTTCCAAAGGACCCTTGTCCTTGCAATAGAAGCACTCAAAGGTCCGCTTAGGTCCGACTTGAGCTTTTCTCAAATAGGGCAACGCGGCCACTTTCTTGAAGGATTTCTTTGCACCCTTAGCTTTCTTAAAGATAGTGGTCTTGTTGACCATCAACACATGATTATCTTTCTTGATATCCACCTCCACTTTCACTTAGCGAAGAGCTCAAAGGATCGATCGTTGGAACCAACTTGATTGTAGTAACTACAAAAGCTTTGTACCTAGGAGGAGTGATTACAACTCACAATCTTGAGCTCTTCCGAATCTTGCAGCCCGCTTTCAAGACGTTGAGTGTAGCCCGACATCTTAATGGCGTGCTCAATAACGGAACTCCCTCCATCTTGCGCTTAAAGAATTTCTCGTAGATCTCATATCTCTTTAACGGCCCGAGTATGAAACATGGTTTTAGTTCCTGTATCTCAAAGGGCCCGTCAACTCCTCAAAACGATTTTGAAGTTCCTTCCATAGCAAACAACATGGTACTCTTAATCACTCCATAATCATCTTTGCATGACCGATAAATGTACCTTTTCATCACCGCGATCAAGAGTGTGAGGCGCCACCTAGCTTTCTCAAGTACATAGGCTTTTGTCCGCCAACAGAATGATTCTCGATCATGGAACCAGTTGGTGAAGTTAGACCCATTGTTCTTAAGCTTTTCTTTCTCAGCAAAAACGTTGAAGTTGAAGTTGGACTTAGCCATTTGATCTAAAAAATTTTCAAATACAATTTAGACTATGTTCATGATAACTAGTTCAACTTAATCAAATTACTAGATGAACTCCCACTAAATGCAACATCCCACAAGTTGTTTAGTGAACAGATCCAAATTCACCACACCTAATCTGATCTTCACGAGAAGAGATGTGGTTTCAATGGTGGACAACAAAGTGTCGATCATATCATTCATATGACTCATGTTTAACCTTTCGGTTCGTGTGTTCCGAGGCCATGTCTGTACATGCTAGGATCGTCAAGTCAAACCCAAGTATTTCCGCGTGTGCAAAACTGGCTTTCACCCGTTGTATGTGAACGTAGATTTTATAGCACCCGATCATCACGAGGTGCTTGAAAACGACGAACTTTCGCAACGGTGCATACATCGGGACAACACAATTTTATCTTGATCGTTAAGTGAGGAATCATCTTATAATGCTACCGTCGCGATCTAAGCATAATAAGATACATAAAAGGATAAACATCACATGCATATAATTTTATGTGACATGGTATAGCCAATCCGCCAATTATCTCCATCTTGTGCGCCAATGATCTTCATCACTCCACCATGATTGCCTCCATCGTAGGGTTTCGTAGCATGGAAAACAAAAAATTCTACCAAGATACAAACAAACAAGCCAAGATCTATCTACTAGATTGTAGCAATGAGTCGATGGAATAACTCACCCTTGAAGATTCCAAAGTGTTTAACGAGATGATTCGTGGGTGATATAGTCGCACTCTTCCCGATCTCAAGATCGCGTGAGATCCTTCCGGCCATTGCGTTCCAGCTGCCTCCAATGGTCACACGTTTCTAGATTGACGAAGACCTTCCTCTCCTTGTTCCAAAGAAAATGGAGGTTGTAGCACTCCTCATGATTCCTAAGACAAAGGCATGGTACCTAAGTAGAGGGAGATCTGCAGGCTTCGCCTTTGCCAGAGTATGGTGGAGTATGAGAGAGTCCCCACGATCTAGGATTTAGACATGCCGAGGAGGAAGCTTGGCGGCTAGGGTTGCTAGATGGCGGCGGGCTTGACCTAGGGCGGCAAGCAAGAAGAAAGTGGCTGGCACAGCGGCTTAGGGTTGAGGCGGGATCTTGTGTTCAGGAGGGAGCCCCGCCTCCTTATAGGTGGAGGGGCCGGCCGGCCAAGGGGAGGAGTCCTCCCTAACTCTGCTTGGAGGTGGGCTGGTGGTGGAGGACTCCTCCCCAACCGGTTTCCTCCTCTTTCTCCACTTTCCAAAATAGTCGCTTGACTTTCAAACTAGGCGTTGACTTTTCAAACTAGGATTTGATTAATCCTCTATTTTGTTCAGCGATGACACCGAGTACATAATGCAATCATACCAACTTGATATAACACATTCATGTACCTTCCTCCGAGTGCCGACATTCCTGAACCTTCTAGAACATTCCCATGAAAACACCTAACTATTCTCCAACTCCAAACGACATTCCTTATATGAATCTTATTCTCCGGACCATTCCGGATCTCCTCGTGATATCCCGAATCCCATTCAAGACTCAACAACATTCGTATTTCTCATCATTCCATAACTACTCAAACAACGTCAATCCTTATGTGTCTCCACGGTTCGTGAATTATGCGGACATGATCGAGACATTCTCGAACAATAACCAATAGAGGAATCGAAATTCATATGGCTCTACATATTTCTACGACATTTATGATCGAATGAACCACTTACATACGATATCAATTTCCTTTGTCTCACGATAGTTTACTTATCCGAGGTTATGATCGGTATCTCGCATACCTAGTTCAACCTCGCTACCGATAAGTACTCTTTCTCGCTCCTGATATGTGATCCCTTGTGAGCCACCACATGCTTGCAAGCTAATTGGATGACATTTCACCGAGAGGGCCCGTAGTATATCTATCCGTCATATGGATGGACAAATCCCACTCTTGATCCATGTGTCTCAACCAATACTTTCCGAACACTCAATGCCACCTTTATAGCCACCCAGTTATGGTGAGGTGTTTGATATCATCAAAGAATCCATCCCAGAAGGTGATATGCATGATCTCATGGTCGAAGGAATTAGATTACTATGTATCGAAAGCATATAGCAATTGAACTATTAAATGACTTGATCTTTATGCTACGCTTATCTATAGGAGTATGTCCACCATATCATTCTCCTAACGATAAGATCTTGTTGTTAAAAACATCTCAATGTTCATGATAGTGAAACCACAATCATCTATTAACCAACAAGCTAGTATTATATAGAGGCTTTACTATTATAGCATGTTAAAATCACACAAGTATTAATGTTTCCTTGTTAATACTATTATAGCATGAATGTAAACATTTATCATAAAGACAAAGATATAATAATAACTACATTTATTATTGCCTCTAGGGCATATCTCCAACAGTCTCCCACTTGCACTAGAGTCATCTAATCTAGATTACATGGTAATATACCGAACACCCATGGCAGTTTGGTGTTGGTCATGTTTTGCCCTCGGGAGAGGTTTAGTCAACGGATCCGCCACATTCAGATGTGTACTTTGCAAATCTTTATATCCCCATCCCGGATATGTTCTCGAATAGCGTGAAAACGCTTGATGTCCTTGACTTCTTGTGTGACCTTGGTTCTTGCAAGCATTGGCTATGGCGCCCATGTTATCACAAGAGATAGACATGGTCCAACGCACTAGGAACCACACCACCAGAATGAACTCTTTCATCCATATCGCTTCTTGTGAAGCCTCCGGCAGCCATGTATTCCGATTCGCTTGAAGATCTCGCCACAACGCTTTGCTTTGCACTCCTCCAAATAACCGCCGCACCATTCAAAATAAATACGTATCCAGATTGTGATTTTGAATCATCCGGATCGGTTCCAACTAGCATCGATTATCGTTAAGAACGAGTTCATCACCTCCATAAGAAAGAACCATATCCTTAGTTCTTCTCAAGTACTTAAGGATGTTTTGATCATTGTCAATGATCCACTCGGATCACTTTGATATCTGCTAGTTAAACTAACAACATATGCAATGCTCTGTCTAGTACATAGCATGGCATACATTAGAGATCCCATGGTCGAGGCATAGAGTCTTACTCATCATTTCTATCTTCTGCCGATGTCGGACTTTGAGTTTTACTCAAGGTCGATATAAACATGGGCAAGAACCCTTTCTTGCTATCTTCCATTCCAAACCTCTTTAGAACTTTGTCCAAATATGTACTTTTAGACAATGATATTTTACGCTCGATCTATCTCTATAAATCTTTATGCCTAATATGTAAGCTGCTTCGCCAAGATCCTTCATTCAAAAAAACTATTATTCAAATATTCCTTGACACTATTAAGAAGGTCTACATCATTCCCAATCAACAATATGTCATCTACATAGAGTATTAAGAATGCTACAGAGCTCACTCACTTTCTGTAAATACAAGCTTCTCCATAAGTTTGTACAAACCAAAACTTTTGATCACCTTATCAAAACGTTGATTCCAACTGGATGCTTGCTTCAATCCATAAATGGACCGTTGAAGTTTGCATACCTTTTAGCATCTTTAGGATCGACAAAACCTTTGTTGCATCATATACAACTCTTCATCAATGTCTCCATTGAGGAATGTTGTTTTGACATCCATCCGCCATATCTCATAATCATAATATGCAATGATTGCTAACATAATCCTCACGCACTTTAGCTTCGCCATCGGTGAGAAAGTCTCATCGTAGTCAACTCCTTGAATTTGTCGAAACCCTTATGACAAGTCGAGCTTATAGACAAAGTAACATTACCATCAAGATATATTTTCTTCTTGAAAATCCATTTGTTCTCGATGTTCTTCCTACCATCCTAAGTCCACCAAAGTCCATACTTGGTTTTCGTGACATGGATCCAATGTCGGATTTCATGGCTTTGTCATTTATTGAACTGGCTCATCATCGCTTCCCTCATATGTCTGGTCATCGGTGTTATCCACCAACATGACACTCATAACGGGATCATACCAATCAGTGGTAAGTTCGCTCACCGCGAGGCCTCAGAGCAACCACGCACCAAGTTTCATGATCATCATCATTAGCTTCCTCTCTTATTGGTGCACCATGTGAACTTCTTCCTGCCGCTCGCAATTTCGAGAGAAGGTTAGACAACCTCAGCCGAGTTCTACTTTCCTTCCAAATACTTCTTCGAGAGAAATTCCTTCTCTAGAAAGGATCCATTCTTGGCAATCTAAGATTTTGCCTTCGATCTATGATAGAAGGTATACCCACAGTTTCCTTCGTATCCTATGAAGACGATTTTTCCGCTTTGGGTTCAAGCTTGTCCGGCCAGAACTTCTTTACATAGGCTTCAAGATCCCCAAACTTTAAGGAATCGACAATCTAGGTTTCTTCCCAAACCATAATTCATACGGTTTCGTTTCAACGGATTTAGATGGTGCCCTATTTAAAGTGAATGCGTTGCTTTTAATGCATAACCCCAAAATGATAGCGTGAATCAGTAAGTGACATCAAGAATCTAACCATATCTAAGAGAGTTCGACATGACGCTTGGACACACCATTACCGTGGTGTTCCCCCAGGTGTCAATTAAAGTATTCATTTCTTCAAATGCTCGCCAAACTCGTGAACTTAGATATTCACCTCCACGCATCGAACGTAGAAATTTAATCTTCTTGTTACGCTGATTCTCTACCTCACTTTGAAATTCCTTAAACTTCTCAAAGTTTCTGACTTATGTTTCATGAAATAGATATACCCATATCTACTCAAATCATCCGTGAAGGTAAGAACATAACGATAACCATCACAGATGCTCACACTCATTGGACCACACACATCGGTATGTATGATTTCCAATAAGTCCGTAGCTCGCCCATCATACCGTAGAATGGAGTCTTAGTCATTTTACTCCATCGTACATGCTTCTCAGATCTTCAAGTGATTCAAAATCAAGTGATTCACAGAAGCCCATCGGAATGGAGTTTCTTCACACGCTTCACTCCAATGTGACCAAGACGATAGTTACACATATAGGTCGAGTTATCGCCGATTTCAAACGCTTAGCCTCAATGTTATTAATATGTGTATTTCCACTTCATCGAGATTCAACAAGAATAGACCATTATCTATCAAAGGTGCGTGTGCATAAAACATATTACTCATATAAATCGAACAACCATTATTCTCTGACTTAAACAAGTAACCGCCTCAGCAATAAACAAGATCCCGATATAATGTTCATGCTTAATGCGTAGCCAAATAATAACAATTATTTAAGTATAAACCAATCTCGATGGTAGATGAAGGGTAGCGTCATAACGGCGATCACATCAACCTTGATTTGTTTCCCACACGCGATCGTCTACCTCGCTTCGCTTCAGCTGTTATTCTACGACATGTTTCGAGTTACAAATATGAGCAAATCAACCAAAGATTAAATACCTGTGCACTACTTTATCGGTACTAGTGAGATAAACATCAATAACATGTATATCGATACCTTTCTTCTTGATGTTGCCGCTTTTCAAATCCACCAAGTACTTTTGGGAAATTCGCTCAAAGGACCTTCTCCCTGCAAGAAAAGCACTCAAGACGCTTAGGTCCAGCCTTGGTCTTTCGTTGCATGTGGTAACTTTATTACCAATTCTTCGAAGTGTCCCTTCCGCTAGACGCCTTTGTCTTGAATTTGGTGGTCTTATTGACCAACAACACTTGGTGCTCTTTTATTGATCTCCACTTCGCAGCATTTCAACATGGCAAAGAGTTCTCGCAACGCCTCTTGTTCATGTTTTGTCATGTCAGAGTTCATCACAAAGTTCTTGTAACTTGGTAGTGATTGAGGACGCGTAAATCCCAAAGCATTAGAATCACTATACCCAAGCTTTGAAGTTTGTTTTGCGTCTAGACATCTTAAGCACATGCTCACCGACGGAGTTGCCCTCTTCCATCTTGCAGCTAAAGAACTTTTCGTAAGCCTCATAGCTTCAATTGCCGCGTGATTAGTCTCAAAGATCAATTTGAGATCCTCGACAATATCATATGGGTCTGAATTCTCAAACCTTTTCCTTAAGCTCTGATTCTAAACCGTACAAGATAGCACACCGAACTATGGAGTACCGAGTCTCCTAGGTAAGGTAAACATTCTTTACTTCATGGGAAGTCACACTGCAGTGGGTCACCCACAAGGCATCGACACATTACAGGTCAAATTAATAATGCGAGGACAATCCTCAAATTATGAACTAATCCGGCAGTTGCTTCCATTGTTTTTCAACTTTTCTTTCTCTAGGTTTACATTAAAATTGATGGTAGGCTGCCATTGATCTACAAACATATTTGCAATAGTTTAGACTAAGTTTATGATAAATTGAGTTCAAATTAATTATAAATTAATCTAGTTGAACTCCCACTCAAAACAATATCCCTCACATTGTTTTAGTGATCACCCGCTAACCAAATCCACCACATCAACAACCCATCATCACGAGAGTTGATATAGTTTCAATGGCTAACAATTCAATATGTTCATCATATCTACTATATGATTCATGCTTTACCTTTCGGTGATCCATGTTCGAGACCATGTCTCACATAGTTACGCTAGGGCTCGCCAAGATCAAACCTTAGTTTCCGTGCATGAGCAAATCTGGCTTGCTCATTGTATAACAATTGTGAATCTAACACATCATCACGCGGGTGCTTTCAAAACAACAAGCTTTAGCAACGGTGCTAACTAAGGGGTGAACACTTTATGACTTGAAATTCATGTGCATGAGGGATCATCTTATAATGCTACCGTCGCTCAACACTAAGAAATACAAGATGCCTGAAAGGTTAACATCACATGCAATTCTGTAATATGCGATACAGATATGGCCTTTCTTCTTTGTGGGCTTCCGATCCCATCTTTCAGGCATCTAATATGATATCCTCCATCACCCATGGCCATCGCATCAAGGTCAATGACGCTTCTCCATGGTCACGTCCACCGCTTCAACTTATTACAACTACTTTGAATAGACACGGCCAGGTCTTAACATTAATTAAAGACAACCATATAGGGTTCTGCCGCTCTGCCACAACTTACAATGGTAAGGAACATCGTGATACATCACCAATATAATCACAATCATGGCTATATCACATCACCGCATAACACCCCGCAAAAACAAAGTTAGACGCCTCCTTTTCTTTGCATATTTTACACGTGGTTTGGGGCTCATCATAGAGTGTCGAATTATAACGAACATGAACCACAACATTGATACCGTATTGTCGTAACAGATCTTGCTGGTGGATCTTAACTATGCTTTAGGAGAAGCACCCTATGACCACTTATGCAATGATTTGCATGTCAGCGTGGAGCAAAGTCTCAATGAACATTGTCATATAAGGTTATCCTACGGCCTTCATCCCAACATACTCAAGAAGATGCAAAGTACACAAGAAGAAATCGACAATAAAGCATCAATCTACCACAATGACCATTGTGTTCAAATTACCTACCTGCAACATGGATCTACATATAGACACGGCATCTGATAACGCTAATCGTAGGGTTTAGCATTAGGTTATGACAAAGATAGAAAACAAAAAATTTCCTAAATTGTAGAACCATATACCAAGATCTATTTATAATTAGATACAAACAACGGCATGATGGATATATCCGTAGAGAAATCATTCTGAAGACCGAAATAAAGCTTAACGAGTCCAAACTCTGTGGTTCGATGTAGACGATCTCTGCTTCATCGATCTCAAGATCGAGAGGGTCCTAGCGATAGAAAGTCAGCAACAGCATCCGTTTTCGCACACGCTCTCGAGGCACCGAAAGCAACCTCCGCCTCCCTGCTCTAAACATGCATCGTGAGCACAACTCTTTCTTGCCGAATAGCCAATGGAACATGCTATCTCGGCTAACTCTGAGACCATGGGGGATAAATTCTAGGAGGGGAGAGAGATCCTTCATATGAGGTGGAGTGGGAGAAGTGAGAGGAGGGCTCCTTTATAGGGAGGATGGGGAACCCCAAAGGGGGTGTGCTTGCCATGGGGGCTGCCCCCTTGCCCTCCCTCCTTCATGGGTGGACACTCCACTCACAAAACTCCTCCAAATTCTCCACTCAAAAGTCCACTCAAAATCCTAATAAATTCCACCAAATTTAATGCAATCTCTCATTAAATAAAACTTTATTTTTTTTATTCAGAATTTGTCAATTACTTTAATGACAAACATTCACACTTAACCTTATGCTAGAATTCTATTTCACATATGCATAACCACTTTATGCAATACTTCCACCAAACCTCGCTTTTAGTTTGGGTATCTAGTGAAATAAATTCCTGCGCTTGTTTATTCTTTTTCTCGGCATGAAACTTTGCTCCAATTGGATGTCGGTGTCTTCACAATGTGTCACCCTATGCTCGATTAAGTGGAATAATACGCGACATGATCGAGACCCTCCTCGATCAATAATCAAGCGGATCTGGAGAATCCATAATTTCCATCTCCATTAATATTCAACGATGACTTTCTGTGGATCGCCTTGAGACCTTTACGCTAGTATCTTAATCCGCTTGTCTCGACGACATAATATTGATGTAGCCTAGATTCGATCGCCACCTGTATCTCCATACCTAGTTTGATCTCGTTAACCGACATGCACTCCTTTTCTTCGCTCTGTGATATAACATTCTAGTGATCAAATCACTGCTTCTAAGCCAAACTATGATGTGATATCACCGGGAAGGGCCCGGAGTATATCTGCATCCGTCTTAACGGAGTGAACAAATTCCACTCTTCGATCCGCAGGATTCTCAACACTAACACTTATTAGTTTACCGAATCCCATCTTCCTATAATCACCCCGTTATTTTTGCCATTACCGGTGATGGCGTTTCGATGTTGCTATCAAGAAACTCTTCCGGCAGCAAGTGAATACATGATTGACGCAGTCTCATGGTCTAAGGATTCAGGATCACTTAAGTAAGTTGTTATATAATATAAACTGTCCAATGACTTTGATCGTAATGCTATACTTGGATGAATATTCATCACATCATTATACCACTAATATTTAATGATCCCGTTATTAACAACATCCAATGTCCATGATCGGGGAACCTTGATCATCTTGTTAATCAACGAAAGCGCTAGTTTATGAGAGAGGCTTAACTTAGGAACTTTCTGCTTGTTTATTAAACACATGTATTAACGCTCGACCGTGTATTTACAAATTATAGCATGCAAAATAAAACATCTATCATATACTTGGAATACACACTTCAATAAACAAATAATTATTATTGCTCTCTCGAGCATTCCTTCATTCCTCATTTCGTAGCATGGAAAAACAAAGTAATTTTTCTCTAGCCGCAGATACAAAACAAAAAGTAAGCCAGATCTATTCATCCTACTAGATTGTAGCCATTTAGTCGATGGAATAACCTACTTACTCAAGATTCCAAAGTGTTTAATCTAGAGCGGATTACTAGGGAGGGTGATGTCAGCTCTGACTCTTCTCGATCTCGAATCGCGTAAGCAGACGATCCTTCCTGGCTACTGCTGCTCCGTTACAGCGCTCCCTCAAGTAATGGTCACATGCCTGCGTCCGATTTGACTAAGACCTTCCTCTCCCTTGTTCCAAAGAAAGTAACGGAGGTCAGAAAGACCTCTCGGCGATTTCCTACCTAAATGATTCAAATGGCCTGGTGAAGTACCCCAAATGTAGAGAGGAGATCTCGCAGGCTCAAGCCGCCTTAAGCAGAGTGATGTGGAGTACAGGACTGAAATCCTAAAACGATCTAGGGATTTGAGACAGCTTGAGGAGGAAGCAGTTTGGCCAGCCGGCCTGGGGTTGCTAGGCGGCGGCTTGACCTAGGGGCGGCGTCAGTGGGTTGCTAGGGCTACAAGTGGCTGGGATTTGCATGTTGGCCGGGCGGCAACAGGGGTGGCACGGCCATGGGTTTGGAGGCGGGATTCCAGGAGGTGTCTTGTGGCCTAGGAGGGAGCCCTGCCCCTCCTTATACTTTTCTTGCCGAATAGCCACTCTGAACATGTATCTCGCTAGTCCGAGACCATGGGGATAAATTCTGAGGGGAGAGAGATCCTTCACTAGGAGGTGTGGAGAGACAAGTGAGGAGGCTCCTTTATAGGAGGAGGGCACCCAAGGGTGGTACGCCATGGGGGGCCGCCTTGCCCTCCCCTCCTTTCATTCATGTGGTGACACCCACCACAAATGCCCCTTAAATTCCTCCACTCAAAGTCCACTCAAATTCCCATTAAATTTCCACCAAATTTAATGCAAACCTCATTAAATAAAACTTTTTATTTTATTCAGAATTTTGTCAATTACTTTAATGACAAACATTCACAATAACCCCTTGCTAGAATTCTATTTCACATGCATAACCACTTTATGCAATTTCACCAAAACCTGCTTCGTATCTAGTGAAATAAATTCCCGCGCTTGTTCATTCTTTTTCGCATGAAACATTTGTCTAATTGGATGCTCTGTTCTTAAGTGTGTCACCCACGGTTCGTGAATAATGCGGACATGATCGAGACCCCTCTAGATCAATAATCGCTGGATCCGGAGACCCATACCGACTCCCACACATTCAACGATGACTTTCGTGATCGCTTAACCTTTACGCTAGTATCTTAACCTTTGTTTCATCGATATATTACATGTCCGAGATTCGATCATCGTATCTCCATACCTAGTTTGATCTCGCTACCCATATGCACTTCTTCTCGCCCTGATATAACATTCTAGTGATCAAATCACTTGCTTGCAAGCTAATCAATGTGATATCACCGAGAGGGCCCAGTATATCTATCCGCCATCTGGATGAACAAATTCCACTCGATCCATGAGCCTCAACATAACACTTTATTAGTTCAATCCATCTTTATAATCACCCCGCTACGGTGTGACGCTTGATGTTATCAAGAAACTCTTCCTGTTAGTGATCGACATGATCTCATGGTCTAAGGATTAGGATCACTTCGTAAGTTGTTATAGCAATATAAACTCAATGACTTTGATCGTAATGCTATACTTTGATGAATGTTCATCACACCATTACACTAATGTTGTGATCCTGCTATTAACAATATCCAATGTCCATGATCAGAAACCTTGATCATCTTGTTAATCAACGAGCCAGTTTATGAGAGAGGCATAACTAGAACTTTCGCTTGTTTATTAAACACACATGTATTAACGCTTCCGTATTAATACAATTATAGCATGCAAAATAAACATCTATCATATACTTGGAATACACATAATAAACACTTTATTATTGCCTCTCGTGGCATATTCCTTCTACCTCCCACTTGCACTAGAGACAATAATCTAGTTACATAGTGATAAATCTAACACCCATTGAGTTCGTGTCGATCATGTTTTGCTCTAGGAGAGTTTTAGTCAACTGATCTGCTACATTGAGATCCGTGATGTACTTTACAAATCTTATATCTCCATCCTTGACATGCTCATGGATGGAGTGAAACCGGCGCTAATATGCTTGGAATGCTTGTGAGACCTTGGCTCTTTGGCATTGGTAATGGCACCATTGTTGTCACAATAGATCACCATTGGGTCCAACGTTGCTGCTTGCCAACTCCTAGTTCGATATGAACTCCTTCATCCAAATCGCTTCTGAGCCGTCAAGCAAAGAACATATTCCTCCGTTGTTGATCCCGCTACCACAGGTTGTTTGAGCTCCTCCAACTAATCAGCCCGCCATTCATGAGAAATACGATCCGATTGAGACTTAGAGTCATCCGGATCGGTGTCAAAGCTACGTTTACATAACACTTAGCGACGCAGCTCTTCTTCACCTCAGATACATGTTGTTGAAACATATCCTAGTTCTTCGTAAGTACTTAAGGATATTCTGACCGCTATCCAAAGGTTCAACCCGATCCATTGGTACCTACTAGTCAAACTAATAGCATGTGCCACATCCGGGTCTTGTACATATATATGGCTGTATTTACGTGACATTATAGAGCCTATGGTCAAGCATAGGGGACTTTGTCCATTATCTCTTTCTTTCGGCCGAAGTCGAGTTTTACTCGAGTCTCACTCAATGTCTTGCCTTGCAACATAGGTAAGAACCCCTCTTACTCGGCCCATTTTAAACTTCTTTAAAATCTTATCAAGGTATGTACTTTATGATAGCCCTATTAGGTCTTAGATCTATCTCTATAGATCTTTATGCCTAATATGTATGACGCTCACCTAGGTCCTTCATTGAAAATTTGCTTAGATAACTTTAACACTGCTTAAAAGATCTATATCATTTCCGATCAATAATATGTCATCCACATATAACACGTAAATGCCACATTGCTCTCACTTTCTTGTAAATACAAGCTTCCATAAGTTTGGACAACCAAACTCTTGATCACCTCATCAAAGCTGAGATTCCAACTGATGCTTGCTTCAATCCATAGATGGATCGCCGGAAGCCGGGTTGACACCTTGTTAGCATCCTTAGGATCGACAAAACCCTTTGCTGTATCATATAACAACCTTCTTCAATATTACCATTGAGAAACGCTATTTGACATCCATCCGGCCATATCTCATAATCGAAATATGCAAGAATTGCTAACATAATCCTAATCGATTTTAGCATCGCCATTTTGAGAGAAAGTCTCCATCATAGTCAACTCCCTGAATTTGTCGAATCCCTCTTTACACAAGCTCGAGCTTTATGTATCATGGGTCACATTACCATCAAGATCGCTTTTCCTTTTGAAAATCCATTTGTTCTCCATCAAGATCGTTGGCCGAGGTAATTCCACCAAGTTCCAAACTTGATTTTCATACATATGATTCCATTTCAACATTTCATGGCTTAAACCATTTGTTGAATCCGGCTCATCATCGCTTCTTCATAACGTCAAGTAGGTCATCATTTTCATCAACCATGAAATTATGAGCATTTACGTAATTGAACGA